>OV656733.1:7505000-10005000 GCA_927399415.1 Macaria notata
GAATAAACTTTATTGTCATAAGAATCTATGTTTTGTTAAGTTCATTTTGGTATATAAATGGTTACATAAAGAATAAAGTTGTTTCAATTATTTTATATTAAACATGTGACAGAATTTATGACCTGACTAGGTATATCTGAATTTTCTTATGTAGATTTGTTTTTTTCATGTTATTGAAGCCTTTGAACGCAGCTAGTACCTACGTAATACATACACAGAGCATAACACAATGAATATGTAAGTCCCTCGCATAGAATTCGCGTATAGCACCCACGTCCTTTCCGTGTTGGTATTATGACTAAAGACGTGTCTAGGATACGCTCACTTAACTCCGTTTCTGGAACGGCCATCAATAATTGTTCTTATTGAGACAACTAGCATGGTAATTCTAATCTAACTACTAAGTTTCTTTTAAGTTTTAGATACTTACTACTAAGTTTCATCGCGGTATACAAATTATTCTCCTAGGCAAACGTGCAACATCTTAGACCAGGGGTTCCCAATCTTTTGTAACCCGCGGCGCAGGTACAATTTATATATTTTTTCACGGCGCCCTGTCCTAGTAAACTATTTGAGGAAAATAGTATAAAAAATAGGCACCTACAATAATAGAAGTTAGGTTAGGTTAATCGTAACGAAAATTAAAATACCTCGTCTAAAATTGTAATTGTACAATAAACTTGTCTAAAATATCATACAAGTGCGAAAGCCTTGGGCTTTCGCACTTCCGGTAATGCTTTTGCAGGATAAAAGGACACGTGTGATGTGTACCGTCTTGTTTGTCAGGCTTCGGGCTTTTCGTACCTCTATAAGAGAGAAACGCTACCATGTACCTGCATTAGCGAGAAACTCGGGTTAGTGAGAAACCTCTATCAGCGAGAATGAGATGGTGCTCCCTTGAACTCTCGCTTATCCAGGTTTGACTGTAATTAGAGGATTAACTCACGGCGCCCCTCTTTACTTTCTACGGCGCACCAGGGCGCCGCGGCGCACACATCAGGCAGGCTGTAGTCAAACGTTAGCCTATTCCGTGTAAAAAAAAAACCTAAAATGCCTAGAAACCGATAAAAGCCTGTGATGCCTAGTAACTGATGAAATGAAACTACAATTGATTCGGGTGAGCTTAAAATCAATCGATTATGCTCTGAACGAAAGTAGATTGGCGTATTGCCACTTCTCATTCAAAGCGGATACTATTGAAGATTTTAATATGATTTTACTCCCTATCTTATCACCAAAAAATGCTTGTTGTTTATAGGGTTTATTTGTAATTGAAAAACGAATCGCATATTATAGGGTAATTGAAATTAATCTAAAAGAAAAACAATTTAAGAAGACTTCATTCATAGCTATAGTAAATCGATGTTAAAAAAATTAACATCATTATAATATTTTACTGTTTAATGTATTGTTTTTTTTTTTAATTTATGTCTACAATAAAGAGTTTATCTATCTTTCAAAAACTTATCACCAATTCATGTTTTGTTTCAGGAACATAGTGAACGTATTTCTGGTTCTAACACAGTTGGGCTTCTGTTGCGTCTACTTCTTGTTCGTGGCCACCAACCTCAAAGACACGATGCGGTTCTTCCATTTATACATGGAAGTTCACACATATTTAGTGCTATTATTTCCCCTAATCATGGCGCTAGCTATGGTGAAGAATTTGAAATATTTGACGCCGGTTTCCTTGTTAGCGTCGGTTATGACTGCATGGGGGCTGGTCATTACATTCTACTATATTCTGCAAGATTTGCCAAACACCAACAAGTTGCCATCGTTTGCGAGTTGGCATCAATTGCCTCTGTACTTTGGGACTGCTATCTACGCCTTTGAAGGGATTGGAGTGGTGAGTTGTATTTTTATGTTTAATTTCCAGTATTCAGTGTTCATTTATTTAGCAAACCATCATGCATTCAAACTAAATTACAGTAACGGCAAACCATACACTTAAACAAATGTTAAGGTAAACATTTTTGGTGGATTACTTGCTTGATCTATCATTTTTTATGACAATTTCATCTTGCGTTGGTTAAATTTCAGGGACACAATTAAAAAAAATGAGATAACAGAAAATCACTCTTTATGTTACTTTATCATTCTAACACTTGTGTACAAAAGTATGTAATTAGTATCATATATGTACTCGTGAATAAAATAAAGATAAAAAAAAAGATAAAGAATCTTTATTGATAATGTAAAATTGTAACATACATAGGTAAAAGTACTAATATCACAGAATATGCTACACAAATTACAATATCTCGTCAAATTGAATTTATAACATTAGGCTTTTATAAAATTTTAGAAGTTACATATGTCTAGTTTTATTAATAAAACAATGAAAATTTTTGTTATTAAAATCATGTCAAACATAATAATAGGTATGTAATCATACAATATGTCAACTTATTCATTTATACTATTATCTATACAATTACATAATGTATTACAATAGCTGTATAAGGGCTATATTATCAAAAAAATATTTTTTTTAATACATATCTAAGTTGTCACATCATATGGCTAAAATAGCTTCAGCAAGCTATATAGGTATGTTCTTATATATTGTACATATCAACCAATTAACCGCATACGTTTATCTACGTATAATAAATATTAATTTATCACATATGAAGTAATCGAATACCAACTCAATGACGCTATCTATCCGTTGACACTATAGAATAACATTCAAAGCATATCTTATTGCATCTAATGGAGGTTGTTAATGGTATACTGCAGTTCTAATGTGATAATGTGAATTGCATAAATAAATAAGCAAATCTAGCATCCGGTCTCCAAATATTTCTTAGGTATGTTTTAATTATATTTATTATGAATAATGCATAGTTATTTGAGTAATGATCACCACCGCAAAACAATCCTTTAATCATAGATTAATTGAAATACTTACCTATATGCTCTCTAGAGTCTAGATTGTAGACGTTGCTTAGCAAACGGCAACTTGTTGCAAAAAAGTTGGTCAGAATCGTGGCGTACCTATCTATCTATCTACACATATAATAAAGCTGAAGAGGGTCGAAAGTCTGAACATGGAAGATATTAAAAAAACATGTTTGGAGATACTTCAAATTGATAGCAAATCACATTCCAGCAATTTTTAGAAAATTTTGTCTGTTTATCTGTGTCTTTGTTTGTCTGTTTATTAAAACGTTCATCACGCAAAAACGGCTGAACGTTTCATCATGATTTTGGTATGTATGTAGTATGAGGTCTTAGAAGTGTCATAGGCTATTTTTTATCCTGAAATAATGCGATCGAAGCCGCGAGCGTCCACTAGTTTGTAATAATACAGCAGATTTAATAGCAAATCTCTATTTGACACATTTTACTCGTGTTTAGTTTATAAAAAGCAAACGAAAAGCTATATTTTCCATTTTCATATTACACAGCAAATATAGAAAAAGCGCATTGCACCAATATTATGTCAGCTATTATTCCATCAACATAGTATATACATATCTATTAGAAATACCAGATTTATCTGTTTGTTTAGGTTTATCTCATGTTTAGTAGGTTAGGTACGTACAAATCCAGTTGTAGCTTATGTTTTACGCTAAAACTATTGTGTAAAGAAGCAAACATGTGTGGGAATACTAGGCTAGGCACCAATTTTTAACCAAACAAAAAACCACTTTACTTGTTGTTAATAGCTTGCTACAGTATTCTTTTTAACGCTTGATGTTAAGCTCTTCTTTACATATAATAAAGCTGAAGGGGGTAAATAATCTGAACATAGAAGATATTAGAAAAAAAAATTAGTTGTGGAACTTCCTGCCTGACTCCCAGCTCCCCACGGAATATAACCTTGCGATCTTCAAAGCGAGAGTGAATCGGTTCTTACTGGGTAAGCACGTTCCATCCTAGACAGTAATGATAGCTTTCCCTCGGGCGAATTACGGTCAAGTGCAAACCCATTTCTTGTAAAAAAAAATATATATGGTTATAATTATGAGTTAATTTATTAAGTGCTAACCTGCACTATGGTTGTTTTAAATTAAACTTTTATTGGAAAATGAGCGAAAATAATCACGACCGGCAGGATTCGAACCTGCGTATTTCTGCTACCGTCAGAACGCCTTAACCACTAGGCTACGGTCTACTAACTGCCAGGCGCGAAAATCCACACTCATTTCCATACACTTCAGACTGAGCGGCTGATGGCGCCACTTGTGCTGTCAGAATATGTCTAACAAGCACTCATATCGATGTACTATGGACACCTGATATGACGAGAAATGGGCCTTTCGCGTTTTAATTATGAGTTAATTTATTAAGTGCTAACCTGCACTATGGTTGTTTTAAATTAAACTTTTATTGGAAAATGAGCGAAAATAATCACGACCGGCAGGATTCGAACCTGCGTATTTCTGCAACCGTCAGAATATATATATTTGGTTATACTTTAAATCTATAACAAAACACGTTTCAGCAGTTTTTAGAATTTTTGTCTGCTTATGTGTGTGTCAGTTTATTTAAACGCCCACAACGCGTCCAGTAGTAGTCGAATATGTAGCACGCTTGTGTAGCCCTTCTTGCTACTCTATTCCTACTTTGGATTTGTAAAACTTTCCTACACAAATAGGTTCATAATATATTTATACACATTGTTATGAAATGTAAAGGGATGTACCTATCTTCGTAAATTGCTGTACACCGAATTTTAATCTCATCAAGTACATAAGCCTTTTAACGATTATAAACAGAGAGACAAATCCAAAAGCAAAAATAAGAAACACATTTCCTTTGCATGATTGATAACTCTTATAAAATAGTTTTGAGGTCAATAAACGTTTGTAAATTCGGTAAATAATCTGGTAACCTTGGTATCTTGCTTGGATTATAAGAACAACGAACTTTACAAATTAATCTTCTGACTTATGGCAATAAAACGGTTCTAGTGAGTTAATCTTAAAAGATAGACATAATATACTGCCCATGTCATTTTGTTAAATCATTTTAAGAGGAATAATTCCTTCTTAACAATTTTTTGATATCATGAACCGTTTTCGCAGCGCACGCAACGGAAGCCCTCAAAGATAAATAATTTTCCCCGTTTTTTTCCATATTTTGCTTTGCTCCTATTAGTTGCAGCGTGATGTTATATAGCCTAAAGCCTTCCTCGATAAATGGTCTATTCAACACAAAAAGATTTTTTCAATTCGCACCAGTAGTTCCTGAGATTAGCGCGTTCAAACAAACAAACAAACTCTTCAGCTTTATAATTTTAGTATAGATGTGTTATTTCAATAAATATTTCTTTCTTTCTTTCTTCTTTAAAGACAATGAAAGTCATGAAAATCTAAAAAGATTATCGAATAAACTAGACTATTAATGTAGGATTCAAAATATCCCATTTGTATGATCTGGTATTTGGTACCAGTTGTTACCAGTGTAACCGGTACAACGATATTCAATACATGTGGTGTAAAGTATAAAAACTAGCTCTGCCCGGCGATTTTACATATTCAGAAGCAAAATACGTATTACGTTAAATCTAAAGATATACCTAAGTTACTATTTTTAACATACCATTCTTTAATAACTTGAATATCACATTAATTAGTTGCCTACTATAGTTCTAGTTTTAAGTTATTGTATGTATTTTGTATAGGTTGCAAATTATTTTTTTAAATTATTAGTTCTTATTTAGAAGATGTTGCTTGAAAGAAAACATCACAATAACGTCTAATAGGTAGGTATATGAGTATACACCCACCACCCGTCGTCATATTATCGTAACCATAAACTTCCTTAGCAGTCGTGTAAAAACGGACAATCTGCGTATGATACGTAAGCATAGGTTTAACAATTGCGTCCGTTTCTGTATAAAGAAACCAAGACAAACAAACATGCTTTCGCACTTAATGTTTCTTATATACCGACTAGCTGTGCCTGTGACTTTGTTCGCGTGGGAAAGTTATTTTGGGCAACCTCTTCAGCTTTATAAATTATAGCTTTTACCCACGTCTTGAACCGTTTTCGCAGCGCACGCAACGGAAGCCCTCAAAAATGAATAATTTTCCCCGTTTTTTCCAGATTTTCTATTGTTTCTTCGCTCCTATTAGTTGCAGCGTGATGTAATATAGCCTAAAGCCTTCCTTGATAAATGGTCTATTCAACACAAAAAGAATTTTTCAATTCGCACCAGTAGTTTCTGAGATTAGCGCGTTCAAACAAACAAACAAACTCTTCAGCTTTATAATATTAGTATAGATTGCGAATAGCTCCATAGTAAGAATAGCTTGGCATGAATAAAAAACAGTTTTTTGTGAATCATCGATCGATAACCTGTTTATCTTGATGAACTGGTTTTATGATCGCCAAAACTTTGCGAAATATTTTTAGGGTTTTTTAGCACCTTGGTTTTGCGACTTCAGATGCCCTTAGGGCGGTTTGTAAACTCCCGGACCAGAGTTGGCCACTTTCATACGAAGAAAAATCTCTAAAGAAAGTAAGTTCGTGTGAGAGAAGCCAACTCTGGTCCGAGAGTTTTCAAAGCGCCCTAGGGGCCTCTGACGTGGTTTAACAACTGATGCTCTGTGGCAAACAGCCGGGATCTACAGTTCAACGTGTCACCCGACCCACAAATAAAATGGCGTTTTGGCCACCCATCCAAGCACTGACCGTATCGTCAATTTTAGCATTAACAATAAAACACTCAATTGAAAACCTCAGTTTCTGTCAGTTAAAAATATGGCTTTAAATTATATATTTCTGTAAGATTTAATCGTGCTTGACCACAAGTAGTCTAACGTTATACGATATTTTTACGTTTGACCGCGCATCTATTAAGGTTTCATTTCACTCTTGCCTTCGACACCGCATTATTCTAGGGCATGGAAAACGGAATGACGATATGAAAGATATTATTTTACCGTTCTTTATGGCTTTACTGACCCGAATA
This sequence comes from Macaria notata, assembly GCA_927399415.1. Taxonomy (NCBI): domain Eukaryota; kingdom Metazoa; phylum Arthropoda; class Insecta; order Lepidoptera; family Geometridae; genus Macaria; species Macaria notata. The sequence continues at coordinate 7,511,932 of OV656733.1, forward strand.
ATGTGTACTTTCTAACCATATTGTAAATTATTCTATCGGCCTATTGTATATTTTTAAATTTAACCTCAGTTATCTTTGTTTGTTTCTGTGTGTAGTCAAACTCTCTCTTTCTCTAAATAAATAAAAATATTAATGTCTTCGTGTGATTTTGCCTTTTTTTTCTTTAAAAATGCTCTTAAATAGCTAATAGTCTGGTGCCTGAACCATAAAATTATATCACAAAAGATAAAAAAAACTTAAATCTTGAGCCCATTTTACGATGAAATGTAAAAGTTTAGTTCGGCCCATCTACGAATATACCTACGCCATAATACGAAACATGACTCTATTGTTAGTAAAAAAAAGTCATAGACAATATATATTTTTTAACACGAAATAGGCTTACTTTTGACTATAGCCTGCCTGATGTTAAGCACCACTATAGTCTAAGATGTAGCACGCTTGCCTAGAAGAAACTTATTTACTCTAGATTTAAAGACCCCTGGGCTTAATTAATTTGTGAATATCCCATTTTCCAGGTGCTTCCCTTAGAAAACAACATGAAAACTCCGGAAGACTTCGGCGGTTGGAACGGGGTACTCAACACTGGCATGGTTATAGTGGCTGTACTGTATACCTCCATAGGATTCTTCGGCTATTTGAAGTATGGAAACGGTGTACATGGCAGTATTACACTCAATCTACCGGATACTATGTGAGTTTTATTTAATTAAAAGTTTAAAACGCCAGCCAACCAGCCCCAACGGAAGACCAGCGCTGATTGCTTCCAGTAATCAGCATTATGCTGAGTTGGGGCTGTGTTGGGCAGACTTATTTATTGTATATGTGTGTGTGTGTGTTTATATATATAAACACAATCTGTCTTAATAAATATTTTTCTATTCTATTCTAATAACTTTAAGCCATTTTTTAAAATAACACAACAGTTTTAAGTATTTGTCTTAAGAGGGCGAAAACACATTGCTCTATTTAGGCGTTCATAAACTTATCGCACCTGTAAATTCATATACGTAACGTTGCTCTGTCTTAATTTACGGTATAAAATATATTTAAATGTATTTAGGAAAACATATTATTGTTATAAGCATGGAATACCTCATAGTCTTAAATAATCTATCAACCAAAGATGCTAATAATAACGTTATTTGATGAGTTAAAAAAAACTCGGTTTCCATTCTATTCGATAGGTTTTTGACGTCAGAGTTGCATGATATCAGTCAGTTTAATCAGAAACTATATGGTTTCACATGAATACGTTATAGGTATTCATTTCATTTATCTGGCTTATCAAACTAGTGGTTGTTTGCGTTGTATCTGGCTAAAAGTAGGTACCTAGCCTAAATCACTCCTAGGCCCTTCAACTAGTACTAAACTAATCACGGTCACACCATTTTGCTTTAGACATGTTTCCTACGAAGTACAAACTTATAGGTAGCTAAAGTAACTAGTGGGTGCTCACGGCTTCGCTCGCATTAAGAAGTAAAACATGTAACCCCTATTTCACCCCTTTAAAAGTGGCATTTCCAAAAATTATTTCTTAGCGGATGCCTACGTCATTACATCTACCTTCATTCCAAATTTCAGCCCAATCCGTCCAGCGTTTGGGCTGTGCGTTGATAGATCACTATATCAGTCAGTCACCTTTGAGTTTTATATATTTAGATAAAGCGATTGTGAAATCAAGCCCGAATCGGTTCATATTCTATTTAAGCATGCTCCATCTTATGCCATAGCTATTGCCTACCATCAGGTGAACTGTCAAGTGCAACCTAGTTTAAGTTTTTTTTTATGTTGAACGAAAATCATAATCCAACAAAGAAATATTTTTTCATTTCATTTATTCAGCGCGGAAACGCAGTGAGGTTGATGGGTACATTTTTGCACCGGGAACGATGAAGGGTGGGTTATTTAGGTAATTTGACATTTAGTTTCGTTTTATTTAATTAAGTATTAATTTTGTGACGAAAGGGATTTCTGAAAACAAAAATAAACTTAAACTTGAAAAGATAGAGAAAGAACTGGAAAACCGAAACTCTACAAAGAACACCCAGAAACTCTTTGATCAGAAAAAAGATTGGATCCAAACACTAGATTCGGAGACTTCATGTTCAAAAATAACAAACAGAAGAGAAATTTTGCAGACTGCAACCACTTTCAACTCATCTCTATACTCAAGTAACGAGGAAGAAACATATTTTTGTCATAAAATGTCGGAGACAGTCCCTGCTCTACTTACTCACGAGATCGAACGCGCGGTGCGGCAAATGAAACGAAATAAGTCGCCAGGTGAAGATGGCGTCACTTCAGACACATTAATGGCAATGATAGAGCCGCTGGCGCCATTATTAACTAGACTTTTCAACGAGGTTTTAGAAAAAGAGACGATTCCCGAAGACTGGTACTATTCCATTATTACACTACTTCATAAAAAAGGCGATCCTAACAAAATGGATAATTACAGACCCATATGTTTACTACCCACTTTATATAAACTGTTCTCATCTGTAATCTTGTTCCGCATTACTAGAGCCTTGGACGAACAGCAGCCTCGGGAACAAGCCGGCTTCAGAAAAGGTTTTTCGACAGTGGATCACATGTTCACAATTAATCAATGCATAGAGCGATATAACGAGTATAACAAGACTCTATATTTAGCCTTCGTCGATTATACCAAAGCGTTCGACTCTATCTTACATAAACACCTCTGGAAAAGTCTGGTAGAGCAAGGTATCTATGAAAAATACGTAAACATAATAAGGGTAATATATGGGAAGTGTCACGCAAAAATCAAATTGGAAAAAGTTGGGCCCCCGTTTGAAATAAGAAGAGGCGTGAAACAAGGTGACCCTGTCTCTCCCAAGATGTTCACTGCTATACTAGAGACAATGTTTAGAAAGCTAGACTGGTCTTCTTGCGGTATAAATATTAATGGAGAACGTCTCACGCATCTACGGTTCGCTGACGACATCGTAATACTGGCGGAAGAACACGAGTCTCTACAATACATGCTTCAAACACTGGACCTGGAGAGCAGGAAGATCGGCCTGCACATGAATCTGAGCAAAACCAAATTAATGACCAACGGAGAGCAGAAGCAGATTCAAATAGAAAACACCAGCGTAGAGTACGTCAACGAGTACATTTACCTCGGACAAATTATATCCTTTCAGGACTCCACCGCTAAGGAGGTAGACAGAAGAATAGCCATTGCTTGGAAAAAATACTGGGCTAATAAAGACATATTTAAAAGTCGTATCCCAATCCACCTAAAAAAACGGCTCATGGAAAGTACTATTCTTCCGTCTCTACTTTACGGTTGTCAAACTTGGGCTCTAAATAAAGATATAGTGGACAAAATAGCCAAGTTTCAGAGAGCAACTGAAAGATCTATGCTTGGTATCAAATTGATGGACAGAGTCAAGAACACAGATATAAGGAGAAGAACAAAGATTACTGACGCAGTCAAAATGCTTTGCCGACTCAAATGGAAGTGGGCCGGCCATCTCGCACGCATCACGGACAACAGGTGGAGCGAGAGAGTCATCCACTGGTACCCGCGCGACAGCACCAGGACGAGAGGGCGGCAGAAGAAGAGGTGGCGCGACGATATCACCCAGGCTGCAGGCGTGGCCTGGCCACAGCTAGCGAGAGACCGCACTAACTGGAAAGCAATAGAGGAGGCCTATACCCATACTTAGGTGCCCTTATAATATCACCAAAAAATGTAAATACAGTAGTTACATATTATAATTAAAACTAAGTTAAAATTGTTTACAACTAATTTAAATATTGAAGGGAATAAAAGCTATTTTATTTTATTTTTTATTTATTTTATTTATTAATTTTGTGACATTTATTTATACATGATTTCAATTAAATTTCCCGGCAGTCGTAAAGCCGATTGCACTTGACACCAGAGTTGGCCACTCTCATTCGATAAGAAGAAGAATTTAACAAATATTATTTTGTTGATGGTATGATGTTCAGAGGTAGGTACATTGTCTCCGTTGGTGGTCATCACTCATTGAGGTCGCGTTATCATCGCAGTGCTCCCGGAAATCCCGCTTATTGGTTTCACAGGCCGCGGCCGGTTTCAAATAAACATAGTTACTAATGTGTAGAGATAATATGGAAATAAGAAAATTACTGGACTTATACCTGCTGCTTATAACTTAGAAACAATTAGATACGCTTTTAATAGCTAGAGCAATAAACAGAGATTAGTGGAAAGATGATAGAGAGGCCTTTGCCCAGCAGTGCGACGGAACCAGCTCTTAATAATAATAATCTAATAGCTAGACTTTTCTGCGCTGCGGAAGTTGTGCATAACTTTTGGTCGGTCTAAATATAGTCGAAAGGGTATTTTTTTTATCGTGTAAAAGACATATTATTTGTCATACAATATAGAGGACTTTACAAAAGCTGTAAATGAATACGTTTTAAACAGAATGAGACCAGAAAGTTGAATTGTTTTTGATTTTTCTAGTAGGTATTGGTGCACTGCCGTACATTGACTAAAAAAACCTAGATTATTAACGTGTTTAACGTTTAACTTGCAACAGAGACAGAAGACTTGTTCTCATGAAGCGTCAACCTATCAATCAAAAAGTTAACCCAATACTATACTTTATGTCCTTATTTAGTGAATAAACCAATGAAAATATTTATTTATCTTAGTAAAGCGGGAAGTAGTGTTTTGTTCGTTGATCTGTCTGTTTGTTTGTGTATTTTATTTTTATTATCGCTCATATTTAATCCTCATAGGTGACTGACTGACTGATATAGTGATCTGTCAACGCACAGCCCAAACTACTGGACGGATCAGGCTGAAATTTGGCATGCAGATAGATGTAATGACGTAGACATCCGCTAAGTAAGGATTTTTGGAAATGCTACTTTTAAAGGGGTGAAATAGGGGGATGCAAGTTTCACCCACTAGTTGGACAGAAATGAGAATTATGTTTGACATGTTGTTTTTATCTAATATTATTGTTTCTTCCAGGCTAGCCCAGAGCGTCCGGCTAGTGATGGCGGCCGCCATATTCCTCTCGTACGGGCTCCAGTTCTACGTGCCGATGAACATCGTGTGGCCGTTCGTCAAGTCCAAGTTGTCTTCGGAACAGGCGCTAAAGTACGGGGAGGCGGTCACCAGGCTGGTGCTTATTACTATTACTTGTGAGTATTAATTCTCCATACCAATAAAATTGAAGAGTTTAGTATATTATCTTCTAAAAATTTGTAAATTTATTTGACATTTTATAACATTCTGAAATTTTTACCATTATTAAAAAATTACATACTTTTGGAAAATTTTAGACATGTTCAAATTTTTTTACCTGACATAAGTATTTTTGTAAGACGAGACAATCGAATTTAGAATTTATTTCTTACCTTAAAGATAACTTAATTAACAGAGATTTAAATTTTATTTAAATTGACCTTATAGTAGAGAATAGAATTACCAACTGTTAACGTTTAGTTCATAAGTTGAGTATAAGATTTCTATTGATGAATAAATGATTATCTTATCTTAAAGTGTGTATATCTCCGTATTCAAATTTATCCAAATCGATTCAGCGTTTGAGCGCGAATAATTGATGACAAACATTACATATGCGATTATGCAATGTATAATATGTGTGTGTGTGTGTGTGTGTGTAATTATCTAATAAACATACACATTTATTGTTTGTAATTGTTACTAGATCACGCTAAAACGGCCTTACCAATTTTGATGATATTTGTTAAGGAGATAGATTAGATTATCATATAGGTTTACATATAGGCCACTCCATATACGACCGTATTAACGCTGGCAAAACACTGACAAACTCAAACATAGAGTAAAGATTCAGTGTTTTTTAATAAAAAAAAATGCCGCGAATCATGTAAAGAAATAAAAGTGAAACAATGTCCAAAAGTTCATCAGCTTTTATAGAATCTCTCTGCCAATTCAACTTACACCTAAAACAGTCCATCTACATAAAATAAAAAGCAATATCAAACTTAATCCAAGAACCAGCATCGAGCGAGTTGAATCGTTTAGTGACCGACGTGACACTTGGTATTACAATTATAATGAGTCAAACGATGCTGATAAAAAAACAACCTGCTCTAAAACCGACCGTCTGGTCGCGGGTTATCTTGTACCAATCGCACATGCATGACCTGGCAGGGGTTACCATTGGCTACTGAATATTAAAAATGGCTAAATCATATTTTTTCATTCGCATATAAATATCTGAAATAGTGCCTAGACTGCCTAGTAATATTAGGTAAGGTAAGAAACTAACTTGACAAATGATTCCATTTATAACGATGAAAAATTTATACTGAAACTTCTGACAAAGTCTTGATCTTTATTATTAGAAAGGCAAAAAATAAAAGAAACTGACTCATTCTACCGAATATTGATCAGGCATAATAGGTACGAGTATGCCTGTGTATGGGTTTTTGAGGTCTCGTAACAGTCAGTCGTTCATTACAACAAAATGTCATTCTCGTTGTCTTTCCAAATTAGCTAGACCGATGGTACCAAACTACTAACCACCTTTAAAAACCTTTATTATTTTACACATTTTCAGAAGAAATCAATCTTTGTCATACGAATTGAGTGTCAAAACAGTATCTATTCCATATTTGTAAAGACCAAGAGTAGCCCCTGCATCACGAGAGATGGAAATAAACAAATACTTTATCAATACGCGCCTTGTTTATCTCACTTCTAATTAACTAATTTAGGACACAAACAAACTGAAACTCTCCATTCAAAAAACTTCTGCGACAACTTAATTGTCAATTCAATTAAAAGTGGTTTCTTAGAAAGTGTACATTCATAACAATTTAAAGATATTGATAAAGTAGTTATGAATGGCCTTGAAATGACCCTGAGTTGATATACAATACATATAAGTTCTGCAGTTCTTCTGTTTATTCTATCTGCAATAATAATAAAAAATCGATGTTATCGCCTTTCATTCAAATCTTTTTAGATATTATCGGAGTAGATAGTTTTGATAATTGTGGGAAAAGGATTTGCCGACTACTAATATAGACTATGTGCGCTAGATAATATATTACAAAGACAAAAACACATACTTGTGGTGAAGTCAGATCGCAAAACAATAGGACTACAGGAATTACAATAGGTGTATCTATTAGTGCAGAAAAAACAAACACAGGCGCCTGCGCAAAGTAAGCTTTGTTTACCCTAGGTTTTGGCAACGTTTACATCAGGTGGAATGTATCCAATCGTGAACCTAGATTTCTTAAATAAGGTACTAATATTTTTGCAGAACAAACTATGTGATCAGCAGCGACAGACCTTAAGTGATATCGGTTTATTTTTCCAAATTATTTTCACTTATTTATTTATTTATGCTGTACACAATACAATATTACATTTAAGAACTTATTCTAAAAAAATGATTGAATTGTGTGACCCTGTTGCTTGTTTGAAGTTTAGGGCATAGCACTTTTCTTACAATATCTACTTTAATACTATTTTCCTTATACTAATTTAGTTACATGGCTAAATCTATACTAATATTATAAAGCTGAAGAGTTGGTTTGCAAAAATAAATATGATGCCCAAAATAACTATTCCACGCGGATGAAGTCGCAGGCACAGCTATAACTTAATAATGCTATTTTCTATACAAAACTATACTTATGTTGTCTTTTCGTCATTCCAGTTGCGGCAGCGGTGGTGATTCCCAACTTGAGTGGCATAATATCCCTCGTCGGCGCATTCAGCAGTTCAGCTCTAGCCCTGATCTTCCCCCCCATGATAGAGATCATGACGATGTGGCCCGACCAGCTCGGACAGCATAACTGGAAACTATGGAAGGACATACTGATCATTCTATTCGGAATCACTGGCTTTGTATTCGGTACATATGCGAGCGTCGAAAAGTTGTTCTCGGATTAAGCTTTGGATGGTAAACGCTGGTACCTAATCCTAATGTGGAAGGAAAGTTGTAGGACAAAAGTTGTTCGTATTGTTTAGACTTGTCGAAATTAGCATGGCCATTTTGACAGCTCATTATAAGGGTTCCGGTAACCGGAAATAAATAATTAATAAATGTGATATAAATATTCCGGGACATTGCACACAGCGCCATCTAGCCCCGCAATAAGCAAACGTCGTGTCGTGGGTACTAGATTCCGGAAATAAATTATTTAATTTTTATTTATCATTGACAGCTTTCTTTATCCCACTGCTGTGTATAGGCCTCTGTTTTTGTGAGCCAGCCTGTTATTGCTGGCTTTAGAGACCCCGTTTTATTTTTTTGCAAAGCAATCCTAAATATATGACAGCTGTCAAAATGGTCATGTTATATCAGACAAAGTATAGGTGCTGGCACGGAATGGATACGTACCAGCAGGGCAAGCACGGCATGGGGATAAATAGTCTTTCCCCCATTTTATCCACCTGACAGCGTCATTCCCACCTTTCTTATCATGACAACCTATGACAACAGTGGAAAGAAATATAATTTATCCCATTGACGTTTATGGTGGAATATTCATGAAATTTTATCACGCTACTCCCCGCTGTAAATATAAAATAAAAAGAATGAACAATTTCTGAAGGTTAGATGAATTGATACAACGTTTGAAGCATAATTCAAACATTGTATTCATTTTAATTTGATTTCGTAAATTATGGCAACAAAATAGGAATAAAATATTATAATGCTACTCCCGCCGTATATCTATCCCGGTTTGACTTTCCCCGGCTACTCCGTGCCAAAATTTACAGCGGGGAAACAAATTCTTTTCTTTCCCTCGGGATATATTGTCTTCTGCCCGTGCTAGCCCTGCAGCAGGGTGTATAACAAATTCGGAACGTTTAGGACGTTAAAATTGACTTATTTTAACCAATAACAGTCATCCACTAATCATAGAAGTTACATGGAGTTATACGACTGGCGTTCCGTTTCCCAGCGGATACGTTCCGAATTTGTGAAAAACCCTGCAGTAACATGTAGCATGTATAAACCTAACACAGGTACCAGTAACTGTATAAATGTCCACAGAATACCAAAGATGTTAGATCATGACAATAATTGTACGTAGAGACGGACCTCAGTGTATTGCTATTGTCCTAATATAATGATAGTTTATTTATTGCTTGTTGACTATACCTGCTTGCTTGAACCATGTTAAACAAATGTACTTAACCAAAAATATGTATGTTGTTCATTGAGCTAGGAATACACAGAGTCACAAACGCTCGAAAAAAATGTCCGAGCCAAAACTCTGCCCACGCTACTCGATGAGCGATGATGACTCTTTTGCACGTTCTTAAAATATGTAAGAGCGAAAGAGACAATCAGTCTTTTGTTTGCGCTCGCTGACGATGTTAGCGTTCGGACACTTTCCTGCGCTTTTTAGTTTGAGATTGTGTCTCTGTATAATCCTAGTACTCAATGATGTAGTTATATTTTTATAGTTAACGTTCTACATCGATATCGAAATTCGTATTACGCTTTATGTGTGTTAGAAATTATAATCAATTCGGGCAGCTAAGCAATTGCTAACTGTTTTGCCATGCTAAAATAATTACAGATTTTATTTGAAAAATAAACGAGATTATACAGTAAAACCATATTTGAAACTTACAGGTAATCAAAGAAGTTATAACGTTTAAAAAAGTATATTAATAACGTGAGAGCTAGCATAAACAAATACAAGTATACTTCAGGCTTTAAAGTATAGAAAATTTAGATCTTAAATACCACTTATATGTCATAACTTTAGGAGTACCTTAGTTACTCAATATTTCATTTCAATATATAAGTACTTTAAAATCTACAAATCCAAAGCTATTTAGCTAATTTTAGTAAAGTCAAATTGATAAAAATCTACAAATAATCAACTGTAAAAATGTTTCTAAAATCACCTTTATTTTGTACAAAAGAAAGCATATTGACAATTAGAACCTGAGTTGCTAATATAAACTAAACAAAATCATGTATTCAATAATATAAACTCTCGATACCAGAGTTGGCCACTCTCATTCAATAAGAAGAAGAATAATATAAAAAATACATTGTAATAGAAATTAGTTTTAAAATGTATAGTGACTTGTAAGATAAGATGTTTTATAGATCTAATCTAAAATTGGTTATTTAAACATTCCTACGTGAATTATATAAATATTTATTTATTATATATTCAACATATACCTGCTGGTATATTACTTTTGTATTATCTGTAGCTATGTGAAAATATTATTTTGTTACATATTCTGTTATGATTTTTAGCATTTATTTTGAGATAAGTTATTTTTTTATTTACACTGCACCTTAGATGAAATACAGTCTGATGCATTTACACAGTACACACAAAAAGAATTAAATGTAAGTAAATAAATTAGCTAAATTTTAAAAATATATATATAGTCAGATTTAGGTGAATGTGTTTGGAACCATTGACAAGACCCATGTGATAATTTTACTATTTTTTTAACCGACTTCCAAAAAAGGAGGTTATCAAGTCTTCTAAAAGATTTTTTTGTTATTCTACAGATTTTCATGGTGATTATATTAGTTCATGTTAGCTTTGTGCATAGATATCTAGCTACTGTTCCAAATATATTTAATTTAATATGTTATGTTCAACATTTATGTTTAAGCTTATAATTGTATTTCGATATTTAAATGTCTGTGATTTCTATCTCTATTTGTTGTGGATTACCAACTTATATAATGATAAAATATATTTACGAGGGTGCAATTTAAGTGCAATGTGTTTAATTTATCATCCCCTTACATGTGCATACGCATAATAAATAATATTAATGTAATAGGGTATGGCACTGAACACTGGGCATGGAACTGAAATTTGATTTTTGTTAATAATCTATAAAAATATAACAAAATACTAAACGAGATGTGCAAACCCCATTTATATTCACTAAAAAATAAAGAAGTTATGACCAATTGAAAATTTCATTCCATCTCTTTCTTTCAAAACAGAATTTTCTATGTATATTTTGTATGGCGTTAGTGCCATGTGACGTCACATGGCATGTCGGTTCTCTCTGTCTAATCGTAAACTAAAAACGTATAACTGTGTTATTGTTAAAGCTAGGTAATTGAAAAATAATTTCACTATGCTGATTGTATATTAAAAAGCTTTCATTGAAGTAATGAAAAAAAAGTTGTGCATATTCCCTATTAGATAGAATAGAAATTATCGATAGCTGAATTAAGTAAGGGAATTTATTAGACATTAATAATGTCAAACGGGAAGGTTTAAAAATCAGAATAAACTGAGCTTAAGATTTGCATCATTCCAACACGTTGATACCAGTTATTTGGTAATCATAGCCCATAGAGTAATATAATATACCAGTCATATCCTATCGTTTATCTACAACTGTGTGCATGAGGTAAAGTTTGCGCACAGGGGAATTTAAAAAATCAACCTTTGTATTGCACCTTAATCTACTTATTTATAGGTGTAACATCAGCAGGTACCATCCAGGGTGGTAATGCGGCCAGTATACAGGGCATGCTGCTTTTCTAAATATTTTGCGGCTTTTTCAATTTTGTATTAGTTATAAAAGTAGTCTATATTTTTCCCTTGTTTTTCTGTCTACTTATCCCTGACGATGTAATTAATATCAAATACAAATTATTTATTGATAATACCACAAATTACAAGTCATTTCTACTCTTATATCTATATCTATCTTATTTCAATATCTATGTATTACATGGTCAACTTTGATGAAAAAAATAATATAATTAATTAAGTAATTTATATTTATCCACTACAATACATTACTTAAATGTAATTAATTAATACGAAAACTACCATATTAAGTACCTAACATTTGATAATATCACTCGGAGCATTCCATGGACAAACACACTCATTAACTTAGGCACTTGTTTCAAAGTCGACATGCATTATGAAACTGAAGTTTTGTATTGAAAATTTCTTAAATCTCAAATTTTATGAATGGAATCTAATTTCTAAACACCTTTTTTAAGTCGGTTAAAAAAGAGGTGCGGTCTGCGGAAAAACTGCAAAATATATTTGGTATTGCTATTACTAAAAATAGCACTGGAATTCTTCGAAACAACTTTAGAAGAACAATTTGGAGAATCGCCTTCACCCAGTGAAAACGTATCTTTATATTTGGTATCTGTAATATTTTTGAACGAATCCCATTTCATATGTTTTCTTTTGGTTATTTTGCCTAATAACTATTCCCTGGCATTATTTTAAGTAGCCTGTGAGTTTTTTATAACTTCATACCCTTTTCAATCAGTATTTCATCTTTTTCTTTAAACTTTTTAGTACCTTTATAGACAATAAATATGGCATGGCAGCCATGAGGCGATCACTTATTAAGTTTTTGAACGAATTTCGTTTCAGTACGTGAAATGTCATTCACCGACAACAAATTAAAAAATGTCGGAATCGTGTCAAGACGGTAATTGTCATGGAAATAATGAATTTGGACCCGATGAATCGCCCACCAAACTTATTGTCAATTACATTCCTGAAGTCATGACCCAGGATATGATGTTTTCACTGTTTTCTACGATGGGTAAACTGGAGAGCTGTAAGCTGATAGCTAACCGAGGATACGGGTTCGTCGAGTACTCTCGGCCTGAGGACGCAATCAAAGCGAAGAAGGCGTTCAACGGGCTCCTCATGCAGAACAAGACGCTGAAAGTGTCTCACGCGCTGCTCAACCCCGAGCTGAAGCCGCCGTCGAAGCCCGAGGCAGACTGGAACCTGTACGTGTGCAACCTGCCCAACGAACTGACCTTGCAGGACTTGCACGGACTATTCGCACAATTCGGTAAAATAGTTAATTCCCGCATAGCTGCCGGCATAGCCTTCGTTTTATATGAGCACCAGTTCGAGGCAGAGAGAGCCATGCAGAACATCAACGGCTCCACGCCTCCTGGCTTTCTACATCCATTAACTGTTAAGTATGCCAATAAAAGTAATCCTAATAAGCATAAAAACAATAACAATAACTCTTTTGCTAAGAATGTCCTTGTGAAGCCTTATCATTGGATCAATCAATTTAATGCAATGGGAGATCACAACTCCCCGAGCACATGGTCCATTTATATTTATAATATAGCTCCGGAGGTAGAGGAGCTGACTCTGTGGCAGCTGTTTGGTCCTTATGGTGCTATTGTATCTGTTAAGATAATTAAGGATCATCAGACTAACAAAAGTAAAGGCTTTGGTTTTGTCACCATGAGAAATTACGACCAGGCAGCGATGGCAATACAAGCACTGAACGGGTATGTGCTACACTCACAGCCGCTGTCTGTGAGCTTCAAGACTCAGAAGAGATAATGCCCGACATATAAGACTTAAATTAAACTTTACAATATCAATACAGTAAGACATAGGCAAAAACGATACCATTTTATTGATTGGCGTACAGACACTGCATATTGCAATAGTATCTAACTTTATTCCGTGTACACTTTAACTTTTAAGTGAGTGGTTGTTTGACTCTTGTTAAAAATGATTATATTACTTTGAGCTATCGACATTGTTGTTAAGTTTGTTTATGAATAATAATTTATTCAGTTTGCTCGTTAAATGTTTCAAGTTTACTAGAAGTTTAAGATTGTATTTGAATTGAAAACGTTTGTTGGTTCAACGTCAGTGAGCTCTATGCTTTCATTACTTTTAACTATTATTTAAGTATAATAAAAACAATTAAATGAAAGTGCTTTACAAGATCTTACTAATTGATAAGCCACATTGAGATGTTTAATCAGCTACTAGTTTTAGTTGTACACTTTTTATAACATGATGTCTATTTAGGTAGTGAAAACGAAATCTAGATTATATCATATTTATACATTTAGTATAAAATTTGCTGAATTAAAGTTCATTTTCACAATTTTAAAATGTGTTTCAATTTAAAACATCAGCATTACTTTACAGTAATGCCATCATATCCCAATAGTAAGCCTAAATTGCATTCATTTGAAACATTTCTATTACCATATTGTTTTACTATTTATAACCACATAACATGTGACTAAGTATGCAAGGAAACATATATATTGTGTATTCATTACATATAAAGATCCATTTTCCCATTAGTTACAAATCCACTGCTAGGTAAGCAACCATTAATTTAGTTAGTAATTTTGGTTCCTATAGTTGTGTGTGACCTTAAATACACTTTTAGTGTAATAACTAGGTTACCTATCTGCCTACTTTTATAATTGTAATTTACGAATATGTATACTTATATAGATATCATGTTTAGGACTTCAGCCTTTCAAGATCTTGATGTACTTGAAGTAAGTACCCTGATAATACTATTCAAAGAATTGATTTATTACTTTATTTATCAATAGGAACAATATGATTTCAAAATATTACGTATTTCATTCGCATTCGGTAATATCTTTGATCTTATTATCGATATTTTAATATCTTTTTGATACCTACCAATAGTAGGTAAGTAAATAACTGCACTGCAGTAGTTGAATGAAACAGTTTTGCTAACTAACTCCGCCGTATTCTGTGACATACATAGTTAGCAATATTCCTGGTAACCGAGTACCTAACTAAACTATTAGCTAACTACCTATTGACACGCATCCGGGAATAATAACATAAGTTATGGGGATAGAACTAAGTTTAACGAAGTTCAATAACTTTCTATACAAACAGCTAAGCAATGCGCCAATTCAAATAAAAATGAAACCGCGATTCGAAACGCGCATGCGGGCGAGAATCAATAGCGCGGTAACTTCGTCGTATCACGCGATTTTGGTCTCCTGCGTGGAAAAATAAATAGCCTCGTCTAGGATAATAAATTGTGGGAGATTTGTGTTATAGTGAGGACCGCGGCCCTGGCTGCGTCGGAGCCTCCAACAGCGGCGGGAGGCGGCGGCCTCACCGTGAGCAGCAAGGTAACTCACACACAGCATCAAACTCGCACCATGCCTTATGAGCGCTCCTGATAACTAATTAGCGGAGTTAATTTGTTTATTTTACCAAGTAGGTCACGCACGCCGCTATCCATCCATGTTGCCTCGATTAGTGTATAATAGTAACTTTTACGTAATCTACGCTTGCTAGACATCCGCAGACCCACGCACTGTATTTTGGTACGATTCTGACACATTCAGTCTGATATCATTCATTATTATCTAGCTCTAATAGTTATATATATATAATAATACCTATGTAGTTCTAATCAGAAGCCCTAGGTCTGTGATGAAATGCCTCGATCGATAAGTTAATGGGTCGTTGTGCCAGATTCTAGCGCATTAGATAGACCCGTGCGTCTCTGACCTCGAAACCGACTCACATTACGGTATTTGAGGCTAGACCAGGCTTCCAACCGCGCTCCTACTATCACCACATGTAAATATCCACAGCATACTCTAGGATGCTATCTTATGTAGGTACCTATCTTTCTCAGAAGTACCTATATCTCTATTTAATTTTCCCTTAGAACCTACCTACCTACTTGTTATTTTGTAATAACTTAGTTACCTAAGCTCCTACATAAGAAGGTTGTAGGTAACGGTTCTTGGTAAACTAAGTCAGTCGGTAGGTAGGTACATAATGTCATCCTTAATCTCCAGATGACGCTACAGTGTTCTCTGACATCACTTTTTAAGTAGGTACTTACATCAGGATATGTCTACCTATCTAGTTATCTAGGTACCTACTTCATTCAGAAGCTAGTAAATAGCACCTAATTAGTCGTGTTACTAATATATCATTTTTAGGACAGTTAGTTGATCGCAAGACTAAAATAAATAATTGTAGCCACTCTAACAACAACTTTTAACAAAAATGAGTTTAGGTAGGTATGTACCTAGATAGGTACACTAATCTAGGTGGGTATTCTAGCTAGAGACGTGATCACGGAAAAACATATACTGACAGATATGACTAGGTACCTATATAAGAGACTGCAATATTGTACTGCAAATAGTACATAGGTAGTTGGAATTTTATTAATGTATAAATAAATAATTATCTATCTTTCATATATCTCATTTGCATTCTTATAAGTACATTCTTTCCTACATGTTTTTTTTTCATTAAACAAAGTTATGTATGACATTATTCAACTAGCTTTCTTTATCTCAGGTGTACCCAAGCCCGGGGGCGGCGCGCGGCGTGTGGGCGCTGCCGCAGCCGCCCCCATGTACGATGGCAGCGGAGGAGCCCCTACCCCCCTGCTCCCCCATGTCTCCGGATGCACCGGCAGCTCCCCCGAGGACCATAACCAGCCTGTACCATCATTCTGACCTGCATCAGCTCATATTTGAAGCTGTGCGATCTGGGTAAGTTAAGTAGTAGTAATTAGTTTTTAGGTTTTTACAGAGCATAGAGAATAGAGATAAAGGGAGTAAAACATAGTCAACTCAGTATAGTTTTTAAGGCCTATATCAGATACATAAGGCCTATATATTTAGACTAAGTGTCTAAATATATAATCATTCCTAATCACGGTTTACCAAGTTTACCTAGAACATACTTAATCTTATCTTAATTTTCCGAGAAAAATACTTGTACCAAAGGGAATCCCCGAAAATAGATATTTCTTAAACTTGTAGTGCCCTAGCGCTGGTTTTGATTATATTAGATATTACAGCATTTTTAGAGGGAAAGAATAAATAGCAGAAAGGGGAAAAAATAAATAACCGAAATAATAACAATAAACTAATGATCATTATTATAGGTGGAACCATTCTGTAATCTGAGAGTCGAAAATTCGTTTGGGGACTCCTGACTGCTGAGAATAAAAAATACCCGTAACTTCAAAGAATTCTCCTTTCTTTACCAGGGAAGTATCAGAGATCGAGCGTCTGGTCGAGAAGCTTGGCGTGGAGGTGCTGAGCGCGAGGGACCAGCATGGCTACACGCCTGCGCACTGGGCCGCGCTGGACGGCTGCGTGGCTGTCATGCGGTATCTGGTGGAGCGGGGGGCGCCTATAGACCTGTCCTGTCTTGGGACACAGGTCAGTACAAACCTCCTTCTACATCATCATTTCAGGGATGTCTCACAGATAGAGCGTCTGGCCGAGAAGCTAGGCGTGGAGGTTTTGAGCGCGAAAGAGACACAGGTCAGTACACTACAAACCCCCTTCTACATCATCTTCCTTGTTTATCTGTCTCTGACCAACTTTATGAGCTTATATTGTTTTATTTTTGCCGACAGTAGTTTTTGGGGCTAGAAGGCGCTTGCTGTGTGCCGTCACCCGTAGTACATTTTTATTATTTTATTTGTTTATAGTACTGTCTTGGAACACCGATCAGTTGATACCTCCTTTGTTAAGTCTGTTCGAATGTATCTCAAACTCTATTAAGAAGCTAAATAAGTTTGAAAGTTAGAAAAAAGAGTCTTAGATGCTAGGCTAGGAGTGATTCTCAAGTTCTCTTATTGGATCAGGAAAAAGGAGGAATCTTATTGTGCATCATTAAATGCATGCTAAAGCCCAGTCACAACTATCCTGCCCTGCTAGCTTAGTTGGTAGTGGCTCTGCCTTCTAATCCCAGGGGTGCGGGTTCGATTCCCGCATGACACAAGATATTATGAATATAAAAAAAAACTTGTATTGAGTCTGGTTGTGTCTATGTATAATAAGTATGTATTTACGAAAGAAAATACATACTTTTATGTGTATTATATCCATTGATTTCCATAATCAATGATTATATCCGTTATTTAGTACCCACGATACAAGCGTACCTAAGCTTAGCATGGGGCTAGATGGCGCTGTGTGAAATGTCTTGAAATATTTTTTTATTTATTATTTATTTATCCACTAATACGCTGAGTCATATTTAATACTAACCTACCTAACTTCTTTTTAACCTTACCCGTCCCCTGCTTATCAGTTCTTGGTACTGGCAGGTAGGTTTTAGATGGATTATCAAATAAGTGATTCTTACTGTTATATTAATGGTAACATCCTGTTGCTAGACGCGATTAAAGATAAATTCCTAAAATATCTCAGTTTCCGTTTTTTAGATTTTTATCACCAACTCGTAACAGTAGAGATGATGTCATACTTAGGAATGTAGCTTTACACATGTACAAATGCCAATATTTGGGATTAATAAACGATTTGTATTTGATTATCTAACTCCTTTTCTAGAGTAACGTATTTGTACAGGTACCGGTACAGAAGGTACTTACCTACATATTTAGCAAAACAAACTAAGGTTAAATACTTATGTATTTATTTTCATAAAGCCTATTTACACGTGACCAACTGACCCCGTAAATGACCAACTTTATCCAATTCAGTTTATTTGATTGAGTAAACAAACAATTTACAAACCTGCTCTTGTACTTAGGTATACACTACTTACTAATCTTATATACTTACTTATTTTTAGTGGATACAATATGTAAAATTTTAAAAAGCAAATTTTGCCAAAGCCTAGCCATTGTCTCTTGCTACGCCCCCACACCTCGAGGCACATGTAAGTATTTTTTTTGTGGAAAATTGTATGTGTGCAAGTATAAATAAATAATAAATACAGAAATGAACAATGTACATAGGTTTCAAATTGTCCTTTGAAACATGTCAGAGAAATCTTTAAGTGACTCCGCTATTAGGTACCTAGATAGATAGATAGATAGAATATTCTTTATTGTAACACACGAAATAAAAATAAAATACAAAGAAATAGATCAAACATAAATTAGGTAGGTAGGCGGCCTTATTGCCACCTACCTGCCTAATTTCGTCAAATGAGATTTCTATAGGTTTATTACATACAAACCTACCTGTTTATTTACATATGCTACCCAATTTCGATTTAAAAGTTATATCGACAATGTATTTATGATTTCTCTGAAACAAGAAAGTCAAGAACACCTGACTCATACCTTCCATTAAAATGTAACAATTTCATCAAATGTACCTACAGCTTGTTAATCGTCACCACCTGTGTAATCGTTGAAGAAACGCTTTTCGGAGGTTAAATACCCAATATGCTAGGAATATCTATCTGTTTTGCTGCGGTAGTACCTATGCCCAGCGATCTCGGAGCCCCGATCAGCGACGCAGAGGAGGAACACCCCAGGCTTTTAGTGGGTATGCTTAGGGCTAGTTAGGAGAATGCGACTCCCGCATAACCACCGTAAATCCTCCCCGGGATTGGGTGGTACCCGTAATAGGTTTTTCCTGCAAAAAAAGGGTACCTAAGTATATCTATCTTCTACATGTAATAAAGCTGAAGAGGGTCGAAAGTCTGAAATAAAAAATGTTTGGAGATACTTCGAATTAATAGCAGAACACGTTCCAACAATTTCTAGAACTTTTGACTATCTGTTTCTCTGAATATTTGTGTCTCTGTTTATTTAAACTCATCGCGCAAAATCAGCTGAAAGGATCATCATGATTTATGGTAAGTATGTAGGTAGTATGAGGTCTTAGGAGTGAAATAATGCGAGCGAAGCCGCGGGCGTCCACTAGTCTAGAATATCCCTTTCAAAAGTATGTGTAGGATATGTGTGGACCACGTATGACTTACTTAGGTACTAAAAAAAACAAATTTTGAGCCTGGACGTTGGTACTTTCAAAAGTTGCCAATAGCCCAGGTAGTCAACTACTAAAACTCAAAGCTCATACAGACGGCATATCCGATTTGGATAAAATTTGGCATGGAGGTAGATTAGACCCTGCATAAACAATAAGGCTCCCTTTTATTCCGGATTAAAGCGGGTATTATTACATGTTCGGTGATGCAGGTAACACCGCGGAACGCTGCTAGTTAATAACGTTAGTTTTTTCCCGCAGGGTCCCCGACCAATCCACTGGGCGTGTCGCAAAGGCCACGCCTCTGTGGTGCAAGTGCTTTTACAATCCGGGGTTGCTGTTAATGCTGCTGATTTCAAAGGTTACCTATCGTTTCATAAAAAAGACCATCGTCCCTTTCAAAATGTATGGAGAAGCAATTTTTTGCGCATTTCCAAAAGTTTAGAACAATTTTTATTGATACTGTAGGCAGGCTGTAGTCAAACGTAAGCCGATATTTCGTGATAAAAAAAATACTGTACAGAAACCAATGTCTGCTCTAACTCTCCCCAGGTTTAACTCCGTTAATGACCGCCTGCATGTATGGCAAGACCGCCACGGCAGCCTACCTCCTGGGCATGGGAGCAGCCACGCGTCTCTCAGACATCAATGGAGACACGGCCCTGCACTGGGCAGCGTATAAAGGTCATGCAGACCTGGTCCGTCTGCTGATATACTCGGGAGTGCCTCTCCATTGCACGGATAATTTTGGCTCGACACCGCTGCACCTCGCTTGCTTGTCCGGAAATTTGACCTGCGTTAGACTGCTCTGTGAGAAGGTAAGCCAAGTTTACTTATCTTTGGGCATTTAATATTACTTGTTTACAAAAAATATGTTAAGTAGTAGGTTATTTATACCACTGAGTAGGTACAGACTACTCCCTACTTTTTATGTAGATATACAAATTATACAAGTTTCAGAATTAGAGCATTTTTATCTTATCCCTTTATCTCGATTAAGTATATAAAACTCAAAGGTGACTGACTGACTGATATAGTGATCTATCAACGCACAGCCCAAACCACTAGACGGATCGGGCTGAAATTTGGCATGCAGGTAGATGTTATGACGTAGGCATCCGCTAAGAAAGGATTTTTGGAAATGTCACTTTTAAAGGGGTGAAATAGGGGATGCAAGTTTTACTTTCTGATGCAAGTGAAGCCGCGAGCACCCACTAGTTTAACATAAGGCGCTTTATATATATTTATTAATAAAAACTATAAAAAGCATTGTCATGACTACCTACTTATAAAATTTCAATTCCAGGTGAAAGCAGAACTAGAGCCCCGCGACAAAAACGGGAAAACCCCCCTGATGCTCGCTCAGAGCCATCGTCACGCTGAAGTTGTTAAACTTCTCACGAAAGAGATGAAACGCAAGTCTCACTGGATGCCACCTCTATCCGAACTGTGGGCACTCCTCTTCGGTGGAGCTGGAGATTCAAAAGGACCTTTACTTTTCTTCTTAGTATCCGTTCTTCTTTGGGGGTATCCAATGTACGTGATCCGTTGTATTCCTCTCACTTGGAATACGCTCCGTCTCTCGCATTATTGTTTTCTGTACTGGAACGGCATAATGTGGCTGAGCTGGGTGATTGCCAATCGTCGTGACCCCGGATATATCCCGCAGAATTCGGAGACTTACTACCGAGCGATAAGGCAGATACCATATTACGATAAGTGGAAGAAAAGGAACGCAATACTCTCGCGACTCTGTCACACGTGCCGGTGTCTGCGACCGCTTAGGTTTGTGTTTGCTTATTTTCCAAATGTTAGTTGTCTTATAGTTTCAGTACTTTCTTTACTTTATTGGCTGTTTGTACGGCAGTCGTTAAGCCACGTCAGAGGCCCTTAGGGCGGCTTGATGAACTCTCGACACCAGAGTTGGTCACTCTCAATCGATAAGAAGAAGAAGAAGTACTTTCAAACAAACTAAGAGTAGGTAGTAGGATATCCCAAAGCTCCAAATATGTCTACTTAGACTAATTAAACCAAAACAGCTAGTTAGCACATGTAATTCATGGAAACGTATAAATTAACATACAAAATATGTTCCGATTATTCGTCAGCATCGTTTACGCACGTGGCGGCATAATTTTATGCAAATATCTGTCTAAATATGTATAAAGTCTGGGTTCGAAATACCACAGACTTACTTTCACTGACGTACTGTTCTATATACGGTTTTGATTGAAAACAATAATTTGCTCACTTATAAGATCATATTACTCGTGTTTTTCACGCTATGATAGAAATCTTCGGGTAAGTCACGCTATACTACAGATGGTTATGAAGTATGTATGACCGACCAATCTCGTATTTTGTCTTTACCTGAACTTGCTTCTATATCGCAATAAAGATTTCGTTGGTGACTATCAAAATCATACAGACCTCTTATATTTTTTACTAAGAAAAGATAATAAAGTTTACCTACTTACGCGCATGTTCATGTTAGATAGCATACCTATTTACATGATGTTTAATTGCGGTGTGAATTTCTTTAGTGAATTCATTAGTGTGAGCGTAAACGATACCGCTATGAAATTAACATTGGTGAGGTGTTAATTGTTGTTAGGTCTGATAAGATAGACACTGGACAGACAGGAAAAATAATGTAGGTACTTACCTATAAGTATAGATAATTTATAATTTTTATGCAACATTGGTATAATTTTTACACAGTTAACTCCTGGTATAAACTTACCAGCAAGGTATTCATACAATAGAGATATTTTATTGAAATACTTGATATTCAAAGATGCTAAACAACATCGTGCCTCAATTCCTTTCTTGCTGATCAAAAGCCTAATAGCCTAAAGCTGCTGTCTTCCCCGAGTCCCGACCAAAAAGTGTAGATATTGAACTTATTTCTTAATTCTTCTCAATTTAAAATAATCACGAATGTTGTTAAAATAGATAACTTTTTATTTTTTGATCACAACAATATAATCGCCAGGAAAAGCAGAAATAAATTGAACAAGTACTTACTACAAGTGGCGCCGCCACATTTTCTTAACTTTTTGGTCGGGATATAGATATTATTTCTCTTGGTGATTTAAAGACTTTTACTCATTGAAGTATTTAACTACAGCCAAATTATCAGAACTATTATCTAACTGATATTTCCAGAGCCAAACACTGCCGCATCTGCAAGCGCTGCGTGGCTTACTTCGACCACCACTGCCCCTTCATCTACAACTGCGTGGGCGTCCGCAACCGCATGTGGTTCTTCCTGTTCGTGATGAGTGTTGCCATCAACTGCTCGCTGTCCATCTACTTCGCCTGCTACTGCCTGCTGCTGGAGGGCTTCGGCCTGCTGTATGTGCTGGGACTGCTGGAGGCCATCACCTTCTGTGCGCTGGGCTGGATATTGACTTGCACTTCGGTATGCATCTACTAAGATTAATCATAAAGATTTTGCTTATTGGTGCTTTCGTTTATATCAATGTAAAGTTAACATTTTGCTCTGCTCTTCGAGACAGGCGTTTCTAGTTATTAAGTAGAAGACTAAGATAGCTATATCATGCTATATGTTGTTATTATACATATATGTTTTAATAAAGTAGGTAGAGAAATAAGGCTTGAATTGAAGCTCACTATGCTAAATAGGTCATTGTATAAATTTAAGTAAATAAGTAGGTAAGTATACCTAACATTTTGAACATTACGACAAAAAACGTAACCTAAAAGCTTATTCTTCACTAACAATAATAACATAAAAATGTCCTCTTCCAGATCCTCCACGCCTGTATGAATCTGACCACGAACGAGATGTTCAACTACAAGCGCTATCCTTACCTCCGCGACAAAAGAGGTCGCTATCAGAACCCGTTCTCTCGAGGTCCGATAATGAACCTCATTGAGTTCTTCGTGTGTCTCCCGGATAAGTGTGACGAGCAGGATATCTTCCACGAAGAGAGCATATGATGTGAACTGAGCTGACAGGCCACATGCTTGCCGATTAGTCGAGGAACTGCCCTGTGACTTTACGCTGAACATCTATAAGTAATATATGTTTTGTAAGGTGGAAAGTAGGTATTCTTGTCCAAAATTCACAATGAAATTATACCTAGATTATCTGCAGATTCTATCTTCTTCTACACGAATTTACGGTCTTAACAAATAACATGTGATTCGTGGATCCGTGTCTTTTACTCGTACTTACCTATTTATTTTTTCTGTGAAACGAAAACGAACAAAACACAGATACCATTTCATTCGTTGATAACGACGTATTTATAATATAGTACCTACTTAGATAAAATATTTCAGAAGAGTTAGATTCAATATTGTGGATTTTGGATAATTACCTAAGTCTTTCATTACCTTATATCAGTGATTATTGGGGCAACAATGTACTCGTTTCGTAAAAAAGAGAAAAATACGATATAAACATATAAAAAAAACTATATTCTCAAAATGAATTGTCGACGACTAAATTAGCTTAATTAATTGTAGCTAGTCATTTGTTTTAGCATAAATTCTTAAATGGTGGAATAAGATTCCATTATATACACCTTAGTACCTACAAGCATTTAAAGTTTGATCTCTAGCAAAAATGAGCTAAGCACATTCATATTTGAATTATACTAAATAAATACACGCTAATCAAATAGCTACAATATTAACATCTGTTTTTGATTAAATGTCCTTTAGAATAAGGTGTTTGTAATAAAAGTCAGGTTTAATGACACATTACGATACTTTAATCGAAATTAAAATGATACATATGACAAGACTGATGCGATCTAAATTACTTTTAGAAAAAGTAAATAATTTCAAGGAATTTCTATTATCGAGGAAAATATCTAGCAGTAGAAGATTATTAATTTTGTTGTTATATTATTAGTAGGTAAGTATAAATAAAAACATAATTAGTTGAAATGTATGAATTGTCAAATACATATGAATAATTATTACATTTTAATTAAAAAACTAGACTATTTTCCTCGATTTAGCGAGCACAATATATACACAAACATATATAAACCAAAAACATTCATAACGAAGCATCTTCGTATTTTTTTATATCATTAAGATATGAACAAAAAGACAAAATAAATCTATGAAATTCTTGATACGAGACCGAACGTACTTTCATAACCCTTAGATCTTTTCATACCTTCCTTATACAGGATCCATATCCTTTCTAAATATCACAAATCCCTTACGCGTCAGTCACTTTGTAAAAGTATTTCAAGAGAAAGTAAAAAAAAGCAGTCAGATTTTACCATGTGATCTCTAATATAAATTATATTTTCTTCATTTTTCAAATAATAAGTCAACTGGCTTCCTGTTTGACGTCATCAATGCAATTCAAGATGGCGGCGGGTCAGGAAACTTATTATTTAAATTGCATTATACTTTTCCATATAACACTCAATGAATGAAGAAATTATATACTTAGTACTCTTATTTCATTGTATCATAAATAGTTAATATTACTGGATTTTTTAAAAGTAATTCAAGAGAAAGACAAAAAGCAGTCAGATTTTAACATGTAATGTCTGATATAAATTATATTTGGCGAGTTTCATATAATAAGTCAACTGGCTTCCTGTTTGACGTCATCAACGCAATTCAAGATGGCGGCGGGTCAGAAAACTTATTATTTAAATTGATTATACTTTTCCATATAACACTCAATGAATGAAGAAATTATATAGTACTCTTATTTCATTGTATCATAAATAGTTTATATTACTGGATAGACTTATACATATTTTTATTAACTTTGTGTGAACATCATATTGTATATTAGCTCGATTTCTGTTAAACAGTTGCGCGCGCGCCTCTTACGTTTATCGCGTCCAAAAATCATTTATAAATACTTAAAAACAAAGTTTAAATTAATAGTTATTTATGCGGTCTACAAGTAATACTGATACAAACGTGTACTATTTGTTATTATATCACATACGGTGCTACAAATATATATACTTATTATTTAACGTTTAAGTGTTAACATTTTCTAATTTCGAATAGAAACTCTTAATAATTCGTTTAGATTACTATTTTGAACCGTTGCCAAATTGTTCTAAAATCGTTAAGGCCGGATCACTCCCTACTCTACAGAAGTGATTATACAACAATGTCACAAAGCTTTAGTGACAATTACAAGTATTTTAGAATCTAAAAGGTCTAATCTACCTCACTTTTTCGTTTTCGATTAGTGAGAAAAGAACAGCAATAATTTATGAGCTTCAAAATGAGTTGAGCTTTGAAAACTTTGGACCAATGAGTGCTTTTAGTTTATAGCCGCAATATCTCAGGCTCGTAGCAAGTGCATCCAAGAAAGCTTTGAAAAGCCAAACAGTGGAATATTTTATAACTATCGACTGATCAAATCGATCTATGATCAATATGGATCAACATACTTAAATGCTGTTAAAAAATAACTTTGTTAGTTTTACAGCGCTTGACCAATCAAATAAACAGTTTGGTCATAGTTAGTAAAAAAATAAGCTTAAAAAACGTAATAAATATATAAATTAGTCGCTTTATGGAACGTTGCTTATCGGGTACATCTTCCATTTATATGCGCCTGCGCAAATCTCAGTATTAATGCTTATTTCTTTGAGATGTGTTTCTACAGTTTGATCAGTTAGCTAAGCTATGGTATACTTAAACATTATTCTGTGCTTAAACTTGAATGTAAATTGCACTTACAACTACGAAAAAAAATTGCTAAACAAATGCTGTAACAGCTAAAAGCAAAAAGACAAAAAAAACTAAACTTAGTCAAAAGAAAGAGCAACAAAAATCCAAGAATCATACATTAACTTTATCTCTTGAATAGATTTGCAAATCATGTTCAATCATATTGCAATCATACTTTCAGCTGACACTGGCTATAGCTTAGTAAATTATGTTAATCACTGGGAAGCAGTAACATTAAGACAACTACTTAAGTAAGAGAAACCGCTTTGAATGTAACATAAAATGTTTTAAATTAGTCATCTTTAGGGTTGATTCTGATGGCAGCGGCCATGTCTTCTTTGGACAGGTTCTTGTCGCCCCAGCCCCACAGCTGGTGAGTGCCATCACCGGTCCTCTTCACCCTGTTCTGGACAATTTCCTCCGACACCGTCTTCATGTCATAAGCCCATCCAAGTTTCGCGAAGAAGTTGATGAACGCTGTCGTGAAGTTAAGCCTAGTGTTACCGAGCTCAGCGGTTTTGTAGTCCCAGGGGAAGGTGTGGTGGTAGTTGTGGAAGCCCTCGCCGAGCGCGAAGAGGGCTACAGACATATTTTCCGAGGGCTTGATGCTCTTGTCGTAGGGTTTGTCTCCCCATTTGTGGGCCGCGGAGTTGACGAGCCAGGTGACGTTGAGAATGAAGGCGTAGCGGAACATGGCGGCCACGAAGAAGGCGTTCAGGAAGCTCTCGCCCCAACAGAACATGGGGACCACGGTCGGCATCACGAAGCACGCCAGCGGCATCAGGAGCAGGTAGTGTCTGCAAGAAGCAAAGGAAATTGTTAGATCTAGCAGGTATAGTGTCTGGAAGATGCAAGGGATTTTGTTATATCTACATATTATATTATACCTATTCAATTTTTGTAGGTATATATTAAGAATTGTATTTAATATAATGTCATTAGACCGGGACCGGGGGCGATCTCTTGTATCGGATACGTTTTATAAATACGAGGATTTTATCCCTAAAATTTTGTGAGATTTGTATCATTGATACAAAAAAATTTGTGAGACGATTAATACTCGTAATGTATAATTTTTATAACGATTTGTATGAATAGTGTGATATATAATTTGACTTTAATAATGTGATATTAATAAGTTTATTTAATAATGTGATATTGTTTGTATGAATAATGTGATATATAATTTGACATGTAAATTTTTATAATTTACCAATAAAATCTGAATCTGAATCTGATATGCAGATGATGAAATTAAATCACTACATAAATATCATTACAATCGACATGAGTCGATTTCTGACGACATAGATCTCTCTCTATTTGTTAGACATGTGACGTTGTACGAATAGATTTGTACGTGTAAGTCAAACATAACAAGCATAATCTAGGTTTTAGCGAAGTTTATTGCTAGTGCGCTAATTTGTACACTAATCTAATAACTTTGTCAAATCGTAAAAATACAATTGCTAGGCAACAATAAAAGTTGATATTTGCAATAGGTACCTACATATATTTTAGAGTCACAGCATGTTTTTATGACGCAACATTAACCAAACATAATATCGTATTTTAACCATTTATTGAGGAAAATTTGAAATAATAATTGTATTAAAAAGACAATGAACGTCGTCGTAAAGTACATTGTCATGGAGATTGGAAGATATGTGTTTTGCATGTTAATAAAAATTTAAAGAAAAATACTTATTCATTTCCATGTTTTATGTTCCGAGAAAATGAAACAGAAGTAGCTACATGGATTAGCATTCATTATAATGAATGCTAATCCATGTAGCTACTTCTATATAATATGTGCGATAAAAATCACTATAGTGATTTTTATCGCACATATTCATGTACATGCATCACAGCTAACGCTGCGCAGTATTGTACATAACATTCTATACATAGTATACTATATTATACAACTAGTGGACGGCTGCGGCTTCGCTCGCATTATATTAGGATAAAAAGTAGCATATGACACTCCTAATACCTCATACTACCTACAAACCAAAAATCATGATTCTCCGTTCAGCCGTTTTTGCGTTATGAGCATTTATATAAAAAGAGAATCAGACAAACTTTGTATAAAATGATGAATCATGTTTTGTTATAGATTCTAAGTAATATAGGTACAGACTTTTGAGTTTTATTACATGTATAGATAGATATACCTATATGTATGTACATTGTGCAAACTTATACACACATTGCATATCAGTTAATATCTGGGATGTGTCACTCATAATTTAGATTTAATGTTCTCTAAAACCAATCTCAACATTAGCTTACCATCAGGAGAATTGTAATCAAGCTCAAACCTTGAAACTATATTTACTATGTTTTATCTCAACAATATAGGATCAAGAAAACGCAAATTGCAGATGTCATTAACTCTTGGCTTACTTCTTAGATCACAGTTTTACTTAATGATCAAACTTTAGAATTGAGCTAAACTGTTATTATTCCTTTGTCCTGCTTCAGTCAGGGTGTTCCCTGACCAGCTAGCCAATTAATAATACAAACTACTAACAAACAATACATATCTCTCACTCTTCGAGACGCATTCCTTGTTATTGAGTGTCGTGAATTCCCCACAGAATTAATTGGGAGAAGTTCTCTAAGGCATGAACACCATTATTGCAAAGACGCATGTTCTCGGATTTTGTGATCCAGCTTGTTAGTTTCCTCACAATTTTTCCTTTAACATTAAGTTTGTGCAATTCCATACATAACTTGAAAAAAACAAGCCAGATTAGTATAGGGCCAGATTCAAACCAGAGGCGGCTGAATGTTAATCAGACGCTTCCACAACTGAGCCACACTCGGTTTATCAATACATCTCTTTTGAGTCACATTTCCTCATGACTGAGGGTTGTGTTGTGACTCCCCCGCAGAATTAATTCGTTAGGGGAGGTTTCTTGGGCAGATACATCGTGGTGGGCGATTCACGGAAGACACATGTCCTCGGATATTGTGGTTCTCAAACATGTAGGTTCCCTCACGATGTTTTCCTTTACCGCCAAGCAAGTGCAAATCCACACTTAACTTGAAATTACAAGTCATAGGTGTAGGGCCGGATTCGAAACAGGGTGCGCCTAGATGAAAAGCAAACACTGAATCTCCTGAGCCACACTTGCTTGTACATTATTATTGTACATAATAACTAGAAATAAACTCACTTCTTCTGGAATCTCAAGATGGGGTCATCATACAAGTCACTGATGTCCAGTCCCTTGCCCTTCTCCTTGAGGTCCGGGTGCTTCCTGACGAGCAGCCAGCCGATGTGGGAGAAGAAGAAGCCCCGGGTAGCATTGTGAGGGTCTGCGTCGGTCTCCGAGTACTTGTGGTGCATGCGGTGGTCGCGCGCCCAGTCCATCGCAGAGTCCTGGGAAAGATTATATACATACTTATTTATAGAGCTATTTTATAATGATTTATTTTGTCAAGTGCTAAACCCGCACTATGGTTCAAATTCAAATTCAAAGCATTTATTTGGACACACAGGACACAACAATATATACATACAAAAGTTAACAACAGATAGAATAGAAAGGTATTACGTAACATTGATGTATCCCGTGCGTCAAAAAAGGTCATACCTCAGCATTAATGCAGCAGATTGCTCTGCAGCGCTGATTTTCAGGTATGACCCTTTGAGACGCGCGGGGGCAAGAGTTGAATAAGAAAGTTAACAAATATAAAAAGAAGTAAAAAGAGAAAATAGATGGAGAGTATACAGAATTAATAACATGAAGCTGATATGATTACATTTGAAAGATACATACAATTTAAATATAACCTAGTAAAGTAACGGACATTGGTTGTTTAAGTTAAACTTTTTATTCGTATCCAGTAGTGATAATTTTCGCTAATTTCCCATCTAAAGTTTAAGCTATTTTATTAATAACTAGTGGACACCCGCGGCTTTGTTCGCATAATTTTGAGATAAAAAGTAGCCTATGACACTTCTAGGACTTCACACTACCTACATGCCAAAAATCATGGTGATCAGTGCAATCGTTTTTGAGTTATGAGCGTTTAGATAAACTGATAAACATAACAATTTCTAAAAACTGCTGAAACATGTTCTGTTATGGATTTTATCTACACTAATGTTGTAACATTCTACTTATGTTTCAAATACTTGACTTATAATTACTACTGTTATAGCACAGACAACAAAACACTCAATTTAAGCAATTTCACATGATGTTATAATATCCACATCGATATCGTAATAGCTCATTATAACATCGAAAAAGCGTGACCAACCTGATTGCAGGTTGGTCGCGCTGCGCTCTTGTTGGTTAGATTTTAATGGCGGCAAAATCACTGTGACAATACACGTATGTACGCGTGAATTTAATTTAATAAATTAAATGTTAATTAGTGAAGATAAAGTAGTGTATGCAACTGCATATAACACGGGTATTAAAACACTCACACGGGTACTAAACTTCATTATATGACAGTTGCTTAAACTACTATAAAGTATACCCAAACAATTTTTTTTCTAATATCTTTTACGTTCAGATTGTTGACTCTCTTTTTTATTGTATGTGACCAATCATGTCTTTATGTACAAGGGAAAGTGTTTGTTGGTTTCATTGTTCACATATCACACAGTAAAGGAGCGATGGATGATCAATGAGTAGTATAGATTATTATTAGTATAGATTCCAAAGAGTGACCAGCTACTTTTTATAACGGCGGAGGTCACAGCCATTCTTTGCTTTATGAATATTGTAGCCATATGTATACTACAGCTGGTTCACTGAACAACTTGTTTGAAGATAATTCAATATCAGTTTATGTAGTATGTATTAAACTGGTTATAGCTCACAAACACGAAATTCAGTACATGATTGCACAATTCCATTTACATTTTAGTAATTAACTAAACTAGCCAAGTCAATGGCCAAATTAATAAATTGTAGGTATATTCTTAATTCTTTTGTCTCTGCTATCTATTAAATGTTTTCGTCTTTGTTACCTACATGATTTGTTTAAGTTTTAGCTACAGGAAAATACGTCGTGGTATAGACAAAACTAACAATATGCCAAATTAGTGGTAATTTTGGGAGGAAGTTAGTCTCTCGCAAATATTTAACAACAAGAATGACAATACAATGGAAGGTAAATTTTAACATCCTGAGAACAAACTGTAGATAAAAAACAAATAGGTACCTAAAGATATTTATTGTGCTACATTGCAGGTGGCAGAGCATTTCTTCAAAACTTATTTAATACTTACCTACTTGAAAACAATGTGTTTTCCAGATTAAGATAAAAAAAATGTTAATTAATAACATTGGGTTACCTTTCCAATCTTATCAATGCATAATTAAAAATACCTGTACCTAAAATTAAGGGACACTTTCGTCAGTTTTATATCTAATCTAAGTAAATTAGGTTTATAAATGTTATATATTTTTAAATATTGTAAAAAAATTACAACAACTATAGGTAAAGTTCATACATACATATACTATATTGTCAGTCAACTTCCTCTGATATTTATACCCTTTAAAATAAAGACACATTGTATAGTACATAAACTTTTTCTTACTTATTTAGACAGTCACTAGACCAATAGTGACATTGTAATCTTAGGTGTGGCACACTTGTTTTATAATGAAACTGTCTCTCAAACAAGAAAATATAATATGAGTTTCTTTGTACAAAAGAGAATAAAAATAAGAAGAAAGAGTATGAAAGTATCTACATAAAGAGAAAGAGAGAGTATAGTAGAGTGTCTCTGTGTGGGTACTCATAAATTATTATTTACCTGGAAAGCAATAGTGTTGAAGATGACCAGTATGACTCGGAGAGGCCACTTGGCCTTGTAGGACTTGTGTGCCCACAGCCGGTGAGCTCCCGCTGTGATGCCCAGCCCTGACATCACATACAGGATGTAGGCTGAAAGAAAATATATAGAATAAGTGTATGTGAAACAGACAAAGTTTGGTTTAAGTCTTTAAACTGCCTGAGCTGCCTCTGAACTGCCTAAGAAGTCAAAAAACATGGATATTTTTAATATAGGTTCATAAGCCGTCAGCATCATAACAACCAAATAATCATAACAATATTTTTTCTAAGGCTTAACTAAAATATCTGCATTGATATATATACTAATCCCTACATTCAAGAAATGTTTACAAAACATAAGGCTCTTATCAAAGCTAAGACTGTATTCTTATCACCTTATCTAGTATTCCATCATCCATCCATCACTAACATGACAAGGCTTTTTCCATTTCATAATATTTAAGCTAATTTAATATAACAAGCCATAGGTATTATCCTAAAAATAAATTAATATGGGTCAATAGAGCTAGAAACTTTTTTGAATGTATAACATCCACATAACTTTGTTTTAGTTTGTTCCGGGTTTATGCAGTTTGTGCATATTTATTTGAACCTTTCTAATAATATTTGTGCTGAAGTTCATAAGAAGATAGACCCTGTTAACTTGCAGGAAATGTTACAGTTACATCAAGAACAGTATTCCAAAAAAGTCTCTTAAAAACTCACCAAAAACATCAGTTTGCCATTTCGCCGAGAATAGAAACAGGTATCCACCATAGAGCGCTGCAAGGTGTAGATATGCGAAGAGGATGATGTTCCTCCACACAAACTGCTTGGGGCGGGTGTCAGCTTGCTGCCGAGGGGCTGTCGGCAGGGCCATGTCTGGAGTCGCCGCATCACTCTCAAACAACACCCCATTCACGTCCGAAGCGTTCGGAGCCATTGTCTTACGATTCACAACACTGCAAACAAAGAAACCGCAAACTTAAACAGTGCTTAAACACAGGAATTTCCAATGAAACACCGCATAAAATCCTCTAATCTCAATAATAACGCTGTGTTTATAGATCGCAAGATTACCTCTCGGCGCATTCTAGAATCTCAGTCCCAAAATCCATGGTACCTAATGGTTTATATTCAAAACATGAATTCACAATTATATTGAATGCAGATTGAAGAACCACTTTGTTTATTCGGAAGTATTTAGGGAAGCACAAATTCGGAGAAAAATATTTTTTTATTTCGATTTCGTAACAAATTGCGTCCTTGAGCCTTTTCAGATTTGACATTGACAATGATCATGAAATGAAAATCAAGGACTTGTCAAATAGATGTACCTATTCAGCCTTGGTCAAAAGGAGTCATCATTATCCAATTCGATTGACTGTTTTTAAGATTATCCTGCTGCGACTTCCGTAACCATTGACCACCTGCTTATTAGTATGCTCCTCCTATTGTGACCTAGGCCTTCTCTGAAGCCTTGCATTTTATGGCCAGACTATTAGCTCTAACATTAAGCCCCCTATCCCAATGCAATGCAATTTAGGAACTAAATAAAAGTTTACATTCCATATTTACCCTTTACATGGTACGTAGTAATTTAAATATTAAAGTTCGAACAATCAAGTTGGGATCTTATTCGTATTAAGAGCTTTGTATAGGTATTATACCATTATGTTAGAACTAAAAATATACTTAAAGGCCACGATATAATAAGTAATAGATGTAACTATATTATTCTATTGGATGCATAAATGTACAATCTTACGTATATATTTTTGACGGTGTAAGTAATATATTAGTAGCTACCTACAGGGATACTTGGTATGGTAACCGCTACTATGTTATACTGCTTTTGACCGTTGAACACAAAACACTTTAAATATGAAGAGCAAATAACTCTGTATACGAGTAGGTAAGTATATACTAGTCGTATACATGGATATATTTTTATTACATCTACATATTTTTATTTTAGTTATGTTAAACAAGGAGACGAATGAATCATACGATTCATTCGTGTTGTTGCATCCATTTATATCGTTAGGTTATTGTTGCAGTTTTGCTGCATCTAAGTACATTATTTATTTTGATTTATTTATTTATAACGGTACACAAAACAGAATGAGTTCCTATATAAGCTAAATAAGTTCCTAATTCATATTTTTGAACTAATTAGGGTTCATGTGTTTTTTTACTTACTAAATAACCTACCTCCGCAATTAGATAGCTAGTAGGTAAGTACTTAAATAGTAGGTATATTTTAAATTGTGCTTTTAATATATTTTATCAGGTTAATACCTGGTAATTTTATCTCTTGTTCCCTTTAACTTATTATCCCACACTTAAGTACTCTCTGACTTTCTGTAAAATTTCTATAGTAAAGAAAAAATACTATGGTAGGTAATAGAAAAATATTTAAATAAGTAGGTACTAAGGTACTCTCTCATTTATACATAACCGACTATCGATAGTTTTACCTAAGTAGGTATACCTATTTCATAAAGTCCTTTCTTTGACCTCCATTCAAGCCGGTCGCAGTCGCCGCCAACTACCGCAACCAATTTAATTCAAAACTAATGCATCTACAAGTAGAGCAAAGAAAATTACAAAACACTCACCAAATCGCAGAAAATATCCAACTTGAAAAACTTGTCAATTAGCACTTGCGAATATTATATTCACTTCGTCAATAAAATTAATTAACGAGCGTCACTTTTAAATTAGTAAAATAATTAAGTATTGGACACGAGACGCACGAGATGTTAATGTGAGATATAACAATGTTTTCAGTGTTATATACGAGTTATTATTTTTATTGATATCGTGTTGACTCACGACCGGCGTCCAGCCGAGATCTCACGTGTCGGACTGTGGACCTAGCCAGCGAGGCGAGTGCCGGCACTGCTGGCAGCGTCAGCGTGGTGGTGCTTTGGACGTTTTAGCCACGAGACGGTGCGCTCGTTTGGCCGAATAGCGGTGTTCGCTGCCGCCGTGGATTGGATGTCGGGATGGCGCGATATCACCACACCACGTCATGTTACGTCACTTTACACGCATACAAGCACGGGCGGTGCGAGTGATCGCGTGCTATTACAATTTATGAAGGCACTAGACCTTAGATTAGTACCTAGAGGTCAAAAATCTAGCTACAGAAACTGCAGTCTGAAACCAGTCGGTCTCAGCTTAATGTGTTGCGATTATCTCTGCTATAAAAGCCATTTACAAAGTACCTACATGAAACCTAACTGCATACCTATACTCAGTAGGTTAACTCCAGTAGTCCTATATCTATCTATAGTCTAACTTACAAGCTAGGTTTTTCGTAGATACCCTTGCCTATGATGGATCTGTCGCTTAGTGTCTAACGGTGTGTTTGAGCTTCTTCGTTTGAGCCATTTCCATCTCAGTAGGTACCTACCTATATATATCATTATCTTGTTGCTTTTCCATCTGTCGCTTCGACATCACAAAACTTTGTGACTAGAATGCACAGAATAACTGTTTTTAGGTATATTGAGGCAGGTTAGTATGTAACACTATATATACATACCTACCGAATATAGGTGTAGGTAGGTACATTATGTACATATTCAAATTAATATGTTATATAAGTAGGTACCTACCTACTAAAATTAAAAGGAAATATAATCTGACCATGGTGTGATTATTTAAGCTTTTACAAGCGAAGAATTCAGAAAAAAACAAACCGATAGTATACCTACATTATTATATACTTACCTCTTTATAATCGGCTCCCAGCGTAGGTTTTGTTTACTTGACAAACACTTAGCTTTTAACCTACTTCACGCCATCTTTACTTATTAAACAAACAGTCGAAAACAAACAAGACTAAAGTCCAAGACACCAATGACCCTATGACATAATCAGGCAAAAGAATCATGATCAATAGGTATTCCATACAGAATACCTATTGATAGGTTACTTGCGTTGCGTTGGTCTTTGGCCAGCCGCAGCAAACAGATTAGCAGCTTTATGGAAGGTCAGAGGTGGATCATCTACCGTAAATATTTACCAAATATTTTTAACGAGCTCTCCTTAATGACCGAGCTTGGCATCATTGGCTTTAATTGGTTAGCAAACATTCAAAGTCCACGTGAAATGTGAATCGGTTCTTTAGTTAGATGATTATGATGGTTGGGCAAATTGTGCATAAATGTAACTAAGCAATGTAAAATAGATTAATAATAGATAATATAAGAAAATATTGAACCTACCTACACATACTAGTTTAAGATTTAAAATTTTATAAGTACCTACTTATTAAGTTTTAGATTTTAAAATAGGTATTATATGTACTTATTTAGTTTTAATTTTAGCTACGCCCTAATTCCCTCTTAACAGGGTAAATTTAAATACATTTATGCTAATAAAGGAATTGAATTGAAAGCCACAATTTATTGCAAATATGCATCTCTCTTTTGAATCGTAGGTATTGCCTCATGACTGCGGGTCGTGTTTCTCCCGCAGAATTAATTCCTTAGAGGAGTTTTATTGGGCAGATACATCATGGTGGGCGCCCAGGTCCTTCAAAGGCAAATATGCATAAGTTTATTAAAAAAATGATATTTTATACTAAAATCTACAGCTCATCTTCGGGTGCTATCTTCATCAACCTTGGAAACTTATAAATGGATCCTCTCTGCACATGGCCAAAGAACGCTTTCTTTGGCCATAATGCAGTTTTTTTTTTACTGGGCCTTTATCATTGGGTAGGTATAATCCTGAGTAACCAAAGTTTATCGTTTCATCATAATAAATAGTTCTATTTTGGGAATATTTCAAATGAAAGATTAACAGCTAATCTCGAGCGCAAAGTCAATATTTATTAATTTTGTCTTGGACTTTGTCATGTCTTACTAATAAGTACCTTACCTATTTATCGTTTTGGCTCGTGGCTGATTGATTTTTATCGATCATGTAGAACATGTATTAATGAATGTAGTAAGTATATCTAAGTATGATTATTATGTTTTCATTTATACGTTATTTAGCTTTCTATGAAGACGAAGCGAGCAAGTCACCTTCCTTAAAGATAGCTCGGATTTCTTCCTTAAAACAGCTACAGTTGCAACTTGCATCCCTAACTTTGCTAATTGCCTAGGTAGCATATAATATTTACGGTCGAATTTAACTTAGTAAATCTACACAGTGTTACCTACATTAATAATAAATTTAGGTACCTACCTACTACATACTAAGAATAGGTATAAATACAGTTTTCCAAACAAAAAGTTTATCGTTTCCCAGAGAAAGTGTAAACTTTTACGCAAATTTCTAACAGCAAGTACCTATTTGCTACATAAAACCACCCTTAACAAGGTATGTTAGTTAACGCTTAACGCTGTTTATTTTACAATGTGCTCTAAAATTTCCAAAACAACAAGACATAAAACTCTATATCGAAGTAATACTTATTTAATAGATTGCATACTATAGAAAAAACATATGATAACAACAGCTATACCTACTTATCTGTGACTTCGCTGAAATCGAACAATGGTTTGTTATACCTATACATATGTAGATATATGGAGACACCTAACACAGCATTGCATCATGTTACTAATTCTGAATCGCCTGACTTCTGTAGAGACATACGTGGCCGATTGAACCAATGAAAACTTGAGAATAGTACTTGATAGTTCCTGTAGTTAATACCACATATAAGTACTAACTATAATCCTAAGATTAGCGAACGTACATATTCATAAAATATCTATAGCAAACCTCTATGTATTCTATATTCTATAGGCTTTTTAGGGCCTTATTACAAAAAGTGGTTTAAATATAAGTCTAGACCTGTCTAGACCAAGTCCGTTTGAGTTGTTCAAAAATTGTCTGTCTACTGTCATAATTATCAAATTGTCAAAATGTACCAATGTTAAATCAAAATTCAATTTTTTGTTGACATTTTGATTGCTTGTATGTGATGTTCGAACAACAAGAACTCATTTTTTATTATCAAAGTCCTGGACTAATATTTAAACAGCGTTTTGTAATAAGACGGTTAGTGTTCTATGAACTTTCTCGTAACTCGTATTGTTTCCTGTCTAACGTGCCTAAAGCATGATGATTTAGTTTGACACCAAAATATATATATATATTATTTAAAAAAAACATCAGGGATAGGTTAGTTATTAATCCAATCACCAACACGTAGAAGTTTGATACCAAAACAAACATACATCCATCCATATTCACATAGATACAAACTTTGACACAAAGGTATAATTGTATTAACTTTGTACGTTTAAAGTACCATCATACTCAATTTGCATCTTGTTCTAATATAGGTACAAGTTGAATTGATAATCTCACTTATAATTAAGATGTACTCATAGGTATAGGTAATAAAATAAGCAAATCAAATGGACAATAAATAAAAAACAATTTAAAGAGAAGAATATTTTAGTCAAATAAAATGAACAATTCTTTAAAACATGAATCAACAAAAATATTTTTCATTTTTACTTAAGTGTAACCATACGTAAAAATTCCGATCACGCAATAGGGTGAATTATAAGATTTAATAATAATAAGAATTAATAAAATAAATAGGGTGGAATAATAGATTTCTTGTAAAGCGCCGGCCGGTTTATTGCTGACCCGCTCGCACAGGTCTCTCTCTCTCTTCGAGTCGTATTTCCTCATGACTGAGGGTCGTGACTCCCCGCAGAATTAATTCATTAGGGGAGTTTTCTTGGGCAGATACATCGTGGTGGGCGCCCAGGTCCTTCCACGGAAGACGCATGTCCTCGGATATTGTGGACCTCAAACATGTCGGTTTCCTCACGATGTTTTCCTTCACCGTTAAGCGAGTGCAAATCCACACATAACTTGAAAATACAAATCATTGGTGTAGGGCGGATTCGAACCAGTATGCGTCTGGATGAAAAGCAGACACTGGAACCACTGAGGCACACTTGCACAGGTCTAATAAACCGTCGATAAAATCTTCCTGCTGCGCGATCGGAATTTTCATTAAAATTAAATTTACGAGTAAATAATTGTTTTTACATGCATTCTAAAATTAATGTAAAAAATGTGACGTAATTTAAAATGATTAAATCACGGCTAATTATTATAGCCACCACCCAAAAGTTTGGCAATAGAGTCACGAGTCACAGACTTATGACATATATTTTTTGAAATAGAGTAATATCTGACAAAACTGATACGACAGAACTACCGTTTTGTCACTTTACACTTTTACATAGGTAATACAAAAAAATCACTCCTCCAATGAATTCTCCTCGAAGGAATATAACTCAACGAGGAGATCATAAATTCTTTTTCACTAACGGAGAAGTTAACTTATGCGAAAAGGTTGGGATCCTACCTAAATTCCATTTTGGTACTTTAGGCCTATAAAACCTTAGTTAGAGTCTTATTACAAAACGTGGATTAACTATTAGTCCAGAACTTTGAAAATATGCAGTTCGTTCTTGTTGTTCAAACTTTGTTTTCTTCTGTCATGATAATCAAATTGTCAAAATGTTACCAATGATAAATAATCGGTCCAATTCGAAGTTGATAGTTTGATTGTACGTAAAATTTGTACAAGAACCAATTTTCAAAGTCCTGGACTAATACGTAAACCGCGTTTTGTATACCCCGACAAATAAGTGTCGCAAATGTGGCGGCGCCACTTGTAGTACTTGTTCAAATTATTTCTCCATTTCCGTGAGATAACAAAAATAAAAAGTTATATTTAATACATTTAAAAAAAAAAATCTCTATAAGTTTTGACAACATTCGTGATTATTTTTAAGTTAAGAAGGCGAATTAAGAAATTAGTTCCATTTGTACACTTTTTGGTGGAGGTATAATAAGACAGGCACTCATTTCACCAAGTAAACAGCTTATTCATCATCATCGACATCACTGTCTGCAGCCAGGAGTTCTCTCGGCCAGTGCTGTGTGGGTTTGGGCAGCAGTGTGGCCGAGCAGAGCAGCAGCTCCAGTATGGAGTGCAGGGTGTAGCTGCCCAGACAGTTCAGCACCCACTCATAGTTCACTGGCACTATGTTTTGCTCCATTGCTATGTCTGGAACAAATGTATATAAACTTAACATCACACTTATCTATACATCTACATATATCTATCTATACATATAATAATAAAGGTGAAGAGAGTAAAAAATCTGAACATAGAATATTAGAAAAAAATATTTTGAGTACCTATATTATATTAAATAAGTAAATCAGCAGTGTTGGGAATTTTTGACTGTTTGTCAGTTTATTTAAACGCTCATAACTCAAAACGGCTGAACGGATCATCATGATTTTGGTATGTAGGTAAGTAGTATGAGGTCTTAGAAGTGTCATACGTATGTAGCCTATTTTGGTATGTAGGTAAGTAGTATGAGGTCTTAGAAGTGTCATACGTATGTAGCCTATTTTGGTATGTAGGTAAGTAGTATGAGGTCTTAGAAGTGTCATACGTATGTAGCCTATTTTGGTATGTAGGTAAGTAGTATGAGGTCTTAGAAGTGTCATACGTATGTAGCCTATTTTGGTATGTAGGTAAGTAGTATGAGGTCTTAGAAGTGTCATACGTATGTAGCCTATTTTGGTATGTAGGTAAGTAGTATGAGGTCTTAGAAGTGTCATACGTATGTAGCCTATTTTTTCTTCTATAATAATATCTTAAAATAATGCAAGCGAATCCGCGCAGATTTTGGATTTTTGTTTAAAAAATCGGATTTGCAGACCCTGGTACATAATATGTTATAACTAGTACAGTTATACTAGTAACTCTGACTGACTCATAACCTTTTAAGTGCGCTTTAGTACGTCAAGAGCATCAACCTTAGTTTTACGACTTAAAAAAAACCCTTTTAAATATAAATATAAAACCTTAGAAATAACCCTGGGTTTGAACTATCTCAATACCAGATATTACGTAGGTAAATCTGTTCAGAGTTTCAGCTTGAACAAAGAATTTCTTCTTCTTATCGAATGAGAGTGGTCAACTCAGGTGTCAAGAGTTTATCAAGGCGCCCTAAGGGTCTGACATGGCTTAACGTATGCCGTACTAGACAAACAGTCGGGACCTAGAATTTAACGTGTCATCCGACCCACGCCCGAAAGCGTCCAAAATGGAATGGCACTTTTCGGTCACCCATCCCAGGACTGACCGCGTCGACCTTTGCTTAGCATTGGTAATCGCATGCGATTGCCTCCGCTAGCTGAGCTACAGGCACTACATGGAACAAAATATGCGTACATTATAGAGACAGGCACACACGCAAACTTTTGTCTATACAGTATTATTGTGATGTGATTAACATCACTTTGTATATTTATTACATCAGCTGAACCAGTCATAGGGGTAGTGAAAGGTCGCCACTTGTTGTTGTACACATCAACCACGCATTATGTACTTATTTAAAGCGTCATAATATTTATTTGCGCATTTTCGTATTGCGTAAGTATAATTAATGTTTAGTAGAAAATATTTTATTTTTAGTGCTTTTTAATGTAGTTAATAATACTACAATTTGTCGCTCTTCAAGTCAAGAGTGAACTGGTTTCTTCTAGGCAAGCGTGCTAAATCGTAGATCACAACGTAGCTTAACATCAGGCGAGTTGTTGTCAAGCGCGAGCCTATCTAGTTAAAAAAAATAGGAAAATATTCATAAGAATTAAGTACCTTCATCAAGTCGTTGTTTCATATTATGTATGTAAATGCCATCTCCTTTGTAAGGCGATATTTGACAATTAAAAAAATTAAGGCCCCTTTAGTGTCGTTTCTACCTTTCTGCAAAAAAAATGTGGGGGGCGTCACCACCCTCAGTAATGATGAATATGACTCAAGATGATTCAAGGAGCTTTTTAAGTCATATGCTTCTTTATTGCATAAAACACCTGTTTCCATCAACCCATACTAGGTACTATCTCATTGAAAACAATATATTTTAATAACTTATTCTAAGGCCCATGACCCGCTGGCGTCGGGATCTCGACCGGTTTCGGGGCGCCTGGCGGGAGGAAGCCTTCGACCGAGACGCATGGAGGGAGTTGGGGGCGACCTTTGCCCAGGAGTGGGACAGTATGGGTTAATAAAAAAAAACTTACTTTTAGAATCGCCCTTAGCTCGGTTAGCGGAGACAATCGTATCTAACTACTAAAATAAAGCAACAGTCGACGCAGTCAGTCCTTGGATGGGTAACCGAAAAGTGGCATTCCATTTCGAGCGGTTTCGTGGGTCGGATGATACGTTAAATGGTAGGCCCGGCTGTGTGTCATAACACGGCAGTCGTTGAGCGATGTCAGAGGGTCTTAGGACGGTTTGAAAACGCTGACACCAGAGTTGCCCACTCTTATACGAACTTATTTACTTATAGTGAAAAAAAGTATTGTCTGGTTTAGTGTGTTATCAATGTACAAATGGTATTGTGTATTCCAATTTCGTGACGTCACCTGCCGGTCCACCGGAAGACCAGCGCTGGATGCTTGCATCCAGCACATGCTCAGTAAGAGCTAGGTTGTGACTCGAACTTTGTATCTATGCATTTCCATCTTTCTATTTTATCGTGTTATGTTTCGTGTTGTTTC
This sequence comes from Macaria notata, assembly GCA_927399415.1. NCBI lineage: Eukaryota > Metazoa > Arthropoda > Insecta > Lepidoptera > Geometridae > Macaria > Macaria notata. Next base: position 7,554,558 of record OV656733.1, read on the forward strand.
GCGTCCATGTTTATTAGCACACGAAACAACGTTAGGTTTGTATTCTTTTTTAAATTCATTTGAATGTCCAAAAAAACTTACTTTCAGAAGACTTGATAACGTTCTTTTTTGTGAAGTCGTTTAAAAAGTAACTCTATATTTAGTATGTTAGAATACTTACAAGTGAACTGATCTTCCGTGTGCTCCGGCTCGGCCAGCAGCAGCGCGGGCGAGCACTCCCCCAGCACACGCACTGCCTTCACGCTGTCCACCACTGTGCCGCCCGACGAGGTTATTATCTCCTGCAAATATACGCATCAATCATAAATTTTGTTGCTTGTAAGAATAAAAACCAATCACCTGTATTGATCAGAGACCTTAAGCAGGGTACTCATCTAGCCGTGTAGCATGTAATGTATCAGATACTGTATCAAGTGAGTACATAGGCACGAGCCCGCTGCGAGCTGCTCGCGCGTGGTTCGCAAGGAGATCGCAGCGACCCGCCGAGTGGCGGTATCGCTGCGAGCACAAAGCGGCTCGCAGTATGCGCGTGGACGGCAACACGAGCTCTTGTGATGACTGTGGACGAGCCGTACTCACTTGAAGGCTAGGAACGTAACATGCTACGTTACGTGGCAGGTAACGTAGCATGGCAGGTGAGTACCCTGCTTTAGGTCCTAACCGTTGAAGAACCCTGGCTACTGCAACATCTGCAACACAGGAAATCCTACAGCAGTAGCCAGGACGTACAATGTAACTATTACAATTTATTACTATTGTATAAATGTAAATTGTAATAGCAAAACTGCATTATAACATACGATTACATACATCTAGAACATGCAATGTGTGTTCATATTAATGATTATTATTTTGTGGTACATCAAATGTGTGTCCAAATAAATGATTATTATTTTGTTATAAAAAAATTATAACCGACACTGTGGATTAAGGTAGCATTCCTGTGTTTTTATTTACCTGTAAAATATTGAGTCCAATTACAGTGAATGGCTCTTTGCAGAAAAACTTGATTCCCTCGAACAACTTCCTGGTGGCCAGTCGAGACTTCATCGGACCGGGGTACCCTGTGCTGTCCAACACTTCGAACTCTTCCTAAAATTAGTAATGTTTAATTTAAATTAAACTTTTATTGGAAAATGAGCGAAAATAATCACGACCGGCAGGATTCGAACCTGCGTATTTCTGCTACCGTCAGAACGCCTTAACCACTAGGCTACGGTCTACTAACTGCCAGGCGCGAAAATCCACACTCATTTCCATACACTTCAGACTGAGCGGCTGATGGCACCACTTGTGCTGTCAGAATACGTCTAACAAACACTCATATCGATGTACTATGGACACCTGATATGACGAGAAATGGGCCTTTCGCGTTTTTAATTATGAGTTAATTTATTAAGTGCTAACCTGCACTATGTTTGTTTTAAATTAAACTTTTATTGGAAAATGAGCGAAAATATTTTCCAATAAAAGTTTAATTTAAAACAAACATAGTGCAGGTTAGCACTTAATAAATTAACTCATAATGTTTAATTTGCATTTAAAATAATGTTTTTTTTATAAATTAACGAATTAATCTTGCAAGATTTGTTAAATACAAGCTTTTAAAAATGCAGTATTAATGACCTTTTGTTTATGATTATGTTCTTGCAAAAAATCAGCTTTTTCGACATCATGTGATGGTGCATCGAGCTTGAACTTCAGAATTGGCCAATTTTTGACATCCAAGTCGATTTTTTTTCCCATAAGATATATACCGTTTTTTTGTTGATACAAGGACGGTCACCTAATTCGTTTTCTATACTATGTATGTATAGTATATGTCTAATTGTAATCATAAAATTACTAGGAATCTGGTAAAAAAATGATAATTTCTAAGTTAATTTGATTAGATTTGGATTGGAAAATGGATTGGTAGTAGATAGACAGTGTTCTTACTGGTATTTTGTAATTCACTTACTTCATTGACTGGTTCTTTAGACTGCATACACTTGGCCACCCACTCGTATGAAATTATCCATTTCGACGCAGCCAACGCGCACATGTATTTTAATGTTCTGCAAAAGATAAAAATAATTACATATAACTTATATAAGTAACATGGTAAAATCTTAGTTATGATATATGTAAATGAATACAGAATATCAAAATTTGTTGTTGTTGGTATGTGTTCTGAAAATCTTCGTCACAATAAATGTTTTATTTCTTTCAAGTTCACTATTTCTTATATGTTTTAAACTAAGTATACTGGTTTAGACAAGGGTGCTCAATAGTCACAGTTCATAATTTTATTGCTTAGACCAACTTATAAATCTACCAAGACTTACAAAATTGTTATTATTCATCTAATGGTGTGAATTTGGTATTGGGGTTCTTCGATTGGTTAAATTTATAAAGAATATTTTTCTAAAACTACAATGTACAACTAACTAAAGGTACCTGGATTATCATGCAGCTATGACTTACCTAATTCTGCTATGGAATCAATGAAATTGCTAAAGTAACTTACCTCTGTCCCTTATTTTTTTCATCAGCCTTAACAACCAAATGTGTCAATTCACTCGTATACTGGGTCACATAGCTCCAGTTATTCTTGGCACAAAGTCTCTTCAGTATCTCTGTCTCTCTAGAGCTGAGAGAGGATCCTGCGATGACATATTTCTTGTGTTTCAGCGCCAAACTTCTTACAGTCGGTTTGACCACTGTAGTGGGAGTTTTTTCGAAAGCTTTCAGCATAAATTCCCTTTCTTGAGTAGTGTTTACAACGCCCTCTAGCGTAGCGCACAATGTTACATCATCATTTTGTGTGTCAAAGTTGAGTGATTTTTTCGCGAACGGAGTCGATTTGTGTTGTATCTGGTTTACAAATCTGTCGATAGTCAATGGTGTTTCTGAAGGAGGTTTCTTTATAGCTGTTTCGTTGGAAACGCTTATGATGGAAGTGTCTGTGATGCTGACGATGGAATTCATGTCTTCTGTTTCAGGTTTAGAAGGTTGCTTTTGGATTGGCACCTCTTCTTCCTGAGTTTGGGTTACGTTTTTGTTGCCTCTGTTTGCTCCGTTGCTTTTCTTGACTTTGGTGAAAGAAGATCTGAAAGTAAGTAATATATATATATTCTTTATTGTTAGGCATTTTACATTTCACCTTAATTCCTAGACTATAATGCAGCATGGTAATATGCAAACTAAATTCATATAAAACAATCTTTGGTGAATACACACTATAATATGCTTACTTAGTGTGGGGCTAGATGGCGCTGTGTGCAATGTCCCAGAATATGTATTATTTATTTATTATAATATGTATGTACTTATAAGAAAACATTATTGATACAATATGTTATTTTGTTATAAATTTACAACATATTCTGTGACTTGTAAGACATTTCTTATGACTAAATGACTTTGACTTTATTTGTAAAATTTATAAAAAAACTATTAATACACTTATGGTCTAGACAAACCAATACTATATTGATAAATTTATAAATAATTCTTTCAGCGTTTTCTTGCTAAGGTTGCCTGGAAGAGATCACTCAAGGTGATAATAAATAATAAATATTTCAGGACATATCACACAGCGCCATCTAGCCCTTATACTAAGCTTACGCTTGTATCATGGGTACTAGGTAACTGATATAATACATATATACTTTTCTTTTGTAAATACATACTTATTAACATAGAAACGACCAGACTCAACACAAATAATTACCTACAAATTTAAATATTCATAATTATTTGTGTCATGCGGGAATCGAACCTGCACCCCTAGATTAGAAGACAGAGCCACTACCAACTAAGCTAACAGAGCAGTCATAAGGCCCCCCACTTGTGCATTCATTTATAGTTTAAGTCCACTTCATATTGTAATTTATTTTGGTGTGCAATAAAGTGATATTGTATTGTATAAATTAGTGACAAGCTTTAGAATTATACTTACTTCTGTGGTGTTTCTTCTACAATACTCTTGTCATCTGAAGCATTGCTGGCCATTTCAACATCATCATCAACTGGCACACACATCACAGGAGTCAGAAACTCACCTGCATTAGAACTGGCTACTTCATGTGGCACCTGCAATATAAACATAATACTTAGTAGAGAATTCAGTATTAATTTATTCAGCTAAACATGAAGTTAAACTCCATTCACAACACAGGAATACCGAGTGTGAATGGACAGAAATCTCCAACATTCAATACTATATCTTGAATAGCACACTAATTAGTTGCCTACTATAATTCTAGTTTTAAGTTATTGTATGTATATTCCCATATAAGTTTGCAAATAAACGTTTATTATTATTATTATAACTAAGTTATAGTTAAGAAATGTAACCTGTACATAGGGTGGATATAAGTTTTAAAGTAAACGTTAACATGTTAATTAAGAAGAAAACTTAGTAACTTAAGTTTCAAGTTTGTTGTTGTTTCAAGAAACAACACAGTTTTGAGAATAAATTAAACTGATTTTCGTTTTGTCTAAGCAATATATATATATTACTCTTTATTTAACAAATAAGGAATAAACATTACATTAAATTGCTTGACAAATTACTACTCACTCACAGAAAAACTTTACAATCAAATTGACTGTTCATTTAGGCCACTTGTTATTATAAAGTTTACAAAAAAAACTTATTATATCATTCATATTTACAATATTAGACCAAGGAGTAGGATAAATTTTAAATTTTAAAGCTATATTGTAGACTTAACTTTAACTAATGATTTTATAGTTTAAATGATGTTCCTGAAACTCATTTAACTTATAAAATAAAGTAACTAAAGTAGGATGCTGTTAATTGATAAAAAACTAAAGAATTACCTTCTGAGCTAGAGATGCTAATGGTACAGTTTCACTATCATCTTTTCCAACAGAATTAGTGAAAAGTATTTCACTGTCTTTCATATTAACCTTCCTTAATGCGGGAACATTATCAATAGTCGGTAATTCTACTTCTGGAGGCATTTCAATGTGAATAGGTTTCTTTGCTCTTTTGTTTTGAGATATCTTGTCTTCTACTGAGTAGGTGTTCTTGATAATGTTCTGGCTTTCACCAATTTCAGCATCGATGTTAGCAAAAACTGCGCCCATTATTGCATCATAGGTAAAGGGCTCGCTGTCCGGTTCAGCTTCAGATTCATTTTTTTCAGCTTTTGCTTTTGTAGTTTTATTTGTTTCACCACATTTAGCTTTCTTGGGTGTGGGTACAGTATCATCTTCATCACCTCGAAAGCGTTTCTCACTCGACTTTTGAGTTCTGCTTCTAAACTTTGCTGTAGAAACCAATATTTCAGATGATGCCGGTTCGGTGTGTTTGAGATAATGGACTTGTTGTTCTTTGATTGGCTCACTATCGAAAATGTCTATATCATTTATGTATTCATCGACATCTATATTCATTGGTGCTTTCTGTGATGGAGCACTTGTGTTGTCTTTTTTTTGACTTGCACCTGTTTTCTGGTTTCTTTGTGATTGTTTATTTGATGTGTTTTCAGTCAAATTACTTTTAGTGGACGTTTCAGTAGGAATTGATTTAGTTTTTTCAGGCTCCGTTAATTCTACTTCCATCTGCTTTGACAATTCTTTTTCCACACTGGCTGTGATTTCATACTGTGCTGTGGCTGTGTCGGCTGAATCTGTATTTTTCTTAACTGACACAACTGTATTGGATCCTCCATCTTCCTTCAAGTCTCCTTTTCTAGTTTGTTGGACCACTTTCATATCATTAATATTTTTATCCTCACCAAGATTAATTTCAATCTTTTCAGTTTGAGCACTTCGAGGAATGTTTGCATTGTCATACAGTTTATGTGTACCTAGAGATGTTTGAATTTCCTGATCAGTATTTAGTTTTAATTCCACATTAGCCTGCCTTTTAATAAGAATATTAGCTACAGTATTTCCCACTTTAATTGTAATTTCTATGTCGTCATTTGATTTGGTATTGGATTCGACTATTTGATTCATTGTATTAATAATATTTGCTTCAGTGGGGATCATTGAGTTGGAAGGATTCAAAGTGCTTTTCTTGTAAAATGGTATTTTTGAGGTATTTGTTTGATTAGGTTGTGTATTACTTGTTTCACCTTTTGAAGAGTGTACTTCATGGATACTACTTTCCAGACTAACTTCGTTTTTAGGAGTAGGTTCATCATGGGTGGACGGTGCTTGCTTACTTTGTAGTAGTGATGACTGATTTTGTTTTTTACTAATAGTAGATTTATTTGTATTACATTTTTGTATAGGTTCCGTTATTTCTCCTTCATCTACACTTATATTACGAGTTTCAGGTACTTCTTTTGTGAGCAAATTCTCATTAGGAGTATTTTCATCAATATCATAGTATGCTGAAGGTTGTTGGGGAAGTGCTTCTAAGGTTTTGGCTGTACTTGGAGTTTTTTTGCACATTTCAATAGAAACATTTAATTTGTTTCTATTTTTCTTGTTCAACTTACTAAACTCTTTCCTCATTCTTTTCACGTTATTCCAATTTTGTTTAGCTGTGTTTGCTTTTTGAGATGTTTCTTCATTGGACTCCATAGCGTTTTGTTTTACTAATTCTTTGTCGTTTTTAGTAATATTCTCATTTGGTGGTTTCAATTCTCTTTTTCTAGAGCTTCTCCTTGGATTATTAGCTGTGTACTGGTTCTCATCATCACCACAAAATGGTTCTATATCCATAGGTCCAATAACATTTTCTTTGCCTTCCTTACTTACTCCTTCAGTATCAGGCAGTGGTTCAATTTTATCCCAATCATCTTGAGATACTGGTGGAACATATACTACCTTTTCAGGCTCAGGATTCTTAGCCTTGACAGCAGAATGTATCTGGATTTTATTTGATGATACATTCAAAGGTTTTGAGAATTCAATTTTTTCTTGAGAAGACTGTTCTGAATGATGAGGTGCAGAAAAGTGGTTTTGAGAACTTGTTAACCAATCTTGGACATTTTTGGTAGGATCACCTTCAAAATCCAGATCTAAAAGAACTTCTTCCACTGAAAATGAAAAGAGGTAAATTAAATCATGAGATTTTTTATTACTTAACTCAAACACTTCCTTGCCTGAAATTAATGTTATATCTAAACTAATACATGTTATAAAGCTGAAGAGTTTGTTTGTTTAAACGCGCTAATCTCAGGAACTACTGGTGTGAATTAAAAAATTCAGACCATTTATTGAGGAAGGCTTTAGGCTATATAACATCACGCTGCAACTAATAGGAGTGAAGAACCAATGGGAAATGTGAAAAAAAGGGAAAAATTATTCAACTTTGAGGGCTTCCGTTGTGTGTGCTGCGAAAACAGTACAAGATATCAAAAAAATATGTATGAAAGAATTAATGCCCAAAATAACTTATTCCACACGGACAAAGTCGCAGGCACAGCTAGTTAATTTTATAATTTAATAATAATACAGCAGAGAGTCTTTTTCTGCTCTTTTGCACTGGGATGCTTTTTTAATAGTACTCCATGAGTACAGGTTTGCATGCTGGTTTTTTAGGTAACCAATATAGTAAGAGAATAATAATACAATAGATTTTTTTATTGAATAAGGCATAACTCACGGGTGCCATTCCTCATCCAATAGACCAGTAAAATTAAGACAATGAAGAAATCAACACAATAGCCTAAATTAATACCATGTCTGAAATAGTTATTTTTATACCCTTACATCCACTCTCTGTATGTTTTTTTACTTATTTTAAGTATTGTATTGTAAAAGGTCTCTTAGTGTCGGCCTTGGACCCACTGATGCCTTAAAAATACCTGGTGAAAGACCCGTGATTCTATTATGTATCTTAACAGAATCACGATCATAGATAGAAATCTATAAATACATACCTTTGATGTTAAATAGTTTCTCAAAAGCTTCTACCATTGTTAGCACATTTTCCTTCATTTTATGCTTAGGCTGGTTGAGTTTGAGAGTGCTACGATCAATAGGTTTAGCACAACATGGGCAAGTGAGGCGCTCTCGCCAGCACATGCGGCACAATGTGTGTCCACAGGGAGCAGTCTCCGGCACTATGTAGAACTTACAGCTGGAAGTCGAAATTATCTCCATTTTGTGAATAAGAAACTAACAATCAGAACTCAAAAGTTGTGCTAGCAAGGGCAGTAAGGCTATTTGAATTGGATCTTTAGCCACTTTCGTTACAATAAAAAAAGGATTTACGATAAATAAAAGCTTGCACAATCTACGGATGTAGGTACCAAGCTACATACCATTCAACGCAGGTTACATATTCAATTTGCATCGATGTAAGCTTAGCTATTTTAAGCAAATCTTCCTCCTTGATATTCATTTTTAATGTCTCCTACTCATTTGTATGAGTACACCTGTAAAGTTCTTCTGAAAAGGAGAAATGGTAGTAAAATGACTAAATACTTTCTTACTTCCATTCAATTATTAATTATATGTACCCTCAAGATATACCTTTTATTCAATCAGGATTTCGTTTTATAAATTCAATTTCTTAAACGATGAAGCACGAAAGTACAAATGAATGATGTAATTCTTATTTTGACTTGAACATTAATAATTTGTTTTAGTTTTCAGAGAGCCGATCGCAAAAAATCCCGCTCTTTTCATTTGTTTTATTACTCAATTTTTTAAATGACAGAGACATAAGCAATGATTTGGCATTTGACAATTTCTCTGTATTTAAAACACTGACGACAAATCCTGATGCTCGAAGATTTACAATAATAAAATATAAAAAACAAAGGGAAAAAAACTAAACACTACAAAAAAGGGGCACTTAGAAAATCTTTAGAAAAGCCGGAAAAGCCTAAAGATAATCTAAGTGCTCTAGCAAATTGACAAAACTTTATTACAAAATAAATGTTATATACATATGTACCTCATTTTTGAAATTATTATTTTATCTAATAGCTTAATTTATTCATTTATCCAACTCGATAAAATTGTTTGGTCCTTATGAATAACTTTTATTACGTACCTTTTAATAATTTATTTTTTCTTAGCTGAAGCATATTATTTATGGTAAATAGGTAAATGTATGGACCTAAAAGAAACAGGTTAAGAAAATTTCTCGTTAATGTTATTGTCACTGTCAAACCCGCATCTGAGCCGCATTCAGAAAGGGAGGTGCTGAATCGAAGCAAGTTTTTCCAATAAAATTACATATATTTCATCCGAAAAGTTTTAAAAGTAAGAGTTAATTCAATAAAAAACAGCATATAAAAAATACACTAGAATATGAAATACAATTTTTTAAATATTCTGTGTGAAACATCTAGGAAAACCTATTACATAATCTACATTTGTTTTGGTTCCCTAAAATTCCATTTGTCGAAATAAATACGATTATTCATAGGGTTGGGTTCAAGTATTCGCAATATTGTACCGTTCCTACAATATAGTTAGACAATTTGACTATAAATTCTAATATACCTTATAAGAGTTTAGAGGTTATGTGGATACCGCAGGCTACCTTCTAGTTTGCGTATTTGCTGGTATTACGTTGGTGGAAAAATGATAATTATGCATTCAACATATAATATGACCTTCAATATCCTTACGAGCTCTATTACATTTGCAGAATGGCGTTCGCATTCCGTGGTTTGCTAAGATCAGCCTTCAGAAGGATCCAGGCCCGTACATACGCAGATGTTGCTAAAGGCGATGAAATGGCGCTGACATTTGCTGCAGGCAACAAGGTAAACGATCGCTTTATACATTACATTTCAAAACTATGTTTGATAAGACTATCTCCATATTTGTCCTCCATGTTCATAGAATATGATAAATGATGAATACCTAGTTAGGTCATAGGTATTGTCACACAGTAAAAACTTTTCTTTTAGAATGCTGGCCACAAAAAAGTTTATTGAATTCGAATTTCGAATTGTTCATGAAAATAAAAATGTATACTTTTTAGAATTTTACTAATTTTTTAATATGGAGTGGACGCTCAAAGAAGACCGTGTTGCAGTTATTGCATTGCATCGTTGCGGTTACGCGCCAATTCAAATTTTTGACATACTGAAAAATTTGAATATAACCAAAAGATTTGTTTATCGTACCATCAAACGATACAATGAAGACTCTAGTGTAGATGACAGGTCAAGAAGTGGTCACCCTCGGTCTGTTAGGACTCCAGCAGTGATAAAAGCTGTGAAGGCGCGAATTCAAAGAAATCCCAAACATAAGCAGAAACTGTTGGCCCTTCAGATGGGTTTAAGCAGAACCACGGTGAAAAGGGTGTTAAATGAAGACTTAGGGCTTCGGGCATATCGAAGAAAAACAGGACATCGTTTGAATGCTCGTCTAATGGACCTGAGACTGAAGAGATGCCACACTTTGTTGAAGCGGTACGCGGGAAAAAAATATCGGGAAATTCTTTTTTTGGATGAAAAAATTTTTACCGTAGAAGAGAGCTACAACAAACAAAATGATAAGGTGTACACACACAGTAGTGAAGAAGCAAGCAAACGTATTCCGCCTGTCCAACGAGGTCATTTTCCATCCTCGCTCATGGTATGGTTGGGAGTTTCTTATTGGGGCTTAACAGAGGTACATTTTTGTGAGAAAGGTGTAAAAACGAATGCAGTTGTGTATCAAAATACAGTCCTGACGAACCTTGTGGAACCTGTTTCTCATATCATTTTTAATAACAAGCACTGGGTATTCCAACAAGATTTGGCGCCAGCTCATAGAGAGAAGAGCACACAAGACTGGCTGGCGGCGCGTGAAATCGACTTCATCCGGCACAAAGACTGGCCCTCCTCCAGTCCAGATTTGAATCTGTTAGATTACAAGATATGGCAACACTTGGAGGAAAAGACGTGCTTAAAGCCTCATCCCAATTTGGAGTCACTCAAGACATCCTTGATTAAGGCAGCCGCCGATATTGACATGGACCTCGTTCGTGCAGCGATAGACGACTGGCCGCTCAGATTGAAGGCCTGTATTCAAAATCACGGAGGTCATTTTGAATAAACTTTATTGTCAAAAGAATCTATGTTTTGTTAAGTTCATTTTGGTATATAAATGATTACATAAAGAATAAAGTTGTTTCAATTATTTTATATTAAACATGTGACAGAATTTATGATCTGACTAGGTATTCTACATTACAAATTTGACTTACAACCAGTCAAAATAGTTCTTCTAAGGCATTTTCATATTCTATCCTATTCCTACAAACAAAATTGCTATATGTTTATGCATTGCATACATGTGTGTGTGTTACTTAGGGTCACCTAGTTATTAAATGCTTAACTATCAAGTGTAATATACAGCATTGCCGTCCAGCATGGTAATGAGGCCAGTATGATGGGCATGCTGCCCTCTAGCAGGGGGCTGTAGACTATAATCTAATAAGGCTTTTCTAAGTGCCCAGTTTTTATTGTTATGTAGTAGTTAGAAGTAATATGTTAACTTTTCAACAACTGCTCTCTCTCTCTCTCTCTCTTGAGTTGTATGCCTCATGACTGAGGGTTGTATCTTCCTCGCAGAATTAATTCATTAGGGAAGTTTCCTTGGGCAGATACACACATACACTCACTCAGGTCACAAACATGTCGGTTTCTTCACAATGTTTTTCTTCACCATTAAGTGAGTGCAAATCCACACATAACTTGAAAATACAAGTCAATGGTGTAGGGCCGGTTCAAACCAGGGTGTATCTGGTTGAAAAGCAAACTCTGAAACCTCTAAGCCACACTCGCTTTTTGTAAATCTCGTAAATATAAATAAATAATTTATGTTACAGGTGTTCTATGACAAAGTGGCTGTAAAGCAGATAGATGTACCTTCCTTCAGCGGTGCCTTTGGTATCCTGCCCAAGCATGTGCCCACACTTGGTAAGTACATTATTGATTATTTTTATAACATAGTGGACAAAAACATGATAGAAAAAATAAAAAATATGTATTTACCAGTAAAATGTATGTTAAGTTAATATAAAGACCTATTCTGGTTTTTGTGCCCGAATAAATAAATAATTAAAATAGCAGAACAGTTTATAAATAAAGCATAGAAAGGTTTTGGGTGGGTCTTACAAATTTGCTGACAATGGACCTTATCTACTATACAGTATAGTGTTTCTCATTGCTTTGAAAGTTTTCATCATCATCATCATCTAATGACTTGACTTGGGTTTGATTGATGTGTTTGCTCAGTTGGTAGTTTGTCTACCTTATTCGACAACCCTGGAACAGCGGTTGTCGAATCAATTCTAGAACAACACAAGCAATTGCCAGTTTTCCAATAGCAATAATTTATTATGAGTCTGGATGTTTTTTGAGTAAATATTCACAATAAGAAGTATTGTTTAGAAAAGAAATGTATGAATGTTGTGTAATAAGTTTATCTAATGCCCATAACAAAAGTATGTTGAGCATGAGGCTAGATGGTGCTGTGTGAATTGTACAAAAGATTTTATAAAAAATGTCATAAGTACCCACTTAAGATATTGAATCAGGTGTTACTTTGCGGAAATCCATTGTAAATAAAACTCTGGAAAAAATATATAGTGTTTATATGCTGCGACTGCTCCTTAACCAACTTCAAACAACAAACTTGATGGTTTTTAGTGTTCCTCCATATACCACCGCCACACCTCTCCCTCTCTCCCTAGTTGCAGCGGAAAAAACACTATATATATTTTACTTTATATTTTATCCACAGTTTCATCATGCATATTAAATATTTCCTTATCTATTGCAGCTGTGCTCCGCCCCGGCGTTGTCACAGTCCTGGAGAATGACGGCAAGCAGACCAAGATTTTTGTGTCCTCTGGCACTGTGACCGTCAACGATGACTCCTCCGTCCAGGTAAGCCATAATTCACTTTTATAAGGAATAAGTTGTAGCTTAAAATAATGGTCACGAGTGGCCAAATATTGCCAGTGTATAAAAGCTTTATCGCCAGGCGCAAGATCTTTCAGCCTTTAGTTTGATACTAGTTCTGACTCTCTTGTCACCAAGCAAGTTCCATAACTTTGCAGTATGAACAATAATCAAGGTGGAAGTGAACCACTTAGTTTGTGTTAGTAGTAATTAATAGCAAACCTCTATTGATTGAGAGACAACAATTAAAGAAGACACAATTTTGTTTTATACTAGCAATGCTGACTGGTTTCGCAAGGTCACATAGCATTATATACACATAAAAACCTTACTCATAAAACATTGGAAATTTAAAAAAAAGGCATCAATATCTGTTGCGTAGTTTTAAAGCATGCATGTAAGGCAACAGGCAGCGGGAGTCAACTTTGTTCTATACTATATGTGAATATATGCAGGTGTTGGCGGAGGAAGCCCACCCCCTAGAGAACCTGGACCGCGGCGCGGCGCAGGAGGCTCTCTCCAAGGCACAGTCTGAATTCAACTCGGCGGGCAACGAACAGGTTGGTTATCAAGTGTTTATGCAATATCTTGATTATATTATCTGGCAAGCCACTATTCAAGTAATAAATCTGCCGCCAAGCACATTACGGTGTGTCCGAACAGTTTCGTTTCAGATAGATATACATTTCACTCCAGCACAGTACAGGAATGTTCCTTCTTTAAACAAGTGTGTTTGTGACTTCAGATGATTTGGTGCCCTATCCCTCAATTGACTTTTAAAAAATAAACAACCTTGATTGAACACATGCCCAAATTACAACTTGTTTTAGCTTCATATCTAGATAGATACATAAATTCTTTATTAAACACCAAATACATAAAAACCAATACAAAAAAAACATAGAAAATAAAATTTGTGTTTATCTAATTTACAATAGGATGGTAGCATTAGTAAATAGTTAATCCCTTACTTATTATGAGACGAAAAGCAATACTAGCTAATAGTAAGTTCACATCAGTCTGAACAACTTTGATCATTCTATTCCACCCAAGTTGAAATCTCTCTTGACTAATCTAAGTCATTCCAACGTGTATATGAATGTATATCATCATCATCGGGTGCCATCTTCATATTGAAGTTCGGAGGTCAGTTGGCAAAACTGCTTCTTTTAGATGCGGGTAGCTTAGCTTTGTCCATTTCTTGATGTCGTCTAGCCATTTCATCCTTAGACGGCCAGAGCTTTTTTTTCTTTTAGAATGTATATGAAAAATGAATAAATAATGGATGCTGTTTATCTAATTTCCAGGCCAAAGCTGAGGCCGCCATCGCTGTAGAAGTCGCAGAGGAAATCGTGAAAGCTGCATCGGCGTAAATACGGTCACCCATCCACGTTAGTGCAGTAGCAACTTATTTATAAATAATGTAATATGTAATAAACACATCTCGCCGTAGAAATATCTATTTTATTATTACGACCCTATTCTGTTTTGCCCTTTTTAAACAATTATAAAATTAATTGTTTGCATTACATTTGAGCCAGATATGTATTATTCTAAATATCACATCTTACTTGAACTATAGGGATAATCTAGCCAGGATGTATACCTTATATTACTTATAAGTTGAGTCCTTAGACTAAGTAAAATAAGGTAGAATTTTTAAGATGTGTCATCTAGCTCTCCTTCGCTCTAGCTTTTTTTTGTAGACAATGTTTATTTTAAACTAATTTTGCTAACTTATAAATAAAATAAAATAAAATAAAATAGCCATTTATTCATCCACTTTCGATAAAAATTTTCATTACAATGTCCATAATTACTCTTATATAAATTTTATGTCAAATGAAAATAAAAATGTTAATGTTTTTGTAAATATGCTTATGCTTAATGTCAAATAAAATAAATATTAATGTCAAACATTGTTTTAGGTCCCTGTGTTACAGCTTCATTTAAGTAGACGTCGCCTCTTTGGCGTAGGCCTCCCCCAGTTGCGACCATAGTTTTCTGTCCTTCGCCATCCGCCTCCACTCCTGTCCATATTTGTGAGTAAAAACATCGTCCCATCTCCTTTTTGGTCTGCCTTTCTGTCTTCTCTCCTCGCGCGGAAGCCATTCTATGACTTTCTTCGTCCATCTATTAGTGTCCATTCGGCATATATGCCCTGCCCAATTCCACTTCAACAATCTCACTGCTGTGATGATGTCTCTAATCTTGGTCTTCTTTCTTATTTTTTTGTTGCTAATTTTGTCTGAGAGTTTTATTCTGAGCATGCTCCTTTCCATTTTCCTCTGGCATATTGCTAGCTTGTTCTCATCAGCTTTCCGAAGAGCCCTTCGGAAAGCTAACTTATATCTACACCAAAATGTGAGGACCTACAAACTTTAAAAAAAGCGATCCATAATTGAAAGCACGTGTAATGATAAGAATCGGGTCAATCGGGCCATATCCCAGCATCGTAACTATAAAACTAATCAATCGCTTTCTAATAAATTTACTCTTTGTAAGGAAATAGCGATAGAAATAAAACAACATTATTACGGTTGACTTTTGAGTAAGTTTATTTAACACAAATCAAACACTTTGGTACAGTTAGTTAATTGCGGTTAGCGTTGTATCGTATAAGTTATTATAACCATAAAACTTACTTCCAACTAGCGGCAAACCAAACAAACGACTACTTTTGGCAAAACATCCAAAACTTAATCATCAAAATCCATCTGTGCCAATTTTCTCGTATTTTCATCAATAAGAATATTTTTCTCGTATAGCGAATATTAATTACTTCAAGATTTAAAATTTCACATTTAATTTTATTTCATTTAAATTTTTAATTCGAATTTTCTAATTGGAAGGTTAAGAGAAGATTCCGTTGCTAGGAAGTCGCCAAAAACCTAACTACAAGCTACGTTGCCAAGCGTACACGACAAATGCACAACATATATTGGAAACGTCTAAAAACGACACGCGCGTGTCTTAACTCTAATCATCCGCATAGTTACAAGGATAAAATTACGATTACGATTATTAAAAATGCACCTTAATATGCTACGATAATATTCAAAACGTTATAAATTCCGTGTCAGCAATGTATACAGTTTGATCGACCTTTATACAACTTAGATTATATAAATCCAAGTCTTACAGAATCTTGATGTTCATATTAGCAGTAGGTAACATTTATTATGGCATCTTATTTCGATTTATGCACAGTATTTGATTGTAAAGTTATCCTACAAATGATTAGCATCGAATATTCCTTAAATATGAATAGAGTAACTCGCGTTACATACATACTAGCTACGGATTACATAGTTTGTTAAAGAGTTGAATAATATAATAATAAGGATTATCCTAGTCTTAAATCTAAGTAGTTGATTACTTAAATGCAAATTAAAACATATGTTCTAAAGAAAGACCTGGCGAAAGTAAATAATAAGCAATTACATAATCCAGTAACATTAAAAGGAAGCATTAATCCACCCGCAGGCTAGTTCTAGTAAAATAATTATCGGGATAATTCTACGAGTACACGGTATAAATAACGTTTACGTCAGTGTCACTTCATATAAAAATTAAAAAGGGGTAAAAAATACAAAATATCACAATATTACATGTTGAGCTTAATTTAAATTGAAAATTTTCAAATCACCCCAAGTACCAGCGTTCACGGTTAAAACATTTTATTTAAATTAAGCTAAACAAATAAGGGAACTTAATCATAAACTCGTAGCGGAGCGCCGGCGTCAAGCGATAGAGTAGATATAAGTGAGGGCAGGTCGACTACACGTCACATTACCTATGAATCAAATTTGAAATATCTACCACAACCATGATTTTCTGATTTCCATATGGTAACTACGTAGTGACGCGTCAGGTTGCTACTTGCGAGGAAGAGAAGGTAGATGCTAATTTGTACAACGACGGCCCGAGCCGGCAGCTCCGCTACAAACAAACTTACGAAATCAATGAGTAACCGAACACGAAGCTCACGAACAAATCAATTAACACAAAATCCAGCCAACTTGGTTGGGATAATTTAAAAAAAAAGATCGCAACTCAATCTTGCGACGCACGAACGGCGAACCAAAGGTAAGTTTGGCACAAGTATCACCACCTGGCTGATTGCTGTATGCTCGAAATGAGGGATAAGAAGTGTGCCAAGTAAAGAAGCGGGAGGAAAACGAGTTAGCGGAAGCGCGTGCTATCAGCGAGGTGGTGATGGTCCGTCAAATGAAGGTAAGAGTTAGGAGCAGGTATTGTGTGCGTCGCGGCGCGGCGGTGCGGGTTTACAGATTACACTGCCACAGTATCGTAGGCTGTGAGTCCCCCCCGCCCGTGGACTGCTTGCTGGGGGACTGGGGTGGTTGCTTCTGGTCTGCAATCACACAGGACTACATTTAAAACAGGTTTAATCAATACAATGTCCGAGGCAAAATGGTCGCGCTCTATACATGTAGGGACGTTGCGATGAATAGGATAACAGTGACTGATCGATCTATTGTAGGTAAAAAAAAATAGCGAGCACGGCAGCTATTTGTGTCAGGCAGGGAACTAAGTACTATTGAAGTATCGTCCAGGGAACATAGCTTTATACAGAATGGGAGATGGCTTTACACTCGCAGCTATAGCTATAGGTTACAAGTAAACGGACAAACCATGCCTCGGTTACGGCAAATTATTCACAAAAATAAAACAACCAGCCGCGTTTTGTTTTTGCCTTACCATGGTCCAGCAACGCAAATAATTCGGAGTTAAATCGGGTGTGCACAAATATTAAAAGTGTTAGCCACAAAAGGTTAATAATCAATGTAACATAAAATTCAGGCATAGGTAAAGGAGTATACATACAGTAAGTAAACTTTCGACATACTTGGACTTACTGTTTCCTGTAGACGGATGCAGAACATAACACATGCTTTATTACGAGCATTGACTACGGAATGCTTGTCTATGACACTTCGTGCTAGCGCACACACAAGGAATCGGTTTTGTATTTAATGTGACTACTGTAGTCAGTTATAAGTAGTTATTGTTAATTGCATTTACATCTCTCTTAACTCAATCTTATGAGAGTTAAAGTTTCAGTCAGTTTGTTAAGATTTATTGTAATACAAACCTATTAGACGATGTGTGTTAATTTGCTTAATTAAATGTCAAATATGTGTTTAAAACATTATGGAACACAATGGTGAACATCGAGATGACTTAACATGTACACAACATGTAACAATGTACATCATAATGTGTGCAGTGCGTGTGTGTGTGTGTGTGATAGTGTGAGTGTGTGCCCTACGAGACTGACCTGTCAATGAGTTTTCTCATTTCGTCGCTGTGCATACCGTCCTTGGCAGTGTGGGCCCTGACTGTAACAACACACAAGTCACGACGCGTCTACGCTACCCACGAGACTGGAGCCGCCTGCCTTCTACCACGCATACTCGTACAATGTACAACATTTTAGTTTGAAATTTCGAACAACAGATGGCGCTATTTCAAAATTTTTAACATTAGAATTATTTAGAATTTAACGTGTACTAAATGATAGTAGATGCTTAAGTCTTAATATAGATGTCAATTCTATTTTTAATTAAGATATTGTACGAAAATGCGTATCATCAAAAACATGTACTAAAATATCTACAGAAACAGTTTAAAGAATGAAAATTTTGTTAACACGATCACGTCTAAGCACAGTAAAAGATCGACTCGTGTCAGAACAGTAACAGAAATTATTGTCCCAATTTGAAAAAAAAAAATACTTGACAAAATCAATAACAATATTAATGATAATGCACTGCTTTTCAATTCATATTTTAGTTTAGAAATTTAGCTCTTAGGCAATTCACTAAAAAGAAGATTGTTTGTTATTAATTTTGCCGAGTAAGTAGGTATTAGAAAAGAAGGGAATTTTGAAAAATTAAAAATAGTAAGCCAATTACAAAGAAATCTAATCGTGAAGCCTTTACTTTCCAATTTGTTATTACTGAAACTTGTTGCATGCTGTCAGTCACAAAAATTAATAACACAAAGAAGGAATCAAAATTATTTGATTCAAAGTTTTACCGTCTTCTGTTCAGGTGACACCCAGAATGCGTGGACCAATCGGATTATTAATTTCAAATAGTTTACACAACATTTTGTGAAGTAATGAATAGGTACAAATTATTTATGAAACGAATCTGTCATACTCTTTTAGCATAATGTATAGAGGACGAATTCATAATTGTATTTATCTACACTAATGTTGTAACATTCTACTTATGTTTCCAATACTTGACTTATAATTACTACTGTTATAGCGCAGACAACAAAACACTCAATTTAAGCAATTTCACGTGATGTTATAATATCCACATCGATATCGTAATAGCTCATTATAACATCGAAAAAGCGTGACCAACCTGATTGCAGGGCCAATCAGGTTGGTCGCGCTGCACTCTCGTTGGTTAGATTTTAATGGCGGCAAAATCACTGTCACAATACACGTACCTACGCGTGAATTTAATTTAATAAATTATCAATGCATTAGTGAAGATAAAGTAGTGTATGCAACTGCATATAACACTTGTATTAAAACACTCGTTACTATCGCTGCGCTCGTTTCATAAACTCACACTCGTGTTTTAATACCCTTCATTATATGGCAGCTGCATAAACTACTATTGTGGGATACGGCGCAGTTAAACTAAGTATATTGTTACTCGTACTTCTGGTTTAAACATTTTAAATTAAAAAAATATTTTTTTTGTCATGTAAAGTCTGCCCAACGAACAAAGTCTAAAAAGATATCAATTCATCAGTGATAGTATTTTGGTAATCCTGATTAGTGTGATATATCCAAACAGTTTACCCCTAATTTTGGACACGAAAACTTTCAGAAGACTTGATAACCTTCTTTTTTTGGAAGTCGGTTAAAAAAGTCAAAAACCTTTTTATCTACACTAATGTTGTAACATTCTACTTATGTTTCCAATACTTGACTTATAATTACTACTGTTATAGCACAGACAACAAAACACTCAATTTAAGCAATTTCACGTGATGTTATAATATCCACATCGATATCGTAATAGCTCATTATAACATCGAAAAAGCGTGACCAACCTGATTGCAGGGCCAATCAGGTTGGTCGCGCTGCACTCTCGTTGGTTAGATTTTAATGGCGGCAAAATCACTGTGACAATACACGTACGCGTGAATTTAATGTATCGCAATGTGTTTTGTTTTTTAAATACAAATTAAAAGTTAAAAATGGATAGCGACGATGATATTTGTACGCCTCCGGATATTCTAGAACTGGCAACAAAAGTAACTCACAATCTTTTGCCAGAAAAATCTAGAAAATTATATGAAAAATTAACTATTTTCAGCTTTTACTCTTGTTGTTTGATTAATTGCATTAGTGAAGATAAAGTAGTGTATGCAACTGCATATAACACGGGTATTAAAACACTCGTTACTATTATGAAACTCGTCTCTTCATTATATGACAGTTGCATAAACTACTATTATAATCTTAGCCAAAAGAGTATGAAAATGTTATGTGAAATCTATGAAGTTTGGACAGTGTCCCTGCCAGAAGATATGACGGGTTTTGATAACAAGCGCATATCCAAAGCTCATTTCTGTCGCGTAATTATGTGCATATATCACAGCTGTAAGAGATCCACATGATTGATATGATGATTAAAAGTTAACAAGAGGAATGAAATTTCAAAAATAGTCAAGATAACACCAGTATTTGAAAAGTGATTCCTCTGTGATCTCAAATCTGATCATAGCTCCGATTTTCAGGTCGCTAATTTATCATCAGCCAAAAAATTCACCAATAAAAACAGCTCAAACATTGTGATAATTTAAATATAGTTCATAGCTCCATTTTATTCACGGATTTTTTTTGCTGACTATATGTTCGCTTTTGAGAATCGTACAGCTAGGCAAGGGATTTATATCCGAAGGAAGCGATTCTCAAAGCGATAAGTTTTCAATAGAAAACTACCAATCATAGAAGCCCATGAACATTGAAATTATGTACTACAGGCGTGTCTTTGATTGATACATATTTGTTCAAGAATGATAACTTTCATCATCAGAAGCACTTCCCAACAATGTGGGGAGGTGCTGTTGACGACGGAAACTTATAGATTCAAGAATGAATGCGCCAATCAAAGACTTGGATGGCATGTCGACAAAGTTTCAATGTTCAAGCACTTCTAATGGTAAAGCAAATTCCACAAGAAAACTATTCGCCGCGAGAATCGCTACCGTAGGTAGTGTCTTCCAAAATTTCGTTTTATCTTACCGGGGTAGTTACGTGGTTGGTCGCACTCAGCCTCGGAGATCTCGTTGGAGTCCTTGCTCTCGTTGAAGGAGGAGGAGCAGTTGTTGTCCGTGTTGTTGCGCGGGGGAGGCGGCGGGGGCTCGGGGGAGCCGCACTTGCGGGTACCTGCCGAGATTACTGTTGCCAGATATGCTGTCATGAGTACGCTACTGATGCATGCGGTGCTAGTGAGAGGAAGAGATTGACAGAGAGAGAAGGGGGAAAAGAAACTGAAAGAAATGTGAAATATAAACATGGGATTTTAAAAATGACAAACTAACATGCTTATTCAAGAAAGTAGTAGGTAATTGTTTGGAACAGAAAGTTGATATATTGTGAAAAAATTAAGTCTAGAAACGGAAAATCTAAGATAGAAAGTGAAATGATGGATAAAGGTGACAAGACCTCTATAGAAAGAGACTTTGTTAAGTAAATAAATGTTGATAAGGTTTACTAGTTAGGTAGGTACACTATTTGAGAGCGTTATTTGACATTTAACATATAAGGATTACTGATTTTGATAACATTCGCATTTTAGAGACATCTTGCTTAGCGTTAAGTCTCTATAACGTTCAATATTCTCAATTTATTGATGTAGTTTGCAATATTCCTGCTAGATATCTATAGCAGAAGTTTCAAATGTCAAACGTCTCATAGCGAGATAAATGAGAGATGTGATGAATCCTCAAAAATAATATAGTTAACTTTACAATATTTCTGCTAGATCTATACCAGTGTACGGTATAAAATGTCAAACGTAATGAATGGAATGAAAGAAAGAAGAGCGAAATGAGAGGTGTGATGAAATCTCTGCTTACCAATGCTAGGACGGGATCCGTAGTGGTCGGAGTAGGGAGTTCCGTAGGCGCCGGTGTACTGGTCGTCTTCAGGGGCGCAGCAAGCAGGCTCGTCGTACTCGGGGCCGCACGCGTACATCGGGCGCGAGTAGCGGGCGCGCTGGGATACATAGGCCAATTTATTGTTCATAAAGTACAAAAGTACCTAACCCTTTTCTCGCTTCAATTTACTATACTGTTAGGCACAATCTGGTAAATATAAAACAGTTTGTGCTCCAGTGAAACGTGAAGCAAAGGAATAAGTTTGATTGAACAATTTAATAAAATATAATTTAGGCACAATTAAGTGGCCTATGCTCTTGTAATTGTAATATTTTAATTCCATGAATAAGTATAACAAGAGCATATGCCATTGCACGTAGAGTGACAGTGTTGAAATAACGCGACGCCTTTTCAATTCAAAACAAAAACTATCATCTCAATACAGGGTCCAAAGCCTAAAAATCTCAATACAATTTAAATAAGTTTAATTTTTTTCGTGTGTGATGTTTGTGGTGACCTAATGATGGATATGTAAGAATACTTACGTATTGGTATACTTATAGGTTCAGTTGTTTCACGTGTTTAAAAAAAAAGTTAATATACTTACGTATTGGTCTTCTTCAGCGCAGGTAGCGGGGTCGTCGTATTCGGGGGCGGTGGAGTAGATGGCGCTCTGACCTCCTTGAGAGTTCTTGCGGGCGTAGCGGCTGTTGGCTCGGGGCTGGAATGTATCAACACATTATAATATACAAGTGTGTAATTTTCATTTGAAGATTTTTGGGAAAAAAGAAAAAAAATATTGGTTAAAAGAGTACTTTTACATTCCAATATTTTTTACCAGACTACCAGCAAACGTTATGGTATAACATTATATTGTAAAGAAACTTGTACACAATAGTTAAACTTATAAATTTACAATTATTATTGTTTCACATATATTATTAGAACATGTTTCTACTTTATTAGAAGTTTTAGTTTGTAGTATGGCCTACCGATTGGACTCAGTCAATTATATTACCGTTGCACAAAAAGGGTTCGACAAAACACTGCGACAACTACCGTACCTTGGCATTGATATCTCATGCCAGTAAAATCCTGCTTCACATCCTGAACACCCGAATCCGTCATTTTCTCGACCGCCAGATCCCACACGAGCAAGCAGGCTTCGTGAAGGGTAAGGGGACACGAGAACAGATTCTAAATGTGAGACAGTTGATTGAAAAAGCCCGTGAGTATAATGTTCCCATGGTAATGTGTTTTGTCGACTATAGCAAAGCTTTTGACTGCGTTAATTGGAGATCCCTGTGGATGGTATTAACAGAACTGGGTGTGCCAAGACATCTTATATCTTTGCTCCAATCTCTCTACTTCGGGAGCCAAGGTGTCGTCCGGATTGATGATGTACTGTCCCAGCCTTTTTCCTTCGGTAAAGGTGTCCGCCAGGGCTGCATCTTGTCACCTATCCTGTTTAATGCTTATGGCGAGTACATCATGCGCCAGACGTGCGATGATTGGCAAGGAGGCGTGCGCATCGGGGGTGTGAAGCTCACAAATCTCCGGTATGCTGACGACACAACGCTGCTGGCCGCTAATGAGATGGAAATGACCCAGCTTCTTAACAGAATGGAGAGAATAAGCAATTATTTGGGCCTCTCCATCAATAGGTCTAAAACTAAGATCATGGTTGTAGATCGCGCGAACACCCTGACTCTTACTGGTGCTCTCTGTTTGGAGTGTGTCGATACCTTCGTCTACCTTGGTTCTAGCGTCAGAAACGATGGTTCTTGCGAAACAGACGTTAGAAGGCGAATCGGTATGGCGAAGAATGCCATGTCTCAACTACAGAAAATATGGAAGAACAGAGGGATTAGCTTGAAAACTAAAATAAGGCTCGTGCGCACCCTCGTGTTTTCTATCTTTCTTTACGGAGCCGAGACGTGGACCTTGCTGGCCGCAGATCGCAAAAGGATTGACGCATTCGAAATGTGGTGTTGGAGGCGTATGCTCAGAATACCTTGGACAGCTTTTCGAACCAACGTGTCCATACTAAAGCAGCTCAGGATAAAGACAAGACTTTCCACCATCTGCCTTAAGCGAATCCTTGACTACTTCGGCCATATTGCTAGGAAAGATGGTGGAAACCTGGAAAAGCTAATGGTCACTGGAAAAGTCGAAGGCAGGAGATCCCGTGGCCGCAGCCCGACACGTTGGTCCGACCAAATTCGTACCACACTCGATACATCAGTGTACGGAGCGCTGCATGACGCTGAGGATAGAGAGAGGTGGCGAAAGATCATCAGAGACAGGCTCATGGATGGTGGCAGTCACGACCCTCAGATATGAGGAATACGACGCAAGGAGGAGGAGAAGTTTTAGTTTGTAAGTTGTTTTTGTGTCTATTATGAATAATTAAATAAATAAATCATAGTTTCGTTTTCGAATGAAAAACATTACTAGACGCTACGTGAAATAACCTGGAAAATGTAATTATTTATTCTAGTGTTATAATTAAATTACTATTCTAATTATCTTTAATAAAGTATACACCCACCATGCTCTGCGATCCAGCGCGGGAGTGGGCGGGGTGGTGGGGGTGGGGGTGCGCCAGCGTGCCGGCGTGCGCGTGCGCCGCGTGGTGGTGGGGGAACGCCAGCGCCTTGGTCGGATCCATCTCCTCGCGGAAACCGAGCAGGTGGAAGGTGGCGTACGGGCAGATCTCATCCTCCATGCCTGGAAGTACATGCATCTTGTAAGCAAATTAGTTAGTACTAAATAAGAGTACAACCCGGTCACATTATCTCGCGACCTCGCTGGAATGGAAACCTCCCGCCCCGTTCTCCTTTCACCTCCCCGCGCTCGCCCCGGGGCGCGTCAGTACGGTTAGCACTTTCATTCCTAGATCTAACTAGAGGCTAGCGGACCATGTCAGAGCGCCGACGCGACGTGACGTCATCGACGCCAGGTCTCGAGATAATGTGACCGGGTTATAGCTACATAGGTGTTACTGGACTTAAAATTATAGTAATTTATTGAGTTGTAAGGCTTGGTTGAAACAACAACATTAAAGAACCCCTATTAGCCAAAAAAATCTAAACGTTTATTCCCAGTGTTTACTAATTTTATGATTTCTTGAAAGCCGAAAGGATAGTATTGTAAAAACCATACCTGCTCAGATGACAAGGGGCATTATTAAAAAACATATATACCTAACATTAATTTTACACTCGTAGATATATTTTAGATGAAAATTCTATGTGAAATTAAGGTATGTTCAACACTCGGCATTGTCGATCGAACAAAGTCAACCAAAGTTAACAAAACGCAAACATAAAATAACTGGGATTAACAAACAAGCTGAACATAAAACAGGTAGGTTACACACAAACACACATTTATCAATATCATTCGACAACACATTGTCAACATAATTTATCAATATCATTCATATGACTACAACAGTAAGTATACTTATTATGAGTAAAATACTTACGTTTTCAAATTGGTTAGTATTTCAGTGGATTCGTACAGCGTGCGTGTCTCCTTCATTTGTTGTTAGATCTTTTACCAAACGCATGCATTCACACACATCTGCCATAACCCAAAAATTTTATATAGGTACATATATAGGTAAGTTAGAATTACTTTTACACGGGAGTTTTTGGGCCATTGCAGATTCTGTTGAGAATTTATAATTGAGACCCTTGAAATAACCAAAACCATAGTGATCATTTCCTAAAGTTGTCTTCGTAATACTGGGATATCTTTATGTATATTCAATTAGTTTGTCTGTTTACATCCATAGAGAGACATCATTCCTGATTACGACTATAACAGAACTGTAGAGACCAGATAGTGAAACACGTGCTCAAACATTCCTCGAACCGCATTCATCCATATTGATGGCTTTACACTCTCGATCGACAAGACATATAATGGCACAAGTCAAATTGTAATTGCAATCTTGCAAAACAAAATCCAATTATCCTGCGGGATCCAATTAAACCGTTTTTTTAAACATTAGTACCTTTTAGTTTAATTACGTATTGTTTTAAAGATCAGCACTGCGGAATTGCTATCCGTAATACCAACTAGAAGACTAGAGAGACTTTTCACTAAAGTTCTTCAAATTTATTTTATTTTCTTGAGAGTATAGAGCCCATATATGTATAAAGTCCAAGCAGCACTGCAAGCAAAGCGTCTAACCTGTCGAGATAGTCTCTCCCGAGCCGGTGCGGTGCAGGCGCGGGCGTCTCACGCGCTCGTAGTGGTGCCGGCGCGGGTCCCACGTGGAGTGCGCGCCCACTGGATCCGACTACTGTATTACGCATGCGCCTAGCCAGAGCACGCACATCTACCATCTCAGTACGTATTGCGGATAACAGATGGCGTTGATGCGCAACTTGACTTGGCGAATTATATTTGGTGTTTTGGTTTGCCAATATCCAAATCATAGCTTGGTTGTTACGAATGATAATTGTTGAACAGAAAATTGCAATCAACAACATTGATTTGTAAGATTTCAGACAGCAATTCTTTTTACAATGTCTATGTTTGTAGTACGTGAGATGGTAAATTTAATAGCGATGCTAAACCAAAATAAATTAGCCTAACCTTGATGTTGCAATCCAAAATATATTGCAGTCGCATTGAATACATTTGGATGAACAAAAGGTTTGCCAAAAACAACATGTATTTAAATATAATTACAAAAAGTTGCAGCTAAAATCAAACTAGGAAAGGGTTTTCAAAAAGGCTATAAATAAAATTTTTTGCTACATCTTTTTGCCTATGTTTGAGACAATGGACAACATAGTATTAAAGTTGCCTTCACCAGACAAGGACAAATTTAAAATAATTAGAATCAAAAAAAGAGCGAGAGAGAATAAATCGTGCAAAGAAGAAAAGTAAGCTAAAAGATTAAAGTCTCCTTTTCATCCATCCACCAAATATGTTTACACCATTCATTTACTAAGAATGTTTTACCATAACCGAATAAAACTAAACTATGACCCACTACTTCATATAAAATACTAACCTTTGAACTGCTTTGGCTTCCTGTTACCTCATTATAAAGATTTATCACAGATAAATACAACTGAAGTTACTAAATACTAACTGATAAAACATGGTGAAATATTGCGACATGATTTTATCAATTTCAAAAACACTATATAAGAAAAATTGTATGGTTGTAGTGCAGGTACATGAAACATGGATAAGATACATGAAGTGCATAAGAAAATTGCGTGTAAGGACAAACGTGTTTGCGAGCACGGACTTTAATACCAAAGGATTATAAGGGACATAGAAAACTTGAAAAGAAATTTAAGTATATAATTCCTCAGCTCATAAAAAAAGGTTAAAAGTGTGTGAGGCGGAGCGCTGCTTTTCAAAGAGCAAATATGATTAGGTACTTTTCTTTTTTGACGCAGGTTTTTTTTTTCATTTTTTTTTCATATTTCCGTGTTCCTTGGACGGTATCCAAGGTGTTGTCTAGCCTGATCCATTACAACTACAACTTGTCGCATAATGCTTTTTGGCATTCTTCTTTATAAGATGAGTCCATTTACAAATATTTAAGTTGTTTATCAAGGGACATGATTTCTTCTTTCTATCTTTCTTTCTTTTACTTACTAATAACAGCCTGTCGTTTGACTCGGTCGCAGGTATTGTAGTTGGAGCCGGGCACGGGGGGCAGCTTGCGGTTGGGAGGCGCGATGTATCCGAGCTCGTCGCGCAGGCCTCCGCGCTTGTCCAGGGTGCCGCCGCCGCCGCCCAGCGCTGCTTGCGACGCGTTGTACACGGCGTCATCTACAGGAAGGAATGATGATGATGGATTATGGCTCCAAATTTATGCTCTTCGAATGAGTGGCCAAATCTGGTGGCGAGAATTTTTAAACCGCCCTAAGGGCCTCTGACATGGCTTAACGACTGCCGTACTAGACAAACAGCCGAGACCTACAATTTAACGTGTTTTCCGACCAACGGAAGCGCCCAAACATCCAAAGAATAATCGCGTCGACCTTTCCTTAAATTTATGTTAAAACCCTATTTTTGAAGTGTTTTGTCCGATCAATCGAAAACTTTGGCTTAAACTTATCTGGAATGTATAGTTTTTGTTAGATTGTATATCGTTCATACTCGTGGCTGAATGAATGAATGAATGTTATATTGTCTTGTATGCACTGTGTATGTACGTACAATATATGTACATAGATTTACAATACTTAACAGTATTGTATTGATTACATAAATTTTAATTGACTAATTAAATTTATCTGTACTAGAACCATAGGAACCTGTTACTTATTTGTCTTCTTTATTAATATCGTCTAGATAAATCATCAATGTATTTTTGCTATTTTAAACTTAACAGATTACCTTCACATCCACTATTTTGGTTGTGCTTTTGTACGAGAAACGTTCACAACACAATCTAGTACATGAGACAAACGTATACGACGTACGCAAATAATATCAAACTATGAATTTTGATGAAATAACACTGGATATGTAAGGATTAAAGATGACATCCACATTAGGCGCTAAATGATTTTGTTTGTTATGAGTATGAAAGGATTGATCGATTATGAATCAAGAAATTATAAGATTCTCTACGATTATAAATAGAAAGGAGAGTATGAACAACGAAATTATCAAATAAGTTTTGAGTATGAATGAACCAATCATAAGACAGTCTGATAGTAGGTATAAAATAATAAAAAAGCGGTGTCATGCACCATACATACAATACACGTCCTTCTGACCTCGCAGGCGATGCGGGGTGTTCCTGCGCGCCAGCGTGAGGCAGATGACCACCACTCCCACGATGAACACCACAATGGTAGCTAGGATCGGTACCAGCACTTCCGGTTCCAACCACGCTTTGATCCACGGCGGCAGTTCCTTATCACCGTACGCGTTTCCGGGCAACGGCGCGATGGTACCTTAATCAATATTAATATTTATAAAGTTTTATATACCTTTGTGTGGGTCTCGGGCGCCTTTGACAACGCACACGACAACGATAGCGATAATGATGACGAGTATAGCCGCCACGACTGGCACTATGAGGTTGAGGTGCGAGAGGATTATCTTGAGCGTCTGCTCCGGAGTGAGGGCGCCGCCCCCGACCTCACGCGCCGGCGCGATCGTACCTGAAATGCAAGCCCACTGTTATATACTTGAACTAGAATGGAAACACGATTGAAACGTCAGGCAATGCATTTCAGGTACGGTTCTATTTTCACAGTTTCATGAAATTGTTGTGTAAAAAGATGGGGTGATTTTTTCGTTGATATGAATGCCATTTACTGATCTTATTGAACCCGATTTTATTTAAACCCGTTTGCACAACGACACTTAAACACCAAAATTATTTAGTCATTTTAGCTAAACCTCAGTGAATTTATATATTTAATGTTTCAATTTTTTCGCTACACTACCTTTTGTGTATATATTTAAAAAACATGATGATTCTGATATGATAATATTGTAAAGACTTAATTAGTTCTTACCTCCGGTCATAGTAAGAGTGGCGAATTCGTATTCAGCGACGTTAAATCCAGCATTGTTGTGAGCAGAGATTCTCAACACGTACCAAGTAGCGGGCTCCAGATCTATAAAACATTAGCTTCTATTTTAGTAAAAGACCAAGACCAAAATTTTCAATAAAAGGTGAACTAAACAAATTCCTTACCAAGAACAACAAAGTTTCCTCCAGGCTTAACAGCGTTTGAGATTTGGTTCCATTCGGCAGCTCCCCTGAAAAAAAGTGATAATTGTTAATATACGACTGGTATCTATTCTTTTAGCAGCACATTAATTCGCCAGATATAAAGATATTTTGAGGTCAAACGCGCTAGTCTTGCTGTGTCTTAATAAATTGATTACATCGGTCATGAATATAAGAATGGGATATAAAAGATACATGGACAATCTAAATATATAAAACTCAAAGGTGACTGACTGACTGACATAGTAATCTATGAACGCACACCCCAACCCCTGGACGGGTCGGGCTGAAATTTGGCGTGCAGGTAGATGTAATGACGTAGGCATCCGCTAAGAAAGGATTTTTGGAAATGTCTCTAATGAAAGGGTGAAATAGGGGATGCAAGTTTTGCTTCTGAATGCGAGCGAAGCGGCGAGCACCCACTAGTAGGACACAATATATACTAACTTCTTCTTATTCTCGACGACGAAGTGGCTCATGGGGCAGCCCCCGTCCAGCCACTGCTTGAGGTGCAGCGTGACGGACGAGCTGCCCACCTCGATGAAGTCGGCGGCGCGCGGCACGGGCGGCTTGGAGCCGCGCGTGCGCGCCGTCACCACGTCCGACGCCTCGCCCGTGCCGATGCTAAGGGAATATAGATACATAGTCAAATCTCAAATGCAAAACCACTGCCCTGTTGAATGAATTTATTTATTTCATTTCTATGTTTTAGTTTAATCCACTTGATTATTAAAATTGTTATTAATAGTGTAATTCGTGTACGGTTCCAATAAGAATAAATGAAATTGAATTAAAAAATAATAATTTGAATCTGTTAGCTTAGTTGGTAGTGGCTCTGCCTTCTAATCTAGGGGCGCGGGTTCGATTCCCGCATAACACAAGTAATTATGAATTTTAAAATCTGTAAGTAATTACTTGTGTTGATTCTGGTCGTATCTACGTATAATAAGTTGTATTTACAAAAGAAAAGTATATATGTATTACATCCGATATCTAGTACGCACAACACAAGCGTTTGCTTAGTATGGGGCTAGATGGGGGCGGTGTGGGATTTGTCCTGAAATGTTATTTTTTTTTTAATCTGTCGGCATTTCTTCGGGAGTCACGACCCTCAGTCATACGACTCAAAGAGAGAGAATATGAGAGGAGATCGTATCAGGGTACCGAAAATGGCACAGACTATAATATATATATACTATATATATAATTAAAAAAAAAGCCAATGAATATTAAGGTAATTGCAGGTAAAATTGTTCAAATTAATTCAATTATTTGACCTTCTAATAAAATCGGTTAATGTATTTGTTAAATAATAAGTTCCGCAATAGGTGGAGACACACAATAGTGTATGATTATTTTACCTGTTGTATGCCGTTACGTAGAGCTGGTATCTGGATCCGCAGAACAAGTTCTCCAAAGTGTAGGTGTCGGTGGTGGATGGAATCTGGAAATGAAAAGGGAATTTTATAGTCAATCATTCTTAAAATTTCGTGTTAAGAAAAACTATGTAGAGATGACTGATTGGTTTTATATAACTTGACAACAAATAAATCGAAAGAAGTAGCTATCTATCGTTCGCTCACGTGTGAGACGTACAAGTTTGAATTTACGTTTATACACATAAGTTCACCATTTTAGCTTTTGCTATGCTCAGCAGCGGGGGGTACGAGGAAGAGGAGCGAGGGCACTGGGCACCTTTGAGTGTTATATATCTACATATATAAAACTCAAAGGTGACTGACTGACATAGTGATCTATCAACGCACAACCCAAACCACTGGACGGATTGGGCTGAAATTTGGAATGAAGGTAGATATTATGACGTAGGCATCCACTAAGAAAGGATTTTGGAAACGCCAGTTTTAAGGGGGTGAAATAGGGGATGCAAGTTTTACTTCTAAATGCGAGCGAAGCCGCAAGCACTCACTAGTTTGACAAATAAATCGAAGGAAATAGCTATGTATGTCGCTATCTCGTTCGCTCACGTGTGAGACGTAAAAGTTTTAATTTACGTACGTAGTACGTACAAATGAACATAATATTATGTACCTATGTGTACGTACCCCCCAGCGTCCTCGTACATTACTTTTGCTATGCTCGGCAGTAGGGGGTACGGCCCTGGAGGGTAATATACATATATGTCCGTACCTGAACAGTCTCCCAGTCCCCGAACTCCTGCTTGTAGTGTATAGTGTGTCCGGCGGCGGGGGACTGCTCCACGTCCGGGGAGGGCTTCAGGCGGAGAGTCAGCGAAGACACCGACGAGGAGGCTATGCTCAGCAGCGGGGGGAACGGCGGCGCTGGGGGATTACAATTTTATAGTGGGCTGGTATAGTTGATGTTTGAACAACAATCTATGAAATTCTTGTTATTGTGGGCGGTGCGGAAGAAATTGTGCTCTAATAGTGTGGTGGTAAAGATGATGTCTGACCAAACGTTCGAAGTGGAGACGGATGAGTCTGCACGATAATGCCACGTGGAGCATTTGATGCATATCCAGTAACCCACGTTTTAAATCATCTCTATATTCATGAACTGATGACAACGTTTAGCAACTTTCAGGATAATTCTGGCGAAGGATCTTTCCAAATATAGTGTACAATTGTTTGGCACGTTCACATTATAAAGAAAGATAAAAATAAAGTATTTGTATTTTTCTTACCAAGTACAGAGAGCGTGTGTGTAACGGTATCGGTTCCGAACTGGTTGTCGACATGACACGAGTACTCCCCGGCGTCCTCGCGCGCTACTCCCGCGATCTGTAGAGACCCTTCCGGCAGCTGACGCACGCGCTCTGACGCTTCCAGGGGCTGGCCTTTGACCTGAAAACACAGAAAGATATTAATGAAAAACTAGAGAATGAAATTAAGAATCCTATGTCACTTCTAGAATCTTATAATACCACCACACAAATCATCACGCTACGTGAAATTAGCACAATCAGACACTTTATTCGGGGCAGACAACGAAGCTTGTCAAATAACTTTGAGAAGGATGTCAAAGCAGAAACCTTGTGTCGTTGTTTTTTTTAAAAAACCTCACTCAAAGGGAAGTAAAAAAATATCGAATAAGGATACAGATCGTCGTATTATTTTAAAAAACTTTTTCAAACTCTAAAAAATACGCAAACCCATATTTGATAATGATGATAATGAAATAAATGCTAAATGCTTTGAAATGCTATGCTATTTAGTTGTATAAGACATATAAGTTTAAGCACTGACCTTCCAAATGATGTTAGGTGGGGGCACTCCGACAGCAAGGCACGGCAGCTTTACATCCTCCTTGTACGTAGCGGTGAACGACTCGTCGAATGAGGCGATCTTGGCGGGAACTGGAAATGTATTAGTACTTAGTACGTAAACTAGTTGGGTAGTACCTACTTGTATTGTCACAGATGTCGATAAAGTTCTATAAAATTCTCATACGAGTTTCTTGTTCACTGATTTTTCGTTAAATTTTCCAATCGGCGCAGCCGCGCGTATTATTATAATTATCTCACAAAGAAAAAGTTCTCCAAAACATTATAATTATCTCATATAGATATTATAATAGAGAAATTAAATCTCATCTGCTATAGCATGACACAGCACAATTTCTTGTCCTTTCATTCAGTAGGTACCTACCTACTTTTAAAGAGCCGACTCCAAATAATGGGACTAGGAAGGACGAAGAAAAATACAAGTAAAATGTCAGTCTTAAAGCAAAAATATAGTACCTTTATCGCTGGGGCTGCAGGAGGCGGTGGCGGAGGGCTGTCCCTCCCCGATGATGGTGGAGGCAGTCACCCAGAAGTCGTAGCGGCCCGCCTTCAGCTCCGTCGCGGAGTAGCTCGTCTGGGACGCGGGGACCTGCGGGGGAACACGGCTCTAGCATTGGTAGATGCAAGCGAAACTAAGAAATCGTATCAACTCGTATTACCCTTTATAAAGTTTCATTGGAATAACTATAAAAAAAAACTTTCAGAAGACTTGATAACCTCCTTTTTTTGGAAGTCGGTTAAAAATAAAGCACGGGCGAGACACTGTACGTTCATATAACATACAACTTTTCTGTAATTTTCTAATATAAGTGTAACTAATTGTCTTAATTTTAGCAATGTTTTGCCATCACGTAATTCTAATCTCACTCTTTTTAGTGTTCTACATTTCACATAACATATTGTAGGTAAGTCTTATCTCTGTCTTATTGACATTTTGTGATTCTTAATAGAGAAGGAGCTGGTTTCCGAGACAAAGATAATTTTCTAGTTCGAAAGCCAGACTTTCAAATTTCTTGTGTCAAAATGTATATTTTTGTCAATAAAGAATTGATTAATTGATATTGTAGCAACCAATTTTGTATTTTAACAAAAAATAATTATTTATATTTTTGTAAGCAAGCAAAACCGACGAACAACGCTTGTATGCCGCGTGAGTGCTGTGGGCACGCGCACAAACCTGTGCCGCGAGCCCAGCCCATTGTCTTCACAAAACGAGTTATTAAATCGCTGTCGCTCGGTCGCGAGCGGCAGTGCGTCCTAGCGTCCCACGGCGAATGCACGTCAGTTTTGCGAGCACAATTAAACGCTGTTACCCTCTCGTAAATGAATATACAAATCATTCAATCAATTTAAGGTGTCGTTTCTTTCTGGAAATATGGAGTTAGGAAGGAACGCGCGTTAATATAACGAAAGAAAGAAAAAAAAATTGTTGGAAATTTATACTTATGCAATAAATACTACAGCCGTAAGATCCCATACCTTGTTGGGATGTGGCTCGGCGTTCTGCGCCTGCGTGTACACGTTGTAGTGAGTGACGACGCCGTTGGGCTGCGCCGGCGGCCTCCACGACACCAGGATCGAGTCCTGCCCCATCACGAGGGCCTTCACCGCGCGCGGGGCTTCGGGCACTGAAAATTTAAACAATAAAGATTAGATTTACATTTAAAAGAAAATAAGTTTCAGCCATTTTATCCGTCCTTCTTCTTCTTAGTAATGTAAACCAAATACATATTCTTTTTAGAAATATTTTTTTTGTACTGACTTGTTATTTCTTTTGCCATGTTCTCAAGTTAAGTAAATTAAATGTTTTTATGAAACCTTATTTTTAAGCGTGAAATCAATTTCCCTTGCTACTTAGTGTTTTCATAAACTTTATTGTATCGAATCAAGTTGCGTTATACAAGAATGTTTTAGTGGAGGACCTAATGAGAAGACTAATAGACCTTGTTATTATAAATTTGTGTGGATGATATAAACAAATTAACTAGGTATTTATTTTTTACGTGGCATAGGTTTACGTTTGACTACAGCCTGCCTGTGTTAAGCATTGCTGTAACAGCAGCTTAGGGTGTAACTCGCTTACCTAGAAGACCTATTAACTCAAGATTTGAAGACCCCTGGATTGTAGTTCGCAGGAAACACAGCTTCTGGTAAAGTGTTCCAAAGCTTTGCCATCCGTTCAATAAACGTAGTTGAAAAGCGCTGTGTTCGATACTTCGGGATCTATGATATAATCTTACCATCCTGTTCAGTCTGGCAGTGTATGGGGGCGGAGCGCACGCCGTCGCCCCCGTTAGTTGTGGCGAGCACTTCCATGGAGTAGTTGGTGAACTTCTTGAGGCCGTGCAGGATGGTTTCGCTGCTCGCCGTGATCTTCGTGTCTTTCGTCTTCTCGTCTATAAAAAATATTAGAGAGTTATTCTTCTAACACACACACCATTACATAAAAACAAAGGAGTATCTATTTATTTCTCGTTCTTTTATGCCGCAATAGTAATAGCTAGGTATATCGCCTACTTTTTGTACAAAGAATCTGCAGGTAAAGTCGCAGAAATTAACTAGTCAAACCACAAAATTACTGCCATAAAATCAGGAATTAGAGCCAATATCGATTAAAAACACGCTGCTAACGTAAGTGTGATGATGACTGTCATCAGACAAACGACCTTCTAGTAATTCTATCAATTGGAAAGAATATAAAGGTATATAAAGGTCAAAATTGTAATATATATTTTATACAATGGTTATTTTATATAATGGTATTAGGTACCATCTTACAAACCTAATGTATGAAAAGTAGTTTGCAAGGTATCAATTCAGTAACTGTGTGTAAACTAGATAAATTTAATAAAAATACTACTTACCATACCAAGTTTCGCTGGGTCCGTAGATAACCTTGTAAGCCTTGATCAGTCCGTTAGCCGAGGTTAGAGGTGGTGAGACCCAGGACACGCGGATAGTTTGTGCAGTCAGGGTGGTGCAGAGGACATCCTGCGGGGGGGCTGAGGGGGCTCCTTCCGCGGTGTACGCCTTCACCTCGCCGGACACCGGGCCAGAACCCATCTTGTTGAACGCTTGCACTACCATC
This sequence comes from Macaria notata, assembly GCA_927399415.1. Taxonomy (NCBI): domain Eukaryota; kingdom Metazoa; phylum Arthropoda; class Insecta; order Lepidoptera; family Geometridae; genus Macaria; species Macaria notata. The sequence continues at coordinate 7,590,632 of OV656733.1, forward strand.
GAGTATTGGGTGTAGGTCCTGGGAAATAGACGTGTTATGTTAATAGATAGCACACATCATATAAGTACCTATTTCTGATAATAAAAAAAAAGTTTATTTTGCATAATTAAAAAAAAAAAAACTACATTCATAAGGGTTTTACAGTAAGGTTGATTTAACATAGGGTAATGTAGGTATAAACTATGGCTTTGTGTATATTAATTTTGTTAAACAAAATGATATTGGAGTCCAAAGCCTCCCAAACTAGTGTACCTAATAGTAGATAGTAATAGTAATGGCAAGGTGATTCACAGATTCGAAAACTTTTCACTGCGAAACGAAAGGCCTATCGAAGACCTTTAAATTGATACATTTTAAGAGGACGCCCTGAGAATTTGGTAGCAAGAATTCGTATTTTACTCGACATGGACAAAAGCAACTAAACTAAAATTTTATGTTTAAGATTCATCATTTCAATTACTATATTTTACGAATATCATAACACCAACGGCTAATTTTTGGAACACAAAATAATTAATCAAAAAGATCTCTATAAAGTTGAGTATATCGATTTTGTCGGCATTGGTTTTGGATTAGAGCTTAAAATTTTCCACACATGTTAATTAACACAATCACTTTGATTTGTGAATAGATTATTTGAAACAAATTCGTAGTTTTTTAAATAAACGACCAAAACCATTTTGTCGCTTGCGCCCTTTCGGAATAAGTGGGGTTTTAGCGATACTTGCCACCCGCGCCTGTTCGGCGGTGCAGGGCGCTTGGGTGAATCGGTTCTTATCGGGTAAGCACGCTCCATCTTAGGCCATAGCCTTACTTGCTATCAGGTAAACTATGGTCAAGTGCAAACCCGTTCAAGTTAAAAAAAAAACCTACAATTTCAGATTTATAGTTCGCCACTGCGTCGTCTTAACTAGATACAGTTATCTACCAATTAAATGATTCTGCGATCTTCTATGGTTGTAGTTTCGTTTACGAGTGTAAACTCTAAAATAATAGTACTATTACCTACCATTTTAAAAAAAGGGAAACTTTTCTAGCTTGTAGAACACATGACTAAAATTGTATGTGACGACGGTGTTAATGTATTTGAAGCTCGTTTACTTGTTGCTCTTAATTGATATATTTGAGACTAGCTTTGAGAGATTGATAAGAGAATTAGAATTCAGACGTAATATTTTATCTACTACATATTATTATCTATAAAATTAAGCCTTGTTGGGGTGCCAATAGGTAAGAAATAAAGAAGATTTTGTTCTTACTTGAGGTTAAGAATATCCAGGTGATGTTCCTTGCCAGATTCCTTGGAGATGTCGACGGTTTCAAAGACGAAAGACTTGTTGCTGGAGCCCAGTTTGTATCCAACGTAGTATCTGTATAAAGGGTTTAAGTAAAAGAAGAAAAGCCTTATTAAACACAAATATTTCTAACAGTAATAACAAAAGTGATGGTGTGTTAAAGTTTGTCACATCAGACAACGTATGATGTAACAACTTTATTAATGAGTTGAATATTTTTATGTCTTTTTTACTTGAAGTAAAAACTGTATATGCAACAAAAAACGCATTAACATAAAAACGAAAAAACATGTGTTTTCTTACAAGTGATATACATCTAAAGTTTTGCGTTATAGTCCTGAGGTCCCAGTTCAGTAAAAAAGACCCAAATTATAGAATCATAATTACCCCTGGAGTTCGCCGTTCCAGTCCTGAGGTGGGGGAGGCTTCCAGGTGACGCGCAGGGTGTGTTTGTCGACAGCATCCACCTTCACGTCCTGGGGCGGGCCGGTGGGGGCTTCCTCGGCGGTGATGATGGTCACAGTCTCGGACGGCTCCGAGGTGCCGAGCTCGTTCTCAGCCACGATGCGGATGTGGTAGGCGGTGGCGGGGCGCAGGCTGAACACGCCCGCCTCGCTGGTGTCTCCGGGGACCAGCACCCTGGGAAGTAAATAAGGATATTTATTTATTTGTTTGTCTGTTTGTTTATTCATTCATTCTTTCATTTATTTATTTGTTTATTCTCATAATCAGAACCGCTTACAATGAATCACTCTAATGATAAATATTGATATAATAAATTAAATTAGTAACATAAAAAAGGCTAAATTTAACCACTATACAATACAAAAAGTATATTTGCTAATTACATTATTGTTTTAAGAGTTGACAGACGAGCTGTCATCTAGTTGCAAGATCAATTAATTCGTTGAAAAGCTACGAAGTTTTTCATATGTTTTGTATCGGAATTATCAAATATTTGTATGGAACAGTAATGTTGCCTATTACTAAATTTAGTGAAACAGACAGCAATAGTTCTAAATGTGTTGAAATTTAAAAAAATAGTTGATTTTAAAGAAATGTTTATATTACAATAGCCAGTGAAGAAGGCAGGCACAGGATAGAAATAAATGGACGTCATTGTGGAAGACTTTGCCCAGAAGTTAGTTGTATGTTAAATAGAATATAAGTCATTTATTTCGGAATTACAGCCATATACAATTAAGGAATACAGAATTAAACAAAGTACTTACATTAAAATTAATTTCAGAAGTCAATCAGTAAAAGCGAAATAATAAATGTACCAGTATCTCCTCAAAGTTACCTATGTGTGTGTGTATATATATTTTTATACGAACCTGTCAATATCCTTGTCCCAGTTGCCCTTAGCGCGCTTGTATTCGATAAGGAACTTCTTGATGGGCGAGTTGCCGTCGTAGGGAGCGGCCCAGGAGAGCTGCACGGTCCTTCCAGACTTGTCCAGCACTTTCAGACCGTAGGGCGCTTCCGGCACCTCTGCAGAAGGACAGAATAAAATAGATTTAGTCAGATAAGTTTATATCTATCAGCAAAATTATATGATGACTAGTGGGTGCTCGCGGCTTCGCTCGCATTAATAAGTAAAACTTGCATCCCCTATTTCACCCCTTAAATAGTGGCATTTCCAAAAATCTTTTCTTAGCGGATGTCTACGTCACAACAACTACCTGCATGCCAAATTTCAGCTTGAATCGTCCAGTGGTTTGGACTGTGCGTTTGTTAGATCACTATGTCAGTCACTCAGTCACCAAATATTTGCTTTCCCTATTGCTCATTCGAAAAACGATGACTTATTGCGTTATAAGTGCGACTTATTGTTTGTATTATATCTATATTATTTAGCATTATATCCTTGATAATGGCTGGTAGAACCCCTTTGTTATCTCAACTATCTCGTATTAATCCTGGATTAATGAAATACTAATATAGTCCTATATTGTATACTGTAAATAATTAACGTGTAAACTTTATTTTATTATTTACCAATAGGTAAATGAGTTATGAGTTATCACTAAGCTAGACTTCTTTATAAAAAACTAGCTGTGCCAGCGACTTCGTCCGCATGAAATAGTTACATATTACCATAAAAACGGTTCTAGTGAGTAAATCTTAAAAGAAAGACATATATTATTATACATTTTGTTAGATCATTTCAAGAGGAATAATTCTTTCATACATATTTTTTTGATATCTTGAACCGTTTTCGCAGCACACGCGACGGAAGCCCTCAAAGATGAATATTCCCCTTTTTTTATCACATTTTCCATTGTTTCTTCGCTCATATTAGTTCCAGCGTGTTGTTATATAGCCTAAAGCCTTCCTCGATAAATGGTTTATCCAAAACAAAAAGAATTTTTCAATTCGCACCAGTAGTTCCTGAAATTAGCGCGTTCAAACAAACAAACTCTTCAGCTTTATAATATTAGTATAGATAAATGCCATACCTTGAATAATCATATTGATGCTAGTATCATCAGATCCAAAGGCGTTGGTAGCGACGCAGGTAAACAGGGCGCTGTCAGATCGTTCAGTCCTTCTAATGCTAAGGTCGGACACAACACCGCCAGGTAAGATCTCTTCGCGGATAGTGTAGCGAGGGTCGGATTTAGGTTCCAGGCGCTTGTTGTTCATGTTCCAGATTATTCCAATAGGCTGGAAGAAAGAGATATGATCAAAAGACACAAAGAGTTACTTCTCTTCTTCTTCTTATGGTGCCTCTCCAACTAGTGAAGGCTGGCAGTCAGCTCTGCATACTTTATTTTGTTCATTGCCAAGCTGCGGCACTTCTGATCCCGGTCCATTCTCGAATGTTCCGCAACCAGTTACTTCTCTGATAAACTTTATTTATCAACACCATATCAATAAATTTTGTCGCGATCTCATGATGAATCTTTTGATTTATATTTCATGCTTTCTTTTAAACAAGATATATACTGCCTTTGATAAATGTATTAACGCAAAGAAATAAAAAATCTTTTATCTTTTTGAATTATCTTTCTAGCAGAAATCAGTAGGTAGTAAGTAATTATATAATACCTTTTCTCCTTTAGCCTGGCATTGCAGTACAGCTGATTCGCTTCGTCGGGCAGTCTGGTTTCTCATTTTAATTTCGAATTGGGGTGGAGCTGCAACACAAAGACACAATTGTATAAAAGAAACCCTATACTTAGTAGAAAAACCATATTTAAAAAAATACTTTCTTTGTATCATTAGATACTTTGGCGCCCACCACGATGTATCTGCCCAAAAAAACTTCCCTAATGAAATAATTCTGCGGGGAAGTCACTACCCTCAGTCATGAGGAAATACGACACAATGAGAGAGAGATACGTTTATTGCGCGTATCGTTCTTTTTGTATACTGAGCGCGAATCATTCCATTTTTTTTTACATTAGATAGGCTCACGCTTGACTACAACTTGCCTGATGTTAAGCAACCTTGTAATCTACGATCTAGCGTGCTTGCCTAGAACAAACCGGTTTACTCTCGACTTGAAGACCAATAGGTAATGATACTTCTGTCTGGTTTCGTTCTTTTGCGAACGAATCTAGTTAATAAATAAGAAATCTGAGTGTTTATATTTACACAAGTCTAAAAGTGAATCACAAAGCTTAATACTTAGCAATTCAAGACAGCAGCAATTTCCATTCAAATTAATTTTAGAAACAGTAATTGCTAAGGTCATAGTAATACCTATGTCAATTTTATGAAAAACATTATTACTATTTATTTATTAATTGAAACGGCCAAAAGCCAATTACATTAATTAAACATACCTTGTACGCTAATCATGATAACAGCAGAGAGTCCGGATCCAATTCCGTTCACAGCTTCGCAAAGATAGTATCCTTCGTTCGTCTTTTGTATGTTGCTGATAGCCAGAGTTCCGTCCTCAACTTTCACATTGGGGTTGTTAGGCTTAAGGTCTTTGTAATCGCCAGGCGTGTCCCCTAGAGAATAAAAACTTAGTAAATAATTATGTAAACATAAAAACAAATACCCATTTCTGTAGGTGTATGTACACATCAATATAACAATAATTTATTACAATAGAGAGAAGTAGCCTAAAGTTTAGTTAATTTAGTGAAATATATAAATTACTTAAATATTTCTAATATACCAGCATTATGGATATACTAGTTTAAGGTTTTTTTTCTAATACAAAAAGCTAAACTGATTTAGATTAGATTCTACACTAAGATTAATAAAATTATCTTGCATAGCATTGCAAGATTACACTAGTAATATTGTCATAGTTTACAAATGACAAGATATATAACATTTTTTTTTATTAATTTCATACCTTCAGCCCTCTTCCACGTGACCTGGGGCTTGGGGAAGCCATCGGCCTTACATTCCACTTTAGCATCAGAGCCTTGCGCAAAAGCTTTATCAGTGGGCTCAAGAATCCAACGCGGAGGCACTGAAATATCACCAGATTGTTAAAACAACCGCCTTTTTTCCCAAAACGTATATGAGGACTAGAATGATTTAAAACTGTTAGGTAGTGAATTATGAATATTCATTTCTTCATTCAAAATAAGTGTGATTTATTTGAAGTCAAGACTTTATGCAAGTGATCTGAAATGTAGTTAATATTCATGTGACAGTTGCAATTAGCATGCATTAAAAGTTTTCGTTGTTATAAAAACTGTTGCAAGTAATTCAATATTATTATTTGGGAATCTTAAATATTTCATTTAAATTTAATTTTTGACTCTGGACATGAATAAGGCAAATTTTTGGTTTAATGAAAATCAATGAAATTAATGAACATGAGAGTTTGAGGTATGAATTTCATATATTTTTCTTTACTTTATAATCGTATATTTTAATCGTCTTACTCAAGTCCAGTTTAATAGTTTTCAAGCTCCTATAACGAGTATAAATTAATATTTTGCTGTCGCAGAAACATTCAGCTTTATTAACTGGTGAATAACGAACAATGTGCAAATATAGTTAAATTAATAAGTGGACGGCAAAGCGTCGCTATAGAAGCTTTGAAAATAGAACAAGTAGCAAACAAAACACCCAAGCGTTCAAACTACAAACATAAATATTAAAATAGGATATAAAATAATTATAACCAAGAAGCCCTTCGTATTTAACAAGTATAACAAAGCAACGTAACAATTACTTGTTGCTGAAATAATTCAGATTTAAATTTTTAAAAAATGTTACGATTGTTAGAATTTTTGTTGGAAAATATTACAGACGTCAGTAAATTATTTCAACAATACGATCGGTACACAAGCCAAGCAAAAGCGCTGTTACAGAAAACGCCAATATGCAAATAAATGAATGAAAGTAAAATACAGAAAGGAACCCAAGGAAGGGACGAGGTGATAATAAGAACTAAAATGCAAGGAAGGACAGAACAGGATCGTCGATGATAGCCGCAGCCGGTTCCTAACAACTCCTACTGAATAATAGTGGTTATGTCCTATCTTGTATTCTATGACTATGCATTAAATCTGTTGAACTGTTCAAGAAACCCCATAATATAGCCCACTCTATGGCCTCTGAAAGGGTCCTACCGTAAACAACGGAACTTGAAGCATACTATACGGAAACTACGCAAAGCTGTCCGTGCTAGGATGAGGGTACACAGATGCATGTGGTATACCATGGACTTCAAGCGAGGCGGTATAGTTGGCCACGCCCGCGGCATTGCGCGCTACGCACGCGTACGAGCCGCTGTGAGACCATCCAGCCGACTCAATCAGAAGCAACGAAGCTCTCTGCGCTATTTTAAGAGCCGACACTCCGGCTTTCTGCGTCAGGAGCTGCCCTTCAAAGTACCACTGAATATCGAGAGGCATGTCGCCCTCGGATGCTAAACATGTGACTTGAGTGGCTTGCCCCGCGAACAGCGGAGTCTCGAACGCGAATGGGACTATACGGGGTAATACTGGAAACAACCATAGAAAGTCGGGTTAGATTTAGATCGGTGGCAGGCAATGTTAGCGACTGGTGATATTGAAATGTTGTGACGGTGGCAGACTGGTTCTTTGAAGTGCTTTGTTGTGATGTTAGTCCCCGGTATCATATGGCAGTAGTATGCAAGAGACGTGCCGTTGACGACGAGCGTGGCGGCGTGCTCGGCGCGCCCGGCCGCGTTCTGCACGATGCACGTGTAGTTCCCCTGGTGGTTGGCGCTCACGGAGTTGATAGTGAGCACGGAGGCGCGCGGCCCGAGCGGCGTCGTGGTCATGTCGCGCTGCAGGCTCGAGTCTACCGTCTCGCTGCTGAACGTCCACGAGATTTCCAGGGGCTGGTCGCCCTTAGTGGCCACGCAGTTCACCACGGCCGTGTCCCCCGGGTTGGAAGGCACGTCGCCAAAACTGAACGGCATTATTAACGGCGGAACTAGGACAACAAATTACTAAGATAATGAAGCGACAAAGGCGGGGGAAAGTTTGACGACAAACAAATCAGAAAGCTTAAAACATCTTTAAAAATGATACTTGAATCGCACCCTTCACGACTAATTCAGTAGTGTGTGAGGCGACGCCGGCCGCGTTACTCGCAGTGCAATTATACAGGCCGGCGTGAGTCGCGTCTACAGACTCTATCGTGAGAACACTACTCCTCCGGTCGATGGTACTGACGCGTACTCCGGGGATGGACTCCGCGGATCTATTGTTAAATGTCCACATGATACGGACTGGTTGGTCGCCGTGGGTTATGATACATTGGAGCGCAAAGTAATCACCGAGAAAAGCCGGTTCTGGACCGGCAACGAAGGGTGCAATCTTAGGAGGAACTGAAACAAACATCATCTAAATGACAAAATAACAAAAATCTACTGCGTTCATTGACTAACCGTATACGATAAGATCTGTCGAGTGAGTATTGCGTCCGGCTCGGTTTTCACCGACACAACTATATGAGCCGGCATGTTTTGCGTCAACTGACTCTATTATAAGGATGCTACTTCTTTTGGAATTTGTCATGACATAATCGTTATTCCTTTGCGATATCGGGTGTCCATTAAACGTCCAAGTAATAGTGAGGGGCAGGTCACCGTAGTTGACTGTGCACGCAGCTTGCAAGTACTCTCCAACGTTAGCTGGCTTCTCACCGAATGTGAATGGTAGAATATTGGGAGGAACTGGAATATTTAGTTGACTATGAGTTTGAAATCATTTAATACAAATAAAGGAAAGGAAATGATAATAACGTAAACGATGAATAAGAGGTATTGAATTATATTGAGCACCGTTAATAATCAACGTTGAGGTGTGAGACGCTATTCCCGCCGCGTTTTCAGCAACGCAAGTATAGTTTCCAGCGTGGTTGTGTGCCACGGAGCCGATGCTTAATATAGCGCTCCTTTCTCCAAGATTGAACACAGTCACTCCAGACCTAGGTTTGATGGGTTCTCCATCGAAGAGCCATCTCAACTGTAGTGGATGATCACCCTCAATGACAGAACATGGCGTAGTAACGACTTGCCCAGAATTCATTGCGACTTCCCCAAAAGAGAAGGGTTGGACGACAGGAGGAACTAAACAGAAAGCAGTTATTATTTAGAACGTAGGTAACATCGAACTAATTTATGAGGTACCGATGACGTCAAGGACTGCAGTGTGAATAGTCGTGCCAGCCTTGTTGCTCGCTGTACATGTGTAATTGCCGCTGTGCGTTCCCATGGCGTTAGGTATGTCAAGGACTGAGACGCGTTCGCTTAAAGTTGTAGTTTTGATCCCCATCCTACGGGTTATGGGTTGACCGCGGAAACTCCAGGATATATTTAAAGGGACGTCGCCTTTGGAGACGTGGCAGTCCAGGTGCACCGATCCACCCGCGAACACAGCTTCGTCCAACTCAAAGGGTTTGATGTGAGGAACGACTGAGCAAAGAAATATTCATAAAGTTAGCGAAGATTACAAGGTGCATGCTGCGATAACAACAATGACTATACCCTTCACATTTAGCGTCGTAGAGTATCTGTCTTCACCGGCTCTGTTTTTAGCTATACATGTATAATTTCCACTGTGGGCGCCTGTCAAAGATGCTATGGAAAGAAATGATGTTCGATCCGCCATCTTCATGGTTTTAATGTCCATATCGGTTGATAGATCTTTGCCTTCAAACGTCCAAGTGATTGACATCGGTCGATCTCCCTTACTGGCGTGGCAAGTCATTTGCACAGACTCTCCGTAATAAATAGACTCTTCGACCTCGAATGGCATTATGTGGGGAGGAACTAATCATAAACAAAGAAACATCTATGTTAATCTAAACGTGCAAAATCTAAACATTAATATAAGAGTTCTATAGATAAGGGACAGTTCGAGTACCATGAATGTTCACAAGAGCAGAGTGGTAAGCGCGGCCGGCCCTATTGCTCGCAGTACAAGTATAGTTGCCGCTGTGATGGCCCATCGCAGTCGGAATGCTCAGTACTGAAGCCTTTTCTCCCAATTTTGTAGTGGTTATGCCCATGTTATTGTGATACGGTATCTCTTGACTTTGGAAACTCCAAGATATTTGTAGTGGCCTATCACCTTTTGATACGTGGCAGGTGAGGTGAACTGATTCACCGGCAAATATTGTTTCTTCTACTTCAAACGGAATTATGTGCGGCACCACTAGACCCAAAAATGAAACAGTGTGAAGAGAATTAAGATCGTAAGGGACGTGGAAACAATGTAGGGAAAACATAAACTGCGGGGTTGCAAGCCTGCCTATCACTATGTAGTACCAATAATTTTGAGAATTGTAGTATAAGATGCTGTTCCGGCGTGGTTTTTGGCTACGCATGTGAAGTTCCCGCTGTGAGCGCCAGTAACAGCGGGCAGTATTAGCACAGAAGATCGGTCGCCGACTCTTGTTGATGATCCTAACTCATAAGATAGCGGCTCGCCGTTGAATAGCCAATATACTTGCAATGGTTTATCTCCTTTCGAAATGTGACACATCATTTGAACTGACTCCCCCGAAAATAGAGCTTGATCGACGTCGAATGGCAAAATGTTTGGTGTAACTGTTAAAACACAAATTGAAATAAACGGATGAAAAACAGTTAAAATGAACCCAAAATGTAACCAAGCGTACCTTGCTCTATAAGACGTATCATCAGAATTCATGCTCATTCTGATGACATGTCTATAAGCATCGATTCGCTGTAACAAAAAATAATACAGTGATAGTGATGATATGATGAGTAACGTAAACTGACCATGAACATTAAGGACAGTTGAATGATTAGTAGAGCCAGCGCTGTTGGTAGCTACGCAGGTATAGTTGCCACTGTGGCCGGCGTTCGCGGCGGCGATAGAAAGAAACGAGGTGCGTGACGTCATTTTTGTAGTCATGATCCCGAGATGCGATGAAGTATTTTCGAAGCCGTGAAAGTGCCACTTGATGTCGATGGGCAAGTCTCCTTTCGAGACGTGGCAATTGAGCTGGACCGATTCACCAGCGAACACCGACTCATCCGCTTCGAACGGTACGATGTATGGCATTACTGTTAAACCAGAAGGCCGATTATTATTAATGCGGAGCTAAGCGTGCAGCGTGCGTTATAGGCATGGCGGCTATCATATTTTATAATACCATGAACATTAATCGTTGCCGAGTGAGTGGCAAGACCGGCATGATTGACAGCGTTGCACGAGTATTCGCCGCTGTGGCTGGCTGTCGCGCTATTAATGGTCAGCAACGATGTTCTCTGGCCAATTTTCATGGTTGTGATGCCTTGATGAGAAGAGAGATCTTCTCCGTGGAAACTCCAAGAAATAGTTAGAGGAGCGTCTCCTTTTGATACGTGACATCCCAACTGGACTGATTCCCCCGCGAAAACTGGCTCTTCAGCCGTGAATGGAACGATGTGAGGTGGAACTGGTGAGGATACGTTTAAATCAAAATATACATAAACAAAAACAGAAACAACACGCAAAATATGTGTAGAGATACCCTGAACGTTTAACATAGCTGTGTGGTTTGTGCTCGCTACGACATTTGAAGCTGTGCATGTGTAGTTTCCGGAGTGCTTTTCAGTAACGGATGGAATGGCTAATATTGAACTTCTGAGTCCTGCTTTAGTAATAGTCACAGCCTCATTGCTTTTAATGAGCTGATAATTAAACGACCAAGTTATTTGTAACGGCATATCGCCTTTCTGAACGTGGCACATGACTTGTATGCTTTCGCCATAGAAAACAGCTTCATCAAATTCGAATGAGGAAATCATTGGTGCCACTGAAAAGACAACCAATACAAGCGAATGTTAGATAGCCTAGTTCTAATAGATGTACAAGATATCATAAGGAGTGGTATATAAGTTGGAACAGAATAAAAGCACAGTGTATTGACCGAGACCGTATACCCTGGACATTGAGCGTGGCGTGGTGGCTAGCTTTGGCGACAACATTGGACGCAGTGCACGTGTAATTTCCAGCATGTTGGGCCGTCACCGCTGGAATTATCAGGACGGACCCCATGTCCCCGACATTCATGATGTTCAACCCCGGCAGAGAACTCACATCTCCTCCGTTAAAAGTCCACTTGAAAGTCAAAGGTTTGTCTCCTTTCGTAGCGTGGCACATTACTTGAACTCCCTCGCCATAGAATACCGATTCGTCAAATTCAAATGACGCTATGATCGGAGCCACTGAAATTATCTATTTGATTAATGCCACAAGGATGTGCGCGAGTTCGTTTTATGGCCCGCCAAAGTTACAAGGAAGGAAGGGGGTTTTGAAATTATTACTACTAATACAAACATAGATAAAGCAAGAAACGTCTACACTTTGAAGAAATCGCTATTTTAATACCATTTACAAAGAGTTGGCTTGTATGATTTGTGAGTCCTGCATCGTTCTGTACGACACATGAATAGTTTCCTTGATTTTGATGGGTGACCGACTCGATACTAAGCTGACTGGTGCGTTTAGTGCTCATTAGATTCACTCCAATATCGCCAGTTTTTAACGTTTTTCCATTAAAATACCACTCTATCTTCAGAGGAAGGTCTCCTTTGCTAACCGTACATGTTACCAAAACCATTTCTTGTGCATTGACCGGATCTTCGCCAAATTCAAATGGCATTATCTGTGGACGGACTTTGAGAGGGTATGGTAATCAGCAAAAGATCATACAGTAAAATAATCCAAATAAGGGAAAATACAGAATATTTATTTGTGGGGAACATGGATACAAATATCTTTTCTTGCGCCCTTTCTCAAAGTTGTTGCCACACACTTTCCCTGAGAATGATGTAGCATTAGTAGCTTGGGGGCACGAACACGGGGGTTTGTACTTGGGTGGGTATAATCAGAGGGAAAATAATTTCGTGCGACGAAAGCAAAGCACATACATGGCGACGAATATATGGCGAGAAAATAATACCGTTCACGTTGAGAATGGCGCTGTGACTGCTGCGACCGGCTTCGTTTTCAGCAATACATGTGTAGTTGCCAATATGCTCGTGTTGGACGTTTTCAATGCTCAGAACGGAAATTCTTTTGCCATTTCTGTTTATCGACACGCTATTGCCCGAATTGAGAATTTGATTATTTAATTGCCAATGTATTTTGAGCGGCAGATCACCCTTGCCAACGGTGCAGATCAGCGAGACAGTATCACCAGCATTGAGTATTTCTTCCCCGAAGTCGAAGGGAGTTATCTGTGGTACAACTATCAATCGAAAATTTAAATAAGGACTAAATGTTTATGACTTTATCGAACCGTGAAGGCTAAAGATGGATGGGAAACACTATAAAATCTACGAAATGAAATAATGCATGCGAAACATATGCTTGTAGTTAGTGTAAATATACCGTTCACTTTGAGCATTGTACTGTGGCTGCTGCGGCCAGCATCGTTCTCAGCGATACAAGTGTAATTGCCAATATGCTCATGCTGGACATTTTCTATGCTCAACAGAGATATCCGTTTCCCGCTTCTGTTTATAAGGACGTTATTTCCAGAATTCAATTCCTTGTCGTTAAGCGTCCAGTGTATCTTTAGAGGCAAATCGCCTTTTCCTACTGTACAAGTCATCGATACTGTGTCACCAGCATTCAGGACATCTTCACCGAAGTCAAATGGCGTTATCTGTGGTACCACTGAGAAATTTCCAGGCTATTAGTCAAGCTTTGATTTAATGACTGTTGTTTAGTCCTATTGTTTTTATTTGGAATAACCTTTGTATACCTCGAAAAGATCGGGGAAAGCCAAACGAAATGTATAAACTACAGGAATGAGAAAAACATGCGAAATCTAATTAAAAGAATTTTCAAGCATAAACGGGAGTAAAAGTACCATTAACGTTAAGGACAGCGCTATGACTGCTAATGCCGGCTTCATTCTCAGCGATGCAAGTGTAGTTGCCGATATGCTCATGTTGTACATTCTCTATGCTCAACAGAGATATTCTTTTCCCGCTTCTACTGATAAACACATTGTTGCCCGAGTTCAACTCATGATCGTTCAGCATCCAATGAATTTTCAATGGCAAATCTCCCTTTCCAACTGTGCACGTTGTCGACAAAGTCTCACCAGCGTTCAGGACGTCTTCGCCAAAATCGAACGGGGCTATCTGAGGTGCCACTACAGATTTAATGTAGATTTAGAACAAGAGCGCTACACCTAAAGACTAATCGAGTATGTAACCAACGATGGGGTTGGAAATGATTGAAACCTGGGACAAATATTTATAGTGACAAACAAAAGAAGCATAAGCCTTATAATTAAGTTAAATGACATCAGATATGACATTTAGATACCGTTAACATTGAGCACGGCACTGTGGGAGCTAATGCCGGCCTCGTTTTCTGCGATACACGTGTAGTTTCCAATATGCTCGTGTTGTACATTATCTATGCTCAACAGAGATATTCTTTTCCCACTTCTGCTAATGAGCACGCCGTTTCCAGAGTTGAGTAGTTTCTCATTGAGCATCCAGTGTATTTTCAAGGGCATGTCTCCTTTACCGACGGTGCAAATCGTTGATACCGTGTCTCCGGCGTTTAAGATATCTTCTCCGAAATCGAATGGCGTAATTTGTGGTGCCACTAGTAAGTGATAAATTGCTATTTAAGATAAGTTACATCATGGAGAGTAATTTCAAAGAATTAAAAATTGCCTATGAAATATCCATATAGTTTATAGGCTGACGGGCTAATTGGTGAAGAATTCCCAGGATTAGGCACATAGGTAAATACACAAACTGTAATAAAAAAAATGTGCAAATAAGCAAAGCAAATTCGGAAATCTTTGTGTGGGTACCGTTCACGTTAAGAACTGCGCTGTGGCTACTACGTCCTGCTTCGTTCTCAGCGATACAAGTATAATTTCCAATGTGCTCGTGTTGAACATTTTCAATGCTCAAAACAGATATTCTCTTTCCATTCCTATTGATGAAGATGCCGTTGCCAGAATTCAAGACTTGATTATTTAACTGCCAATGAATTTGTAGTGGCAAGTCCCCTTTACCGACGGTGCATGTAAGAGACACCGTATCTCCCGCGTTCAGAATGTCCTCACCGAAATCAAACGGCGTCACCTGCGGCACGACTATTGAAAAATTATTGTAGGTTAACCTAATCTTCAAATAGAGAATGGAAATGTGGATAGGATATTTTAGTTATCTGGGGTGTAGATGGATCAATCTTATGCCAAAACAAAATCCAACATAAAGCTTTAAAATACTGCAAAAATAATAAAGTACCGTTGACTACCAACTCGGAAGAATAGTTGGCGTGGCCTGCTTGGTTGATAACGGAGCAAGTATACATCCCTGAATGTATAGACGCTACTCCTTCTATTGAGATACTGCTCGCTTTGTGACCAAGCTTGAACACAGATATTCCAGGAACCGACTGAGCTGGCTTTCCATTTAACAGCCATGTGATATTAACAGGAGCATCGCCCTTAGTGACCATACATGTGACACCCACTGTATCGCCCGCGTTGGCCGGCTCCTCGCCGAAGGTGAAAGGATGGATTTGAGGCAAGACTGTTTAGAAAACAAATATTGAGCTAATTTCTACACAGCGTTAAGCGACACACAATATCTGAGATTAAATCCAAATACCATTAACTACTAGCTCGGAGGAATAGTTAGCGTGGCCGGCTTGGTTGGCGACGGCACATGTGTATACTCCTGAATGGGCCGATGATACTCCATCTATTGAGAGTCCGCTCGATTTATGGCCCATCTTGACTACCGATATGCCCTGAATTCCTTGAACGGACCTTCCGTTTAGATGCCACGTAATATTAACAGGAGTATCGCCTTTAGTGACCATACATTGAACGCCGACCGTGTCGCCAGCGTTGGCTGGCTCGTCACCAAACGTGAAGGGATGGATTTGAGGTAGAACTGTTCCAAAAAACTAATGTAAGTAACATTTACTCTAATATCTACTGAAACTACCAATACCAAGTTAGTAAAATATGCACTCTAAAAAGAAAACAAATAACCGTTAACTTCCAACGTGGCGCTATGATTGACTTGGCCGGCTAAATTTTCGACGTGACAAACGTAAACTCCACGGTGAGTTCCGTTCACCGAGTCGATGTTCAGGATAGACATCTTTCGACTCATGCTGCCTATAGCTATTCCCAGTGCGTTATCTTGCGATATTTTCCTTCCGTTCAAGCTCCAGGAGAAGTTGGCCGGCAAGTCTCCTTTATTCATTACGCACTGAACCGACGCGGTATCGCCAGCGTTGGCGGGCTCATCGCCAAATTCGAAGGGTGAGATTTGAGGGGGTACTGAAGTTACATAAAAAGCGTTTGATTCTACGAAACAAAGATATAACTAGTGAGGAGGAAGCGAACCGTTGACGCTAAGGAGTGTGGTGTGATTCGTTTGGCCAGCATCGTTTCTGATCTCGCACGTGTACGAGCCTCGATGTGCCGAGCTCACCGGTTCGATGTTTAGTATGGAAGTTTTCTTGCTGATGGTGGTGAGGACGATGCCTAATGAGTTCTGTGCTCGTATTTCCTCTCCGTTGAAGAGCCACTTGAACTTGACGGGGGTGTCTCCCTTGGTCACCACACACGACACGGACGCGGTCTCTCCTTCGTTCAGTATCTCTTCGCCGAACTCAAAGGGCAAGATTTGCGGCGGAACTGAGGTGATAATATGTGTTAATACGGGAGCGAGAGCGGGGTGGAAGATCGTAAAACCGAAAGTAAGCAAGCTGATGGTTATCGTATCGAGGGATGTACCGTTGACTTCGAGTACAGCGCTGTGGTTAGCGGAGCCGGCCGGGTTGGAGGCCACGCAGTGGTACGTGCCGCGGTGAACACCACTTACTGAGTCTATGTTCAGTATCGACGTTTTCTTATTGATGGCAGTGAGGACTATGCCCAGGTCATTGTCGGGGCGAACGAGGTGCCCGTTGAATATCCAGGAGATGTTTAGAGGCTGGTCGCCCTTGCTGACGGCGCAGGATATAGAGGCCATGTCCCCCGCGTTGGAAGGCTCCTCCCCGAACTCGAATGGCAACATTTGCGGGGGCACTGTGAGTGTAAACTCAGCGTAATTGGACATAACGTGCAAGGGACGTGTGTGGCAAATGTAGCTTTGGCGGCCATAAACATCAGACTGAATTTATACCTAGAATATTTGAGCCTACCCGTAAGTATACACGTTTATCTGAAATTCTGAAAACCTGTAAGTAAGATTAGTGACACGAAAAAATAAAATAATGTCATAATATATTAAGTGTCTTGAAAGTTGTTCGTGTTTAAAGTGACTGATTTATCATTATTATTTTCACAACATTATAAAAACTAGACTTTGCGTATCCATGACATTATTTTGGAAGAGAAATCGCCGAGTTACTCGTGTTTAGACATTGGAATCTTATTTATTAAGAAATATTTTTAATTGTACTAAAAACTTTATTTATAAACTCGGCACGAAACTATTTCCTCGTTCAAGGATCAAAAATTAAAACCTTTCAAATTATTTGAAATCAAGTTTATAATACACCATCATAGATGCTTATAATATGCTACAATTATCCTTATTTTATTGATTTAATGTTGCGCTTAACACCAGGCAGGCTGTAATCAAACATTAGTATATTTTATAATAAACAAACTGAGTGAAATAGTTTCATTCCTCATGATTACAATTTGAAAAGTAATGTTCGATAATTTTGTGCGGCTGAGATCATTTTAATTATACTTATAGTTTTTCTTGGTTTCACTGTAATTTAATTAGTAGGTATATGATTGACCACAGAGTTTTAAAATTATCTGCTTAAATAGTTAGGTGATTCAGTAACACAAAATTATGTCTAAAGATATTTCTCATTTTGATAGAAATGATAATATATCTACTCTTTATCACATTTTTTAATTGATGGTACGAAGATTCATTGTGTTCAACTTTTCATTTCGCCTATTTACAAGTCATGTCCGTTTCATGATGTATTTTCTGCCTGTGGACTAGTATTATTTTCACGTCGGTTCACGCGTCACGTTTCAAAGCACGATGTTTATCATTTCATCCAAAATTTTCCTTAACTTAATTACTAAACTTTGTTCCTCCACTCACCCATAACTTGCAGCTCCAGGTTCCCCCTGGCGGCGTATCCCTGCGAGTTCTTGGCCACACACGTGTAGGTCGCCTCGTCGCTGTTACGTTCCACGTTCTCAATCACCAGCGTGCCGTTGGGGAACACCTTCTGTTTGCGGTTGATTGGTAGCACTCTGGAAGATTGGAAAGGGAAATATTAGTATACCGTTTATATAAGATGTTGACTACTATATAATTATAGAGATGGCTAAGGTCCTCAGACATTAGAAATACATTTATAGGGCGATCAGGGTGTTTCAAGCAACCAAAGGGCAAGTATCCTCATCCTTAGTTATATTCCTCATTACGAGGGTCGTGACTCCCCCGCTCGAGAATCTTAAGAAGATTCAGAAGATTTTGTAGGCTTCAAACAGTTCAAAGATTACGGTTTCTGACTTAATTTATTTTTGCAATATTTATTGTTATTAATTTATTTGTTTTTCTGTGATGTGTATCACATATCAGATATTAATAAATTACTATGACTATCTCATGTAAATTTACTCATTACATCACGTAAATAAATAAAAAAATTGGATGAAAATTGTAAAGTGGACGGTCGCTTCCCCACCGAGCCACATTCGCTGACATAATACTATGATTCTAAGAGCCAAAGTCAAAGCATTTATTTGCAGAGTACAGGCTAAGAAGATGGTACATTTCATTATATTAGAACTCGACCCACAAGGTATGCAAATATTCATATATATTATTACTAGCTGTGCCTGCGACTTCGTCCGCGTGGAATAGTTATTTTGGCAACCTCTTCAGCTTTATAAATTATATATATTATATTCACGACTTGAACCGTTTTCGCAGTGCACGCAACGGAAGCCCTCAAAGATGAATAATTTTCCCCGTTTCTACGTTTGTCCACATTTTCCATTGTTTCTTCGCTCCTATGAGTTAGTTGCAGCGTGATGTTATATAGCCTAAAACCTTCCTCGATAAATGGTTTATATCGTTCAAACAAACAAACTCTTCAGCTATATAATATTAGTATAGATAACTAATTTACAAACCCACTCACCGTCCGTCTCGCTCCCACACGATGGAGTCGATGGGGTACCCGGCGACGGGGCAGTGCGCGGTGAGCGTGTCTCCCGCTACCACGGGACGTTTCTTCATGGGACGGACGAAGGGCATGCCGTAGATGTTCACGCGGGCCGAGTGGGACGCGCTGCCTACCTGCAATCACATACATAGAAAAAAGATAAAATCATTTTAAAGATAGTCATTTAAAAGATTACATCACTTAAAAGAAAATTATTTATTTGCACTAAAACATGATGCCACTTTCACAGTTATAAACGTATCTAAATTATAATATGGATTTGTCAACAAATAGGAACTATTAGGTAATTTAAGAACATTTCAAAACAATTTCACTTTTGGGGTCCTGTCTACTGCTTTAGGATTCCCTGTGTTGCTGTAGCCAGGGTCCTTCCAGTGTTTTACATTACATTCATTACTGAAATTAAAAAAGCAAGTAACTTCGTTTGATAGTCACTAGCTATAGTGAGGAGATAACTGACTGCTGCAGTTCTTTAACGGATACCCGGGATCTACTATGGAACGTGTTATCCGACAGACGGAGGGTATCTAATTTAAACATTACCTTTTTGTCTTTTCTCCCATTTAAGGACTGACCGATACGGCAATTGCTTAATTTTGGTAATAGCGAACGAATAACGTGGTAAACCAAGCTACATTAGCTTCAAAACATCAATATAATTAAAACTCCCAGATATGACGTCTGCAAATGGCCGTGAAAAATAACAAGTTTTAGTGTCAAATAGATTTATATATCTCTTACCTTGCTGGACGCGATACAGGTATAAAGTCCACCGTCGTTAGTATGCACAGAGGAGATATTCAGATGCGACTGTACGTTTCCATCGGCAGCGGTCACAAACTGTCCGATCTTGAGTCGCTCGGTGCTGGTCAGCTTCTCTCCGTCCAGATACCACGAGATGTCGGGCGTGGGGTTGCCGGACGCGACGCACTTGAGGCGCAGGGCGGGGCCGGAGCGGAAGGTCTGCTCGCCGAAGCTGTGGCGGATCAGGGGTGGCTCGACTGGAATGATATGGCAATACTTTGTTAACTAAGCAGTTAAACATAAATTTTAAAGTGACTTTGCTGATCCTTTAAGAATGTCGTTGTTTTGGCAACGCAAAATGTCTGAAAAATATTTATGTGTAAAAATATTACCAATGAAACTACGATTACTATTAGATGTTACTACTATAATCGAGTTTATTAAAAATTGTTTTTATAATAGTTACGACTAAAATCATTCCATCCTTTTCGCACAATGTTGCATCAGTACGAAAGAGATGGAATATTTTTTGCCACCATTTAAAAATCCCTTAAGAAAAAAAAGGTTATAGATAGTAGGTATTACTATTAATAGTAGTAGCACTAGTACTTAGTAGGTACTAGAAACTAATAGCAAACTTAGTGTATACTATTCATCAATACAGTTTTTTTGCCTGAATTCCCCCCGCCTTGCGGAGGCCCATTGTTAGGGTTATTTCTGGTATTGATTTAATGTTAATAGGTGACCTTAATGGTCAGGTAACTTGTTTTGATTTATTACTCTGATACTTTTGCCTAATATTTTTTTAAAACAATTTTATTAATATGTTTACATATGTATGTGATCAATACTGCTAATTCAGTAATTTAAAATATCGAACTCGGACACTATTTTTGATTCAGATGACCACTACGGCATTAGGTTTAAGTTAGGAATGTTACATAAGTAAGTTACATACATCGTCCTCCAAGTTTGAGTTCCGCGCTGGCGCCGGCGCTCTCCTGGTCGTTCCTGATGAAGCACTGGTACATGCCCTTGTCTTCCTTCTTTACGGATTCAATCCTGAAATATTGACAAGAACATTTTAAGATATTGTTTTTTATTATCGTTTTATAATGATAAAAAAATAATAAGAATTATAAACATGTTTTATTTAATCAGAAAACATTGTTTATATCAAAGACAACAACAATGCCCTAATGCTACACTTTTGATGAAATGATGATGGCACAGTGATATACTGGAGTTTTATTGTTCGAAACTCGGGAGTGTCTCTGTTGTTATAAATACTATAATTGGTCATTGTAATACCTTCTGGCTTTATCGCAAGTTAGTGCTTTGCTAGGTTTACTTCATTCGACATTACTGCACTTTGAAAAAAGTCTATAAAAATAATTTATAAGAGAAAATGTTTATTCCAGTATACTTATACCACTTGTTTAGATCTAGCTTTAGGTAGACTAATGCATAACTTTCTAACTGTCAAGTTTAGTATAAATTAATATTGCCGGCCATTGCACAAATAATTGTATAAACAATAAGAAAATATATACATATATATTTTAATTTACCTGAGCATAGGATCATGATGTTTCATATCCTTGCCATCCTTGAGCCAGGTGATGGTTTTGACAGGGTTCCCTTCATATCGGCAGGTAAACACAGCGGGACGGCCAAAGTCTACAGTTTGAGTTGCTGGCTCTACAGTCGCCTTCAGTGGGGCAGTCACGGTAAGGACCGTCTCTACTGACTCACCTGGAAGTGACGATAAAATATGATGTTAAAAGATATAAAACATAATTGTAAGAGCTTTTAATTCAACTGACCTAACTTTCTATTAACCAAAAACTGAGAAATTTTTGCTGGACAGAAAGTGTTGTTTATAACTGGATCACCTCTTGTAGAAAGTAAATAAAAAAATATAATAGTTTAATTTGATAACACATTTTATAGCGTACAAAAATTTTCCCACGCTTTTCATTTAGAATCACTCTATAGTACCTACGTATTTTTAAAATTTCTTTAAATTGGCATAAGTTAATGATTTCTTTTCTTACCTCCTACAGAGTTATTGACAACGCACAAGTATTTGCCAGAGTCCTCAACTTTAGCCTCCTTAATGATCAGTGTTCCAGAGACTTGCTTCACTCTGTCATCAAGAGTCACTGGCTGCTTCCTCGTAGTGCCTTCGATGAACTTGTACCATCTGCAACAAATGAGAACACGTTCAGAACTTGGCGGATAACAAAACAATCAAACATGTGAGATCAGGAATATCAAGCTGGATAAAGACGTATAATGTGAATGGGAGATGGCTTTACCACCACTGATTTAGTTCGATAGTGTCCCAAATCTACCCACCTGAACACTGGAACAGGATAAGCTTGACCAAGACAAAGCATGGTCCCAGTTTCTCCCAAGCTCATTAGAGACTCTTGTAATCGACCACCAGACACCTTTGGTGGCAAACTGTTCGTAGGTTCTTAAAGAAGAAAATGATACTCTATGCGATTAACAAATAAAGATAACGTGCGCCCCGATCAGATATTAGTGGACCACCAGAAATAATTGCGCCCCTACATTGGATTAGCTCAGTACAAAAACAAACGAGAAGCTAGCAATGGACTCAACTCATAAAGCTACCAACAACCGAGCGGGGTCGTTTATAGAATTGTAAAGTGAAAATTATAAAATGCAGCCTTGACTCACGTAAAGCACAAAGTAAAGATTAAAGCGCCTGAATGAAAGCAAGAACACCCTGACACTTACCAACAGGTGTCTGCGCCGCTCAATCGTTACTTTGGCGGGGAGCGTATTAGGGGCGTGCGGCCGGCCGCGGGGCATCACGCCATCATGTCGCGCGGCGGAGCCCGCCGACTGCAATAACAACGCACATCAGTACATTGAGGTGATATGGGATGACTACGTGAGGGATGAATGCGTGAGGAGCCGCGGCCGGCCGCGCGGTGCCCGTACCTCATCAGGGGAGCGGGGTAAGCCTGCGCCTCGCACGGGAGAGCGAGCCCGGCGCCCTCGCGACCTACTTGCCGATTGAGCCCGTCGCCCGTCACCTTCGGCCCCGTCCTACCGGTGGGCTCTGTGGAACACAAATCCGACTGTACTGGACCTACCTAAACAGAGGAGCGGGGAAACCGGCCACTTGGCACGTCAGATAAGCCACATCGTTTTGGGGCACGACGAATACTTCCCAACCTTCAAAGTTCTTAGTGGAATCTTTCCGAGGGGCGATCTTATTGGTTGGTTCTGTAATAACAGAGACGACGCTTAGACAAACATGACACAAATAAATCCTAATCAAGAATATCTAAAATCGATTCCCATCACATAAAATCTGAGAATATTACCTGCCATAATCTAAACCTAACCACCAATAAACCTAAGACATCTATCGAAGTCGTTAGATGAAAGTCATTTGAATATGGTGACCAAAACATACCTTGTTATAGGGACAGGAAACCCCTGCGCCGGACAAAGCATCGCCAGAGATGAGTTTTGCGGGTGATGTACTGTGCCCTTTGTCATGGATATACTTGGGGCGGCGCTTCCAATCGGTTCTAAGGACATGTCAGCAGAAGATCAGCGTGACGAATGATAGATAAGAAGTTTGATTTTAACTTGCCTGAATATTTATGCAGATAACGACATCAGAGCTGAGATTTGATATTAAAATGTATCTTACCTCGATAAAGGAACAGGATATCCTTGTGCAGGGCAAAGCATGGCCAAAGAAGTGTTCTGAGTATAATGTACTGCAGCTTTCGTAGTTACTGTGATACTTGGTGCCACGCTCCCGATCGGCTCTAAAGGAAGAAAAACTTTTACGACCAAGAAGAATAAACTTGCCTGAATATAGGGACGGGATAGGCTTGAGCTTGACACAACAATCCAAAGCTTTGTCCAACGGTACGAATAAAAGTTGTACTTGCGGCGTCCGTTGAAAAGGTGGGAGCTTTTGAAGCGACTGGCTCTGCGATGAAAAATAAACAATGAATACCACTTGCCTGAAAATCGGGGCCGGATAACTTTGCGCTTGGCACAACAATGCGAAGCCTTGGCCCACGCGTCTTCGGAAAATACTTCCCATTGAATCAGAGGAAAATGTCGGTGACTTTGCGCCTACGGGTTCTACAAAAAATATGATTTCTAGATAAAAGAACTTGCCTGGTTATTGGTACTGGGAACGCTTGGGCCTGGCACAGTAATGCAAAGCTTTGACCTTCGTGTCTTTTAAGGGACGATAGTGCTGACTCAGTAGAAAAGGAAGGAGCCTTGGATCCGACCGGCTCTGCACAAAACGACGAAAATTGTATCAAAGATTGAGATATGTTATCTAATTATGTTAAAATGTTGGAAACACTTGCCTGAATATGGGAAGAGGAAAAGCTTGCGCCTGACACATCATTGCGAAACTCTGACCCGAGTGTCTTGTTACCGCTGACAAGGTAAAGTCAGTTGAGAAGGTTGGCGGTTTGGAACCCACGGGCTCTGCAGAAAATACAGGAAATTAACACTGACTTACCTAAATATCGGGGATGGGGACGCCTGAGCTTGGCAGAGTAAAGCAAAACCATGGCCTACTTCCTTTACGAAGGTACTGCTTTTGGACTCAGTTGAGAAAGAAGGCGCCTTGGCCCCGACTGGTTCTACAAAAGTATTTGCTTGTTATAATATTGTGATCTTTGCACGAATACCTGAACATTGGGAAAACCCTGCACTTGCCAATATATCACTAAAAGTTCTCCAAGAGATTTAAAATATAAGCACATTAGCAATATGACTTACCTGAAAATTGGCGTGGGAAACGCTTGCGCTTGACAGAGTAAAGCAAACCCTTGACCTATTTCTCTTTCGAATATACTGCCTTTTGAGTCGGAAGAAAACGACGGCGCTTTTGCTCCAACTGGTTCTAAAAACATGAATGGCCAAATCAGCAACAGGCCTACCTGAACATTGGCTGAGGATACCCTTGAGCTTGACAGAGCATAGAGCCACCGGAATTGATCTCAATATCATAATTGTAAGAAGACGCGGAGCTCGCGAATGCAGGCGCTCTTGCAGTGACGGGCTCTGAACCAAAGAAATAAAATTGTAAAAATATCTACTCACTCACTTGAATAAAGGAGCTGGGTGACCTTGAGCTTGGCATAACAATACTACGGCCTGTTCCGCCATTTTCGTGAGAGTTGTGCTTTTGAATTCCGAAGAAAAAGACGGTGCCTTAGACCCGATAGGTTCTGTGATAAATAAAAACCCTTTTGTATTTAAAAGTATGAAATAGATCCTAGGTTCTTACCTGAAAATGGGGACAGGATATGCCTGCGCTTGACATAAGAGTGCGAAATCTTGACCAACTCTACGCGTGATTCCAGAAAACTGAACGTCGTTTGAGAATGCAGGGGACTTAGAGCCAACGGGTTCTACAATGATAAATGTTATTTTTAGGTACTAATTCACCTGAATAATGGCACTGGATATGCTTGAGCTGGGCACAGGATATTCAAACTTTGCCCAACGGGTCGCTCGTACCAAGAGAACTTATTATCAGTAGAGAAAGTAGGTGACTTCGATCCAATGGGCTCTAAAATATGAAACATTCTCGCAATATATAGGTAGAAATAGTAGATACCTGAAAGCAGGTACAGGATATCCCTGAGCCTCACAAAGTAACGCTAAGCTTTGCCCATTTTGTCGCACAAACCACGCTTATTTATCGTCAGTGGTAAAAGTTGGTGACTTCGAACCGATGGGCTCTGAAAAGGTTATAGAATACGACAAGTTTGACTCTCACCTAAATAATGGAACTGGGTACCCTTGAGCAGGACACGTGAGTGCAAAATCTTGACCATGCTAGTTTAGACCCGCTTGAAAACGAAGGACTTTTGGAGCCAATAGGTTCTAGAATCAATCAAATTGTATACCTGAACATTGGGGCGGGGTATGCTTGTGCCGGGCAGAGCAATGCGAAGCCTTGATTGACATCCTTTACATACCACGCCATTTTAAAATCCATCGAGAAAGTAGGGGCTTTCAGACCAACCGGCTCTAGAACAAACGAAATATGGACTCACCTAAACATTGGGACTGGGTACGCTTGAGCTAGACATAGCAGAGTAACGCTGGACGCCATACTGAACTCCACAAACTCGATAGTTTTTGTCGGTACTTTTGGTGGAGCGCTATTAATCGGCTCTAGAAAGAGGAACGAGTTTTATATCAATTTACCTTGATAGAGGTAGCGGAAACGCTTGGGCGGGGCACAGCAGTGTAACACTAGCATTGACATATGCACTGAAGCCTCTTACACTATCCAGTGTTGGAAATTTTGGAGGTACTCTTCCTACGGGCTCTGAATAATAATCTTACAATGTAAGTAACTTACAAATAAAACCTTAATTTTTTTACCTGAACATTGGGACGGGATAAGCCTGTGCAGGACATAATAACGTAACTGTAAAATTAGATGCAGACTCCGAGATGTCAATCATTTTTGTTGCTACCTTTGGAGCAGCACTACCCATCGGCTCTACGAAAAAAGAGTTTAAGGGTGAATAATAAAATTAATACCTGAAATTGGGGGCAGGGAACGCTTGAGCAGGGCAGAGTAATGTTACGCTTTCACCACCAGAAGCATCAAAAGCGCGACTTTTGTCGCCTGTTGTGAACTTGGGTGAAACCCGACCGACTGGCTCTATAGACCAAAAGAGTACTTATAATGTGAAGACGTTTTGGTCCTCAATCCAATGAAAGCAACTAAACTTATACCTGAATGCTGGGGCAGGGAATGCTTGTGCGGGACATAGCAAGGTCACGCTTTCGTTTCCCATAGCGTCAAATGCGCGAAGTTTATCACTTGTGGTGAACTTTGGCGTGACCCGACCGACGGGCTCTACAAAACATCACTTAGTTATCAACTAAGAAAAAAAAACAAATTACCTGAATAATGGGACCGGGAATGCCTGCGCAGGGCACATTATCGTCAGACTGTTGTGCGACATTACACTGAAACTTCTCGAACTATCCATAGATGGGAACTTTGGTGAGACGCGCCCCACTGGCTCTGAAGAATAACGAAAAACGAAATAGAAACCCTGAACATGGACGAAAAAATATATCACACTGTAATAATATCATCCAGAGTACTAAATAGGTAAAGCGTTAATGATTACCTGAATAATGGGACTGGGAAGGCCTGAGCCGGGCACAACATAGTCAAACTGCTGTTATTCATAACTTTGAAACCTCTCGAGTCATCCATCGAAGGAAATTTCGGCGGAACACGCCCGACAGGCTCTATAGAAAAAAACATGAGATCAAATATACCTGAACATCGGAGACGGGTACGCCTGCGCCGGACAGAGCAAAGTCACACACGAGTTGGAAGCAAACGTAAAGCTGCGGCCGGTTTCCATCGACGGAAACTTCGGCGAAACCTTGCCCATTGGTTCTGTTTGTGAAACATTGATACTATGACATGTTATTGGTCTTAGGACTTAAAATTAATTATGTACCTAAATGCTGGTGCAGGGAACCCTTGTGCAGGGCAAAGCAATGGAACGCCGTCTCCCATATTAGCAATAAACGTCCTACTTATATCGCCCGTCGGAAACTTTGGTGACACTCTTCCCATTGGCTCTACGACAATGAGATTTTAATGTTATAACAAATCCAGCTTGTAATCTTACCTAAACATTGGGGCTGGGTATGCTTGAGCAGGACAAAGCAGTACGATACTTTGATTGGCCACAAAATCGAAAAGTCTACTTCTTTCTAAACTCGGAAATTTCGGTGATACTTTTCCCATAGGTTCTGTAGCAAAAAGCATACAAAAACATGCTAAGTACGAACCAGGCATACAATCTTAATATGTATAAATAGTTTTATACCTGAAAATTGGGACTGGGAATGCTTGTCCTGGACATTGTAACGCAAAGGACTGATTTGTCTTGATTCCAATCATGGTACTCATCACAATAGAAGCTAGTCTTGGTGGCACTCGTCCCACAGGCTCTACAGAAGCAGTAATTATTGAATTCAATGGAATATCCAATTTACCTGAATAATGGGGTTGGGAAAGCCTGCGCGGGACACTGAAGAGCATATGATTCGTTTTTCTTTACTTCGAACATTGTACCAGTCAGAACGGTGGCGAATTTGGGAGGTACTCGGCCGACCGGTTCTAAAAATGGCAATATTTAATGATAAATGGGTTATATCCTACCTGAAAAGGGGGACAGGGAACGCTTGCGCGGGACACAGTAACGTGAACGAGGCACCTGCTGTCGTCACGAACATCGCTCCCACTTGCGTCGTGGACAATTTAGGGGGTACGCGGCCTATAGGCTCTGAGGAATGACGCAAAACGGGTTTAATTTGTGGAGCTTACCGAAACATGGGTGCAGGGAATGCCTGCGCAGGACACAGCAGAGCGAGGCTGGTGGACTGCTCAAACTGGAAGCCACTGGTGGTCGACGCGCTAGAGAACTTGGGAGGCACTCGACCCACCGGCTCTGCGCATGTTGGGAGAAGGCGGGTTCACGGACTTAGCGACACCACAGTAAAGAGAGCTCGACCGACACAAGGCCCTGACGCCCCTACTTCTCTACAAGTTACGTTTGTTTAATGAATGACGCGCAAGTCAAGGCTCTGCAGGGTACCCTATCCCAACATTCAGGCAAGTTGTAGTTTAAATAAAATTTACAGACACAAGCGTCATCTTATGTCTATAAATTTAGTTAATAGGTACAAGAAATACTGAATTGTTCTATCTATACAAAAAAACTGTGATAGTGTCAATAGAAGAAACTCGATCTAATAAATTATTGAAGCAAAACATAAAATTCTATATTTCTTGTATAAACACAGAAAATAACATTTTCATAATGAGAACATTCCTTCTCATTTTCTACTGTTATTAAGGATTTGAAAAGCGAGCATCAATATTTAAATACAATTTAAATCTAAGTACAATGATAAAATTTTGACTGAGAATGTTCTAAATCAATTT
This sequence comes from Macaria notata, assembly GCA_927399415.1. Lineage (NCBI taxonomy): Eukaryota > Metazoa > Arthropoda > Insecta > Lepidoptera > Geometridae > Macaria > Macaria notata. Next base: position 7,619,338 of record OV656733.1, read on the forward strand.
CACAATTAGAATCCACGAGTGATAGTTAACAGAGAAATAAAATTTTAATAAATGGGTAGGTAATTATTATCAATTTCTGTAAAACACTTACATATATGTAACTAATTCATCATCGCTTATATCACTCAAGGATGTTTAACGACGCTATAAATTCATTAGCGAATCATGTAAAGCATGACTGAAAAGATTTTGTCTAAGAAGTTTGAAAAAGCCAAAATGAGTCTTAGAACATTTAAGATGAATGAATTGATCGCGCGTAGTGAAGTAAAAAGTTGCACGTCAGCAAAGTGACTTACCGGTGATGACCAATCGTCCTTTAGTAGCGGATAGTCGAGTTTCTCCTGTCAGTCTATGCTTAGTGCGACATTGGTAAGATTTGTAACCATCCTCAGGTCCGACATCCTTGATATGCAATTCTCCAGAAGGAAGGACTAAGTATTTGCCATCTGAAAACACAAAAGAAATTATAGACGCCTGCCAACAAAACAAAAATTGAAATCATTTCATTCAACAAGCAAAACAACGCGACTTAAGGTTGCGATTTACTTACAAATTTATGCGCATGCATTATTCTAAGGAAGGAGGATCAAGGATAAAGGTAGGCCGTGAGGCCCATGGAGCCATAGGAACCCATTGTGGGAACATGAACCTAAACAATCTTAATCGACCTTCGACAAACAGAACCTACATTGTAATATGATAATAGCTTGAATATATACAAGACCGATATGGAATACACATCAAGAAGGTTTTGGCGCATAACTGGATAAACAATCGTACCGTCTGTTTGAACTGATTCTAGTTTGATTTCGACGTCTTCGTTGTCTTCGCTAATAATCCAAGAGGTGACTGTCACGTACTCGGAAACAAAGCTCGGAATGTGACATTTTAAAATTGCACTATTCCCCCTTAACACGTATTCTTCCATTAGATTAACGGCGTACGCCTGAGAAACCACTGAAACAATATTATTGCGAATGAGTAGATCGGAAGAGATGATTTAAATATTAGTTTTATCTACTGACGGTACCTAAACACACGAGTATATCCTAATCTAGAATCCCTACGAAAATAAGATGTCCACCTACATCCTACATCCCTAATTATTTTACAGCGAATCAAGACAGGGACAAAAGATAGGTGTATTAACAGGGTTTGGGTGTTTGGAGACAGGAATACCAACGAAACAAGTACCTAAATTAGCTGCAGAATCTAAACTGACTTCTTCTTCGTTACTATCTTCGGAAATGATCCAAGAACTCACAGTGACGTATTCTGATACAAAACTTGGGATCTGGCATTTTAGGATCGCTGCGTTACCACGGAGAACGTACTCTTCCCAGAATTTTACATCATACGCTTGCGATACGACTGGAAAAGTCAAAGAAAAAAGTCTTACTTTGTTAAATCAATTCTCAACACATGACTAACAAATTGTAGCCATCTGATCTAATCTTGTAGAAATATCTATGTGTTAATAATAAACCCTTTAAACGCTGACCTAAATATAGACCCGTGCTATATATAGTTTGACAACTAAATTCCGACGGCGAAAGAGGAAATGCAACGGAAATAAGGACGGGGAAGGAAGGGCTTCAAAACGTTTACCTAAATTCATATTGGAATCTAAATATATCTCCGTATCTTCGGATTCCATTTCTGATACTATCCAGGAAGTAATGGTAACGTATTCAGAGACGAAACTTGGAATGTGGCACTTCAGTATAGCAGAATTACCACGAAGGACATTTTCTTCCCATAGATTGACGGTGTAAGATTGAGAAACCACTGTAAGAGAATCGAAAAGTCTCTACGTTAAATATAGGTAAGTTTTTTTACTAGTGATAACAAGTTAGAAAGGAAGAGGATACGTGGATTTAGGTAGTCCATTTTAAAATCTCCAAAAATACCTAAGTTGAAAGATTCATCAATTTTAATTTCGATTTGATCAGCGTCTTCTTCAGATATAATCCAAGAGGCGACCGTGACGTATTCCGTGACGAAGCTAGGGATGTGGCATTTAACTACAGCCGAGTTTCCGCGCAACACGTTCTCTTCCATCAAATTGACTGAATAAGCTTGAGATGCCACTGAAATATCAATGAATAAACCTAAATGAGTTAAACTAGACGAAAAGATTTTCGAACGTGAGGGTAAGGAATGGGACATAGTTCAAACCGATTTCTCTAATTTCTGTAATACCCGTATCCCCAGAATCCGCCACAATTTCCAACTGATCCGAGTCCCCTTCAGATATGATCCAAGAAGATACACTAACGTATTCTGTTACAAATGTCGAGATGTGACATTTGAGAACTACGGCGTTTCCACGGAGTACGCTTTCCTCCAATATATTTACGGTGTAAGCTTGCGACACCACTGAAATAGAAAGCAAAAATGACTGAATTAACACCCAGTATTTGAGATTTCTTTACCTTTCTAGTATTACCACGAATCCTGAACTAAAGGTTATAAAGGAAGTGAGGAAAGGATAACAGCATCGGTTTTATCAATATTTTTCGCAAATACCATCATTGCTAGGAGAATTGATTGAATTGCCTGGAAGAGATCACTCAAGGTGATAAGGCCGCCCACTTGTGCATTCTTTTATAGTTTAAGCATCTCATATTGTAATTTATTTTTGGTGTGCATAATAAAGTAATATTGTATTGTATTGTATTGTAATTGTCACTCTTAATTTCTGTATCATCAGTCCCTTCAGATATGATCCACGATGCGACTGTTACGTATTCAGTTACAAAACTTGGTATAAGACATTTCATGACTACAGAATTCCCACGCAACACATTTTCGTCCACCAAGTTGACCGTGTACGCCTGCGACACCACTAGAAATTGAGAGAAAATACAAGCCCATTAAACATCGCTATCGAATAATAAACGTAGGGAAGGGACAATGGGATGCTAACTAATATGTATTCCAGACACGATTAATGTGTACCGTAATTCTCATTAAGTGCGTACTCCGAGCCCTCACTATCGTGCCAAGAAACAACTTGTACATGATCGCTGACAAACGATGGGATGTGGCACTTGAACACGGCTGCATTGCCTCGTATTACGTAGATATCGTAAACCTGCGACTCGTAGAACTGATTGACGGCTGCAATATGAGGTTAGAGCGACATTGAATCCGTGTGGACACGCACAGTCAATTGGAGCTGGGGATTCGGAGTGCGGATAGGAACAATTGGGGCCGCGCGGTGCTTTCCATTACCGTAATTGTTCTCGGAGCCGTTGAACGAAAGCGTGGAGAGGGAGCCTTCTTCATTGGCCACCCATTCAACTACTTGCACGTAATCCGCCACAAACGATGGGATCGAACACTTAATTATGACCGAATTGCCTCGAAGAACGTCTTCATCAGTGACGCGAGGCTCGTAACTCTGATGCACCGCTGTAGAATCGTAATTATAGGTAATATAGGTAATATAGATAAAATTCATTTGCTTTCTATCTATATATTTTGACGGGAAAGGACAGGGCGTGGGAAAATGGAGTTTACTTTTATACTTTTGGTTATTATGTAGTACCAGAGTCGATATTTTTGCTTTCGTCAGCAGAGACTGTGTCGTTATCTACAATCCAAGCCATCACGTGGACAAAATCAGCAACGAACGATGGTAGTATGCATTTCACTATAGCTGTATTTCCTCGCAGAACAAATTCGTCGTTGACTCTAGCTTCGTATTCTTGAAGAACCGCTACGACAGACAAAAAGAATTATGACATAGGAAGTATGGAACATGGGTACTAACTAAGCTCTACATAACATCTCATTGACTACATTAATTACCCTCGCCATTGCCAGGGTAATAAGTGCCGCCTTCACTATCCATCCACATTTCAACTTGTACAAAATCTGACACAAAGCTGGGGACCTCGCATTTCATGATCGCTGCGTTTCCACGAATCACATACTCGTTGTCAGCTTCGGCTTCGAATGGCTGCGACACAACTAAATCCCAAATTAGAAAATAAACAAAATAAGAATGGGATTATTAGTGGCTATGGCAGGATCAGGACTAGAAAAGATCTTAAAATAAATAAAAGGGTACCCTCAACAGCGTTTGTATTGTTTATCGTGAGCATTTCTCCACTCTCCATAATCCAAGCTTCCACATAAACGAAGTCGCTAACAAAAGATGGAATCTTGCATCGGACAATGGCAGCGTTCCCTCTAATCACGTATTCGTTTTCGGCTTCGCTCTCGTAATGCTGAGATACGACTGGAGAATAATAATTAGGTATTTAGTCGGGAAGAAGTACCGAGGTGTGGGGACAGATAGGTAGTTAATGTGGACGGGAAGTGGACATATTGTTTAGCGAGGCCGACGGTACCGAGATTGTTTGAATGAGTAATCGCTGCCCCTTCTTCGTCGATCCACGCCTCTACCTTGACAAAATCGGCCACAAAAGAGGGTATAGAGCATTTCAACACAGCAGCGTTTCCTCGTATAACGTATTCCGTTAAAATTTCAGCTTCATAGAATTAATTTACAACTGAAATCAGACACGATCGTCTAGAATTACTTGGAAATCGGAAGAGGATGAGATAGGGAATTTGGGACGCTTGTGGTTAGTCTAAATCTGGAATACCGGTGTCATTGGTTGGAAAATATTCGCCGCCTTCCGAATCGACCCAGGCTTCCACTTTGACAAAGTCCGCGACGAAGGAAGGTATATTGCATTTCAGTAACGCTGCGTTGCCTCGGATGACATACTCTGAGACTACTTCGGCTTCGTAGTATTGCGTTACAACTGGAATATGATAGCGTGTATCATCAATACGATACTTGGTACTCGGGATAATAGGACCAGGATGGAATTAGGAGATTTATTGGTCATATTGTGGTACCATCTCCATCTTTAGGCTCGTCGAGTATAAAAGAGTTGCCGGATTCGTCATGCCAGGACACGACCGTCACGAAATCCGCGACGAACGACGGGATGGAGCATTTGAGGATGGCGGAGTTACCGCGAATCACGTATTCGTTGTTCACTTCTGTATCGTATTGCTGTTGTACCACTGTGAAGGAGTGAATCTATGTAATAGGTAGGCATAATATCATCATAGAGGAGAGGGATAAGGATTAGTGAGATAATAGGTCGGGATTAACCGTAGTCTTCTCCGGGAAGGAAGTCTCCGTCGTCGGTGTGCCACGACACTACTTGTACGAAATCGGCGACAAACGACGGAACCTGACACTTCAACAAGATGCTGTTGCCCCTAATCACGTACTCCTTGTTCACGTCGGTGTCATATTGCTGGGCGACCACTTACAAACAAAAACAATATTTATATTTCGCAGCTAAACAGATATGTGCGAAAATCTGTGGATCTAAAGCTGAAAATGTACACAGAATATGTTTAAATGTTATTAATAAGTTAAAACAAAACGTCAAGTGGAAGCTCCAGAAATTAAAACTGTATACTTACTGACTCAAACTATTTATAAATTAAGCAAAGAATCAGTAGATTTGAACATATGAATAGCTATAGTTAGAGCTTTCAATTGACTGTAGCAAAGCACATTAAAGCACAATAAAGTTACAAATTATAACGCTCTTGTAAGTGTAATAAACTTATCAATGAACTCTCTGAATGGTCTATAAGTTACGGCTTGTAAGGAGCTTGATTTAATTGACCTTATTTGGCCCCGGCACATAAAGGGCAGCGCCCTACGATTATGATGGCCAATCAGACGTCTTATTTATCTCGTCATGGCAGTTAAAACCTTCATAGAATAAAACTTGAGAGAAACCTGAGTTTCTGTAGGATTCAAGTCATAAATTCAAAAGAGAGTGCCTTATGACGCGACGTTTTTATAAGTTTTCGTAAGTGTTATTTATAAAAGCTTACGTTATGCTTGATAACGGGTGCGGTGTTTGTCAGTAAACCGTATCAAGTAACAAACGATCACAGGTCATAAGTCAACAGTAGGCAAGTGTAGAGAGGACATGTTTATATTGTTTATCTATATTCATTAACTTGTATAGGCATAGAGCAGAGATTTAGGTCGTTTCGATCTTTAGTAGGTACAGCTGGTGTTATCAACGCTGTATGCTAATTTTATCGTGTTATTTTTGCTTTAATGTGCTTCCCTGATAAGTACTCAAGTTAACATCAATAAATATGGCATATAACATGTAGATAGATGTAATTAAATATCTCATCAAAATGTTTTGAAAACTTATTAATATTTTTATTGTTTATATTGGACCATTGTCTATTCATGTTTCTGATATCAAGATCTGGCTCTTAACAAGTCAGTTGTATCACAATAGGCTGCTTTAGATCATTGCAAAGTGAATTGGATAGCTACCGGACTTTGTCTGTTCGAGTGAAGCTATATCTCGCCCGGATTGAATGGTAAATTGCCAATCAGACTTACTGGTAAACGATTCTTAGAACGATCACAAGAAGAAAAAAATATACTTTATTGCCTAAACAGTATGAAGCTAGCTGTGTATATTTCGAACTGAAATAAATTACTTTGATATCCAATTAATTTTCTAGCCATGATACAACTTTACCTACACTTTTAGTAGCTTTGGCAAGTGAGTATTATTTCATCATCATCATCATCATAAATTTAAGGGCCAGGCCCTTGTCTGTGGAGTATGCGCCATCCTTCCCGGTCTTCTGCCAATTCCTTGACCTCCTTATACGACATGACACCCGCCTTTTCTTTTATTTGGTCCATGTATGATCTTCTCGGCCTTCCTCTTCCTCTTCGGGCTTCCAATTTTCCTTCCATGATGTTTCTTATAAATTCGTCATGTCGTATAAGGTGGCCAACCATCTTCCCTCTTCTGTTTTCAATAGTTGCCAGTATTGTACGGTGTTCTTGGACCATGCTCAGCACTTCTTCATTGGTCTTTCTTTCTGTCCAACTAATTTTCTCCATCCGCCGCCAGCACCACATTTCAAAAGCTTCTATTCGTTCTCTATCTCTTTGAGTCATGGTCCAAGTTTCGCTTCCATAAAGAGCAATACTCCATATGTAAGATTTTATGAGCTGTTTTCTTACGTGTTTTGCAATTTTGGATTTTAGTAAATGTTTCTTCCGGTTGAATGCTGTTTTTGCTATGGATATTCGGGTTATTATGTCTTGAGTGCATCTTGAGTCTTCTGTTATTACGCTTCCTAAATATTTGAATGAATGTACTTGTTCTATTGGGTTATTGTGCAGTTTAATGGGATTTCTATTGTAAATTTGGTTTCTGGTGATTGTCATAGTTTTGGTCTTGTTTGAGTTAATTTTGAGGCCTATTTCTTGAAAAGCTTCGTCCATTTGTTTGATTAGTTTTTCCAGTTCATTTCTATTGTCGGCTAAAGCTGCAATGTCATCTGCGTAACGTATAAAGAAAATCCGCTCTCCATTCACTTTAATTCCACCGTTTTCTGATTCTATGATTTTACTAATTGCATTTTCAATAAATATGTTGAAAATAGTTGGTGAAAGTGGGCATCCTTGTCTTACTCCTTGTCGTATTTTTGCTGTTGTGGTTTCAGTTCCTATGTTTATTGTGGTTTGCTGATTTTTATAAAGGTTGTATATTATTCTTCTGTCTCTATAGTCTACTCCAATGTTTTTTAAAATCGTAAGCATCTTTTTCCAATTTACTTTGTCAAAAGCTTTTTCCAGGTCAATGAATGCAATATGTGTATCTATACCCAGATCTATTCGATTGTTAGTGATGAGTCTTAGAGCCAGTATTGCTTCTCGTGTTCCTTTTCCTCGTCTAAATCCATATTGGTCTTTGGTAATATTTTCTTCGGCAATGGGTCTTAGTCTATTGTGAATAATTTGTATGAGTATTTTTGAAGCATGTGATATGAGACTTAGTGTTCTGTGTTCTTCGCATTTGTGGGTGTTAAGTTTTTTGGGTAGAAGTACTGTTTTAGTGGTTTGAAAATCATTAGGAATGTTACCTGTTAAGTACATTTCTTGGGTCAGTTTAAATATTTCATCTAAGAGAGGGTCACATACCGCATATTTGATAAGTTCTATGTGAATTTGGTCTTCTCCTGCTGCTTTTCCATTTTGTATATTTTGTAGAGCTCTGTCAAATTCTTCTCGTATTATTGGTGGGCCTAAATCATCGCAATCTATTGAATTTTCTTCTTCTAGATCTTTATCATCCAGTCCTGCTCCGTCGTATAATGATTCTATGTAGTTTTTCCATCGTTGTACTATTTCTTTTTCGTCCAGTAGCATTTTTCCATCTGAGTCAAGGATTGCTGTGCTTTTTGTCTTGTGTTTAAGGTCAATTTTCTTAATAAGACTATATGCTTTATCTACTTTTCCTTTCCCTTTTCCTTTTTTTTTTTTTTTTTTTTTTTTTTTTTTTACATTTACTTTACTTTACTTTTATTTTATTGAGTATTATTTCAGTAAATAAAAAATACTTAACAGGCTTCATTACACAGAGCGTTTTAGTATATTATGTTAGTGCAGTACAAACTAATAATTATCTAATGGTCTTACGAGAGTTGCATAGTATTTTAAACTGCATTTAATATATAAAAAAAATATTGCGCACTGAGTGCCCTGAAGCCTTCATAGTGATTGTCTCTTTTCAGTCATAATACATATTGAAAATATTTATACAAAATGTTTTGGTGTTATTCGATCTCTAGTTTAATTGGCCACAACTTACCAGCTCGCACGTTAACATCTCTAGAATGGATAGATCCGACGGAGTTCTTGGCGAGGCAAGCGTAGACCTGCGCGTGCACTTCCTGGCGGTAGTCTTCCGCGCGGAACGGAGGGAACAACAGGTTACCATTCGCTTGCACCTGCGGGTGGAGACAACTTGAGTTAGTTATTTTATGGTAGAAAGAAGATGCCACGTGTGAAGACGCAGTACACAGAACTAGTGTAACGTGTATGTGTGCGAGTGTAACGAAGATCAGGTGTTGGTTGCTTCCACACAACCAGCACTATGCTGAGTTGGGGCCAATTTTATGTTTCTTTTTCTTGCAAAAACGGTGGCCCTCATTGACATATTATTTTGGTGAAGGCATAGGTACTAACGTCCTTTCGAGAAAACGAATTACTTATTTTTGTACCTTTAGAGCCGCGTTTGTGCAACTGCCAATGAACTATGTTTTTTTCCCGAGATATTATAAAATACAGTAAAATGCTCATTAAACGGTCACTCTCGTCGTATTATTGTAACTCTATCCACCTTGTATGATACGCAGGCTAGACTAGTCATCAAAGAACATGAATGAGACCCACCTGTCGCAGTCCAGGGACATCTCCCACAGCGGTTCCATCAGATCGCACCCAGATAACGTCAGGGGTCGGAGATCCTCGCGCGGCGCACTCGACGGTCGCTCCGGTCGTGTTGCTGAAGTCTACTCGGTTCGGTGGTTCTTTCATGAATATCGGGCCAATGGTCTCGTCCTCGCATAGCACTGAGCCTGGAAATAGATGGGTATTTATCAATTTATTTATTCAGTACCACGCTCTCTTTATTTGGGAATAAATAGCGTATGTTAATCCCTCATAATACCTATGTACTAAAAACATGTTGATCCGTTCAGCCATTTTTACGCGATTCGCGTTTAAATAAACAGACAAAAGTTATATAAATTAACAATATTTTCTTCTGTCATTTCTAAACATCAGCTTTCAATTCGGTATCTTTCAATATTAACGCAATTAACTATCGCAAAAATGAAAAATGCTTGGTTAGAAAGGAGGTGTAGTTTTTGACTATTGAACGCGAGACTGGTGCTCCAACCCTTTGCGTCGGCTTACGAGCCCTCGACCTAGTTTGTTGTGAAGCTCGGGGAAATAATACGGAGCAAGTGCGACTTTACATCGCGGGGGAAAGACCGCAGAGAACTGACTACGAAAGTTGACATAAAATTCTATAGCTGGATATCCATTTACACTAACATACAGGGGATGTCCTCTACGCGACCTGTCCTTACTGCATTAGTAGGTACATATGGGACTACATTACTTAATTGGCACGATGACATAATCACTTAAGTTTACTATTTAGATATGTACGATTTCAATCAAAATGTTGCTAGACCAAACTACATATTTTTGAGTATGACTGCAGCTTGCCTAAAAACCATTTTTGTGAACTTTGCCCAAAATATGATAAACACGTAGGCATATGTATAAATTAATAACATTTACATAACTAAGTACACTACGAATTTCTGTTTTCACACAGATTTGGTGTGCCATTCATAGGTTATCATTTGAGACATTGTTACTTTGCATACAAAATGAATATGACACTCGCTGCCTCTAACTAGTGACCTCTTTACGCTGTAATTAATGGTGCTACTACTTAGCGGGTCGTTTCTGTTTCCGGTGTTATTACATCTGTCATAGACAATGTAAGTTGAAAACGTTTAATTACGTAGGTACGTATCCATCCACATTAACCATTCCACTAATATATATTTTATGTACCTATATCCTGCCCGAAGCAGGTGGACCAAGTTTAGTAATCTGCGGAATGAACGAGTTGTCATCAACAAAAATATTTAAATTTTAAATTATCAAATCAAACAAACTATTTTATTTTTTCTATTTTTTGATTTATTAACCCCATTCTAAGTCTCTTCAGAATGTATCGCGTATAATTTTATAAGAACAGGTTAGGAGGACCTATTACTGCAATAAAAAAACGTTTTTTTTTTTCAAATAGAAATCCCTGCTACTCTAAGTCTAAGTAATGTATAATTTCTTAAATTGTAAATGTATAACGTTGAACTGTTCGAATGGGTACGTGAAAGATGAACAATAATAAACTTTCGGTTATGTTTAATGTGATATACGCAATGGAAGAGCATTAAGGTGGAATGAGTCGCCTTTTACCTTTTACGTCAATGAATCGTATGAGCGTAGTCGTAATTGAGTACTTAACTGGTAAGCCTAGCAGGTGTTGGAATGAAATAAGATGTCAAGTCTTTGCATGAATGATCGCAACCATCACAAAGCATCAGGAATGAATCATAACGGCTTGATTTATGATCTGTTGTCGTCGTTCATTGTGAATTACTAATCACTACAGGCTTTAAAAATGAATGACTAATGAGCACACAATCCTTTAGATTATTTCGCCAGTAATTTAGTTACTAGTTACACCTTGGATATAGCATGTTTGGATCAGCACGACCGTGTCCTGCGACACAGGTTCGACCTAGTGCAGAGCGCGGCGTGTTTGCTCCACACGATCGCAAGTTCATCTCATCTATTACCAGGCGTCAGCTAATCTTATATAATTGACTAGTATGTAATCTTTGATTGCATAATTTCATTTCATTTAATGAAGAGCCTGCACTTCACTACACAGGTTATCCTAGTGTGGAGTGCAGTGAACATGTTATTGAGTCATAAGTTATTTACTTAAATAAATAATTTGGATTTGAGTTTTCGGTTCGAATTAAACATGTAAATTTATGTAACACAAAACGCAACGAGTTACTAACGAGATATGAGCATACTGCCCTCTACAAATGAAAACGCCAGCTCACAACCAATTAAGATACCCCAGAAAATTCAAATAAACATTCGAAAATTAAAAAGCTTCCGTCGAATCAGCCACTCAACGGGCGCAGACAAAAAATAGCAACAAAAGGAACAAAAACACGAGGGCGTGCTGCGTGCGCGACAGATGTGCGCGCGCGCACGCTCCTCATTGGTCGGCTGCGCGACAGATGCTCTCCCAACCTGATCGAACTGATGGACCGAGGCGAAAAGATTTATTTATCATGCCACTTGCTATGAAATCCTATGCACCTTGAACAGCAATGAGTGGTTAGCCCGCATCTGGCATAGAATACCTAAAGCGGTAGAATGTATTAGAACAAAATATTAAAACTTTCCAAACCAAACTAAAACTATATTTCATACAGAAATGCTACTACACAATAGAAGACTAGTTTAATGACGAAAATAAGGAATAGGATATAATAATAATGATCTCAATGTAAAGTAGATTAATAATAGATAATATAAGAAAATATTGTACACATACATATAGGTAGGTATATCATATTAAGTTTTAGATTTTAGAATATTTAGTTTTAATTTTAGCAACGCCCTAATTTCCCTCTTAACAGGGTAAATGTAAATACATTTAAGTATGCTAACAAAGAAATTAGAAATAATGAAAATGACAAGGTTATGTAAGCCTAAATAAACGAATGCGTACCTATACACGCACGCATTGAACATTCAACATTTAGGTATGTTAGAGCCGAGCTAGGTACCTACATAAATAAGTACAAAGAAAACTGTTGAACCACTTCTTTCAAATTCTGTCTTTAACCATTCAAAGTCTACTATCCAAATAAAGTTTGAGGCCAATACATACATTATAATCGTTATAAAAGCGTTAATATTTAGATTCTTGACTCTGTTACATACGAGTATAAGGTTTTTCTTAGTTACAGTTCGGCCTAATGAAACAGGGATAAAAAGATTTTAATAAATGACAACAGAAATAAACATACACTGCACTTCATAGTATTTATATCGTACCAAATTACATAGTAATTTGCCGGTATCACTGGTAAATACAAGCCCACTGATAGTCGATAAGGATTGATAATGCAACAGCTGATAGCGTTTGTATATGTATCATATGATATTCTATCGTTTTAGCTCATTGTCGTTTGCAATAGGTCAGTGTCGCGTTGTGTCATGTGTGCGTGTGTTTTTTAACACGAAATAGGCTTACGTCTGACTATGACCTGCCATATGATGTTAAGCACCACTATAGTCTAAGATGTAGCACGCTTGCCTAGAAGAAACCTATTTACTCTAGATTTAGACCCCTGGGTGTTTCTACTTTTTAAACTAGATTATTTTTATAATTTTAAAAAGAAGTAGGTAATTAAATTATATAGATTTAGCACCTGAAAGATCAAACTCTATTTAAATTTTAAAGAAAGGAAATGCACTTCGAGTGATGGAAACTAAACTGCGATTACACAGACAAATGAATTGTTTACTGGCCCATTTATCATCTTCCTTTTATATTTTTTGTATTTCGTAATAGCCACGATATTAACACACAATAGAGTCATGACGATTCAAAAGGAGTAAGTCGTGTTAATTAAAGAGTACCTGCTTTGCAACACAATTGCGGTAGGATCTTACCAAGGCTTACCATCTTTGTTGTTTCAATGAAACGCAATAAAAAAAGTGCAGGTAATGCAAGCGAGCCAAATTCTCTACACAAGCGCGTTTCATGCATCAATGCAGCTAGCAGCATTGAAATTATTGTAAACAGTCATCTCGTAACTCTTACAGCGAAAGAATTTGTGTCATATCATGTAACTCCTTTCTTCTCTTATTCATGAATTTTCAAAATAAAAGAGCATTCTCGGGACAAATTGTTGAGTGTCGTTCGTCGTAAGAATTCAAATATGGCAACGGTGAAGCGCGTCACATGCTTTGACTGGAATTCCTAATTTAGAAAACAATCAACGGACTCCGTGACGGCTGTTAACTGCTATGTTACATGTAAGTGGAATACTATTTGGTATAATTTTGGTAATTACTAAATCTTAACATGTTTGACTTACATTGTTTGGGATAAACGGGTCAAAGGTTTTTGAACTCAGTTATTTTCTCGGAATCTCTAATATCAGATTGGCTCAGGGGTTTATTTTTAACGTTGAACATATTATCAAATACGTTCGTATTTGAATACAAACTACAAGCTTGCTTGATGGTAAACCAAAAAAATTACTGCAGTCACATAATAATATGTCTATCTCGTTCTAGTGATACCAATTATCTACTCTAGATACTAATCTATAAAGATACAACTGGGACAATCTTTGAATGTCATATCCAACCATTCGATATCACAGATCTCGATAACTAGACAATCATCTCAGATTCGAAGCTCGCTCACTAATTAATGAAGCACCTATTCTTACTTCAGAATCTTTTCGGACTCAATTAACTCATCGTTGGATCTGATGGTTTGGTGTGAAGTTATGACTTCATTGTTTGGAACCATAAAGCGCGGTCGTTGCCCCGCCAGAATTCCTGAGTATGCAGTATCCAGCTACCGTGCGTTATTATCATCATTTCGTTCTATCCTTATCTTTCGTTTCACAGCGTCTTGCCACATTGTGTGGCTAGCCTGGAATGTTCTGGTATAAGGGACTTTGTCATACGTTTAATGTTATACCTATCCTTCTTTTTTTTAATAAAAATTACCCACCTTAGCCTAATAACAATTACATTTTTTTTACATGATATAGGCTTACGCTTGACTACAACTTGCCTGATGGTAAGCAACGTTATAGTCTACATTTACATAATATACTTTTTAAATTATATTTTCATAATATCAGGAAAGGTTTCCAAAATATTCTCTTCTTTAGACAAAGGGGTATGAAGACCCTGTGTCTAAATCAAACCAGAGTAAATAGGTTTTTCTAGGCAAGCGTGTTATAACTTAGACTTCAGTGGTGATTAACATCAAGCAGGCTGTATTTAACTGTAAACCTATTTCGTATTAAAAAAGACAGATATCTCGTGCTTGTCTCAATATATTTACATTTTTTTCTGCTTTCTATTCGGTGGAAATTGATTTCGACTGCGGTTAGGTTCTACATATAAATCAAGATAATAGCTAGAAAAGAGAATAATATTTTAACATTCTTCTTCCGTTGTATATCGCGTTGCTCAAGCTCTGCGCCTACGCTACGTAGCAATAAATAAGTCCAATTTAAAAAGATTTCTCAATAATAATTTGTTGTTATTTTGCGTTGGTTGCAGTTAGGTATGTATTATTATGTGATTTAGTATAATAAAAATTTATGAAACATTATCATTAAAATGAAATCTGTACGAGTATTTCATAACTTGTTTTGTTATGAACATACAGGTGTATTTGAATTATTTTTTAATACAATTTCAATCCAGAAACTGATAAATATATTAAGTAGGTACTTATCTATATTTTTTTCTTCGTTATATTATTTTTTACTGATTTGGATAGATAGAGCTTATTTAAATTAATTTCTCTGATACTCGTATAGTAAAGACTCTGGCTAGGTAAAGCCTAGCCATTGTCTCTTGCTACGCCCCAATACCTGCACATGTAATTTTTTTTGGAAAATTGTACGTGTGCATTAAAAATAAATAAATAAAAATATTATACTCATAATAATACAGGCCTCTTTATGGCTTGTGATTTTTATAGTCTGTCAGAGTTCAGACACCGTAATCCGTTACCATGTATGCACCATTACTTATGCACCTACTTGAGCTACATTATTACCTACACATTGTGGTGAGGTGTCACAGCGCAGCTGTGGTTTCCTCTGCATTGTGTACATAGTTGTTGCATAACACAACATAAGATACAACCGTAGACGAAATAACACACACACACTTCTAACTAAAGTGTGGTCCGGTGCAGTAAGAATGGAAATACGAGTTTAAAGTTATTGTTATCGTCGTCCAGCAGCGACGAATTGACGACACAGTATGTGTCGCAGGTCGAACTTGGACGAGATTGGCACAGGACCGGACTGTTGGCATGACAAGATAGGCCTATACCCAGCAATGAGAAAAAAACTATGCTGGACGAACAGAGACAAGCATACAATCTATATATAGGTATATATAAAACTCAAAGGTGATTGACTGATTAACTAACTGAGTGACTGATATAGTGATCTATCAACGCACAACCCAAACCACTAAACGTATTGGGCTGATATTTTTATTTTTTTTATTTGTAGCTTAAGACTAAAATAATGAAATATACAACTAAAATAATTTAAGTGCTACAATTTAATTATGAACTGGTGCCTCTGAACTAAGCTAGGCTTGTATCTCAGGGGCACCACTTCCCCATGTGTGTTGACATTAATTAACCTACTACAAGTGCTTAATACCTAACTGATTTGAGTATGATTTTATTATATAATAACTAAAATATAGTTTGTGTGTGTGAGCGTGCGTGTGTGTGTGTGTGCATATTTGTGTATATTTGGAATGGAGGTAGATGTTATGAGGTAGGCATCCGCTAAGAAAGGATTTTTGGAAATGCCACTTTTAAAGGCGTGAAATAGGGGATGCAAGTTTTACTTCTTAATGCGAGCGAAGCCGCGAGCAACCACTAGTTATTTATAATTGACGAGCGGATGTTGTCAATCTATCATCTATCTCTATACAAACTATTCCATCAACCAATATGTCGGAACAATCGTCACGTGTCATTCACACCTGATTCCTTTCCGGTACAGATTTTCTCCATCTTAGAACACAGTGTCCCTTGCGCGAATGTCGCTACAGGGGGTCAAATGCTTGAACAGTGTAAAAAAAAATATCAATCAATTTAAAATCGCATCTACTTAGGTCCAACACTTTTTCCGTCGTAATGAGGCGTTTATTGTAGTTACGTTGCATAAGATACAGCAGATTATGTCGCTTAGCTTGTAAACAGTGGGTGGAATGTGACGCCGCGTGCCTGAACCGAGGTCATATCAATTTGGGGATAGCTCTGTTTTCGGACAATTGATTAATCTGGCCTATTCTAAATAACCAAGTTCTGAGAAAGTAAATTGATGAAGTTATAGCTAGATTTGCTCTACTGGTGGTTTCACTGGCCATGCTGAAGGAAAACATAAGCAAGATTCACAAAGTGTACACTAGTAGGTAGGTATAGCTGAAATTAATAAAACTATGTATACGTAGTGTAAACGCATAAATTTGCTAATTTATTTGGCGCTCAATTAACGCAAACAACTTGGTACCTAATTTATACAAAAAGATTAAACAGCTTTTTACTCACGAAACAGAAAAAAACAATGTTTTCTCTATTTCGTGTTTTTACTAATATTAGTGTGACAATCAAACGCAGTAAACCAACATTAGCTATGTTTATATTTAACTTGCAATTATATATTCTGGTAGCGGTAGCAGTTAGCTTTAAACAAAGGAGAAACAATGGGCACCGTAAGTCAAGAAACCTGACGGTGCGTAGTCACGCAAAACGGCGTGTTTAACGTTTACGTTAATTCTACGGTAAAACTAACATCGAATTTCTCGTAATCTGGCTTCTAAAATAATGTAACGAATTGTTATGATAACAAACTGCGCGGCAGCGATTCGCGGCATATATTTTGAACTGGAACGTTCGTTTACCTTTATCCTAACCTAATGAAAATATTATTCGGGGAACACGTGCATCATAAAAGTAAAGTCAATATTTTACTTTCGTGTCGGAATGGGGAAGAGTGGAAGCAAGGTAAAAAATACACATGCAATAATTGTGGCTTTTCATTTTAAGACGACGCAGTGGCGAACTATAAATCTGAAATTGTAGGTCCAAGCGCCCTGCACCGCCGAACAGGCGCGGGTGGCAAGTATCGCTAAAACCCCACTTATTCCGAAAGGGCGCAAGCGACAAAACTACGAATTTGTTTCAAATAATCTATTCACAAATCAAAGTGATTGTGTTAATTAACACACGTGTGGAAAATTTTAATGCTCTAATCCAAAACCAACGCCGACAAAATGGATATACTCAACTTTATAGAGATATTTTTGATTAATTATTTTGTGTTACAAAAATTGGCCGTTGGTGTTATGATATTCGTAAAATATAGTAATTGAAATGATGAATCTTGAACATAAAATTTTAGTTTAGTTGATTTTGTCCATGTCGAGTAAAATACGAATTCTTGCTACCAAATTCTCAGGGCATCCTCTTAATTACACACTTTCCATTACAACCATTTTACCAAGCGTTTCATTTCAATTAGTACCTTAATATACTTGTATTTTCTTACGACTATGATCGTCTATAACTTCATTGAGTACAATTTTCATTGCGTTTAGTGCACCACCATTATTGGCAATAAAACCTGCAATTACAGCCGTGCAGTTTATACAGTAGTTGGTGGCAATTTAAACACGCTCGACTATTATGTAAACCAAGGCTGCGCGATAATGGTGCATGTGGACATAGAATACCTAGTACATATAATATTCAATGAAGCGGGTCACAAAATGTGATTCTTGGTTTAGTTTCATGTTACATAAACCCTATAAATCGATCGACTCATTCACGCCGAAAAGATTTTCATATCGAACAGTTGAAATCCTGTGACTCACTTGAAGCGACATCAAGCGACACTGTAGCGCAAGTTGATGTAACTCTTCATATATTGGAAATAGGACTGGCTCTCAAATGAATCTGCCGCAGCACACAGTTAGGTGCTTGGCAACTGATTTTTGTTATCAAAATACTGATTTTTACTGATTTTTTAAAATTAGAAAAAGCTTTTAGACTGCCGAGTACAATAATAAATTAAATCTTTCACACAAGGGTTTCTTTCAATATGGCTACTATAATTTAAACCATTATTTTATAGTATGGGGGCAAGATGACGCTGCGTGATACCACAAGTGATACTGTGACATCTATACATATGGAATATTTATTTATTTATTCTGATCTTAACAAAACCGTCTATAAAGTAGGTTGCAAATATGATTCTAGACTTGGTTGCATAAACTTACAGTAGCAAGCGCCGAGTGGGTTTATTTTAATCCGACCTCGATCGAGGTTCGATAAGCTACATCTGGTCAGAGCTAATGGGTGACCCAATTTGGAACCATTAATCGAGTACTTATGGAGTTCTTTATGGTAACTAATGGTGGGACTAAACGCCACTCTTTGAACTTTGCTACTCTTAACTAAAATCGTTTTATGCATATTCTGTTAATTTTTTTAATTTATTTCGTAATATTGACGAATTTCAAGATCTTAATATAGTCTTCTCTAAATCTCATATCGAAATTTTAATGGAAACAATTTACTAAAAAGACAGGGCAATACTTATTTGGCTATCACAATTTGATATTAAATTCAATTATTATAATTTAAAATATGCACTTTGTTATAAAATCGGTCAAGTTTTAACGGTCTTTTAGAATATAAATAACATCCTATTCTTAGACTACCTATATCCTAATAGTATAAACTTTAAAATATCTCCTAAATTACGACACCGCAAGATATTGTCTACATCAATAAAATTCCTCACCAATGAACCGGTAAGACCAACTTAGGTACATAAGAAGAATTAGAAAAGTTAGCGTCTGCCAAAACGGCGTAATGGAATTGCGATGAGTCACGGTCACGACCTTCGGCAGACGCTTGGAAAGGCCAATGTTCTGGTGCTTGTAGATCTAGCTCTTTCGAAGTCTGAACCTGCCGACCTCGCCCACGCGCAGTCTTGTCGACTGTGTTTACTTATTTACTGTATACAAGTACAATAAAGATTGGTTATATCGCAAAGCCATATCTTCTTCTTATATATAAAAAAAACCGGCCAAGTGCGAGTCGGACTCGCGCACCGAGGGTTCCGTAAAATTTATGGTTTTCGTATTTTTTCCTTTATCTATGCTATAAGACGTTGCTTCGTACCAAATTTCAAGATTCTGAGTTCACGGGAAGCACCCTGTAGGTTTTGATTCCCTTGCAAGTGTCGAAAATTTGCGGCATAAATGGCTGTATCTTTTGATTGCGTTGGCTTAGAAGTTTGATTTTTTCACAGCTTCAAGGGACAGTAGACCTGAGTAATTGATATAAATTTCAGCTTCATACCTCTACGCGTTCCTGAGAAAAAGGGTCTTGACAGACGGACGGACGGACGGACGGACAGACGGACAACAAAGTGATCCTATAAGGGTTCCGTTTTTTCCTTTTGAGGTACGGAACCCTAAAAATCGCTAAATGTGTTGGTAAGCGCAAAACTCAACAACGCCTGGACCGATTTGGCCAATTATTATTGTTTTTTAAACTCGTTGAAGTTCAAGGATGGTTTTCACGGTGAGAAAAAATCGAAAAAAATGCTGAGAAATCCCTAAAAACCGCCCTTTTCTATAACCAAACAAACGTTTTCTAAATAAAGAGTAAAAGAGTCAACAGACAGGACGAAGTCTGTCGGGTCCGTTGGTAAGTAATATCGGTTTCTCTTTTTTTACTAAAACAGGTTTGCACTTGATCATAGTTTGCCTGATGGTAAGCAGTAGCTAATAGCTATGGTCTAAGTAAGACTATTCTTATTGATCACTGTTAGCCACTCTCAAACTGTGTTATTCAACCACCTAATTGAAAATAATGTAAATCAGTATCCGCTTTTTTAGAACTTAGTTAAACAGGTAAAAAAAAAAAACTACTTTTTAATGGGATTAATAAAGTTTGTAAATGGGAATAAATTAATGGAGTACGGCCAGGCGTTAACATAGTCTTGTATGCTATCAATTATATATGACTTACTAGCTACGTATCGTTATCTATTTATGGCAAAACAAACATTGGTTTTGGCAGACCGGATTGGGAGGTTAAATCCGTTCATGATAATATTCCAACCAGATATGTATGATTTCCTGTTGTTAATTTTGGTACTTATACCGAAAAAGATAAACGTTGTGAGCCGATTTTGTTTACATTTCATCACATCGTCATTTCGTTAGCAACTTATCCATATCGGCCAGTGCTGGGCAGGTTATCTTATTAGTAGCATAATTCATGGTGCTGAAGAATTAACTAGTTCTACCTTGGCAATTTTTTCTACAACATTCGCGGCCTTTGTACTCAAAATTTTGTCAAGCTGTATTTTTTTTTTACCAAACATGGAGGTTTCATACGTCATGTCGATTTATGAGTCTCCCAAAGTGTGTGCCGCCGAGATTAGAGCTTCTCGTGAACATTTCGTGACGTGCAAATATTAGTTCGTAGCCCGGCCTGCCTGTATCGACCCGTGACGTCACGAGGGTACCCACCCTTCGCACGCCAGCCCTCTGGGACGGATTTTTCATTGGACGGAAATATTCGACTAATAATTTGGCAGCACATGTGAAATAGAGTCAGCAGCCGTCATGCTGTGTCTAAAATTTATATATTTTTCTTAGCAATTGACTGTTTAATTATTGAAAAAAGGCTTACTGAATTTTATCCCTAAATTGAGCTGATGTTTTCAGAATAAAAATAGAAATAGTCCCGAATAGTTAAAAGCCTATGTCTTTAGGACAACCGTTTCAAAAATGTGATATGAATAGTCCCACGTACTTAAAAACCTTTTTAAAAACCTATCCCTTTTCGTCAACCGTCTGAAATAACATAAGCCACGCTCATGCTATTCGACTAAGTTCACAAGACCAGCCCTAGAGATACGATCATTTGGGAGCGTATTTCGCCAACTCTAATCTGTATTACAAAGTCTGCACAGCACTGATAAGCGACAGCTTTAACTCTCGCAAAGAAGCATGCATGAGAAAGGAGAGATGAAGGTCAGAAGGGCCAAAGAACACGCCACTAGAAATGTGAAATCCGACGCGCATGTTCCGTTGCCCAGGAAAATAACGGTCCATTCTAAGCAGCCACGTGAACAATAGGGAAAATCTACCTAGAACTACATATATGTATGTATAATCACTAGCCAGACCATCACTTGATTATTACGAATAACTTTAGGAAGAGCTGTTTTAACATGACTCATTTTTACCTCAATCTAGTCTTGGTAGTTTCATAGTCATAGGAATTTTATCTGCGTCTATCAAATTGTTGAGGTAACGATAAATCATTCAACAAGAGACAGTTCCTGAATAAATACCTACTACTTATTCTACTACAACTTACTCTAGATTAAAGCCTACGGTAAAAGTCTCATATGTTATTCCTTTACGCTAAAAAAACGGCTGAACCGATTTGAACGATTTCTAGAAATTATTTAAGACAATGGATTAATATATAAGTTAGTAGGTAACGTTATATAATATACTAGTGGTGCTCGCGGCTTCGATCGCATTAAGAAGTAAAACTTGCATCCCCTAATTTCACCCGTTTATAGTGGCAATTCCAAAAATCCTTTCTTAGCGGATGCCTACGTCATAACATCTACCTATATTCCAAATTTCAGCCCAACCCATCCAGTGGTTTGGGCAGTGATAGATCACTATATCAGTCAGTCAGTCACCTTTGAGTTTTATATAGGTATATAGATTATTTTAAACTTACCTAGAGCGGCCAGTGCCACGAAGGCGGTAAATCCGGTAATAGCCATATTCACTGTCACTTGCTCACTTCACTGATCACTAGGTCTTTCACTAGCTCGAGAGAAAACTGATTTCGGGAACCAAAACTAAAAAACTCGAAACCGCGATGCGGCGGGCGGCGCCCGGATCTGAAAAAAGAAACATTTCAGTTAAAAAGAGATCTTAAAAGAACAAAAACACATTAACAGCGCTTTTAGCTAAATTTGGACAAATTGCATTAATATTCTACGTATAGACAAGTAAACAGACCAATAGTAGTTGTAAGTAAAGTATTCCATTGGGGAGCCCCGTATACGGTATAATCATCACGTTTATTGTTGTTAAACGATACATCTGCATTTTACATCAGCGTACATTCTACATATTTATAGCACAATTGTGTACTAAATATGCCTTGATTGATATATTTCGTGGTGTGGTTCTAATCGGGAGCTCTCCTAGTGGCGATTAGAAATAAATAATGCACTTTCTTTCGGGGCGACACGAAGGTGAAAGACCTTTCGAAAGGCTACCTAATAATTATGTTTGGTCATGCAACAATGTTTTGTTTTCAAAGTGAATGTTTCCAACGAAAACCCCTTTAGCTAATGCACTCGACGTGTTCCAGAGGAAATAGCGGTTCAAGCGATAAATTAATACCAAGGTCTTATTTCGTTTTGGACATCAAACGAAGCAGTAAACTTTTTACGCAGCCAAGTACACTTTACGGTTTGGTTCAGTTCTTTTTAGTCCCAGAAAAAGGCATACATAAAAAGGTATTAGTTGGTAGTCTGTGGCAGTTTCACTCCCCTGACACATTTCACGTTTCGCTATCCCTTTCTAGTAATTTATTTGAAAGGGGGAGATTAAAGTAATTACAGGCTCACGTATAAAATAATGGGATTACCTAGTAGCCCAGTGAAATGCGCTTTTAGGAAAACTGTTTGTGAACTGTTCGTGTCAAAACAGTGAGGCGATTAGCATAATGACTAATATTAACTATGTAACATTTTTTGCAGGTAGATTATCGGAAGATATCACTTAAAAACTTGAACACAATTTTCTTTCGAAAAATCGGTAACATTTTTTGCAGGTAGGTTATCGGAAGATATCACTTAAAAACTTGATTACAATTTTCTTTCGAAAAGTCAGTAACATTTTTTGCAGGTAGGTTATCGGATACGAAAATATTTCGACCCAACCAGATTATCTTCGGCATCTATGACGAATGCACAATTAAATGACAAAAAGTGAGTCCATTGTAACGTGCGATTTAAAAATTAACGAATTTCATTCCAAAATCTTGCATCCGTTATAACTTATGATTTTACAAATTTACTTTAATCCCGGCATGCGAGTGTTATATCACTTAAAAACTTGAGCACAATATTCTTTCGAAAAAGTCGATAAGTATCCGTTTTTGCAGGTAAGTTTTCGGTAGGTAGATACGAAAATATTTCGACTCACCTAGATTATTTTCGGCATCTCATGATGATTTAAAAATGAACGAATTTTATTCCAAAACGTTGAATCCATTGAAACTTGTCTTGTGACTTTTTAAAAAATAATTAAGAATATATTTAATTTAAAATTTTGAAGTGGCGCTAAGGCGCTTGACGCGTGCGTTGGTTGCCGTGCACGAAAAAAGAATGAGGACGACATCCAAGATGGCTTCCAATGAAGTTAGAAGGACTTTACTTGACTTGTATTGACTAATAGTCAAATCAGTCTCTGAAATTTGTTCAATGTTGCCTGTTGGATAAAAGTACTACCATGTTTATTATATCTGAAGCATGAAATTTACGAAATATAATATAGAAATCATTGATCCTTTGTATGTATGACTCAATAACGGCTAATCTTAATAAAATTGTATCTAAAATGTGAGTTTCTTAAATCTAAGATTATTCTAAAATCGACATCAACAGCAATTGCATTTCTGTATCTCAACGCATATAAAATCAATAGGTGCGGCTTTTATTAAAACATACAATGGTAGCAATTCCGTGACATCGGAATAAACCAAAATTACGACTAAATGGTTTTATTCCCAGTCAAACTGGTTTTGTTATTCCGCTGCGTACACGTATAAACTATTTTTAGATCGAGACTACTGAATTGTTTATGGTCATTCAATTTAGTTGTAAACGTGAAAAAGCTATTCGACGGCGCATAATTTAACGAAATTTCTATCTAAAATTTGATCGTTAAGCGTCAAATTAGACAAGACCTAAAACATGACGAATAAATTTAGTTCCGTGTATTTGTATTGTTTGTATATGAGTTTCTGCTTTCAATTACAGCAGTTTGAATAGTTATCGCAATTCGTCCTAAAAGATATATCGAATTCGTCGTGACAGCAGTAGTTCATTCCATTGAAAAAATGCGTAAAAAGCCAGAATCTGTTTTTCTTGAATAACGTAGCATTATTTTATGAAATAAATCCCATGGTATATTTAAATAACTACCATTTTGCAGATAAAAGATGTTAATTAGAACGAAAGAAAGAAACAATCATTAAAGATTAACTAGAAAACATTGAAATAAATTAGCATAAATAGGTTATAATAATAAAATTAAAAATAACAAAACCAATTGTTGCTACCTAGGGCAACGTTTCGGGAGTGATCTATTAACAGATAATACAGATATATTTTATGCACATATATAATATAACAGATAAAATATTGGGCAGGAATTAGTTATTTACTCCCTCTATTGTCCAGGTTTTAAACTAATATTACTACTTGCCACTAGATGGCGTGATTGACGCAACTCAATTTAGTTCATGTTTGTCTATGACCATAACCTTTTTTAATTTCGTTCTGAAAAAACGCCGAATAGGTTATAGTTAGTTTTGCACCAAAATAAAAAATGTAGTCCGGCTAATTTTGGTCTAGTCCAATGTTCTCGAATCGCTACCAGTAGGTATACATTAAACAAATGTTTACTTAAATCCGTCTATTACAAAGATTCAAAAAATGTCTAGACACACAATTCTTTGACTCTAGATTAGAATCAGCTGAGTTCATATTTATAAGTTGAAATTATTGAAACCTTACAAAGATTTAACTAAGAGATATAGCAACAAGTAATGCAAACACTTAAAATTGAACATTAGCAAATTGCGAATGACAAATGACATCATACCAATTTTTAACGCGGTCAGTGAGTAACCGTGAAGAAGCTGTAAAGGCAGCAGATAAAGATTCAGAAATTTAATACTTACTTACTTGGGTAAAAAAACAATACGTCGAATATATTTTTATTACAATATACGGTAGCTACATATATTAAACTAGAAATCAATAATTGCGAAATCTCGCGCAAGACTTTAATTATTTATCATCCTAAACTAGATTACAAAATATAATACATTATATACTTTTCGTCCGAAATGTATATATGTATTATATCCGTTATCTAGTACTCATGATACAAGCGTAAGCTTGGTATGGGGCTAGATGGCACTGTGTGATATGGCCTGCAATATTTATTAAAGTATTTAATTAAAACTAATTAACTAAGCTTATTGGCGTCTTACTCCGTATTCTGTGTTCTTACCTAACTAAGTCAGAGCAGGAATGCGACTATTCTGCATATAACCAGTGATAGCACGAACAACTACCTATTGAGTATGCTATCAAGGAAAGGTACCATTACATTAACTTGCATACCTTCACCAACTTATGTATTGATTTGACATAAACGGTATTGACATGTGAAGCACGTACCCTAATAGGTACTGGATAGTAACCACGCATTTGTAAAGAGGAAATCAAGTCATCATATTCTGCATACGAATCTTTTATACAACGAAATTGAGCAAAGAAGGTTTACTTAATTATCATCATGTCATCTTTATATTGATGTACAAAGGTCATTAATTCTTTATTTTAAATACAATTTATTATATTGTAGGTAATCTAGAACGTTTTAGCCATTCCTTAGTTATACTGTTGGGTATTTTCAGAAATCACATTTTACAGGAAATTATTTGCATATATTAGATACCATCTTAGTAGGTATTCGATGTATAGCACGCGTTAAAAATAAATTCTATATATTATATATATATTGTACGTACAAACACTAAGTAGGTGATTAAAACGTCTTCATACATACCGAACTTCCTTCTAAAGACGACTACTAATATAATGTAAGTGAGTATGTTATAGTAATTCGAAATCAGAAGCGAGAAAGTGGCATATTTCACTCAGCCACTCATATTATTTCTTCCTATAAGTAATTATTTTCCCCAGCACACCCAAGCATGTATTGAAGTAACCTCAAGCGCGAGTGACGGAAACCTATTTCGGGCTCCATTATCCAGAAATGGGCTGGAGTTCGTGTTTGGCTTTACGAGTTGAACGTTTGGATAAGTTGATTGGTATCACACCGAATGTGTGGAAAAAATATAAATAAACCAGGATAGCTGCACGCTCGCGTGGCGATCCGGAAATGGCATGACGAAATCTACGAAAAAAACTTCACTAACACGACTTAGTTCAATTATTATTCAAAAAGATTTGGTCACGACACTCAGAGCGTGGCTAGTCTTTGTGCTAGTTGCATTTACTAGACATAAACATATTTTAGAAACTAGGAACATAATATTAGTTCTGCCCATATCAAGAATTCCATCTGGAGATGCATCTCAGATTGCAGTATGATGGTTACGGTTGCAACGAGTTCTTGGAACTACTAAAGTATTGCATGAATGAGAGTTAGGAAAGTTTATATTTTATATCTGTAAATAAAAATGAATAGTGCACAGATTACTGAGTATTTATCTGTTTTATCTTTGGCAAAACGATAATGCATTTTTATCTTATCGAAAATCTGATTTACTTGCATTACATGTCATAAACTGTAGGTAATAATACAGCGTGGACTTTTTTGCAACAGATTCAATTTATCAAGCAATTACGAGTAAGTATGTGAAAGGTTTTTTAACTAATTCGTTTCACTCTGCCTGTACCTTCCTGTATATTACAATTACCCTACAGGTTTTTTTCTCAATAGATAGTGATTGAAAAAGCTTTATCGGCATGAGATACATGTAGTCCAGAAACACAAATTTAAAGATTTCATGCTTCTGAAATAAAATGAACGTACGAACGTACTAAACCAGTGAATGTCGCATTACAATAATAAAAATATATTCGTGCATGACCACAGCTTGCCTATCGTTAACACATCTTGTGGTCAACAATTTCAAACGCCAGCTCAGAATAAAATCGATTCATTCTGGCCTAGAATTTTCTCGAAAACATCATCAATTCATATCTATAGGAAAAACTATTTCCGTAGGCTGAATAGAGCCTCCAACATCACCCTTCTCACAAAATATATCTACGTTATAGGCATTTCAATACTTGCGTCAAGTAAATCGATCTCGTGCCAGGCTGTCTGGGAGCACCCCCCACCTCCCACAAGATGGCAAATTCCGTTCATCCGGTGAAACCTCCCCCTTCCTCTTACCCTTAAGTCTGCAACTGTGGTGGGCAAAGTATGGGCCGCAGGATATCTCTGTACCGAGAAATCATTTTTTTTTCCGGCCGCAGTCACACACACGACTGTCGAATATACTTTTCTAACGTCGCGTGATGGTACCAGCACTAATCTAGGATCAAAGCAGTAAATAATGTGTTGAGCCAGAATCTAATCTATTCCCATACCGAATTACATATCAAAATTCAGCAGTTTGAGTGTGAACGGTAGAAACATTATTGCACACATTTTTCGCGTTTGCAATTTATATACAACATTATGCAAATATTTGCATAATGTTATATAATAATTCAGAAGTGTCATTTATTATATGTATATAAGTATTTTAAATTATGTGCAAGTCTAGTTCAATTTCAATATATTTTATTGGAAAAGC
Source organism: Macaria notata (assembly GCA_927399415.1). Classification (NCBI taxonomy): domain Eukaryota; kingdom Metazoa; phylum Arthropoda; class Insecta; order Lepidoptera; family Geometridae; genus Macaria; species Macaria notata. Next base: position 7,647,315 of record OV656733.1, read on the forward strand.
ATTACAAATACTGCATATCTAGATTTTTTTCCAGGCCTCCTAAGAAACCGTTTGCCCATCACTGATCCAGGCCCATCCTACACAGGATCCTGAGAACGTTTGCCGCAAAGATAATGGACGCTCAAACCCGGTCTAAATGGGAGGAAGAGCTTTTTGTGTGTGGCTTGCAGAGCTTTTATACACGTAATTGCTGCTTTTAACGTTGTACATTTATCAGTTTTGGCTCCTGTTTTGCTTGGGATTTATAATTCCTCGTATGTTCTTTCTTGTCAAAGTTCATTTGGATTTTTTTTTGGTCAGGTGTAATGTATCATATCCATGTTTCATATAGACACATACACATTTCATAATACAGCAAAGAAAACACACAAGTTACCAAATGCTTTTAAGATTGCTCTCGTTTATACTTTTTGCATTGACTTACTCGTAGTTTCGTAGCCTTTTTATTTTATAATCATTTTGCAAGAGAGTAAATCTCTTGCAGGTAGAGTAAAATCAAATTTAGTTTATAAAATCATTGTAAGTAAAACTCACAAGGTTCCTTTACCTGACTTCACAAAAACCCGGCCTGTGTTGTTCCTGAGAGCGCACCTGCCGTTTTGAGACCCGTTTCTTTGTACGAAACCACCATGTGTTCGATCATCCAGTTTTTCAACATCTTTTCAAATTACTACGGATGTTTGTCTTTTACTACCTTTTCGAAGAAATATTTTAAAGGGAGAGAGTAGATGCATCCATTTAACATGTTATATTTATAACAATTATGTATGTATATGTAATGAAATTAAATTGGCTAAAATATGATCAAATATAGGATGTGGTTTGAGTTCTGTAGTATACCTATGTTTTTATCACGGCTATACCTAGTTTTTTTATATAGAACGCAGTTACCTATGTACATATAGGTATGTATCCTACGTAGATATACTAGTATTTAGCACTTACGACAGCGGCATATCTAGTATGCCATTTCTAACATAATAATGCAGTATTCTGCCATATTTCTCGTTTAATTAATTATCGTGACTTCATACTGCGACGAACAGCAGTGAAATCATTTAATTTTCATACACTTTGCCTCGGTTATATAAATTTGTTAAGGCAGCCAGCCTGTTGGATTTTAGATGAGGATACTACTCTTTCTTAAGACTTAATTTGCTTCTGTTTTATTGAAACTGCTTTATTATACTTGCTTTATAGCTTCAACTGATTTATTCGTACGGAGATTAGAAATAAGATTTATAAGCCCATCTATATTTGAACAGAAAGCTTTTACGCAGTTAACGCGGAGTTATTTGCTTCGCCGAATGTCGTTAGCGAGGAGTTCCATATGGGTTGTCACCCTCCCATGTTTAAATGGAAAAGGTCGTCGAGCCGAGAGGGTCCGGGGTCAGACCTCTGTACCGAAATGTATGTACCATATTACGCATTAAAAAGTTTAAAACAAACCTGCGCGAGAAACCCAAAACAAATTTACATGAATCCGTTGAAATTTGAACGCGTTTCGAATACCCAAAACAATACAATAATTCTGTTTAAACCTCCTGTTTTGGTCGTTAAATTAAATCCTTACGCAGAATTCTAATTGGCTGAGATGTCGCTGCCAAGGTACTTTGTTTATTGACCTTAACCTGGCTTGAATAACTTGATATAAATATTTCTGCAGCCTGTGCAGAGATAAATATGGAGAGACCGGTTCTCTGCAGATTGAAGCGAAAGCTAGCTCACGTTTGGTCTATAATAATCTATGGCTTTATACAGGTCTAGGTTGATAATAAGATTCTTGTGCATTTATAATGATGCGTTTAGTGCACATCGTGTATACTTTCGTTTTTCTTAACATTTTATTATATTTGCCCAAGTAGCTTGCCTTGGGACACGCCCATATTCGTATGAAAAGGCTCTGAATGTTGTATTAATCATAAGTTAATATGTATCAATGTAACTATATAGCAGTAAAAACTAACAATGTCTGGTATTGCACCTATTTATCAGGATTCCTATAATTTTATTAAAAACCGCAACATCGTCACAGCTCCCTATGTAGTAGTTCTAACAACTTACTACACCACGTGCTGTAAGAATGAATGAATCATTGATTACTCAGTCCAGCAAACCTTCGAGCTAAATATTTGCAACATGGTCATTGGTCTGTTAATTCTGTTCAACATCATCATACATTCCCGTCTTCGCATGCTTTAAAAAAAAAGTAGGTAACTATAGTTTTTTTTTTAAATTTGCAATCAATCGCTCCTTATCTGTCAATACTTATTTCATGCTACCTAGTCGCAAATTGATATAGCATATACATATACGAAAAATATGACGTGCAAAACACCTTTTATGATTTTTATATGGCCGTATTAGATCGATAATTGTGAAATGAATGTCCAACGCCGGATTTCTCAATATCCGACACCCACCGGCGACATAACATTACTTAGCAAGTCTTTTGTATACATATAACAAGTGTATGTAGTTACCAATATAAACAAGAACTGCATACTGTCAGCTAGACTATATACGGTGAACTAGTTTCGTATCCCATTAATTATGAATAAACTAATCGCTAAGTCGAGCTAATTCCAGCGCATCGCACTTCATTTATGTCCTGCTATCAACTAGGTATATACTTATATATACGGTAGCTGATAACCCAATCTAAGTAGGTATACATGACCGTGTTTGGTGGATCTATTATGAAAACATTCTCTACGAATAGTATCAGGAAGAGAAACAAGAAGCGATTCCGAGTCTCAGCCCGGTCAAGACAACATTATCGATCGCCGCGCGCGGCGGTGCCGGCGGTTTTCGCGAGGTCCTTTGCTGACACAAAAGGGCATTCAATTCGGGAGGTGTGGGGTACAATGGGCTCGGATAGTCAGTTACCTGCGAATCGGGGGCGGCGGCTCGGCGCAGCTCCCACTTCACTGCACGCACTACACACTTGAGACGAGCGGCACGACCGGCTCGTCCGAGGGTCAGACGCGGAATGAGTAAGCACGCGATTGATACACACACACGGCCGATGACATGCGGCCGACAGAGAGGGACGAACATAGGCCGGGCCTGGTCGAAACCAGCGAGGACTATATGCGCACGCCGCAGGACTCTCCTGCAGTTTCGGGCGCAGATTACGCTCACAGTCAGTTCGATTTATAGCTCCCTCTTTATTTGTGTATCCTGTACGCACGCGTGTTTTTACAAAGGATCCTGGTGTTTTGTCTCGCTCAATGCCGCCGCCTTTATTGAATCGAACTCGGGTACATGCTTCTGCAATATCTCTGATAGATATACCACTCTACTACCATACTTCATACTACGCACGTAAAAAAGGTACTCTCCTTAATCATGAAAAACATGGACTCTTACTGTACCTACCCAAGTATGTATAGTATGAAGTATGGTAGTAGAGTAGGGTATAGGTACAGTAAGAGTCCATGTTTTTCATGATTAAGGAGAGTACATTTTTTACTGGTTAATGTGGTGATACTACATGTAATGGTTCTTCCTAAGATATTTCTTCCGTGTGTTATGAATGATCGACATGATTCTATGTATATTATCTACATTAATATACCCTACCTACACTAGTTATCATCATAACGAAAGTTTCTTGGTTAGTTTGTCCTTTTATCAAACCGTTGCAATGGAGTGACGGATCATCATGATATTGGTACAAATAGTGTAGGGTCCTACGACAGCAAACATACAACATACAACTTTGATAGTGTCACAGACTACTTTTTATCTTGTAAACGAATGCGAACCATATTTAATAAGGATAATATCAAACATCACATAAGATTACATAGTTTATTAAAAATATAAATATTGATTAATTTAACAACATTATTATGTTCAACGATTATGGCAGTTATCGTAGAACAATAATCTTATAAATACAATCAATCCGAATTTACTGAATCTCTTCTTATTAATGTTTGCTCTATATTATGCACACCATGAAAAATGGTTTATTTTAGAAGTCCTGTTCATTTGGGACGACATATGTTACCGTTTTACTGTGGGAAGAGACTCGAAAAAATATGGCACAAAAATAAATTCGTTGTACATGTGTAAGCCGAATTCGCGAGACGAACTTTTGCCACACATGTGTTTTATGGGAAGACCAAATAAACCATACATCTTGTTAGGAACTCTACATGCTATATAGTTTTAAATATACATATGTGTTGACTATATATTTCTACTTTCATCAACATTAACTAGTATCCAAATATGTAGACTTAATTGTTATTAACATTTTAACTACAATCATAGCTCGAAATCACATTAAAATTGTCATATAATTTCACTAACATTTATATAATATATTACTTCGAGATTAGTAAATATAACATTAAAAATCAAGGGGTTACTTATATTTTAAGAGATATTTTTATTGCTTTATTTTTTAACTGTTTCCATACATACAATACATAGTGACAGATAAATAAATGGAAAAATTTACAAGACAGTTTAATTAATAGATAAAATATATAATCTATATAATAAATACACATACATATGTACTAATAATTTATAAATAGTTATGTATATAGTGTTTTTTCATGTAAAGAAAAAATAGACCACATCTTTTATATATACATAATTATTTCATACATGGCATCATAAAACGAAGATCAGTATATTTATTTATAACATAATATGTAGATCGAAAAATAAATACGTTTGTTGTTATAATTTTACAATATTTTCCACAAAAATATAACCATCGCAATCAACTCAATATAACTACTATCTATTCTACACCAAAGCTACACTACTTTAATCGGCGCGATGTTATGGCAAGAAGAGGCAGAACTATCTAGAGCGAGCACCATTTCTCATTAGATCAGTATTTATTTTCAGACGGCCCCTTAGCTCAAACATTTTTTACACCCGTCTCTTCGTGCCATAACTCCTGCCAAAATTGTAATAGCAAACAAATGATAATGCTTACGTAACATTCGAACATGGCCGCTGGGAGTGCGAGCGAGACATGTTGGCAGTTAGTTGGGGCGAGTGAATGACATAGATATAGTTTATGTTTCATGAGGAGCGGGCAGTTTCTCCCAGGAAGGCTCGACTCCCCAGATCTCGCGGCTGTACTCTGCGATGGTGCGGTCGGACGAGAACTTGCCAGAAGTAGCGATGTTCATGATCACCATCTCGGCCCACTTGGCTTGGTCCTTTGAATAAAGAAACGGCAAATGTTAGATTACATATTTATCTGGTTCCCGAAGCAGTGGTTGTTCAGGAGCGCGTCGGTCACGTGCACGAAGTTTCCCGTGTAAATGTTACCCATTATTCATTCCCTTTCACATTTTTTATTCAAGAAATAGATATGTAGGTATGTATAACATACTAGACATTTGACACTTTCGGTGACTTTTCATTGTATGCATCGTAGTCAGCAAGGTGCTAGAAGTGGTCGTGAATCAGCAGTACGTCAGCAACGTGCGCGAATTTCCCCGGGTCCATATTAGAGATAAAACTTAACGTTTGACATTTTTATTCAAAAAAGATATTTATAGTACCTGGTAGACATCGGAGACTTTCTGCTGCGCCTCGATGTAGGCGTCGTAGTCGGCGAGGTGCAGGAAGCGGTCGTGGTTCAGCAGCACGTCAGCAACGTGCGCGAATTTCCCCGGGTCCGTGGGAGAGAAGAACCCGCTGCGGATCTGTTCGATACACTGACGCAGCTCCGGGTTGCGCTCGTAGTACTCGTAGGCATTGTAGCTGGAAAACGAAGCAAAAATTGGTAAGCGTTGGTTGCTTCCACAGAACCAGCATTATGCTGAGTTGGGGTTGTGTTATGGCAGATTTTTTGTTGGTTTTTGTGTAATTAATTGTGTTTTTCTGTTAAATCTGCCACCGTAAATGTTTTCCTTCTTTTTTTCTAAATAGGGGAAAATGACAGGTGATCTTTCTATCGTATTAGAGTGGCCAACATCAATGTCAAGTTTACAAACTGCCCGTAATATTACAATCAAATTTCAATACTGCTTAACTTTACGCAGACAGTAGACAAAACCTGTCCAACCGTAAAAGACTTACCCATTTTAGTTTTTGTAGGAATCTATGGGATAGATATATATTGCACTCACACTTCCACGCTTGATTTACAGACAGACATTATATTACAACTTGCTATTGCTAAAGAACAAAGTAATAAATCACGAGGCCTAATCATCCATTTGAGTAAGAATTACATTTTATAAAAAAAAAAAACATTATTATATTTTGTGTTTGTGTCCGTTGGACAACTTTTAAGCTAAATAAATAAATTATACAGAGATCTTCTTCTTATCGAATGAGAGTGGCCAACTCTGGCGTCGAGAGTTTATCAAGCCGCCCTAAGGGCCTCTGACATGGCTTAACGACAGACGTACTAGCCAAACAGCCAACAACAACTATCCCCATATTAGTGTTGTGCTCGACTCACCCGCGGCGCTGCAGTGCGTTGACGTCATCGACCCTCATGCCGAAGATGAAGAAGTTGTCCTCCCCGGCCTCCTCGGCCATCTCCACGTTAGCTCCGTCCATGGTGCCGATGGTAAGCCCTCCGTTCAACATGAACTTCATGTTGCCGGTGCCCGACGCCTCCGTGCCGGCTGTCGAGATCTGATCAAACGAGGGAAATAGATATTAAATGCTTTTTATGATATATGATAAACTAGTGGGTGCTCGCGACTTCGCTTGCACTAAGAAGACTTGCATCCCCTATTTCATCCCTTTAAAAGTGGCATTTCCAAAAACTCTTTCTTAGCGGATGCCTACGTCATAACATCTACTTACCTGCATGCCAAATATCAGCCCGATCCGTCCAGTGGTTTGGGCTGTGCGTTGATAGATCACTATATCAGTCAGTCACCTTTTAGTTTTATATATTTAGACAAGTAGCGCCCCGCCATGTTAAATGTATTGTGTGCTTACCTATTCTAAATGTTATTCTATTAAATTTCAATTACAATGATTTCATCTGACAGCCTATAAAAAAAATCAATAAAAAACAGAAACCAACCTGCTCACTCAGATCAGCGGCGGGCATGATGCGCTCCGCGAGCGTTACTCTGTAGTTCTCCAGGAAAATGAGCTTCAACTTGTCTCCCACGTCCGGGTCGTTGTTGACGGTGTTGCCCACAGCACAGGCCAGGGCGATGATCTGCTTGGCGATGTAGTACCCCGGGGCCGCCTTGCCCCCGATCATGACGGTGCGGGGCGTGACGGGCGCGGTTGGGTCGCGCTTGATGCGGTTGTACATCGTGATCACGTGCAGGATGTTCAGCAGCTGTCGCTTGTACTCGTGTATACGCTTCACTTGCACGTCGAACATCGACGCAGCGTTGATCTTCACTCCCGTGTCTCTCTCGATCAGACCAGCAAGTCTCAGCTTGTTCTCCTGCTTCACCTTCATGACGGCGCGCTGGAAGGCGGGGTCCTTGGCCCAACGCTTGAGCCCTTGAAGCTGGTCCAAATGGACGGTCCATTCTTCCCCGATCTTGTCCGAGATCAAGTCGGACAGGCCCGGGTTGCAGAGCAGCAGCCAGCGGCGAGGAGTGATGCCGTTGGTCTTGTTCTGGAACTTTTCGGGCCACATCTCGAAGAAGTCGCGGAAGATCGTCGCCTTGAGGATTTCTGAGTGGATGGCGGCGACTCCGTTGACGGCGTGCGAGCCCACGACGCACAGATGGGCCATGTTCACTCGTTTCTCGCCTTCTTCTTCGATGAGGGACATGCGGCGCATGCGGTCCGCGTCTCCGGGCCAGCGCTTCGCCACCTCCTTCAGGTGCAGGAAGTTGATGTGATAGATGAGCTGCATGTGCCTCGGGAGTACGTTCTCCAGCATAGAGCACGGCCACCTCTCCAATGCTTCGGGCAGGACGGTGTGGTTGGTGTACGCGCAGCACTTGGTGACCAGGCTCCAGGCCTCATCGTACGGCACCTTCTCGATGTCGACGAGGATTCTCAGCAGCTCGGGGATGGCGAGAGCTGGGTGAGTGTCGTTGAGCTGAATGGCCACTTTTTCTGGGAGGCTATCGAAGGTAGTACGGACGGCCTCGCGGCTGCCGAACCTGGACGCCTTGTATCTCCGGATGATGTCCTGGAGAGTGGCGGCGCACATGAAGTACTCCTGGCGGAGACGGAGCTCCTTGCCCTCGAAGAAGTTGTCGTTGGGGTACAGGACTCGGGAGATATTCTCGGCCACGTTACGGTCTAGCACGGCTTGGATGTAGTCTCCGGAGTTGACTGAAAAATAAATTAAAGAATTCATTAATTTTGATTTTTATATATTTGGTGTTTCTAAAGGGTATTAAGTGAAATAGGTGAAATTCTGAATAAAATATCGATAAATATTTCACTTGATATAAAATATAGGTAATATTTTTTTTATAATAAATGGATTTGTACTCAACCATAATTTATCTGTGGTAGGCAAACATTATGGTTTAGAATGGACCGAATAACGAAACTAATTAGAGACCATCATACTTTCACTAGTCATAAAAACAGTTAAAATTACTTACAGAAGCTCAAGTTGAAGTCAATAGGACTCTTAGCAGACCAGAGTCGCAGGGTGTTCACGACATTGTTGTTGTAGCCAGGAATGGGATTGTCGTAGGGCATGGCAAACACCACCTGGCGAAAACAAAGGGATACATTGTATGTTATTAGATAATTATCGAATACTTGGCAACAAAATCAATTAGACATATGTACATACATACATTGTTATCATAGATAATTTCAGAAGAGGCTCCTAATTTTTACTAATGCCAATCAGAATCGTTCTATCAAGGTTGCAAGGCTCAATAAAATTATCATCCAGCTACACGCATCTGCCACGTGATCATGAAGACTTACTTATTATACATTTATTTGATATTTCCGACATCCCGCTGTCGCCTGGGTTAATCCAGAATTAAATGTATCTTTTCCTTGATCTACCTCAACACCAAATCTAATGATTTGTTGCATGAAGAAGTAACAAACAGAAACTGCCAATTTTTTTTATATTATACATAGTGACGGGTCTATTTCTTTAGATGTTCATTTCTATGCATTTATTGCATAATTGATTGACGTACATCATTAGACGTGTTGTGAAGGGTTATTTATAAACATCCAACAATTAGATGATAGTGCAGCATCATTATGATAACGTTTTGCATGACAATAACAAGTGTAGGATATATGTAAATATGTTAGAGGCATGGTCAACAACCGTGAACTGTCCGATAAGATAGCTTTAGATATTATTGATACGACGCTGTAAGATATTGATACCCATTGAAATAAACGATCACATATAAAATATTGCTTTAGACGTCTCCGTTTAGCGTAAGTAAGAAGGATAATGAAAGAGATAAAATGCTCAATAAATAACATATAGGTTAATATAATTGCAACATGTTCGTATGCTGATTGGTCTGGCGAAATTGACTCGTGATAGAACTCGCTAACGATTGGTCCGCACAGGATATGGTTAGAACAATTTGTGTCAACGGTAGTTTCGTCAGTTAGGAGTCTCAGACTTATATTGTTGATTTGATATCCATTATTATTATACAAGTAGATAGATTAATATGAATGGGAAAATGATCAATGGGGATAAAATGTTTCGTATTATCATTATAAATAATTATCACTGTATTATAGTTCCCGTAAGGCATGATTGTTAGCCGATGAGTGTTAGCCGGTTATTACAACTAAATTATATAATCATTATTCAGTCAATGAAAAAGCCATTGGACTCGGTGCTAACGGCGAGCTTTCCATTTTTACCCCCCGGGTCGTTCCTTGCTATTGACTTGTTTTTGAGGTTATATGTGGATTTTCATTTCAAAGGCGTAGGAAAACATCATGACTAAGTCGATATATTTTTAAAGTAAAAGGACCTTGACATGTGAAAAGAAACCCTATTTAATATACTGGGAAGTCACGACCCTCAGTAACGAGGAATACAAATCAAAGAGGAGGGATTTATACACCTGTTATCTACATATATTAAACAACGGTAACACGAGCATTGCCATGGAGATTACAAGTCAATCTAGTGATAACCTTTCACGATGCGATAGTTTGATAAAATATCTACTTATTGAAAGGAATTTATCACGATGAATTAATTTTATGGACTGGCAAAGTCTTTGTGGTTCATTTATTTAGAAATATATAATAGTTAGGTGATTGTATTTATTAGGAGTTTGAAATAGAAGCCATGATAATATTATTGTAAAGTTCATATATCTACATTATCTTACAATTTTTATACATTTTCGTAGTTTATTTACCTTACGAAAGATAAGCACATTGATGTGAATAATTAGCTGTATTTCGGTTGTAAACGAGTCGACGTCGACAAATGACATGTTTTCGATAAATGTTGTTTTGGTCATGAACCGCGAAATGTTTTTCACGTGATTATGATTGACTACTGAGTATATGTAGTAGATAGGTAGCAGTAATGAAGTCATTATTTGTTGTCGTCTGCTAGTACTTGTTTGTGGAACTAATTTTAGAAGGGAGTATTATTTATAGAAACAGTGCGATTAAAACAGCGCCCTTATTGTACAAAGTGTCAATATTACCACATACAAAAAAAATACTACACGCTACAATAAAAGGTAATTTAGTGTATGTATGTGTTTGTAGTATAAATAATTATTTTATCTCGTACAAGCACATTGAAGTTTAAAAAAAAATACCTATTACATGTTTAGATATTTTATTCACTAGGTATCACCACGTATCACAGACTACCTTTGTCTAGATTAGTCATATACATATTTAATTCTATCTCTACATGTAAGTATTGTACCGAATTTGATCAAACTGATCTTAAAATCTTGTATTTCATGTATTATTATTTTTCATCATCATAAAAGAGGTGTGCTACGTTTAGTCTAGACTCTAGTCAATAAGAGAAGCTGGTTGGCAGAACACAAAAACAACGCTCGTTATATCGGTCCAGATTCAATTGACCAAATTGGTGTCCAAATCAATTTGTTTTTGTTTGTCTGGTAACCACCCACTAAAATACTAAAAAAGTGAATTTATATCCCATAAATATACTTTCTTAGTATGGTAAAGGATGCGACAATGTTAAGTACATTTCTGAAGCGCACTAAACCCGAATGCCGAAATGTTATTAAATACCGCAACATCGTCCAAATGGCTTTCAAGAAAGCGTGTCAACACTTTCCGTGAGTCACAACTTTATAATCAGCAAATTATTGTGTGATTAAACAATCCCTGCTTGAGGAAATATGCCATCCTGGCACGACATAGGTACCGACCATGATGTGTTTTCCTAAGAGATCTCCATAAATTAATGAGTAATGGAAGAAAATCTTGACGAGGAATGTGACTTTTTTCACGGTAAAGGCTTCCGTTTGACTGCAGCCGCCTGGTGTAATGCAACTTTTAAATGTAGCACAACTATAAGAAACCTATTACTCTTCATTTTACATTCAGCTGGCGCTACGATTGAACATGTGTGCCATTATAATCTTGAGCTGGAAATACAGAAAGAAAGAAGAAAGAGTTCGTTTGGATCGCTTGAAGCTTACGGGCGAATAAAGATATTCAGGCCGCCCATCCGTTTCTAGCATTTACCCATATCCAGCAATTCTAAAAACACATACCTGAGTATCAATCCACTTCTTGCCCTGCGGCGTGTCCACGACCTTCCCGTAGAAGTTGACGGGCAGCATGAACTCGGGGCGCGCCTTCTCCCAAGGGTTGCCGTACCGCAGCCAGTCGTCGGGCTCCTCCTGCTGCTCGCCGTGCTCTATCTTCTGGGCGAAGATACCGTACTCGTACCTGATACCTGGAGAAAAAGAAATACAAGTTAAAAGAAATACAAATAACTAAGTAAGTCTAATTATAAGGCCGCCTTCTATTCCAATACTATGATCTAAATGTCTTTATGCTTGTGTTCTTTTGTTATTGGTGTACAATAAAGAAAGTATATATGTATAATAAAATATACATGAAAAGCTGAAAATTGTGACAGAATAGTTCTTTCATTAATGTGTGCATCTAGATGGTTATCAGAATTTATTACGACCAGGCGGTTTATGGATTCTCTAGATCTTAGATTACATGAAAGTGCATAGGTTTTAATTGTTACGTCACTGCCTATAACCATAACTGCTTCAAGAAAGATTAAATTTCCAAGGTGATAAAAAAATTACGAAGTATTGTAGATCGTTAAATAATCAGACCATTTGGAACAGATCGGATACTGATTTTGCTATATTTTATCTTAGTCAGCCCATGTTACTAACACGTAATGAAAAACGCATTTCAAGTATTTGTGAAATCAAGTGTAGAAACTAGCTATATAATTACTTAAATATCTAATAAATATACTTATGATTAAGCAGTATAGAAGGCAACTAGCCAATTTGCTCTTAAATGAAATGAATTGACCGAAATTGCAGCGCTGGACCAAACGTTCATAATAATTTGCACCGTTTAGTTTAGTATAGAAGACGTTCATACTGGATATAATATCATTCCTCTTCAGTCATATTTTCTCATGACTGAGCGTTCGTGACTCCCCGGTAGTAGAATTAATTCATTAAAGGAGTTTTCTTGGGCAGATACCTACATCGTGGTGGGAGCCCAAGTCCTTTCACGGAAGACACATGTCCTCGGATGCATCGACTAGTAATACATAATTCTCAAAATAATAATATTACGTATGTATGTAAATATATGTTGGTTGAAAAGGGTGTGAAGGTGATCGCGAGAAATTAAATACGAAACATTATTCGTAGCGCATCCCGTAATTATTTAGCTCGCATTTGTGCATCGTAAAGTTTAGCGGAGGCGATTCTAATAGATTACAATGAGCCAATGAAATCGCTGCAAGTGGTTCGACCTCTATAGTTAAAACGTTATTTTTTGTAAACGGTAGACAATGTCTTGTTTTATACTTTCTACATAATATAGCAAACACTTAAAAACAAAACAAAGATAAACCGACTGTTACCTTACAATTAGAAAGATATGAGATGCACATTTTTATAGTCAAACCCGAAACCTATATAAAAATATATGCACTTTACATTTATAAATTAGAAAGTAATATACACAAGATAAATGTACAAAATATACATACATGCTTATATTTTTCTAACAGAATACTTTTTCTGATGTATAAACAAAACCCATAGTAAGAAAATCTCGTTTAAAAATCACACATGGGTTATATAAACAGTCAGCCACAGTATGTATTCTATTTAGTAAACACGCGTGTATTGGACTGCGGCCAGAAATGACGAGCTGACAACCGTTTCAAATTGGCCCATAATGTCAAGTATTTGTATAGTATGACCCTCAATGACTGTCTTTACATTGTATTGATTTACGGTAGCATTTTCTTTTTACATGCAGTCGGAATATGTTGTTAATGGCAGTTTATGGTTGTATGCAAGGCTTCTGCTAACGTGGTATACAAAACTGAGAAAAGTAGTTTTAGTATAACAATACATTTATAAACCAAACATTTGTTGTAAAGATGTATAACAATATTCGTAAATTTCGTGCTTAACGAGTCTACGAATTTGTTGTTCGCATCCTTTTTTAGATAGTTCTATTGGTTATTTTTTTTAGATATTAAGTTTGGTGTGTCTATGTAATTGTGTACTGTGACGTGACATGTAGGTAGTTAGGAATAGTTATGGAAATTAGCAGTGTCACTTATTAGATAATTAACAAGGTGTACTAATTGAATAGCTTTGTGATTGGATGGATCATCAAGGATGCTTCATATACTACAAAAAAATAGAAGGAAAATAATAAGTAGGCATGACTTTTAATTTAAATTTTGGTACCTATCTTTTTCCAGTAGTACCAACATTTTTGTTGGTGCTGGAATTTGAATCTTGAGCTGAAGCCTTCGTAAAAAAGTGTAGACAAGACAAGTAAGACAATAAAGAGTGCATAAACTATAAATAAATAATAATAAATAAATAATAACTTTATCAACGTTATCATCAATCAATCTCTTCCACTGCTACGTATAGACTTTTCTTCTTTTAATCCAGCCATCTCAATTCTACTAATCTCTTCCATGTTCACAAACTTACCATAACCATAAGCAGCCAATCCAAGAGTGGCCATGGAGTCCAGGAAGCAAGCAGCCAGACGTCCCAGACCTCCGTTACCAAGACCTGCATCTTCCTCCAGCTCTTCCAGCTCCTCAATGTCCAGACCCAGCTGGTACAGGGCCTCGTCCACTGTGCCTTGGATGCCCAGGTTTATCATGGTGTTCTGGAGGGAGCGGCCCATGTAGTACTCCAACGAGAGGTAGTACACACGCTAGAAAAAAATACTGATTAGAGAAATGTTATATTTAAGCCAAAGAATTAAATATTGATTATAGTAACCGAAAGATCTTACAAATACACCTAAATCAGAAGTAGTAAGTAGATAACATTTTTTATTGTTCACTTGATTTCTAAATTGAATATGAAAAGGTGATTTCAAAAAATTAAACTGATTCTGTTATATTGGTACAGAATCAGTTTAATTATTAAAATAATTGTTTTTGTAAAAAGTAGCTAAAAGTCAAGTATCTAAAAATGACTAAATTGATTTACATGTTGCTTGCACTGTTCTCCATGTTAAAACATATTAAATTTATCATAAAATGTTTCATATCTATATCATTTATAGTTTCTAAGAAATCTGTGAATGAACATAGATCCGTCATAGAAAATTAAGGCACATGAGTTTCAAAGCCTAAATTACTCAATTTTAAAATTTGGTTCAGGACAAATTAATAAACCTTTATTTGATAGATAGTAAGCAAAATAATTGTCAAAATAATAAATATCTCTTATTGATACAGTCAAAAACAAAGATAGAATATTTTGTTATTAAACTATATTTGAGAGTTCAATGAATTAACTAAAACTTAATTCATCCTCAATACAGAGCAATGGTTACAATGAGCTCACAAGTAAGGAAGCATTGTACCTATTGAATTATTTTTGTTTTTATCTAAGCTATACCATGTGAAGCAGAGATAAAAATAGAGGTAGTTTAGTGAACTTGGAAAATAAAGTTGCTAAGAGTAAAGACCACATGGGAGGTAAAATTAAAGTGTAATGTTTATACCTACACATTCTAGCATTAGGCTGAGTTGGGGCAGATTTATGTAGGTATTTATTGTATGTCTGTGTATACCTACTAGGTAAATGATTGTAAATCTGTCTGAATAAATGTTGGTATATTATATTCTACAATGAAACACTCAGTAAAGAGGTAAAAGGACAATTATAAATAAATTTAATCTGAAAATTGCTACTGGTAACGTACCTGTATTTCACCACAAAAGAAAATGAATTAATTACTTAATTCATTTTCTAACATAATGTTTTCACAGCATTACTGACATACTGAATGGCACTTACTTTTCTAGAACATGCCCAAGAAATTACAGAAATGCATTCTTATGCAACAGAATGTGTTCAAATATTACACATTCAATGTTTGAAAAAGACAGTAATGTAAGTAGGTATACATTGTGGCTGTACCCAGCCAAATAAGGAGTATGTTTGAATTAAATCTATATGAGAACCTTGTTCCAAATGAACTCAAAGGTGAGTTTCTTTTTAAGTAGGTACAAGACCAGTAAAGTATTACCTACTTATTTTCTATATTAATTGGCGGTGGTACGTGAAATTTATTTGAGGAAATTTAAAATTACCTTGGGATCCTTTTCATAGTAATATTGCTGAGTCCGGATCCACCTGGAGACGAGGTGGTCCCTGACGGTGTGCGCCAGGGCGAAGTAGTAGTCCCGCGGCGTCGCAACATTTCTGTCCTTCACCAGAGTGTAGTGGACGTGCCTGTTGAAAGACTTCTTCACTTCCGTCACATTTTCCACGGCAACGATACCCCTCACAGATATCTGCTTGCGCTTATCTGAGTCCGATTGTACGCTCATCTTGTCTCGTCACTGCTATATCGGGTACGAGCCGTGCACTCGCCGGAATCTCGCAACCCTGACTGGAAAACCGGCTAACGATATCGGTCACCTTGAGAAGGTCAAACTCGACTCGAGTCTACCACAGACTCAACGCGTTAGGAAATAACACGTCTCATCATCCAAGATAACTTAGAGCCAAAAACTATCTAACAATACAATATTACAATTTAAAAATCGTCTTTCAATTAATTTATCTTTATTTAAAAAGTAGATTTTTGAAAATCCAAAAATATAAATCAATCAGCTGTATTTATTTCATAGATGTTCAATTGTAGCTGTCACTGTCAATAATGAAATTGAAATATTTTAACTTTTGACGTACCTATATACTGCTCATACCTCGGAGGAAATATATTTCCTCCGAGGCTCATACCTTGGAGGAAATAAGGCGCATGCACGACAGTTGTAAAAAAAAGAGCGCCAACATTTAGGCGCCCGCGAACATACGAAAATCCGTAGTTTCCGTACATCGTGAATGATGATGAAAAAAATGATTTTTGCTTGCCCAAGTAAAAATCATTTTGAGAATTTCTTCGGTATAGTGTTATATTTTACAGGTGGATAGTTCTTATAATACCAATTGATGGCTTCATTTTTATAAGGCCGCCCAACTCTGGAAGAGGAAACAGTGCAGTAAACATAACCTAATAATGCAATAATCGCATTTAGATATTTTTAAAGTTGGGATAACATACTCATTCATCATCTTCTTGATTTCTTCTGGACATAAAGTGGTTGAAAGGTCTGGATAATATTTCCACCGCTTCTGTCCAGGATCCTTTGCCCAAGCAAGTTGAAACGGAGTGAATCCCGGAATCGTTATGTTTGTACAGTCTCGGCAGTGTGCACTTACTGGTTTCTGTACAAGCATTTTTTATAAATTAAGAAATAAACTTTTCACACAGAAGAAACTTTTACTAAATCTTTTTTATAACATACAAATAGGACTACCTACGTTCTACTCGCGTTTTACAAATAGAAAAAAAATTTGAATATCTCTACTCTATGTGTTTTGATAGATCACTATATCAGTCAGTCAGTCAGACACCTTTGAGTTTTATATATTTATATGTTTAATCCCGGATTAACGCGGGTCCTAGCTAGTTCCCAATGTATGTGAGTGTTGTATGTCACTCGTCCTCGGGGGCCGGCGCGGGGGGAGGAACGTCTTGAGCGGGGGGCGGGGCACTAATAAATAAAATGAGTAGGTAAGTATTGTTTCCTATACATATCCTGAGATATATTACTAGTTTTAATGCTTACAGTCCTTTCTCCCGGAGGCTGTTTGAGCCCATCGCAAGCGTGTGTGCGTCGGTACCTCACGCAGTCCAGATCGTACTGGTATGACCTCGGGAACACATCTTGATGTGCTGTGGAGGACACATTCACGTAATTAATGATGATATTTCAAGTCTCCTTATATGGATGATACCATTTTAGGTAAGTAAAAAAATGGAGTGGTCAACTCTAGTGTCGAGTTTTGGTCACTAATCTAAGGCCTAACCGCACTTAGTGCAAACATTATTAAGTATGTAGGTATAAGTACCCCAATGATTGCACAGTCGAGAACAATCGACGACCAAACGGATACGGTTGCCTGGAAGAAATCGCTGTTAGCGATAAGGCCGCCAGTTGTGGCACTATTTTTTAAGTCTTTTGTGTTTCTGTTTGTCTATTTTTCTGTACCTATGTGTGTTACAATAATGAGTTTTTTCTATCCATCAAACCATGGATTACGGAACCTTCTTTTAATTCTTAAAGAAAAAAACATACGTGGCTTTACAACGACTGTGGTCATCCCGTAGTTTTGATATGCGTCGTGCAGTGTATAGGCGTTATCTCCCGGCTTGTCCACCCAGAAGGCCTTGTCTTTCTTCACCATATTCTCGATAACAGCATCTGGCAACTCATCTATTACTGGCCTGTGGAAGTTAAAATTATAGATAGAATAGATGTACCTACTAAATTATTCCAACACACTAATAAAAATGTAACATAAACATTTAACAAGACATAAAACTAGTACCACAGCTGGCAGCATTATCGCAAAAAGCGATTCTTCGAATAGTTTCTTATATAGGTAAGCAAAGAGTGTAACGGCTTCTTCAGGTCATTGTTACTTACACTTATGATCACGAAAAGAAAATATTAAGTACGCATAATAAACTTTTGTTTCCCTATAAAATATAAAAATTAAGATAATATGCGTAAAGTACAATCTATATACATATATATAAGAAAGTGGTGTTAGTTACACCTTAACTCAAGAACGGCTGAACGGATTTAGCTGAAAATTGGTGGGGAGGTAGCTTAGTACCAGGAGACGGACATAGGATACTTTTTATTCCGTTTTTTTTTAATTCTAGTGATTAAAATCCAAAATCTGCTAATTTTTTGCTTCCAAAGCGGAACAGAGTTCGCCGGGTCAGCTAGTACCTAATAAAAAAAAACCATTTTACTTACTTTTTGGTTTCACTGTATGTTGTATGTTACTTTTTCAATGTTCTAAATTCTAGTAGTACCTAGTAGTAGTTCTTTTTTAATTAATCTAAGCTGTCACAAACGAAGAAAATTATTTAAAAGAAATTGTATTTCCAAACCTTGGAGGGACCTCAACAAGTTCCCTGGTTAATGGCTGAAGATATTTCGCGATGGTGTATTGTGTCAAACATGGCGGTTTCCCAGGCGTCAGGTCTTCATGTGTGGTGAAGGTTTTAGACACTTTGTCTAAGGCATATCTGGAATAGATGTTTAGGGACTTCAAAGCAAGTTATATTAATAAACACTCTACACAACAAGAAATAATTTGAAAAAAAAAATGGTATTCCCTACCAATTACGAGTATATAACACACAAGTTGCCTAATTGCTCTTTTATAAGCAGCACAAAAAAATAAATAAATTGTGGAACTCCCTGCCTGACTCCCTGTTCCCCGCGGAATACTTATAACCTTGCGATCTTCAAAGCGGGAGTGAATCGGTTCTTACTGGGTAAGCACTAAGCACGCTCTATCCTAGACCGTATTGATAGCTTACCACCAGGCGATAAACGGTCAAGTGCAAACCCATTCCTTGTTAAAAAAAATAAAGTCCGTAAGGAAATTACCCGTCTTGAAGTCGAGACATAATTTATAAAATACATTTACAATAAGCTATCGCTAGATCGTAGTCTGCAACAGAGTAGTCAAGCGTGAGCTTATTGAGCATAGGTAATGACGGACATCCCAATTTCGCTCTCGATCACTAAGTAGCCCATTATTTGTGTTGTGCTAGAATTGAACCCGCGACTTTCGAAACAAGATGCAGCCATTTTACCAACCTAGTTACAGATCAGTAGGTATAGTTTCCAGTTTTGATTTGATAAAAAACTATGATTGGGTGAAATAAAGTTTGTGGTGTGAACTACTCCCAACTACTATAATTCTACATACCTACTATTATTTATTAGGTATATTGTGTCCCGGAATATATATTTACTTACTTTTCTGGGTCGTATCCCCCAAATTTGTTAACATTACTTTGTGGATCTTGCGGGTGGTGGTGAGGTGCTTGCATAGTTACAGCCGGTCAATACAATAATTTATCTTTAACTAAGTATCTCTAATTTAATTGTAAATCATTGCTTACAATAGTGAATGACAAAAATACATGGCAAGTTTTTGTGTCAATGTCATTAATTGGCTATTATTCACGAAAGCAATAAGAAGGTACAATTACAATCAAAAATAAGTATTTAATCGAAGGGGCAAAAAAAACAGATCACTTGATGGTATTATATTCGTGTAATCATAGGGACCATGAAAGCTTAATTGAATGTGAATTTGGCATATTAAATAGCTAAGATTTTATAATATTCTTGTCCGCTGACATCGCAAACGAGAATCACTGAACTCAAATAGATAATTTTAACTAATAGGTTCTTAAATAAATGGCTTAACTATAAAATAAAACACTTTTGAACATGATAAACATTTATACGTATAAACACATTACATTTACATAACATTTGAATAATATGACTGCAAAATATATCCATAGATTAAACAATAATATTCGTAGAAAAAATTATATAGCCTTAAACATAAAAATAGCACTAGGTACGCATAAGTTTCTCTTAAAATTATGGAAAACTTTGAACAGGCAGTGATATTGTTTGTGATGTATTAATTGACGAAAATACTCTAAAAAACTTAGTTAACGTTATTTGTACAATCGATATAAAAAAAACTTATGTTAGAAATGGATTAATTGTAAAGTCCGCTCGCAAAGCAGGAAGAATTTGTTTATCTCATACTGTTCTTATTGTACCGGAGCGAGCGAGACATGAATAAACCCACTCACTCTTTGATAAAGCTATTTTGCCAAACTATTTATCGCACTATGGAACTGTTACTCAAAATAGCTTTGCGCCATTTTATATCGAACATAAAATACAGAAAAGTAAGAACGTCATAAGATTAGAAATAACAATACTTTAATTGAACTTCAGATCTCACATAAAACACGAATTTATCATCCTATCTTTTTACTTGAGAACTGGCACAATACAAAAGTTATGGCCAAAGAAAAAAAATCATCCTATCTATGAAAGCACCAAATCTATCGAGGCCGCTAAATAAGGGAAAGTGTTGAAGCCAGAAACGCAGTCATGATGGAAAATTCTCATTCATAAACACTAATTACTTAGATGACCTGTAATTTTAGTAAAACAGAGCTCAAATTATGAATCAAATGAGGTGTTTCTTGTTTTTATAATACGTAATATGTGTCCTAGAGAATAATCCAAAATTAGTTTAATAAAAATGCCTGAATATGTCACAACAACATATTCAGTCATTTTATTATTTAATCATGTTAATATCGATTTGTTGATTCGTAAGATTCGTAGTTTAAGGGGGTCTTAATTGCAGATCTGTCAAATAGTATAGTCGTGAATTGTCGCTCATATGACAAACTATGAAAAAGCACGCGTATTTTTTTAGATTTGTCACAAACGTGTTCAGCTTTTTTCTTCTACGGGAGAACTAGTAGATGGGCACAAATATATTTGTTCGGGGTACAGGTCGCCTCGAATTCGTACAGATTTGACGCCCTCTGGCGCCGCTCTGTGATCTAACTCGCCAATGAGTACGTTGTTTGCGTATATCGACCATTCTGTAGGGCCGCGTAGCAGTCGGAATGTTGCCTAGAACAAGATAGAGATAATTATAATTCCATAATACTAGTGTCTAATGTTAACAAATGTCTATGCCCGGTGATAGTTAAAAGTAATTGACAAAGGAAAGAGAGAGAGATTGAAAATTACAGAATCAATAAATAAAGGGCACGCCGATGTGGACGATGCAGGACTTAAGAAAGATAGAGCAAGAGAAGAGTTATATTCTTATCTGATGTCTGTTGCAACGTGCACATATTATCTCTCTTTTATTTCTTAAGCCTCGGAATTTGGTAGTGTGGGTATCGCTTTAGGTGACTCTCTCTCTCTCTCTCTCTCGTACACACATACACTACACCCACATTATTTCAATTACTTACATGTGTGCCAGGAATGAGCTTGGCAGTCCTCTGCCTCCTCTCTAGCCCCCACTCCCCCAGCCAGGAGTTGAGCACGACAAGCTGCCTGTTCTTGTCTGCCTCGACGTGCGCGCGCACGTTGACGTGCACGTGCACGTTAGGGCGCGGCCACTCACGCGCAGCGTCCATTAGGTCGATTGCGAACGAGTGGAGGAGGGGACGCAGTCTGGAAAAGTCAAGTACATAATAGGCGTTAAGTCTCGATTACGGAATTCAAAACTACTTAGTGTGATGTAATGCTATTTAAACAAGTTGTAGACAAGCGTGAGCCTATATCATGTAAAAAAACAATTATATCTGTGCATTTTCCAAGATTTTCTTTAGCTTTCAAGTCGTGAGTGACCTGGTTTCTTTTAGACAAAAGCGCTAGATCATAGGTTACAACTCTGTATATGCTACAGAGTTGTAACCTACGATCAAGGATTTTCATCCCTCTCTTCCTGCGATCTAGCGCTATTGTCTAAAAGAAATCAGTCCATTCACGACTTAAAACTGTAGTAGGTCAACTGTTGATATTGTAAGTACAGACTGTTGTCTGTATTACAATATTGCTTAACATCGGGGAAATAGTCAAGCAAAAAAGATAAAACGTAGAAAAGTAGATATATAAAAAAGTTAGAGAAAAAAATATTGGATGTTTTCCATCATTTGTTCCATTATTACCTATTAGTCACAAATTCAGTTCTGTGAAAAACACGTGTATTTTTCACACGAGTGAATAGGTATGTGACTAGTATAGAAATGTGAATACCTAATATAGAATAGCTAGAATATATGAAAAATTAATTACATAGCTATGGTGACAACTATGTTCCGCTGTGACGCTTTGATATTTGCCTTATTTTATTCAAACGTGCAATGTAACGATTTATTATAAGTAAAATAAATATTTCAGGACATATCACACAGCGTCATCTAGGCCCATACTAAGCTTACGCTTGTATCATGGGTTACGGATATATTATACATATATTCTTTTTCTTTTGTAAATACATACTTATTATACATAGAAACAACTAGACTCAACACAAATAATTACAAATTTAAATAAGTTCATAATTATTTGTGTCATACGGGAATCGTACCCGAACCCCTGGATTAGAAAGCAGAGCCACTACCAACTAAGCTAACAGAACAGTCATTTCTAGATTCTAGAAATAGTTTTAATGATAATAAGGGTTTAATTTTACCTTCCATAAATAACTAATTGGTGTCCAAGGGGCACCCCATTCGTCAGTAGAGCTATCACGTTTGGTCTCCAAGTGGGCTCTGAGTCTTCTGCTGCTATGCTGTCTAAACTTGCTCGTACAGGCACCTGGAAAAGTAAAATATGATGATATTAGTGAAATTATACTTTTAAATATGTTATAAACCATCGAAATTGAAGTTAAAACAGTATATATTGCAACTCATTAAAATTAGTTATAGTTGCAAATAGACAAATTGTGTAACTTTTTAAACCTTATACTATTTTTCACTCGAGCACAATTTAGCTTGATGGTTAGCGATATAGTTATAGACCAATTCTAATTATTTATACCACATTAGGGGAGGGGAATAGGAAAATACAAATAGTTTATTGTTAAAATATACAAATGTAAAAACGTAGGTACCTATTTAAGTTATGTAGGATATGTAAATGCTATAATAAGTGTTTGGCAAGAGAGAAATGATATGAAAGTGTGAAATAAACGATTTTCATTCTTTCAAAATAGTAGCTGTCTGTGTGAAATCTCTTGACACCAGAGTTCATCGCAACAATATGAATATAATTAAAAATTATATATAATTCAGTATAATAAAATATAAAAATAAATATTCCGGGACACTGCACACAGCGCCATCTAGCCCCACGCTTGTGTCGTGGGTACCAAATAACTGATATAATAGGTACTTATATACTTTTTTTGTAAATACATACTTATTATTCATACTACGAACATAGTATTTACGTTTTTTATTGATCTTACCTCAACCAACCCCGGCGCCAAAGTGGGATAAATATCAGTCTTCTGTATCTTCAACGCTGCGTCTCTGACGCCTGTCACCTGCACGCAAGTAGCTGTCAAGGGGCTCGGGTTTCGATGTGCAAAACTGGCGTAGTGCTCCCCGTCGATTGCCCATAGAGTCTCCTTCTCTTCGACTAGCACTTCTATCGTGAAGGGCCGACCTACTTTGAACGGGAATGGCCTGGAAATAAAGAAGGAGAGGCTAAAAGTGTGTTTAGACACATAATTCAATATTTGTTGTGTGTAGTAAACTTTCATAAAAATAGTAAAGTTAGTAGTAGTAGCTAGCACATGACATGCTTGCTTTCCAATGTCTGTGCTAATTTAGACTAAACTAGGTACCTTAAACCTAGACAAAAGATTATTGATTTTATTTACATGATTGGGTTTTCTAATGCTAGTATACGAGTAAATGTACCTAATTACTAGCTAAGACTCTTCTATACAATTATATACAATTTACACTTTTTTCATTTCCAGTATTGGCAGAATTTGTGTACTTTGTAATTTATTATTACAGAGACACATACCCGGAAATGGTTTTTTGAGAGAGTAGGTAAGTAGATATAAAGAGAAAATCAAAGGAAAGAAAAAGAAAAAAAACATTTATTTTGCATTCTTTAAAAGGTACTAACGCAAGGTGGCCAGTCTGTCGGTCTTTTATCGAATACATTTCGGAGAGTGTGCCGAGGAGCTACATAAACTGATTCCCTCAGCTCCCTTTTATAACCGAACAAGCAGAAAGTCCGCAGGTAGACATCGTTTTATGGTGGAAGTGCCGAAGTGTCGAACGCAGCGCTTTGCTTCTACGTTTATTTTACGGACGGCAAAGCTCTGGAACACTTTACCAGAAGCTGTGTTTCCTGCGAACTACAATCCAGGGGTTTTCAAATCTAGAGTTAATAGGTATCTTCTAGGTAAACGTGTTACACCCTAGGCTGCAGCAATGCTTAACATCAGGCAGGCTGTAGTCAAACGTAAACCTATCACACGTAAAAAAAAAAAAAAACTACCTACGATATATCTTCACAGGGTGTGGGCAGTATTAGCATCGCGTGACTGTAGGCTATTATGATCGGTTATTGATTCAGGACAATATGGGGAAATACAACGAGTAAAATCTTATAAATAAATGAGCTTTTACCGTTACCAAAGTAGGCATACCTATTAAAATGTAGTGTTATACTTATGTAGCTTTATAGTTTTACATTATTCGTGGTAGGTATATAATACTTATGTTAAGTGGCGTCTACTGTAAATATTTAGGTACAATTTTCACACTGTGTTTATAAGTAAACTCATTTACAATTCCATTCCTAATCATTTACTAGAATTACCCAACCGCAAATTTTACTCGGAGTTGAAAAAGTGGTTGATCAGTGAGAGTCTTTATACAGTAAAAGAGTTTCTGGACAAAACAGCTTCTAGATTTCATGTTTACCACGAAAAATAATAAAATTATAAAAAAATAATAGAATTTGAATTTTAATCAAGTTATCTATATCAATTTAAGAAAAAAAATATTACATTTGCGTACCTTATGTAAGGTTGTAATGGTGAAACTTTATATTAATTAAGATCTACTGTACCCATTTTATATGCGAATAAATGAATCGAAAAGCGGGAAAAATTAACATCTGAATCTAAAATTTTGCGTGGCATGGCTTTTCACATTTATTTCACGTAAATTCAGAACATAACAAAGGTCAGCGCAATGCAGAGATTGATTCACAGCTTATTCCTCTGACTACATAAAATGGTTCACAAACCGCATCTCTAATAAAGCACGAATCAATATCTGCTTTCTAAGACTGGCATTTCGCCAAGCTAATGGAATGCTGACATAAGGTGCAGTGTCCCGAACGAAGTTTTATAAAGCTGAATAGTCAGATTCTGACTAAGATCTTGTATCAGTTGGATTCAAAAACAAATAAAATATTATAGTTATTGTATTAAATAGTAAATGATTTGTAAATTTGTACCTAGTCTTATCAAAAATTTTTGCTCAAAAAGCGAGCTGTTCTGTACAAAAAAAACACAGGTATTTGACTAGTACAATGTATAAATATGAATATTCGCTCCAGCTACCGTATCAAACGCTATAGTTACAGCACGATTCGATACGACACGTCACTTTGAAAACAATAGCTATGTGAGACGCTTTTAACCCTGAAATATAACCGCACAATGCGGCAACGTAATTAGTGTCTGATTTTAAACAAGTAAGTATCTAATAAGTATGGTGTAAGATATGTATTATGAATGTTATAGTCGGTATTTTTTGTAGTTCCTGGGTGGTTGATAGGTATATGTTTTTATTTGTAGGACATATTATGAGTGGCATAGGTCGTTAAGCCAAGAAAGGAGTTTTTTTTTTAACTTGAACGGGTATGCGCTTGGCCATAGTTTACCTGATAGCAAGCAAACGCTGTGGCCTAAGATGGAGCGTGCTTACCCGATAAGAACCGATTCACTCTCGCTTTGAAGATACCTGGATTATAGTGCGTGGGGAACAGAGAGACAGGCAGGGAGTTCCACAACCTTGAGGAGTTGTTTGAAAACTGTCGACACCAGTGTCAGCGACACTCATACGAACGTAGGATTTAATTCAATAATATTGAAATTATTCAAAACGTAATAATTATTGCATGATTGGAACTTCATTGTCCTTATGTCTGATATTAGCTGGACTTTGGACCAAAAGTAAACTAAGTACTTACCTACATACATATATCATATAAGTAAAGTACCCAAGTACTTTGCACAAAATGTAAAATATCATATGATGACCTCATTCTTGGTTTTCCTCGTTTTCTCAATTTGCATTTAACGAACAAAACTACATGTACATATATCTAAACTGTACGCTACTTAATCTTATTGGTAAATAATTTTGTATTATATTTACACCTCTTTAAGTTTTATAACGTTGCTTAACATCAGGCAAGTTGTAGTCAAGCGTGAGCTTATAGAGAGCGTGAGGTATACTATCACTGTGAGCAGTCAAATCCTTACTTAGGTTCCTTTATAAAATATTAGCGCGTTCAAACAAACAAACATACAAACAAACAAACTCTTCAGCTTCATTATATTAGTTTAGATGAAGCCGGTCGGTTTCAGCGATTTTGTCTCAAAGAATAACGAAAAATAATGATGCAAGTAAATATTTAGTAGCAGATGATAACTTTGGAATTATCTCTTGTGTAAGTATGTTTATAAAACATCCATCCTTTCATCTCTAGTTTTCATCTCTAATGTTTTTTCCCGCAAAATAACACCAGATTCAATATCCCATTCAGTAGTATTTACAATTACGTCAATTACATAGTTTACATTAGAATCACATAAAGATAAAGATAAAAAGATAAATAATTTTTATTGATAATGTAAAATTGTAACATACACAGGTATAAGTACTAATATCATAGAATATGCTACACAAATTACAATATCTCGTCAAATTGAATTTATAACATTTAGATTTTATAAAATTTTAGAAGTTACATATGTCTAGTTTTATTAATAAAATAATGAAAATTTTTGTAATTAAAATCGTGTCAAACATAATAATAGGTATGTAATCATACAATATGTCAACTTAAATAAATCTTGGTACTATAGGATAATTAGCATAATTACCTACCTACCTAACAAACTGAACGCTGTAAACGCCTCACCTTGACTTATTTAGCCAAGCGAGAAATGTTAACCACCTAACTGCTCATATAATATGCTTTTAGGTATAAATGTAGGTATATATCTATGCCAAACGTAAAGATAAATGATTCTAATGAATTTACAGTTAACTAACATAGTTAGGAAGTGTTGGTGTAGTTTTGGTAGTAAATTGTTTATTTGCAGTGACTTCACTACACTGCTAGTTTTGTTAGGTATACTAGGTTTGAATTGTTTTATTAAGTTTGTATTACAATATCGACATTCCTAAACAAACTGTTATGTGCTTGGCGATTGTAATGTACTAACATTAGGTGGCAAAGGTTTACGTTTGACTTCAGCCTTACATTGCTGCAGCCTAGATGTATCTATATACATGTACTAAAGCTGAAGAGGGTCAAAAGTCTGAACACTGAAGATATGATATAATATAATATATAAAGAAAACATTGCTTGGAGATACTTAGAATTGATAACAGAACACGTTCCAACAATTTATATAATGTTTATTTGTTTTTCAGTTCACACTCATCACGTTAAAACGGCTGAACGGATCATCATGATTTTTGGCATACAGGTAGTATTAGGTCTTAGGAGTCTCATAGGCTACTTTTTATCCTGAAATAATGGGAGCGAAGCCGCGGGCGTCTACTAGTATTTACTATTATAATGTAGCGGAAGCTGTTTCCTGCGAACTATATCTACAACTCTAGATTTAAAAACCTTATCTTCAAATCATCCATACTCAGCTTCCGGTAATGTTCTTAGATTCGAAGTGAAACCACGTTAGTTACCTATAAGCAGTAGTTTCCTCGATGCCCCACTTGTCATGCCTCTTGGAGTTCCTTACGACATACACCTGCGGCAGCCTCACGTTGAAGTGAACTGCCACGTCAGCACGGCCTGACTCCACGTCGCCGCAGCCTAGGTTCACTGCGAACCTGGAAATAGAGGCAGGAGATTGGTTGAGAGAATCGGTGTGTAAAAGACAGGTCAGATAAATAGCTACAAAATACAAATTACCTAATGTATTTATAAAAACCGATTACAAAATTGACTATCTTGTAGGTCCTGCACTAGGAATACCTTTATCGCAGGTTAACGCTAGATTAACGCTTTAGCCTACATTCCAATTTCCAGATACATACGTCTGGGAACACCTAGGCACCGGCTTGGCATGTGTGATCTGGCGGCACAGCCCCCTTAGCCAAGATGTGTATTTTAGTGAGCGTACTGACGCATAGAAAGACCAATGTATGGGATTGAAATCACGATGGTCTCCGCGGGGGGAATTGTTACGTTACTCCCGTTCATTGGTCTTGGTACTTCTTCTTTTGACGCATACTTATGGAATAGATTACGTATGCGTCAATACGCTCACTAAAATACGTCCCTTGTCTAAGGAGCTGGTCCTCGTCATTATTTTTACATGTTATAGGCTTACGCTTGACTACAACTTGCCTGATGTTAATCAACGTTATAATCTAAGATCTAGCGCGCTTGCCTAGAAGAAACCGGTTTACTCACGACTTGATTATTTCAATTTCTCGACTCGGCATTATTTAGAATGAGGCGTCAGCTCACGCGCTCCTGGCGAGGGTCGTGAATAGGGCGCGCGATAATTTCATCCCAAGACTCATTAATAACTGAAATATACTTAATTATCGTATATTTCATAAACAGATACCTAGTTTACTTTTAAGCGTAGCTATTATAATAGATAACAGTGCCGGACGATTCCCTAAGCAATAATAACGAACAATATCTTTTCTAATTTCATATACCTTCCCTTGTAATTATGGAATTTGACGTGTAAATAATCTTTACAAATAAATGAACATTGAACATTGAAAGTTGTGATGACCCGTTCGCACGCTCTTGAAACTTTCAAAATTAAGGTTGTATACTCAGGAGCGCTTTAATAAAAAGGTTTTATACTAGTTTCAACTTACCACGGTAAATCTTCGCATGGCGTGCCTGTGCATATTATATGAGATCCTATGGACAGTGGCTCCGTCAATGTTTGAATGAATTTCACTTCTTGCGCTTCAGCCAGCTGGTTCTACAAACAAATGTAGTTGTTAGAACCAAGCCCGGAAATACAGTGACATTGATAAAGAGAACTAGTTTTACGACATATGGAAAACCAGGAAAAAAACAGTAAGTAGGTATTCCGATACGAAATTTCGTCGATAACGTCGATACGCGTTGCGTCTGAGAACAAATTTTTAACTACTTATTACTCAGATATTTTGCAAAAGTCAAAGAACCAAAATTTGTACGTACAGATGTACTAAAACTGCATTTACTTTTTTAAGTTTTCAGTCTTTGATATAATAAATAACCTGAAAAGCATTGTTCACATATGTAGATGCTATTTAGAACAGAAGCTATGCTATGTGTACTTATCGCGAGAAAATATTTTTTAGTATGCAATTGGTAGAAAGTGCCTGCAACTTTTAGGTTCCCGCTTTTACTGCGGAACATGCTTTGTTATAAATAAAATACAAACATGTAATTTTATACGTTGCTTATCGGCACACATATATTTCTTCAAACACTTGCATACCATGATCAACAACGAAGATTATATTAATATTTTACATGATTTTGAACACAGGTAAGTAGCAGCATATAGAAGGCTAAGAATAAACTAAACAGTGTTTTGGTCGGTATTTTACTATCAGAACCTTATCGATTGGAGTCATAAATATCACAGATAGTAAGGTATTTGAGCAAACTCATGCTTGTCACTTATGAGTAAATACATACCTACAATTGACACAAGTACATATAAAATACATCTTTATTCCACGGTATAGTTACGCGATAATAGTTAGTATTTATTTACTAACGCGGCAGTCACCAATTCGTAAGCTTAGGGTGTGATCCGATAATCTCGTTTGAGTAACAGTTTCATTTAAGCAAATACACGTTATAATTAAAATCACAGCATGAGCGTACTTATGTCATTTCATTAGATTTAGTGATAAAATGTAAGATGAAAAAATCTGTGTTGGTGGGTTCGGTAAGTCGAGGTCTTTGTTTACTCTTTTTTACATGTAAATAAAAGTTCAAGATTAGGTACTGGTAATGTGTTTTATGTATAAGTTTATGATATAATACTCAATTTATTATAATGACCTCTTTTCGACACAAAGGTACATGAAACATTATGTTTCAAAAATTCGTTAAAAAAAATGTTATCTATACTTCTATACTAATATTATAAAGCTGAAGAGATTGGTTGTTTGTTTGTTTGAACGCGCTAATCTCAGGATCTACTGGTCCGAATTGAAAAATTATTTTTGTGTTGTATAGACCATTTATCGAGGAAGGCTTTAGGCTATAGGTATAACATAACACTGCAACTAAAAGGAGCGAAGAAAACAATGAAAAATGTGGAAAAAACGAGTAAAACTATTCATCTTTGAGGGTTTCCGTTGCGTGCGCTTCGAAAACGGTTCAAGTCGTGGGTAACTATAAATAAGCTATAATTTATAAAGCTGAAGAGGTTGTTTGCAAAAATAAATATGATGCCCAAAATAAGTATTCCGCACGCGGACGAAGTCGCGAGCACAGCTAGTTTTTAGATAATTATATGATGTAGGTATACTTAAATACGATGATGTACTTATCTAATTGCATTTTTTGCCCACATTCATTTAAAGGCTAACAAAACAACACATTATAGAAGGTAATCTAACTAAACCTTATTAAAAAACGTATCACGAATATTTTCGACCGGTGTCTGATTCACGTCTATGAGGTCATCAAAGGTAGGACTTGGCTCAAATTGGAGCCAGGGTTTATTTAATAAGGCACTGCTTTATGACTGTCGCTACTTGACTGCTAATGTGACGAAGTAATTAACTGCAAAGTCTTGCCTATGATGCTAAGTGAATTAGCAACTTCATATGATCATGGCGTGACGTTAGTGAAAAATAATTTTAAACGAATGTAACATTATATAAAAGAAAATGGTGGTCAGTTTGTTCCTTTCATATCCCGGCGCCACAATGGAGCGATTGATCAATCGTATTTTTTTAAGGGACGTAGTTTTTCTTTCGATGCCCTCGAAAGTAAACTACTGAACAGGCTACCTTTGGCTCCGAAAAAAGCTACAGTTTTTCAAAATCATAATAATCATAATTGTTGTTTGTGTTTCATTTTATTTCAGAGATATAATAAATCAGGTATGTACTATGGCACACTTAGGTACAATTACTCAGAATTATGAGTGACTAGCTGTGCCTGCGACTTCGTCCGCGTGGAATAGTAATTTTGGGCATTAATTCTTTAAATTGTGAACCGTTTTCGCAGCGCACGCAACGGAAGCCCTCAAAGGTGATTAATTTTCCCCGTTTTTTCCACGTTTTCCATTGTTTCTTCGCTCCTATTAGTTGCGGCGTGATGTTAGGATTAGCTGACGCAAACTCACCTACCTTAACTTGTACTTTCAGTGAATTATGTTTAACCTTAAAGCACATGAAATTACCCAAAATGTAGGGCACTGTGCTGACAAAGGTAAACCCTGTAATGGTTGCGTGACGAGGTCGATCGATCACATTTTACACAGGGACTGTTAGGCCAGAACCAAGAGCAAAGTTGTTGTTAGTGTTTTGTACTTACTGGATCGATGGTTATTGGTTAGGAACAAGTTTTAACGGCGACTGGATTATAATTATGCAATCGAATAAGATATTCTGGAATGCAGCTAGAATGCAGTTAAATCATAAATGATTTGGTACAAGATTGTTCCACCTATCACCTACTTCCCTGTTTTAGCGTAACTTTGCAAGTTGTTCGGTTCATTGATGTTATTTATTTATGTACGTATTTATGTCACGGTTTGTCAACTTGCAACCTTAGCACCACAATTAGACTTAAATTTTTATGCCTACCAGTCTAAGGTGATCAATGACTGTGTTGTGAACATAACTACAGCGAAGTTATGACTTATGACCTTTAGGTTTAATCAGTTTACCTACAAATCATGAGCTGTTATCATGCTCCTTGGACTTGTATGATTAGCTGGTCAGACACGACTAATTAAAAATTTCATCATTTAATATTGATTTTTTTGGGTTAACAGACAAGGTTCAAACTATCCCGGTAGTGTTTCAATAGATACTTTCAATGCCACAGCCGGCTTATCACAAAAAACAAAAGCTTTAAAATCGCGATTAGATATATGAAATTCGCGGTGACATCAGCTAACACAAACCTTCGAGCCGCTTCCGAAAATAAAATACAGGCGTCGGTCATCCAGAGACCGATATATTCTCGACCAGAGAAGCTAATATAGATTAGTACATCTGTACTCAGATACGTACAGATTTGTTTACGATGTGTGTTTACTACTTTTCTTTGATCTGTGGCTGATGATTCTATTTTGTAGTGTACTTTTTTGATTAAATAAACTTTTGAATTTGATACGAGCATAACTTTAGTTACCTACGATACTATTTGTTATCGCACCTTTAGGTACTTGTGGCTGAATTCTGAATTTTAATAAGAAAATGAGGAGCCATTGCAACCGATTACTTATATTTGAAAAGCCTGACTATAAAGTTTAATTATGTACTTACTTACACATACTATTTTAATAGGTATCTTATGTATTATATTTCATTATTTGGGGGTAACCACCCTACCTTATCTTACAATCATAATTTATTTCTTTGAATCACATTTAAATTTAAATTAAGTTAGCGTCACATAAAATACTTTTAATGTATTTACCAAATTGGTTGCAAAATCATTGTCATCAGCTTCACTTTCAGTTTTCCGAGCGCGGCAGAACAGCCTACGACAAAACGCACTACAACCACACTTTCCTTTGAAACAGACCATTTTCACAATCACTGAGAAATAATCACTTAGAGAGTAGTTCCAGCCTACTCAACCTAGTAACTAAGAATTTACGTTTTCCATTATTTTTTATACCGCGCGTTAAATTTGTCGTTCGCAATGCGTCTACCGCGTAAGCTACCCACATCAAAACTTCGGAGTTGGAAGCAAAAAGTTGAGACCACTGTTTGTTTTGGTGTCGTCATCGATGCTGTGTCTCTTTCTCACCAATGAGTCAAACACTACGCTACAGACTTCGATCAAAGTTACTTGATGTTGTAATATTTTGATGTTACATTCTTTATGGAATATGATGGAAGTACCTAAATGCAGGTGGTGTTAACAAAAAATGTTATGGTTACAATAATACATTTCGGATCGGGCCTGTCTTTACCTGTGTAAGTATTTTTTGCGTCAAGAAAGGGACTCCATATTTTTTTATACCTGTTCAACCCTTGTGACTTGAACAATACCTATTTTTCTGTTCTCTGCAGTTTATATAGAATATCATTGGTTCTCTGTGTACTTTCTTTGGTTTCTAAAAACGAAATTAATTTCTTTCTATGATCTAAATCTACCATCAGATACCTATACATGTCAGTGATTATTTTATGGGTGAAGTATCAGATAAGTCTGGGCTGGGAGTCTTATTGGAAAGTTGTTT
Source organism: Macaria notata (assembly GCA_927399415.1). Classification (NCBI taxonomy): domain Eukaryota; kingdom Metazoa; phylum Arthropoda; class Insecta; order Lepidoptera; family Geometridae; genus Macaria; species Macaria notata. Next base: position 7,681,104 of record OV656733.1, read on the forward strand.
GTGCTAAAATATCCTTCTAAGTAGCGAGCAAGATAAGAAAGTCAACAAGCCATAAGTACCTGGTATATGTGATTAACCTTGTAGTTTCACCGATAAACAGCGATAGAAGTACATAATACAACAATATTGACAGGAAACTAACCTCAAAATCCAGAGCATCTTCGGCGAAGTCAAACTCAATAAGTTCTCGTGGCAGTAGGCCCTCTTCCGCGCCGTAATCCATTCTGACACAATTCACACATCCCATCGGCTGTCCTGGCATACCCCGACTCACTAAATCCAATTAACAACACCGGATATTTCACAGAGCACTTGAGTACACAATCTACATTTTCATACGCGCAAAATCAATACTCTGCGGCAAACATTAGCCAACCAGCTGGCAAAGTTCGTTAACTTTCTTTGTGCTGCCAAAAGCAAAACAATTTCTTTCATTACATTGCACACTTGTATGCAATAGCGTATAACTATAGATAGACACTGCATGAAACTGGCGTAAGGAGAACGTAGGTCCTGCTTTCGATTTGTCGTCTCATTTACTCGTGTCACATAAACCGAGAGTGAACGGGACAAAAATGAGATTAGATAACAGATGAGGCGTAAACAACAAATTGTTTTGATGCTTCATATCAAAACCGCAGAACCTGATAAGCTAGAACGAGTATGTTAATCGAGCGATTGAAGATTTTTTGCACATTTTTTAGTAGGCTTCGGATTTTTTATGTGTCTGTAGCGTGGAATGCGACTAGCATTTATAAAATTAAGGGACTTAAAATATGGTTTTACACTTCTTTGTCTTTACAAATCTTTGTTAGAAAAACTATTAATTCAATGAATTAATATTTCTATTAATTTAGCAAGAATATATCATTTGAATGCTGTAGGTAGGTACAAACAGTCAAAGGTTGTGCGATAGTTATTTTTTGAAAGTATATATAAATTTAAATGTTTATAACAAAAATAAAAGGAAAGGAATAAACTCATTCACCAAATTGTACTCACCTCTAGACGATCCATTAAAAGGAAAACAACAACTTTCAACTCAAAAAGTGTCGTTAGTCCCTCACAGATAGCACTTTGATACTGACTCAAATATCTAGTTTGAGGCTTGATACACATGGTTTACATATTGAATTAATTTATTGGACCGTAACATTCCCACGACATTATACACCGGTATTATGTTCCAACCAATTCAAGAGGAAATCACGAGTGACCGGCAATAAGCAGATTTATACATGGTGTATGTTATTTTATTTATTGAAGATTCGATAGATTATATATTTTTTAAAGATATTATTCATTTAGTATGTACCTCATCAGAACATACAAGTAAATAGGTTGAAGCATATTGCAATCCTCTGCAGAACAATGGCCGCCCTATCCTCCTTTCATATATTATATGTATTAGAAAAAGGAAAGTTAGTGAATGTGGATATGTTTGTTCTGTCTTCAGATTTAAATGGGTGAACTGATTTTGAAGATATGTATGGAGGTTGACTGGACCCTAGAAAGAAGACTTTATCTCGGAGAAAAATAGATACCAGAAGTAATATAGGTATTTTATTTACCACCCTGTAGATTCATTTTATGTCAATAACACGTCAACTGAAGTAACTCTATCTATACAGGAGCAAAAAACTCATATTTATAGAATTGAGTGTCACATAACAACAATGAAATTTGTCTTTAATTACTTCTATTGTTATTTAGTCCAGCTCAGAAAAAACAGTGTTGTTGCTGTTAATAAAATAAATTTATTTTACTAATTTAGTAAATGAGACATTTAACGAATCACTTCTTATACATATACCTATATACACAGGTATTCTTTACACATAATATTATTATATGTGTAAACGACAAATGCCGTTTTTTCGGTGGGTATAAAATATCACATTTTAACATTTATTTTACTTCAACTTACTAAAATATAAAAACTACAAGCATGCATTCTGTTCAGTAAACAGTTGAGCAGAATTGGTCTTGTCTATTCCCTCGCGTTTCTGCAACAATAATTTATTCATTACTAGTGGACGCCCGCGACTTCATTCGCATAATGACAGTCCTAAGATCTCATATTACCTTCATATTAAAAATCATGATAATCCGTTAAGCCGTTTTCGCGTGATGAGCATTTAAATAAACAGACAAACAGAATTACTAGAAAATGTTGGAACATGTTCTGCTATCAATTCGAAGTTTTATTAATAATACAAACATTTTTTTTTAAATATATTTCATGTTTAGACTTTCGACCCTCAGCAGCATTATTATATGTATAGAAGATTGTTGGATTTGACCCATTTGTTGTATTTACTAATATAAAAAATACGTACCTTGTTATTTGCTGCAAATTTACTTTTCGTTTTTTGTTCCAACTGTTGGCCGTACATGGATTTAGCCTGAAATAAACAAAAACCTTGAATTTTCTTTGGTAACTCCTGTTCACATTTTTTTTCCTATCGACAGGTTTTTGCCAAGTCAATGGTATGCGAACATAATACATACATACATATGTTACAGTCAGCGTGCATGATAATTTCGCATCCGAAAATATATCAACTGTTAGCGACAGTCTTGTAGGTAACGAATAAACGAAATGTGACTTGAACTTTTTTATATGGGCGATTCTGCGAGTTTGTCAATAACTTAGGTGGCTTAAGTAATGTTTGAAAAGTATTGCCATTAACTTTGTTCACTACTTGCCAGTTATTTATAACTTCACTATCACTATATAGTATAAAGCAAAGTAGCTTTCTGTGTCTGCTTGTATTATGTATGTTAGTATACATCTTTTTTTAAATAAATAAATATTCCGGTACATTGCACACAGCGCCATCTAGCCCCACACTAAGCAAACGCTTGTGTCGGGGGCACTAGATAACGGATATAATACTTATATCTTTAAAACTACCCAACGGATTTTGATGCAATCCTTTTTAAAGATATAGTGATTCAAGAAAGTTTTAAGTATATATTTATTTATATTTACATATATTTTTTTCGGTGGCGATTTCTTGTATCGGACAAGATTCACTTTGGGTCGCTGCGCCAAAGGAGTAAGTAAGTAGGAATATATAGTGCACTAGCTGTGCCAGCGACTTCGTCCGCGTGGAAATCATATTTTATTTTTGCAAACAACCTTTATAAATTATAGCTGTTACCCACGACTTGAACCGTTTTCGCAGCGCACGCAACGGAAGCCCTCAAAGATGAATAATTTTCCCCGCTTTTTTCACATTTGCCATTGTTTCTTCGCTCCTATTAGCTGCAGCGTGATGTTATATAGCCTAAAGCCTTCCTCGATAAATGGTCTATTGAACACAAAAAATAGTTTTTCAATTCGCACCAGTAGTTCCGGAGATTAGCGCGTTCAAACAAATATACTTTTCAGCTTTATAATATTAGTATAGATAGGTGACGGTGCGGAGCCGGGTAGTGCCGCTAGTGCTTACCAGCAGAGGGTGCTGCGCCCGAATGTGCTGCAATAGTTTGGCTCGCGTGGTGTACTGGCGCGGACACTCCGAGCAGGAGGCGGGCTGGCACGACCGCACGCCGCCCTCTATGCAGCGACGGTTCTTTATTTCTGCGCCTGGGGTATACAATAAGTTACTATTAATGATTTAAGTGATACATTTTTATTACAATGTTAATTATTATATTGCACTAGCTGACCCGGCGAACTCTGTTCCGCCTTAGAGGCAATAAATAAGCTGATTTTGGATTTTATTCAACTCAATTTTGAAAAGACGGTATAAAAAGTAGCCTATGTCCGTCTCCTAGTTCTAAGCTACCTCCCCACCAATTTTCAGCTAAATCCGTTCAGCCGTTCTTGAGTTAAGGTGTAACTAACACTACTTTCTTTTATTATACTTATAGGTATAGATTTTTTTTAGATGACACACATTGTTAGATCATCTTTATGAGACACTACACAAATCGGACTAGCAATTTAGAAGACAATAAACACACTAGCATCCTATCACCACAAATGCATAATGATTCCATAGGACAGTATAGGTTAACAAAAAAATAAATAGATAATTAATTCGTGGACTAGTTAATGTTCATTACCCGGATGATGCACCCGTACGTGTATGTCCCGCTTGCTAGCGCTGCAGTATATCCGGGGGCAGGCCACGCAAGGATAGTGCTTCACCTTCTTCTCCACCGGCATCGTGGATATCAGCTTGTGGATGCGCCAGAGATGGTTCACCAGCATGCCTCGACGCTACACACATTTACAAGGCTACTGGTATATGTTGGTACATCCTTTATTCACAGTTAATAAAATAAATATTTCAGGACATATCACAGCGCCATCTAGCCCCATACTAAGCTTTCGCTTGTATCATTGGTACCTACTAGATAACGGATATAACACATATATACTTTTTTTTGTAAATACATACTTATAATACATAGAAACGACCAGACTCAACACAAGATAATTACAAATAATCTGACAGCTGGTCTAATTAACCAAATACTGCCTTTTTTAACCAATACGGGTTTGCACTTGACCATAGTTTGCCTGATCGTAAGCATAGGCTATGGCCTAAGATGGAACGTGCTTCCTCGACAAGAACCGATTCACTCTAGCTTTGAAGATCGCTGGATTATTATAGTGCGTGGGGAACAGGGAGTCAGGCAGGGAGTTTCACATTCATTCCTAAGATAAAATGATAATAATTTATGATTATGTACTTTCAAGCTATAGTTTAAAGTTTTCGTAAAAACTGACAATTTATAACTCTAATTTATAGGAAAACAAAGAGATCGCCTCGAAAAACCAACCTTAGTTTTACAACTTTGTAGTTTTCGTGAAAATAATGTTACAATGATATTCTTTTCATAGTCCTTTTTCCGTAGCTGCATATTAAAATGATACCATTTTAAAAGCACCTGTGGCTGCTGCGATACAGGGGTACCTAGTGCAGTAGCCACTGGTAACTCTACAATAAGGTCAATTTAAAACTCTGTTAATTAAGCTATCTTTAAGGTAAGAAATAAAATTCTAATTCTAATTCTCATCTCAAATGTAAAGTTTGATGACACATACTTAGTTGTTTTACTAATATATTGTACGACAGGAACTCTTACCTTGAATCCTAGTGGACATTCTTGGCATTTGTACGCCGTTTCACTTGTATCTTCCTTTTTAGCGTTTTCGTCTTCAGTCTGAAATAAAATAATAACATTAAATTATTCAAGCAGTACATACTTCAAAAACATATGTCTTAAATATGTTGTCTTTATTTATCATTATTGTTTATGTGTAACTAATACTGTATTCTTTCTCTAATTCAATTTTTTGTAATTATTAATCACATTTATGTTGTTCAAGCTGTGTACATATATTTTGGAATTTGTTCCGGATCAAAACCAGATTTATATGTATTTTTAGTTCATTCAAGAACACATTCTGTTTTGTGTGCCATTATAAAATAAATAAATAAAAAATATATCGAAAAAGTTGTAATAAGAATTGGACCTAAATCACTGACCTCCATAATGGAGGTCAGTGACCTAAATACATTACATGAAAACATTGCTATAACAAAGGAACTAAAATAGTAATAAAGATAATTTCAACACAAAAAATGAATAAACGAAAAGTGACTTTTTATGTGGGCGATTCTGCGAGTTTTCCAATAACTGAAGTGGCTTAACTTAATCAGCTAAAATAAATAATGAATAAGAACCGACCTTTTCTTTGTGTTGGCTATTTGGATGCGCTTTATGTACATGCATCGCTAAGCTCTTCTTGTGTCTGAAGACTCGACCACATTCACATATTAGTCTTGATGGGCATTGCCTGAAATTAAATTACCTACGTAATATAATAGAAATCTATCTAATAAAAGAGAGTCACGAGCTTGATGGTTAGCAATGTTCGGCAAATATGGCCATTAGATGAAACAAGGAAGTGATTTGATAATCTCTCTCTCTCTCTCTCTCTTGAGTCGTATTTCCTCATGACTGAGGGTCGTGACTCCCCCGCAGAATTAATTCGTTAGGGGAGTTCGCTTGTGCAGATACATCGTGGTGGGCACCCAGGTCCTTCCACGGAAGACACATGTCCTCGGATATTGTGGTCCTCAAACATATCGGTTTCCTCACAATGTTTTCCTTCACTGTAAATTATAACCTTTTGATAATGTAGTCTCACCTTAAATGCTTATTTTTGCTCTCTTTCGCGAGTACTTGATTACAATACGAGCATGTTTCCAACATTGGAGTGTTATTGTCTTGATTAGCCTGAAATACAGATATATTTTTTGGGCAACTAACAGTCATGTTAAAATATGAACCATAATAGTATTAAAAAGTAAAATGTTTGAGATTATGTATGTCTGTAAGTCTGTAAGTATTACTACATATATGTAATATAGGCAGAGATTATATGGTTTGAACCGAATGTAGATAAGACATATTGTATTCCTTGTAGCGCCCGTAGCTCAGCTAGCGGAGGCAATCGCATGCGATTACCAAGCAAATGTCGCCGCGGTCAGTCCTTGGATGGGTGACCGAAAAGTGGCATTGCATTTTGAGCGCTTCCGTGGATCGGATGACTTGTTAAATTGTAGGTCTCGGCTGTTTGTCTGGTACGGCAGTAGTGAAGCCATGTCAGAGGCCCTTAGGGCGGCTCGATAAACTCTCGACACCAGAGTTGGCCACTCTCATTCGATAAGAAGATTATATTCCTTGAATTAATGCTGGTAACGCCACTGGGCACCGCTACTAAAAAAATAAGCCCATTTATTTCACTAACCTCATCATTATGCCCCTCTTCACTCCCATTAGCGAAACCCAAATCATTATCGTCTCTAAAGCCAATACTATAAGGATTAAGTTCCTCCGCCCTCGAATGTCCAGACAGGTCCAAGCCGGCCATTCTGTCCGTATCGAAGAGGTTCGTAGAGAAGCCTAAACTAGTCGTAAAGTTCTGGAAACTCTCGTCTGAAGGTATCCGACTGTCTTCAAGGACTGCGTTAATGTCAGCTTCTGTAGTTTGATTATCCGTAGGTTGGCTGGATTTATCGTCCCTAGAAAATAAAAATACGTTCGTTTAAGGGCTTAAGGCTTCTAAGGGCTGACATTCAAATTAAAAAAATCTAAATTAGTTTATTCAGAACTTGTTGTACATTAATACTTAATTAGTACCTAACATACTGGGTGAGGGCACACCCGTGCTATGTTAGCTAGTCTCTTCCAATGAAAGGAAAATGAAAAAAATAAATTTGAAAAATTTTATATATAGATATGTCTTCTACAGTCAATCAAAAAAGTCTTAGGAGGTACTTAATATTACTTTAGTTTTAACATTTGTAGTGATAGTCATAATCTTAGTAGTAATCATTAGGTTTGCTTTTAAAGATAATATCCAACTTGTGGCAATGGAATAAGTTATTTGTCTTACACAAACCGACTTTTATTTATCTTCAGATTTAATGGTGAAATTAATGATAGCGGCTCATAATACCTTTATGTACATATAGTGCTAGTTAACAATAACTTGTGTCAACAACTGTAATTATTTCGTGTGTATTATAGAGTTCAAAGGCGAAATATTGTGCATTCAAGTTCGATCCAAAGAGGTGGTTAATACCCTCAGATATGAGGAATACGATGCAAGGAAAAGGTTTATTTTCTAAACATTTTTGCTAACTTGTATATATTTAAATAAAAAAATTACTTACGTGGATTTCTTAGGCCTTTTCGTACAATACGTGGACATATGCCGTTTTAATCTGAAAAATAGTTATTTCTTCATTAATTTCAATTTATTTAATTCAAAGTTTTATTGGAAAATGAGCGAAAATAATCACGACTGGTAAGATTCAAATCTACGGTGTTTCTTTAATTTGTCATTCCTTTAAAATTTAAATTCAATAATATACATACTATAGTGTATTCACGGAGAAGAGTTAGTAGAGCGCTATCTCACTCACACAATTTTTTAACTGCGATTGGTCAGTGATAAACGCTAAGGCGCTGTACACAGCACGAGTACTTTTTAGTCTACTCAAACTTCCCGTACTGTGCAGACGTGCTTTTACTTGTGAACCGGCTGGTGTATTGGATTTTATGATTGATTGCTTTCTTGACGACTTGGCAAACACACAAAATGGCAGAATAAAAAAATTATTAAACGAATCAATTCAAAATATTGACGAAAAAATAAATGGAAAAAAAATTATAAAGCATGTCATACAAATAGTTGAGCCTAAAATGGATGACGTGGACAGAAATGCGGAAGCAATGACTGAAAAATTCATAATAAATGTAGAAAACGACGACAGTAGTGATAGTACGGAGAGCGATGATGATGATATGTTATAAACTAACAAAAACTTGTATAGGTAGATATTATAATATAATGAAGAGAATTTAATCATTAACTCTCGATTTTATTTCTTTCCTTCATATCCATCAGATATATAAAAAAGTAGGTACCAATAAAAAAACTCAATCAAATAAATGTCTCTCAATTTATACGACAGACGAAGCCGCAGGAATAAACTAAGCGAACTTTTAAGAAGCGCTGTGTGAACGCATTAAGGTATTGTTAACGCCCACTGACCCTAAAAAACTTTTTTTTGTCTTTGCATTTGTATGATAATGTGCGTTAGAGAAGGCGCTATACTAACTCGTCTCCGTGAATACACTATAGGTAAAGTTAGTTGAATAAATATCTGTTTTACTTACGAAAACCGAGCCCCAAAGGGCCGTCTACAATATTTGCACCAATAGTTTCTCTGGTTTGAATTAATTGTGATCTGAAACAGATACAATAAAATTTGTCTAGATAACAAATAATACCTAGGTACATTATATAGTTGGTGGTCAAACACCGGTCATATGTAAAAAAAAACACGATTAACTTTACTCAAATAATGGAATCTTATATGAGATGCCATTATGTTTTATGGATATACAGCTTTATATACTTACCATCAGTCAAAAAAGATCTACAGAATTGGACAATACGAGTTTTATTCGCCATTTTCGTTTGCTTTATGTTATATAGGATGGTTTAAGGAACGTTACAAAATAGTGCTATGTTGTACAGTATATTTATGTATTTATATTTAATGTGTAATATTTTAACTTTATCCCACCTTGTGGTAAACATCTGTATGCCGCTTCAGAAGCGCAGCGGAGGCAAGCGCTTTGTTGCACTCGTTGCACCACCATTGTATTGAGTTTACTGAAAGAAAGAAAACATATATTCCTGTAAGTATAGAACAATCTTGCCGTATGAGACTAGTTGAAACGTAATATAAATGGAGAAAACAAATCTTATTCAAAAGCAGCTCATGCAATTGACATAATTCACAAACTTGGAATTCGTTCAGACACACAAATGCCAATCGTAGATCTTTTTGGAACTTCTACAATAGTCTCTTATTGCCGTTTCATTTTAGAGTGAAAACCTTCTTCATTTGTGAGACACACATCTGTTGTCAGCTAACACATTGAATTTAAAGATGCAGCTACAAAAACAAGATAACACAAATGCATGCTTGTTGCAAGTTACCTGTCTCCAAATCTAACCCTGGCCTTGCTATACCATGGTCTTCACAATACTTCTTGCTGTACCCAATCTTCAAAGGCACTCGCGCCCGTATTGGCTGGCCAGTTAGAGCGTACAGGTCGTTGTTTTCCTCGTAGATCCAAACATTACTTGATGCAGGGGACGCCATGAATGATTCTTGGCCAAGCGGCAGGAGACCTAGCCAGTTAGATTTATCTGGAAAGCAGAATTCAAAAAGTTTTGCTTATGAACATCATAATAAATGTTGCAACAAATAATAAACAAATGAGTACAAACAAGAAATATACATATACCTATATATATAATATAGTTTATATATAACTACCTTAATAAGATACATATTTGCCACAATACAACCCCAACTCAGCATAATGCTGGCTGCATAGCAACCAGCGCTGGTCTTCCGTTGGGGTTGGTGATTTACCATTTTTGTCCCAATTTACAAACATTATATAAACACAAAACATAAGCAAAATAACTCATTTACCTTTATCTGTAACATCTATATGTATAACATGCTCTTCATCGTGTGTCAGAAGAAACACAGGTGTTGCTGGATCTGATGACGTCACTAACTCTGCTGCTTCTGATTTTGTTATAATTTTACGGATACCTGTAAATTACAGACATATTGGTGTTTCAAAAACTTTACTTCTATGATATATTGTAATTATTTTTAAGTACCACCCCCATTAAATTTAAATAAAAAATTTAATTTGAAGAATAGCGAATGGTTACAACTAGTTCCTAAGACCCACACGAAACAGTACGCTTCTACCTTTATTGCTTGTACCGCAAGGTTGTGGAACTCCCTGCCTGACTCTCTGTTCCCCACACACTATAATCCAGCGATCTTTAAAGCGAGAGTGAATCGGTTCTTATTGGGTAAGCACGCTCTATCTTAGGCCATAGCCTTTGTTTGCTATCAGGTAAACTATGGCCATGTGCAAAACCATTGAAATACATATACTTAACCAATTTAGACTACAGAAATAGATTGATTGAGATACAAATTAGTATTTATAGTAAGTGATTTAAGTTTTTTTTTAAGTTTTAAATATAAAGAGGTTAAAATCACCTTGTACAGGTCCAAAACGCACATTGGCTGATATGGTTCTCCTTGGTAATATTAGTTTTCCTCTAAAATGTAGCACAGAAGGCAGGACAGCAAACGCTCTAGGTGGAACCCTGGTATCTGATATGTGAACTGAAATATCAAAACTTAAGATTAATAAATTATGCTATTACAGACTATACTAAATGTCTACTGACAAAACATATTACATATTTTAAAAATGGTTTAAACATTATTTGTTATGTGGGATAGGTTTACGTTTGACTTCAGCCTGCCTGATGTTAAGCAATGCTGCAGCCTAGGGTGTAACACTGGTTTAAATGATTTTTCCAATTGTACAAATTCAAACTCATAAAAAGAAATTCTCATAGATTTATTCATAAAACTTGTCTGTCAGCATAAAGGAGTGGCTTGTTCAAAGAGCCAATTCTGATGATAGGACTCTTATATCATGTAAAATAATATAACAATTCTCATGAAAAACAGTTGATAGTTAACAAAGGCAGTATCTTATGCACATAATATGTGTATATAACAAGGATGTACTTAAAGGACTTACCATAGTTTTTAATCTTGACTCTAGAAGATGGTTTCAATTCATTTTCATTATTTATGATTTGGACTGCTTCCGTGGTTGTTGCTGGTGTTAGTTCCTTCTTAATACCAATTGGAATTAGTGGTAAAGAACCATCAAGTTTAAGAGCAGTGTATTGATTGCTTATATAGTCTGGAACTCCATCTATTTTTGTTACATCAAGTGTGTTTATTACTGATGGACCAATTTCAATTTTGGAACCATATACATCGAGATAAGTGTGTTTTTGGCATATATTATCTGCAACTGGTACTTGAGGTTCTGAAAGTATAAATAAATATTCTGAGCCCTATCAAACAGTACCATCTAGTATCATGCAAAGCAAATGATTGTGAATTTGTGCTTGTATTGTGGGTACTGGATAATGGATACTATTTACTCACTAAATACATCCATGTACTTTTGCTGAGTATGTTTAAGGTGTAAACATAATACATACAACAAAAGAGATAATTTAATGTAAACAGAAATATGTCTTTTTCTTACCAACAAAGAACTCCAATGGTTGTCCATGTTTCTGCAATAACAAAATCAGTAATTAAATTTAGTTATCTACCTACCAAAATAATAAGTTATCCAATAAAGTAACTATATAGCAGTATCTTTTTATCACAATATGGTATGAATTTCAGTATACACCTAATATTAATGAAAAATCCTCTCACTAAAATATCATGTGAAATCCCTAGTTGATATTATAAAGGTGACCCTTACTTACATATAATTATTAAGCTGAAAGTGAGTTAATTGAAGATTGTTACTAGTTCATACCTCCGTAGAGACTTTATAAGGTGTTTACAAAGTGCAGGGTCCTGATTCAGTTGTCTCTCTGCACATATAGCGGTCAGATGATTTTTCGCCATTGGTGGACTCGCCAAGGAAGTCTTTATTTTCAAGTAAGGATAATATGATGTTTTTATGTGGTATGATACTCACATTTTCCAATATATGCAGGGGTATAGCTTGAGATTCAAATTGAACATTTTGGTCCAACTGAATAACATAAACCTGTCGAGCCGGTGCATCATTCATGATGGAGACACCGAGTTTATTGAAGGAATAAATACATTAAATACAAAATTGTTATAAGCAAAGTAGGTATGCGAGTAGTACTAATACAACTTTATTAATTAACGGTCGTGAATATCCATCGTCACTTCGTTAATATAGCCAGGAGCGAAGAATAACGCAGAGAATTGCTCACAAATACAAAGTAATAATGGTAATAACGCACAGTGTTGAGTAAAATAACCCCCATGAACGTAAACATTTGAAAAATTAAATAAAAAATGAAAAACAATCGTTTTAATATGACAGTGACATTTTCATTGAAATGAAAACTCCAATTTAACTTCTTAGTTGTACGGCCAAGACCATTAGAAATTTAAACCTTATTGTACACAGAATATCATATACTATTTTCAAGATTTCAATTGAAAACAATTGAAACCGTCTAGCAACTAATACGTGAATGTAACTCAAAAGAAAACTATAATTGGCAACATTTTACTAGTGAGAATATTACAAAACCTTCGTACAAAACAGTTTTTTGCATATATCAAGCCATATTCGACTATAGCAGGCATCATTTTAAATTAACAGAGGTTAAAACCGTATATAAAAAAGTACTCTGTGGGTTAAAATGACTTGGTAAATTAAGGACACTAAAAAAGTACAAACTATTGCAACTAATCTAATCACTCGTTCCTTCATTTAAAGAGAGACAGAGACTGACCGTACTACTGACCGTACTAAGGTCTCAAACTCAGGAACAAAAACAAAGTTTATTTTTGTATCACACGAGTAGGTATAAAGTGTAAACGGCTCTTATGATTCGGGCAAAAAAATAACTCACCCACTCACTCGAAATCACTCAGACGAAATCAAATGAAATGAACACAGACAATATTCTTTCTTCTTTAGTCTGAGGAAATGAACGAACATGTTTTTTTTTCTGTGTATGTGGTGGTTGGTTGACTTGACTTGACTGCACAGCTTGACTGACTTCACAAATTAAGCGATTTTATTTTGTAAAAGAGAAGTGTCCTAATCACAGATACTTACCTATTCAGTAAAATAAAAGAAAAAGTACTTTAGTATATAACCACTTTCTAGTTATTGTTATAAATATTGTTTCTATGTCTATCTAATCGAATTCACTCTTGTTTTGTATGGGGACTTCCTAGTGTCGTGAAAAGCAAACCAGAAAAAATATTTCTCAGGTTCCATCTCTCCGTTTTGGTTCTGTGAAACCTTACTAGCCGTAGTAAAAAGCCTTAATTCTATTGGTGAACTACATCAAAGTCTTCTACCAGTAATGCTAAAAGTGTATGAAACATCATAAAGTAAGAAGGGTCATATTCAACAAAATAATGCCATGTACGCTCCAGACAACAGAAGAAAGGAGTCAAGAGATGTTATATATCGCAGCAATTCGAGTCTCGACCTGATATACGGCGAGCATCCGTCAGGAAACGGGTTGCGCCGGGAGTATGGAAGTCACGGTTCGATCGACGTGATCGGCGGAGGCAGCGAGCGGCTGCCCGCAATGGTGCATAACTACAACGGCGTGTCAGCGCCGGACAAGCCGCAAGGGCTGGGCCGTGTGGAGCGCCTCGTCGAAGCGCTCAACAGTGACCACGCAGACGGGCCTGTGCCTCGAGCCAGCGCCAGTCCCAAGCCACGCCTCAAGCTGAACAAGCTGTGGGGCGGCGCTGCCACGGCCATCTCTCGCCCGCCACTGGACGACTCGACACTCGCTGTAGTGAATGACACATCAAAGAGAAAGCAGTTTGCTCACCATGACTGCCAGTCATTGATGGCAAATTTGAGCTATGCAGCAGAGATTCGAGGCGCATTGCTGAGCCGGAGACGCAACACAACTACAGGAGCCTCGGCTGCTTCCCTGCTTGCTACTCGAGGACTGCCTCCTGGGGAGGATGCTGTCCCAGACACCGGTGATGGACGCTGCAATGAACTAGTGGAGAGCTGTCCATTCTTTAGAAATGAACTTGGAGGTGAGTTGATACTATATAAATATTATATTATTATGATAATTATTATATTATTGTGCTTTCATTTGAGATGTACCTTTAAATAGCAATTGTTTAGCTTGTAAGATAAAATAAAAAACTAGAAAGTCTATAGCAATAGGGACAAACATTTTTTAGGAATTCTTCTACTATCAACTTTGTTGATTGTCTTCTCAGACACTTAGCTTTTCCAAATTGCTATTAAGAACTTACTAACTAGAAAAACAGTTAACTTAGATTGATCTAGTACACCATTTTCTATAGAAATACAGCTTAGTTTTGCCTGCCTAATAAATCCACAACTTACTATAAAGTATTGTGTCATCTGTGAATCAGGTGACATACTAATACAGCTCTCACACTGTATATTGTTCTTGTAACATTGAATAATTCATGAGTTATGCCTAAAACAGGCCTACAGCACATGCTAAATGTGAAATTACCTTATATCATCCAAGTCTGCTAAGGTGATCTTGGGCATTCTTGGAGGGTGAATCATCACTTGGAAAGAATTACCCATGCATAAAATCATGATTGTATTATAAATTGGAATGTATGTAACTGTATCTTTGTCACCCATGATAATGGTGCTTAAGTATTATTAATCCTTTCTTCTTGACATGAGAGTGGCGAACTCTGGTGTTGAGAGTTTATCAAGCTTGCTGGGACCTACAATTTAATGTGTCATCTGATACATAGAAGTATTAATCCTATAATAACAGGATACATAGACTAGGATTGTATTAGATATACTTTTATCTATACTAATATTATAAAGCTGAAGAGTTTGTTTGTTTGAAAGCGCTAATCTCAAGAACTACTGGTGTGAATTGAAAAAATCTTTTTGTGTTGAATAGGCCATTTATCGAGGAAGGCTTTAGGCTATATTACATCATGTTGCAACTAATAGGAAACATTGAAAAATGTGGAAAAAAACGGGGAAAATTATCCATCTTTTGAGGGCTTCCATTGCGTACACTGACAAAACGGTTTAAGTTGTGGGTAACAAAAATAAATATGATGCCCAAAATAACTATTCCTGGCGGACGAAGTCGCGAGCACAGCTAGTAAAACATAAAACTTTAGAAGTAAAGACAAATAAAAAGTCACCTGTGTAAACTCTTCTGTTAAGAACAGAAAACATAGGCACATACAACTTTATACAACATTTGCCTAATTCATACCATCATAAATTGATACAGGTAGGTAATTAATATATTAAAGATAAAGTAAATGTTTTCCTGGGTCATAATTTAAGTAGATAACAATATAAACATCCTATCTTGGCATATCTGATTAGAGGACAATGTAAAATACCTACAATTGATATGCTTAAGTAGGTATAAAAACAATTACCTGTACTGCTTTATAATATTAGTAGTAATTGAAACCTTGTATTCTGAAATTTTTGAGTTAGGGTTTATAAGTATCAAAGTAATTAGGAAAGGATCTTTTATTCTTGTATTACATTGTAAACTTAAAGTTTGATTGAAACATTATTAAATGACACAGGTAGATTTATAGATTGCAGAATAGCATTTACTTAATGATAAAATTATTGATATTAATTACTGTGAATCAGTGTTTTGCTGCCATCAATCAGCTGATATACCTATCAGCTGATTGATGGCAGCAAAATAGTAAGTAAGTAATAAAAAAAATTGAATTACCTGACATGAAGTATCAAACTTTACTTATCTACATTAATTTTAATTAGGTAGGTGCTAATTAATCATTACTGTTATTTGTATTTAGCAGTTTGTTGCATTGTTTTTTATGATGCAAAAATGACCTAATATTGATGATGTATTGCTTTGAAATAATTGTTTCCTTGCTGTCATATATATACATAGTTACCTATTTCTTTTAAAAAATTAAAACAAATATTATTACAAACAATAATTGATAACTTCTGAGTCTATTTTTAGGTAGAAGTAGTTAATTATTACTCAAATTATTATTTAAAAAGTACCTTAATGTAAACTTTATATAGTAAGTACACTTAGTACTTACCTAATTATTAAAATATTAGCAAAATATTTACCATTATAAGTGGTGCATTTATTCATTGTGAAATTGTGCATCCATTGAAAAATATAGTCATATAGAATGCAATGGATAATTGCACCAGCGTGTGCTTGTGAAGTCATGTGTGAACATTGTACTCCAAGTTATGATTACTATGAGATTGCTAATACCAAGTTTTTTCATGCATTTCAATATGTTCACAGTCAAAGACCAGGTTTACTTGAGGTAATTGTTCCTTTGTTATCTAGTACAGTCTTACCCTGAGCATTTGACCTTAGATGCTACATCTGTATCACAGAAAAATGAGCTTTATGACACAATCATAAAGTACTTAGATCAATGTTTTTGTGCTTGGTGTTTCTCGGTACTTAATGCTTGTATAGTTAAACATGTGAACTGATTGAGGTACTCGTTTTTCCCTGAATTAATGTTGTATTTGCATGAAAATATTGATGCCTATTTGTTACTGGTGAGAGATTTTAATGGAACATTAGGGAAAAGTAAACAAAGAATATTAATGTTTCTGTGTGTATAACCCATGAGTGTGACTTTACCCAGTATTGTACCTGTTTGCATTTTTAAATTAATATGTTTGAGGATGTAGAATACATAAAAATATACATTTGTTTGTCAATTAAAACCCTGAATGTTTACTTGTAGTTCTCTGTGGAATAGGCATGTTGACAATGCTGTTACACCTTTGTTTACTGATTGATGTATGTTTATTATACATGTGTTTGTATTACTACGACTAATACTAGATATGAATGTTGTAGTAAAAATTGGATTGAATTCAATTGAATTCTATTCAACCTAAAATTTCTAGTATGATGTACTTAGGTAGGTAAGTAAGTGATTATCTTTTATTTTGAATGAATTATGAAATGTGAACAGTCAGAAAAGGCTTGCTTGTTTTTCTAAGTTATCATATGAAATAATGTGATTGTTACTTTTGAAAGATGTTAGGTATATTAGTTCACTGTGATTCCATAAGATACCTCCTACTACACATCTTTCCTTATTTACCATATGCAATGGATTTTACGAGTACAAAGTTACACCTGATTCAGTATCATCTAACTTCACTTATACACATTAAAAATGTTATTATTCCACATCCACAGGTGAAGAAGAGAGATGTGTATCCCTATGCTGGCGCACTGCTCGCGGCGCCATCGGCAACCAGGCGGGCGGCTGGCACAGACCCCGAGCAGCCTATGGCATCTCCATGCTTGAGTTCCCTCCGATGCAAACACATTGGAAGAATGGCTGCCCCTTTGCGAGGTCGTTGGCCCCCCTGCCCATCGAGAGCCAGGACCTCGGCGCTTCGTATTATAGGACTTACTTTTATAAGCAGGGTGAGTGTTATTAGTCTTTTAATACTCGCTTTTCACTCAGTGTGACTGTTTAGATAATAGGTCTTTACCTATGAAATTGCCGTTTTTTTTCTTAAATTTTAATCTGCTTGTAACTTTTACGTACACCTATATTTTTTCCAAATACCATTTTTATTGTATCAATTGTTGAATTATGTACCTTTTAGATTAAAAAAAATGTATTACTAGTGCATATTACTTGAAGGAAGTAATTGAAAACACCTCTCTCAATGTGTCGTCGGTTTCACTACTTTAACTAGGTATATTTTTATCATATACTCTGTTTTTGAGAAATTGATATACGCAGTGCATAGCTTTTTTCCATCTAACTATAGTTATCAATTGCATCTAAATCTGTTTAGACATTTCCATACAATCATTTCTTTTTTGTCAATTTCGTCATACAAATCGGCAATTTCATAGGTAAAGACCTAATATGTATTAGAAAAACAAACAAAAAATCTTTTTTATGTGAGAACAATTTAGTGACATTTAACCTGGTTCATAATAGATAGGTTTTACAAATGGCGGCCAATATCATGCCATCCTATTTGCACAAACAGAGAAGCTATATAGTTTAATAAAAGATAATAAACAGACATTTGTATATCTGAAAGTCGACAATAAGATACCTGATTTAAGTGCAACAATTTAATAATACAACAATCACTTTACAATTGCTTCACAGATCATCACAACTGGTTTGGCATGGATGATAACCTGGGTCCAGTCGCCATCTCCATCAAGAAAGAGCGCGTGGAGCTCCGTCGAGGCGGCAGTGACGCCTCCGCGCCCCAATCTCAGCTGGCTTGGCAGTTCCGACTCATCATCAGGACCTCGGAACTCCTGACCCTGAGAGGATCTGTCCTAGAAGACGCCTTACCAACTGCGAAGCCCTCAAATAACTGCTCGACGTATAACACGAAGGATGTGCTGGAGTATGTTGTGCCAGAAATACAGTTGAGCTGTTTGAGGTCAGTTTTTTTAGTTTTGACTTGAGGTTTTAGTGATTGTGAGTTTGATAAACAATTATTATCACTGCATACTTACATTTACCATAATATTATATACATTTTCTATAATTACAGTGGGTTGCCAAATTATTAGGGACAGTCGAAAAAATAATAATTTGTGAGGTATTTGGTTTAAATTAATCAATAAAACTCAAGTTTTTTAATGCAATTATTTTTTTTATAATTAGGACTTTATCTCATAATGTGATAAAGGTATTAAAAATATACGAACACGCTTAAAAAAAATTGATTTCATTAATTAAGTAAAGTGTGTTGCAAATTTTTTCTGGTCTGGTTTTCCCTTTGGCTTCAATGAGTGCTTCTATGCATCTGGGTATGCTTAATATGCCTTTTTTGCACTTTCTTACATTTTAGGATTGTGCTACCCACCTTCTATCAGTTTTTCAATCAGTCTTAACTTGGTGATTATCATGTCACTGGCGATTTCTCCTAATATGATCTCCCCAAGGGTTTTTATGGGCTTCAATCAGGAGAATTGCCAGATCAAGGTAAAACTGGGATGTCATTGTCACCTAGGAACTTGGTAACACTCCTTGCATTATGGCAGGATGCTGAATCATGCATAAATGTGAAGTCCTCAGCATCTGGGAACCATTTCCTGAATGATGGCAACAACCGATTTTGCAAAACTTCTTGGTACTGGTCTGGTTTCATGGTCTCCTGGACAACGTAGAGCCTTCCAACACTCTTTATACTTATCCCTGTCCACACCATTACTCTAACGGGGTGTTTCACCCTCTCAGCAATACAGACGGGGTGGTATTTTTCACTAGGGCGCCGCGAGACAAAGGTGCTTATGTAGGCCAAAATTTAAAAAAGTTGATTCGTCTGAGAAACGGACTAGAAAAAAAATACTAACGTTAAATTATGCTATCTTATATAATGGCAAATGGACTAAAACAACAGAAAAAAGGTAAACTGAGCTTATTCCAGTCCTCAACTGTCAGTTGACGAAGTTTCCGAGCCCAGGCCAAACTTTTCTTTTCGTCGCTTCAGTCAAGCGAAGTTTCTTCACAGGACGGTGGCCTGTCAATCCTTCTTCTGCCAACCTGCGCTGCACAGTTCTCTTGAAAACTGGTATTCCAGATTCTTGGACTATTTGGGCTAACAAACTAGTACTTTTCTTTCGGTTTTGTAGACAGATATCCCGAATTTTCCTATCGGAACGTGGTGTTGTGATGCGCTTTCTTCCACTGTTGCCGTTTCTCTAAGGCGATAGGGGCGGCATTTCATCCAATAAAAATTTTATTCCATTAACTTCTGACTTCTAAACACCTGTAATAGCTGCTATCTTTCTTTGAGGATGAGTAGTGTGCTGGATAAGGGTTTTAATTTCAGATTTTTTCCTGAAAACCAAATCCAACCCCTTACCCATACTAGAATACGAAAAAAATATTCAGTAAAAAATAAATATTTTGTATTATACAAAATTAATAATACTCACATTTTAACATAATTAACAAGCACAAATATAATATTAACGTTGTTAGAAATCTTCAAATTTGTATTTCATTCTATAGTACCGTAAGCATAATGCGGCTCTCACGCTATTAAAAAAATTGTAGAAAATAAAAACAAAACCTATAAATCTCAAAATCCACTTTTCCTGTTAGGAAAAGAAACATGTTAAACGATATAATAAATTTCATCACCTCTCTAACCACTTAAACTGCAGTTAACTGCATCCAAAGTTAGAAACCAAAAAAATATTAACTGTCCCTAATAATTTGGCAACCCACTGTAAGGGGATAGATGAAACACAACATGTGAATGTGAGCAACAATGTATACATTTAGTGTTTGAGGAAATTTAATCTACTCCTAGCTGATTCAATCAGATTAATCTGAATGAACTTGCTGAATTACATAATCACGTTTATGTCTGTATTGCAACTTTACCTCAATTACTGTATGTATATATTAATTAGCAATACATACATATTTTTGTAATCTTTTTATTTATATTTAGGACAGTATAATTAGGTTATAAAATTGTAAAATCAGTGTAAATATAGGCAAAGAAGCCTGCTGCGGGAGGTACTGCAGTCTTGCAATTCAGGACCCTTGAGGTACCTTGTACAAGACTCAGTTAACCTTACCAACGTATGACACCGACGTAATTTATGTAAATTTTTATTACTCAAAGCTGTACCTACAACACTGTATTTTATGCACAATAAACAAAATATTATATAATTTCTACTTTGATTTAGCTACATTTTCAATGATTTAGATTCTTACCATTTAATTTAAATATTCAAAAAACAAATACATAGAGAAAAAGAGATGTTTACAAATTAATTCTTAAATAAAATAACTTCGTTTCTCTAGTCTACCAAATTATGTACTGCCAAACCTCTGGTCATGCCAGTTGATGGTTCCATAGTTAATGGAAACTAATTGATTTCTAATGGTATGCTAACATCTTTAAATAGTTTTGTCAAAAATAAATTTAATCATAACAATAAATCCTTTAATTCCAGGCTCGGCATACAAAACCACGGCGCCGAGGACCAACTACTCCGTCTAGACGAGCAGTGCGTGACTCGACAGTACAAAGTAGGCGTCATGTACTGCAAGAGCGGACAGTCCACCGAGGAAGAAATGTACAACAACCAGGAAGCAGGCCCAGCCTTCGTAGAGTTCCTACAGATGCTCGGCCACACCGTCCGCTTAAAGGACTTCGACAAATACAAAGCCGGCTTAGACAATAAAACTGACTCCACTGGCTTGTACTCCGTGTTTGCAACACATCAGGGCTGCGAAATCATGTTCCACGTCTCCACCATGCTTCCCTACACGCCCAATAACAGACAGCAGTTGCTCCGGAAAAGGCATATAGGGAATGATATAGTGACTATTGTCTTCCAAGAGCCCGGGTCAGCGCCGTTTACTCCGAGGAACATTCGGTCGCAGTTCCAGCATGTGTTTGTGGTAGTGAGGGCTATAGACCCATGCACGGAGAATACACATTATAGTATAGCAGTGAGTCGTGCCAAAGAAGTGCCTTTATTTGGACCGCCCATCAAAGATGGCGCTGTCTACCCCAAGGGCGAAGCGTTTACTGATCTACTTTTAAGCAAGGTGAGAAACATGAAAATTGATGTTTTTTAAATACCTCCTTTTTTAAGTCGTATTGTAAAGGGAGGTTCTCTTTGGTAAGCAAAATGGGGTAAATAGATCCATCTATAGAAACTCATGTTATTATATTTTGTGGTCTTCAAATAAGACAGTTTCCTTACGATGTTTTCGAATTACAATGGTGACAAAGTAATTCGACGAAATCACATTATGTTTAGTGTGTCATAAAATAATACTAGGTATAACGAGAACCTTGAGTCGAAACTATGTAAAAAGTAGGCAGATATATGTGTCTGGCTACTGTTTATAAAGTGCAAGTTGTTTTTATATCACACTCGACAGTCGGACTACTACACAAACGACACTGTCGTAGAAGGTCGAAGATACCTGTACTGGAATGGGACTCAAGCGAGGTTGCTATATCGACATTTTAATAATGATAGCCAGTCAGGCGGGTACCAAAATTAGAAGAAACCTAATTATAAAATTACATAATGAGCCCTAACTAAGTACTATATCTTATAAGACCTAAATGATGTTGCAGGTAATAAACGGCGAGAACGCCGCGATCCAATCACCAAAGTTTAGTACAATGGCGACGCGCACGCGGCAGGAGTACCTCAAGGATCTGGCCAAGAACTATGTCACCGCCACCACTGTCGAGACCGGACAGAAGTTTTGTGAGTTACATGCAGCTTTATATTATTTTATTCAAATCAAATGTTAACGGGATAAGCGGCCGAAATATTCGGTAGCCGGATATCCGGCGCTCCGGCCTCGTGGCTAGTCGAATATCCGGTATCCGGCCAAATCTCTATCCGTTTCATCTCTACTTTATACACAACTTAAATTTACACAAAGCACACAAAAAACTACAATAACTGACAAAGAATATTAAAATTAAGATACACGAGAGATTATGTGTTATTTTTCTATTTCTGACTCGAGTTATGCATACTGGTGAATTGTGATTTCTTGGTTATAACAATTTCCTAAGTTATTAACATCTCTAAGAAGTATATAAATTACTTCGTAATTATTAAAGAAATACTGCACAGAACCGAAAGATGTTTCTTTGGCGATTTAGTATTGGAAGCTTTTGCAAGCTAAGATTTCGTTCGGTTCGCCCTGTTTTTGGTGTTATTTGATTCAGATTCATTTATTTTTATTTTATTGCAAATGGGTTCATAAAGATCATATTAATTTGGTTCTTTCACAAATTGCTGATAATATTTCTCTATCCGTTCCAGCAATATTCTCATCCCTGCTGATGAAGAGCGGCAGCTCTATGAACAACAACCCGGTGGTGGCGCGCGTCGACAACTGCACCAACGACGTGCTGGTGGGCGGGGCGCTGTGCTTTCATGTACGTATTACATTATTTTTATTATACGATGTTAAATTAGCAAAAAGAGGATTAAAACTGAATTAATAAAATAATAAAAAAATAAGTATGTACCTTTAGTGGAAATCTGATTAATTTTCATTTCAGTTGCTAGGATATTGTAAATTCTGTGAGTGTAGATTTTATTATCTTATATATATATATATATATATATATATATAAGTATATATATATGCGTGTAGTTAGGTTCTTATGTCTTCGGAAAGTTTTATATTATGTTCCAATTTTTTAATAATATTTTTTATTCTCAATAGACTTACGATTGAATAATATTCAATTTTAAAGGGGTGAAGTAGGGGATGCAAGTTTTACTTCTTAATGCGAGCGAAGCCGCGACCCACTAGTTTATATTATGAGTTGTTCATATTGAATGTGATATATTCCAGGTGCAAGTGCAAGACGAGGGCGCGGGCGGGGCCCTGTTCGACTGCATCATGGGGGTGTCGGCCGACAGCGTGGTGCTGGTGGAGGACACCACCCGCCAGGTGGTGCTCGTCCTGCCTACACACAGCTTGTTAGGTATGTAGAAAAAAGAATACAAATAATTTGTCCCATAGAATTGTATCTCATACAAATGTCGAGTTGAAGTTGCTTCCACATTTCGTTTCTCTTTCTCTCTCACTGCCGATCTGTTGCCTCCCCTCACAAACCTAGAAAATATAGCGACGAGAAAAACTGCTGTTATTTATTTTGCGGGGTCATGACCCTTAAAAAAGAGGAATGGAAGGTACAAATACAGTTACAAGTCCTAATTCTGGTACTCTTACGTATGATATCTATCATAACACATAATAGTACTAGACAGAGTAACAATAATCTATCTAGATTATTGCACATACATAAAAAAAAACTTAAGTATGTTAAACTAAAATGAAAAAAAAAACACAATTGAAAATCTTTTAGGCGAATGTTTGTAGTATATATTTTATCATTGGACTCTGACGCTAAGAACTCACGGAGCGGTTTTTTCCCGCGCCCGCCGCGGAGGCGGAATCGCGTTTAATTTTCAAAACTACTCGAAGCCAGAGTTTTGTGCGGCTGCGATTATCGCCCGCAAACCTGGCGGTTGATTATCGCAAGAAGGACCTTCGTCGTACTTTGATCGCAGAGCGCGCGGGTGGCCCGACCCGCCGCGGCTGCGGTGCCGCGAGCGTCGCCCACCCGCGGGTGCAGCAGGAGCCGCAAACAACCGCAAGGAGTGAACCGCGCCGCGTCGTGAAATGTGCTTGAGTTTTTTACATACATATCTGTATTCTACGAAGGCTGCGGTGCCGCCACCGGGGCGGGCGCGGGAAAAAACCGCTCCGTGAGTCCTTAGCGTTTACATATCTTTATAGCGTACAACCGCTTGTCATAAGTTGGTAGAGCCGAAAGCAACGCGAAACAATTCCGAACATCGTATGACGTTGTTTTACTTTCAACTTTTTTACTCACAACTTTTTAATCGTAAGTTGTCTCTTTGATATCTTATCCAACCGAGTTCAGAAAAGGAGGTTCTTAGTTCTAAAACTTTCTTTTGTATTCCAGGCTGGGTGGTGTGTGGCGGGTGGACGCGCGTGTACTACCACCGCGGGGAGAGCGTGCGCGTGCGCGGCGCGGGGGAGGCGCTGCTGCGGCGGCTGGCCGCGGTCGCGCCGCCGCACGCCACCGCGCTGCACGAGATGACGCTGGAGCGCGGCGCCGCCTCGCAGCTAGGTGAGTCTATGTACTACCACCGCGGGGAGAGCGCGCGTGCGCGGCGCGGGGGAGGCGCTGCTGCGACGGCTGGCCGCGGTCGCGCCGCCGCACGCCACCGCACTGCACGAGATGACGCTGGAGCGCGGCGCCGTCTCGCAGCTAGGTGAGTCTATGTACTACCACCGCGGGGATAGCGTGCGCGTGCGCGGCGCGGGGGAGGCGCTGCTGCGGCGGCTGGCCGCGGTCGCGCCGCCGCACGCCACCGCGCTGCACGAGATGACGCTGGAGCGCGGCGCCGCCTCGCAGCTAGGTGAGTCTATGTACTACCACCGCGGGGAGAGCGTGCGCGTGCGCGGCGCGGGGGAGGCGTTGCTGCGGCGGCTGGCCGCGGTCGCGCCGCTTTTCTGTTGAATTTTTTCCTGAATGATTTGCTATAAACCTCAAGGAGCCTGAGACCTTTCCAACGAATGCAAAACCGTGGAAATCGGTTCGTGCGTTCTGGAGTTATAGCGTCAGGAAGGAAAACCCGACCTATTTTTATATAGTTGATAAAAGTATAAAGTATATTTATGTATTATATCCGTTTTCAAGTACCCATGATACAAGCGTAAGCTTAGTATGGGGCTAGATGGCGCTGTGTGAAATGTGCTGAAATATATTTATTGATGGGTGCAGGTTTCCACGTGCAGCCGGACGGGCTGGTGACGGGCGTGGAGGGCGGCGGATGCGCGGCGCGCGCGGGCATGCGGCGCGGCGCGCGCCTGCTCGAGGTGTGTCGCGCCGCCACCGTGGCGCTGCACCACGACCAGCTCGTCGACCTGCTCAAGACCTCTGACCCGGTCACCGTGAGTACTACATTTGTGACACTATTTTTTAAGTCTTTTGGACCCGGTCACTGTGAGTACTACATTTGTGGCACTATTTTCAAAGTCTTTTGGACCCGGTCACCGTGAGTACTACATTATAGTGGATCCAACCGTTTATTTTCTATTTGACAGCAGCAATAGAACGTAACTGCAACATGTTACGCAAAAGTTCACTATTGCAATGCGAGGTTTTAAAAATATGGCAACTGCCTAAGTTTGCTCCTTGATCCCGTATAATAATCATCTTTAACAAATTGAGTCCATAAGAGTAGTAGTTTTTTTTATAAATTACATGAAATAACAAACGTTTTTAAAATTTTACGTTCTATGGTTATCAACATAGTGATGTTACGATTGAGATATCGATATATTGTTTAGTAACCATTTTTATACTGGTATAATGTAGCATTCTAATGTAGTATAAATATAGATTGGTATGAAATGATATGGAACAATTATTGTGACTTTTTTTTTATTTACTAATTGTCAAATATATATTTATTCAATAATAAGAAACTATATTTACACATATTAACACTAATAGAACTAAAAAAGAGTATTTACATCTAAACTAAATTTAAACAATCTACGTGTGGTATGGAGCCAAGAACGCTGGCCTCATTCCCACGCTGGATTGCTATAGAAATCCTTTGCGCAAGGAACCAGCCAGCGTCTCTAGTGATTTTAATTTATTTATTAATCAAAATCGGATTCATCGTCGCTGTCACTCGAGCTATCGCCGACATTTACAATTAATTGTTGATTCGTATTATTTATCGCACGTGTTTATCCCACTCTGCCTTTGTAGTTTCTTGTGTTTTTTTAATTACATTTTGCCAGTTTTCCGCAGTTACTTCCACACATGCATTTTTTTAATAAATCAAGCATTTTGTTTGCCATGAATGGGGGTTTTGTGTTATTTCGAGCAGCGTGTCCTTTTACTTGAGCCTATGTTAATTCAATGGCATTGTATTGACAATAATAGGGTGGAAGTCTAAGAACCCCATGACCATGTTCTGCAGCTATTTCGTTGATCACATATCGAAATGAATCGATATCGTGTCCACTATAATCACTTGGTCACAACACTATTACTGACAATTAGATCTGTCAAAAAGAAAATAAATGGTTGGAACTATTATAGTGGCACTATTTTTCAAGTCTTTTGGACCCGGTCACTATGTGTACTACATTTGTGGAACTATTTTTAACCGACTTCAAAAAAGGAGGTTATCAAGTCTTCTGAAAGTTATTTTTTTAAAGTATTTTGTGTTACTGTTTGTCTTTTTTTTGGTTTGTGTGTGACGACAATAAAGAGTTTTATCTATCTATCGATCGATTTGGGAACAGAAAATTAAGCTGATTTCAGATCAAGAAAGAGTTTCGTTGGTATCTTATGAATGTAGGCACACATGTTGTTTTGGCTTGGTGGTTAAAGCGCTTATCTTTCTGACCAGTAACTTGTTTTTTAAGTTATGTGTGGATTTGCACTTTAACGCTGAATTTAAGCATTGTGAAGAATCCGAAGAATCGGGATCATATCATCATAAAAAGTGGCCCGGCACGTCACAATCAATTGTGCGGGGAGTCATTACGCTTAACGATGTCGACTACGACACGAAAAGGAAGACAGAGAGGAATTGATAGCGTGTTCACACCATTCTGTAAAAGTACAGGTGTATTTTTTCTCCTTCTTTTTGGCCTTAAGTTTGTATTGCGCCAGTTCTCGAGTTAAAGGGTGTTTATTGTGTATCTGGCCCGGACTTGCGAGTGAATAATTAATTTTGTTTATTCCCAGGTGACGGTAACGTTCGCGAGCAGCTCCAGGTGCCAGTGCGAGTCGCCTGCGGAGGAGTGTGCGCCGCTGGGGCGCGCGGACGCGCAGCAGCCGGGCCGCCCGCGCCGCGCATACGAGCGCGCCATCTCGCCGCCGCGCTCCGACAGTTCCGGGTATGGCACTGGTGAGTACCGCCGTGGGGACTAGGCTCTCATGATTAGGGTACTTGAGTGGAATGACACTCCAGAACAGCTGGTGGGGACTAGGCTCTCATGATTAGGGTACTTGAGTGGAATGACACTCCAGAACAGCTGCTGACCTTGGAATCAAGCGCAAGTTCGGTCATGTATGGAGTATTGTTCGCACCTTTGGGATGGATCTGCCAAGTACCAGCTTGAGGCGTTAGAGTTAATTGAGAAGCGGGCAAAAAATATCATCGCGAAAGACTCACTCTGTAGCTCAAAATTACAAAGCCTTGAGCACCGCCGTAAGGTGGCTGGCCACTCTTTCGGTTTTTTACAGGTTGCATTTCGGAGAGTGTGCGGAGGAATTGCATAATTTAATTCCTGCAGCCCCATTTCACCATCGCACGAGTAGAGGCACGGCAAGGAGGCACCGATATACAGTTGAGGTTCCAAAGACTCGCACCAAGCGTTTTGCTTCGACTTTCATCGTGCGAACAGCCAAACTGTGGAACTCCTTGCCCGAATCTCTATTCCCCTTGAACTATAATTTGTCGGTCTTCAAGTCGAGAGTAAACCGGTTTCTTCTAGGCAAGCGCGCTACATCGTAGACTATAACGTTGCTTAACATCAGGCAAGTTGTAGTCAAGCGTAAGCCTATTTCATGTTAAAAAAAAAAAAAATCAATGTCCAATCCCAAATATTTATTTATTTATTCATTCAATCATTCGTTCGTTCATTCATTCAAACGTACGTTCGTCATTTCCGTCATTAGTTTGTTCGTTCTTTCGTTCGTTCGTTCGTTAATTAATTTATTTATTTAGATAAATAGATATACACTTTATTAAAATATTGCCATTGTCTCATTGTTGACCTACAAAACGCGTCACCGTGCTCTGAAAGTTCCGGATATGTAATAGCGAGTCGTAGGTAGGTACTTGTAGGTCGTTTATAGACGAGAAGTTCAAATTCAAATTCGTTTATTAGCCAAAAAGAGATAACAATATAACCTTAAACATAATCATACCTACAGTGTTAAAATAACTTATTTTACTAAAAGGTTAAAATACACGTACTTGCGAGCCCTGCACTAAGTATGTCACTTGTGCCGCAGGTGCCCGCCTACAGATTTACTTATAACAGTACTAGAGTGCGGTGCGGTAATAATGGATATAATAAAAGATTATACTGAAATATTGGCTACAATATCTCTATTGTTATGAATTTAAACTAGTATCAGTACAACGTCGAATACCAGCAGTCTGCCGACTGGGGTGACGACATAAGCCTGTGTTGTGTATGTAAGTATGTGAGTGTGTGTGTATTTATATGTGTGTGTGTGATGTGTTTGTGTGTGTGTGTGTGAGATGTGTTGTACGAGTGTGTCAGGGTTATTTATTTTAATATCTTTAGAAGTTCTTCTGTTTCAGAATATGATAGTGACATTAAATATTTTTGAACGATTATTTTGCATTGCCTGTTGGTTTTGTCATGAATTTTGCAAAGATACATAATTTTATTATATATATAGGGAAACCGAAACTCAGGCAAGCGTTGCGCAAACGCGGTTTTAACTCTATGCTGGGTTGCACGGGGAGGTCTTCTTCGGGGTGATTCAGCGGCATCAGGAGAAAAAATACTTCTAGTTTTATGCATAGCAAGTGTTACCTTTTGTATATACAATTGCCTCACGCTTAGTACTCTCGCCTCTGAATAGACTTGATCCGTCGGGTGTCTGTAAGGTCTCTTCAGCATCAATTTCAAGACTACTCGCTGCGCTCTCTCTACCTCCATCATGTTAGTGACTCCTGCTCCTCCCCAAGTGGTAATACAATAGGTAAGTATAGATTCACAGAGACTAGTGTATACTAAGCGTAGTGTCTGTTGATTAGCGCAGTTCCGCAAACTTTTCATAATGTAAATTAATTTACGAACTCTTTTTGACAGGATTGATATGTGGTCATGGAATGTGAGTCGCTCGTCAATCATTCCCCCAAGTCTCCCAAAATATCGAAAATTTGGTTGAAAGAGTGGCCAAAAACATAGACATTAAAACCTGCAAATTGGAATCACAGACATCTCTGTATGGAATCCTTTAGGGCTTTTTGTTATATATATTTTAATAAAAATGTCTTGTCCAACATAATTTACACGACATACCATTATTTTTCAAGATTATGTAATTCAAATTTTGTTATGTAGCACGTTGACATGAATACTGTATCATTTTCCACTCACTCATTCGTAAAATGTTCTTTAATTCATTCAAAGTGGAAACCATAAAAAAACGTCTACGATTACGGCTTTAGAAATTGATAAAAAATGGTTAGCATTCAGCATACTATTGCATGTACTTTTTTATAATAAAGCTGTATTTGTATTTCCCAGGTGGTTCAGGTCGCAGCGCGCGCCGCTCTCCGCAGGCGTCGCCGGTGTCGGAGAGCGTGATCCGGCGGCGGAGCTCCCACGACGACGCGGTGCCTTCGCCCCGACACAGCAGAACCAAGCGGGCCTCCGCTAACACCAGCTCTCTTACTGTGAGTCACTTGTAGTTATACATATATGTAGGTGTGGTATATCGACAAAAAAATTATACAAAATCCACGCATTATAAGGATTATCGTTTAAATTTGTAATAAACAAAATAAATGAGTCTAAATGATGGCTACTCGGCAAGGATGTCATTGTTGCTTGTATCGAATACCTACAGAATTTATATACACGGTTATCTACTTATAATCTTCGCCTAACTCCTAAGGTGGGCTATAGTAATTCAAAAGCTACAACTTGTGGTCCGAGTTTTGGTAATTCGCGAAAAAATATCAGCTGTTTCATATAAAGTCATCCTCTTACAAGGTTTTTTTGGTGAATTTCCAAAAGTCGTAGGACAAATTTGGTCGATTTTAACCGTACTAAAGCTACCCTTACAAAGGGATGCTTTAGTTACCAATACTCTTGTACACATAAAACATATCTTTGTTCCATCACTATCCAATTCCACATACAGGAAGAGCTAATGCGTCTGATGGACGCGGAGCTGGGTCCGGCGGGGCGCACTGCCGCGCCGAGCACGCCCCCGCAGCCCGCGGGCCCTGCCGCTCGCGCGCCGCCGCTGCCCCTGCCTGACTGCGCTGCGCTAGACTGGGCGACACTCGTACACACCGCCACCAGGGCCATGCTACAGGTAAGATATGTACTGGTCGTTTACCTTTAAGATCCTTTATCAGGCCACTAAAAGATGCAGTCTTTTAGATTGGGTTCGCCTCCGCAATTGTTGTGGTCTTCCATCATATGCTTGGGCTCCGGCGCCAGCCGCACAGCCTCTCAGGGCCCAGAGGTCCAGTGTAACCTAAAACAACCTACAAGGGGGAAACTGGGATACTTCTGGAAGTTATCAGTCCTGATTCCATCGGCATAGTACTTATATTGCCCATATTCCCTTAACCGATTTCTCTCACCGGTTGTTTCATGTTTCGTAACCACAAGGTTAAAATACCTTCCCCTTGAGTCTTAACCCTCATCACTATGGGTTAAATAATTGTCGGCTAAAATAAGTAGGTACCCCAAGATTTATAATGCCTTGGACAACGTCCGAAATCAAGAATATTAATTTAAAAAAAAACCCTCATCACTGATGGACGTGACTCCCCCGCACATTAAATTATCTCAGTTCTCTTAGGAAAATACATTATGGTAAACGCCCGGGCCCTGCTTGTTTTTTTTTTGTGTTTTCAGAGGTATTAATTTAATGTTATTTTTTTTGTTGGTTTGTTGTTAGATCTGTGAAGAAACACAGTACCCATCGATAGACGTCGCCGACCCGTCTTTAGACGCTATAGCCAGTGAACCCACCAATGATTGGACTGAAACAACTGCAGTAAGTATCATACCATTATATCAAAGCATATGTATGTTTTTTAGTCTGTTCGTTCTGCTTTCATGCCGCTACGGAGGGATGGAGTATCGCTATTATGCATATTTTTGGTATGGTGATAGAGTAGGGCCCGGAGAGTGTCATAGAAAACTCATACCTTAAACAAAAGGCCAACGAAGCCGCGGGCACTCAACTAGTACATGAACTAAGCAAAATATGCGTTTTATGACATATTATGTATGTAATTGCAATATGTAAAATTTTTCACAGACACCAGAATCAACGCATGTATCAACGCCAACTAACGTGAGCACAGTGAGCAACAATACAGCAACACCGAGCAACAACACAGCAACACCGAGCAACAACACAGCAACAAACTGTGCCTGCGGGCTAGCGTCGCGTGTGGCCGCCCTGGAGGCCGACGCTGTGGCCGCGCAGCGACACCGGCACCAGCTGGAAGACGAGGTACGCATTATACCAGCAACGATATACATAGCAACAGGCTGCTGTATATATATATATAGCAACACCAAGCAACAACATAGCAACAAGCTGTGCCTGCGGGCTAGCGTTGCGTGTGGCCGCCCTGGAGTCCGACGCTGTGGCCGCGCAGCGACACCTGCACCAGCTGGAAGACGAGGTACGCATTATAGCAGCAACGATATACATAGCAACAGGCTGCTGCTAATACAGCAACAACACAGCAACAAGCTGCGGCTGTAGGCAAGCGTTGTGTGTTGCCGCGCTAGAGGCCGCGCAGCGACACCGGCACCAGCTGGAAGACGAGGTACGTATTATACCAGCAACGATATACATAGCAACAGGCTGCTGCTAATACAGCAACAACACAGCAACAAGCTGCAGCTGTAGGCAAGCGTTGTGTGTTGCCGCGCTAGAGGCCGCGCAGCGACACCTGCACCAGCTGGAAGACGAGGTACGTATTATACCAGCAACGATATACATAGCAACAGGCTGCTGCTAATACACCGGCACAAGCTGGAAGACGATGTATGCTCGACACCAACAAAACTACGAACAAAGCAACAAACTGCTTGCTGCTCACACAACACAGCAAATAGTTGGAACACTTTACCAAAAGCTGTGTTTCCTGCGAACTACAATCCTGGGGCCTTCAAATCTAAGAGTTAATAGGTATCTTCTAGATAAGCGTGTTATACCCTAGGCTGCAACAATGCTTACCATCAGACAGGCTGTAGTCAAACGTAAACCTATCCCACGTAAAAAAAAAAGTTCCTGTTTATTGTACAGCAACAGAACCAAAATCAAACTGCTGATTATACAATGATTACACACTAGTAAGGTTACGTCATTGCGTCTGCTATAATACAATAGGTTTAATTGTTAGTTTCCAGATATCCTTACAATAGAGTAATAATGATAATAAGAGTAATAACAATGGGTACAGAATTGCATTAACATAATAAAATAGAAATAGCCTTTATTTCAGATATACTCAGTTGTTTATTACAATAAAATACTTCAAATGTCACGTTAGAATTTCATCAACAATAAATGGGAAGAAGAGGTAATTTTAATTTTTAAACATGTCACAATCCAACACAGCATCTCAAATAACACTGCAGAAATTATTTTTCTATGTCTAGTAAAATCAGTAATACAGACATACAGAATTGCATTAAGTAATATTTATTTCTATACATATCGTAACACTAACTAAAATTGCTCTAAATTGCATTAAAATAATCTGCTTAAAATTATCTTGTGTAGGCACAATTTATTTATTTATATTTTATTTATTGTCCATACTTTTCCGCTTCATCGGCTTATGATAAAACGATACGTAAACAGCAAACCGGACGTAACCTTTTTTTTATCAATTATCGCCTTAGTTACTTATGATTTAGTTAGGTATTAAATATTTGTCGTATATTTTCGTAGAAGGACCTGGGCGCCCACCACGATGTATCTGCCCAAAAGAACTCCCGTAATGATTTAATTCAGCGGGGGAGTTACGACCCTCAGTCATGAGGAAAACGACTCAAGAGAGAAAATCTAGAGAATATCTGTTTGTCATGTTTGTTTAGATACTAGTCTGTTATGTACTGGATAGGTTGTTATTTAATTTATTTATAGTATGCAACATTAAATTACAAAAATTGTTCAGCCTTGTGATGGGAGCAGAGCCGGTTTCAGCCAAACGCAGATATGGTTTGATAAATAAATTAGTAGATCGGATGAGAAAGGCGTCAGTGTTGAATGTTGGAATATTACAGTATTACACTTAAGCTTAGTTTAGAACTTCTCCTCCTCGAGGCCGTGCTTGAAGAACATCATGATGGGGACCTGTGCTCCGTCGATATCTCTGTACTCGCACATGGCGACCATGCCGTCACAGTCCATGGACTCGCCCGTGAAGAACTGAAGCTCCTTAAACCTGCCCAGGATGTCCTTCATTACTTTGTTCATGTTGGTCTTGAATACATCTACTTGGTCGGGGGCCTTCTCTTCTAATTTTGCTACTAATTTTTTCATGTAATCTTTGAGATATAATGTGTAGGATTTCTTGTCACCAAAGGCGTAAGTCTCGACGAGCCTGTGATTGAGGACGATGTCGACTCCGCTTTCGACGGCAGAGTCTGTGCCCTCGTCGGCTTCCTCAGCGGAGGGGTTGAAGCCCTCAATATTGATGTCACCCTGTGCTCTCGTCACCAGTTTACCGGTGACTTCGTAAATTACTTCGTCGACCAGTTTCATTCTGTAGGTGTCCGAGAACATCTCGTCACCGGTAATAATATCCTTATAAATTCTCATTTTGTTGGATTAAAGGAGATTAAAACTAATAAAAACCGAAACTACGGCTCGCAGCCCCAAGTACTAAACCGGAAAGGGATATATATAGGTATTTCTTATTTTATGTACCTCTCTTTGAGTCCTTTTTTTCTTCATGACTGAGGGTCGTCACTCCCCCGCAGAATTAATTCGTTAGGGTAGTTTTCTTGAGCAGATACATCGTGGTGGGCGCCCAGGTCCTTCCACGGCAGACACATGTCCTCGGATATTGTGGTCCTCAAACATGTCGGTTTCCTTACGACGTTTTCCTTCACCGTTAAGTTAAGTTTATGTACCTGCTGGACTACATTTAATTCGGATTTTACTCCAACAGTACACAGTGTGCTCATTCTGTAAAAAAATGGTACCCTCGTTTTGACAATTGTTAGATTGTAGTATGTTGCTCCGAGTCTAATAATATGGGGTACAGGTGTTATATATACTACAAATAGCCTACAGGTAATGAACGGATTAAATTTAATCCGCTTCATATCCCTCAAACTAAATATTCTACTGATACCCACGAGTATATTATAGTTAGTTTATATGTATATTTTGATTTAATAGAATCTATTCATCAGAATTTTTTATCATTTCATTTCAACTATCTCTAAAAAGAAACATTATCCGTGTTGGTAACAAACCCGAATCAACCAGTTTTAGATGCTCAGTCCAGTTTATTAGCTTACTTGTAACTACAATAAAATAAAATAGCCTTTATTTTTACTGCTACAGAGTGACTTGATATAGTACTGATATGGTATTTTTTTTTACACTGCTCTTGATAATTTTTAGTAGTTTTATAAACTTTAGTATATAGTAGTTATTGTTTTCTTCTCTCTATTTTTCTATTCCTTTGGATCATTTCTTGCCAGTAAAATCTATGAACATAGTTATATTTTTCTATTTTGTCTTCATGTTTCACATATTCTTCTTACATAAAGCAAATTGTTGATAGTACTTGGATAAGATTGTTACAGGGGGGTTGGAGAAGGAGAGAGGCTGCTTGCTTGTTTTGATTTTTGTTGCCTGTTGTTACTTGCAGTTGGTATTTCGTAGCTTGTTGTGGGTCTGTTTGTTGGACTCTCTTGTAGAGTTGTCTGCAAAGCGACTTGTAACTGCAAGACAACTCATTAATCAAATAAATCATATGTTGGTTCAAGTAGCATTTATAGGAGTAGTAAATTACATTACATGTAATACTTGCTATCCCTGTATGTATAATAATATATTACTTCTGTATTACGAATTTGTTCATATATTTTTAAGGTTCCGTACCCAAAAGGTAATTAATATTTCTCTTAATGTTTTGTGGCCAATAAGTATATAAGTATTATATCTGTCATATAGTTACCGCGACACAAGTGTTTGCGTTAGTAGGATAGAGGGAGCTGTGTGCAATGTCTCCAAATATTTATTTATAATGTCAGCGGTGTAATTAACTTTATTTCTTGTTGGCAGGTACGTCGACTTCGTCGCCACAACGTAAGGCTGCGCGAGGAGTCAGCCAGAGCAGTATGGCAACTGCGGCACTTCACTCAGTGGCTCAAACGTACTGTCGACCGACAGTAGTGCCGCCCTTACTGCGGTAATCGGTCACGATCAACAAAGTTAAGTCGAGCGACGCGGCCAATCTTTGGATGGGTGACCGCTGCAAAAAATATAAAGAGAAATTTACATCTAAACACTGTTGTGGGTCGAACAACAAGTCAAATAGTCGGCTGTTCGTAATAGTATGGCAATAATATGTTACTTACTGTGTTTACTGGTAATGTGTTTAGTTTTGTTAACATTCTTACAATACTCAGGTCTACGTAACGTATGTTACTTTGACTTTATTATACGTATGTATACCAAGGTGTTTGAAAGTGACACTTTTTACATTCAAAGGATAACTATTCAGAGACATTTTCAGTTGGAGTTCATTTATGCAGAATTTTTATCTAGTACTCGTTACTATATTGCAATTTAACAATGGAGTAGCAACTTACAGAACAGGTGAAAAATGAAGTTATACTTTTGTACAGAGTGCTAAATAAACCATTGAATTGAAACAATGTTTCCAAGAAAATTAACATAGGTTTATAAAGGCTTTGCTAGAATAGACTTTAGTAATAAGAAACGAAGAACACCAATTAAAATTGTCTTATGAGGTATTAAAATATAAGTAAATTTATTAAACGTTACGCGCTACATCTTATGAATTACGTGCCTTTTATTAGAAGCGTTTGTTTTCGGCTGAAATAAATATATACATGACATTTATTCGTATGTTACTGGAACATTATGTTCGTTGTCGATAATAATTGGAATCACTTATTTATTGAAAGTTATCTTTGCTAACGGTAGTTATAGCGTAGCATTGTAATTATCTACTAGATATAGAATATCTATGGGCTATAATTGATATCAGTATAGATGAGCCTAAACCTTAATTGATATCACGTACTTGTACGTAATTAACATCGCATCAGTGTGTAAAAATAAATGCAAGCCGACATTCCTTTCAAAAAAACAATAAATACCTAGTAATTATTCTGGTACATTGCACACCGCGCCATCTAGCCTCACACTAAGCAAACGCTTGTGTCGTGGGTGCTGGATAACGGATATAAAACGAAACAACACTGGAAGTTTCTTTGTTAGTTTTTCAAGAATTATAAATATTTATTATTATTATTTATAATTCTTGGAGAAATAAGAGAGAAACTTCCAGATTATAAGCTTAATAATGAAAGTGTCGGTTTTTAGAGTGTTAGGCTGTAGACCATTGTGTGATGGCTAATATGGTTACTTGCCACTAAAGCAATAAATTATGACAGTGGTTTTACTACGTCAGTACCAGTGGTTTCATTATATACAAATTTTTATATGTACATTTTCATCTAACATGAAACCGGTGTGGCATTATAAAGAAAATTCCACTGTATTCCAAATTGTTTGCCACAATCTAAAAAAAAACGATTAAGGTGAACTTAAGACCAATAAAAATGATAACACCGAACAATATACTCGTATTATAATTTAATAAAAAAAAAACAATGGTTATCTCCAGTAATAATCCTGCAATATCGTGAACACCAATACAATTAATAATAATTGTAATATGTTAATTAGAAACCTAGATATAATTCTGACGATCATCATTTAGCCTTGATGAAGTACTTGTGTTACTAAGTTCTATGGCGTTGATTATGGATATGAGATTTTTATTGGACAGTATTTGTAAAAGTTTATAGAGTATTTCATGTTAGGTCAGTTTGTATGTTTTTAATCATTATAAACTTTCCACATACAAATTTATCACAAAATATCACAAACTTACATAAGCCATTGCAATCAAGAGACATTAAAACATTGTAATGTCGAATTAAAATCGGAATTTCAACTTTATTGTAGACATTTAGATATGTTTGATTTTCTGTAACTTGTTTCAAATCTTGTTTCCAATTTTGACATGATTTCATTTAAACAATCCTATGAACAAAAGCCTGTGGCAGTAGGAGTCTCATATAGTTTAGATTTAATTTAATAATCGTATACACGAAAGCTTTATTAGGGTAGGTATTATTTAATATTTATTGCCGTTATGATGGTGTCAAACCTAGAGGATGTAAAGAAAAAGCGGTTTTATGTATATTTCAAATTTGCCATTACTGATTCACATTGTAAATTTTGCTGTACATTTAAATACGAAATACTGTCATAAAAGTCTATTTCGGCGGACGATTCCTCAGCGCAAGTATGGGGACGTCTGCCTAAATGGTTATGCATTTTTGGACCTGTTTTTATATACAGCCAGGTGTCAAATTTTCTTAAAATGATTTGTATATTGTAAGACGAATTTCTGATATTTTTTACACAAGATGTTAGTTAATTACTTAATTTTTACAGACTATCTATTACTTATGATAATGATGATCTACTACTACTGTGGCACATTTTTCACAAGTTTTTTCATAAAAGTATGAAGTAAAAGTAGAAAGCACACCAAAATCTTAAGTTTTTGATAAGTTTATTTATCTTATATACCGATTTCCAAAAAGGCAGAGGTTCTCAATTCGGTTGTATGTTTTGTGCCAATATCGCGCTTTATAAAAACATGTGCCTTCTCTTGTTATGTATTTGTTATTCAACTGTGAGACAGTTTTGTATTATAACCCATAATTAATTGATTGTATATGTTATGGGTAAAAATGGAAGTTAAAACGAACATAGCTTTTTCGATTTTCTCTTATTATTTCGACTTTATCCAAAGTGCTTGGGTAATGCTAGATGTACCCAGAAAACACTTAAGTTTATTACATCTAAGTTTTGTTTTCATATGAGTTTCCGTATCTCAGCTAGCGGAGGCAATCGCATGCGATTACCAATATTAAGCAAAGGTCGACGCGGTCAGTCCTTGGATGGGTGACCGAAAAGTGGCACTCCATTTTGGGCGCTTCCGTGGGTCGGATAACACGTTAAATTGTAGGTCCCGGCTGTTTGTTTAGTACGGCAGTCGTTAAGCCATGTCAGAGGCCTTTGGGGCGAGCCTTGATAAACTTTCGACACCAGAGTTGGCCACTCTCATACGATAAGAAGAAGAAGACATAAGTTTTAAGTATTTACTCGTAACATATACAATCCATACATTATTTTATGCTAATCAGGAGTCCAATAGATAATTAAAATTTGGTTTGACATGTTTAATTAGCAGTTATTTTAAAAAGTAATTTATGTTATGTATCCCTTCCACTACTGCCAATCATATAGGCGTATTAAGACTATATACTACCCATAACATCTTTTTTGGACCATTTACATGACATATGTATCTATATTTTCAAACCTCTATGTTAGTTAATAATTTGACTCTATTCTAGTTACGATAGAAATACGTTATACTATGAAGTATTCTTCTTGAGTCGTATTTCGTCATGACTGAGGGTCGTGACTCCCCCGCAGAATTAATTCGCTAGGGGAGTTCTCTTGGGCAGATACATCGTGGTGGGCGCCCAGGTCCTTCCACGGAAGACACACGTCCTCGGATATACTACTATGAAGTATTCTTATACGTAAATGTATCTACTTTGTTTTGAAGTGTCTGTATTGTCCTGTTGTTTTAGAATGGCCCAAATGGGTCATAATGAATGGGTGCTTGTTATTTTAACTTTTCTATTACCGGTAATGTTAGGGACTAAGTAAATCTAAGTTCAAGTTTTTAATAGGAAGATCAAGTTTACTTAATCTTATGATAAACCTAACTTAATCTTTGTTATTCGGTCTCTCAGCATTACCTATAACATATTTATGACAAAAGATAGTATAAAAAAGGTAGTTTATTTAAGCAATGACTATTTAAGTTAGGTACAAGCAGTTCAGATTACTTTGATTTTTGATGTTTCGTATTAAATTTTCTAACAATATTTTTGTATCATAGAAGTAATGAAAGCGATGCAAAGAAATTCAGAGTATCGACGATAATATAATGATTATAATGAACCAAATGTTTACGACAATTAGTATTATTTAGCGTAAATAATTTAAGTTTTTTCATTAATTTAACAGCTCCATGTATCGGTGTGATTGTAAAGACTGTGTACAATTGTATACTTATTTCATTCATTTATATTTCTATCATACTCGAAAGTGTTATGGCTGCTAAACTCACCTCTTTTGAACATTTTAGCTTTTAAGTTATCCACAGATAATTAATAATAATTAACCATTCGTCCCAATGTAGGTACTCAGTTATAAACCTATTTGTCAATTATTTCAATGACTAGGGACGAAAGTCCTCGAGAGTTTGTTGTACGTTATATTTACTCGTTTTATTCCCACCACATTTTCGTGTCTTCGTAAGTTATTCCTCTTTAAATTATTGTCTGTAGTTTAGTGATTTTGTAGTTTATGGACGATCGTATCTTTTATGTTTACTTGACGACTCTATAACTGCGTTGTTGATTGAAAGGAAAGAAACTTACAGGAAGCGATACTTAGTTATGATTTCATTTGAGTTTTACAAAATTGTACACACGTGTACGATACATTTATTTTTATTACGTCACCAAAGCGATTAATGTTAACCTCCACATATATTTTTTGTAACTTTGTTTATTTTTCTTAGCGAGTTCAGTGTTTTATGTTAAGTAGTTAATTTTTCTTAAGTTATGCTGTAAAATATTATAATGGACATTCCAATTAAAATAAACATTATGTACCAAAGAATTGTATTTTATTGAAGTGATCTTAGAATCGGAGGGTCTTTAAAGGTAGGTAATGTATTAGCGGCAATACATACATACATACATTTTGAGCCGAACTACTAGATATATCTAATTTACTGCTGTAGCGCTGCGATCCAAAGATATAGACATTATCTCTGCAGTAGTATTTTTTTAAAAGAAGATATGTGTTTTTTTATGTGCAGAGATAAGTAGCTTTACGAGAAATGAAGAACGAAAAAAGTAACTTAAATACAAGAACATTTTTGAATCGGATATAACAAAACTCTCTCGCTCTCTCTCGAGATCGCTCTTAGCGATAAGGCCGCCAATTAAAACGCAAATTTTATTTTATGTATTTTTGTATTGTTTTTATGTAAGTGGCGTTTTAATAAAGAATTTATCTATCTATCTATCTACGCCTACGCTACTGGAAATTGCTATGCTATCATAATCTCAGATTAAAAGTAATTTAGCGAGTGACACTATTAAAACATAGTACCCATGCAAATCAGTCGTAGATCAATAAGTACCTTTTTTTCTTTTTTTTTTGTTTGACCCAGGAAAACCCTTTAAAGGTACCACTCGACCCCGGGGAGGGCGAGTGGTTATGTGGGAGTCTCCGCCAGAATGACGGCGTACCCACTAAAAATCTGAGGTGTTCCTCCTCTGCGTCGCTGATCGGGGCTCCGGGAACGCTAGGCATACTACCGCAGCCCCGGCGACGCCAGCCCGACAAAGATCAATAAGTACCTAGCTTAATCTAATATCTTAAACGTTATCAATACTTATAAATCGATTTGTGTTTGGAATACCCAAGTTTTATCACGGACTAACGTCGAACAGAAGCTATGGTTATCGTATTAAGATATACGTCATATCTTAAAGTGGGTATAATATCAGTGCGACCAATAAAATACTTAGTTGATAGGTATAGAATGCCTCAAATCTGTTTTATTGTGGTTACTTGTAAGCGCGATGACGTTAACTTAACTACCTACCTTACCTTAAGCTCTTAAGATTAGCTAAATGGGCTCATTTAACTCGATAATGAAGATTGCCCAATTCCGACCGACATAAAAAATAAATAAAGAAAATATAGGAAATTAAAAAGCACGAATCACAAGCTTCATTTGTAAAAAAATATATTTGTGATAGCCTTCTTGCCCTCATATCGTGCAAAAACTTGTGATGGAGAATACATACATATGCTTTATTATTATAGTTGCAACTTGGAGGCTGGATGAAATAGCTTTTAGCGATAAGGCCACAACTTGCGACATTACAATAAGTGATCTTTAACACTATTTTATTGTTTATTTGGTGTGTATTGATATAATAATAATTAAGTCTTACGTTAGAGATTATATTTGTTCCGTGATGTTACTTTATAGCTATCTATACACCATACCTGCCGTATATATAGGTAAAAGTCTATAAATGCTAAAACTCATATTTTATTGCAACAGGTAGTTGGTTTTGCTTTTATTCGATAAGATCTCAGTGATTAGGGAAATTCATTAAATCAATGAGGTGACGAATGTATCAGAGTTTATTTTTATAAATAAGATATGATTGTATAGATTATTATCGGTTTCTGTTAGTCGGTATAAGTGCTTGATTCAGAGAAGTGAATTAAAAATGCGCGTTGTTTTACTGCTAGCCCTTTTAGGGTCTGCCTTAGGTAAGAGTTTTTATTTCTGTACTAGTGGACGCTCGCGGCTTCGCGCGCATTGTTTCTGGATAAAAAGTAACCTATGCCACTCTTAAAACCACATACCTACTACCTATATGCCAAAATCATCATGATCCGTTCAGCCGTGTTTGCGTGATGAACGTTTAAATAAACTGAGACACAGATAAACAGACAATGATTCTAAAAATTACTGGAACGTGTTCTGCTACCAATTCCAAGTATGTACCTATCTCCAAACATTTTTTTAAATATCTTCAATGTTCATACTTTCGACCCTCTTCAGCTATATTATATGTATATAGGTGAGCCCGTAACTTCCTATGATACTTCAAGTGGCATTAAAACAAGCGAAAGTATATTTTTTTTAATTTTTTTCCTGAGTAGGTACAATATGGTTCCATAGCGCCAAGTAAATTCGGTCCCAAAACGGTTTTACTCTGATCATATTGCAACCCGTCTATAGAACTTAGTAGTAGGCATAGTTATTTATGTCTGTCATTTTCTGTTCCTTGGTTACCGTTAGACGGTTGCTTTAGATAAAGAGAAATTGATTTTTTAAAATACGTAATTGTTAATGTGTGTTTCTATACAAATTTATATATACCTAGATACATATTATATATAACCTACAATCCTCTAATATTGGATATTGTAAATAAAAGATTTTGTTTGTATAAATTATACAAACTG
The DNA here is from genome assembly GCA_927399415.1 of Macaria notata. Taxonomy (NCBI): domain Eukaryota; kingdom Metazoa; phylum Arthropoda; class Insecta; order Lepidoptera; family Geometridae; genus Macaria; species Macaria notata. Next base: position 7,724,076 of record OV656733.1, read on the forward strand.
TACTATGTTTAGTTAAGTGCACAAGTAGTATGTTTAGTTTTTCTTCTCCTGTTTTAATATTGTATTATTATTGTAAATAAAAACGGATTTCTATGTTATTACAAATTTAAAAATAACGTATTAAAACCATTATAGCTACTTAATAAAAATTCATCAGATTCTGTAGATAGTAAAATAAATACCTACCTAGTTTAATACAGAAACCTCATTTCTACCACAATCACGAGTTTTTGTATCACACGTCCTATCCAAGATATGAATATGCGCTTGGGCATAATTACAGTACCTAACAATTATTTTCGCTTCAATTTTAATTTCTTTCCTACTTTAAATGTAAAATTTACATTTACCCTGTTTATAGGGGAATTAGGGCATAGCTAAAATTATAACTATTGTTTTCTTTCCAAATGTTCTATAAAACCTTAGTGTTATTTATCAAATTTACTTCTAATCATTTACACTCATGACACGACAGAATGATGAAATTTAACTTTTCAGCGGCACCAAAGGTGGCAGAGCGAATTATTGGCGGTAGCCCTACTACCATCGACCGCTACCCGTATATGGCTAACATATACTACTGTTACCCAGCCTGGTGCTTCCAATCCTGCGGAGGTGCTATCCTTACTAACAACATCGTGCTCTCTGCAGCACATTGCTTTATGTACGCTACTTTATATTATTGCTATCTGCATTGATTAGACCGCCTGAAACTAGTTTAAAATTATTAGTTTTTTACATGGACTAGGCTTACAATTACAGCTCACCTGATTTTAAGCACCGCTGTAGTCTTTATTTTTAGTTATTTATTCAAGGGATATTAAAATGTATATAGCTTTACCGTAAATAGGTATGATGGATTGATTTAAATAATTGGAAGTTGTTAATTCTATATCGGTAAAATAGACCAACAATATTTAAATTATATAACAATGGCAATGGCGCAGGAGATAAAATAAATATTATATGATAAGTTTCTTTACAGAATAACACATAGAAAGTATCTAAAATAATTCAGTGCCGTGCTAAGTATTGATATGAATATTAAATCTTAAAAACAAAAAAATATATATTAAGCATGAAGGAATTAAAAGAAATAGAACATACCTACATAAGACCTCTTATTCTTGTAACAGCCAATCAAGTTATTTTGTGTATAGTAACCGCCTTTATAAGCAGATTTTGTCCTTTGACAGTGTATGTTTATATTTTTTGGTATACATTAAAGTTACACAGAATGGAATTGAATGAAAATATTTCTTTCACTCGTTGCCAGAACTATTGACGTGTAACAGATTCTAAACATTGTTTAACTAAGAAAAAGTAATTGTATGACTATTTTGTATTCCAGCGGCGAATTCCATGACGTATGGCGAGTGATTCTGGGTACCTCCTACAATTCGATGTCAACGGGGGCCCAGCACTTAGTATCTCAGGTGATTCTTCACCCCCAGTACGGACAGCCTATTCGACTCAACAACGACGTGGCTCTGTTACGTTTGACCGTACCAGCAGTATATTCCGACGTAATCCAGCCTGCCAGGATCGCTGGACCGAACTATATCTTGGCTGATGGTACTCCTGTCGATGCTATGGGATGGGGCGATCTTTCAGTGAGTATCTGCTCTAATAAAAAGTTTTGTTTGAAATCGTCTTTAATTAGAGAATCACACATCGGCAATTAAGGTGCAAAGAGAGCTCGCTCTTACTGGTTCTTCAAATGCTCGAGTTGATTATATTTGTAAAAATGACATTTTATGCGTTTATACGAAAGCTGTAGAGTAAAAGTTTATTTTTTTGTTCTAAAACCAGTATGGGTCGGTACTGCCTTCTGCATCACAATTTTTAACTACAGCAGAAGGCAGAGCATTTGTTATATATGTAGGTACATTGTTCATGTAATACAATAAAATTTTACTTTACCTTACTTGCTTCCGTTTTACGTCCTACTTTAAATGAATTTTGCAGTAGAGTCAGATCAGGACCCTCGGTAATGAGGAAGTAAGTCGTTATAATTATGAGGGCGTACGTACGTACGTATACTATTTATTTTCCTTTCAGAGCGATGGTCCATCTTCTGATCAACTGCAGCACGTGCAAGTGAACACAATCAACCAGGAGTTGTGCGCGGATCGATATGCGTTCCTCAAGACTCAGATATGCTGTCGAGACTGGCCTGACATTACTGACGGCATGATGTGTTCTGGAATCCTCGATGTCGGTGGCAAGGTAACATTTATGCATGATTTTCGAAGTAAGATAAATAGACGGTGAATAAAATATCACCGAAGGAAATATAGGTCGGTAAATCTTTTTTTATTTTTTACATTAGATAGAGTACGCTTGACTACAACTTGCCTGATGTTAAGCAACGTTGTAATATACGATCTAGCGCGCTTGCCTAGAAGAAACCGGTTTACTCTCGACTTCTTACACATCTCACAGCTAAACGACTAAATGTCAAATTAACTAAATAACCCGACAATCAAACTTGCTGCTTTTCCTCGCTGAATGGCAATAGCTAGTTGTTGCACCAGAAACGATCCAGAGCACCAATCGTAACTCTAAGTTTATGCCCACCAAGATAAAGGATTATACCTGTTTCCCAGGACACATGCCCAGGGGACTCCGGCGGGCCGTTGGTGCACGATGGAGACGTGGTGGTGGGAGTGGCCTCGTGGGGCTACTACTGCGGAGACGCCTTCTACCCCGGCGTGTATGCGCGCGTCTCTCACTATGCCGACTGGATTGTTGACAATGCTTAATTATAGCATTCTTTCAGGATGCCTTATACTTATTACCAACTAATAGACGCCTGCGGCTTTGGTCGCATTATTTTGAGATATTATTGGTATAGTTTTAAAAAAAAACATAACTTTTTTATATATGAACCGATTGAAATGAAACAAACACTAAATGTTTAGTTAAAAATGCACCAACATGTTAGTGAAAGCCGTAGACAAATCGGTTCAGCCGTTTTCGAGTCTATAACAAACAAACATACCTACAGACAAAAAGATTTTTTTAATCATGATTTTTGTTTTTCTATTGCATCAATGAAGACCAACAATTTTTTAAAATTATTTTCAATGAACGACACTATCCGGTTACAGCTTTATTATATGTATATATGAGTTCACCTGAAACCACCCTACTGCAACACAGGGAATTCTACAGCAGTAGCCAGGATACAGAATGTACTTAGCAATATGACAAATTGTAACAAATTTAAGCAACCCTGTTCTAAAAAAAGATTATGAATAATATTCATGTTCAAAGGCAATTCACGTTCGAATTTTGTAGTTTTATTTAGAAACCAAAAAAAGTATCTCCGATCACGTATTGACGGCTAATATATTTTACGTTGAATTATTATGTGATATCAGGATTTTATACTGCCTCTACCCCAAACATCAAGATGATCCTCCGTTTTATTATTAAACTGTTTCCACATTTAAGGTACCTTTCTATATTTTAGTACGAGTAAATTCAAACGTTTTACATAGATTAAGGTCTTTACCTATGAAATTGCCGATTTGTATGACGAAATTGAGAAAAATGTTTTAACAGATTTAGATGCAATTGATAACTATAGTAAGATGGAAAAAAAGCTATGCACTGCGTATATCAATTTCTCAAAAACAGAGTATATGATAAAAATATACCTAGTTAAAGTAGTGAAACCGACGACACATTGAAAGATATGTTTTCAATGACTTCCCTATATGTAATATGCCTAGTAATACATTTTTTTATCTAAAAGGTAGGTACATAATTCAACAATTGATACAGTAAAAATTGTATTTGGATAAAATATAGCTGTACGTAAAACTTACAAACAGATTAAAATGTAAGAAAAAAAACGGCAATTTCATAGGTAAAAAACCTATTATTAACATTTGTTTTTATTAAAAGGTTTTTATTTACTATAATAAAATATAAAAACAAGGGGAAAAAACTAAACATACTAATACTACTAACTACTACAAAAAAAGGGGCACTTAGAAAATCTTTAGAAAAGCCTAAAGATAATCTAAGTGCTCCATCCCACTACCAGAGGGCAGCGTACCCAGCATACTGGCCGCATTACCACGCTGGATGGCAATGCTTATTCGTTGAGCCAGAAAAAGGCCAGCATTAACTAATTATTTGCAATTTATATTTGTTTTATTTCCGTTATCACCAAGAAACAATTACTTACCGAAACCTCAGCATCGAATTTTAGGCATTTATGAGTAGGTACACTGACACGTTTATCACAAGACTATGACGGATAATAATATAATACTTACTAATCCGGCTACTGGCTGCAGTACATTAATTAGATAGGCAATACGTTTTGATCTTAATCCTTAGTTGTAATCTCTTGTTTTAAGTGTATATTTGATCAGGGAGTTGTGATAAGACTCGTATATATAATGTGTGGATCTCACTTTCGGTACGAGTCGGTTGAGCTTGATCCAAGATGCGTGTGCTTATTCTGTTAGCCCTTCTAGGGGGCGCCCTCGGTAAGCTTTTCAATTTTTGTCACTGTTATTCACATATTTTTTTTAGATAAACATATACTTGATTCAAATTTTCGTATGACCGTATAAAAACAGACGCTTTTTAAAAAAAAAACCTTTTCGTTAAAAATAATTATAGTAGATATTGTATAAATAATTATAGTACATATGTAACGTTTTTTTTTTTTAACTTGAACGGGTTTGCACTTGACCTTAGTTTACTTGATAGCAAGCAAAGGCCTAAGATGGAGCGTGCTTACCCGATCAGAACCGATTCACTCTCGCTTTGAAGATTGCTGGAAGTGCGTGGGGAACAGAGAGTCAGGCAGGGAGTTCCACAACCTTGCGGTACGAACAATAAAGGTAGAAGCGTACCGTTTCGTGCGAGTTTTAGGAACTTCCACCATAAACCGGTGTCGTCCTGCCGTACCTCTACTCGTCCGTGTAATTAATTGGTTCAGACCTGAAGAAACTACTGAAACAATTCAATGTTTTTAACATACCTACTTACTAAATATTGTTTACTGTTACTCTCCATCAGGCAATGTGGATACATTTTTATTTAACTTAAACTGTCTCACTGCCGGGCAAAGGTCTTTTCCAATTCCTTTCACTTCCTTCTACTCTGAGCCAGCTCCTTCCAGTTGGTGTGGAAGTCCACCATGTGTTTGCATTATCGATTGCGTACCACCTGTAGGGCCCCATTCAGTTATCATATTACAGACATGTATATTATGTCAACGAAAAATAACAAGATTCGTAAATTTATAAATTTCCTAGAAAAATGATAAACTTTCGTAAGATTCTAAACGAGAGATAAATTGTATTATCTTACGCCCACGTTTTCGTCAATTGATAAACTTACCAAACTCACGCGTAAAATAATAAGTAAGGAATAACCAACCATGTACGCTCTGATTGGTTGAATAAGTCACGTGTTTCTTCGGTTGGGGTGTACTTTACGGGACGCTAAACCTAACCTAACCTTTTTTTTTTTTTTTTTTTTTTTTTTGTCGCTGGGAAAAATGCGTTACGCATCCCCCCCTTGGGGGATTGGGGGGGTATGTGGGACTCCCCGGACCAGAGAGGACCGGTATACCCACTAAACAACCCAGCGGCACTCCGGCATCGCCTATGTGGAAGGGGACTGGGAGACCGGCAAAGCCTTTACGTCCAGCCCCCCGCCGACGACCGCCCGCCTTTACGGCGGGGCCTGCACGCCCCTCCCTGCAGGGGGGGGTGGCCGGGTAAGACCGGGAGTGCTCGGCCATTTCCGCCCGGCGGGGTGGTGAATATGTGCAATGCGGGAGAAGGCGCCCCCGCGCCTGTCACCCGCTATTCACCACCACGGGGCAGACGACTATAATCGCCGTCGTCTCCTGCCCCTTCTCCGCCTGCGCAGCGGCGCCGCAAGAGGGTCTTCCTCCCGCGCGCGCTCCGCCGCCTCCTTTTGGGACATCACGTCCTCACAGAAGGAGGCGACCGCTGCCCATGCCTCCTCGCTTCCCAGCATGGAGTTGACCAAGCTGGGAAGCGAGAGGTCCGGTCCGACCACCGCTACCAAGCCGCGGCGCGGCTCGGACCACGACGGGCACAGCTCAAGGGTGTGCTGCGCCGTGTCCTCCGCCGCACCACAGTCGTGGCACGACGGGTCCTCTTCCCTCCCGATTCGGTGCAGGTACGATCCGAAGCATCCATGCCCGGACAATACCTGCACCAGACGGAACGAGAGGAAGCCGTGGGGTCGCTCGAGCCAATCTCGCAGGACTGGCCCGAGCGCGTCCAGCGTCCGCCGGCCGAAAACGGCAGAGGCGAGGTCCACCGTCCAGTGTTGGACGATCGCGTCCCCCACCTGCTGTCGGACGGCCTCCCGCTCTTCCGGGGCGGGGCGCTCCCCGAGTGCCCTTTGCCCCGCTGTCCACTCGTATACTCTGGCGAGCACCCACGCCTCTAGCTCCCAAGGAGGGGTGCCCGCCAGAGCACAGGCCGCCGCGAAGCTTACCGAGCGGTAGGCCCTCGCCACCCGCTGCGCGATTGCCCTTTGGGGCCTGCGGATCGCGGCGGCGTTCTCTCTCCTTTGGAGGGAGTCCGCCCAGATGGGAGCCCCGTAGAGGGCCATGCTCTTGAGGATGCCGGCATACAACCGCCGGCATCGCGCTTTGGGCCCCCCCAGGTTGGGGATGAGCCACGACAGCGCGCCCGCGACCTTCAGCAGGCGCTTCGACAGCTCGCTGAAGTGCGGGCCGAAGCGCCACCTGCTGTCGAGCACTAGGCCCAGATATTTCATCTGGGTCTTGAGCTCGACCCTGACGCCCTCCACGACGATGTGGGCGTCGGTGGGGATGCGCTGCCGAGGCCCGTGGAAGAACACGGCCTCGGTCTTGTGCAGCGCCACCCCCAAACCAAGCCGGCGAATCCTTCCCGCGACCAAGGATCCGCCAGCAGAGGCCAGGGTCGCCGCCTCCCTGAAGGTCCTCCCCCGGGCAGTGAGGAGGGTGTCGTCCGCGTAGCAGATGACACTCGTGCCACGGAGGAGAGCTCCCCGCAGGAGCCAATCGAAGCCGATGTTCCACAGGAGTGGTCCTAAGACGGACCCCTGCGGAACACCGGATTCCGCGCCATACCGCCGGAGCTGGCCCGCTTTGTCTACCAGGAGGACCGCTCGGTCCTCCAAGTAGCTGGCCAGGAGCCTCCGCAGGTACTGAGGCACTCCGTGGAAGCGGAGCGCCTCCAGTATTGTCGAGTGGGGGATGGAGTTGAAGGCGTTGGCTATATCGAATGACACAGCCAACACTCCATCCCCTGCCTCCACGGCCTCCCTCACTTGGCCCTTGAGCCGGGCCAGCGCGTCGATTGTCGAACGCCCCCTTCGGAAACCGAATTGGGCGTCCGACAGGTTCGGCCCCACCTCCAGGAGGTGGCCATTAAGCCGACCAGCGACGATCCCCTCGAACAACTTTCCGACCTCATCGAGCAGAACGATGGGCCGGTATGCCGAAGGGGAGTCCGCCGGACGTCCCTCCTTACGGAGGAGGCACAGCTGCCCCTCCTTCCAGGGTTTCGGAAACCTCCCCGACGCGAGACACGCGCTGAAGAGGTCCCGAAACCTTCCCTCCATCTGGGTGGCGGCGATGGCCACCACCCGCGCGGGAACGCCGTCCGGCCCTGGAGCCGTCTTCTTGGCGCGGAGATGGAGAGTCTCCGCGGCGAGCTCCCCCGCCGTGACCGGAGGTATCTCCTCCTCCTCCGGCGGAGCCGCCCCCTCCGGTGGATCCATCACTGGTGGGGTTAAGTTGGTCCCGGATGGAAACAGGGACCGGACTACCCCATCCAGCAATGCCGGCTCAAGGGACTCCGTCAGCGGGGGACCGAAGGGGCGCAGTTTGTTCCGCGCCGCCTTGTATGGTCTCCCGTACGGATCCCTGTCGAGACCCTCTAGCATCTCGGCTCGCGCCGCGTCCTCGGCGGCGCCCATTTCCGACTTGAGGACCCGCTTTGCCTCTATGTAAGAGGCGTAGAGCTGGTCCTCGGCTTCGGGGTCTCGCTGGCTGCGCCGTCGGCTCCGCGTGTACTCACGCCTTGCCGCCACGCAGGCGGCCCTAAGCTCCGCTAACCTCTCCGACCACCAATAGACGGCGCGAAGGGGAGGCGGGCGGCTAGACCGAGGCATGCTGGAGTTGCACACCTCAGTCAGGGATCTCCTCAGTTGGGCCGCTGCGGCGTCCACGTCCAGGACTTCGACAGGAGGCGTGAGCCAGTCCTGCACGAACGCCGCCTCCTTAGCTGCCTCACAGTCGAGGCGGGTAAGGGCCCACCGCGGAAAAGGAGACTGGCCCGAGGGGGCCGTCCTCCGGGGGCTCTGGGTGGAGATGTCGAACCGCACATATCGGTGGTCCGACATTGTCTCCACCATCTCCACCCGCCAGTTCACGACGCGGGCGGCCAAGATGGGGGTGGCGAACGAGACGTCGACCACTGACCCTCCCCATCGCCGCACACACGTCTGGACCGTCCCTCTGTTCAAGAGGGACACGCCGGAAGTGGCCGCCCATAGTTCGACCACCGGCCCTCTTCGGTTGCAGGAGGCGGCTGGGTTGCCCCAAGCTACCGACTTCGCATTCAAGTCGCCTAAAACAGCGACCTGACGCGGTGCCGCCCTTCCGATCACTCCGGTCAGGACTTTGAGAAAATTCTCAAAATCCTGGAGAGTGCGATTCGGGGAAAAATAGACGCCCACCAGGGCTATTTCCCCCCACGCGGCCGCCACGTAACCCGGTCCCCTCTCTAAGAGCGAGAGGGGAGGGGAGTCCGTGGAAGACCGCGACACCAATGCCACCAAGCCGTCCCGATCGCCCAGCCAACGGCCGGGGACTGAGTACGGCTCTGAGACCACCGCCACGTCCACCAACCGCTCAGCCATGGCCTGCATGAACAGGTCCTGGGCTGCTTTGCAGTGGTTGGTGTTCGCCTGGAGGATGCGATGTTCGACCCTATCCATCAATCGTCCATCGCTCCCCCCTCATCGGCCGCCGAGGTTCCAGCTTCAGGAGCGGCGGCCGCGGTGGCAGGCGGGGTCGGCGCCTGCGCTTTGCCCTTCTTAAGGGGAGGATTGCAGTTCCTCCCCTTCATGACGTGCCCCGCTGGGATACCGCTGGCTGCGCACACTGCGCAACGCGGCGTGGGGGCCTTGCAGGAGGCAGACTTGTGCCCCTCCTTGCCGCAACGGTAGCAAGTGTCCGCCCTATCCACCTTGGACGGACAGAGGGCCCGCGTGTGCCCAATTCCAAAACACTTGAAGCAGCGCAGAGGCTGATCTTCAAGTGCTCGGACTCGGCAGGAGCTGAAGCCTACCGTAAGCCGTCCCTTAGTGAGGACGGCTCTGGCCGCAGCGACTGGGCACTCGAGGCGGATAGCGCCCATGCCACCGCGGCCGGGCCTGATGTCCCGACCCTGCACCGCTGTCACGTCGCAGCCCCCAATCGCTGCGATCGCCGCCACCACCTCCTCTTTGGTGACCGTGTCGTCAAAGTCGGTCACCTCCAAAGTCGCAGACCTGACGGGCCTGACGACCTTGGCCGCGTCCGCGATGACCTCTCGCAATTTGTTTGCGAAGAGGTCCGCGTTGGCACCACCCTGGGCCCCCGGGAACTCGAAGATTCGAGCCCCGGTTTGGGTCCGGCGGCACGTGACCGCTCCGATCCCAAGTTGGGTGGGATCGGCGTTGGTACGAGCCCGTGTGAGGACGGACCCGTACGTCTCACCTCGCTCCGCAGCCTCCGCGGTGAGCGTGACAACGACGGCCGCAGTCTTGGGAGGAGCCAAAGGCTTCTTCCCACCGGCGGGGGCCCTTTTGGCTGCGGGGGCAGCAGCGGCCGACCTCTTCCCTTTCCCCTTCCCCTTTCCCCTGCCGGTCCCTTGGGACGGGACAGAGGAGGGCGCGTCGGGGGCGACAGAGGCGGCGGCCGTCCTCGCCTTCTTCTTGGCCTTGCCCTTTCCCTTCCTGACCACTTCCGTCCACGACTGGTTGGACGGAGTGGTCGCGGGGAGTTGGGCGTCCTCCCTCTGGGAGGATGGCCCCGGCTTGTCTGGCCTCTTGTCCGCCGCTAGTGGCGGTCGCAGGCGCTTCTCCGGTAGGAGCCTGTCTTCGATGCCTTCGAAGCAGGCTCTCGTGAAGGCCCTTTCCTCCATGATAACCTTGCGGATGATATCCTCAAGGTTGGAGGAGGGGCCCTCAGCCGCCGATTTGGTTTCGGCCTGGGAAGGTCGAGCCGAAGTTCCAGGCGCCGGTCTAGGGTCGGCCTGGGAAGGCCGAGCCGCGGCTTCAGCCGCCGGTCTCTGGTCGGCCTGAGAAGGCCGGGCCGTGACTTCAGCCAGCTTCTTGTGCAGCTGGCTGACCTCCGACTGCAGGTGGTCGAGCTTCGCCTGCAGTTGCCGCGTCTCGTCAGTTGCTGTGCGCTGCACCAGCTCCTGGATGATGCCGCGCATGCTCGCGGCCCTGCACTTCAGGGACTTCTGGAAAGTCCCCTTTAGGTTGGAGGACTTCGAGGCGAGCTCCGCTATCTCCTCCGCGTCCTCCTGCGCCATGCGCTCGAGCTCACCCAGGGAGTAGTCCGAGTACATGACGCGGGAAGCGCCGTACCCGGACTTGGCCCGCGAGACGCGCGCCTGCTGCTCCTTAGCGGCGACCTGCTCCTCCAGGTCCTGCTGCAGCTGCGCCCGCTGAGCCAGGTTCAGCTGGCGCTGTGCGTCTTCCAGCCCCACGTTGTGAGTTCCCGCGATGGCTGGAGGTCGCTTCCTAGCCTTCGGCTTTCTCTTGGGCCTGCTCATGGCCGTGTCCGAGGACCCGGATCCAGCCTCCTTCACGAAGGCCCGCTTCCGCGACTGTCCGATGGCAGACCTCGTCGAACAGACTGACGACAACTCGCTGTCGGCGTCCGACAGCTCGTCCGCCCTACTGTACAGGCCAACCGCAGATGTCGCGCGGCTGACCTCCGACGTCGACGCTCCTCCGTCGAGGTGGCCCTGAGGAGGACCCTTTGGTTGGTCCTGAGAAGGACCTTCAGGTTGGCCCCCAGAAGGGGCTTTGGATTGGCCCTGAGAAGGGCCTTTTATGAAACGCCCGGAGGCATCCCGCAAGGTTTTTTCTGATTTATTAAAAGATTCCATAATAAATCCCACGAGTAGTAGGGAAATAACACGTCACCCCGGCCAGAGCCCATGTAGCCGGGGAAGTCTAGCGTAACTCGCACAGGGGGTCGACCGGTACCCTGGCGAGGAACGCAGTAGCGGCTGGAATTCCGTCCAACCAGGTCCTCCCATCGCAATCGACGGCAAGGACCTAAGCTCTCGCGCTGCGTTCACCGCACTAACTTCGGGTAATTTTTTATAGAGGTTTTCTTCCTCGCGGCCCGGGCGGTCAAGCCAAGGCCCTCGGTCCCACTAGAACCCGGAGGCTCATTGTTGCAGGATTACGAGTTTCGAGCGGTGGTAAGGAAGATGAACTAACTCACCTGCGCAATGGCAGTGTTAGTGCACACTGCGCCCAACTCTAAATGCTCCCTCAAGAAGCAACCCGCGATCACCCAGCTCCACCTACACCGCGAGGTGCGGCGAGCTCCACGCCTCGGCCCTACATCCAGCCCTCACGAAGGGGAGGTATAGGCGAGGGCCCCCACTCGATCGGACTTTTGGACACAGGCTAGCAAGATCCACCGGAAGGTGGAAGTTACTAACCTGTGGACGGGGTGCACCAGGTTTCCCCAACTAATCCCAAATCCCCAAATGGAGAGATGAAATTAGTTGGGCTTACCCAACGTGAAGGTAGTCCGATCATCGCACCCCATTTTTTTTTTTTTTTTTTTTTTTTTTTTGTTGCCCAGGAAAACCTATTAGAGGTACCACCCAAAAAACCCCGGGGAGGGCGGGTGGTTATGTGGGAGTCTCCGCCCCACTCTATAAGGGCGGCATACCCACTAAAAACCTGGGGTGTTCCATCTCCGCATCGTTGGTCCAGGGCCACGAGAGCGCGATGCATACATCCGCAGCCCTGGTGATGCTGGCCCGGTAACGGGCCCCGCCTCGGGGAGCTTCAGCTCAACCCTCAATGGACGACGTGTCAGAACACGGGACACGTCATGCATCCTGTGGGGACTCATTCCAGGGCAACAGGTTCCCCGACCTGCCACCCAGAGCCCCCAGGAGTCAGGCAGTCGCACGCCAAAGCGACCGCCCTTCTCCAATGCGCCCTCTGCGCACGGAGTTCGGTTCCCGTGTCGCCGCTACTCGGCCGGTACACCGAACTCCTCTCGCCTCTCGGCGACCACCTCGGGTGCTCTTAAAGAGCACCCAGCTCCACCTACACCGCGAGGTGCGGCGAGCTCTTCGCCTCGGGCCCTACAACCAGCCCTCTCGAAGGGGAGGTATAGGCGAGGGCCCCCACTCGATCGAACGTTTGGACACAGGCTAGCAAGATCCACCGGAAGGTGGAAGTTACTAACCTGTGGACGGGGTGCACCAGGTTTCCCCAACTAACCCCAAATCCCCATATGGAGAGATGAAATTAGTTGGGCTTACCCAACGTGAAGGTAGTCCGATCATCGCACCCCAAACCTAACCTAACCTAACCTGTTGTAGTGCAAGTGTTGGACTCGAAGTCACTTGTCTGTGACCGAAGGTAGATTAGGTTCGTTAGGTTGCTTTCTACCACGCACATGCGACGACGAGCGAAGCGAGGAGGAGCCAAGTCCTGTTGTAGTGCAAGTGTTGGACTCGAAGTCACTTGTCTGTGACAGAAGGTAGATTAGCCAATCAGAGCGCAGTGTGTTATTTTCCGTATTCTAACGAAGCGTAAAATTAAAATCTGTTTTGTGATTGGTTAACCCGTTTAGAATCTTACGGGTGGATATAGTTTATAAATTTACCACGAGATGTCGTAAATTCATAAATTAGCGAAAACGTGGGCGTAAAATAATACAATTTATCTCTCGTTTAGAATCTTACGAAAGTTTTTCATTTTCCTAGGAAATTTATAAATTTACGAATCTTGTTATTTTTCGTTGACATACACAACATAAAACATAAATGAATAACACAAGTTTAGTGTACCTACGGTACGAGCGAGTGTGGCTCAGTGGTTCCAGTGTTCGCTTTACATTCAGACGCGCCCTGGTTCGAATCCGGCCCTACACCAATGACTTGTATTTTCAAGTTAAGTGTGGATTTGCACTCGCTTAGCGGTGAAGGAAAACATCGTGAGGAAACCGACATGTTTGAGGACCACAATATCCGAAGACATGTGTATTCCGTAGAAGGACCTGGGCGCCCACCACGATGTATTTGCCCAATAAAATTCTCCTAACGAATTAATTCTGCGGGGAGTCACGACCCTCAGTCATGAGGAAATACGACTCAAGAGAGAGAGAGAGAGTGTACGGTACTGTGTAAGTGTAGCAAGCTACCTTTATGTCTTATATTATGCTTTATAACCATGTCCCTATTCCAGCGGTGCCAAAGACGGTGCAGCGCATCGTGGGTGGTTCTCCGACCACCGTGGACAACTACCCCTACATGTCCAACATGCAGTACTGCTGGTTCTCCTCGTGGTGCATGCAGTTCTGCGGCGGCTCCCTGCTCACCAACAACGTGGTGCTGTCTGCTGCTCACTGCTACGAGTCAGTAACTGTTACTTCTACAGAAGCGCCCGTAGCTCAGCTAGCGGAGGCAATCGCATGCGAATACCAATGTTAAGCAAAGGTCGGCGCGGTCAGTCTTTGGATGGGTGACTGAAAAGTGGCATTCCATTTTGGGCGCTACCGTGGGTCGCATGCCACGTTAAATTGTAGGTCCCGGCTGTTTGTCTAGTACGGCAGCCGTTAAGCCATGTCAGAGGCCCGCTTAGGGCGGCTTGATGAATTCTCGAGACCAGAGTTGGCCACTCTCATTCGATAAGAAGAAGAACTTCTACACAGATTTAGAAAATTTTCGACAACCCAAACGCCAACCCAGGAACTACCTACTATTTATTGACGGGTCACTGTAACAAGTTTTTGATACAACATGACAATTGAGATGTCTTGTCTTTTTGCTGGTTTAGATTATATAGTGTGGTGTTCGTATGAGTAAATAAATAAAAAAAAAATTAGTTCACGCTAAGATAACCACATAAATTGGCAACATAATTACGAGTACTAACAATAACAGATTATATAAAGAGGATCTCTGATGATTGTTATGCTTACGATTTTCTCTCTTTCCAGAGGCGATGCGCCTTCCTCCTGGCGCGTGCTGCTGGGTACCTCCTTCGCGTCCAGCGGCGGCTCCCAGCACCCCGTCTCCCAGATCATCATGCACCCTGAGTATGAGATCCCCAGCCCCCTGACCAACGACGTCGCCGTGCTCCGCCTGTCAGTCCCGGCTGTCTACTCCCCCACTGTCCAGCCTGCTCGCATCCCCAACACAGGATTCGTCATCCCTGACGGGTCTCTTGTCACCTCCATTGGATGGGGCGCGCTCGCTGTAAGTATTTCATGTTTTTAGGGTTCCGTACCTCAAAAGGAAAAAACGGAACCCTTATAGGATCACTTTGTTGTCCGTCTGTCCGTCCGTCCGTCCGTCTGTCAAGACCCTTTTTCTCAGGAACGCGTAGAGGTATGAAGCTGAAATTTATATCAATTACTCAGGTCTACTGTCCCTTGAAGCTGTGAAAAAATCAAACTTCTAAGCCAACGCAATCAAAAGATACAGCCATTTATGCCGCAAATTTTCGACACTTGCAAGGGAATCAAAACCTACAGGGTGCTTCCCGTGAACTCAGAATCTTGAAATTTGGTACGAAGCAACGTCTTATAGCATAGATAAAGGAAAAATTACGAAAACCATAAATTTTACGGAACCCTCGGTGCGCGAGTCCGACTCGCACTTGGCCGGTTTTTTTTTATATTTTTATGCTCGAATAGCCACGACAAAACATGTCGAGAGGCTGTAAAAAATACTTCCCCTGAATAGTTCAGTCGCAACTGCAGTTGCAGCTATGTTAAAAAATAATGCGGTTCTGAAACCTGTTTTAATTCTGAAAGCATCTTGTAATCAGAAAAGCATGCTTTAGTTTCGTGAATTTCGATTTCACTCTGACCATTTCGTGATTCTAAATAAATAAATATTTCTGGACATATCACACATCGCCATCTAGCCCCATACTAAGCTTACGCTTGTATCATGGGTAGGTACTAGTACTAGATAATAAATATAATACATTATGTACTTTTCTTTTGTAGATACATACTTATTATACATAGAAACGACTAGAATCAACACAAGTTATTAAAATTTTTAATATTACTTGTGTTACGCGGGAATCGAACCCGCACCCCTAGCTTAGAAGGCAGACTAGCCGCTACCAACTAAGTTAGCAGAGCAGTTAATATTGGTGGAAGCTAGAGTCACAGATTATTTTCTCAGCATCACTTCCAAGACAGTACCACAATCAATCAATCAATAATTCTTTATTGTACTCCAATACCAAAAGAACATAAGCATAAAGAAAATATGTAGACCATAATATTGGGACATAGGGCGGCCTTACCACTCAGAGTGATCTCTTCCAGGCAACCTAGTTTGGAAAACAACGATAAGCTTATTACTTATAATGGTCTTCCAGAGCAACGGTGGCTACCCCGAACAGCTGCAGCACGTCGACGTGAACACCATCAACCAGGAGCTGTGCGCTGAGCGTTACGCCTACCTGAAGACCCTGCCTGGCTTCTCCAGGTGGCCCGACATCACTGACGGTATGCTGTGCGCTGGCATCCTCGATGTTGGTGGCAAGGTCAGTATATATTCAACTAGCTGTGCCAGCGACTTCATCCGCGTGGAATAGTTATTAACGGAAGCCCTCAAAGATGAATAATTTTCCCCATTTTTTTCACATTTTCCATGGTTTCTTCGCTACTATTAGTTGCAGCGTGATGTTATATAGCCTAAAGCCTTCCTCGATAAATGGTCTATTCAACACAAAAAGGTAATAATTCAAATCGCACCAGTAGTTCCTGAGATTAACGAGTTCAACAAACTCTTCGGCTTTATAATATTATAGTATAGATTAATATTGCTAAAAATTGTCAAGATAGTCGCTAAAGAACAACACTAGATATTATTCCCAAGTTAAAATCCTGAGCGACCTATAAGCTGAACTACAAAGTAAAAGAAACAATTGAAGCTATACTGAAAATTACAAATTACGCGCGGGGAAGCGGGAGAGGGGTCGCATTCCAGCGGAGTGCACACTTGATTCGTACGAGTTGTAAACGTCAATCTTCCAATCTTCAACTCAGTCACACTAAGCGCTGGAGAATTAGACATGTTCTTATTTTATAAAACGATTATAGTCTATGATTTTCTCGATGGTTTGCCGTGCCGACTTCAGATTCTTCTTATAAATTTCCGCGCTGAGAAACAGGGCCCTCAGATTTTACTGGCTTAACAAACTTGTTCAAATCAACGAACATTCTTGAAAATTTTCATCCCAAGTATATGCAACGATTGGCTATCATCGAATATAATAATAGTATAGTGCAATATTTTCCTCGAGACTCTGTAGTCGAGCATGACTTGAACTTTCGCTTGCCCCTAAAACTCTGTGCTAATGATATGGTTTCTTCCAGGACGCTTGCCAGGGTGACTCCGGTGGCCCCCTGGCCTACCAGGGCGATATCATCGTGGGTGTCACTTCCTGGGGCTACGGCTGTGCTGATGCCTTCTATCCCGGAGTCAACGCTCGCGTCTCCGAATACACCAACTGGATCGTGGCCAACGCCTAAACGGCATCTAACCCTTGTGATTATGATTCTCGCAGTAAATAAAGTCTTATTTGTTAAGTATGGTTGAGATTTAAATTAATGACTCCTGCGATACTTGTAATAGTAATGTTCACAAAGATGTATTACTAGGTATATAGGTAATAAGGTAGGTGTAGGTAGGCTATTTAAATTGACGTTTTCCAGTTTCTTCTAGGCAAGCGCGCTAGATCGTAGATTATAAGGTTGCTTAACATCAGGCAAGTTGTAGTCAAGCGTAAGCCTATATTGTGTAATAAAAAAAACGTTTCTTACCTTAAAAAAACATCAAAGTAGATACTCAGGCAATAAGTATCATAAAAAAATATTATTGAATTAATTTACTGAATTTGTCTACAACCTAAGTTTTCGTTTTATAATAAATCTATAGGATGTTAGGTTTTTGTGTTTCATAAAATATCTTATTGGGTTACGAAAATGATGTTAGCTATCTCTAGCAATACGTATCTTAAAATCTAATTATTATTGACTTGATTTACTGACTTTGTCTACAACCTAATTTGTTTTCGTTTTATAATAAATGTATAGTATGTATAGTTTTAGTACACCTCTGACCCTTTTCTTCTCAGCTAATCGTGTCCATCCAAAGGTTGCCTGGAAGAAATCGCTTAAGGCGATAAGGCCGCCCATATGTACGTCATCATAAATTTATCCTTCCATGTATTTCTTTCATGTTGGTGTGCAATAAAGACATATTATTATTATAGGATATTAGTTTTTTTGTGTTTTATAAAATATCTTATTGTTTTACGAATGTGATGTTAGCTATCTATTCCCACACACTTGCCGGTGTTCTTCAAATGTTTTTTGGTTTTTGTTCAACACAATAAAATAAAACGAAAACTTATAACCTTATCGCTAAGAGCTATCTCTTACACAAAAAACATTTGTTGGAAATGATAATAACAATGGACTTTGTTTCATGTGATAGGTGAACATTTATATTTAAATTAATCTAGTTCAAGACCGATAATCTCTATCGTTGCTTAGTAAATTGTGATCACTAATTCTTGCAGTGTGTTCCTTATCGTTTTGTTCTAGCAAGTTTGGATTAAGTACTTATTTGATTTCTACCATGGAAATGATATGATAAGTTACCTAATTGAGAACTAATGCTTATCTAACTCATAAGCATAGAAGTGCTTGCAAGTGGTAGCTGTTTTACTTTGAACATGAAGTTATTATTAGTTGTATTAGCCCTTATAGGGTCTGCCTTGGGTAAGTTATTAATATCATTATACGTTAAGATACCATAGCTGTAGGTAAATAGTTTCAGTGTAATTCGCAGGTAAAGAGTTTTCCTGGCCTCTTATTTGCTAGATTTTTCGTGAATTTCTTAAAGTCAGAGAAGTGGTTCCTACATTAATATGTGCAAGTGAATACCTGCGGCTTTTTGTGTGTTTAGTTAGGACCAAAACATAATGTTACTTGAAATCCTGTAAAGGGAGTGACGAATCTCTTCGGGTGACAGCGTAACAAACAAAGAAACCAACACAAACGGTAAGAGATAATAGGTAATTAAAAGGATTTCATAATGTACTTACACAAAAACCTATATAATATATAATATACCTACAGACACCTAAGTACCTAAACTTTCGTGAAGTTGGTATAATAGTCATGTGAGGTCGCATCAGTAGCATCCCCGTAGAAAACACCTTCATCTTAGATGAAATCTGCTAGGATTACATCGTCATCATCACTAATCAATCTCGTTCTTTACCCCTAACTCAGACTATACTAAATTCCAGAATAGTCCGAGACCCTTAACTTCAGAAAATGTAAAAATAATTGTTCCTACCTAATCCCAGCAGTAATATACTTAAGTAAATGGTTCTCAATATTATGTACTATCACATAACTTATTTTGTAATTATTAATTGATGAGTAATTGAAAAAATTGCTTTATTTTTATTTTTATTTATTAATCCCAGCGGTGCCGACCACGGGCCAGCGTATAGTGGGCGGCAGCCCGACTACCGTAGAGCAGTACCCGTATATGGCCAACATGCAGTACGCCTACCTCGGCTCGTGGTGGTTCCACGCCTGCGGGGGCTCCATCCTCACTAATAACGCTATCCTGTCTGCTGCTCATTGCTACTTGTAAGTATAATACTATTATTGTGAGAAACTTTCAGTTTTTCCAATAAATTTCTAACAAAAATATAACATGTTTTTGAAAGTGCACTGTATGAGCAGAATGAGCATCGCAAAAGATGGGAATCTTTAGGTATTGCTAAATGTTTAAGGCAGAATAATAGCCGATATTCTGTCAATTCAGAACCGGAAGCCGACCCAATAAATTAGGAACATGGCTATGATAAAGACATTCCATAGATAGTTATGATACAGTTATGATTATATTGATAAACTTCGACAATATTTCCAGCGGTGACGCAACACACTCATGGAACGTTCGTCTCGGCACATCGTTCGCCAATATAGGCGCTGGATCCCGTCACTTCGTCTCACAAATCATTCTTCACCCTGAATACAACTCCCCCTCCCGACTGAACAACGACGTGGCTATTATAAAGCTGCAAACCCCTGTGGCTTTTGAGAGCTGGATCCAGCCGGCTCGTATCGCAGGAGTCAATTACAACTTGGCTGATGGAACCACGGTTACTGCTGTTGGGTGGGGAGCGCTTACGGTAAGCTGGGGACCTAGTTATCGGAAAATAGTTATTTTGATACACACTTCATACAATAATGAGGCACCTACATAGGTCTTCAGAAATTCAAAGAAATATGAATAAGAATCAGTTAGAAAAGTGACATTTAAAACAATTAAATTAAACTTTTATTGGAAAATGATCACGACCGGCAGGATTCGAACCTGCGTATTTCTGCAACCGTCAGAACGCCTTAACCACTAGGCTACGGTCTACTAACTGCCAGGCGCGAAAATCCACACTCATAATTAAAAAAACGCGAAAGGCCCATTTCTCGTCATATCAGGTGTCCATAGTACATCGATATGAGTGCTTGTTAGACATATTCTGACAGCACAAGTGGCGCCATCAGCCGCTCAGTCTGAAGTGTATGGAAAGGAGTGTGGATTTTCGCGCCTGGCAGTTAGTAGACCGTAGCCTAGTGGTTAAGGCGTTCTGACGGTAGCAGAAATACACAGGTTCCAATCCTGCCGGTCGTGATTATTTGCGTATGAGTATGAGTTAATATATAAATTAACTCATAATTATTTAGAACAATTTTCTAAAATCGTGAACTTGAATGATTGACTGAAATGACCATTTAAACCATATTATGATAGTAAATCGATACATACTATAAAAATACTAAAGGAAATACTTTTCTTACATCCTGATCTGATAAGGCAAGTTATGGCCAAAAAACACAATTTTTACTTGTGGTAAAATGTTGTCTTATTTTTTTTATATGAGATATGCTCAAGGTTGACTTCAACTTACCTGATGTTAAGCAATGTTATTATCTAAATACGATCTAGCGCGTTTGCTTAAAAGAAACCATTTTACTCTCGACTTGAAGACCGACAAATTATAGTTCAAGGACGTTCGGGGAAGGAGTTCTACAGTATTAAAATCTTAAATGTTATTTTCCAGGCAGAAGGCACGTACCCCGAGCAGCTGCAGCACGTAGATGTAGACACCATCAACCAGGAGGTGTGCGCTGAGCGGTACGCGTACCTGAAGACTCAGCAGGAGAACACGCCAGACGTCACTGAGGGCATGATGTGTGCTGGTATCCTTGATGTCGGAGGCAAGGTAAGGGTATATAAAGACCATCTAAATATATAAAGCTCAAAGGTGACTGACTGACTGATATAGTGATCTATCAACGCACAGCCCAAACCACTGGATGGATTGGGCTGAAATTTGAGATGCAGGTAGATGTTATGAGGTAAGCATCCGCTAAGAAAGAATTTTTGAAAACGTCTTTTAAAGGGGTGAAATAGGGGATGCAAGTTTTACTTACAATTAGAGCGAAGCCGCGAGCACCCACTAGTTACAATATAAAAAAGGTATTTATTTTATTTATTTCGGCTTAACATTGGTAATAACATTAATACAATTATCTTACACTAGTATTTTTATATAAAAACAAAATGGGCAAGGGTTTATAAAGATAAGAACATGGAACTTTCCTTAGTTGCCTAGCAAGCAAATAACATTTTAATATTGAAAAAGAAGAAGAAATTAATTAAAAACATATTCTGTTTTGTGTGCCATAATAAATAATACATTATTCTCTAGGACGCATGCGACGGTGACTCGGGCGGGCCGCTGCTGCACGCGGGGGACGTGGTGGTGGGCGTCACGTCCTGGGGAGCTGGCTGCGCACACGCATACTACCCCGGAGTCTATGCACGAGTCTCCAGATACGTAGACTGGATAGTTAATAACGTATAAAATAATCCAATACAGGCAAACAGGCAGTGTGTAAATTGTATGTTAAATATTGTAAAATTATAATCATTCACCTTTGATAAATGTAAAAATGTATAATGTGTATTGTTACCAGAGTACCAATAAAATGTAAATATTAATGACTATTATAGTACTTACCTATAGTTTCAACATTATGTATATAGATAAAGTAGTATCAGTCTTTCAAACTATATATAGTCTTATATTTTTTTATATATTGCATATATATAGACTGTTTAGAATAAGAAAAAAAAAACACAAAAAAATACAAACAAACAAAAAAAACAAAAAATGAATCCGAAAAAGAAAACCAATGTGTCTTATAAAATATTGTGTGTAGGTTGGTGTTATATATGTATAATGATTATACATATATACCTACACACTCACTTGTTGAGGCCAAGCGGTGAGCCTGATAAGCCGGAGGTGCACTGAGTGCTCCTTCGTTTATGATGGTTCGCCATTTGGCTGGAAAGAGGTTCTTTGTTTGTGATTGTCTTAGTATTAGAATGTATTTATTTATTATTTACATAATATTAACGAACAATAAAAAAGGTGAATTTATTTACCGATCAGATGAATAAACAAAGCAAACAGCGCAAGCAATATGTTTAGTCTAACAATGTCTCTGACATTCATTGTCGGAGGAAGTATAGACGGAACAACTAAAAAAAAAAAAGACAGGCAGTGTTCGAATGTGCGAGTACCGCTTCAGTAGCCCTCAAATACTTAATAAAGATATAAAAAGAGGAAAAACTTAGAACTATGATTTATAATTTTAATAAATTGATGATTGAATAATTCAGTGATCAAAACATGATTTTGCACACCAGAAATGGTAAGGTGTAAAATAAAATGTTTTTGTACCTTAATTCTTACTACATCAATATATATATATGTACACATCAATATACAATCAACAACAATGTATATATTTAAGATTATTTCCTGTTTGTTATTTATGTTTTATATTGGTGTACATTAAAGATATATTCTATTCTATTCTACATCTTTGCAAATAAATGAATTTGAATTCCGTGGCCGCCCGAGATGTTAGGCCGATCAAATTCGCATCACACTCGAAACAGTTCGGGGTCGAAACAGCACGCATACTACCTAGGAGACTATAGACTGGATTATAGATATGTTTATTGGAGATAAAGAATTGAAATACTATTATAAAACTTCATTAAAATGTATGTGGGTATTAAAATATATATGCTAATAATACCTACATATAGGGAATTGTAAATGAGGGTAGGTGAATAAAACCATTGAAATGTGAACGTTCTCTTGAACTTTTGCTACGAGAACTTGTCTCTTGCAAAGTTCGTCGTTTGTAGAGATCTATATGAAAGAATATGTGCCAACTCAACTGTCGAAGAAATAACTTTGTACGAAACAGCTACTTTCAATTTAAAAAAAAGCAGTATCATCTTAATGTACGTGCATTTATATCAATGAAATACTTTATTCGAAGAAATATAATAATGCATAATTAAGTTAATAAACTAACATAATAAATTCAGACTATCTCTCATGTCTACAGAAAACTTAATATAACACTTTTCAAGGGTCTTAGTAAAAACTTAAATCTTACTGTGAATGAAATCTATAGGTAGGTACTACTGTAAAAGAAAGTAGCATGCATTAAAAACTACGAATAACTGATACGTTCAAAGTGTAACTCTACAAAAGTCGTGTCAAAAAAGCTTCCATATATTATCTCTCTCCCACACAGCACACGCATACAAAGCTTACTCGTGCTTGATTACGACGCTAGTAATAGCCCAACCCGATTATTTTTTGTCGTAGTTACGTTTCTATAGTGCCAATTATTCGTACGGTAAAAATGTGTAAATAAAATAAGTCAGTCTATTCCTCAGGCGTTTCTTGACTTTCAGCGGGTTTGTCCTCTTCAGGATGTTTAATCTCTTCATCAGTCTCTACAACTTCAGGGACTTTTTCTTCGGCTTCATGCGGTATCTCACCACCTTCTTGCAGTATTTCACCAGCTTCTAGTGCTATCTCAGCAGCTTCTGGTGGTATCTCACCAACTTCTGGCATTATCACATCTACTTCAGGAGGTACTTCGGCTACTTGTGGCGGTTTTTCTTCAACTTCAATTGGTACCTCGGAAACTTCGGGTGATGCCTCAGCAACTTCACCCAGTTTTCCTTCTGGTTTTTCTTCCAAGTCAACCGCTGACTTAATACTGCCACTAGGTACCTTCACAGCTCCCAAACTTTCCATAGATTTTCGACCATGAATAGATCTTTCACTGCCAATGGCGGACTTGCTTCTGCTGACCATATCCGTAGTCGAACCAATTGTAGCCCTTTTAGTACTCGACAGTGATCCTGCGGATGATTTATGTGATAGACTACTGGATTTGCTTGTTTTGGATTTAACTGAAGTAATTTCAACGTCAGCGTCGTCGCCAGATTTACCAGTATCATCAAAATCTGATTGTATCTTTTCCAGAGGTTGAAATTCAGGTACGGATTGGAAACGAGTTGTGCGGCGTCTTTGTTTGTCTAGGGATTCCGGTGTCAGTCCGAATTGCTGAAAATATAGTCATGCTTAGATTTATTGGCTGATACTTAATTTTATTGCACCTGATTCGACCTGATCGTGCTCTAAGTGTAGATTAAATTAGGGTTATGTTGGCCTATTGACAACTAGGTAGACTAGGAGTTACTTTTTATCCCGCAAAACCTGAGTGATGGTGCATGAATCCACAGGTTTTACGAAATAAGGTTTGGAGTTATAACGAAGGGCAAGACTATCAAGCCACGAGCGAGTCGGAACATAGGTACTGACCGCTCTGTCAGCTGACATGGCGCGGTCGACCTGCGCGCTCAGGTGGCGCGCCTCCTCGGGGTCAACGACCTGCGCTCGGAGACATTCCAGCGTGACCAACACTATGCGGGACAACTCCTCG
This sequence comes from Macaria notata, assembly GCA_927399415.1. Taxonomy (NCBI): domain Eukaryota; kingdom Metazoa; phylum Arthropoda; class Insecta; order Lepidoptera; family Geometridae; genus Macaria; species Macaria notata. Next base: position 7,748,281 of record OV656733.1, read on the forward strand.
TCGTTAGCCTGGATGCCGCAGTCTGGAATATATGATAACTAGTGAACGCACGTGGTTTCGCTCGCAATATTTTAAAATAAAATATAACCTCATACTACCTATATACCAAAATTCTAAAACCAATCAGCCGTTTTTGCGTTATGAGCGTTAAAAAAAACTCAAGCAGATTAACAGAAAGCAATCAAGAAACTGCTGAAACGTGTTCTGTTATGGATTTAAAGTACTCGTATACCCAAACTATGTCTTATATGTTCAGATTTTTGACCCTCTTCAGCTTTATTATATGTATACATAGAACATAAGTCTTTCGTTCTTTCCAAAGGGCGCTAGTTTCCGTTGCTTAGCATCCGAGTGCTCTTATAAAGTATGTTTTTACTAAATAATAAAACAGATTTACTCAACACTCAAAAGGGTCTGTGCCGAGCATCGTGGTGATCGCGACCTCTTTTATTGGACCAATAGTCTCCATTAACATATTTATTTATTCTTTATGTATAAGTAGTAGCATACCTCTAATATCATCAACGACCTGTTTGACACTGATCTGAGCAAGAGATTCCGTAGTCAGTACACAGTCTTGACCAACGAGGGAGTTCACGAGTGACGTCATTGCTTCAGGGCTGACTGCGGGATACAAATATTTATTAAAATATTGAGTTGAGCTTATTAGGCGTTTCTTTGCGAAAACCCATTGCAGATGAAACTTTAAATAAATAAATGTGATCTAGCCCCACACTAAGCAAACGCTTGTGTCGTGGGTACTAGATAACGGATATATAGGTAATACTTATATAATTTTCTTTAGTAAAAACATTCTTATTATACATAGAAACGACCAGACCCAACACAAGTAATCACAAATTTAAAGTTCATAATTACTTGTGTCGAACCCGCAACCCCTAGATTAGAAGGCAGGGACACAACCAACTAAGCTAACAGAACAGTTAAATCTGGAGAAGTATGTAGTGTTGTCCCGCTGCTACTGGCGTTGCTGTTTGAAGCCTGTGAGAAGCAGTCGCAGTAGACCAACACTAGATAGTTCTCCAAGTTTTCATCAAATATTTGTCACACCATCACATTAATATTGAAATATGTAGTGTTGTCCCGCTGCTACTGGCGTTGCTGTTTGAAGCCTGTGAGAAGCAGTCGCAGTAGACCAACACTAGATAGTTCTCCAAGTTTTCATCAAATATTTGTCACACCATCACATTAATATTGAAATATGTAGTGTTGTCCCGCTGCTACTGGCGTTGCTGTTTGAAGCCTGTGAGAAGCAGTCGCAGTAGACCAACACTAGATAGTTCTCCAAGTTTTCATCAAATATTTGTCACACCATCACATTAATATTGAAGTATGTAGTGTTGTCCCGCTGCTACTGGCGTTGCTGTTTGAAGCCTGTGAGAAGTAGTCGCAGTAGACCAACACTCGATAGTTCTCCAAGTTTTCATCAAATATTTGTCACACCATCACATTAATATTGAAGTATGAAGTGTTGTCCCGCTGCTACTGGCGTTGCTGTTTGAAGCCTGTGAGAAGTAGTCGCAGTAGACTAACACTCGATAGTTCTCCAAGTTTTCATCAAATATTTGTCACACCATCACATTAATATTGAAGTATGTAGTGTTGTCCCGCTGCTACTGGCGTTGCTGTTTGAAGCCTGTGAGAAGCAGTCGCAGTAGACCAACACTAGATAGTTCTCCAAGTTTTCATCAAATATTTGTCACACCATCACATTAATATTGAAATATGTAGTGTTGTCCCGCTGCTACTGGCGTTGCTGTTTGAAGCCTGTGAGAAGCAGTCGCAGTAGACCAACACTAGATAGTTCTCCAAGTTTTCATCAAATATTTGTCACACCATCACATTAATATTGAAATATGTAGTGTTGTCCCGCTGCTACTGGCGTTGCTGTTTGAAGCCTGTGAGAAGCAGTCGCAGTAGACCAACACTAGATAGTTCTCCAAGTTTTCATCAAATATTTGTCACACCATCACATTAATATTGAAATATGTAGTGTTGTCCCGCTGCTACTGGCGTTGCTGTTTGAAGCCTGTGAGAAGCAGTCGCAGTAGACCAACACTAGATAGTTCTCCAAGTTTTCATCAAATATTTGTCACACCATCACATTAATATTGAAGTATGAAGTGTTGTCCCGCTGCTACTGGCGTTGCTGTTTGAAGCCTGTGAGAAGTAGTCGCAGTAGACTAACACTCGATAGTTCTCCAAGTTTTCATCAAATATTTGTCACACCATCACATTAATATTGAAGTATGTAGTGTTGTCCCGCTGCTACTGGCGTTGCTGTTTGAAGCCTGTGAGAAGCAGTCGCAGTAGACCAACACTAGATAGTTCTCCAAGTTTTCATCAAATATTTGTCACACCATCACATTAATATTGAAATATGTAGTGTTGTCCCGCTGCTACTGGCGTTGCTGTTTGAAGCCTGTGAGAAGCAGTCGCAGTAGACCAACACTAGATAGTTCTCCAAGTTTTCATCAAATATTTGTCACACCATCACATTAATATTGAAAAAGCAAAAGTTTGTGTGTTATGTTTGTCACTTCTTCGCCCTCAAATGGCTGAACCGATTCGGATTAAATTTGGTATGGCAATAAATGAAACATTCAAATAATACACAGGCATTTTCATCCCCGATAAATTCGGGTAGTATCACAGGGCCCTACTCGTTAAATACGAGTATAGTAAAAACATTTTGTTTAAAATATCTAAATTAAATCTCAAGATTAGATAGTTACGATATCTGTAAGAGAAATTTACAAAAGGCGCCGTGTAGTTCTTGAGTTAAAGCAAGAAAAAAACTAGGTCAAGTGTTACCTATATTAAATCAGGGTCTCCATAACATTTTTATCTAAGCCTACACAAACGTTAGAGATTGAAGGAAAGTTGAACATCTACAAACATTCGCATTTTAGTGTGATATGATCAGATCACATACAATATCATGAGTCAGGCAGGGAGTTCCACAGTTTCCACAGTATCCGAGTTTGTAATATAAAAGTACTCTCACTGAGGTCCTCTAGCGGAGTGTTAGCGAGCAGGGCCGCCAGTGCGGGCCCCAGGCGGTTCTGCAGCGGCTCCTTCGCGTCCGTGACTGTCTTCAGAGCAGCTTCGAGAGACTCCATCGCTTGGTGCGCCTCGGGAGATGACCCTTCCATGGTTTCTACCTACAGTATGAAATATAGTATGGTGTAGTAGACTGATAAGGAGGAAATACACAACACGCCCCAAGGAATTATTAGTCAGTCACCATTCCCATAAAATTGAAATAAAAATGAAAAGATTTTTATAAATTTTTAGTAACGTTAGTTATAATAATAAAATAATTAAATGGAAAATAAATAACTAGCACACAGCGTATGTCTGTATAAGTAGTGATATTTAATTAGTCTGTTATTAGATTTAAAACACCATAACTATTGTTAAAAAACGTTAAGAATCACTATAGTAAGTCCATTCACGAAGCTGTAAGAATTTTAAACAAAAGAAACTGCGTAGTTTACTTTATTTGCCACCGTGATGTAGATGCTTGACTTATGTTTTTCAAATTTAATGACGGGTTCAATATTATGATAGATGGCATATGAGAAGAGAAGCCTATGCTCAGCAGTGGGCAATAACAAGCTGTCGATGATGATGACGTACTACTAGTACTGACATGTTGTCGAATCATGCGGTCCGCGACGGCTGCGAGGGCGTCGAAGGCTTTGGTCTGTTTTTTATACTGAGTGGGATCGCCGCCGTGTTTCAACGTCCATTTCTTCATTATTTGGTCTATCACTTCGAAGCGAGACTTAGATCTGCAATAGACGAAAACGCAGATAAAACTGGTTATATTATAAAAAAAGGTAAAACAATAACTACAACAGAATTTCCGTTAAAAAAAAATATACCGGAAATATGTCAGAATTGGCAATATGAAGATTATGTCCTCTAAAGTTACGAGCAAATAAAGTTTGTGTCGTCGGTCTCAATTTTATGTGTATCAACAGAAGACCAGAGCTGACTGTTCGCAGTCAGCACATGCTGAGTAGAGGCCGGCAGAGAATATCTTGCCTAAGGAAATCTTATAATTTTTTTTTGTGACATTTCAAACCATAAAACCATTTAGACTTCTTTAAATTGATTAACATCTAAAAAAAGACTCAAATTAAAAATGCGTCATACCCGGAGATGACATCAGCGAGTTCCGCAGTGAGTTCTTTCAACAGCATCTCGGCCTCATCCCGAGACACCTTCATGGCGTCGCAGCAGTCGAATATCATCTGCATCATGTTCACCTCGTACGCTATCTTGGTTACCGACGCCAGAGGAGTTCTAGAGAAGCGTGTTGTTTTATAAATTATAATACTGATAATGGGAAGAAATAAATGGGGTTCGTATGGAGACCTATATATCCAATATGCGGCATTACTTCTAAATAATAAAAATAAATTTTATGTCGGTCATTTTTACTCGCTTAACGGTGAAGGAAAAACATCGTGAGGAAACCGACATGTTTGAGGACCACAATATTCGAGAGAAGAGCCTACCCAAGAGAACTGCCCTAACGAATTAATTATGCAAGGCAGTCACGATCCTCAGTCATGAGGAAATACGACTCAAAGAGGACTTACATTGGAAAATATTTATGTTTCCTGTCCCTCATGGCTCGCGGCGCCAGCGACAGGTAGATGCGGTCGTCCTCCACGTACGAGACGGACTGCGAGGGCGGCGGCGGGATCTCAGACAGCGGCTTCAGGCGGAGGCTGGTGATTTCTTCGCGGAGCGCCTGAGTATATCAATCAATCAAATATACTTTATTGTACACCAAAATAAAGAACACAATAAAAAGGTGGAAGGGAATCAGAAACATTGGGCGACTTTATCACTAAAGTGATATCTTCCAGGTAACCAAGTTTGGACAACACTAGAGGAAATCCGTAAAGCTGGATATGAGTAATGCATCGAGCTGGAATTTCTAGAATTCAACGTCGTAATCGGATCGTGTTTTCCTGATAACTAAAGCAAAATTCTGCTCAACGAGTAGCGTACGCAGGGTTTTGGTTCGGACATTTTTTCGAGCGTTTGTTTTATGTCGTAAATCTTGTGTGGCACTTCTCAAATTCAAAGTTCAGTGTCTATTTTTTTTCTACTATTGTAATTTATTTTCTCTTTTATTACCAGCTTAAAAAAACAAATGGGAAAAAAACTTCAGAGTAGTCTGTACGATTTTTGGATATAACATGATAAAACATACACATATAGCCAAAAATTCAATTCAATATGATTCAATCACTCATAATAGCAACAAAAACAGTGTGTTTCGTTGTTAGAAGCTACGCTCTTTATTTGTTTAAAGTACAATTTGTGGTATTAGTTAGTACGAGTATTTTTTCATTAACTGGCTCTTAAATGAATAAAAATAACGAAAAGAAAAAGTAGTATACATATGATAGCTAAGTTATATTTTGTACTTATATATTTTTTTGCTGTTTTTTAATTATTTAAGGTTTCATGAGACAAACAACATTTTGTATTGTTATTCTTAAGTTACATACCCTGATTTGTTGCATTTGTTGCGCGCGCACTATCTTCAGCCTCACAACGTCTCTCTGATATTGCTCCGGCAAGTATCCGCCTGGCATCAGGGATGCGTCTTTTGGCATCTTAAATAGAAAATAGATTATTTATACTTATTTTTACAACCTCTACAGGCAATTTCTTCAGTCTCCAGTATTAACTTATTCAGAAAAACATTTACTTAATTTATCATGTGTGTTAATTTGACATACCTTTTAACCGATTTACAGTGTTAATTATGTACCTTCTTCAATGTCAAAAGGTTGATATAAAATTGATAAAGAATATAGTTTCAGATCAAGATTGATTAAAAACCAATTAATTGCTTTACCTTTACAGGGAAGACGTCAGCTTGCAAGGCAGCGGCCAGTCGCAAGCGGTCGGAATGTTTCTGTAACCCGTCTAAATAGTCTTTTTCAAGGTTAGAGTGCCGCTCCTGAAAAAAAAGGTTTTACGAGTTATAAGAGTTCTTTAATGGATTTAAAAAGAAACATACGAGTATATTAAATAACTATAAACTAGCGCCAAACATGCTGATCTTGTTACTAAAAGCGGTCTCTTCTAGAAAACTGTAGGAAGGAGGGATTACAGAAAAAACATCAAGACGACCTATGTATTATGCAATTATACGTTTACGTATATCCCAGTAACACAAATTGTAGTAAGGATAGAAAGGCGTAGCTGCGATGTAACACAAAACGCTACGCCGTAGATCTTTTGTAGCTCTGCTACGAATGCTACGAGATATATAATACTGATTTTCTCCAGCTGTTCATGACGAATAAGACCCAGTTTTTAACCGACATCAAAAAAGGAGGTTATCAAGTCTTCTGAAAGTTTTTTTTTAGGTTAGCGTGCTGTATCGTTTACTGCAACTTTGCTCAAAATCAGGCTACTTGTATGCACACATGTTCCAACCTAGCCTTTAAAATGCATGTTCCTTATCAATATTACAAGTACTCTACACAAATGCCTGACCAATTACATCTATTTTCTATCCAATGTAATTTTTTTAACAAAAGAAAGCCTCAACATAATAGTAGTAAGACGTAATTTAGTAAAACTACAGCCCGCCTGATGTTAAACACACTGTAGTATAAAATGTAGCACGTTTCCTACATGAAGCCTATAATATACCTCATGGTAATTAAAGAAGGTCCTACTATTTACAAATGCTTGATATAATACATTATTATATCTCAGTATAGTACGATGTATCTGCACAAGAGAACTGCCGGAACAAATTGATTCTGAGGGGGAGTTGCGAGCCTCAGTAATAAGGGATACGACTAAAAAGGATAGTATATAGAAAATCTTACTTTCCAATCCCTTATCTGCTGCATAACCTGCGGCATGGCTCCCAAGTTGGCCGCGAATTTGTGTCTCCTCGCCATCTGCTTGAGCACTTCATCCAGCGTCTTATCAACCTTCCGCGGCTTGCCGAGCTTGCGCGTGAGCACTTGACGCATCTCCTCGCGGATCGACTCCGCCTCCTCGGCCATTGCGCGCAGGTCGATGTTCATACGGAACAGGTGGGTGCGGTTTATTCTGAAATAAGTGTAACATCGTCATCATCATCATCTACAGCTCTTGGGATCCCACTGCTGGGTATATGCCTCCCTTTGTATGTGCCATCTGCGTCGATCTTGTGCAGACCAGGTTGGACACCTGGATGGGGTCTGCACAAGACCTCGACTTTAACGATGTCATAAACTCATTACTTTAAGTGTAACATAAAGAGATTTTATTGCAGCGCATACATATTTTTGTTCACTTTTTCTCGATGACATTTTCAGGTTTTGTCTTTTTTGCAAAAACCCTTCTTAATTTGCTCAATATTGATGCTATTAGTCTGAAATTTAAAATTACACCCCTTTTGAAATAAGGATTTAAAAAAAAAAACTGCCCTATTTGCCCCTTAGAGCGTCCAAATTTTGGCAGGACTGAGTAGATTATTATCTATTCTAATATCATAAAAAATCTATAAGTGAATTTCTCATCAAAATTATACATTTTGATGAGAAATTCACTATTTATCTAAATTATGTGTATGTATAACTTGGTCAATTCAGATAATTTGGTAATCAAATGCCTGTTAATTATATACAATACTCACTTCTGCCTCAACCTCTGCTGCCTGATCTCCTCCTGCAGCTCCAGGACCCTCCTCCTCAGCCTGGTGAGGAGTTGTTCCGGGAAGACCACAGCTTTGGACAGTCCCTCCTTGCCGGTGCAACCGTGGACCGCGGCCGCGCGCATCTGATCGTATCTTAACACCACCACCTGCTCTACGTCGTTTAAACAGCTCTGTTTCTCCAACTATGAAATGATCGGAAAAGATTAGGAAATTGTGTACTGTCTTGTTAAGAGTGTACATAAAAAATTAAGTATCTTAATCATTGGCTATAATGATATGAGAGTATACTACTTTTCTCTATGCTAAATTTTGTCCAAATTGGTTCAACCTTTTTATCGAGGAGAAATAACAAACATGGACACTAGCTAATTTTCACTTATGTCACATTGCTGTAATTAATTATAGAAAAGAAGTAATATTAATGAGGTCTGCACAAGATCTACGCAGATTGCACATACAAAGGGAGGTTTATACCCAGCAGTGGGATCCTAAGGGCTGTGGATGATGATGACGATGAATATTAATTCATGCCTATGGCTATTATTCGGATATAGATATATAAAAGCAATAAGTATGAAATTTGATTAATTCACTAGGCAAACAATATTTTTATCACGTTTGGTAGAAGGTTAATCTCACCATAAATTCTCTAAGATCGCTCTTCCTTTTATCCAGCTGCGCTGATAGCTTCCTCTTGATCTTGTTGTGTGCGTCGATGTCTTTGTGCAGTAACTCTATCAGCCGGTTCTGTTCTATTATCTGCTGCTCGTGTTTATGCCTATGAAAATTGAAATCAGTATGTGTTTAAAGATAAAAATAACATATTCAAGTTCAGATTAAATTAGTTAAATAAAAAAGCTTTGGCTTTCGTTAGTGATGAACAAAGTTAAGCAACTGTGTTGCGCGAAAAAATGATCAGATAACTATATAATTTTGGAAGGTGTCGTGAGTCAAAAACAAGTAATATTTAGGATCCTGCACTGATTATTTGTTAGTTTGTGACATAAGCTATTTTCATTCCTTAAACTCAACTGGCGAAACTTGATTACGTTGCTTAACAACTGGCAAGTTTTAGTCAAGCGAGAGCCTATATCATGTAAAAAAGGCCACAAAACTGGTAATAAATGGATAATAGGCAATTTTATTGTATAACTATAATGTTTATAAACCTTGTGTTCCTAATTTATAATGTTTCGTTGTGTTGGGGTCGAGTCGGATGGGCCCAATGTCCCGACTGTCGATGCTAGCTTCGTTTACCTCTTCACTGGATGACAATGAATCTCATTCTTTCAAGGACTAGTGTATAATAAAATAGAGTACCTAGTGTTCCTCATTTCAAAAGTCTTGTTGTAGAGTTCCTTGTCGCACCCCTCCGGACATATGTTAGGGTCGAGTCGGATGGGCCCAATGTCGCGACTGTCGATGCTACCTTCGTCTTCCTCTTCACTAGACGATGATGATTCTTCTTCAGACTCCGATTCTATGTAAGATAGAAGACATGTATAGCAAACATTCTGAGTAAAAAGAACAAAAATTAGTAAAAATTGGATTGCACTTGCATCAGTCTGTTCGAGCGTAGAATAAAATGCACAGAAAGATTTGAACTTAGCTATTTTAGAGAAATGCAAAAGTATAATGGCAAGACTTTATCGCTACATGGCCGCAGAGTGCAGGGCCAGCCCTAAAAGTTTGAGAATGGAGTAATAAATCAAAATACAAATTATCAAAAAAATCTTATGAGAGATTGGATCTGAACACAGTTGAATCACGCACGCTGTCCTCGGGCAGTGGGCTGGAACACTTACAAATAATAAAACTCTAAGTGCCCCTTTTTAATATTTTGTAGTAGGACAGAATACAGATAGTAGTTAGAAGTAGTATAACATCAACACAGAAGAGAAATCATAATTTCAAACGGAAGTTTTAAGTTAATTTTTACTTACATGGATTGGTTTTAGATAAAATAAAGAAAAAAAACATAGTAGGTATATGTATATTGTGTATATATAGTGTGAACAAAGAGAAATCATAGTAAATATATATTGATAATATCTGCTAATTCTATTAACCATCATCATCCCGATCCCGCGGCGGCCGGTACTTCTTCTTGAAGATCCGTCGCAGGAAGTCCGCGAACTTGTTGTCCTGGACGAGTTTCTTGAACTTGCTCTGCAGCTCCTCGCACGCTATCACCAGGTTGTCGATGTTCGTGAGGTGCTCCACGATGCGGTGCTCGCAGTCAGCTATCAGGTCTTGCACTCCGCGGACCTACATTTGAATGGTATAGTTTAGCTATAAAATAAAAGAAATCTATCAACTAATAGGAGTGAAGAAACAATGGAAAATGTGGAAAAACGGGAAAATTATTCATCATTGAGGGCTTCCGTTGCGTGCACTGCGAAAACGGTTCAATATATAAAAAAAATGCATAAACAATTATTCCTCTTGAAATGATCTAGCAAAATGTCCGAGACAGTATATGTCTATCTTTTAAGATTAACTCACTAGAACCGTTTTTATGATAATAACAATTCCACGCGAAGCTGGCACAGCTAGTCGGTTCATCAATTGCGGAGTAATCACGTAATATACCCCACAAAACTTTCAGAAGGATTGATAACCTCCTTTTTTGCAGTCAGTTAGTACACTAAAAGCCAATTTTACGTCAATACTTCAGTGAATTGATAAATTAAATTTTTTTAAGAGGGTGCAGGCCTATGCCCTGCAGTGGGTCCCATTAGGCTGATGATGAAGTACTTAAATTATTACCTAAATAAAATAAATACTCGCGCTTGAAAAATAGGTCGGTCACACTTACTAATTCTTAATTGTGAATGTATCTACCCGTGTATAGCATAGCATCGGTTTTGTAAATTGCATATGCATCCAGTTTCAAACTACAAATTTCACATTGAGACATGTATCATTATTTACCTGCATAAGTTTAGCATACACCCTCTCGGCGAGCCTGTCCTCGTGCGCCTCGAACCGGTTTAACACATCCATCTCTCTATGCAGCTGGTACAGGTGCAGTTCCAGCAGTTGATTGTTTTCCTACCACACAAAATATTGGAAAAAATATACAGGTGAGAACAAAATTGAGTAATGCCAATTGAGTCAGGATCTCATCCCTCTCCACACTAAATTATAACCTAGTTCGTTGAGTCTTTCGAGCGTAACAGCAATCTATGTATAATAAACATAACATATAAAATTATTACACTTCATTATATGTAACAGTAACATACGAATATATAGGTCAACATCGTGCTCACAGACGTGCCTATATAATATTAGTAGTAGGACTAAGAGTTACCTATTGCACAGCATTTCGAATATTATATGTATAATAGTAACTAGTGGACACCCGCGGCTTCGTTCGCATTATTTCAGGATTAAAATAATGCCTATGACACTCCTAAGACCTCATACTACCTACGTACCAAAAATCATGATGATCCGTTCAGCCGTTTTTACGTGATGAACGTTTAAATAAACATATAAGCAGAGACCCAGATGAACAGACAAAAACTCTACGAATTGTTGGAACGTGTTCTGTTATCAATCTCCAACGTAATGTCCAAAGTATCTCCAACCAATTTTTTTTATATAATATCTTCAATGTGCAGACTTTTGAACCTCTTCAGCTTTATTATTATAGATAAAGTAATTGTTATATAAATAGAGCTATAAGAATTAACTGATTTAAAAAAAAAATACTCTCTGTTGTCAATCTCTTACACTCCTTACCTGAACTCGAATACGTTCTCTCTGCAGTTGCCTCAATCGCGAGTCATACTGTTGTACGGCGACCTCTGCGTCTGCCAGTAACACGTCTTGTTCGTATAAATGCCTGTAGCAATTATATGTAAATCTTTAACACTCCTCCTTGAGTCGTATTTCCTCATGACTGAGGGTCGTGACTCCCCCGCAGAATTAACTCGTTAGGGGAGTTTTCTTGGGCAGATACATCGTTGTGGGCGCCCAGGTCCTTTCACGGAACCAACCAAATCCAAATCTTTAACTACGTATGTATATTAAGTATGTATATACAAAAAAGTAAATAAGTATTATATCAGTTACATATCTAGTACCCATGAAAAAAGCGTTTGCTTTGCGGGGCTAGATGGCGCTGTGTGCAATGTCCTAGTATATTTATTATTTTATTTATATAAGCACAATTTAACAGTTTTTTAATTAATAAAGAAAGTAAATAGACTGAATTTAAAAGCCCGTTTTTTTACTTCTGATAGGCTTACATTTGATTACAACTCGCATAATGTTAAGCAACGCTGTAATCTATGTAATAACAAAAGAATGTCATACATATTTGCATCTTGCTTTTTACCAGCTAAAAAGAAAGTACGATAGGCAATGTGAATGGAACTTTAAAAGTTAAACTATCTATTTTGGACTAATTGACTGCTCTGTTACCTTAGTTGGTAGTGGCTCTGCCTTCTAATCTAGAGGTACGGGTTCGATTCCCGCATAACACAAGTAATAATGTATATTAAAAATTGAGATTACTTGTGTTGAGTCTGATCGTTTCTATGTATAATAAGTATGGTATTGACAAAAGAAAAGTATAAATGTATTATATCCGTTATCTAGTACTCGTGATACAAGCGTAAGCTTAGTATTTAGAAGACGCAGTGTGATATGTCCTGAAATTTATTTATATATATAATTACAAAATATTAGTATTTCTAATACCTTCTGACACGCCTTTCCCTAATTTCTAGTTCTATCGGCGTATTTTCGATTTCCGGTCTTGTTTTGAAAAGTTCCCAAGAAAAAGCCAACGGTCGAGTTTCTGCAAATAGATTTCAACGACATTTATTTCAGGATTAACCCATAGTTACTAAAATAGTTTGGACACTGTAAAGGCCAAGTTATATGAACTCTTGCAAAGTCACAGGTGTTGCAGTGCTATGCCTGTTCAGAGAGGAGATTGAGAACTCCCTCATTATCATTAAAATTTACAGATATAAAAGTTGGTGAATCATCATTATTTATCATCAATGTAGTATCATGTACAGTATTGTTTATCATAAACATATCTGTGTATTTTCTGAGTTTATATTGTGTTCTTTTACCTATCACTTTATTTAAATATTTTTGTACACCACCTATTTTTAATTCTAAATCCTGTCCATCCAAAGGTTGCCTGGAAGAATTCGCCGAAGGCGATAAAGCCGCCAAATGTACATTAAATTAGTTTTAGTTTCTTTAAGTTTTTATTATTGTTTGGTGTGCTATAAAGATATATCTATCTATATAACGAGTAATAAAACAATAACTAATACATACCTTGTATAGGCACAAACCGCGGTACTTTAGGTTGTTTGATCCTGGGCTGCGGATACTGCGCCGCCACCGTCGACCTCCGATCCGGCATCACTGACTTTCTGCCAGACAGCATGCGAGCGGCGTGCATCAGCTTTGACAAAGGCTCAGGCTTCACCTGTAAATTAATTTTATTTCGAATATTTGTAGGTATTTGTTGTAGTTCTCTCTTTATTGAGTCGTCATCCCTCATAACTGAGGGTCGTGACTCCCCCGCACAATTACTTCGTTAGGGGAGTTCTCTTGGGCAGATACATCGTGGTGGGCGCCCGGGTCAAAACACATACAATTATTAATATAATATTATATACTAGCGACCCAGCCCGGCTTCATAAAGCTACATATTACTATGCATGATTTAAGTACACATATTTTTTGGATCTTAAAAACTTTATCTGTTAAATAACCCTCGGCAGATTCTGTTATATAGATCCAAAGATCTAGGTATATGTACATATAAAGAGACACACAGCGCAAGTCCACTTTGTTTTATACTTTATAGTCTTCTTATTATCGAATGAGAGTGGCCAACTCTGGTGTCGAGAGTTCATCAAGCCGCCCTAAGGGCCTTTGACATGGCTGGAAACACACATCACAAATACAGAGATACAGGCCCAGGCCTAGTTCGGGGTTCACAAGAAACTCACATTAACGTTATTTAAGTAATTAATATATAACTTATTCTTTTTCTATTGTAATATATATGTTACAGTTAAAACCAGTTTTCAGATAGGACGCGTGTTCCCTAGTTAGAACTAGTTTTTACTAAATGACTTTGTTAAAACTAGAACTAACTAGTGCTCAAAATTAAATTAGTTAAAACTAGTTCTTACTAGACAAAACGCGTTTTTCCGAAGCGACTCGGTTAAAACTGTGACGACCGCTTGGCTCCTCCTCGCTTCGCTCGTCGTCGCATGTGCGTGGTAGAAAGCAACCTAACGAACCTTTTTTTTTTTTTTTTTTTAACTTGAACGTGTTTGCACTTGACCATAGTTTACCTGATAGCAAGTAAGGCTATGGCCTAAGATGGAGCGTGCTTACCCGATAAGAACCGATTCACTCTCACCTAATATTACCTCCTGTCACAGACAAGTGACTCTATGTCCTAGATCTTTTTAATAAATATTTTAAAAACTATATCTTATTTTCAATCCCAAATTAGTTTCTCTAGCGCTAGTTTTAACTAAAGCTCGGAGTGACAACTAGTTTTAACTGAAAATCAAATATATCAGTGGTCAATTCTAGTTTTGACTAGGTATTTCTAGTTTTGACAAAGGCATTTAGTAAAAACTATATAGTTTTAACTAGGGAAAACGAGTTCTAACGAAAAACGGGTTTTAACTGTGACATATATATTTAGTAATACGTTAATATGATTGTGCTTGTACCAGTGTTTTTGGCGAATAAAATATCTTTATCTATCTTTAATAAATATAAAATACTTTAATAAAAATAAAATACCTCTAGATTTTTCTCCGGGAACTCCAAGTCGTCGTCTACCTCGGGCACGGGCGGGTGTGGTTTTGCCAACTTGGCTGGTATCTCCAGCTTGATCTCTGCCAGTCTCTCTCCGATAGCTTTCATCTTCTCTACTAGTTTCAGCTTGTGTTGGCGGAGCTCGAGCACTTTCACGTTAAACGCGTGCTTGTTGTCGAAAATCTGTCATTTATCAATCATTAAGTGACTCTAATCACTCTGTTCTTTGGTCAAGTGGTCAAGATAACAGTAAAATATTTGTGGAGTTGCGTAAACAGAGTTGACTACTAGTAACGTAAATAGTACCTTATAAACTTCGAAGTTTTATTGTTCTATATATCCTTTCCAAAAAAGCGCACACCATAATACACCATATAGCACTATCAATATGGTGACACGAGTAAGTCAAACTACTTGAGAGTAACTAACTGGTGGCAGAGTTTTCAAACCAACGAGGGTCAATATTGGTAGGCACTTATTATATAATACTGGCGGACCCGACAGACTTCGTCCTGTCTGTTGACTCTTTTACTCTTTAGTTAGTTAGAAAACATTTGTATGGGAAAAAGAAAAGGGCGGTTTTTAGGGATCTCACGGCATTTTTTTTTAATTTTCCTCGCCGTAAAAACCATCCTTGAACTTCAACAAATATTAAAAAAAAAGAATTGGCTAATCGGTCTAGGTGTTGTTGATGCGGTTACCAATACATTTTGCGATTCATTTTTATATATAAGAAGAAGATTTATTATTAGTTACTTATAAAAAAAAATATTTTGTATGTACTAACGTACTAACTAGATTGTTTTCTATATGAAGAACTAAGAAATATATTCACCTCTTTCCTAGTAAGACACACCCGTAGCTGCGTGTTGTGCCCGGGCGGGGCTACATAGTCCGGGTGAGTCTTCAGCAGTCGGTTACCGATGGTGGCCTCCGCCTCTTTCAGGGCTTCGGCGGCGCCCGGGGGCATCGCGTTGGGGTCCGGCTTGCGGTGGAGGTGCTCTGTCCACTAGAATACATGACATGTATAAAATGATACAACTTATAAATTACTATGTCACACCAATGCTAATTGATATTTGTAACCTTAGTAAACTACTGCGACCCAAACTTATTTGCAGAGCGCTGATGTAAGTTCCTTTTGTTGGATTCTACAATATTTTACAATACTTTCGTGAATGACCAAAAATAGTTATATATTTTAGAGAGCTTATATTGTACATAACAGTCTGGACAGAGCCATTTCGCTGTAGACATGCCATCATAGAATTACCAGAAACTAATTCTTCAGATTCAGATGTTGTACGTCACAACAATGCACGTAAGAAGTACCAAAGCTCGAGTGAAGCGTTATGGTTCTATAAGTATATAGGTTATACAGGTATAGTAAAGACATAAATACTAAATACCACTTCCAAGACTTCTGATTACTGAAAAATACAATCAATGTTTCACAGCTTTACAGATCTTAATGAGTTGGACATATTGGCGAACATTACTTTAATATTTTCTCTCGTTCTATATTATTTCGGATTACCTCAATAAACTGGGCGTGATGTCGATGCAATCGTTGATAATAGTTCCTGATAGCTTTCTTCAACGGATGCGGCCGCTTCGGAGGCATTCCGAGGAGGAAGGAGGCGACCTTAGGCGGACCAAATGAAGCTTTACGAAGCGCTACCCGACGAGTTGTGGACTCGGTTCGCCTGTTTAGGAATAAGGTTATAAAAAACAGGTAAATATGTAAAAAATATTATTTATAAGGGTAGCAAAAGTATTATAAGTGTAGGTTTTGAATATATTCCCCTACATGCTGGAAATCTGTGTGCTTGACAAGATTGAAGAATGGTAAGGGTTTTAAAAAAAAATTGACAGTCCTTGCAAATGATACTAATAAGACGGACGAATAATAAGTGGAAGCGAGGAGGAATTCGTGCAGGAATAATAGGTACTTACTTTAACTCCTTGTCGACCATTTCGAATAAATTCATATTCCTTTCGGTATGCATGAGTAATGAAAATTAATTACATACACGTTCACGATGATAGAAATAAAGTGCATAAAAAGGACAGATGACATCTTTTGCGGCGCCTTCAACAGGGCACATGTTTAGACCTATTTACATTAATATGTTGGAAAGTTCTAAATAAATATTAACAAATCGATTCCTGAGATTAGCTCGAAGATATAACTTACAAATTCTGAATCTCATAAACCTTACCTCTGCATGCATAGATAAATTTAGCTTTATTTAAAAACTTATTTGATGGTAAGTAAAATGTATGCGAAGTTAACTATTGAGACTATTTTACCTCGCTCTCAGAGCAGCTTCTGCCATCTTGGCGTATACCTCCTCAAGTTGTTGTTGGAACATGTGAGACAGATTCTTCTGCCGCAAAGGTCTTATTGTTATGTCTGGATCTCTAAAATTAACAAATACAAATATAGAAGTCAGTTGTCAGTACAATCGGTATATTCAACAAGAACTGATTTACAATATTTTTTTGTATGAAAAAAAAACTTAACTAATTGATAAAAAGTGACCAGTGAAGGGTAACAGACATAATAATGTATGGGATGAATGAATAAAATGGCGCTTAATAACGAAAATCTGTGAGCAATTTTGTTAGTGATTGTTTGAACGACAAGCGTACATAAAGTTCGTAAAATCAACGTGCTACAATATGAACAGTCTTCAAATACCAGGAGTAAAGTATATATGAATCATGTAAAACAAACCTTATAGCTTTCAATATGAACGGATACACATCGAGCTGAATAATGTTCCTGTGGTACATCTTCCTCAGTCCCAAATCCGAAGCCTCCAGTTGATGCGCTAATTTCCTCACTGTCAATGCTTTCGCTTCTCCTAATTCGTGTTCTTGTACTTCTAAGGGACGGGGGTCTATTGTCACGTCGATTTGTTGAGATACTGGCAGCATTTTGTTTCTATAAATACAATCAAATTATGGTAATTTAAATAAACTTAATATTTTAATCAAAACTATTTCCCTTTGTATGAGAGTGGCGATAGCTGAAGTAAAGTCTTTTTGTCACTTTATTTTGAGATACAGCACAGAATAGAAAAGAAGAACCCACGTAAGTATTCACAATCAAACGTGTACCTCGGACTACAAAAAAGGTAAATGTATATAAAATTTCCCTGGATAGCAAAGCAGCAGTAGCAAAATCTAAAATTAAATATCTAACAAAAATACGAATATAAATTTTTTTTTCAATATACAAAGTTTGTACGTAGATTTAAGACTATTGAACTTAGTTTAAACTTAGTTTAGGTACCAAAATTCTATTACCAATTATAACTTTATCCCACACTTGTATAAATTCTACAATATCTACGATTATTATGTGGTACTTAGTAGGTACTTACGCTTTTATAATCTTGTTATATTCCGAAGTGAGCTCAGCAAGCTGGTTCCGCACACGTTTCTTGTGCGCATTGGCGATGGCCATCATTTTGTCGTACTCCTCCTTCTGTTTCAACTGTTCGTGGGACATCATCTCCCCATCCAACGTGCTCGGCTCTTTGGCTCTTTCTACTTTCTAAAAATAAAATATACATGACTAGCTATTTTTACCAGCTTCGCTCGGTCTCATATTTATGGTGCATACTTAAAACACTATCTGTTAAAATCAACACATCAACCGTTGCGTAGATTTAGAGATCTAACCATGTTGTGGCCCTCCCGACCACCGCCCGGCACTTTTTTCACACTTTGGGTTACATTGTCGTAATTTTTTTCTCGTACTAAATACATACAACCCATATTTATCAGGGATAATCAAGAATTTTAATGGTAAAAGTTTTTTAAATCAACTCAGGCGTATTCAATTCAAACAATTAAATCTTACCGCTTTATAATATTAGTGTAAATAAATACATATATTACTATGAAAAATCATTAAATGATGATAAAAATATATAAGTAATGCACAAATCCTACTAAAACAACCAGAGGCAAATATCTCAGCCCAAAGCGAAGTTTTTTTTAAGGATGTTACGCTGTTTATATTTTTTGTGATAGCTATAACGTATTGATTATTTAGTGAAATAATACTCACTGGTAGTTTCTCAATTTCAGGCACCTCTGGTACCGGAAGTAGAGGCTTATCGAAATTGATGGAGTATGAAAAAATGTTGCCGTCCAAGCCGCATGAAAATAGCTGCCTGAAAAATAATAGTGGTGTTTACAGACACCCTCAAAAGCGACGCTGTGGTAGAAGGTGTAACAAGAGCTATAATAGAACTGAACTCTCTAACGAGGCTTTCAGAACACACCGATAAGCTTGGTAGTTACATAACGACAGATTCGCATTTTGTCGTAGGTTGGCACTTCACATTCTTATAAGAGTTTTTTTCACTTACCTACTCGTAATGTTAGTCTGAAGTTAGAAGCGAGTGTGGCTCAGCGGCACCTGTGTCTGCTTTTCATCCAGACGCACCCTGGTTCGAATCCGGCCCTACACCAATGACTTGTATTTTCGAGTTATGCGTGGATTTGCACTCACTTAACGGTAAAGGAAAACATCGTGAGTAAACCGACATGTTTGAAGACCACAATATCCGACGACATGTGTCTTCCGTGGAAGGACCTGTGCGCCCACCACGATGTATCTGCCCAAGAGAACTCCCCTAACGAATTAATTCTGCGGGGATATCACGACCCTCAGTCATGAGGAAATATGACTCACAGAGAGAATGTCAATCTGAAAATTATGAGAATCTGTATTAAAAAATAAACGCCTTACTTCCCATCCGAGCTGAACTCCAGACAAGTGATGGCGCCGGTGTAACGATCGTGCATGGGCAAGTAGTAGTTGTCTATGAAATCTATGCGCGGCGTTGGTTGTTTCTGAAAATAACATAATTTATTACAGTTTTAATGCCAAGTGGAACGACATTACAGCCTACTCAGTCAATTATTTTTGCAAAGGGGTGAGGCAAGTTTTACATAAGTAATATATTTCTAAGAAAATAATATATTATATGTATTTAAAGGACAGACAGTTCCTTTCCTATGAATATCTATTCTCGTAATGTCGTTGTCTCGTAATGAAAACGGAACAACAATTTGAAAGTGTGCTGTAACAAAAAAAACATTTATTTCTTGCGGCCAGTGATAGCTACAAAATCGGTCTATACTATTGCTAGACTCCTTTACAATATTAAAAAAACCGGCCAAGTGCGAGTCGGACTCGCGCACGAAGGGTTTCGTACTATCATCTATTTTATGTCTTAGTTTAGGTATTTATTTTTGTAGTTAATATATTTCTAAATTTTTACTCACGAATATTCAAGTTTCTACCTGTTTACTAAGATCGAGTAAAAGTGCTTAAAAATTACGTTTGTTGTAAATGCCCTTTAATATTTTTTTGTAATAGCGGCAACGGAAATACATCATTTGTGAAAATTTAGCTTTCTAGCTATCACGGTTTATGAGATAGAGCCTGGAGACAGACAGACATATAGACAGGCAGCGGAGGCTTAGTAATAGGGTCCCGTTATACCTTTTATATACGGAACCCTAAAAAGTAAATCAACATAATCTCACCTCTTCTTTGGCCAGTCGTCTTCCCTTCAACTTTTTGAGCAGTTTCTTCATAGCGAGCTGCCAAGTCATGTAGTGTTTCATCGGATTGTCTTCGTCTTCAGTTGGCATTCGCACCACGCGGATGTAACCAGTGTTGGTACCGAATATTAGGTATTCACCTTCACAGCTAAAATAATAATTTTAAAAATATTTGATTTAAATATTTAATATTTATACAAATTATAAATCTTTTATTTTCTGAATCCATTCCACGTAGGTACACGTGTCACACATACATTATCATCCATATAAACAAATTTCTAAATGGATTAACACATTATAAAAGATAACATAGGTACTCGTATATTAAAAAACAATAAAAAAAAATTAAAGTAAATGCATATTTTCAGTTTTTTTTTACATTTGATATAGAGGACTCTTACACATGTTGTACCCATGTATGTGTAATTTGCTTTGATAACTACGGTTAATAACATTAAATTTAAATAAAAAATAACTACTTATATAAATATATTTATTTAATACACATAATTAAATTGTATGTGTATTGTTATGTGAGCAAAATATTATATAAAAATAAAAATATTCAGGGACATTGCACACTGCGCCATCTAGCCCCACACTAAGCAAACGCTTGTGTCGCGGGTACTAGGTAACGGATATAATACTTTTATACTTTTCTTTTGTAAATACATACTTATTATACATACAAACGACCAGACTCAACACAATTAATTATAAATTTTTAATATGCATAAATACTTGTGTCACGCGGGAATCGAACCCGCAACCCCTAGATTAGAAGGCAGAGCCACTACCAACTATGTAAGCTAACAGGCCAGTCAAGTATATGAAAGCCAATGAGATATGAGCATAATCACTTACACAAACTGCAAAATTGTGATATCCTCACACCAGGCGCCGGGGAAGGGCGCATATTTCAAAATCTTGTTGTTGCCAGGCTTCACTAGCAGCAAGGTGCCGGTGCCTCTCTGTATCACCCAGATACCTTCCTCGCAGTACTGCGCCCAAGTGATGGTTGTACCTAACATGCTCTCGCTTTCCACTGAAAGAAGATAGATAGATAAATACATTATTCTTCTTCTTCATCTTATCAAATGAGAGTGGCCAACTCTGGTGTCGAGAGTTTTCAAACCGCCCTAAGGGCATCTGCATACTTTATTAAAACACCACACATTAAAACAATAAAAAAAAAAAATAGAAATTAAAATTTGTGTCTTAATTGACGGCCTTATGGCTAAGAGCGATCTCTTAAAGACAACCAATCTGGCAGGGATATAATCTTAAAATGAAATGAGTAGGATGAGGTTTTAATGAAAAACGATAAATAAATCGAAATGTATTTAAGTACTAGGTATAATATATACGAATAAACATACACAAATAAAAACAAAAAAATACAATAATACCTATATATACATATGTACATACATATATATAATTAAATAGAAGACAATATTCTTCTGTCACTGCCTGCAACCTTCTGTCCCGCCCGCAAAAAGGTGCTTCATTTAAATTAGTTATTAATCTTCACATTTAGATCCAGCTATGTATGTACATACATATGTTTAGGAATTTGTTCTGGATCGAAACTAGCTTAAAATGACCATAACTATACACAGTAATTTAAGACCATATCCTGTTTGTGTGCCATTATAAATAAATAAATATATGTAGGTGCAGTACCTACAGTGAGTTTGCTCATACGATACATACTCAGTTCTACCTCCCCCAGCCACTCGTCCTCTTCCTCGTCATCCTTGGCCTCGTCTTGTGCCTTGAGAGCCTCCTCGTCTATGCTGGCCAGGTCGTCTTCCTCGGGGAAGGGCCGGTAGCGCATACTACAAAACACATTTGCCAGTTGACGAGTTGGTTCGTATGGGAGTGCTTCATGTTTACAAACCAGCCAAAAAGCCTCTGACATGGCGTAAAGATTATAATTTAACGTGTTATTTGAATCGCAGACGCACCTAAATGGGTTTTTGGTCACCTATCCAAGAACGGCTCGTTATAAAATATTAAAAGAACAGGAAAATATACCTAAAAGGAGGAGAAGCAAGGTGGCTTTCATCTCATACAATAAAACCTTAGTTCAGCTACTTGTAAGAATTCAGCTATAAATCCCTTACACGCAGCATGTATACTTAAATACCTACATACTTGACAACCGGTGCACAACATTTCTATTAAATGTGTTGAAAAAATTGCTAATATCGAGTACATAATCGAATTAACTAACTTACAATTGTTTCTTCACCAATATTTCCTTATACGACACGAAATCAAGCTTGAAGGTTGTGATTTCTGAGTACTTTCTGACATCAACCTCAGGTAATACAGCTTCCATTACGAATCCAATTTGACCGCAAAGAAGTAAGACGAACTCCTGAAAAATTATAAAATCCTTTGGTGAAATTAGGTACATACGTAGCCAGTTTTTTTTTGGGTAGCAACATTTTTGTAATTATGATAATATGATAATTATTTTTTCAAATTATGAAAAACCAATCAATTAATGAAATCAACTGTTGTTTAAAATCCTAAGCAAGGTGTGTTGTGGCACTGACAATAATTATAATGCAAGCCATACAAATCCATTTAAACATTGAATAAGTGTTATTTGAGTTTGGTAATCCGAAGTCGGTACCTACCTAATTTATTTTTGAAAAAAAAAACTGCAATATATATCTTACTTCTTCCGGTTTCCACGTCATATAAGCGATGTTATTGGGCGTGTTTATGAACCCCAGGCGCTCCAGTTTAAAGGGTGTGCCTTGTACGAGTTTGTACATGAATATCGTAGTGTCTTCGCCGCAGGTCACCAGCAGGGTTCTCTGGGCGTTTATTGATATCTGGCGGATTGCTTTCGAATGAGGCTTCAGGAGCTGAAAGCAGGAAATAATAAATTAGTGCTTAAGATCTGTGAAAATAATAGTAGGTACCTACTGAATCTATCTGAACTGAAAGAGCGAGGCGATAATAGTAATAATATTATTTCATTATCATCATGTACAGTTGTTCAATTCTGGACATATGCCTCTCCCAAGGTATGCCATCACCGATCCTTGATACCGAGCTTGATATCGTGGTTCGCATCTCCAATTCTCCACCTGTTCACTGCAACCTTCATAATGTCCTTGTTCCACCTAGTGGTAGAACACCCAACAGTCCAAAGTTCTGTGTCAAATATGACCAGACCATTGCCACTACTTGCATTTTGTGCATACAAGACCGATCTAAGGTAGAAGTCTCGATCTTATGTACTGAGGAAGATGAAGTAAGACCTAAAAAGAGGACTAATACTGACCGCAATCAAGTCCATGACGTCAGCGTGGACAGAGTCCTCACTGTGTATAGTGAGGTTAGACTCCACGCGCACGTCCACCATGGTCTTCTGATTGCCGAGCCGCTCCGGGTGCAGCAGCAATGTGCGCATGATGCCGTCTTTGAAACCTACCATTAGTATGCAGGATGTCTCGTCCACCTACGATATTTGAGAGGAATGATAATTAAATAAATATTTCAGGACATATGCATACATATTGAATGCTTTTTAACCTACTTCCATAAAAAGGAGGTTACGTATCAAGTCTTCTATACGTAACATCTTGAAGAAATTAATAAAAAAGCAATCATAAAATTACTTACATCAACCGGGGGATACAGCATACACGTCACCGCCGTCGGAAACGTATACCTGGCCAGTAGCATGTGAGACTCTGTGCTATACGCCATTATGGCCCCGTCTTCACCCGCAGTTATAAGTATGGGATGTGTTCGCAGCGCTGCCATGGAGACAATGCCGCCAGCGTGGCAAGTCATCATCTTACGGTGGTTGCATTCGATCTTGTCAATCTCTAGTTCAGTTACCCAAATGCCCCCGTTACCGTCCTACGAAAATCAGATCAAAACACAAAATTTGTTTAATTGACGTAATCATTGTACAATAACGTGTGAATCCTCTGACCTCGTGGTAGCCGTTAGACTGTGTTACGAGGCCAGATTCATCTCCCAATGAAATACTAGGTACTTAGGTAAATTATGTCATAGTTATTATGTAACATGAATACATGACAAAGAATAGTAAACTAACTAAAATATACAATACCTAAATACAGTTATAAAATGCCTTTTAAGCAATTCAACAGTAATTCTTTACAATAAAAAATTAGGTAACTTCATATTAAATTTCCATAACCAATGTTCTGGTTTGCATCTTTGGATTCAAATATTTCAAAAGGAAATGGACAAGATATGTTAAGAATTAAATAACTTACTTGGGCATACCAGAACATGTCTTTCTGATGTTTGAGGCACATTATTTGGCACCCGGGTACCTACAATTAAGAATACTATAATCTATAAATATAAAACTCAAAGGTGACTGACTGACTGACTGATATAGTGATCTATCAACGCACAGCCCAAACCACTGGATGGATTAGGCTAAAATTTGGAATGGAAGTAGATTTTAAGATGTAGGCATCCGCTAAGAAAGGATTTATGGAAATGCCACTTTTAAAGTGGTGAAATAGGGGATGCAAGTTTTACTTCTTAATGCGAGCGAAGCCGCGAGCACCCATTAGTTATTAATATAAGTAAAGCAAGATTATGTCAATTGTAAGTCATATAATTGTTTTTTCATGCTTCAATGGAGCATTTGTACTGTTGCGATCTTTGATATGACGTTTGGATGAAGTCTTGAGAGTGGCATATGCTACTTATTATCCCTAAACAATACTGGCAAAGCAATAGGCTTCCGTTTGGTACCATTTTACTTGTAACCTAATCCCTGCCAGACCTAGAAGAGATCGCTTCGAGCGATAACGTTGCCAATTAGGTCACTTATTTTAAGTTTGTATGTTTTATTGTGTTTTTTCCTATTTTTGGTGTTTATAATAAAGTGTTTTCTATCTATCTATCTATGTAATTAGTAAAAGTGATATATTTACACAAGTTTCAGCCACGGGGTTGATCTCCACATAAGGGTCGTCTTCAGGTGGGTCTGCTTGGTCCACCGTGTCCCAGTACCAGGCGCGCACGCAGCCGTCCCGCGCTATCGTGGTCACTTCGTCACCCGCTGGACTTAGCATAAACTGGATCTACGAATAAACCAGAGTGTTAGTTGTTTGTGTACAATTTTTTTTACATTGCAAATACGATTTTACTGACGCACGTTTCGGAACAATCCGCTTTTTGCGCTCTCACTTGTTGGTATTGATGTGCTTTTAAGTAAATATAATGCCAATAAGTGAGAGTGAGTTTGTAAGAATGTGTTTCCCTTCCAAAACGCTTCACCGGAGAAACGAACCACAGTTATTCTCGGTGAGGAGGTAGTGTTATTATGGTCCGAGAGACATTTGCAAAAAGTTTTACTATTACTCCTACCATCGTAGCATCAAAACAACGTTAGCTAGCAGTAAGTTTATTAAATCTTAAGTTATATTACAGTAAAAAGAAAATTCAGGAGTTCTTACCACTGGTGCTTTATGACAAGTTTTTCTGCCGCGCTGTGTGACTTCCACTTTCACAAGACCAGCTTCCCAAACCAATATATTGCCCCATTCGCAACCTGACAGCACCTAGAATAAAAGTCTTAGATAAATATTATGTATCTGCATATATTTTTTGAGAAATAATTATATGTCATCATCATCATCAGCCTGTTATTACCCACTACTGAGCATAGGCCTCTCTTCTTGTACGCCACTCGTCCCGGTCCAAGAAAATAAGGGTAAATATAAACATGTACCTAATTCAAAATATCGACCTCCTTAGATACTCTAGTAAACGTTATATGATACATAAAAAGTCTATTCAACTTATGATTAAACGAACTTGCAAAGTGAAGTTCGATAAATATTATATGAGTAAGTTTCATGCGAAGATATATACTTCCAACCCGTCCAAAATACCCCTATTATGAGTTATATCGTATACCTTTTCATCAGGCATAGGATAGACGCCGAGAACGTCGCATATTTCTGTTTTCCCAAATCTGCCGAGCTCGCCTTTTAGCTTTAGTCCCGTAAATGTTTCAGCCATTTTCCAAAATTTTATATGAGCAGCACCTGAAAGAATGTTTTCAAATTTCAAGGCCAGATCTATCAACAAAGTAATTACATCTGTGAAATAATCATAAGCACGTGATAATTAAATCAATTTTCCGGCAAGTTCGAAAAATACATTTTTGACTCCCATAATTCTGGCGAAAAGGCTGCCCGTTGTGGCAATATTATATAGTTCCTTCATCAAAATATATATTTTTTAAATATAAACAGTCCCGCTGGCGTCAAGATCTCGACCGGTTTCGGGGTGCCTGGCGTGAGGAGGCCTTCGACCGAGACGCTTGGAGGGAGTTGGAGAAGACCTTTGCCCAGGAATGGGACAGTATAGGTTAATAAAAAAAATAAACAGTGCGTACTTACCAGCCGTAGTAAGTTGTCCCGGGCAATAAGGTGAGAACATGACCCCATTGACGTCGAATGTGAAGGCACTCGTACGAAGCAGGATCTTGTGGCGTTTCCAGTTCCAAATGGTCAGGTTGTAGTCAGGGTCTTTGCCTACAGAAGCTAGCAGCTCTCCATCGGGACTGTAAAAATAGCATAATAGCATGTAAGTAATTCTAGATATTTGCAATAATCGATGTACCTTATGATGATGTCAATAAAATTAAATAAAGGCATGAGTCAACAAGATAAGACGCAACAAGAACACTGGATACTGCAACACAGGGAATCCTAAAGCAGTAGACAGGACCCCAATTTGAAATTGAATTTGAATAATTTAGATACTTTTATATAATGTGAAAATGACATCATATTTTAGAGCAAATAAATGATTTTTATCTTTTATCTT
Source organism: Macaria notata (assembly GCA_927399415.1). Taxonomy (NCBI): domain Eukaryota; kingdom Metazoa; phylum Arthropoda; class Insecta; order Lepidoptera; family Geometridae; genus Macaria; species Macaria notata. The sequence continues at coordinate 7,775,273 of OV656733.1, forward strand.
TTTATTGGATACCTTTTAATTCACTGTTTAGCAAGTGTTTATGAAACAAGCGTTCAAATACTTTACTGTCACTTGACATTAGACAGGCTGTAACCCTAAGCCTGTCTTGTATTTAGCTAGGTAAAGAAGAAAGCTTAGGTACCTAAAATCCATAACAGAGTAGGCGTTAGTAGTCCCGTCGCGTAGTACTGCGTCTATCTCCATCTGCGGCCACGTGTACATTATTATGAGAGGCTCGCGCTCGCCTTCCCTGGCTTCTGCTATCGCGATGCGGTAGTTTGGGTCCTTTCTGTACGACTGGAGAAAATAGGAACATTAAGAAATAAATATAAAAATACCATTTCGGGTTACTGAGACCCATATCTGAAATTCACATTAAAATCAATTAATGAATATGCAATGTCCTAGCGTCACTTGAAACTAGAATCACCTCAACGTCCTAATTATTTTTTGTACAAGAATCTGCCATCCACATTAATAAAATTCATTACCGAGGTACGTGACTTCCCGCAAAACTTAAAAAAAAGCCAAAATTTGTTAGGGTAGTTCTTGAGGGCAGATATATCGTGGTGCACACAGCATAATCAAGGTTCACGAAAGACATTTTATGTTTTCAGATTTGTGCCACCACCACTTTCATTTACGATGTTATTGTTTACTAAAAAGCGAGAAAAAATACAATCAAGAAAACAAGCTCTAAATTAATGTCTTTTTTGTACAATGACTGCTCAATCGTCATCTATGCGAAGTATATGTATGTACACTTACAGAAATATTCCCCACGGTGCCGCCGGTGGTGCTCCTCCGGAACCAGGTCTGCTTGGTGTTGACGTCCATGAAGGTGATGATACTGCCGGCCGCCCAGCACACCACCGCCTCGTCGCACGCGCACAGGTTGAAGTACTTATGGCAGTTGTAGCCGTACGAATGTCTGATATGCTAAGGAATAGTTCTGAATTGAAAAAAAAGCGAGTGCGGCTCAGCGTTTCCAATGTCTGCTTTTCATCCAGACGTAACCTGGGTCGAATCTGGCCCTACACCAAAGACTTGATTTTAGGTGAAGGAAAACATCGTGAGGAAACCGACAAGTGTGAGGACCACAATATCCAAGGACACGTGTCTTCCGTGGAAAGACCTGGGCGCTACACATCGATGTATCTGCCTAAGAGAACTCCCCTAATGAATTAATTCTGCGGAGGAGTCACGACCCTCAATCATGAGGAAAAACGACCAAGAGAGAGTTTTCTGAATTTACCAATCAGGCGTCGTACAACTAAGGAGAAGGATAGCCCACAGTTTCTGATACGAATGAAATGTCTTCCGTCTAATCAATTTCTACGCGTTGTCATTGGTCAGTTTTAAATTTTCAGCCAATGACAGCGCGCAAAAAATATTTGATAGGAAGATTAAATGAGCTAGTGAGTTATGTAGTTACTCCGCCCTACCGACCCGCAGTGTTATCCACGTAAAAATGCGATGAACGTTCTTACGCGCTGACTGCCACTCAGAATCGAATTTATCTCCATACCAGTAATATCATCGTAATCGGATCAGACTTTCGCCATTAATAATAAACTAACACAAACACAGAAAAATCAAGTCACCCCAAACAATTATTTAATCCTTATAAAAATACCTATTTTGTAATCACGGCATAAAAAATATTGAAAAGGATACTCAAACTCGAACAAATCCAAAGGTATCGTAGAGTCTAGCGTATTGACGGCGCCCGAGAAGAAGTCATCGGGGTCGTATTCTGTGAGAACGGACTCTGCTTCCACTTCCTCTTCGACAACTTCCTCCGGAGCTGCTTCCGGTACCGCCTCGTGGATCTCTTCTTCTTCACCTCCTAGGAGTTAATATAAGATTAAAAAACAGGGTTCGATTGATATTATGTACTTACCTAGTATCTATAAGTAAAAAAAAAACTACGACTATTTACATAGGTACACCCACTGATCTCCATTACTGCGTACTTGAAGCTGACTTGTAGTAATGGAGGTCAGTGGGTACACCTAAAAAGGACAATTACGATTATGGTTTCTATATAGATATTGACTACCTACTTACTTTTATGTTATACCTTGTATGTATTTTAGATGAGCAGTAGAAAGAATGCGTAACATAAAAGAGGTAGCGGTATTTACCTGCTTTTTGCTACCAATGCGCCATGCTGCAGTTGAATAGATTAAAATTTAGCAAACATCTTTTTTTAAAATCATTGGCTACTACGAGGTTCCATCCAATAAGCATTTTATTTTATAAATGTAAGTACCTACCTACTGGATTTTAAAGGACCTGTGTGGGTGTTATACATATTAATTAATTTAATTCTTACCTATCATACTTAAAACAAATAACAAAAACGAATGTACATTAAACTATCCTAAATAATTGGCGTGGCTCTATATGGATCAAGAAATAGCAAGTAAAAATATTATGTTTCTTACCTTCTCCAGGGGCGGCCGGTTCTTCATCACCATCAGCCATGGCGGAGATTTAATAAATATCACCAGGACAAACAATTCCAAATTAACAAAAACCACGCTCGGTATTTATTTAATCACTATGCGTATTTTGTTACCATGGTAAACCAATTTTTACATTTCTATAAGGCGCCATTTTATTTCAAATATAGTTTTACACAAAGAATACTATTACCCTTTTAAAAAAAGGGACACCAATAGACACCTATAGACAAAAACAGGAAGTGGAACAAATCTCGGTATGATATTTATTTTTTGTCTATGAAGTGGTTGCCAACACTGCTTTTGTGTCAAAACCTAAGTCAAAACATTGAAAATGTCTCTCTCTTGTCATGTTATCAACTTGTTCCAAAATTTTCGGAGCTAAGAAGCATTACAGTTTGCTATCTCGCTTACGCTTAGCGATATATATATCATTTCATCTCACTTGACGGGTTATTTTTCAAAATTCAAAATCAGCTGTATCGTATGTTCCTGTGTTGTGACTTGTGAATATATTTTGGTTATAATTTCGGTTTCGGAGTTGGACTATGAACTTTGTTGTCTAACAATAATATTTTGTAAAAATGTCTCAACCACACAGAAAAGCAGTGATATCTTTATATAAAAATGTAAGTAACTGGTTGCAATTTATTTCTATTTTACTCAACATTTGTCCCAACATTCTATAGCGATAATGTTACTTTGAAAGTTTCACAATAGGGGTAATGAACATTGTTCCTAATTGAGCAATTACTGTATCGTGTATACGTAATTTCTGGTTAATTATTTTATATTCTTCTCTTTGCAGCTGTTGTATCTGGGACGCGAGTGGCCTCAAGGTTATGACATGTTTAGGAAGAGATTATACAAGGTATTTTCAAAGAACTGCGAAGAAACTGACCCTGAGAAGATAAAAATGATGATAAAACACGGCGAATTTGTTGTGAAGGAAATCGAGGCACTCTATAAACTGAAGAAGTATAGAGCAATGAAAAGAAGGTATTATGATGAAGATTAATTAGCAAGTTCAAGAATTTGCTACTAAGTTAGCTGCCTAAAAGGTAATATGTCTGTTGTAATATATTTTGTTTACCTATGTAATTCAGATAAAAAGCACACAATTCAGTTTAAAATGACTCAGCAGAGCTATTAATGATGAATGATTTATCATGTAAAAGTAAGTAAGTACAATAATTTTCTGATGTGCTATTTATTTGAATTCCATTATGTAATTGTTGTTGTTTAAAAATCTATAAAGGTTAAAGCTAGTACTATATCTACTCAAATATTTGATATTTTTTTGAGAGAGTTTTACACTTTTTGTAGGGACCATAATAGTTATGATCCTATAATAATAATGTTAGTTTTTAAGATGTATAGTAAATAGACAAACTTAAATGACCTAATTGGCCAATGATGTTTAGACTTATTAATTAATATGAAATTAAGAACCTATTAACTATTGTTTGGCATAAGAATTTGGTAGTAAATAAAACACACCATCTATGTAATTAATGTATTATAGACATTCTTTATAGTTTACATAATTCATTTACTATAGTAAACTCTATTTAAATCAATAAGTGTCTTAATAAAATAAAATATCTAAAGTTTTAATCCAACAAAATGTTAATAAACATCAACTCAATTTTGAATTAATGATTTTTATTTAAATGGCAAGTGATATGACAATTTAGATAATCAATTTGAGGGTTAGGTATATACATTATAATCTATGATAATGATTAACAAAATATCAACGTCTATTTGGTGCGAGAAATGGCAATGAAATACAGATACACCCTGCATTCTGTGACCGGCTACGTTGGAAAACATGTTTAGATTACACATTAATATTCTAAGGTTAGCGAAGAAGTTTGTAACAAACAGCAAGTATTTAACAGCACAACACACTCAGCGCCCGCTATATGATGTACGGGCACTGAACATTAAGATACTGGCCATCTACTATTCCTCAATGGTAACATTGACAATTTTATACTTTCTTTTACTTTTGTTATCTAGAGTAGTTACTCCCAAGATATCTCTGTAGGCAGCACTTTTAAGCTACAATATTATATAATGCAGCACTTTTAGTTCCAAATTTCTTGTGCAGAATAATTATGTAGGCTTTACCATTATCAGATACCTAGTAAATGATATTTTATTACTGACAAATGTTACAAAGAGGAAAGTGGATATTCACATTAACACTTCATGTTACAAGTGACATTCAAAACTGGATTAAATATGTTTGTTCTACAATTACCTACAACATCTTGGTCAATATAATACAAATACTTTCATAGGTTAGATTTTGAACCTCAATGTGTGTTTTTAATAGGATCTTATTTAGACAAACTTTGCATTTTAGATCATTAAGACAGATATTCCTTGCTAGCCTTTTTGACTATGATCCTATACTGTATCCATCATATTACAGTATACCAATCTGACACAAGCATTTAAATGACACAAAGTAGTCAACACTTACTGAATCCAGACTTACCTATCAATTTGAAACTGATAAGGATGCTATTATTTAATTCTCAAATATTTGAAGGCAAATTATACTAAATTAAACACTTGCTGCAAAAACAATTTAATATAAACAATGAAATTAATCCCAAAATAGCTGTTTAAACGTTTTTAAGTGTTCAACATATTTATAACATCTCGTTCATATATGATATAATATTCTGAGAATGCTGATAATGTTCTCTGCTAGGTGTCATTTAAAGTATTGTGCCGCCAATTTAAATTCTGCCTTGTAGGTGTTGCAGCTATTGATAAACTTACCTTAGCGTACACTAGCGATTATTCACATTATTTCGTGTTTCCTTATCAATATTATAAAATGTTATATTTAATAGCTTTGGAATGTCTATATTGTCAATTCTACTGAGGCTCGTTCGCTCACGATTTGAGATTTTTATAAACTTGAGTGGACGCAACAGACTCATGCCAGCATATTGGTGGTTTAGGCTTAAGTCCAATCTTCTGTAATTACGCAAAATGATTCTTTCACCAGCAAATAAAATATTAAGTATCTATAATCCAGCGATCTTCAAAGCGAGAGTGAATCGGTTCTTATCGGGTAAGCACGCTCCATCTTAGGCCATAGCCTTACTTGCTATCAGGTAAACTATGGTCAAGTGCAAACCCGTTCAAGTTAAAAAAAAAACAAATACATACCATTTACAAATGTTTAACGGAATTAATACGCTTACGGAAAAATACTAAAACTATAAATAATAATCAGTAATTTTTGCAAAGAAAGAGCTGTATTATCCGATTTTTATACATATTTTAAAACAAATATAAAATTATCTAGCATTGTGTTCAAAATAATAATACTTCAATATAAGTGATCTATTCACCTTACTGTAATGAATCTGTTGCAGTTTTGCTATAAATACAACCTATGTTACATTACTTTAATTTATTGTTAGATACAGTACTCGAACCACAATTCTATCCCTACTTATCGTGTTGGTGCACTCCTACATGAAGCCCGTTCCTTTCACTTCTATACGTAGAATACATATTACGTGACTGTGAAATTTAACATGTGATTAGGTATAGTAAATAGGTATATACACAATAACATAATTATATGTTTGAGATCAACAACAGTCAAGCGTTATAGCGGTAAGTGTGGAGTCGCATGGTTCTCCTTCGCAAATATGATTGGATACTAACACCGCGGACTAAGTAGGCAGATACGTAGTAGAGATGACTCGAAATAATACTGTCATTCAATACGAAACCATACAGGGGTAGAACGAACAGCCCCTTAGACAAGTGCCGTATTTTAGTGAGCGGACCTACTAACTCTTGCATAAGGAATAGAAATACCAATGTATAGGAGTGACGCAGCATGTCAATCATCGCGATGTCAATCCCATACATTGCTCTTTCTATTTTATAAGCGAGCGACAACACGCTCACTAAAATACGGCTCTTGTCTAAGGGGGCTTTAAAGATATTTTATAAATGAGAAGCGATGATGTTGAATACATCTTGATCACTTCATGACTGACTAGTTCGATGATATCACATGTAAACTGATGGCGATTTCCTTATTCATGCATTAAGTTCTAAAACAAAACACACATAAATGATTAACTAACCTAGGTTACATAAAAATTTAAATTTGTCATGCCTAAAAATAACATATATTAAGATACCTATGTCATAGGCCTAATGTTCCTCCCAAGAAAAGATAAATAATCTGTGAAATTATAAAAAAAACGTAATTAGAACTCTATGTACTATGTAAATTTAAAAATGAATACTTGTCTTAGGAGGAACACAATTTAGTTTACAAGTAATAAATGGATATCAATACTTCAACACTTACGCATAGTAAAATAGAATGTAGTAATTTTAACAGGATACAACTTATTTACATAGCTTTAAATAGGTATTTCAATAGGTAGACGATAGATAAGGTCAAATAGAAATCATTAGATCAAACGATCGGTTCGGAACAAAATTAACTATAGGTATAGTTCGCGCAAAACTTTATGAGCTCTCGGAACACGCACGCTAGTGGCTGCGCAGTACGCATATTATAGGTATACGAGGGACGGGACAGGGCGTCGGGGAGGGCACCGGCCCCCGCGCCCCGCGCCGTATCACCGCTCGCGTCCCGTTGCGCCGTGCCTTAGTGTGAGTGCTACGTTCGTACACAACACTTGCGCACGTTGTAGACGGAAGTACAGTCGAGTGCAACGATTAATTTTCATTCCTATTGTAATTTTTTTTACTGTTATTTGTTTTCGTTATTTTTATTTGTTTCTGTTATTGTTGTTGTTAAGTTTTGTCACCGTTATATTGTATTTGTTATTTGTTTGTTCTATTACTGTGGTTTCTTACTGTTATCGAACTTTTTGGTCTAATTAGATATGCCTCGCGGACGCTTTAATGTGCTACGTCGCCAAACATAAATAAATAAATGCACAAGTTTTATATCAAAGTTTTTAATTTACTTAAATAAATACCTACCTGTTTGTTCTAATATCTTACTGCACGTAAAAACACCTAAAATCTAAATACTTTGTGATAGGCATAAATGTACTATGTTTTTTTTTAAATCTTACAATAATGATTGTGCGCTCAACTGTACCATGCGCGGTTACGTACTCGGGCCTAACTTCAGAGAGCTCATAAAGTTTTGCGCGAACTGTACTACATCATAATATAGTAATACCTACTATTTATAGTTTACATCGATATTAACAAAAAAAAGCAAGTATTATACTTTACTCTCATAAACATTATGAAAATAAATCAATCGATTCTACAAGAACTTTGAACTTGTAAAAAGCAAATATGTAATTAAATGTTGCCTATAATTATATTCCTACACACTCGTCACACACGTCGTATTGCCCAATCAAAATTATTAGGTACAACAAACTTACAACTTTCGAGTATTTATCAAGAGGGAAAATAGGCAGAACGTAGAGTTTACGTCGTCCCATATAAATATACATCAAGACGCATTTACAAAAATCGTGCCAAAGGGGTAGCATGGAATTATTCATAGAATATTTTATTACACTATAAAGTGTCTTCATTTTGCAATTTTCTGTTTGATGACAAAGAAAATTAAGCAAATCATTCCGTCACAATTATATTGTTTCGTAAAAAAAGCGGCGAATTCATTTCATAACGCACGGTAAAATTAACTGTCTAATCAATTAACGGTAAATCTTTTACTACCCTACGATTGAAACTTACATAACTTTTGTAAACATTTAACATAAACTTGTATGAATAAACCCAACGCTGTTCTTATAACGACTTATTTGTCTATAAAATAATAATAAATATCCCCTAAAATAATATGTAAACTTCACACTAACATAATGCTTTGTTAAATAATGAAATCAAGCCATTGTAGTTTTGTAAGCACGAAATAAAAACATATATTATATGTTTGCACGAATAATACATCTCGCTTGTTCTTCGCATTCGAGTCTTCGTTTTGATTACTGTTTTCCTGAAATCATGAATGAGTTTTATAGTAGAGTTGCTACTACATAGTTAACACAGTAATTATTATTAATATGTGCATATAATGGCCTAAAAATTTCTGTAATCAAGATCTAAGCTATGAAAATATCATGTCATGGCATGAAATTGTCCTATTAATTACCAATTCCATCGTTTTAAACGGTGCCACAATAGAAACAACTAACTTAAACTATTTCACTACACATTTCATCGGGATTTTCTTTACTATTTTGTTTATTAATTTATTTCATCAAGTCCAACCTATTACTAAGGTAATTTTTAACAAACTTATTTGGAAAGAACAAAAATAATCGCGACCTCCGGGATTTGAACCAGGACACTAGTTGAAATCGTCCAAGATTTCTCACCTACTACGTCCTGCATTAAATTCATACCAATTTCTATTATTTCGGATTCAATATGGCGACTTTCTTCTGTTACTTCATTGTTTGACTTCTTTCTATTACTTCAAAAAGAGTCATCAATCAACCTACCTTCGTGCTTCGTCTAATCTTTCTTCTCTCCATCCTCGGGGTCTTTGAGAGTGTGCCACTGTGCGATGGGACGCCTCGGGCTGGCGAGCATGTCGGACCAGTGGCGGAGCTCGGTCCCAGACGCGTTGTATCCCAGGACCACCTTCCCGATGGGCTCAGACGTGCCGATGCGATCGTAGTCCACCACCGTCACCACTAGATTCACTTTCTGAAGCGCAAGTCATACTTTAGTTAAGGATACAACACTACATAAAAGACAGAGTGTTCAATCTAATGGTAAATGGAAATCGCGTATGTGTTTAAAGCCTCTATTGCTGACTATTTAGTTTCAAAATTATTTGTACAAGAGAAAAATATCTACTGTATTTATGTTGCTCTTAAATGAAAATGTGTTTTAGAATGTTTTCTAATCTATTTCTATAGCAGTGAGTTTTAAAAAAAAGCGAAGTGAGAAATATCAGATCTACTTATTGTTTTCTCAAAATATTTGCCAAATAATCTACGCCGAACAGTCGGCTTAATCGATCCTAATGAGATTTGAAGAAGTTACTTAACTTTTTATAAATGTAATTTACATTTCATCATTAGCCACAGAAGTTTAGTAACCGCGACTGCGGTTAGTTACTAAGTATTACATTCCTTTTAAAAAAGATAATTATTCTTAACAATTTTAATATATTTTCATATTAGCATACCTACATTGTGGACCGTATTGGATTTTAAACTTATGTAGGTACGTTAAAGCAGTACAAAATGGCATAGCAATATTGTTCAAGCACATGCAAATACGTTTTAACAATGGCAGCACAGCACAGATGCAAAAATAAAAAGTAACATTAAGTAAATACAAGTACATACCTCAAGATCATTAAACAAAATAAAGAGACTACACATAAAGTGAAATAAGAAGAAAATAAGTTCTCAATAGAGATATTGAAGAAGAACGAGGAACTGGATTCCTTAAACCATAAGTAATTACAATTTGAAGTCACCAAATTGCAATGCAGTCACGAGGGGAGATCGTCCAACACCACTTAGTAGCAGGATACGGAACATATATTGAATGAAGCCGACATCATTCCAGTCATCAATAACCATGATAATCTCATTTCGAAACACCCAGTTACAAAAGAAGATCAACACGGTCTCCTCGACAAATGTGATCACATCGGCTCTAAACAATATAAACACAGGAAATGGGTTCTTCGGAATAGACTAAGGAGTATAGACAGATGAGAAAGCGCCATAGGATTGAAGCCAAACATCAAAGGAACACTACAAGAACCAACTACGCTAGTAACAAAGGCAAACAACGGAAAACAAACTGAACATAATCTATTAATTTATAGTCTACATAATTTTGATACCAATTCGCATAAAATAATTTGAACGCTGATTAAGTTATAATTTTGTTCTGCAAATGAAACATGAGAATGTGTTTGAATGTTGTCAACATTGTCCACACACAAATTAAAGTGAAATCGACGGTCAGGATCGGGATTGGCTTGGATGCGAGTGGTGTGCCTACCACCAATGTATACTGACAACAATTAGTACACAACATCAATCTGCGCACAGAATAGACAAGTTTGAGTGAAGAACACGCAAATATCGGTACGTTTGATATTTGTTTTGTGTATTCTTCATTCGCGTTGTCAAAGCCGTGCGCTGCAACATCGAATTTTGTACATATCTCGGCTCGCACCTGTATTTGTTCGAATGGTACTTCAAAAGTAAAAGACTCGTTGTAATAGGGATTCAGTGTGCATTTCTTGATGCTCGTTTTCTTCTTCTTGAGACGTTTGCCGTTTTGCATGAGTGCTATCTTTACGTACGGATCTGTTGGCCGCCACAGGATACGCAGGATATGAAAAAGATAAAACACGTGATTACGTAGATCTAAACCTGGCTTTCTAAAATATAGTATGAGAAGTAATGTGGTACGTATACACAGCAGTTATGAATGTGTTTGTCATGTTGATATGAAAGAAAAAATTCAAATAGCCAAATAAAAATATGATCTACAAGTTTTGACGTACTTTGATAACACGACGTGTGTATGCAAAATATATGAATTCATTAAAAATGTTACTATGGAAAGTACAGAAACACAAATTAAATTGATATAAATAAATAGGATATTTACAAGTGCTTAGTGTTATGTATTTCTAAGTATGATAGCAAAATAAAGTAGGTAACTAACTTTACTTGGATCCCGGTATACCTATATGTATTCATGTATCGGTGTCATGTAATGTAATGGCAAAATATAATTAGTGACTTCAATGGAAACATGCACAATATTATAAATAGATACACCATTTAAATGAGTATTTGACCTAAAGTTACAGAGCTTGTACAAAAATAAGTTACCCATAAATTACCCTAAACCCTGTGGAATCAGATATGTGTTAGGAATATAAGACTCAACGTGGGTATTTACTACTATTACTAGTAGGTAAAGAGAAAAATAGGAAGATGGTAAAATATAGAGGACAGCTGTACCTGATAAACCGCCCACGTCCATTTTCTTCAGATTCTTGGCTTCCAGAATGACCACAGTAAGCTTCCCAGCCGTCGGTACGTAACGCAACGAGAAACAAATGTCTCCCAGCTTGTTATCCTGAAATATTTACCCACAAGAAATTAATATAACACGTCAACCTGTACGATGGAAACTACAAATAAAAAAATATGAATGTGTGTGTGTGTGTCAGTATGCTAAATGATGTTAGTAAGTTGTTCATTTCAAATGCTGTCTTCACATATATGTTATACGCAACTGCTTCGTAAATAAAACATAGTAAATGTTGTTTATATGTTGTTCAATGTGATAATGGAAGATATAGAGGGCAGTAGTGTTAGGAGCAGCGTTCTTTGAACGGGTTTAAAAAGCTGTCTGTAAAATATACAAATAATATGGGCCATAAATAACGCGGCTTAGGGCAGGTCGGGGCACGCAAAATCTCGTTACACCAAACAAAAAAACAAATAAACATAACAATAGCACCGTGTAGTCACCTAGAAGCAAGAACGGCTTTGGTACATCGACATACAATTTTAGCTTTTGACTTTTTTACGGCGTATTGAACTTACGCTTGCCCATAGATCGCTTGATCGTATAGTCATTGTACTATACGATCTAGGGCATTTGCTTAATAATATCAGGTCACACTTGAAATATTTTTTTAAAATATATTTTTTTGTTACTCTATATGTACATCTCTAGGTTTTTCAAAGCCAAAATCCTATGTCGATTATCGTGCTCGGGACGCATAGCCCACACAAAGTTAACATTGGAGCCTCGTAAGAGATATATTGCATCTAGACATACGCACACTTATGTATAACTATGTACGCACATTTGACGAACACTTCCATTGCGTTACATATAACGTGTTAGCACATGTCATTTTTATCTAATCAAATAAATAAACACAAGACAAAAATAATTGTTGGAACTGAATCTCTAGACGCACAAAACCAAGAAAGACTTTCATAATAAAACCTAATATAAAGCGTTCTTGTCTCTGAAATATATGGAAAATAATATTGTTGGTTTGTATATAGAAGAAAGAGTGTTGATATTATTACGATCTGTTGCCGAAATGAAGCCAATTTTGTAATATTTGTTACACCCAGTTCATATCATCATAGTCGCATTATTATTTGGTTTCTGGCCTCATCTACCTATTGCTAATTATGTCCAGTCAAGTTACCTAACTCATACTCTAGTTGTATCTCTGACATTATAAAGGTGTAGATATACGTTACATTTCCTTTACATCCCTGTTCATAGCCCTATACCTAACCATTTTAGAAACAGATCGCAATTAGCTACTGTAAGTAAATAAATACATATATAAGCACGTGTGGCGACAAAATTGATATAGCTTTTGTTTTTATTAATTTACAATTTAATTAATCTCATAAAACTTTCATTTAAATCAAAGTTCGCATGTGTTTAACAAATCTATAACAATTTTATCTTTTCTATTTTATACAGCCACATACATCTATAGTATTGCTTGATATAAATACGTTTCACAGATACAGTACAAAGGTGAAATTTATAAAGCATAGAAAAGAAATAGAGAGCTAGGTTGTAGAACAAACTTTCTATACTCTATTGTGGCACGTAGAACTAGTTAAATTGAGTTTGTAACTTGATCGGTGTAGTTAGTAAATACAATGAAAGTAAGTTTAAATTTAATTTCTCAACTAAATTATTGTTAGCAATATATAAAAATACACAGAGCTTTTCAAAAGCTGTTCATATTCCCGAATAAAAAGAGTACAGAATGTTTGAGTTGAGATATTGTACACACTATACATATATAAATATACATACTAATGCATTGTAATATATATGTGGATCGGTGCCATATTATCTAACTTCATATATAAACACCCATGCTTAATAAATATTATTGTCAACATATTATTTACATTCTTTATAATATCATGCAGGAGTAAACATTGGTTCAAAAAGGTTTACATATTAGGAGTATGTATAAAACGTTATCGTAGTTCAGGAATACCTGTAACACAATTCATGAAAATGTTTGATTAGTAGGTATTTAACGATATCAATACAAATCATGGCTGGCAAAAAGCCAATACAGTCTATATAAACTGAGGAATCAATAAATGTAGTCGTAAGCTTCATCGAAAATAATACCACCCAAATCTACCGCGGCAATAATTTTGATGTTCAAGAGAGTCGAAACTTTGGAAAATTATCGTGTATTGTACGAACCAATGTTCTCTTCTTGATATTTAACATGTATCACATTTATTAGCCAATTACGAAGACTCGAACCCTGAATTGTCATTTCTCGGTTGCGTCGTTTGAAATGGCAAATGTGTAGAAAAATGCCAAGTCAGGGAATACATAAACACAACATGACGAGCATGCAACATTCCCCAGCCGCAATATCAAAGTAAAATAAAGTGTTGGATGGATTAACAGAAAATAAATAAATAAAAATAATATGGCATGAGGGGTGATTGTAGGTAAAGGTGATTCATGTCTTTATAATATGGGTTGGTAATGTTTAACAATGCTCCCTGCCATCCTAAACCACAATTGTAGTTTCTCGATGATATTTCAATCGTTTATTCTTGTGTTGTATCTTAAAAATAGTCAGGTTAGCGCAAAAAGTAACCTTTCAGTGCACTCGGCTAAGTACCACGCTGTTTCAAATCAAATCCAATGTATAAGTAATTTCGATGTGTCTCAAATAATACTTACGTGAGTGATCATTTCGTTTTTGAAGCGGCATGCAAGATTGTTCAGGACACAATCAAACACAGCCAAGCAGAGCAGAGAAAATATGGAGAAAAAGAGAAAAACCAAGTAAATACATTTTTGCTGTCGAAATTAATTGTTATCAGAAAAAATAAATACTCAATCCATAATATGGAGGTGCCTTGACTCCCGTGCACTGCCTTGCGGCGCTAAACTTGCACGTCTTGTTACATGATATATCCATGATAATGTTATAATGGTCAAGGTTCCTCTAGACAAAAAGTGCAGTAAAATTTTAAAATTGTAACCATTCTTTCAATTACTATGATGTATGTGTAATATTTTTTACAATAATTTGCTAGATCGGGACAGACCCGTAAAACATTGCTTACATTACAGAAACGCTCACAGTTGTTAAAAGAATGGTATTTTATCAAAATAATGCTCCTCTGCCAAAACACAAATCTAACAATGACAGGATTTCAAAACTCAAAATGTACTTACTATTTATTTACGTTATCAATGTAAGCTATAAATTTGTATTAGTTTTGTAATTGTAGGTTGTGTGTTTTGCCAGTCTAGCCTAAGCTAAGAAAAGTATAAAATAGTATCTTTATGTTGTATTCCTGTGTACAAAAGGTATTTAGTAAATGACATTTTATGTGCCTTCAATTCAGGTATATCATGTACTGGCTAGTAATAATCTCTGTAGGATCTGTTGATGTGACCTGGGTGTTCTGTTAACTCTTTGGTTAACGGTACCAATTAGGACTTTGTGCAACAATTGTGACTTGTAAAATATTCCTAACACTCAAATGTACCGTAGGCCCAGCTTAGATTTACATATTCTTTTTACTGTACTTATTTCAAAAGTATTATATTTTCTCGTAAATCTGGGGACAATGTTAGCAAACTTCCTAAAGTAAGGCGCACACATCAAACCTATGTAGATGTGCCAAGTGCTGAAAGAAAAGCTTCGATTATATTACACAGTCTTCAACGTGATTCAACAACTTTCAGCTCGTATTCTTGTGAATGCGAGTACGTGAAGCAAGTGGAGTCATTGGCTCGTGCTCAATGAGCGGGAGGTTAAAGTTTTGTACAGTTGTCAATTACGGTGGTTTGTAGTTGCGTATAGTGTGTGAGTGAGAGCGCACCTGCCCGCCTTCTCCCTCCACGCTCTGCAGCTCGCGCCACTCCTCGATGGTCTGCGCGAGGTCCACCTGGCACAGCGGCACCTTCACCTCGCCGATCTGGTCGTGTTTCGAGAAGCGATCGAAGTCGAAGATCGCAAACACTAGCGTTTTGTTCATAGCATCAGCGTACGGCACGTTCTGGACACAAACACATTTTTAATAACAAATCAAATGCAGCCATTTTATTTTCAGGTCTATTCTTCCATACCTTGAACACAAACTGCTCGTTGAAGACGGGGCTCAAAGTCTTTCGGTGGACTTTCGTCTCGAATTTCTTTTTCTTGTCAGGAAGGAGGTAGACCTTCACGTATGGGTCGGATGTGCCGCCCATGTCCAGAGCGGGCAGATCCTCGGCTTGGATAACGGTCACAGCGAGGCTGTTGCTGTTAAAGTCATACTCGAGCTGCAAACCACAAAATCGATCTGTAAATGTTGTAACAACTTGAACACGTGATTCGCTAAATGAGAGTTAATTGACTGTGATTGAAATCCAACACTAACGGTCTACTTTACGATCTGTGAACTCATAAATGGCTTAACGAGTGGAGTAATGGTTACGACTAAGTACTGAATGCTACAATGAGACGAAGAATGAGGACCTCTGCGATGCTGACAATTGCTATTGAAAAGTGTGACTCGATATTTGGTTACAGATGGTATTGCGTAAGTGCAAATGGTTGTATAATGGCAGTGAGAAGTTGCAAATTGATTTGTAAATGATTGGTCACCTCGTGTCCCGTGTACCAAGCATGGTGCGTAAAGTGGGTCGTCATCCTCCGTTGTTTGGTACAAGTATACTTTACCCACCTTGTACTGCAGCTTCCCTAACTTCTGTTCTTCCTTCTTGGAGTCTCCGTCGTCAGGTTCCTCTGCGTTCTCTGTCAGCTCTTCCATGTCAGGCTGAACCTACATGCACGTCCCGCGGCAAATTTCACATGAATATTATATTTCTTAATAAATAAACAGGACTCTAGCCAGATAATACTTTACTCTACTCTGAGGAATCTGTAACCCTTGAATGTTAAATCATTCTCTGAAATCAGATTGTAATGAATAACAAATTCGAGTTGTGATGAGAAATAGTTACGCTTTGGTGTATTAGTTATTTAACTTAGTTTGTTTCTCTTTTGTGTTATTTTATGAACCGAAACTTCTTGTGATCTTTAACAGTTGTATGAAAAAAAAAATATGTCTGAAAAACAATTTTGAAACTTTCGTTTCTGTTTCTCAGAGATATATTTTTTGATTTTGTAGAAAAGTATCCAAATGTTCGAAACGTTACCTTTTCCTTGTATGCCGAACCTAGGAGTTGGACGGATTTGAGGTCGACACCTTTCATGCCCTTCTTGCCATCCTTGGAGCGTCTCTTGCGGAAACACCGCCTGATGCAGCAGAAACATACTCCCAGCACCACCACGCCCACTCCTGCATGAGCCAATATATAGTATATAGTACTCCTATTTACGGCTAATTTATTTTAAGTTTTTTTTTTTTTTTTTTTTTTTATTTTAAAATAAATAAATAAATACTCCGGGACATTGCACACAACACCATCTAGCCCCACACTAAGCAAACGCTTGTGTCGTGGGAACTAGATAACGGATATAATACTTATATACTTTTCTTTTGTAAATACATACTTATTATATATAAAAACGGCCAGACTCGACACAAGTAATTACAAATTTTAGTATTCATAATTACTTGTCTCATGCGGGAATCGAACCCGCAACCCCTAGATTAGAAGGCAGAGTCACTACCAACTAAGCTAACAGAGCAGCAAGTAAGTAAGTCAACCAAGACTAACATATAAAACCCCTCATATAAAAAGATTCATCATAATAAGTAGCTTCTTACTCTAGTTTGATGTTGTACTATACGTATTACGTAGTTTGCATGGACATTTTCATTCTATAAATTGATCACTTGATCAATCCCATTGATAGAGATGATACACAAGATATTATTATATCTATTGTTTGTGTAATTATTCGATTGAATAGATTACTTACCGACTAAAATAGCGACGAGCTGCCATGTTTCCATGCCAATCATGCGCGCCATATCAGCCGCTTTCTCGCCGAGGGATTCTTGCGTGGTAGGCACCGCCGTCGTCCATAGTGGGGATACAGACTCGCCTATTACCAAAACATTAAAAAACAATGTCAGTAATGTACCTTTAAAGACTACAGTACCAGTAAATTGTTTTATTGTAAGTACATATTGTTTACATATTGTGAACGACCTAAATTTATTACGGGTGAACGTTCAATGCATATAATACACCCCAAGCGGAGTGTCAGTGCAGGACTCATAGCACCCACTACAAATTAGAATAAGAAACGTTCATTGCTTGGTCTTTGCAACATGTTATTGTGAATATCATACATATATATCATTGGATTGATCTGAAGTCATGCATTTCGAAGTAGTTTTTACCAAATGATAGAACTTTTTTCTAAAGGTTTGTACATACCTAATTAATTCGTCAATTTCGCAAAGACGAGTCGGGCAGGTGTGTAATAATAATAAATGAACTTCAGTTGCGTGAGCCCGCTTAGGTATGTAATTTAGCGCCTTCGCTTGGACTTTCCAGAGAGGTTTAACATATTAGTAAAGTTTCCGTCGACCTACAGAACCTCATAAAATCTCAACTTTTGTTTGTACAGACTTGTGAAAGGTACAAGTAGAAACTTTAGATTTGTATTGGTCATGTAACTGTGTTTTGTTTGTTGTGAAACAACGAAGTATTTTTTTGGCAATGCAAAGCTTATGACTTTGCTGCTGAATTTTTTAATGTGCTATTTTTCATGATTTTTGCTAGGATTACAGATAAGATTTTAAAGATGGGTGATTGAGCATTTCAATTTATTAAAATTATTTAAACGTCTAGAGGTGGTAGAGGAAAGCCCAAGATCCGCTGGCGTCAGGATCTCGTCCAGTTTCGGGGTGCCTGGCGTGAGGAGGCCTTCGAGCGGGACTCGTGGAGGGATTTGGAGGAGATTTTTGCCCATGAGTGGGATAAGTTAATAAAAAACTAAAAAAAACTACCTGGGAATTCTGTAGTGGACGACAGCTCCTCTTCTTCGGCCGCGCTTGCTTCGCGCCGCCATCGGAGCAGCGCTCCTAGCAGGGGCGACATTGTCTGCAATTAACAATATTAATGTTAGTTTTACATTTCATACGTACAGTTTATCTAATAACTAGTGGGGGCTCGAGGCTTCGTTCGCATTAAGAAGTAAAACTTGCATCCCCTATTTCACCCCTTTAAACGTGGCATTTCCAAAAATCCTTTCTTAGCGGGTGCCTATGTCATAACATCTACCTTCACTCCTAATTTCAGTTCAATCCGTCCAGTGGTTTGGGCTGTGCGTTGATAGATCACTATATTAGTCAGTCAGTCCTTTGAGTTTTATATATTTAGATAAGGGAGCTCGTATGTGAATTAAATCACCATTGTATTAACCAGACCATTTATGATGTACTATGAATATGTATATGGGTACTCTAATGATATAATGACATCTGTATATTTCAATACACAACAGATTAATTATAATTTGTACGGTGACTTTACTGTAAAAAACATTCAGTTGAATTAATAACCTTCACCTTCATTTGAAGTCGATGAAGAAATGATGTTTGTGGAATTTTTTTTTTAACTCCCGTGTGCTTTTATTATACAAAGGTATAGTGTCATACAAAATAGGTATATCTACCATTTAATAGGATCTGAAAATATAAAATAATACCTTGCTACTAGCACGGTAAATCTTTAGGCGCAAACAAATAACTACGTTTGAATACAATCATACCTTTGAATTTTTTACTAAATTAGATCCAAGTATACATAATTTGAGTATTCACTGAAATGTGGCTATCCAACAGGCTTCATAATAAGGGTAAGGTTACACGTGGCCAGTCGTGGTGGATATCATTGCTAATTCAGCGCAGAATCCTGGCTAAATCCACACCTACGCCCCAGATTTACATAGGCTTTATTTATCCACTTTACACTTTACTGTTGCTTTATCTATGTTTCAAAACTGGGCGGCTTTAGCAGTGTTTGTTTTCTTGCTTATATGATTCTGTATGTTTTTTTTTTGGAGACAATGGAATTTAAATCCTCATGTCTTTTTGCTAATGGTTATGCTGACGGATAATTCCTGGTTAGTACGTAACAAAAAACCTTTATAATATCGACCACCAAGAGTTTGTCTTATTCTGTATTTGTTATGTTATTGGTTAAAGCCACTCTGATAACAGAAGTCTACATAATAAGAAACGTTTATAAGTAATATTATTTATGTAGTAAGTATAAATTGATAAGAAAAATTGAGAGTATTTCAGAGTAAAGTACAACATGTATGATTAAAAAAATTACCTGTGAGCATACACTTTCTTACGACAAATTTAGATTGAGTAAACAGACCGAGAGATGCCTATTACGTTAAAAGAGCTTTCTTAGAATAAGCTTCATTTCAAAATCCATTATCGACGGTTGTAGCAACAGCCAGAAACATCAAAGGTTGAACAACAAGCAAGTAAATAATACAGTGTTATAGGTAACTAGTGGGTGTTCGCGGCTTCGCTCGCATTAAAGAATTTTTACTTCTTAATGGGAGCGAAGCCGCGAGATTGTATTCCCCTCTATTTTATTTCCCCTTTCAAAGTGACATTTCCAAAAAACCATTCTTAGCGGATACCTACGTTATAACATCTACCTGCATGCCAAATTGCAGCCCGATCCGTCCAGTGGTTTGGTCTGTGCGGTGATAGATCACTATGCCATTCAGTAAGTCAGTCACATTTGAGTTTTACATATTTAAACTTACGTAAAACCTATAGTACATCATAACCAACAACGTTAGTTTTACGACTTTTTCAAATACATATAAACGACATCAAAAAGTTATAACATACAAAAACTTGAATGTTTTTTAAGAAAATGCATGTGTATTCGAAGGAATTTTGGTCTTTGAGTCGGACGATTTTTAATCGTGGAACATTAGATGTTGGTTTTCAAGAACGTCATCATAATATATATTCTTATAAGTTAGTTATTAGTAATCCTGTATACCTAATGAAGTCAATTCCGAGTTTCGAGACGACATTGATAGGCTGTTTTATCGAAATTACAAATTCTTTAACTTAGTTTATAACTTTTCAAAAATTCATTTATTGAACTTGAAAGAGTAACTTTGATTTACAATATTATTCTGCTAAGCAACCTATACTTTCACCTTTCAATTTTGAAAGTGCCGCGCTCCGAGGGTCTCTGACATGGTTTAATGTCTATTTCAAAATTTTACATGTTATCGGATCTACGGTAGCACCTCAATTTTAATGACACTTTTTTTTAATCAATCAGCCATCCAAGGAATTTCCGTAAATCCATACCGTTGTTTAACTTTGGTAATCGCAAGTGCTGCGATCTAGTGATCCATAAACTTTTAAGATTTTACAAGCTATAGGTAGATAAATGTACCAAAATTATACAATTTTCTCGAAAAGAAAAATAGCAGAATATAAAGCATAGATATAAAATGTCTGCTCAATAAAAGGTTCACGATCACATTTTGTAGATTCACGGAACTCCGAAAAAGGAATGGTTATCACGCTGATAAATTGCTTAAAGATGACATAATATTTTTACACTTGACTGTCTAGCATTTTGATAACTGTTCTGGTATAAAACTGGTCCTCAAATGAGACGGTATATAATAATACACCGTTATGTGCTCCGATTTATTCGAACAATTTTTTGGAGCCTTCAAAACATTTGAATTTCCTGGAGTTGTTGTCTTAACAACTATATACATATAGGTATGTATGTAAGTGTAAACACATAATTTACTAAAATAAACTCGAACTTGACGAAGTACGTCAAAACAAATGGTTACGTAACTACACGAGCAGATGTTTTCTAGTACATAGTTTCATCGTCCAAACCAAATACTTGCATGGACTATATTTTCTACATAATATATCATAGATATAAGAAAATAAAGCATTCGCTATCTCCTGTCTGATACGAGTAACTTCGGCGAAGTTTTTTTTTTTCCAACTAAAGTAGCAATTCATTGTACCTAAATTTAACTATAAAATATTTCACACTGTCAAGAAACTGTGCAGTTCTTCAAAATACATGTAGTAAATCGAATTATTTATATTTAATTATTTATTTTGGTTAATTGCCAATCTCATGTAAAGTCTATGTGTACAGAAGTCTAGACAGGCAAGTAAGTAGCTACCTGGTAGTAAGGACACTCTGGCCATCCTTAGTTTCAGTAAAACCACGTAAAACGGAAGCCTTTCACACCCCCGATCTCTTCAAACCTGTTCACGCAATAAACGAACTTATCTCCGTCAAGATAAAGTTGAAATTTGACATTTGTCGCAATATCGACTGTCCGGGACGCTTGACCTAGAATTTCATTACGTTCATGACATTTTCTTGAGTTTATTCTTCCTGCACAACCCGTAAACAATAAAATGCCTTGCGTACCAGACACTCTTTTCAATAAAGGTTTGACACAAATACGGTAGTGATCGTAGTAGATCGGTCTATACCTATACGTCTAACATTACCGTCTATACGTAGGTGGATATGTGTGGTCAATAAAAAAGAGCGATGGACTATAATTGCTGGGTTTATCTTTCGGTTAAGTTATTGTAAGTTGGGCTGAAAGAACTTACACCAGAAATAAAATCACGCCTACGCAAAAGCTACATAGCGATGTCAGGAAAATACAGTAAATGGAAAATGTAAACCGTCATGGCTGGAGGGATGGTCCCGTGCCTGGCTCTCGCTCGTAATCCTACCACTGACCTGAGTAGTGCTCCGCCACACGGATGGATGTCTCCGGGTAAGATTCCGTTCACTAAGCACAAGTTTGGTACATTTCTGTCGAATTAGATATTCGACTGGTGGCCTGGCTCGGCACTGAAGATGGCAGAGGCTGACGAGGCTGCGCGCGCACGCGATCGATGCCGGCTGCGCGATGCGATGCCTCTACCAACACAGTTCCTGGCAAGTCACGATGTTTACGTCATTCATTGCGTACATTGACGACTAAGCTTAAAAGCTGATTGTCTACCGTCTCATGTAAAACGACCACGATGACAAATCGAAAATTTTAGCTTTATTTACACTATTATATTAGCTGTATTTAGGTACCTGTTTAAAAATAAAACAGCTAAAATCTATGATAGCACAGCACTGTAGGTCATACTTCAATTGCTAAATGTTTTCAATATATACCTTATATATAGCATATAAACTGATACCGTAATAAATAAATCATAAAGCGCATGTTGTCTTTGATTTATTGACCAGGGTTGTCAATTCAGAGATAAAACGTTAGCGGATTGGTATATATTGCTATTATGCTAAAAGTACTTACAGAGAAAAAAAAAAACAAAGCACAAAATGAAACTGGTATATGTAATATAAATACACTCATAAACCCCGATTATTTTGTTGTTTACGTTTAATCATCACAATAATACTAACTGCTGCTACACGTCCCTGACTCAGTCTGCCCTTTTTTTTTTTTTTTTTTATTTTTATTGTACTGATCCCGGACAATATCAGGGGCCTTATTTTCTGACTCATTCATTCTACTTCTCACTTTTATGCTTCTCGCACTTTCGCGCTTCATACTATTTTTCCTTTCATCCTTCATCTTTCTTACTTTTGTTTGTCCTATGCATGTGTTTAATAAATTGACGATCTTAACTATACACAGATAGGGAATATGGGAGTCTGGGGATGCTTTATTAATCCTACTTATAATTATATACATACAACATAAACTTATAGGCACATACTACATAAACTGAATTATGCAGTTGTACCGTATCTTAATTACTATTTGTTTTTATTTACAACTTTTACTACAATGTTTTTACAGTATTCCAAAAATTTATTTCTAATGTGTTTATTTTCCATAATTGTTTGCAGATTACATACTTTAATATCTATGTCTAGCTCATTTTCTGTGTCATATCTATATCTACCGTACACCGGACATTCTGTAATTAAGTGCAGGGAGCTCTCTTCTACATCAGGATCACAAACGCAGGCCGGACTTGGCTTGCGTTTGAACTTGTACAGGTAGGCCAGGAATCCTCCATGTCCGGTGAAAAGCTGCACTTTGATGTGGTCCAGCTCTATCTTCTTTATTACGTGGTAAGATCTAATCGCGTCAGGAAAAAATGCTTTAGTCACCGAGCCCTGTTTTTCGCTTTTATAGCGTTCGTTCCATTCGATGAGCGACGCTTTCCTTATTTCTCGCTTTGCAAACGATACTGGACAACAATCGTAGTGAGGCCTCACTCTAAGTCGCAGCGCAGCATGTTTCGCCAGCTCGTCTGCTCTTTCGTTCCCTTCCATCCCCGCATGTGCCTTAATCCAAAATAATCTCAGTATTTTGCGTTGGTCAGCGAGCACTTTGATATTATTTCTAGTTCTTACCGCGAGGGGATGGGGAGAAGTTGCATTTGTCAGAGTTTCCAAAGCTGATCGCGAGTCACAATATATATTGCAGCTGTTCGTTTTAATTTTACTGGCTTTATCTGTGGCTTCTGCTAGGGCTAGTAATTCTGCTTGGTAGACGGAACAGCTATTGTCGAGCTTGAGTTTGCGGGTACTTATCTCAGTGCGACCTTGTTGGATGGTGACAGCTGCTCCGACTTTCCCCTCGATCTTACTTCCGTCGGTGAAGATATTTATGCCGTCCGCTGTGAATGTCTGCTCCAATGCTTCTGTGTTAATCACACATTCAAATGTTAGTACCATTTGCTCGGCTGGATGCGGTATGTTGGTGTAGGCAACTGGCGTCTCGATTTCCCGATCTCCTATTACTTGCTGGGAGTGTCCTTTCTTCGTAACATAAAGTAAGGCTGCTTCTCGGACTCGTATGTCTAGCGGAAGCAATCCAGCAAGTAATAGCGCCGAGTTCAGGGAGGTGGTTCTGTATGCCTTAATTATTTTCTGTACAAAGCCACGTTGCACCGAATTAAATTGTTTTTTGACCATGGTTTTGTTTGTTGCTGGTGCCCATGCACCAGCTGCATACATGATCGTGGGCTCCACTACAGCTGTGTAAATAGTTCTTACTACCTCGGACTTTAGACCCCAATGGATTTTTGCTGCTCTGGTCAACTGTTTATAAAAATTTAGGGCCTTCCGGCAAACGTTGGTAACATGGGTGTTAAAAGTCAGCTTTTCGTCAATAGTAAGACCGAGAAGCTTGATTTCTTTACACAGGGCAATGTCTACCCCGCCCATGCCTAGGCGTGGGGTGTCAAATTTTTGTTTGCGAGTTATAACCATTGCCATAGTTTTGTGAGGTGCAAATTTTAGTTTATTCTTAACACCCCACGCCCTAACATGCTCAAGAGCGACATTTGCCTGTTCCTCAATCTGCTTCCCCGTCCCAGCATCTAGGACGAGACTGACATCGTCAGCGAATGCCTGCACGTAGATCCCTTTTTCTTCTAATTCCTTCAGCAGTGGGTCCAGTAGCAAGTTCCATAAGATCGGGCCTCCGATCGATCCCTGTACGCAACCTATCGACGTTTGTTTGACGTAGTCTTTGCCAGCGTACAGCACCCGAACCTTTCTATCATGCAAATAGCTATCCATTACCCTTCTCAAGTTTATAGGACACTTTTCCTCAGCCAGTCGGATTCTTAGGGCTGGCCACCAAGCTCCGTTAAAGGCTCCCTCTATATCTAGTGAGATGATTGTGACTATCTTTTTCTCGCTGAGTTTCTTATAAATGTGCTGCATTAATGTATAGAGGGAGTCTTCAGTGCTTCGTTGGGGCATGAAACCAAACTGGCGAGTACTCATCCTGGGAAGCAAGTGGAACTTGAGTCGGGTAACTAGCATTTTCTCCAGTATTTTTCCCATTATAGGTAGCAGCCCAATGGGTCTATACGAGTTCGGTGTACTGTAGATGTCTTTGCCCGGCTTTCGTAGGATTACCACAGTCGCCTCTTTCCACGATTTCGGGAAATATCCCAGCTCCAGACACTTATTCGCAATAGACAAAAAAGTATCTGGAGACTGAGATATAGCACTTTTGCAGATATCGGCTGTGAAACCATCCGAGCCCGGTGCTTTTTTAGGATTTAGACTATTTACAGCCAACGTAAGTTCTGCAGAGGTAAATGGAGGGTCATACGTTTCATTATGATCACTCGCATTTACTTGGTCAGCTCTCGTCCTTATCCTTCGATGTTCATCGTTATCACCTTCTCCGTTGTCTGCTGGAAAGAATGTGTCGGCTAGGAACTTCACGGATTCAGTCTGGTCTAGCATTCTACCATCTTTGATCAAGGGTACGTCTTCGTGTCGCTTACTTGTGCGTCCAATGACGCGGTAAATACCCTGCCAGACACTTTCCCTGTCTTGTTTCGTACAAAAGTCTTTCCAGTTTTGGAGCATAGCCATTTGAACAGCCTCCTCGTATTTTAGTTTTTCTTGCAGGTACTCATTAACAACTTTAGCTCTCCGGACTGGTGCTGCACATCGGACTCTGCGTTTCCTGGTAGCGACTAGCTTCTTTAGCTGGGCAAGATCCTCGGACCACCACGGTAAGTTAACATTATTATTAGTTTTAATTTTAGGTATAGTGCTTTCGCATGCTTCTTTAATTAATTGTATATATGTTTCTATTTTAATATCTAGATCTAATTTTTTGTTTATTTTATTTACGTCTTCAGATTTTAATTCATTTTCTTGCATAAACTGTTCCATTTTCTCACGAAACAGATGCCAGTTTGCTTTTCTTGTGTTAAATATGCGCGTCGTTCTTGTAATATTTACGCCTTTTGTTCCAGATAGTTTTATTTTAAATAATATGGTGTTATGATCCGAAGAAGTTACTCCTTCGTCCAGATACCAGTCATCTACCAGGTCAAGCAGTTCCGGAGTACAGACCGTTATGTCTACGAAGCTACTGAAGACCTTTCCACCTCTTATAGCAAAGAAGGTAGGTACAGTGTTGGTATTAAGTACCTGCAAGTTCAGATCGTCCAGGGTTTCTGCCAGTTTTTCGCCCCTCTCATCGGTTACTGGGCTACCCCACCATAGGCTTTTTGCGTTGACATCACCGCCGATTATAATTTTTTGACCGAGGTGTTGTCTGATTTTTATTAGTAAGTCCAAGTGTGGCTCTATTGGGTTTGGTCTCTCAGATGAATCCGGTGGAAAGTAGATTGATGCCACGGTAATTTCCGCTGCACGGCTTACTACTTTTACAATGACGGCGGTTTTTGTAGTATAAGTTGGGATTTGAACAATGTCCAAATTTTTGTCAAAGACTAATATGGCGGCTTTCACTGGATTATCTGTATTTCCCATGCTTTGAAATATCCTCACACCCCCATAATCTTTCATTATGCCTATACCTCCTACATATGGCTCTTGCACGAGCGCTATTGCTATGCCTCTTCTAACAGCCGCAAGCATCAACTCGTTTGTGGCAATTTTGCTTCTGTGTAAATTGGCTTGCGCTACGAGACAAGATTTTTGATTTTGTGCATTTGAGGTTATAGCAGTCAAAACTTTAGCAATAAGCCACTGTTGCTCGTGCTAGAGCTTCCCACTTCCTTCTTATTGGACAATCTGAGCTAAAAGCGTTATGGCTTGTTTGGTCGGCTTTTGCATGCGTGCAATTACAACATGTGGGGGCTGCCCCAGCCAGCCAGTCGAGGCACTTTGCCCTCATGTGAGGTCCCCCACAGTGACTGCACTTTTCAGTTGTTTCTGTGCAAAAACGGCGGCTGTGCCCGTAGCCGAGACAAAGCGAGCACTGGACCAGCGGGGATTGGTCTTCAACCTTTACCCTCTGGAGATCAATGTGCACCGACCCAACCACGAGCACCCGTCTCCAAAGCTCTGTAGATACCCTCATCACTATGTGATGCGTTAGCGGGTTTCTTGTTCGCTTCTTAAAAGCTATTTGGAGCCGGTCTTGTTCTAATGTCAGATCCTTGAACAAACTCTTGTTTTGATTCCGAAGAGCTCTAACCACTTCTTCGTCTGTGCTAGTGCTATGTTGCAGAACATTTTTCATGATTAAAAGTGGATCTTTATTTTTTATATCATCTACTTTTAGCTCAGGAGCCGCGCTTAATTTCTCCCTGATTTTTCTTCTTTCTTCTTCTGTTCTGCATCCTATAATTATTTTCCGGTCTTTTGCTTTTCTGATTCTTTCTACTTCCACACCGCCTTCTTTTGCGTTTAATTCTTTTCTAATTCTGCAAAGTACTTCATCCCCAGTCTCTGTTTCGTCTTTGGCAGTGACGATAACGGAGTGAAGTGCAACTTGATCTGGAATCTGCCCTCGCGATGTATCTGCTACCACACTGGCATAGGATCTTCTTTCCACAGTCTCTTTCAGATTTTCTAATATCTTCACATTATCTTTCATTAGCTTATTATTTTCTTGTAAAACCTCCCATTGTTTGTCCATTTTGTCAATAAACTCGTTCCAACGCTCTATTTGCTGTATTTCTTCCTCTTGGCCTATCTTATTTCCTTTCAGAACACTTGGATCTGGTTTGGTAGTCGTCGTAGTATTACCTTTTGTAGTTACTGCCTCCTTGACCAATTGGAATAGTCTTTCTAAAGCTTGCAATACACCTTGTCTGATATCCGTTTTTAGATTTTTTGAGTTTGCAATGTACTGTTTGGCTTTTAACAGCTGAGATTTGGCTTCCGCTACTAAGTCCAAAGATTTTGAGCTTGGTAGTTTGGGTGGGTTTACGGTGATAGCGGTTGCTGGCTTGCGTGCTTCTGGCTGCACCGCGGCGTCCACCTGGCGTCCTTCTGTGTTTTCACTCGGCGGCAAGTTTGCACGGTCAAGGTCCGGTTTCCCAGACTCCCACTCTCCGATGCTGCGTCTCACCCTGCTGGTGGAAGGTTCCGAGCCCGCTGTATCAGGTTCAGTTAGAGTCATTGTTTTATTTAGAGCTTTACTCGATTTGTCTTTAGGTGTATGGTACATATTTATATGTTGGAACTAGTCAGAGGATTGTCGTTTTTAAAAATTTGTAAAAGTTATAAAATATTTTGACAATCCGTAAGTGTATCTTAGATCTAGTAAATGTAAATAATACTTTTGGTGAATATATTTTATCATATAATTTAGTCAGATTAAGAGTTATTGTATTTTTATCCGTAGACAGTATTTTGGTATTAGCGGCCCGATAGGGCGATTTTTACGCCTTGTCACAAGAATGTCACAATTTAATTATAATATGTAGGTAGATAAAAATAATTTAGAAGTAGTTACGTCAAGGAATTTAGTGATTAGGTATAGCGAATTACATCTAAGTTAGTCACAGTTATATGTCAGGTTCCTGTCGTCAGCAGCACAACGCTGCTGCTCGTCGATTATTGATAAGTAGGTAAATATATATATATTTTCACCAAGTATATGGATAGCCGTAGTTTTATCTTATATAATGTATTTCGTCTTATTGTTTCAGAAAAAGAAAACAGGTCTTCTTAAAACTTCAGTCTTCAATGATTACAGTCGTATTCCGTCTTATTTCCAATGTCACCTTCAAGCCCGCAAGCGATTTTGTTCTGTACAGAGTTTGTTGTCTGCAAAGAGTTTGTTGTTTCGTTTGTTGATTACATATTAATGTCCAATATAAGTGACCGGTAGGTTTATTGTTGTCCGTCGATTCCAAGAACTCAGCCTGATTCTTCGCTCGTAGTAGGTATCAACAATGTTGTAGTGTCCACTATGTCGCGACCTCGCGGCTATGGGCAACTTAGCGGGACGGCGGCTCTTCGACACTGGTCACTGGTCGGTCGGCTGCGCGAGCGCAGTCTCGTACAAACAGAAGAGCGCAAGCGCCACTTTGTTTTAGTTATTTCGATGTATTTTATACAAATAACACGTCAGATTTACTTTACTGTTAAATATTTATGTTTAAACACTGCGCGTTGTAATTTTGTGAAGCTTTCTAATCACAATTCTTAAGTTTATCTGTAGAAATTTTAAAATATTTGTATATAGCAAGCACAGCACGTCTTAACGCTCGGAAGGTCGGCCGAGAACTTGGATGGGTGACCGCTAGGTTTGATATTTGAATCTATTGTTTTGTGTTTTTCTGTAAAGTTAGCCGTAGCGTCTATTGAAGGCCTTTGTTACAAATATTAGTTATGTTAGTGTGACAATGAAGGTTATTAAGGGCTGATAAAACCTACAACAAGCCTATTTTTATAAATACGGTAAAGAAGACATTAATGGAGATAGAAAATCAATACCAACTTTTAACCTTGCTTGCATTCAGCATATGCTGAGTTAGGCCGAGTGGTGACGTGAAACTTGTTCTCTTTTCTCTTGTGATATATATTTCGGGACATATCACGCAGCGCCTTCTAGCCCCATACTAAGCTTACGCTTACTGATGTGTTGTACTGTATTTTTTATGGGTTTCTATCTATAAATTTCTTTATTATTATTCCAAATTTCCAACAAAAAGCACAGAATTTCACTTATTTACATAAAATTGTACTGGGTTTGCTGTATGTATTTATTTCACTTTATAAAATTGACACAGTTGCCTGCTATTTTGGACCCAAACTAGAATTTATTGCTTTATTAACTATTCATGTATTATCTAGACAACATGCTCGTCCATTTCACTTTTTAAAACTATAATTATATTATAAATAAAATAAAAATAGCCTTTTTTCACTTTTACATAAATAATACAATTAATTAATTATGATTCACTGTTTAAAATTACAATATTTTTATCAGATGAAATTGTAATTCCTGTAATGTAATTTTAATGATGTCAAAAAATACATGTACTTACCGTTAAATTTATATTAATAACTAGTGGGTGCTCGCGGCTTCGCTCGCATTAAGGATTAAAATATACATCCCCTATTTCACCCCTTAAAAAGTGGCAATTCCATCAATCCTTTCTTAGCGGATGCCTACGTCATAACATCTACCTTCATTCCAAATTTCAGACCAATCCGTCCAGTGGTTTGGGCCGTGCGTTGATAGATATATCAGTCAGTCAGTCAGTCAGTCAGTCAGTCAGTCAATCAGTCAGTCACCTTTGAGTTTTATATATTTAGATGTATGGGGTTGTCCAGCTTTGGACGTAGGCCTCCTCCAACTCATGGCATGTACATACGTCTCGTGTTTGCTGTTCATAACAATTATATTGGAAACAACAAAAGATTTATATCGAAAATAGCGCACGATATTGCGCACTATTTTGCTATCTTATTTCTCCAGAGCCTTCCACCAGACATGTTCCTCCCACGCAGCCTGTTTATACCCCTTATATACTACATATATGTAAATACTCTTGGAGACTAAATGCGACCCATGTTGCTATCGCGAATAGATGTTATCTATTATATATTATATTCTATATTATATTCTATTCGTTCATTCGCACATCAGAAAGTAAGGATCGAAAGTATGTAGGTACTTAATCAAACTCTGGTGTCAATAATTCCCGTTCCATTGTAGAGAGTGTGAGATATGGTATAGGGTTGTTATGCTTGGTAGTAAAAGTATATTCGATAATGACGACTAATTAACGAATAAGTCATAAATACGCAGAATTGATTACGAATTAATTCTGTGGGGGAGTCACGGCCCTCATTCATGAGGAAATACGACTCAAGAGAGAGAGAAAAAGAGAAATATATACTCGTACCCATTTGCTATGTAACTTTTCATAAATAAAAAATATAAATTTGGTAGTAAAAGTATGTAATGCATGATAGAAATAGTTATTTTCACTACAGCAGCTCAAAAACGCATACTTTTTTACAAGAACCCTTGAACTATAATTTGTCGGTCTTCAAGTCGAGAGTAAACCGGTTTCTTCTTGGCAAGCGCGCTACATCGTAGATTATAACGTTGCTTAACATCAGGCAAGTTGTAGTCAAGCGTGAGCCTATTTCATGTAAAAAAAAAAGAAATCAGTAAGGAAAACTCTAAAGAAAAGTATTTTGAATTATCTCAATGTTAAGCCGATTCGCTTTAAAAGCACCATATTTAAACTTTTTTTATAAATTTGAAAAGCTTTTGCATGTCTAAAGTCATAAATGTAGCATGTGTTTACTACAAGCGAATATGACAATACTTTCATTACCATTTCATTTACGGAGAACTAAATGAAAACGTGTTTGCTATCTATAATTGTCTCTAACGAACATAGCTATCTATATGTAGATTTCGATTCGACCTCACCTATGGCTTTATATTTGATCGGCTGGTTTTCTATCAGACAAAGGGTTAATGTCCTACATTGTCTGAGCTAGATCCAGCGTTAGATTAAATTGAAGAAGGCACGAGAATAGTCTGCGAAAGACAGGACCCATTATGATTGTCGAGGGACGAGATAGATGAACTCTTGATTATGTAGCTTAAATACTGAGCCAGGTTTATATGAAAGTAAAATGTGCTTTATTAATTACTAGTGGAAGCCCGCGGCTTCTCTCGCATTATTTTGAGATAAAAGGTTTTAAATGAACATAACTTTATTATTTACGAACCGATTGAAATGAAATAAACACTAAATGTTAAGTTAAAAATGCACCAAAATGTAAGTGAAAACCGTAGACAAATCGGTTCAGCCATTTTCGAGCCTATAACAAACAAACATACCGACAGACACACAGACAAACATATTTTTTTTAAACATGATTTTTGTGTTATATTGCATCAATGAAGACTCCTCAACAATTTTTTACAAAGCAAAACTTTTTCAGGGTAAATTTAGTACCTACATACATTTTTTTTACGTGGGATACAGCCTGCCTGATGTTAAACATTGGAATAATACTAACATAAATATAACACATACATACACATACTAACTACATTGGAATTATGCAATAAAATTATTAACATTATAAGCTCTAGTTTAAGATGAATTATCAGTAAAATTATGGTATAGGTGCAATCTTTTGAAAATCTTAATACTGACGAAAAATATTTTTTAGATTATGTTATACAAAAAAATACACGTGCGTTAGTTATCAGTAAAATTGTATAGCATAACAATCATTATACATATGTAGGCTACTACAACAAAAAACAGAAAACAAACGTTGTTGGATCGTCTTTATCGTTACACTAAAATAGATCTTAAAATATCTGACATTAGCTACCATAATTCTGTAGACATACCTTGTACCTTAGGTATTACCTATTGTTATATGGTTCCTTAAGGCAAGTACAGACTAGAGCATTTATTTATTTATTTAATAATGATCAAACGGCCGAAGCCAATTACATTAATTAATACAGTTACAAGAAAACAATACTTATTTTACATACACAAAATCAAATATAACGTAATAATAATCATCATAATATAGTCAAACAAGTCAAATTTATACATTATCTACACTAAAACATTCACACATTCATTCATTTCTTCTTACTTGAAACGGAACAAAGAGTCACTCCATGATAGTTCTAGTGTGTCACCCTGTACGAACCACTCGTCGAACACGCTCGCTTTATGTTACAACAATAATTGCACAAACCAACGAGCGTATATCTGTAATATTTCGGCGAGCTTTACTACGCAAGATACAACGAAATGTTACCGGTAAATTGCACACTTGCTGTGAGCATTACACCGAGCATTCGTAGAAACGTTACATTACATGGAAATGCTTTGGAAACTGATCTTTTACTTTAATTTCATCACTTGTAAGAACGTTACATTACACAGGTTGCTCGAGTTAATGCTCTCGTCTGTACACGCCTTTAAATAACTCGCGCTTATGACTTATTATAGAAAGCTCTCAACTAAAGCCTACGTAATAGCCTTATTTATACCCTTTAGCAGTGAAGCGTCTCCTTACGCCATTATGACGTTACACGAGAACGGGTGAAAATAACTAAGTGCTGCGATAATTTTCTATACGTAACTAGCTAATAACGACGTAAGTAATTATAGTCTTTATATTTAAGAAACTACGAATCATATTCTTTATTAAAAATTAAGAAAATTAATTTTGTGCTTACCATCAGGCGAATTACGGTCAAATGCAAACCCATTTCTTGTAACAAAAAAGGAACTTGCCCGTGAAATGTCGATATTCCTCACATATAACGTAGATATGGATGATAGGTACAGGTTTCAAAGAATCTAGATCAAATTTTACGCTCGCATAACTGCTCCCCGATAGAACTACATTCTGATGGAGGTACTTTCGAGTAGGTATCGGAAAAAGCTTGGAAAGCTTCCAAACGGGCCTGATCTGAGGCGACAACTTGTAACCTTGCCGCAACGTTTCTCGGTCTATTACACCGAACTACGACTGTGTAGGGTTCGAGAATTTTTGTACTGGCTTTGGTATTAATGTTCATTGTAGATGTTTGCGTATACTCATGAAAAAACATAGCAACTATGGTCAAGTGCAAACCTGTTTTAGTTAAAAGAAATAGCCTTAAGCAAATGAATACTAAGAGATTTCGTAGAGATCATTTAGTATTATGGATTTACCTACTTATACATATTAAAACACAGATGCAAACGTGGTATTACACACATATATATTATAAACACACAGATGAAAACGTGTGCGTTTTTATATATGTGTATAATTAGTGTGTTAGTTTATCATCCACGCTGAAACTCAAGGCCGTAATAATATTATTTATGAATATACCTTGATTTAATAACGCATTAAAGCAAGTAATGTGACCGAGCAACATCGTTAAATACAAAGCATTTCATATTTGTACCATATACATATATATATATCGTTCTTAAGTAAATAGGTAGGGCGAGTGTGGCTCAGCGGTTCCAGTGTCTGCTTTTCATCCAGACGTACCCTGGTTCGAATCCAGCCCTGCACCAATGACTTGTATTTTCAAGTTAATTATGGATTTGCACTCGCTTGACGGTGAAGGAAACACATCATGAAGAAACCGACATGTTTGAGGATCACAATATCCAAGGTCATGTGTCTTCCGTCCGTGGAAGGGCCTGGGTGCCCACCACAATGTATCTGCCCAAGAAAACTTAATTCGCTAGGGGAGTTTTCTTG
Source organism: Macaria notata (assembly GCA_927399415.1). Classification (NCBI taxonomy): domain Eukaryota; kingdom Metazoa; phylum Arthropoda; class Insecta; order Lepidoptera; family Geometridae; genus Macaria; species Macaria notata. The sequence goes on from OV656733.1 coordinate 7,809,784, forward strand.
GCGATTCGGCTTAACATTGTGATAATTAATAAGGTCGCCCAATGTCCCTGGTTACCTTCCACTTTTATGTTAAATATGTTCTTTTTTATTTGGTGTACAATTAAGTATATTTGAATTTGAATAATTCAAAATACTTTTCTTGCCTAGAGAGTAAAGTACAGTTTTCCTCAGAATTAATTCTGCGGGGAGTCACGACCTCAGTCATGAGAAAATACGACTCAAGAGAGACACTAATATAGAATGTCATCATCATCAGCGGTATCTTCCTTTGTAAGGGTACTCGCCTCAGGCCTTAGGCCTCTTGCGAGGGCTGGACGCCAGGGTACACTGACCCTGGGGAATTTCTAATTGCCACCCGGAACTCCGATGTATCGCCTGTCGCCCGTATTTAGGCTCTGCGACGGCACCGGTGACTATTCAGAGTGACGAATGTAAATATGTATGTGGGTAGCTCGAAGCGGCGGGTCACGTCTGTGGCATCCCGAGGGTGGCGACGCTATTCCGTCCACTGAGCTCTACCGACGTTTATTCTTCGGTAGCATGGGAAGGTTTCTGTTGGCCTTCATGGCATGGTTGGGCTCGTTGGCCTTCTCGGCGTAGTGGTGATTTCTTGTTGTACGGCCGCGGCAGCGCTGTGTGGACTGCACCAGTGACGACACATGGGGGCTGCGCTGGCACGTACAAGTGCACGTCTACAGTGTCGACTGTGCATGGACCCGGCGATTATGACTCAGGCGCTCGACGATGTACTCGGGGGCTCGGAGCCAATGTTCGTGGGGTCCTGGCTCTTCAGCTTGAGGTACTGCTGGGGTGCCGATGTGTAGACACTTATCGCTATCTTATATGCTAATTTAACTTATAGTTAGCGCTATACATAGTAAGGTTGATGTTGATTGTTGGTATGAATATAATTTTTATATATACAATTTACAATTACAATTCCACATCTTAGTTAGAATATCATTTGTACATAAGAAGAGGTAATTATTATACAGTACTTAGGTGCATAGTACATAGAAGGGTTGTTAAATTACAGTTTATAGTACTTCGGAAGGTTCTTAATACAGTTAAGTACATGGTAAATAGTAAGATTATTAAATTATGGACTACAGTACAACTGTATGCAGTACTGCAGTTCAGTACGTAAGTGCAGAGTACAGTTGTTTATTGCAGTACAAAGAGAGGTTTTTAAATTAAGTTATAGTGCATAATACATAGTAATTATTATTTTACACAGGGTAGTATTTATAGAATATTGTATACAATCTTATGTCTCTATTGGAGAGTGTTTTGTACATAAGAGATATTTATACAGTGCATAAGTACAGTAGTACATAGGAAAGTTAGTTTATACATAGGATAACATATTTATACAATTCCAAATCTCGAATTGATAGTTGTTTTGTACATAGTGGACATTCTTTACTATACATAGGTGCAGTAGTACTTTGGAAAGTTATTTTACACAGAGTAGTATTTATAAAATATTTTATACAAATCTTATGTCTCTATTGAGGGTGTTTTGTACTTGAGATATTTTATACAGTGCATAAATACAATAGTACATAGGAGGGTTAATTTATACATAGGGTAACATATTTGTACAATTCCAAATTCACGACTTAAGCGTTGTTTTGTACTTGGTGGACATTTTATACTATACATAGATGTAAAAGTACATTGGAAAGTTGTTTTACATAGGGTAAAATTTATAAAATACTTTATACAAGTCTGATTTCTCAATTGAGAGTTGCTTTGTACATAAAATATATTTTATACAGTGCATATGTACAATAGTGCATAGGAAAGTTGTTAAAATGTAAACATTTAAGAATTGAGTGTTCGCCAGAGTATGCATGTCTTTTTTTTCTGTTATTTTTTGTTTTTTGTGTTTTTTTTTTGTTTTTTTTCTTTTTTTCTTATATGTACTTTTTTTTTTTTTTTTGGCCACTCTAAAACTATACTAACCTACTTATAACTTATCTATATTTACAATTTATTTACATGATAATTTATAGTACATATTTACAAATGGCCTCATTAAAAGGCACTGCATAATCGGCAATTTTAGGAAAATCTGAACTTACAATTTGTTGGTAAGGAGGCCATCGTGGCTTGGTTGAGCGAGTGGGCCATCTTGGCTTAGTCTGCCTTCGAGGCGTGGTAGATCATGGCTTCGTTTGGCTATCTGATGCCTGATCCCCATCCGAATCGTCCTCACTCAGGAGGAGATCACGAGGGGTCGCCATCCAGGTACGTACGTCTGGCGGGCGCGCATGCAACGGAGCAATGTTCCATAGGTGGGGATTTGGCCCGTTGTCGGCGCGGTCAAACATGCCGCGCGCGAGTCGGACCGTAAACCCTCGCACCGATTCAATTTTCATGTCCCGGGCGATGACGTCATTGCGTACGTATCGGCCGGCCTTCGTAATTGTGCGAAGGGTGACGTTTTGGATGATCTGGAGCTGTTTCTGGCTGTACTTCGAACAAAGCGCGTACCAAGCCGGTGCAGCGTAGGTAAGACGGGTCCTGATGTAGGTTTTATAGATTGACAGTTTAGTTCTAAGAGGCAGTTTGGACCTTAAGACAGGATGGAGCATTGCACGAGCCGCCTTGGATTGGTTAATGGCGTGCTTAACGTGCGTGCTCATGCTCAGTGTCCTGTCTATATGGACACCCAGGTACTTTACTGACGTTTCCCACTTGATGTCCTGGCCTCTTAATTTTACTGCTGGTGGCATATTTTTTTCTTTGGACACTAGTAGGGCTGCCGTCTTACCCACGTTGACGGCAATGCGCCAATTGTCCAGCCAGGTAGGCAATTTGTTGAGAACTTTTTGTATTCTTTTCGCGGCCATGTTGCTGTTGTATGACGAGGCTATATAAGCACTGTCGTCCGCGAAAAGGCATAGAGTGACTCCTTGCTCTCCTGGGAGGAGCTCCTCTTTCTCAAGAACTGGTATATCGTTTGTATAAGCAGTGTACAGAGCTGGGGACAGACAACTCCCTTGTGGGACCCCCGCCGCGATTTTTCTTGTCGTGGAGCTAGCACTCTCTACAGCGACAAATGTGCAATGACGCTATATGTTTTGCACATCCTACGTATTCGAGTAGGTACCTACTTGATATACCATACACATGTCTGCTATATTTTACTTGCATTGTTTTGAGAGGACCTGCCGCCGTGGGTGTTCTAAATCAAATAATACAATCCTGGCTGATAAGGCTCGCATGATACCACTGTTTGCACAGAAGATAACAGTGTCATAGACATTATACTATCATGCAAATAAACATTAGTCGGTTATTAAATAGCTCGGTATTTGCATGGGGTTTGAAGCCTTCTTTTAGACTCGTGATAATTGTAGTGTTTTTGTGAGCGATCTTTATAAAAAAAATCAGTACATATCACACAGCGCCATCTCTAGCCCCTAAGCTTCGCTTGTGTCATGGGTACTAGATAACGGATATAATACATATATAATTTTCTTTTGTTAATATATACTTATTATACATATAAACGGCCAGACTCAACATAAGTACTTACAAATTTATAAATTTATAATGAGAATCTGTTCTTATTACACTAGCATGCTTAATTTTATTTCTTTGGGGTCTCATTGAGTCGTGGCGTTTTTTTTTAATCTTTAATTATGGCACACAAAACAGAATAATCCTTAAATTAACTTAATATATATTTTAAGCTGGTCTTTGATGAGAGAAAAAGAATGATTATGCGTTCCTGCATGTTTGGCCAAACGTTTGGTGTTTGCTTGTTCGAGTATCGCTTCAAGTGGTGGTCAAATGCATAATGAGTGTAAAAAACTGTATAATCTCTATTGAACAGTGATTTGCCTAAATCTTAGATTTTATACTAAGTGTCTCTAGTTATATGTATGTAGCTTCGATTACTTTTTACAATTTAGAGATAATAAGATTTATTGTTCAATATGATTTCATTATTGTTAGAAATTTCACTGGAAATGTTTTGTTTGAGTTATAGATACTTACATCATTATAATAGGATTTCAGTCCGTCTAGTCGCTAGTCCGATACTCCAATTATTTTTTCTCCGAACAAATTGCCAGAATATTCGAGTTATTTTTCATATTGGCTTACAGGGTGAGTTTTAACTAGTACGCTACTATGCTGAGGATAGTTACAATTCAGGGTTTTCAAATCTAGAGTTAATAGGTAGCTTCTAGGTAAGCGTGTAGGCTAGGCGGCAGCATTGCTTAACATCAGGCAGACTGTAGTCAAACACAAACCTATCCCACGTAAAATAAAAAAAAACACCATCACCTTTAGAGCGTGTAGATAATTATAACAAAGTTAAACTAATTTTAGAGTAACACATAAAAAACCCAATGCATTAATCGGACTTACGACAAGTTACAATCCACATTCAAGGCAACGGGTTGCAATTGGAGTGGATGGTTATTAGTAACCCGTTATAGTAAAAAAAAAATACCTACATGATTATTAGTAAGGTAGAAACGGGTAACCTATGTGGTCTAGATAGAAAGATGCTAAATTTATTCTGTGCTGTGGTAAGTCGACAATATTCCGCAGATTAGGTAATACTGCTCGGTCGCCGCTTGAGCTATTTTACTGAAGAGGCGGCTGCCGTCGGCGCCAGATCTACCTACTTTGCCTTAGAAAATGTTAGAGATCTAGTTATACATAGATCTGAATAGGGCGTGTTTTTAATTGGAATTTATTTATTTATTTATTTTAAATTCAGTTACATACCATGCTAACAGCTTTTACCAAAACGCACAGTATGTTATAACTTATATAGGTACTTATAATTTACAATACCGAGCTTTATAGAAGCTTGGATCACTATTAAATTTTATACAAAAATGTAACATAGAATTAAATCTAGTATTGAATAAATCAATCTCAGGTATTTGAGCAATCATATCGTTGAGTAGATCTATGGCGTGTACCGTGGATGAATACCTGGCAGTGTCGGTGCGCACGCGCGCCGGCCCCGCGAGCAGGCGGCGCGCGCAGCACGCGCGGGGCTCGCGCGCGGGAATGGATTTGAGTTTGATTTTACCTTTTGTTTTGTAATAATGAGAGTTAGTGTAATCTGTCATATAATAAAGCTGAAGTGGGTCAACAATCTGAACATAGAAGATTTTAGAAAACAAATTATTTGGGTATACTTTAAATCCATCACCGAATAATTCTGTTTTTCTAGTTTTCTGTTTATTTAAACGCTCATAACGCAAAAACGGCTGAACGGATGATTATGATTTTTGGTATGTAGGTAGTATGAGGTCTTAGAAATGTTACAGGCTACTTTTTATCTCTCACGACGCCACTGAGGACGCAGTGATAGTGGCGGAGTTATGGTCTGCCAGTAATATCTGACAGAGCTGACACTGGACACAAGCTCTATTCGAGAAGATCTCAAAATAATACGAGCGAATCCGCGGGCGTCCATTAGTAACTAATAAAATAATAAAGATCCCTTATTTTTTTACGTTAAATGGCTCTTCAAGCCTAGCGTACTTAATCTTGGACTGCAGTAGTTTTAAATATCAGACGGACCATAGTCAAACGTAATAAACCTAGAGATAAAATACTGATACTAATGTAGTTCTACTAGGCTTAGTAAAATTTATTTCAGTAAAACTAACTACGTTTGGTTATTGCTTTATTATGTGATATAATTATTCCATGGTAAAGTTAAACAAAAAATATCAAAGGCTCTTAATAAACTTTAAGCAAATATTTAATGTAACAAATACGGTTGGCTTTTGTTGGTTCAATAAGTTCAAATTTGTGAATGTGTATCAATTCAGGTAGCCAAAACCAATTTCAACAGCCACTGAGTCTAGCTAAATAATTTATTACTCTACCGAGGTTTCCAATAGCTAGCCAGGTAGGCCTTCGTCCGGACGTCAATTTGGTCTGATTTAGAAACCTTCCAGTCTATCAGAGATATTGGACGACTCTTGTTTTTATTTCATGACATTTGGATAATGTGAATAAATTTTCATTGTCTTTTTAAAGAAGCGTGGCTTGGCTGTTTAAGTATCTGCATTTTATCCTGAACCTGGTTCAATTCCGGCAATACACCAATGGTTTGTTTTTCAAGTTATGTGTGAATTCGCACTTGCTTAGCGGTGCAGGAATTCATCGTGAGGAAATCGAAATGTCTGAGGACCACAATATCCGAGGACATGTGTTTTTCGTCGAAAGACCTGGGCGCCCACCACAATGTATCTGCTAAAGAGAACTCCCCTAACGAATTAATTCTGTGGGGGAGTCATGACTCTCAGTCACGAGGAAATACGACTCATTGAGAGAATAAGTTTGCCATATATACGTATATGAAAGGGAGACCGTGCCCTACCGTGCAATTATGTCAGGCTAACGATCCCGGACCCAGCAGTGGGCAGATATGAAAAATTGATGAAGATTATTTTTTTATAGGCTCACGCTAGACTGCAACTCGCCTGATGTTAAGCAACGTTGTAGTCTACGATCTAGCGCACTTGTCTAGAAGACAACGGTTACTCTCAACTTGAAGACCGATATATAAGGAGTTTTGTACAGTCGTGTATATTTTCAGGAATTCAGATAATAAAAGTTTATATCTATCTGGTTCTTTTTATCAAGTTTTTCAGAATTTTGGAATGAGTTTTTCAATATATATCGCCAATTTGTTTTTTTAATTATCCGTCCATTGTCTATTTTCGTTCTAGGATACGTATTTTAGAATTTTCAATAAGCTTCGGCTGTTAAAATCTGTATCGGAATAAACCGTTCGCATGTTCAATATTTATTACCCTCGACTCTGTTATATACACGAGTACATTGTAAACCTTTAGATACTATAAATCACATGTATGTACATCAATATCAATATCTTAGTAATCACAACTATTATTCTGCGGCATAAGTAAGTAATTATTTGGCTATAGGTGATATAAAGTGCAAAATTTACTCGAGCTTAGGTACAAATAAACAGTCTAATCAAATCAAAGACAGTTTGTGAGTTTGATACATTTTAACCGACACTAATAAAGGAGGCTATGATTAATATTTTTTTTTCTTTTTTGTAGGTATGCTACGCGATTACTCCATCATTCATGAACCGATTTTAATAATTCTTCTTTTATTCGATGGGGATTGATTAATTTATATTGCAATTAAAAGTATATAAGTATTATATCTGTTATCTAGTACCCAAGACACAAGCGTTTGCTTAGTGTGGGTCTAGATGGCGCTGTGTGCAATATCCCGGAATATTTATTTATTTTATATTTTTAATTTAGACAAATTGATTTGTTTCAGATAAAATAGTTTACAAGTGGAAAGGCAGCTATTAATATAAAATTATAAACGCTTGACTCGTAGGAGTCGCGGGACATAATTTAATCACCGCCCACACAAAATCCGTCGCGTCGTCTCATTTAATATACGTACATACAATACATATGTAAGTATGAAATATATGTGATAATGGAGATGATAACAAATACAGGGTTATCTAATAAAGACTTATATTTCGCCAGAAATATGATATACCGAGACATTTCTCACAGCGCCATCTAGCCCCATACTAAGATTACATGCAGAGAAAATGGAATACGAAGATTTTTATATATTTTCATCGAGCTAGGATTTAATTATTTTATTAGAACTACTTCTAATAAAGTATTTTTAGTTATATGTATTTTTTTGTTACCTCTCTATTTGGGAATTAAATTTTATAACATTTTTCCATTTTTTATTATTTGTTATAAATATTTTTGTAAATTAATGATATGCACGGTTCCTTATCTATTGTCGTTTTTAATCATACGACTAAACAATGTAACTTTGTTAGTTAGGTATAGGACAAGAAGAGGTTACTGGTGTTATTTACCTCTCTTAAATCCTATTTATATCCATACACACTTTCTCTTTGTTATGGAATTCAATTGAGCCAGCATTATTCTAGTTCGAGTTAGTAAACGTTAATGTTTAGAAACTGAGTAAAACAACGTAATATTCTGTAAACTTTGGAGTTTGCAATATTTTAGTCTAGAGCAAAGCTTACTATTTACATACTCTTTGTCTAGATGTTTGTGTAATATGTTGTATTTGCTGTGTTTGACCGAGTGTTTGTCAGTGATTGGCCCTTGATGAACCTAGTGTGATTTGAATGCTGCCATTTTACTATACCTATATGTCTTCTCTCTAGTTGCTATATTTGTTATCATTATTTTGTCTCTTGTATTATGCTATTATGTATGTATGTATGTATATATGATTGTTATATTTGTTTATGTTTATTCATATAAAGTATAAACCTTTGTTCTATTTTTCGTTATTTTATTTAATATCTGAAACACCTCGTCCTACTCATTTCGTTTGAAGAATATATCCCTGCCAGATTGGTTACCTGGAAGAGATCGCTCTTAGCGATAAGGCCGCCAATTAAGACGCTGATTCTAATATGTATGTTTTTTGTATTGTTTCATTTGTGGTGTTTAATAAAGTATTTCTCTATCTATCTATCTCTTGAGTCGTATTTCCTCATGACTGAGGGTCGTGACTCCTCCGCAGAATTAAATCATTAGGGGAGTTCTCTTGGGCAGAAACATCGTGGTAGGCGCCGAGGTCTTTCCACAGATATTATACTGAATATATTTGTTTTATGTATTTGAAGCTTCAAAATATGATTAACATTGTGTTCTTGTTAACAAGGATTTGACAATGTTTTCCATATTTTGAATACATATTTTAAATCTACAGAAACCTAGTGTAGATCAAAAGAAGATTTTTTCGGGATATTTTGGTAATCTTTTGTTGGAGTAAATGGATTTAAAGTGACGCAAAATCCTAAAAACACTTTATGTAATACATCATCATGTTTATCTTAACTCTAACTTATTTTTTTCATAATAGACGGGGGAACTAGTTTATGGATCTCTATTACTACTACTTTGAATAGAAAATACATTAAGTTAAATTGGTTCCATCATTCAAGTAAATTCTTTTAAAATAGTGCTTGTAACTATAAGAACCGAATTCTATACGTAGTACATATTTTGTTCTATGTTTCGTACAGAAAGAAAATAATTACAATCATTTGTTTCATTTAGTTCAGGTTGAAATTAACCTTTTACATTTATTTTTCGTTTTTCATCTGATTTCTGTGATTACTTTTTGGCATAAATTTATAGTAACACGAAATTTTCAAATAATATTCAATTTATCGATCAAGCTTGGCTACGCTACGTTACAAATGCAGATTTCGATCCAATTTAGATAATCGGCTATAGTTACAGTTTAGGTATATTTAGTAGGTTGATGTCAAGTCTTTCAAAATATTTATAAATATGCTCTAAAACAATAGCACAGCAATTAATAGAATTCAGTTTGCACACATACATTTCTCTAACCAAAGATTCAATTTAGTTATGGTATCCATGCGCGCAGAGAGAGAAAGAAATATCTTGAACTGAAACCATTCAATATATAAGGTAAAACTAGTGAACATTGAAACTTACCTTCTGTATTTATGTGCTCACTATAGAGAATAAACACTGTGTAGCAATCCCATCACGCGTGGCGTTTCAGAGGCGTAATCAAGGTTCGTGACGCGCAGGACACCCGACGCGGTTTACGCCTGAAAACCAACTGAAAGCTAGGGGCGCTGGTATCGCTAGCGATGGATTTTTCAGCGATTACAGCGATGTTCGTTGTAGTGTATTTTGTTATTTTTGGCTTTTTTGTATGGCGTTTGATTTGTGAATATTATTATAGTAGGCTAGGATTGTCTTTGCCTTTTTATCAGTTTGTTTGTTGTAGTTAGTTGCAAAAACATCGATAATTAAAAACATTGAACATTTGTTTGGCAAAAAGTTATTTAAACTAGAAGTTAACACATGACAGTTAAAAATGAAAAAAATTCCTGTTATTAATAAACATTATGATATTATTTTTAACACTACATACAATTCCACTGAAAAAGAGGAAGCTCTTAAATTGAGATTTTGTTTACCTTAATAAGGAGCTTCTTGGTAAATGATTATAATAAGGTCATTACATACAATAATACGTGAATCACAACTAATCTAATGTAGTCAATGTTTAAAATATTTGGCCATATTTTCTTCCAACAAAAAGAAGAAGTAAGCTTTATTTAGACTAGTTACATTAAAGCGCTGAAAGCGCTTCGTTGGCGGCACGATTCGACTATTGCTTAACTTCATTGATTTTTAAACCGTTTTATCATGAAATCTAACTTTTGACCTTACGACAACTGTGTGCTCTTGTTTTGAAGTACACGTGCTGAAGGTCCACGTGAGTATTGCTGAATTCTATGATTGAAATATGCGAGAGTTACTAATACCCTAAAAATTCACAGTATTTTCAGTGCTTTTATAATACGATTCTTCCTGTTTTAAAAATCATTATACAGATTCAGATGTTTTTAATAAAGTTGGAAATTTATAAATAAATAAAGATTCCGGGACATTGCACACAGCGCCATCTAGCCCCACACTAAGCAAACGCTTGTGTCGTGGGTACTAGATAACAGATATAATACTTATATTTATAAAATTATTATAATTTATTTTATTTTTAAAATAATTATAGCATTCATACAATTGCAAGTATTACAATACAACAAGTTATAAACAAAATTATATGTGTACGAGTATTAATCGTATAATTTTGTATCAGTGATATAGTATATTATACTTACATTATTTAGTACCTACAACTATCTTTTTTTGTTAGACATACATCTTTACATACACAATAATTACATATTTCGATCTGTAGGTACATAGCTAGTTGTACTGTATCAAAGAAATAGGATATATTACGTTTAGATACAATTCTAATTAAATGTCTGCAACAACATACAATAAAACGAAAAAGTCCTATGTACCTTATTTTGCCATTTGCCAGTAAACCTTGTACTACATTTTAGTAGCAGAACCTTCATATTCGACATCATCTGATTGGCTCTGGTAAGGTTCTGATTCTAATCTATTTTGTAGTAAGGGTCATAGGGGGCCATGGCTAGTTACAATTTGTTGGTTTATCTTACATACAAGCTTATTTTTAATCTATAAAAAAAACAGACAAATTAATAACCTCCTCTCTTGAAGTCGGTTAAAACGAGGTTTTCAACAAGTTTCTATGATCGAGTGAGTAGATGTAGATAATACCTATCTATTATTGGTAGTGTTTTTGCAAGGTTTTTATTTATAGACTTAGCAGATGTACTTAAATTTATGGTTTTAATCTAATTAAGCCAGCCTTAATGAGTTATGCGATAGTTGCCTGTAACCGCGGAAGGAAGGTTAAAACTGTTGAAAGTAATACTCATAAATAAGCGTTAGTATATATGTATTTCATTGTTGTATGTACAAATTAAAAATACAATCGAATGAAGAAGTCCCCTCTTTTTGAATCGGTATAAACCCGTAGCAACAATCTCTACTAACGACATCTAGTGTCTTTTTCACAAATTTTTACATCCATTCCTCATGTATTATACCATACTAACCTTGGGTTCCCCCAAAGGTTGTATAATAAACCTCTCAAAACTACCCCAACGTGAACCATTGAGATGTGTTTCAGAACAACCCTGCAGAGCAAAATGTTCGTGATATTTTTTCATGAGGTTGCTTTACACTCTCACTAGATGTCGCTACCGATCAGGTATTTTTTACAATTCAGGTTTCTCCTCAAACGTTATTATTGGCTGAAAATCATTTTTTCTATAATATCATTGTTCTGTATCGTAGCACTGTACAAACACACGATTATGATTTATCAATCCACATGTCTACTATTTGTTATCTCTGCACTTATGGAAAAGATAAAATGTTATGTAAAATTTGTTAAGATATAACTTTAGCAGATTGGCTTCGGGGGGTACACGTAAGTCAAACTTTTTCAATCTACTATACAAACATGCGAACTACTACTATTTTATTGCTATGCCATGAAAAGGATAAATAATGCAAAATATATTTTATTTTTAACCGACATCCAAAAAAGCAGGTTATCAAGTCATCAGAATTTTTTTTGTGGGTTGTTGTATATGAACTAATTTAAAAAAATGTTTTTTTATTGAAAATAATTTTTACATTGGAAATATTAATTTGTGGTGTAATTCATCGATATTTTAGGTACGAATGCAATGTAACATAGGCTAGGCTTCATAATAGGTACTCATAAAACACGGCTAAAGTTGCGGGCTTTCACTAGTCATATATAAAAATCACACAACGTAACTAATAGTGAAGCAGTTTATGTCCATAACACAAGCTTCAACTTATAAAACTTCTATCTCTCGCGCTGCGCCATAATTTCATTCCCAAAATACATAATTCATAAACTATTAAGCTTGAAAAATAAAATATGTAGTACTTATTCTCTGAAAGCTGGACTAAAACTCAGTTTAATAAATTCGTATGAAAAGGTAGTTTATCTTGATAAAAGCTGACGGTGAACACCCTCTGGTACCTCTTTATTATCTTGAAAATCCGCGGGAACCTTTTCTATTCTCACTACATCATTATTCTCCTGCGGCAACCCTAGGAAAAAATATTAAGCGATATTTAATATCGGCAGGCATATACCGCAAATGGTGGACGACAAAAAGACGAGCTTACGTAGGTTCGATGTATATTTAGTGAGATTGATTGCACTTTGAAAGTCGGGCGGTCGAAAGTCAAGCTTTATTTGTGCTGTTGATTTACGATGTAAACAACTGGGATTCAATTTAGGTAATACGATAGAGATCTAGACGTTGATGAACTCTCAATAATAATATTGATACTCATAATTAATCTTATGTCGTCATATAAGTCGGTCGCGGGTCGAACCTGAACGAGATTGGCCCGGGACTGAGACTGTTGGTATGACGAGAGAGGCCTATACCCAGCAGTGGGAAAAAGCCGGCCGTGGATGATGATGATGAATAAATCTTGATTTTGAGTACAAAGCTTTAAAGTTTGTAAAATTTAACAAATAGGTGATTCAATTTCAAACCAAACTTTTTACTTTGTATAAAACATTTATTTTTAATAATTAAACTAATTAAATTAGGCTTAATATAAGGTAACACAATCCTTTAATATGTTTAGTGGTTATATGTAACCTTGTATTAAAACTTATTCAAAACGTTACACAAATATAAGATTGGAACATTTCTTACCGACATTTGTTAGTAAATTGTAGCGATTTATATTTCCTTTGTTATGTTCCCGATTTATAGATAGTTTTCCATCCATCCGTTGTGGAATACAAGAAACACAATATTCACTGAATGTTATCTATTTACTATCTCGCTTGATGGGATTCGCCCTCATAATTGGGTTTTTCGTGCGTTTTGTTGTTTGATCCTATGGAATATACATTTATCTCAATATAATATGAAATTAGTTTGAGGGCAATTTGATCGATGCCCGGTTTCCAGTTTTATATTAAGTTGTTGATAAATAAACTGTTGGTTCAAATATAAATTAAAATGGTTTTATGAAAGAGGCCATCACAATAAAAAAACTGGACCGGAACCTAAGCTAGTAGTGACACAACTGTTGTGGTTTTGTTTTTATTTAAACTGTGTCAGTAACCGCTCTAACTAAATTGGCGCTATATCACTTTTTACACGGAGCAACTTGCTATTGTACTTTTACGATTTCAAAGTTGTTGGTTTCTTAATCCGCTGTCCCGGCTATGGGCAAAGATGTAATTATACAAATAATAATTGACTCGCAATGAGCACTCGCTTAGCAATGAAGGAAAACATCGTGAGGAAATTGACATGTTTGAGGACCACAAAATCCAAGCATCGTGGTGGATGCCCAGGTCCTTCCACTGATGACCATGTGTCATCAGTGGAAGGACCTGGGCATCCACCACGATGAATCTGTCCAAGAGAACTCTCCCAATGAATTTATTCTGCAGGAGAGTCACGACCCCCAGTCACGAGGAATACGACTATGGAGGATACAAATGATAATAATATTATTAAACTAAGTTCATGACTGGCCTCGCTAGATAGTTTCATGACTGGCCTCGCTAGATAGTTTCATGACTGGCCTCGCTAGATAGTTCTAATAAACTAACGTTGTTCAGTCGGAAGCAGGATACTAACATTACGAAAATTATTCCCTTCCGCAAGCGGGATTGTTGGAGTCGGTACCTAGTAGGAACCAGGCCTTAAAACAATGACTAGATATGGTATGAATTTTAAAATTGTACACGGAGGGCTCATTCAATTTAGACAACACCCAATGTCAATAAATAGGTTTTTAAAAATTGAATACTTAAAAAGTTATGGAGTACGCACGGAAACCTTACTTTATTGGTGAAATCTAGATAGCAATGTGCATTTGTGACACTATTACAAATACGTAAAGGTACTTAATTTACGATGCAGCGTGATTTGAGGTCGTTACAGGTTTGACGCATACAAAGGGAGGCATATACCCAGCAGAAGGAATTCAAAGGCTGATAATAAATAAAATAATTAAATATTCCGGGACTACGCACACAGCGCCATTTACCCCCACACTAAGCAAATGCTTGTGTCGCGGGTATCTGATAACGGCTATGATACTTGTTTTTTTTTGTAAATACATACTTATTATTCATAGAAATGAATAACGTGAATAGCATCTTTTACATGGACGTGGTAAGAATACACTTCCAGGAATATACCTACATCATCTAAGACCGTAGGCGATTAGGCTAGGGTTGAAATTGTGGGGGACTCAGGGCCGGCTCCTAACGCGCTGTTTTCCCTCGACACTCTTTAGGACTCCGCCTTTTGGCGACGAAACTCTCCGTCCTTCTGACAAACTGTTATCGCGGCTGTGAAATGACTTATAGGCAAATGTTACTGTAACCCCTTTTTGGTGCTAAGTTGACTGCCGCTTGTGAGAATGCTTATCTCTCTCGGTACTTATTTTGTTTTTGAAATAGTTTACTGGTTACACTGTATATTATCAGACAAACATCTTTATTTTATATCGTTTTCAACGAACAAGGCGTTGTTTTTGTTCGCAATTACGTTACACAGAAGTTACAATATAATATATTATTTTATGTACTACTAATGACTTTAATGAGATAGTTAAGTATAATCTTTTCAATCAATACGACCTTTTCTCTGAAATAACTTATGCTTTTGTTTACCGACATATTTTTCTTCCTTATCAGCTAAATACTGTTGATGTTTGTTCTTAGAAACTCTAAGCTTTTGCAGTAACAATGCAGGAGTTTGTTTACTTTGTACTTTGTAGCAAAACTCCGATTTCTTCAGCTCAACTGCATTCATATTTGTGTTTGAGTTTTCGTCTGCGAGATGCATGCATGCAAGTCCCGATATATTTAAAGTGAAACATTTTGAGACGCAAACAAACTCAGAGCTAAGCGCTAAGATTAATTGTGATCCTGCTCCTCTTGCAGGGGACCAAAACTTAATTTTGTTTCTTAAACTAATTGCTTACAGTTAAGCGAGGGCTTAAAATCTTTTGAACTCTTTGGGAGTGATTGTTCCAACCTTTAATGGAAAGGTCTGATGAAATGCTTCTGTCTAGTTTGTTGTAGGCCCTTCGTATACTTTGAATATTTACGTACTTAATACTTTTTTTCGCTTAAGTTGTATTATAATGGAATATTTTGAACTTGCTTTTGTAGGTCCACTGTACATTATATTATGTATCTGTTTATGTGCTTTCTTACTTTACTTTATTAACTCAAGATGTTGTTTACTTTATTAGATCCTTAATGTCCTGTTTTGTGATGCATAATTCACTGTGTTTGTTAAACGAACTAGGAGTTAGGTACTATGAAAATTTCACAATAACACTATCATTACAAACAAAGAAAAATTTGGTTAGATTTTATAAAAACTGGCGCGAAAAACGCACAAAATATTATGAAGAAAAGCTTGCCCTAATCTTATTTTCTGATTACTGTTCTCTGGACCTCTACTAAATCTCTTTCCTTTCGTTGCCAGAATCTTTGGGCTACGAGGAATTGATTGTGAAGGCATTATTACATAATTTTTCGGGCACGGCACGAAATGAGCTGACGGAAATAAGCTGATTGAAGTTTAATTGTACTTATATTTAGGTATTATAAGTATATTATGGGTGGGAGGCTTGTGATACAATCAGGGATGTTTAATTTGTGGTCAAATAATTCACCTTTAAATAAGGCTTGCGAGCAAATGAAGTCGTTAAATTATGTATTGGTTTTCATTAATAACGTAATTGAATAATTAATTTGGTGTTTTCGACTGTATTGTATTGTATTGTATTGTATTTATTTATCATTCCGTTGGATCTTCCGAACACTTGGTTTCGTCAAATATACATAGTTAGGTACACAGTGTACATAAAAATAATTACAACATTAGTTTTTATTTGTTTTTAATTGCTTGCGTTCAGAGCTAGACAACCACCACACATGTGGATCTTTAGTGTAACGTTCAAGTTTATAATAAGCTTTTTTAATTAGGTAATCTTTAACATATTTTTTAAAGTGAGTTTCATTGAGGTCCAGGATTTCATTTGGAATCTTATTATAGAAGCTTATAGCATTACCTATAAATGACTTTCCGCTTTTCTGGAGTCTCAAACGTGGATATACAGGTTTTTTTTTGGCGGGTAATCATATTGCAGTCATTTTTTTTTGTTGAGGCCTCAAGTATTTACGGGCATACATTATGTTCTCGTAAATGTATAATGAGTGCACTGTTAGTATTTTTACTTCTCTGAAGACATTCTCTAGTGAATGACGGGGCCTTAAGTTATAAATAGCTCGAATAGCGCGGTTTTGTAGAACAAAGATGTCGTTTATATCTGCAGCGCTACCCCACAATAATATTCCATAGCTCATTATACTATGAAAATATGCAAAGTAAACTAGTCTAGCTGTGGATACATCAGTAATTTTACGGATTTCCCGTATTGCGTATGCTGCAGAAGAAAGTTTACCTGCGAGTGCTGATATATGAGCTCCCCATTGTAACTTTTCATCTATTGTCAAACCTAAGAATAGAGTCGAATTCACTAGTTCCAACTTTTCACCCATCATAAATATATTTGTATCTGATTTGGTCACATTAGGAAGTGTAAATTTTACACATTTTGTCTTATTAGGATTAAGTATCAAGTTGTTGGCTGAGAACCATTCGCTCACTTTCTTTAAAACTTCGCAGATATGACTAAGGTCTTGTGTACCTCTTTTATTTTTAAATACGATTGAAGTGTCATCGGCGAATTGAACAATATCACAATTTTTTAGAGAACCTAACATGTAGGTTAGGTCGTTCACATAAACTAAGAACAAAAAAGGGCCCAGGATAGAACCCTGTGGAACACCCATCTTGACTACAGCGCCTGAAGAACATGTGTTCCCTAAATTTACAGATTGAATTCTGTTTGATAGATAAGATGACATAAGGTTAGTGGCTTTGTCATTAAGACCATAAAATTGAAGCTTGACAATTAGAGTTTCATGGCATACGCAGTCGAATGCCTTGCTTAAGTCACAGAAAATCCCTACTGCATCCTGTTTACCTTCAAAAGCCTCTAGAGTAGTACGTATTAACTTGGACCCAGCATCTATTGTTGATCTCCCTCTTGTAAAGCCAAATTGATTTTCGTGTAGAATTTTATTGCAGTTGAAATGTACTAATAGCTGATCCAACATAATTTTTTCAAAAATTTTGCTGATTGATGGAAGTATTGAAACAGGCCTATAATTAGATGGATTTTCTTTAGAGCCAGATTTAAAAATAGGAACTATTTTGCTAAATTTCATCAAAGAAGGAAAGGTTCCAGTCACTATACAATAATTGAAAATGTTAGATAAATATGGAGCAATCGTAGTGATTATATTCCCTAATACATGAACTGAAATCCCCCAAAGGTCTTCAGTTTTTTTAACGTTTAAGCTTTTGAAAGTTTTTAAAATATTTGTAGGAGACACTGTGTGAAAGTCAAATAAAGAAGTAGGCTTAGAAACATGTTCAGCAAGGAAAGCTCTAGCTGATGCTGGCGAAGAGTTTAATTTTTTTGTTAAATTTGCAGCTATATTACTAATATAACTTTCAAACACATCAACAATTTCTGATTTATTTGTAATCGTTATCCCATCTATATTTAACTTGCATAGTTTTTCACTATGTTTTTTCTTTCCTAATTCATTTTTAACTAAGTCCCATGTTGTTTTTATTTTATTATCAGATTTTAATATTTTATTTTTAATGTAAATAGATTTTGCCATATGACATACATTTTTGAAATTTTTTGAATAGTTTTTACAAAGGTTTTTTATAGATTCATTACGTAATTCGTTTTTTTGCGCGTAGAGCTGATACAAGGTATCTCTACTTTTAAAAATGCCGGGTGTTGCCCACTCTGCAAAGTTTACTTTGCCAGTAGATTTAAATTCTTTAACTGTATATACCTTATTAAATTCAGTTTCAATTAAGTCAAATAATAGTTTAAATTGTTGGTCTACGTTCATGTCCATGGTATTTTTAGGTAACAAAGCAACTTTGACTTGACTTTTCAATCGAAGCATAGAAATTTTCGTTACGTTTTTGAGTTATAGGTCGCGTACGAATAATTTGTGAAGTATTTTTAACCTTAGCATCGAAAGTTACACTAAGGCCTCTGTGATCTGACGGAAGCTTATCTATGATAGTTTTAGTTTTTACCTCGAAATTAACAAATATATTATCAATGCATGTTGAGGTCGTGGTAGTGATTCTAGTGGGATCGTGAAACAGCGGCTGAATTTTATACGATTCACATAGTTGTAACATTTTCTTTTTTTTACAAGTGTCTTTATACAAATTAATATTAAAATCACCACAAATCAATAATGGTTTGCTTTTATTAGATACTAGGGTTAGAGCGTCATCAAGGGCCTCAATGAAATCATCCAAATCACTCATTTGATAAATGTAAGATAACAATTTTCTATATCTATCCTATAAAAGACTTGTGCAAGCGTGAATATATATATATATTTTTTATGCGGTTTATGAGAAACAGAAATAAATTCACGAAGCGATTTTTTTGTACATACCTCGATATAAAATGAAAGTTTTGTGAAAAATTGTATTCCCTGTCTGAAAATTTAACAAAAAAAGATAACAGCGTTAGTCAATTAGTGCACTGAAACTACAATTATTTATTTACAAGTGAACGCCCGCGGCTACGCTCGCATTATTTTGAGATAATAAGTAGACTATGACATGACACTCCTTAAACCTTATATATTACTACCTACTTTACTTACCTACTTTATTCTATATAAAAATAATAGATAAACAGACAAAAATTTGAAAACTGCTGGAACTTGTTCTGTTATGGATTTAAGGTATACTCAATGTTTTTTTGTAGTATCTTAGATGTTCAGATTTTTAATAGATAGCATAGATAAGTATAGATATAGCTAGTAAACACTTACATAAAATTTATTTGCTAATCAAGAATGCTGAATTAAAAATTTAAATGCTTTAATCATGCCCGAAGTAAATCGCATTACAAAAGCATTCAGAAGTTGTTTTATGTAAGTACGAGTACACTGAAGTTGATTTATGAAATCTGTTTGTAGTGAACTGTGCAAGCTGAACACATCTGCTTCAATGCCAATCGAAACCACTGCCTCTAGGGTTGCCAGTTGCGACAAGGCATTTTAACACTCTTTTTTACGTGGATTAGGTTCGCGTTTCACTACAGCCGGATACACTAACATACACACACACACACACACACACACACGATACACTAGTTAGCTTTGAAAGAGGCCAACATAGTAACGGCAACACTTTTCAAATCACAAGATATTTCAAAATTAAATTTATTTAGCGACTATTATGACAAATAGCCAAGACTTACATTCTAACATGACATGTAGTCTCAAATAGAATGCCACTTTTTATCTTAAAATGACCGCGTTGACAGAGACTTATGTAGCTTTGGTCACCTTATGCAAATACCTTCACGAGTAAAAGTAAAAGTAAAGTAAAAATATGTTTATTTGCCATTTGAAAACTTAACCTACATATTACAATATTTATATTTTGTTTAACTTACAATACAATAATAGTGTTAACTGTAGACCCCAAACTAGGCGTTAGCCTGTATCTTGGTGGTCCAATTATAAAAGATCCTGTTTTCAGAAAGAAGTTGACGCTAGTAAAAGAATAATTTCAATACTATCTAGAGATGTATAAAACAATAATAATCACGGCTATGTACATAGTTTAGTTACCGAAATGTTCATCCATAGTTTATAAAAATCTTTTTAAATAAGATATCTGTAGTAAAACCTTGTCAAAAAGTTTAATACAATATTTATGATCACAAAAATTACATTTTGAAAATTGAAAATTGATTTCAGTTGATTGATGTTTACCGCATGAAGATGCTGCTTAAGCTTAGGTAGATTTATTATTAGGTACTATAGGTATGTTAAGCACTTTGGCCGGGTAAGATTGTGTGTTTGGGTGTGTGAGTGTGTATGTGTGTGTGTGTGTGTGTGTGTGTGTGTGTGTATGTGTGTGTGTGTGTGTGTGTGTGTGTGTGTGAGAGTGTGTGTATTTTATATTGATGGGCTTCTGCCGTCAGACAATGAAGCTGTGGTGTCATCCCATCACCTTCTAAGTGTGCAGTGTGAAGTAAGTAATGGTTGTGATATAATGGTATCGCTTAAGGCTTCAGGCAATCAAAAGAGATCTTCCACCTGTATGTTCTCTCTGCCTGCTTGGTTGTATACTTTGACTAATTCTTCAACTTCCTGATATGACTTTGTTTGTAGCCAGTGTTTTATTTTACCACGCGCTTTCCTGTGTGTAATCTGTCTTACATCACAGCTATTTAGCACAGCTTTTAGCACAAAAAGATGAATATATAGCGGCAGGCGTGAGGCGAAAACTGTTCGGACTTCAGGTAATTGGACCTGTGCAGAGGTCTTATCTGTGTTTTCATTTTGGCCTTTATGTTGAGTTTGGCTCACCGCCTTCATTACAAACAATTGTCGCACTGTCAAAACTCTGGCATCGAGATAAAGTTGTGAGGTTGGATAACGGCGCGGTTTTCCTAGTAGAACTTTTATGACAGCTCTTTGAGCTCGTTCTAAGGAAATCATGAATGATTTTGCTGCAACCCCCCAGGCATTTATGTAGTATTGAAGTATGGACTGACACAGTGCCGTATATACTAGTCTTTTAACTGCTATGTTCGTTACGGGTCTAAGCGTCTTCATCAGGTATATCTGTTTCCGGACTTTCTTGACTAGACATGCAATGTGGGATTGGAATGTGAGTTTTTCATCTATTTCAACACCTAGGTATTTTATTGATGACACTCTCTTAATGTTTTGACATGGACAATTTCGCAGAAGAGGAAATGAGATAACGGGGCATCCCTTTGTGTGAATTTTGATTGACTCCATATTAGGAACTGTGGCATTGGTTATGTGAAAGCCAATGAAACTAGTCTTTTTAATATTCAGGGTTAGAAGATTCATGTCGAGCCACTCAGAAATCCGTGACATTCCTCTTTCTGCAGCAGACTTTACAGCCGACCAGCTGCTAGCGTGGAACAAGGCTAGGGCATCGTCTGCATAACAGATTAGCCTAGAATTAGGGAGCTTAATCCTTAGGATACCGTCCATGTAGATGGGGAGCATCCTTTCGCCTACTCTAGGCGAAAGGATGCTCCCCTGTGGTAGTCCGAAAGAAATTGTTTGTTCTTGGCTGATTATGTCTCCAATTTTCAAATGTTGTCTTCTGTTGCTCAGTAGTTGTAGTTGAGCTATGGTTTATTCCGTACTTGTTCTAATTTTGTATTCTAATTATGATATCAACTGACAGTATAACCTCATGTAATGGTCACACAATTATTCAAAAACCATTAAAAATATGAGCTTTAATGAATTATCACGCCCCTGTACCAGACCTGTTCCGACCGCAAAGTTGATTTTAAATCACACAAATGCTACCTATTAATAACTATTTTATGATATGCATGTAAGCCGTAAGAGCATTATTAAATTTATTGTGTAATTTTATAGTTCATGGTGGATATAATATGAATTTGATGAATAAAATATGAATTTAGCTCAATAAATTCATATTTTATTACCCAATTTGAGCATCACGTATTTTACTGTTTCTGTATTTAATTTAGTTGATTGATAGCGTATTTTACAAACAGAATAATAAGCTTACCAGATTTAAACATTGAATCAGCGTCTATTAACTTTTAGTGCGAGGAGTCTTAATAAACCAGGCTATTTTATAGTCGGGGTGCGAACCCTGCCAGTCGGTCAGTCCTACTTTTTTCTGGAACGTAAATCTTTGGGATTGAATTGGGTACCGATTTATCGGTCATCTACGGGCGGTCCTGAAGTTCCTCGGTAAAGTTGAGGCCTATAAATTCTAATTCTCAGACACACTCAGGCATTACTCCGCTGCTTTCAGGGCGAGGCAAGTTTAGGTAGACATTACATACATATTTAATCGGAGGGTAAGTTATAGCACCTTCATTCTTGTCGTTTGTTATAAAAGTTGTTTGTAAGAGTAAAAGGTTTTTAGGCTAAGTTGGTGCTGCGTCATCGCGGATTACAATAGAACCTGGATATGGGTTCGGCAAGTGGCAGCTTCCAATGAAAATTTGCTTACCTGAACATTTGGAGGCATTAAATGGTAGTGAATTTTTTGTTTCTATTGTTTTGATGCTTGTTAGTTTCTAGTAGATATTATTTGAATATGTAATAGAGAAAAAATAATATTCAATTATTTATTATTTAATTGACACTATTAGCTTAGCTAAGGTTTAGCCGTGTACATTATTGTATGAACATTTTATATTTTTAAACTAAACCAAATATAAATCACATAATATGCCTGATACTTCCATCAAAATCGAACACAACTTATCATTCATTTCATCCTTTCATTCAAACACATTGGGCGAATCATTCCAATACTCAACTTATTCAGTATACAGTGGGAATGTATGCAATCCAGTGAAATTACGTAACGATTTGCGTGAGGTATATGTGATGACATAATTATCCAGGGACTCCTAATTAATTACATACACAATGCACATATGATATTTCACTACATTATAAAAAACACCAAAAAATCCATTCCGCATATCAAACATTTACTGGAAAATACAATATATACCTAATTATACTTAATAGTCAGGTAATTATAGTTTAGCACAAACCGATTCTATATTGAATCAATGTATGTATATTCATAAGAGGAAGGTCATTGTGTATATAATGTGTTGTTTGCTCAGATGTTGCATCATTACGAGGTGCCTTTTAACAAGAATACGAGTATATTGATCGCATGTACTTATGTTGATCTTTTTATTATTATGAGTTTTTTTTTAGCAAGAATATCATGAAATAAAGATGCATGTTTTATGTCATTTGATTAAATATTTTATCATTTAATGAGGTGTCTTTTTAATGAAATGTCGTTGTATATATGCAATCAGGATCGCTTTAACCGGCCTCCAGTGAATGGGAGGCAACGAGCTATGCATTGCATTAGGGTGTCATTTTCATGAAAGCGTGCCTAAATATATCTACATTTTTGCTGCAAATGAACTGCATTTTATATGAAGTGGTTTGGCGCATTAGTGTCGCTTTAAATATGAAAAAGTTACTTTTGGGTGAAGGTTGTATATAGGCACAAAATAATAAACATAATGTACTTAAAAATATAGTCCCTTTTTCCATGGGTACAAAAGAAGACACTAACTTTTATTGCCATATCAACATATTTGGTGGCTTGTTTCTGAACGAATGACACCTTCTAGTATTTGACTAATGAAATATACACTAAATAGAGATATATTTAATATACATATATGTAGATAGATATATATTAAATTTATGAATTTAAGAAACGTAAGCCTATTTCGTGTAAAAAAAACAGAATTCTGACAGATTTACACAGATTATAAATTATATAAAATACATATTATATTAAAAGTCATATAGATCAGTTGCCAACTTCGTAGCCCTTACAACTTATTGTCAAGTTTGACAATAGAAATACTTACATAATTGTCCATATACTTTTGCCCTGAAAAGAACGGATGCTCATGGTTGACCGGTATACATACACAATATGTTTAGATATATGTGTATAATATACAGGGTATACTTGTACAGAATGTTAAGTAAACCTGCAAAGGGTGGTTTTAGAAGAATAAAAATGCATTCGCATTTTGTTAATAAGTTATTGAGTGAGTAAAATGTTATAAAATCATCATCATCATCATCATGTAACACACACAGAAAATTGCTATAAAAACCATATCTTTTGAGTGACTGGCCTGTTAGCTTAGTTGGTAGTGGCTCTGCCTTCTAATCTAGGGGTTGCGGGCTCAATTCCCGCTTGACACAAGTATTTATGAAATTTAAAAATTTATAATTACTTGTGTTGAGTCTGGTCGTTTGTATGTATAATAAGTATGTATTTACAAAAGAAAAGTATATAAGTATTATATCCGTTATCTAGTACTCACGACACAAGCGTTTGCTTAGTGTGGGGCTAGATGGCGCTGTGTGCAATGTCCCGGAATATTTATTTATTTATTATTTTCGAGAAAATAAATAATTAATAAAGTCCGCGCTTTGTCTCACAAAGCATGATAATGATGTCAGATAATTTTAAAAACTGTCATCATTTTCATTTTTCCAACAAATTCAGTTCTGACATCACTTTTTATTTGTTTTCTCATTGGACACGAATAACTCTGTAAAGAGGCAGGTATTTCTAGTCATACAAAAGTAAAGTTATATAATGTCCCTTCCTACTCCCTGGTCAGGGCCCTGCTATCTGATCAGGTCAAGTTATCCTTTCAAAGGCTCTAGTGTGCTCTTATTCCCCACGATGAGGGGAAGCCATAGATCTGATAGAAATGTGCCACAATATACATATGTATAAATAAATAGTATACACATTCCATTCACGCGTGTTACAGACTTATAAGTTCACAACTCATAACATTTAATAGTCATAAATTAAGTGTTTAAATATTCTCTTGAGAACCCAATATCTCAATTTGTCAAACTCAAAATTAAAATACCAAAGTGAAATCCTAATTTATTAACATAATAAAGAACTTGAAATCTTCTAAAACTAATAGCTGAAAAAGATCGTAAAATCTAAGATCATAATTCAATTTCAGTGAAAAACTCATTTCACTGAAGCCAATGTTGACGCTATCTCCAAAGTTAACTAAACCAGACTATAAAAGGTTAGAGATAACGCAAAAACCTACAGAAAACCTCTCAAAGCCAAAAAGTAAGTATAATATTCAATTAAGGCTAATTTATCTGAGTTGAAAATTAATTTAGTGGCAAGGAGATTACCTTTTAATATAAAACGTACCTATTCCAAAGGAAACTTTTTTCAATCTCCTGTTATTATGAACAGAGCGTTTAATACTACATTTACCTGTGCGGTGCGGCACAAATTAAATTGTGCCTATCTCAGTAAGGAATCGATTTCCGACGTGTTTACAATGTTCCTGCTCTCGGCCCTGGTGCTGGCAGCCTCCATAAAAAACTTGCTCAATGTGAGCTCAAATAGAACGCAACTTTTTGTCAAGCAACTGCCGGGTCCAGTTTGACTTCTCCTTTTAATATTTTATGGGATTTTCGGCGTGTGGACAGGGACTTGACCTTGACATTTTACCTCAAATTATATTTTGTGAAAAGATACCAAGAACTTTGTGATTAGTGTGGCATTATGGTTTGCAATGGTGTAAAAAATTAGATAAAAAATAAATATGAATATTCCAGTATAAACGGATTTAGTTATTGTCATTTAATACAAATTACAGTAAAAAAACAATATTATTTTCTCTTTTAGAAGTGAATGCTCGTCATTAGTGTTTGTGAAATCCTCTAAAACACCCTAATTTTCGGGAAAGCTCTCAAGCGCCGCGCGCCGCCCCGCGCTCACGCTGAGGACTAACCGAATTGAAAACTTGTCGGAAGCAAGCGTCATGAACAAAATCTAAGTGAATTTGTCAAACGGGTCCGTGTAATAAGCTTTTGGATAAGTCTCTTATCAGCTTCGCAGTGAGCTTTCCATGGATTACTTGTATGTTTCAATTATGTAGCAAATTTTACGTATACATTCAACTATTTCACGTGTTTATCTATTTATGTTTTCTTTGTAATATTTAATTGATAATTAATGAAAGAAAATAAAATAAATGAAATGAAATACATTGAAACAGATTTTAAACTAACCTTCACCTAAGAATATTTTATGAGATTGAAAGTAATTTAAAATAACACACAAAATGAATAGAAAATCGAAAAAGGTTTATTACTTTTCAGAAACACCTGAAGGAAATTATATTAGCAAAACAATGACTAAAATTACATAATATGTATGTAAGAAAAATAAAAACCCAGCATACTGGAGACCTACCAGGAATTTCATTATATCAAATTGTGATTATATACATATAATATAACATATCTTTGATCATTAATTTCTTTGTACAATTCTGGTCGGTTCTTCGAAAACGTTTACCTTAGACTGATAAAATTGTGGAGTATGAGCAAAAACAAAATAATATTACAACATCCGTTTCACACGTTATTTCCTTGAAATGTACATAATTGAAATTATGTGTTTACTTTGGATGTTTTAAATAAGAACATTTGTAAGGAAACATATTAATGTGATGTTTTATTTGAATATTAAATTAAAATAGACAAAGACATAAATAAAATGAAAAAAAAACATGCTACTTATAACAACAACAAAAATAAATAAAAAGGCTACTTTTTATCAACGAAGCCGCGGGAGTCCTCTAGTACTAACATAATATACAAGTATGTAGTTATAATAGTTATCGATCGTTGCGGGCAATTTCTACACCATTCTAGAAAGATTTATGTGTAACCATTAAAGCCTTAACGACAAACATAAAGAAAACAAAATCGCGTCTCTACGGAGAGGACCGCGAACTCGAGATCAATTTATAATAGAGACTAAAATTTTCGTTGAAAGCAGCTATCCGATTACCTAGGGGATGTATTCTGCACGCGTATTTCTGGACGATGCAATTTATAAACTTACAGCGAAGTTGGTTAAGTGATACGGTTATAATGTGGCTTAGTTTTACAATGAATGCAAATAAAATGAAAAGTGCATTTTGTAAGTTATATATACTATAAATTATGTATATGTCTGAACTGTAAACTTAGAAAACCTGGTGAATACTTTATAAAATACAAAAAAGGCAAGAACATTATAATAAACCAATTCAAAAATATGTTTTTAAAAGATTTTCAAACGTAAATACGATAACAAATCATACAAAATCACATGTAGGAGGAATATTATGAGTCTAATCCTTAACAAGTTTATTTTTGTCGTATTTATGTCGGTTTGTCAATCGCGACCATCTTAGTTGACGCCCCCAGCATCCCGCATCTTGAAAATACATAGATAAAACACAATTGAGACAACTAACTGCTTTCTATACGATAGCTTTCATACATATGTCTATGTACGCTTTGCACGTATTATTCCGAAATTAATAATAGCTATGAGAGTGGTCAGCTATGCTGTCGAGAGTGTCTTCAAACCGCCTTAAGGGCCTTTGACATCCATTGATGATTGTCGTACTATCAATAAAAATATAAAAAAATGGCTAAATCATGTGTCTATGGCAAAATTAGTCACTACGTAGCAGCGAAAAAAAGAAAAACACGTGCCGAAACAAAAAAAAATAAAACAAGTGTGTTCTTTTCTTTTTATTCATTCTATGTAATCGAGTAGGTGACATATTGTTTTTTGTTTTGTAGCGTCTATTGGGTTTGATGTGTTTGCTGTTATAAAACGCCGCTCGTCAGTTTGATGCTCTATTTCACCTCGATCGCTATCGCTAGTGAATTGGGAGCAAGGCTAAACGCACTTGTTTACAGTAATATGGCTACCAATAATGTTTTATTTTACAATAAGTTATTTAGTATTCAATTATGTTTTATAAGTTGATTCAATCTTCTTTAATTAATTAATAAATAACATAATATAAAAAAAATATTAACCCAAAACTATAAACTCTAATCTTAATAAATTAATCAATTGTTTTTTGTATAGAAAAGAAAGGAAATAATGATAAATGTCGATTTTATATTCTGTGAGTTTATTAGTGTAAGTCTAATGAATAGGCGATTTAGTTTAGTTTTTGGGTCATTAACAATGTGGTCTCAGCCAGTCAGCAAATTCACATTAAGGTAACATAATTGTTTCTGAATACTATAAACGACTGAATTAAGCATACTTAATTTTTTATTACATACTTTTTTCCTTTTTACGTGTCAATTTTATTTACAGGATTTTTGTTGTGAGATAAATTATTTCCTTCTTTCTTATTTTTATTTCCTTAACTTAATTACTGTATTTCAAATGAATTAGTTTAGTTTATGTAAAGATTAGTATGTTAAAAGCCTAACAAACATTTTTTATGTACCACGCCTGATTTTACCCAACTAAAAAAATAATAATTGGGCGTTAATTTAAAATCCGAACCAATGATTCTGTATTCCACTTGTTGTGTGTTAATCGACAAGCGGCAGCGTAGAGCCGCCAGATTTACGACGCACTAACCGAGATCGAACGCGGCGTATTACGCCACGACTTAATATCTACCCGCGAATATTATATTTACACTACCCTTCTCTGCGGTTTTTCCCATTATCTCATAAATTATACGGCCGCGGCGAATATAACGTAATTTCTAGTCAGTAAGTCTCACTTATAATTTAATAAGCTCGGTTCATGAGAGATATAGTTTTATTATTGCAAGAGCTAAATGGTTAATGCTCAGTAAATGTTATTGTGGAATACTTCAAGATACTAGAAGTAAGGCTCGAACTGGCGTTTACGATATGTACGAGTAATCAACGTAATTATTTTGATGTTCAATAATCCGGTAGTATGTACTTTTGTGGTGTGTTTTGCGCGTGACTGCTAACTATTATTCAAGGTTTACAATTCATACATGCAGTAGGTTAGTAGGTTATTGAAGAAAACAACAAATATATAAAATGCTTAGTACTTACAAACTACTTTCTATATGTTATTTGAACACAAGTTGTGCGATGATAAATTATGAAGATATTTTTGAAACTTTATTTAAGCCCCCCTTCTATACAAAAAAGTGGCTGCAGCCCCAATCTCGTAATCTTAAAAAAATCATATCTTTTAATAGACGAGCTATCTTTGTAAAATCTTTTACTTAATTTACAGTGACTCTAGGAAAAGTGCCAGCTCAGCTCTAGAGCTCAGTGAAGTTTAAAAACTATTTCACAGTATTTTCACCTACGCTCCAAAATGAGAGAGGTCGCTACAGAATCTTCAGGATAAGCTCCTCACTAGTTCAAAATATATAACAAAATCCCTGTCACACAGGGCGAGTTAAATAAAACGTGTAAAAAGATCCCTGACTTTTACGACAGTCGTATAAGTAAGGTTGTCGGTAACGCCGCTCGCTGCACCACACAATTTTATCTAACCTAAACGGTTTCTGAGTCGTATCAGCTAAGTCGAAATATAAAAACCCCACAATAAATCTTAGTCGTATCGTAAATCTACCGAAAGTCTTTACATTCTATATCCGAGAGGTACAAATCCATATCTCGCGGTATCCGCACCTACATACGTCGAATAGTCACGATGGAATCGCCATTTTGAAACTTTTCCTTTATATAAGGTATCTATTCATTCTCTAACGTATTCTCGTGACCCTCATTTTGGCTGAGTGGAGATATTTTTCATCGATGTGAGTACGTCATCGCTCGCAGGGTTCAATTGTGAGTCAGGAACTTCAATATGTCACTTTATTAATATCTCTAATGATGCGAATAGTCTTTTGTGTTTGGCACAATGTGATGTCGCTCATTTCATCACAAAGGGAATATTATAGTAACGAAAGGTTGATATTACAATTTTATTTGCATGCAAGTAACAGTATTAAGCGGAGCTGAACATATCATAAGTCAATCGTGTGCACGAATGTTATGAAGTTATGAATAAGTTTATTTTGCCTGATTGCGCGCTTGACCTACTTGCTTAACTGGGTTTTCTTTGAAACTTTTCTCATAATTGTTGGTTGGGAAAATGCTTTCTTGCAAAATAATGCTTCGAAATTAAGTACCGACGACGTAGTCTCGGCTCAAATTGTAGGGATGTTTGTTTGTTTATGTAAATTTAAAATCACTTGAAAGTTTCAGCTCTGTGTTTTGCAGAACACAATGCAATTTCTTTCTGACGTACTTATGTGATTATGGTAATGAAGGTGTATTTCTGAGTTTACTTAAAAAATGCACTGTTTTGAGGTTTTTGAACTTCTTTTTTCAGGACTACAATAAATGTTAAAGTTATTTGCTAGACAGTACATCGATTTCAAAATATGTGAATTAAAGTTAGATGAGATATGCGACTCATGCATATTACAACATAACATAACACTACCTAAGTATAACCAACAAACGGGATAAAAACTGTAACCAAAAACGGCACCTGTTTTTGTACAACCTCTAGCAAAGTCAGACTAAATGTGGACTCATCTGAGATTTCCCTTAACCCCAGCCCAAAAATTCTTCGGACGGCTTTAATGTTGTCATTCGGACAAGCAAAAAGGGCCAGTTTTTGCCCGAGCTTTTCGTACAAAATAATGTTGCATTAATAAGAGCCACCTGCTTTTATGAGATGTTACGTTTTTGGGTCACCGTGCATTTGTGATGCGATAAAATCATATTCTAATAGGATTTATTGTGAGAGATATTTTTTTTGTACAATTTTCTTGGAATTGATGCAGAATGTTTGTTGGAAATGATTTGGTTTGGCAAATTAGCACAATGAGGCAACACTGCTTACCGTTTTTATAACAATTGGGGACGAATTTAAATTTCTGCAGATATTATGGTGAAAAGGAGTTAAAAAGAATTCAAAACAAAATCCTGTACGTAACAAATATGATCTAAATGTTTTTTTTTGTTTGCATGTAACATAATTGATTCCAGTGTGTACTAATCTAAAAAAAAATGTTGTATTACTAGTGGACGCCTACGGCTTCGCTTGCATTATTTCAGGATAAAAAGTAGCCTATGACAATCCTAAGATCTCATACTACCTATATACCAAAAGTCATGATGATCCATTCAGCCGTTTTGAGCGTACCTAATGAGCGTTTATATAAACAGATAATCAGAGACACTGAGAAACTGATTAACAGTGAAACAGATAAAGAAACAAATAAAGTTATAAAAACTCCTGAAACTGTTTTATTATCGATTTATAGTATACTCAAATATTTTTTTCTAATATCTATTAAGTATGTTAAGATTTTTGACCCTCTTCAGCTTTATTATATGTTTAGATCACTGACACCTCTCAGCTAGTACTTGAAGCCTGACAGATACGTTTCAATATGTCCTACAGTTGAATAGGTGATTTAGCTCACAAAGACGGCGGAGTCATGTCCAAGCAGACATGCGCCCATTACCTGTGAATAGTTTAACATTTCGTAGTGTAAGTATATACTGTATTCAGAACTATCAGGAGTTTAACTGGAGGAATAGTGTCAACACTCAATAGTACAATATTACCTACTTACTGTGAAGCGCCCAGCTCAGCTAGCGGAGGCAATCGCATGTGATTACCAATGTTAAGCAATGGTCGACGCGGTCAGTACGCGGATGGGTAACAAAAAGTGGTATTCCATTTTTGGAGCTTCCGTGGGTCGGATGACACGTTAAATTGTAGGTCTTGGCTGCTTGTCTAGTACGTAAGTTATTAAGCCATGTCAGAGGCCCGGCGTTAGGGCGGCTTGATAATGTCTTGACACCAGAGTTGTCCACTCTCAGTCGATTAGAAGAAGAAGAAGACCTATTTACTGTACAACAATACAATACACACCCTTGGACCTGCATGGTTGATTTTCGAAAAAGGTCCATAAATATAGATTGAAAAAATACATACACTGTATTATTTTCTAATTAATGTAAGTAGTTTAATTAACGAGTACCTACTTGGCAATTAAAAATATATATTGCGTAAGGACTTATATTCGTACCAAAACAGGTAGAATACTAAATAGCTTGGCGTTAAAAACGGCAATCGTATTACTTTCCAATCTTTATTTTCTTTATCGGCATTATAAATAACTATTAACTGGCGGTTATTAACGTAGGTTTGAGTATGTACAAAAAACTATTATAATAATATAGGGTATAATTATAGGAAATTTATGTTTATTTATATGCCTAGTGTCAAAACATTTTACTCTAAACCACCAATGATACGAACTTGTGTACCTACGCTATGTATGTTCAGTACAATTGTACATAATATCTATGTATCATGTCTGTAGTTGTTGTGACTGGCCCAAAACTTACCGAAATATTTTCGTATATGTTTCCGCGATCGGATACACATCTATGCCTTGTGTGACAGATATAATACAATGGAAATGTTGCCAGAATTTTTCCTTCCCTTTATTTGCATTGGAGCGAAAATATTTAATCAGCCGTATAATGTTAGCGCTCGCTATGCTTTTGTGGCAAACGTATACAAACGGGTGTCCTGTATACATGTGTATTGTATACGTACACATGTATTGTGGTGTACGCTGCTCAAACTCACTCTACCGTATTTATGGATAAACATGTGTGTAAGTTTTATATCGCTATATGTTTTTCAACATAAATCCAAAGCCACGGAAGTTTTGTTGATATTTTCCTCATGTTTGTGTAAATTTTCCATAGCTCACTCATTTTTTGAAATTGATTTTTTGATGTGTGAGCGTTAAGGTTTGTTTATAGAAAATATTTTTTCTGAAAATGTGCGATGGATATTGCAACAAAGTGATGGCTATTTTTATCCGACTTCAAAAAGAAGCTTCAATGCTTATCTTGGTGAGATATTTGTTATTTAGGATCCATTTTTGACTCATACAATTTTTTAAGTATACTTTCTGACTTTTGTACACATTGGGCCTTATTACAAAACGTGGTTTAAATATAAGCCTAGACTATGTCCGTTTTAGTTGTTCGAAATTTGTCTGTCTACTGTCATAATTATCAAACTGTCAAAATGTACCAATGTTAAATCAAAGTTCCAATTTTTGTTGACATTTTGATTGCTTGTATGTGTTGTCTAAACAACAAGAACCCACTTTTTATTTTCAAAGTCCTGGACTAATAATTTAAACCGCGTTTTGTAATAAGACGGATTTAGTTTATTTTATTCAGTCTTCCGTCATATTATGTACATTATTTTGGACTTCAGGTATATGTTATTGTAAGCGCCCACAGCTAAAGTGGGCTAGGTATGGCATACCTTAGCTACAAACTATTTGTAGACTACTGTATCGAGTAAATAGCGTCTAAATCTGAACTAGTTAGCGAATACTTGTACATAAACCAGTTAGGTATGTATCGCGCTCATGGAGCAACTCGGTAACGTAATCTCTAAGGACTTTTATGCAAACTCTAGTGACTAATATATTATGCGTTATTTGGCTTCAATCTATCGATTTTGCTCCGACGTTGTTAGAAAGCGGGATTTTCCGCACCATTAGTGATGTGACAAACGGCGGTTTGTACTCGCGATGTCGTTTTCGTCCATTACGCGATTCCAAAGATCGTACAATCCTCGCTCCTTTAACTTCTATCGGATACAGCACTTATCTTCGCCCTAAAATGCCATATTTATGAATTGGTGAGTCATTTTTATGAATATAATAAATGACGTGAATTTGTGCTTCCTTTGAACATGATTTTGCAATTTTTCAATACTGAGCATTCTATTTTTGGTTTGCATTTATTTTTCTCTTATTTATCTTGTTTTCTACGTATAATACTACTTTAATTACATTTAATATTTTTTGCTATATTAAATCTAGTAATATTAAACTAGTCTTTATGTATGAAAACTTACTATAACTTAAGCAGAGTTTACACGAAGCCAGTAATGCTGGCGCCAGTATGCAGACAAGCCAGCGTTGTCCTGGCCCTTGTTGTTTAGACGCGGCCAATCATTCACGGATTTTTTCTTCTGGTGTGCACACGTTTGGAAAAAATAATGAATACGCGGCAAAGGCTGTTGAAAAAGAAATGTTTAAGGAATATCTCTGCACTATTAAGAGAAGAGTTGATTTATATATTATAAAAAAGGGAGCGAAACGACTTTGGATAAGAAAATGGTTAAGCGATAGACCTGTAACTGGAGCTTCTGCCTTGTTGCTGAAACAACTAAGATTAGAAGATCCTTCTAAGTACAGGTTGGCGTTGCGGGTTACTGCTGAAAACTTTGATGAGTTGCTTTCGCTTATACAGAGCTCGATTCAGCGCCAAGACACTCTGATGAGAGATGCATTACCAGCA
The DNA here is from genome assembly GCA_927399415.1 of Macaria notata. NCBI lineage: Eukaryota > Metazoa > Arthropoda > Insecta > Lepidoptera > Geometridae > Macaria > Macaria notata. The sequence continues at coordinate 7,844,245 of OV656733.1, forward strand.
AAAATAAAATTAGAAGTAACGTTATCGTTCTTAGCATCTGGAATGAGTTATCGAAGCTTGAGTCATTTTTACCGTGTTTCTAAACCATCTATATCACAATTCATAACAGAAGTTTGTCGAACAATTTATGAAGTATTAAAACAGTTTCTTAAGGTAAGTGTTTATTTATTTACTTAAAATTGAAATAATGAGGCACACATTATTACAAAATACAACAAACATATTATAATATTAATATTAAGCGTTATTGTAGGCTTGTTGAATGGCATCACTGTTGTCTACGCTTTCGCCGTAACTGTCATAATTATATGGAGTTTCTGGGGATATGACATTAGTAGTAAACTGGGAACACGAAGAAGAACATGTCGATGGACTGGACTCTGGAGGAGGAAATTCCAAATAAAACAACAAAGAACACACACCGTACGGACGTTCGCCAGTGACTGGCGAGACTCGTCTACACGTGTCCGCAACGCTGGCGCGGGGGTCGAGGGGTATGCGGGCGGAGGTCACTGGCTAGAAAAATAGACGGTCGCTCTATTCTCGCCAGCGTTGGCCGCCAGCGCTGGCTTGGCTTGAAAAACTGTTTACACAAGGCCAATACCAAGCCAGCACTGGCTGCCAGTCTTATTGGCAGCCAGTGTTGGCTCCGTGTAAACTATGCATAACTTACCTTTGTATAGAAACATAGAAGTTATTCAGTGGAAAATGACATTGGAACAAATGAACGTTAGAAAGTTGCGACGTCGCTAACTATTCGCAACAATGTGTCCAACTCGAAACTCGTCCTCTCAATAATGACGAGACGCAGTTGTACTGAATGTGTGCGCATAATTTTCTCATAGTGTGTAACATGAAAAGCGGCTAAGAGGCTCGGGGGACGGAAGGACGCGCCGCAGCCACAGCCCCTGGACTCACATCCGGCCCGGCAGGAATTATTTTAATGCCACGAGCTCAAAAGTACTCGCCAATTACATTAAGGATCTTTGACGCAAGCCTTTTTGCTGCAACATGTGAGCCCGATATTCAATAGTCACGCTCGCATCGGCTCTATATGAGCTGCTCTAAATACACCCAGCTTTCACCGTCATACTATTTATTTTGCCGGTATTCAATACCTTGCCCTGAACACGAAATCATTTTTGACGCTTTTATTTCGCTCGGAATTACACAATATTACTTAATGTTTCGACGTAGGCTGGGATATAAAAGTATTTATAAATAACGTCACATAAAACACGGCTTATTTTCTATGTACAAAGTAAACAGACAAAAAGGAACGGGTCCAATAAAAGCGTAAACACAAAACGGCCAGTAGAAGGAAGACCGATGAGATACATGACTTGAATAACGCGCGGAAGTATGGATTTATTGTACCTACGAGTGCAAGCATGTACGGGCACGGCGCTTTATGTAAACTCGATAGTCAGATGTGTTTCCGCTTCGAAATAGTGTTCTGATCGAGTTTTGATGGAAAACTCTTTGAATATTGTAGGCAAAGGCCCGGAAAGCTTTTCGCCGGGACACTTTAAAGGGTTCACAAACTCATTAATTCTTGATATTGTGCTAAGTTAGTTACTGTTGTCATGACAGTTTCCTTGCAATATCCGTTAGAAGTAACAAGTACAGCTTTATCGTGATTATTATGTCTTTAATATGTAGTTGCTAGTAATATATTATCAGTCTAGACGCCAAAAACACGCAACAAAACATTTTATACCCCAGTAATTGAAACAGTAAATCAAAGAGCAGAACACGCGAAATAATGTAGCAAAATGAAGGATGATGTCAGCAACAGGGTCTAAATAGAGACATACACGGCGCGTCCATCACGGAGCCGTGAAAAAGTATCACGTACCGGTGACACGACGTCGCTGCCTAAGCGGCTGCCTCTGTACTAGCCTCGTAATAAATAAAAGAGGCGATTTAGGAAATCCCGACATGACTCCGCGGATTTATACAGAGTGTTCCGCCGGAAAGTTTTCCTTGAGGTCATCAAAATTCTCCCCTCGTGCGGACGATTGAATGTTATGGGCCGCGAGACGCTCTCCACTAGAGAGTTATAGGTTGTTGGCCCCTGACATGCCGGGCTACGGTACTGATTTAATTCAATGATTATGTTGCGGCCGCCTGCGGAATAACCCCCTCTAAACACGAATAGCTAAGAAGGGCTATTCCACTCAATTCCATTTTTAGACGAGGGAAACTTCCTCGGAGATACTGCTAAATCATTCAACGAAAAAGCATGCGAAGTTAAAAACGTTTTGGAGAGTCATGCTGAACTTTTACGTTATTATTTCTAACCTATAATTAGCGGGCTAATGCCTTTTAGCCTTTTAACAGTATAAGGAAGCGGTGAACATTTTCAGGAGTCATGTAACATGGGGGAAATATAAGGTAAATATATTATTTTCTTACCACTTTGTACTTAAAATAGCTTTATAAAATTTAGATGTACTCACAAAGCTTATGCTATGAAAAATGTTAACTACAATACATTACCTGCAGCATAAAAATTCTATAGAATTAGTGTGTTACATTTTTTTTATGAAACAGTTCATGTTTTACAACTCATAGCACTAGGCGTCATTTCACCTATACGAATGCAATTACTGTATATTTGAAACGAAAAAACAAAATTTGCGAAAAGTGCATTACAGTTCCTGATGAACCAATTTGCAAAGGGACGCCGACATCAGGATATTGCGTCCCTTTTGCGCTCTGCAACATTTGGAACTTAAGCAAATAGATTCCGCGATTTTGGGAAAATTTCACACGGAATAAACAAAATTGGATACTAGTATTCTTGGGGTAGGTATTTAGGAAAATATCGTGTTTAAATTGTAAATTGGGTTTAGAACACAGATTAACCTGAAAATATTAAGAAGTATTCTATTTTTTTCTATTGTTTTTGTAACTATTAATGATAGAAAAAACAAACTACTTCTTAAATAATTGGTTGTTTGATCTTGAAATTTCATATGAGTCAAATAGAAGAAAAGTCTAGTAAATAAAAATAGCAAAATAGACACAAACTGATAATTTCTACGAAAAAACGAAAAACCTAGGTTAGGTTTCTTCGTTTTAGATTCTACTTAAGAGTGGAGAAATTTACCATCGATTTTACCGTCGTCGCCGATTTAAGTAATTTTAATTCCGGCATTTTTACACAAATCAATAAAATAGTAGCCACTAATGCATAAAGCCTAAACCCTGCTAAATCTACTGATGTACATAATCGCCCGCGGCTCTAACACCGAGCGCATTGATTTCTGAACTCAATGATCCACATTGCATAATGTCACAGCTCGCGTCCAACCACACGGACATACGCTCGTAGTCAATAATTACTACGCCACAATGCCTCTCTCCTCATATGGGGAAAGCTAGCGATGTCACCTTGCGATACTTGCGGAAATTGTTTGGTAAAAAGTAGGTAAAGAAGTAAATAATAAAAATAAAATTTATTTAAAAAATCAAAAACCGACTTCCAGTGCCACTAAAAAGTTATTAAATATTATATCTACAATGTTTTACTTTTGCGCCTTCAAAACTCAGAATCTGGAGCAAATAATCCATCAAATCGACCAACGGGAAGGGATATGAACTTTAAAAAAATATATACATTTTATGTATCTCTCACTTAGCAAGATATTGATTTGATATGCAATCTCTCGTTCCTAGCTATTCTAGCTTCAAACTATTGTATATCAAGACTTAGAAATATGAAGTAAGAGTCATACTTCCAATTTTAGCTATCCAGAAACTAAAATTTCATTTCTAGAAAACCTGGGTACCTATCTAGTAAAATACCTATATTTTTACATGTAGCTACCACACGAAATGTTTTAGTGTTTTCGTTACCTTTATTTAGGTAACGAAAAATTTATATAGTATTCAAATTAATTTTCAATGGAGTTATGTACCTACTTTATTACCTCGCAGGGTTTCGGTTAGCCAACTGCGTTAGATAAACCACAGAGCCCATAGAACGCTGGATCCTGTCCGAACTATTCACGGAACCTCGGCCCACGACCCATGCTGAAGGATTACCACGAAATGTTTTACTAGTCTTTCACCATGGTTTACTTTACTGTAGAAAATAATAATTATTCAGTCATGATATTTTGAGGGACACACATTTATTTGATGGTATCAATAAATTCCTAGGTCGAACATAGATTTCATTTAGCTGTAATAACCGGCTAGCATTTACGTCAAAAATTACGTCGAAAAATTAGCTCGACAAGTTTCCGAAATCTGAGGTTAACTCATAATTAAAAACGCGAAAGGCCCATTTATCGTCATATCAGGTGTCCATAGTACATCGATATGAGTGCTTGTTAGACATATTCTGACAGCACAAGTGGCGCCATCAGCCGCTTAGTCTGAAGTGTATGGAAATGAGTGTGGATTTTCGCGCCTGGCAGTTAGTAGACCGTAGCCTAGTGGTTAAGGCGTTCTGACGGTAGCAGAAATACGCAGGTTCGAATCCTGCCGGTCGTGATTATTTTCGCTCATTTTCCAATAAAAGTTTAATTTAAAACAACCATAGTGCAGGTTAGCACTTAATAAATTAACTTATAATTAAAAACGCGAAAGGCCCATTTATCGTCATATCAGGTGTCCATAGTACATCGATATGAGTGCTTGTTAGACATATTCTGACAGCACAAGTGGCGCCATCAGCCGCTTAGTCTGAAGTGTATGGAAATGAGTGTGGATTTTCGCGCCTGGCAGTTAGTAGACCGTAGCCTAGTGGTTAAGGCGTTCTGACGGTAGCAGAAATACGCAGGTTCGAATCCTGCCGGTCGTGATTATTTTCGCTCATTTTCCAATAAAAATTTAATTTGAAATCTGAGGTTTCCATCATCAGAAGGAGATAGATTTCATGGATGAAAATCACTATAAGGAACTTTTGTATAGGTACGTACTTATCTGATCAATCGACATATTTTCTAACATAGTATTCGTGCAAAAGTAACCAGTTTTAGCATACATAGATTTATATTAAACTAACAGTTTGTTAATATATGTTTAAATCAAATAAGATAATCAATTAGTCTATTAACATTGTTATCATAAAAACACTCAATCACAATCACATAATCAACATTTTACTATTAAATTTCGCCTTAAGAGTGCGCTTCCCAAAGACCACGTGACCGATATTGCCTACCCTGCCCCGCACTTGCCGCTCAATAAACACGACAATTGCTCAAATAAGAAACGGCGTAGCCGGTCATAATCATGTTGAAGGCGTCGCGGACGGACGCGCTAACATAACGGTGCCGCGCCGCGCACCGCGCCCGCTTGCCCCTCACAGCCCGCTCCCGCGCACAGCCGCAGGTACCGAGGATAGTTTTACGACTATATTTACATATTATTATAGATGAGTTATATAATACATAAAAATATATGTTACGGTAAATGTGGATAATGCGGAAATTATGTATACCTAATTAATTATAAAATAAAATAAAATAAAATAAAATAAAATAAAATAAAATAAAATAAAATAAAATAAAATAAAATAAAATAAAATAAAATAAAATAAAATAAAATAAAATAAAATAAAATAAAATAAAATAAAATAAAATAAAATAAAATAAAATAAAATAAAATAAAATAAAATAAAATAAAATAAAATAAAATAAAATAAAATAAAATAAAATAAAATAAAATAAAATAAAATAAAATAAAATAAAATAAAATAAAATAAAATAAAATAAAATAAAATAAAATAAAATAAAATAAAATAAAATAAAATAAAATAAAATAAAATAAAATAAAATAAAATAAAATAAAATAAAATAAAATAAAATAAAATAAAATAAAATAAAATAAAATAAAATAAAATAAAATAAAATAAAATAAAATAAAATAAAATAAAATAAAATAAAATAAAATAAAATAAAATAAAATAAAATAAAATAAAATAAAATAAAATAAAATAAAATAAAATAAAATAAAATAAAATAAAATAAAATAAAATAAAATAAAATACAATAATAAAAAATCTTAGTGCAAAATAAACACAATTTTTAACGTCACAAAGCTATTTTACTACTAACACTAGCTCAAACAAACTGTCGAGTTGGAGCAATAGTTTGAGTCGTTTCATACTTCGAAAACAATAGCATGGAGCTGCGCGGAGTGGCACGTGCTTCCCGTACGAACGTTAGCTAGCTACTGATGAACGTCGACGCCCAGTACGCCCACGCGTCTATCGGCTCAAAATAGGTTGCAAGAGCTATAAAACAATTCATAATAAATCGAAAAACCAATATTTTGATAATCCTAAAGTGCCAAAAATAGCAAAATGATGTGTAGCACATTTCCTTCAAAGAAAGGTATGTATTAATTCTCCCCATTTCGGAGCCCTAGGGAAATACATGACAAAACAAGGGTTAACTTGAAATTATTTTTTTGGATTCATGTTACAAAATATCGAAATTTCTAAAGTTACAATCTCTATGAAAAACTATATACAGAATAACATATAATTTTTCCTACACTGAATTTATTCTCTCAAGCGGAGTTATGTGCTTTCAAATAGAGGGAATTTGGAGAATCTTGTCGCAATAAATGTATTGCCATCTCGCTCTTCTTGGGAGCTCAACCTTAACTTCGCCTTAGAGCTATATAGTAGCCCCTCTGAACTCAAATCATTATACGAGACCGCAGTGAAATTCGACCGCCGCGACATACCGTGGTCACGGACCAAAACTTTTACCGTAGAGGACGTACCTCCTGTCCACACTCCAATGTTACTCTTGGAGACATGACTAGTTTGAATTACTTTTGGAATGGCTTTCGTTGAATTAGCTGAAATGAAGCCAAAAATAAGTATCTACTTAGGTATACTATGATTGTGCAGTTAGTACACACGTTTTCTGTTTTAATGTGTTTTGTTGTGTAATATTTGTTTTTATAATAGTGTTTCAAAAAACCTTTACTTAGTAACTAAGTTGTGTTATTTTTTATTTATTGTTTAAATATTTAATATTGCCATGTTACCATCATTATTTTTTACGTAGGATAGGTTGCGTCTGACTACAGCTATTCATCCATCCGTCATACCATAACGATTAATTATCAATTTATTATAAAAGTATTTGTTTGTGTGTATGTGTTCCTTTTACAGCCTCATAATTCAAAAGTATGTCGCAGCTTCCTATCATCATGTGTTACCTAAAATTCATGTTTCCACCGTAAAGTCCATTCTGACCAAAACAGCTTTATCGCTCTTCTAGGAATAACTATAATGCCACCATTCTCCTTCACGCGTTTGCTTTGATCCTTGCAGTCTGGTTTATACAATAATACTCTTTATTTGTCCTATTTCCATGGAAAGCGTTCTACAATGTCTTTATACAGCGCACGTAGGAAGTTATACCAACAGACTAACGCCGGGTCATTTATGAATGCAACTCATATCACGTGATTTGGTTTGCTAACCGGCGCGGGTGAGGCATGGGCCATGTCTCGCAGCGAGGTTGGCGAGGATTTAGGGTAGCCGAAAGAGGGGAGCAAGGTTTTTTATACTTGACAGTCAGATGTTTGACCATCACGTTGTCTGAAACAACGTTTGTCCAATACAAACGACACTACGAGGTGTAGGAGCCACGACGGTCTCCTTCCCAACCGTATTACCAACAAACTATTAGAAAAAGGTTGAAAGCTTATCTAAGTTAATGAAATAAAGGCTTACACATTCACACGCTTACAGTTAAATTGCATACCACGGGTAAATTTGAACCACGGTTAAATGGAAAATTAGTAGTTATGTACTGTACAGACAAATTTTCGCGATGAATGTATATAGTATGTATATGTTACGGTAAATGTGGATAATGCGGTTATTATGTATAATTACCGGGAATTTTTCATAATTACCAGTGCTCACGGTAAAAGCGGTAAAACTTTCGAATTAATCACATTTACCGGTAATTATATAAAATTACCATACCCATTTGGTAAATATTGAAATCAAACATCAGAATCAAAATGTTTATTAGAATAAATACATCTATAAATAAAATAAATAAATCGCACGAGTAGAGGTTCGGCAAGGAGGCACCGTTATACATTTGAGGTTCCAAAGACTCCACTTGAATTATAATTTGCCGGTCTTCAAGTCGAGAGTAAACCGGTTTCTTCTAGGCAAGCGTGTTAGATCGTAGATTATAACGTGGCTTAACATCAGGCAAGTTGTAGTCAAGCGTGAGTCTATTTCATGCAAAGGGAAATGTAGGCTATTTTATTTTATTCTATCTCCCAAAAAGTATCCCTTAATTCCTCCCTGCTCCGTGGAATGTATGGAACTCTCGTTACTCGCCGCGATAAGGTCAATTTATATACCTGCTAGTACAAAAGGACATTAGGTGCTATCTTCAGTGATGAAGTTCTTCGTTTCACTCGATTTTGCACTAGCATTCTTTAAATGGTTTTGCAATTTCACTTTTGTCTTTGCAAAATATATGCTGGTAAATTATTAGTGGAGCACAACTTTTTTTAATCCCTCTCACGAGTCCTATTTCCTCATGACTGAGACTCTCCTGCAGAATAATTTGTTAGGAGAGTACTGGTTACGTAGTGGTGGGCGCCCAGGTCCTTCCACGGAAGACACATGTCCTCGGATATTGTGGTCTTCAAACATGTCGATTTCATCACGATGTTTTCCTTCACCGCTAATCTAGTGCAAATCCACACGTAACTTGAAAATTAAACCTATTGGTGTAGGGCTGGATTCAAACCAGGATGCGTCTGGATGATAAGCTGACCCTGGAACCGCTAAGCCACACTCGCTCTATTGTTTTTAAATAGAGGTGTAAATAAAAATTACCCGAAAATAATTATTACCAAATATTTTTCTCAGTCTGTCAATGCGAAAAGAAAACAACATTTTTGTGATGAGAATAAATTGTATCAGATCCATAAGTGATGATAGTGTGTCTCAGATGTTTAATTTTATCTGTGAACTACATAAAATGTTTTTATTGTTTCTATCCTTAGAAAAATATTTAATGTTAATGAAGAAACAACAATGAAATACATATTAACTTACTAACATTAAATCAATGATACCAAATAGTAAATTATAATCTACTAAAATTAAACAATACTATACATACTACTTCTAACGTAAATAATCTTTATGAATAACTAATGTCAAATTAACTAAATAACCCGCCCTTTATCGTTCCCGGTGCAAATGTGCCCATCAAGCTCGCTGCGTTTCCGCGCTGGATGGCAATAGATAGCCGTTGCACCAGAAACGATCCAGAGCGGGAGTCACCGGTCGTAACTCTAAGTTTCTGCCCGATTTCCCCGATGAAAGTCTTCTTCTTCTGTCAATTACAGTTAAGTGCTCTATAATCAAATCGCAATATGCATAAAGATTTTCGTTCCCGAATCTATAGAATGTGCGAGTGGGTGTATAGAAAACATGGCCCACGCCACCTACTGACGAAGTGTGTGAGAAGGTACCCAACTTGATTACATAATAGTAACTTCCTACTACACGACTTTCAAATCTGTTTATTTTCTGCTTCCTGTAAAAAATATAATACAAAATAGATAGAGATAAAAAAATGTATGTAAATATAATTCTTTATTTTGGTGTTAAATAAAGTACTTATGTATGATTTGATCTGATATAGAAAAGTAAGAAAAAGATGATAAAATTTAAATTTAATGTAACGATTCATACTTAGTGCTTTTCCGATGATATCAGCGTTCTTAAAATTTGCCTAAAAATGGTTGTAATTTACTAGCGTTGTCTCTTTACTCCTTTACTATAAACCCTTAGTTGACAATTTGTCGGTTGTAGGTATATCTATCTACAAAATAATTTTGAAATAGTTCCGTTTATATAAAACTATTATTGTATTGTAAAAAGCCTCTCAGTGTTGGCCCCGGCCCCATTGATGCCTTAAAAATATCTGGCGTAAGACTCGTGATTCTGGAAAGATGAATAAAGAAAAATATAGTTATAAACATATTTTTCATCCAAGAACTAGGTATTTATGCTAATGGAGCGCTTGGAGCAGCGGTACATCAGTAAAACGACCGGCTTGAATCTCGCTTCGTTATATTCAATAAACTAGTTTTGCATATTTGGCGATCCCGGCCTTTGGAAACGTTATATAGACTTAGCGCAGTAAACGTAGAATAAATAACCTAGAAACTCCCTAACTAAAATCTGGTCGCCTATCAGCCAGAATTTTTAGTGTAATGGCAATGTTTGTGTAGATGATGCACAAAAAAGACACGGCAACTTTTTAACTGTTTACTGTTTTTTTGTTTTATTTGTACGGAATTTCTATCCATATTCTAAAAAATATAATTATCTCTCAACTATATTTTGTTATCGGACCAATCAAAGAGTAGATATACATATAACTATACATTCTTATTAGAATACTATATTTTTTTTTAAATACTATATTGAATATTTGTTATTTTATTGTAATATTTTACCGTTTACAAAGGTGTCTATAACAATACATGACTTGGGTAGTAACTGCATCAGAAATGAAAGTGGGGACCGAGATTACTCCAACAAGCAAGTGCTCTTAGTAATCCAGCTCCTGTCAAATTAATACGTCATTTTCAAAGCGACGGACAAATCTCAGAACGAACGCTGAAATGTACGAGGAAATGTTACCTTGGGAAAATATATTGCCTCTTAAATACAATGTTCACGTTTACTTTTAGCGTTTGACACACTTGGCTTACACAAATAAAAAGCTTTGACACTTTCATGATCTTATTACTGTAACTACGACCCTTTACGACGACGACGTGATATCAATTGAAAATAAATTAACTAATTAAACGATTCTAGTTTAAACGATAATTGCGTTGTATTTCATATCCTTAGAGCCTCGTTACAATTTAGATCGCACATGAATAAACACAAGCACAGACATAACATCACGTTATGTTATCTATCTTGATGCCTAAAGCCGGTACGTGATCGACGCCTATCTGATTGAACTGTATTCGCACTAAAATGGCCACCGCAACACCAATTACCATAAATAATATCGTACATCTAAATTAATAAACGTTTGCGCTATAAATCACACTTAATTTAACGCAATGCGGGGGAATTACACGTGCAATTACATTGTTATCGACTTGCATCGTTTTGCCTTTTCAATTCGTGATGGTACATTCTAGAATGTATTTGTAGGCGCTTACGGGCAATTGTACTCGTGTGATTGTCTGAAGGGAGAACGTTTTCACGTTATTATCATGTTACTTTACCCGTAAACAGGTGTTCAGGAGCCCCTTCTGACGTTTTGCGAATTCAATTTGGTGTTTACTGTGTTTTAAGATGCCAGATTGTTTTTGGGATTTTTCATTTCACAGATTGATATAATATTAGTGGGTAAATTATTTATTATTGTATTTTTACACTGATAAAATTCCGTTATATAACTGATATATTGATGGAGAAAAAAGATTCTGAGACCTTGCTTACCATCAGGCAAGTTGTAGTCAAGCCTAAGCCTATATCATATAAAAAAACCTATGATTTTCTTCTGTGCTTAAAATCCGTTTACGAAATTTTTCACGATGAAACTTTACTTTTTATGAAATATGAAGCCCACCATACAAATATTATGTTTTGTTGATATAGGTATATGTGTATAGTATACTCTAACGGTAATCAAGTTTACCCAACTTTCACCAATGGTCAAACTATAGGCTATGCGGTTTTCTTGTTGATTGAAAACCTAGCTTAAAGCTGAGGTTAAAGATCCATTAAACTTCGAAAAGTTAAATCGATTTACCTCGGTAAGGTAAGCACGGAGTCATTAACGGCTCCGAAATAAAGCTAAATATATGGTAACGCTTGTATTGCATATTCATGCGAATAATAAAAGGTCAAAATAGTATAATAAAAGCAGTTAACTAAGCTCTTAGGAAATATGACTACGCAATAAGCATTCTATGTTTATCTTACTAAGAGCACACGTGACTCAGCAGAATGTGGTATTTATTCGTTATTGCAAGGTAACTGCCGTCCAAATCTTGGATGGGTGACCGTGCAAATACAAAAAATGACATTTACATAGCCCCATTAATGGATGACACGCTTCAATGTACATTCAGGTCGTTTGCCATGAATTTACAGCTGCTGTAAGCGATAGTATACCATGTGTTAAAAATATGTGATAAATATTTAATTTTATTTAATCTAGGGGTTAAAGACCTTTCCATTAACAATGCATTAAGAAAATCTTCACACTTCATTGGAGATCTTAATTTCTAACAATATTTTAACAATATTTATACACGTGTTTAAAACAGGAAAGATTAAAATTATTTAGTTCTAAAAGCTTTATATGAACACTGAGTCGCAGTCCTTTCTAAATGATACCCATATTGATGTGTGCAGCGACCGAAAATAACATGGCTGATTTCGAATTTTGGTCAAAAACTGTTACTTTGAGGAAAAACATTGAAAGACCAGCCTGTTACTAAGCGACGACGTCTGAAGTTTTCTTCAAATGTGGCTCAATGAGGATTTTAATTTTATGTCCCAGCTTACTTTTCAACAGCACCTGTTATACATTTAAATTGTTTTCTAGTTCATAGTAAGTATTTTTATAACGACTTTTATTTTGTAATTGTATCGTAAACTGACAAATTATTATAAAGAAACGCTAATATTACGCTAAGATTTGCAATCTAAAACAGCATTATTAACTTCCTCCTCACTGCGTCGTATTCCTCATATCTGAGGGTTGTGGCTACCACCATCCATGAGCCTACATATCTCTGATGATTTTCCACCATCTCTCTCTATCCTCAGCGTCATGCAACGCTCCGTACACTGATGTATCGAGTGTGGTACGAATTCGGTCGGACCAAAGTGTCGGGCTGCGGCCACGGGATCTCCTGCCTTCACTTTTCCAGTGACATCTACTAATAATAATTACATAACTTAGATAAGGTTTTATAAGTCAATAGTGATACATCAACACTTTTTACCTGCGCGCTAGTTTCATTACAGTTTCATCAACCGAACAGGTAAAATATGCAAATAAGTTCGGTAGGTAACACTGAAAGGGCTTCTCACTCAGCCTTTCTTTAGCTAACTTCGTACGTGACTTACTACAATGCTCCTTGAACTATGCACCAGCGAACCAACCAACTAGAAAGTTATGAGTACTTAATGCACTTTTGAATATAATCAAAGTTAAGTTCCCCAACTTTTAAACAATGTGCATCCGAGCGTTTGTTCATTCTTCGAGTATTTATTCAGAGCTCTTTAAATTAAACTGTGCACTGTAATTAATTTACGTCGGTACAGAAGGCTTATTTTATTTGCTGCGCGTAATGGCGGGATGTAATCATGTCTATTGTTATGTTTATTTAAACATGAGTTATGGATGTAGGTGTATTATGACGATATTAAGTTGTATGTAACTATGTATTTAATGAGCATTTAGGTACAGCATACTAATATTTGTTTATTGTTTCTTAGTTTTTTACTGTTCTAGTTCGTATTTTTACAATAAACGTGATTTTACTTTAACGTTACCAATTTATAGAATAGATAATCATAACATTAAAACTGTAAATAGCACCTAAAGCAGTAGTTTAAGCATGTCAAAAATCTCTAGGGTGGTTTCAAAACTCAAACCTTTCAAAACTGTAGAGTTCGAAATTCTCATGTGAACTTTACTGCTCAAATCTAACTATAATTTTATTTTTTTTTTATATTTTATTTTATTTTTTTTTATTTAACTTTCTTTTTACTTTTTTTTTTTTTTTTTTTTTTTTTAATATGTATATATAATGTTTATTTTTTTTATTATTATTTGGAAGTGTTACTATTAATTTTTGTTGTTTTGAAATAAATATAATTTTACTATAATTTGATGACAGCGATTTAGAATGCTGTGCTTAAAATTCAAACGCAAACTTCTGTCTACGGATATGTGTTAGGTACCAACAACTTCCGAATCTGTGATATTACCTCTCTCTATCTAACGATACCCAAAAGACACCTCATTATATAAAAAAAACATTACTTTATGCCTGTGCTTTTGAACTAAATCCAGCCAAAAAAATATATGTAGTTACTACCTACACGTACATATTAGGGATCATGTCTCTTGAAAATTACAATCTGGGGAGATCCAATCATTTTAGAATAGAATAGAATAGAAAATTATTTATTGCAACACACGATAATAATTACAAAGAAAGAAGAAAAAAATACTTATACTAGTGCCACAAGTGGCGGCCTTATTGCTAAAAGCAATCTCTTCCAGGCAACCATTGGATGGAAAGAAATAAATAAGAGATAACAGAGGACGTGGTATACAATAAAATAAATAAAGAAGAAAAGATTAGATTAAAAATACATACTACAAACCTACTTAATAAACTATACATATAAATCATATTTTTGGTATATTGTTATTATATGTATTAGGGTTAATACATATAATAACAATATACCAGAAATAACTACACAACACAAAGATGATTTAGGTTACAAAGATGCTTTAAATAAGAAGAAAAAGATCATAATTCATAATTAAGATAATTCTAATTAAATTAATTAAAACATTAGATTGAGATATTAGGCAGATATTTACTTGAAGAAATCTGTTCAATAACAAACTACATTTAACATATATCAGGCATGAAATGAATGCCGTATATTTTAGTTTTTATTTAGGCGACTACGACAAAATATTACCACGATAAAAAGATCTTCTCTAGGATATACATCATATCTTCAAAGTATTTCCTTCACTTCATTTAATGTGCAAGCGATCGTCACTGCTCTTGCAGCTACTTAAATATGCATCTAGTGTGCAACAACCCGATACTTCCACCACTAGTTCCTGCCAACTATGAAACACCTTTGTTACAAACTAAGTTTTCAAAGCAAATGGGGCAAGTTAAGTTATTAAAGCTACTGTTTTATTAAAACGCGCTATCATGTTTTCTACTTTGTGTCGCACTTATCTACTGCCGGAGCTTAGTTTTTTTGTACATGTGATGCAATTTTAAAATGATTTATTTATTCCAGGTATACATATACAATATGAAATATTACTTAGAGTTTACTACGCCTTAAGAATATTAAGATGTAAGTTATTCTTTTACATTTATACTTTAAAAATCTATTTTAATATAATGTTTATAATGATGGTCAAACAACGCAAAGTTGCGTACTTGGGTCATGTGCTCAGGCACGATAGATACGAACTTTTGCAACTTATAATGATGGGAAAAATTGCGGGGAGAAGACGAGTCGGTCGCAGAAAGAAGTCCTGGTTGCGGAACATTCGAGAATGGACTGGGATCAGAAGTGCCGCAGAATTGTTTCGCTTGGCAATGAACAAAATAAAGTATGCAGAGCTGACTGCCAGCCTTCAATGTTCAATGCTCAATGTTCAATGTTCATTTATTCGTATAAATGGCAGTTCTTCACTAGTTGGAGAGGCACCATAAGAAGAACAAGATAATGATGGTGGATATGAAGAAAGCTTGATTATTATTAGAACTCCCTTTTTTGTTGCTAACTTAAGACTCAAAACAATGAGTTCCAAGTTCAAGGTTTTACACAGCAATTTGTGAAATCCAAGCCGTGGGACCGTTTGCTGTTCGTGACTAAAATAGACCCTCGGATTACACGTCATTAACTCTGCGGGTGTCCGAGGAATGTTCTTATTAGTGAATCCGCTCGATAATAAACTTGGAGCCATTTTGTGACACCCATAACTCACGTGGCTATAAAATTGCAATCAAATGTTTATCGTTTATCGATTGTTACCTCGCTAACTTGAGCTTTATTATGTTTTTAGATTAAGATTGTTTTTAATGTTTCTAGGAACATTTTACATTAAATTGATAAACTAATAGCTTTTAATTAAAAATTGTTGATAAATATAATATAAATTAATTATTCCTACTACTATCCAATCATGCCCAGACGTTATTTTATGTAGGAGTTAGGAAACAAAAACGTGATAATATTCGATTGGAACTTTTCAGATTTCATCAAAAAGTCCAATTTAATCTAGTTATCAGATCCTCCGTCCACCTGCGAAGTTTAGAAGCGTTACGTAGATAGCTAATGTTATATCTAAGTCTATTATGGGCAGGAAGAGTTGAACGCTTCCTCTCGAGGCGGAAATGAAAGAAACTGGCGTCGATCGTCACGTGCCAACATCACTTCAATGTCTCTTTATGGTGCAAGTTTTTACGTAAATTCTGTAAATATGTTCGTCAATATAAATGTATACTTTTTATTAGCAAATAGTACGGTTGAAAAAAATATAAGAATTAACTATTTAGTAATGTTATGATTAGTAAACAGTACCGTTGGAAATAAATAACACATATTTTTGATGATATGTAATGAAACAATGTTTCCCGTTGTTTGAGTGAGATGTTCCACAGTAACTAAGCTTGTCAAGTCCCAAAGTCGGTTTGAAATGTCTCCCAAATTTCGACATTCTCATACAAACTTGTTCAGCACTGTAGTAACTTGTATGCATGAGCTTAATAAAATGTCAAGCGATAAAACACAAACATACCATGAGGCGTGACGCATATGCGTATCTATTATCAGAGTTCCGAGTCATACTCAGAGCGGCGACACAATGCTTACAAGTACGAAGGTAAGCAATCTTCATTTGCTTTTGTCATAAAAGGAAGACGTCAGAACAGTTTCCTGAAGGTTTGCTATATAAAAGTTATGGTTGCTCTAACTTTTGTGCGGCGGAAGCAGTGAATGTCATATCCGGTGACGAGACAATGCCCGCGGTTACTCTCCACTCGTGATAAAAGTCCTAGACATTCATTTGTGCCTTTGTGCAAGGCCTGCGTTGGAAAGACGACGAACTACAAGAAAAACTTTGTTTTGAAAAAGTTTGCGGAAAGTCTTCGTGTTTGGTGAAATACGCGGAAATAATATTACTTGGGGTTCTCAAACTTGCAGCGACGGTGAAAGAAAAGAATGTTCGTGTTGCAGTTAGAACCCATTTAGCTATATAGCTTTTTTACTGCTATTGAGGTAAAAGTTAAATATTTGTGTTCCATCAAGACTTTTAAAAGTACTACATATTTTGTGTTGATGTTTTATTAAAGCAGAAAACTTTTCAAACATATATATTTGGTTTTAACCAAGTTTTAGGCCTTAGGCCAAAAATACCCGTATAAAACACAGACTGCACAAATAAGCGAAAAAATAAAAACGTATAAACAGGCAGAAGCGTAATGATGGGACATGAAAAGTCAACTGAAACCGGACGAAGCATTCAAATGTCGAAGACAAAGGAAAAACCAGATTTTAAATCCACATCGAAAGCTTTTTAGGGCATGACTAATAGGTACATGTCATGGTACAGAAGACGTGAAAGTAGAAAAAATACGCAGCAGCTGTTTCAATGAAAAATAACGTGTCATTAATCATAACGATGAAAGGAAGGCGCGACAAGGCTGCGCGACAAATACCTTGGCGCGACTCGGCCGTGTTTGCTTACGCGTCTGTAGCCTCACCGACATAGGCGACATAATTTAAAGAAACCTAAGCAAATAAGTAAGTTTGTCGGCGATGCATGCACTGACATGTGGACAATGTATGAAAAGAACTAATATGAACAGTGAAGTCAGCGACGCATGCCTTGTTCGAGTTCAATTAGTGAAAGTGAGTGCGCGTAACAAACTAAGAGAATGTATCATTTTCGTCCACGCTCCGCGAGTATCATTAGTGAAACAGATGCTGCGTGAAGAGATCTAATTAGAATGGTATGATACTCGCGGATCACGACCGTAGTTAGTTTGTAATTAACGAAAATGTATAATGAAAGTTGCGTTTTGTGTAAATATTCACCATTTTTTGCTGATTGTGTCTAAAGTCCTTGGTTGATCTGTGTAAATTTTATATGTATAAATAGAGTTTTGTAAGGGCTTTCTAATGGTGTAAATATTATATGTGTAACTTTAAGATCAATAAAGATATGGACGGGAAATGGTGCCACTCATAATGAAATTGCTTCAAAGTATAGAGAATTTTAATGGGGCTCTCTTTGCGGTAACGATGAATTCCAGTGCCGCGGTTGAAAATCGGTCGAAAGTATGTAGTAGTTCCAGCCGACGTCTAAATCAAGAAAGAAGAAGTGCCCTCAAGACCCCAGCCAAGAAGGATTCCAGCCTGCAGATTGCTCGAAGAAGTGAGCACCGCGGCGACATCGAGGGGCTGACAAGAAGCCGCACCGCGGGCAGCTGCTGTGAACCTGGACTGGGGTCGCGAGCGTAGGGGGTGTTAGATAGTGGTACCGTTCCTCGTTTTATAGTTTCCTACATTCAACACATTGGTTTTGCTTTCAACCCACAATAGACTTAGTACCCTATCTAGGCATCTCTCACGACTAGGCCTCCTCAAGGCATCTCGCACACAAAGTTTCGCGACGTAGGGACGGTTCGCACCGGCGCAGACGTCTCTTTCGAGACGGGAACCGCGAGCCGTCCACCCACCCAGGGGCACGGCGCCACACCGTGCGCGCTTGTGTCCGCCACAAAGTTCATATATATATTTATTTATTTATTTATTGTATATGACGTTGTTTAATTACCTATAGTTTGAAATGTAAAGCATGATTAGCTGACCTACGCGGTGTATAGTGAGTTGTATGCAACTCATAAAAATTTGTCCTTCTTACATGTTTTTTCTTTTTTATTTATCATTAGTACTTAAAGTCACAAACCAAATTGATTGTTAAGACATTGTTTATATTCAGTCAAAGGTCGGGGGATAGCATGCCAATATTATTGGCATGTAGTCTGTGTTATGAATAAAAAGCAAGTTATTAGTTCACAGTATTATAGGTATCACTAACCCGAAATAAATTAATTTTACTAATTATTTTTTAATCATATGCTTGACACATTTTTTCTCGTCTATAATATACAATGTCGTTGCCCACGAATTATATCTCCCAGGAATGGAAACACCGTTTACTACTATTGTTTTGTGAACAATAGAGGCAAAAACAATACGCACCGCTCAGGTATCGCTGACAATTGAATCAATATCTTCACGGGGCGTTTTATTTAACCCTAGGCGGTGGACAAAATGTTTGCACGTAGACATATTTATTTTATATTGTTTTCAGTTGTATTGTAACGATGAGATGCTATTTTTAATGAAGTAACGCGAGTGTAAATTCAAACTAACAGTTGATTTACACATTTAAGAGACCTAATAACTAATTATATATGATTTCACATTGCTTACAACCTAAAACTAAAGTAAAATCTGGACCGGGTAAAGTAGTTTATATAATTGGTGAATGTTATGATTGTAATTGTTTAATTTATATTATAAGTTACAAAACGTTCCTCAATAAACCAACTATCAACGAAACACAATGCTATATCTACTACTCTACGCCATTTCACCGTCGCCGTAGCATATGCTACACCGTAGCTACGTGCTACGCGACCAGTAGCAGCATGCTACTCAAACTGTACCGACAAATTTGTTTACCATTTAATAATATTACCACCTCCTTTGACAAGAACGTATAGAGCAGATATAACAACATCAACACGAGATATACATAGAGTTGATACAACAGGAGTCCATTTGGGTACGAACGTCTCGATGTAGGTACGGCAGCACCCGGCGTGGCTAGCAGAGCGTGGCCGGTTAACATACAGAATAGAACTAAAAGGCACCTATCTACGCTTAGCTTATATTTATAGGCTGCAGCAATGATTGACATTAGGCGGGATGTAGTAAAAAGCAAATCCCACGTAAAAAAAGTTGTAGCATTAATCATTGTTGTTCTGTGTGTACCTACTTATAAAACGTACATTCTTATCATGTGTATCGCTTTGGACAATTGTGTAATTTACATATATCGGGATAGTTGTTACTAAATTTCCTCGTAGATTTATATATTTATATAGCAGTCCTTAGTTTTACATGCGTTGTTTCGGTAAAGAAAGTAGTTTTTTTAATCCTTTACAAAAATATTTTCTCATACCAATAATCAAAACTTATCTCATTTATGTTAAAGATAAACAAACAGACATAACTTCCCTTCCTGTCTCTTTTTTCATGTTTTTTTTCTATCATGAGGAGTTTATTATTCTGTCGTCTTCGCCAGTAAATAGTCCGTCAGTGCTTGCCAGCACAAATGCCTACATAACCGTGTCATTTTATTTCCGGGGCAGCGATAATTTCACCTGCGGGAAATGTTTAATATTTGAACAATTACGCTGCCCTCTAATGAAAGGGGTTACCGTAATATGTCTATATTAGAGCAATAAATTAGCATGTAAGTGCCTCTTTACACAGTGCTTGATGAAGACCTCCAAATTAGTTCTGGGAATTACATTTTTGAAGTTGAGGCGTAGTATTACTCGTATTTTTTTATTGGTAGTTTTTTATTCTATTGAATAAAAATCTACATAGAATTCATAGATACATTAGTTTTCTTCTTTCGTGGACTTTGAAAATATTGATCTACCTCTTCATGTTTAGATAATTGAACTTAATAACAATTAGCTAAAATTGTAGTTTAGAGCTTTTGTAGTATTCATACATTGTTAAGGTCTTTTGTATACACAAATACGTACATGGTATACAATACACGTAAGTTTTGAACAGTACCGAGTAAATATAATTAATTTACAAGCAAATAATTCCATACGTAACTATTACGGTTTACACGTTCACGTCTGGTTTAGTTTACACGTGAGTGAAAACCATAATAGTTAAATATTGATAAGAATGTCTCACGAAAGTTTTAATAATAAAGTAAATAAATGTTAATTCTAGCAGAACCTGCATTATTTATCAGATGGAGGAAGGAAATGCAAGCAGTCACCTGCTAATTGATGAGAGTCGCAAGTTCGGGATAATTTCGGAGCGGTCTCTCTCAGAGGTACACTCCAGGTCATAAATATTCATATTTTCCATCACCCAACCAAGTTGCCAACCCAATGATAACTGACTGAATATTTCAAATAAATAATCAAACACTTTTGATACATCTTTATGTATACCTAAACCTTTGTTTAAGTTTGGTTGAAATTAACTAAATATTTTGACTGGCCTGTTAGCTTAGTTGGTAGTGGCTCTGCCTTCTAATCTAGGGGTTGCGGGTTCGATTCCCGCGTGACACAAGTATTCATGCATTTTAAAAAAGTATAATTACTTGTGTTGAGTCTGGTCGTTTGTATGTATAATAAGTATGTATTTACAAAAAAAAAGTATATAAGTATTAAATCCGTTACCTAGTATCCACGACACAAGCGTTTGCTTAGTGTGGGGCTAGATGGCGCTGTGTGCAATGTCCTGGAATATTTATTTATTTATTTATTTATTTCAAAATTCAAATTGTATTATTAATATAAAAAGTAAATTCAATTTGTATGTGATATATGTGTATTTAAACTGGATAATATAATCGGTACTTAATTTTTTTTGTCATATTTTTTTTTTAATGTCGTATGTGATATGTTATATTTCTGCCTTCGGCGTGAATAACTCTCGTTCCTTACAATGAAAAATATACAAACCGATAGATTTACGTTAATTTCAAAAGTTTTAATTAATTTAGCCAGATTAAATTAGTTTTGACCTGCAAACTAGACAACAGCTTCTATAATACTCTTAAAAATTAAACGAATCCCACTAAACCGGCAAAAAATATAACTCGTTAAGGCTAAAAAATTAATAGGACTTTCAGAGATGCGGCTTCCATTTTAAGAGGGCCTTTTACGTTATCAGATTTGGCGAGGTTTTAGTCTACGCTTGATCAAATTAGTTTAACCAGTCTCCAAGAAGGTAAAGTGGATTCTGTAGCGCAATAGAATTACCTCAACTGTATCGCATACGGACGCTGATATTCTTCTTCTTCTTTTTATCGAATGAGAGTGACCAACTCCCGTATTATTAAGTAGGTACACTTTATTTTGCTTGTGAGATGCGTCCGTGCTTAGTTTAAGACTATCCATTAATGTATTTCGAAATTAATAAATGAAAATAAAAAAATGCTGTGCGATTCAACTATTTAGCTCTCCTTTTTCACATAACAAGTAACCGTTTAGTCGTTGTTTCACTAAAAAAAAATAGGTGAGTAAATTTAAAATGCTAGCCTTTTTTTCTTACATTGAAATCTAAAGTGGTGGATGCATTAACCATGCTAGGTTTGCTGCCCCCTAGTGGTGGGATAGAGTAATTAGAATATCGTTAGGTATTCTTAAAGATTTTCTGTTTCTTTTTAGACTTATTTTTCCCTAGTAAAACGCTGCTTCGCACATATTATTTCAGAATAAAAGTAGTCTATGACACTCCTAAGACTTCACACTACCTACGTCCCAAAAAATTATGATTATCCATAAAGCCTTTTTTGCGTGATGCGCGTTTAAATATACAGACTATAACCAAATACTTATTTTTTTTTTACCAAATACATCTACATACATATGTTTATAAAATTAAAACGTTCTCAAATAAGAAAATAGGTAAATATAATTAAAACGCGCCATGTTTATCCTCATCCTGGCTTATACATTTAAAATGTCTGCTACAAGTTTGAAGCGGGATGTACGGAGCGTTTCCTGTAAAACTTGCTAACTGACGAGATTTACCGCTTATAATGCAAACAAGTTTTGCAATACGTCAAGCCAAGTCTGAGATGATAAGTGCTTACTTATCTTGACTTTTAAAATTTAGCGTGCACCAGTTTATAGGATATGCGCTCGGTTTAACGTAAATGTGCTGTACGTATTTTCTTGTAAAATGTATATTAAAGAAGCGAAGACGATTGAGTTATGCATTATGTTTAAATTACAGGAAGTTAAAGAAAGGGATTCAATATATAGCAACCACACGGGTTAATTATTTTGTTAAATATGTGCAATTAAAGGTTTTTACTCTTATCAAATAAAAAAATAAGTTCTTATGAGACCTCTGGTTCTTATGAGTGTTCAGAGTTTTCAAATCGTTTCTAATATGAGTAATTCCACTAGGAATTTAATATTGCCACCTTTAAATCCTAGCTCCTAATCCTAACGTTAAATCCTAGCTCCTAATCCTAACGTTAAATCCTAGCTCCTAATCCTAACGTTAAATCCTAGCTCCTAATCCTAACGTTAAGTCCTAGCTCCTAATCCTAACGTTAAATCCTAGCCTAGCTCTACTAATATCTATATTTTTCTCAAAATATTTGATTCTCTCTCTCACTTTGAGTTGTATTTACTCTTTCCACAGAATATTTCAATGACAACGAGAATTTTGCTTCTTTAATTTATACGGTAGCCACCACTAGTTAAAGCATAAACAAATAGCTAACAGTGCGCGTTAAAGCTGTGATTGATCTTCATGGCAGCTGGTCGGCGCGACGGCGGTCAATGATCGATAGATACACGTCAACTCTATAGTTTGTTACTTTACAAGCTCACCTCACTATTTTACTTTAAAAAAAAAACGGAAACAATTTCACTGATATGTTATTTGGTTATGAATGAGGCGAAAAAAGTTTCAACTCACATCAACGTAGAATCTCAACATATGTAATTGTAACCACATTAATCACCAACGGCTCAATTTAACATATAAAACGAGCATGTGCCTACCTACGGATTATAATATCCTTAATTAAATTTCGTCTAACACAAATAAGGGATTGACGGAAAAACGCTTCAAGGTAGAAATAAGAAAATATACAATGGTTCCTTTTTCCCTTTACGTAAATAGAAATTACTCACGTCGAATAAGTCTTTAATCCCGTAATTTCACCTCGCGAGATATAACGTATCCTGCCGGTACGAGACGAGTGAATATCGTTCAGGCGAATGTTTAACATATAAATTGGTATCAATTTTTTAGATTTATATTTGCGCGGTGTAGCGCGCATATCAAATGTTGGCCCTCTTCCGCCCCCGCTAAGGAAGGCACGCGGCGCTCCGAAAGAATAAAGAATCAGAAACATTATTAGTTGCACGGAAACTCCTGAGCGCGCCGCCTGCGCTCTCCGCGGCTCAAAAATAATGTATCGTGACGCTTCCGAAAATAAATAATTTGTAGTGGGACCCAGTGACTTTTCTTTTATCATGGACATCCCCGCTATAATGGCGCCTAACGTGAAGCAGAACTCTAAATATCAGTGTTAAAATTATTCGCGAAAGTGAGCGCGTGTAGGTATGTTACGTATTTTACCGCAGTGAACTGTGATGTGTACTTACTATGTGTGTGTGAGTATATGGGCAAACGCACGTGGCGCAATACAAAACTTCGAGAAGTATATTTGTTAATAGACCCGTGTATCGGAAGGCGCCACGCTAGTACCTATACCGCTCCTTCGTTAGTCGTTCGTTCGTTCATACATTCACTCAAAATTCTCGGAAATCGAGATAGTGTTGTGTGAACTGTAAACTCAGTCGAATGTTGTCCGTGCAGTTTTAGAGAAAACGATAATATTCTCTCGCCGCGTAATTACGTTGAAGTACCTGTGTATATTGGTGTTGAACTCTCAGCGTAATAATATCGGTAGTAAACACGTAGGTATTGGGGACCTATTGTTTCGTGTTTATATGAGAATAAAGTCGGTTGTCATGTGTCTAGTTGGACAGTGTTAGTGCGTACCAAGTGAACCTGGATGAACACGTAGGTATCCTAGACTTTGATTGGGACCTATTGTTTCGTGTTTTATGTGACTATACAGTGTTTTATTTTGGTTTTCTATGCACATTGGTACCTATGTCGTTAGGTTACCTAGACTTTTTATGAACCCAGTTTACGCGTGTGTGTGTAGAAAGTAAACGAACGTTTCGTTTTCGTTATACCTATGATGGACTGTGATTGCTATTTATTAGACGTTTATACCTATTATGAACGGTGAATGTTGGTTAAACTCCCGTGTACGAGTTAACCAACGTTTAGGTATATCGTGTACTGTGTTTGTGGACTTTTGCGGACAATGGTGTTAACGCGTGCCGGTGCCTCGTCCGAGGACTCGCCGCCGCCGCCGCCCGCGCCGGTTGTTCTGGACGGCCTGGAGGCCGAACCGCCGCGCGAGTATCGTGTGCACCAGGTGACGCTGGGACTGGGTCCGAGCGTTGGCTGTGATGATGTCACGGCTGTGCCTGTGGCCGCGCCGGCCCTAGCGGCCGAGGCGTGCGCTGCGCCGCCGCCGCCTCCTGCACCTGCGTTGGCTGGCGCCCCGTTCCCGGCGGGCGCGGCCGCCGCTCCTAACATCGTTTTGAGCGCCGACCAACTTATGCTTCTACTAAATCAGCTAAGTCACGGACCACAAGGTACAAACATGCCTTCTAATAACTTATTGAAATGCACCGCTCGATTTAGTGGTGACAAATCGTCCGATGTAATGGCATTTTTGGACGCCGTACAAACCTATAAGGAATGCGCTGCCGTCAGTGATGACGTTGCCCTCCGGGGGCTCTCCATGCTGCTTACGGATATGGCAGCAACGTGGTGGCAAGGAGTTAAAGCTACCACGGCCACCTGGAAGGACGCAGTCGAAGCGTTGAAGAACACTTTTGGACCCCGACTGCCACCGCATCTCATCTATAGGAAAATATTTGAACGTGAGCAGGGTCAGCACGAGGCCACTGACCTTTTCATATGCCACGTGCGTGCCCTGTATGCCCAGCTTCCTCCGTCGTCGTTGTCACAAGTGACCCAGCTGGATATGCTGTACGGATTGCTGCATCTTCGAATTAGAGAGAAAATTCCGCGCTCGTCTTTCGATACTTTTGACGAACTGATACGGAGCGCCCGGCGAGTTGAGGATCTTCTGAGCGAAAGTGGTCAACCAGTTACCTCGCCGTCGTCTTTGTCGTCTAATGATGCTGCCAGATCCAGCGTGACACGCGCTCCTAAGTCACGATCTCAATGCAGTTATTGTAAACAGTTTGGTCATTTGAAGGACGCCTGTAGACGGCTGAAGGAAAAGAAACCTGCAGAAAACAATGATGTTACCCAGTCGGAGAATCGTCCTAGTATCACGTGCTTTGGATGCGGAGCACCAGGTGTTATACGGTCTAAATGTGAAACGTGTAAAAAAGCGAAAAGTGACGCGGTAAAAGTGGCCTTTCAGGCAGTTTCCGTAACGTCTATGATCAGCGATGATCTCGACTCGCGACCTAGGCCGATTATTGAAGTGCGTATCTGTGATTCTGTAGGCAATTTATTGCTAGATTGTGGCGCTAAGCATTGTGTAGGTAGTAAAAGCCTTCGTGAACACTTAGTTAATAATGGTCATGTCTTCTCACAAAAGTTTGTAAAATTGAAATATGCTGATGGGCGAGTGTGCTTCCAAAATGTTGACGTAGCACGGGTCAAAATTGTCGTGCGAGGGTTAACGTTTGTCGTTAAATTCATAATGCTCCCGGATGCAACCGAGAGTCTGTTAGGTATGAATTTCATTCGTGCAGCTGGTGTGGTACTTGACTTTGATGTTGGGGTATGGTACATGCGACATGATAGGACACCTCAACCTATGCGTTATGAAGCTATGGACGTTCAAGCTCTGACCTGCGCTTCGGTGGAGCTTCGGGAAGATGAAGGCACTCATCTTAATGTCGAGGATCGTGAGCGATTATCCCAAGTCCTGAATGTCAACGAGGTCATTTTTGCTGCAGGAGGGGAACCGACAGAATTTGCAGTGCATCGTATTGACACCAGAGACGCTACACCTATAGCTAGTCCACCATATCGCTGTTCTCCTGCGAAGAAGGAAATTATTCGAAAGGAGTTAGATAAGATGCTCGAAGAAGGAGTTATTGAAGAAGCTGAATCTGAGTGGGCAGCTCCAGTAGTACTAGTACCTAAGAGGAATGGAGAGGTTCGTTTCTGTGTGGATTACAGAAAATTAAATAAAGTGACTAAAACTGATCGTTATCCGATTCCTGTCATTGATGAGCTGTTGAAGAGTACACGGCCGAATGCTGTAATGTCTACGATTGACTTAAAATCGGGGTACTGGCAGACGATGGTAGTGCCAGAGGACCGACACAAGACAGCGTTCACTACGCCGTTCGGAAACTTCCAATTTTGCCGTATGCCGTTCGGTTTGAAGAATGCGCCGGCTACGTTCCAACGGTTAATGGATAGGATGAGATCAGGACTCAAGGACATCTGTGTTCTTACTTATCTGGATGATATTTTGGTGATCTCGGATGACCTGGATCACCACCTGGAAGACCTAAAACAGGTCTTTGATCGTCTTCGCTTGTTTAAGTTGTATGCTAACAGGGAAAAATGTGTGTTTGCAAGAGAGAAGGTAACTTATCTGGGACACGTCATTTCAGCCCAAGGAATTGAACCGGACCCTTCAAAGGTAGAAGCTGTGATGAGTATGAAGCCACCTACCAATTTGAAGGAGCTGAAAACTTTTCTCCAGACTTGCTCATGGTTTCGCAAGTTCATCATGCAATTTTCAGAGATCGCACGGCCCTTGACTGATTTAACGAAGAAGGACAGACGCTGGCAGTGGGGGGAGGAGCAGAACATCGCGTTTGAAGAACTCAAGAAGCGACTCTCCTCCAGCTCGATTCTGCGCCAGCCAGATTTCGACGAACCTTTTATATTGCGGACTGATGCCAGTTCGTACGCACTAGGAGCCGTACTTCTACAAGGTTCGTGTCCGACAGAGGAGAGACCAATTGTGTACGCTAGCCGACTGCTTAACTCGGCTGAGCGCAATTATCATACTACCGAGCGAGAAGCTCTAGCGGTTGTTTGGGCTTTAGATAAGTTTCGTGACTATGTAGAAGGAGCCCAAGTCTTAGTGGCAACCGACCATCAGCCTTTGAAGTGGCTGCTGACTCTAAAGACGCCGAGTGGAAGATTAGCACGTTGGGCTATGAAGCTACAAGCGCATAATTTGAATGTCGAGTATACTCCGGGACGAGTTAATCTGGTTGCTGATACGCTGAGCCGCCCCGTCACTGAAGAAGTAGAGGAGCCGGCTACTGAACTTTGTCCGGTTGTAGTAGACTTACCACATCGTAGCCCATTGGATATCCGTAGTGCTCAGCTTGCTGATCCGGAAGTCAGCAAGATCATCTCCGACTTTGAAGACCAGACCAGTACAGCAGACCGATGGTCTGATAGAGGTTATTACATGTCACAAGGAGTCTTATATAGATGTGACCAAGATAATGAATCTGAGGAACCTCAACTAGTTGTACCAGAATCTCTTCGCGAAGATCTCATGAAGCAAATTCATGATGCGCCGACTGCTGGTCATCTAGGCTTAGAGAGGACACTAAAGAAGATAAAAGAACGTTACTTCTTTAAAAATATGAGGACTTATGTAGCCCAGTATTTAAAAGCATGTGATGCATGTCAGAAATACAAACCAACTAACATGAAACCGGCAGGACTACTCCAGACACCGATAATGAATCAGCGATTTGAAGTGTTGGCCATGGACCTTTTTGGCCCATTACCTGAAGGCGACAACGCAGAGAAGTGGATTCTTCTTGTTGAAGACACTGCCAGTCGTTGGGTAGAGCTGTTTGCGCTTCAGGATACCACAGCGGAGACCTGTGCCAAGGTTCTTGTCGAAGAGGTTTTCTTGCGTTACGGCTTGCCTCGTCGTATCATTTCGGATAATGGTACGCAGTTTGTTTCGGCAGTAATGCAAAAAGTAATGTATGTCATGGGGGTAGAACAAGCCCTTACTCCAGTTTACCACCCGGAAGGTAATCCCGCTGAGCGGAAGAATCGCGAATTAAAACAACTTCTGGCGATATTGGTAGGTTCTGAGCATCGTAATTGGCCGAAGGTTCTACCTACAGTAAGATTTTCATTGAATAATGCAATCAACATGACCACGGGTCATTCTGCGTCGTATTTGACGTTTGCCCGCGAAATGCGTACTCCTCTAGATGTCAACAATGACATTCGGGCAATAGTTTCACAAGAAAATTTTGTGCCACAAATTACGCCGTATCTGAACGAGTTTGGGCGTATTCTCGTTGATGTCAAACGCCATATCGAAGACCACCAAGATAGAAGGAAGGCGGATGGAGATCAGCGGCGTAGAGACTTTGTACCATACAACGTTGGGGATTTGGTACTGGTGGATACACACTTGCACAGTAATGCAGCCAAAGGATTCACCAAGAAGTTCGCGCCAAAGCGAGAGGGGCCCTATCAAGTTGCTAGGGTCATTTCTCCCACGTCTTTTGAGGTTGTCGATTCAACTGGGGACATCCGAGGGAAGTACCATGCCAGCGCCCTAACTCCTTACATTGGAGATGTTGTTACTATCAGACATCCTCGCCGTCGTGGACGTCCAGCCAAGTCACAGTCGGGTCGATCATGTGACTTGGAGGGGGAGGTTGTAGCGCGCATATCAAATGTTGGCCCTCTTCCGCCCCCGCTAAGGAAGGCACGCGGCGCTCCGAAAGAATAAAGAATCAGAAACATTATTAGTTGCACGGAAACTCCTGAGCGCGCCGCCTGCGCTCTCCGCGGCTCAAAAATAATGTATCGTGACGCTTCCGAAAATAAATAATTTGTAGTGGGACCCAGTGACTTTTCTTTTATCATGGACATCCCCGCTATAGCGGCTGCTCCGCGTAGATAAGACGGCTTCCCATCTCGCATTCCCGAATTGCGAGTATCCAATAATGATAAGAAAGAGATTAGAAAATCGTACTATAAATATCATGTCGAGATCTTAACTGAAGGTTATGGGAAGCCTTATATTGTTGTATAATATTAACATGACGTTTTTACCATTCTTTACGTTAATCTGAAATATAACATCTATAGAGGAACATATTATGAACTTTACTTTGATTTAGAATAATAAGTATTTTATTGAAAATTATCTTGTTAACAAAAAAATAACATTACGATCACATTTTATCTATCTATACTTTGATTTGTATCCAATCTCACTCCTCCATTTATTTGTGTGCCATGATGTTGAAAAATATAAATAAATAATAATAAAAATAAATAAATATTCCGGGACATTGCACACAGCGCCATCTAGCCCCACACTAAGCTAACGCTTGTGTCGTGGGTACTAGATAACGGATATAATACTTATATACTTTTTTTTTGTAAATACATACTTATTATACATACAAACGACCAGACTCAACACAAGTAATCATAAATTTTAAAATGCATAAATACTTGTGTCACGCGGGAATCGAACCCGCAACCCCTAGATTAGAAGGCAGAGCCACTACCAACTAAGCTAACAGGCCAGTCATAGTATAATGTATAGTATCAATGTCTATGTGCATTTTAATTTCATTGTTATGGTGGCATATTCTGATTCGGTACATCCAAGTAAATACCTACACTAGAATTTAAATGAGTCTTAACATGATAAAGGAAATGCATAATAATAAAGACTATGTAGGTGATGATATCTATGATTTATTTCCTTCACTATTTTCAACTAAGTACTTGTTCTGGTTTTGGCGTCTATTGTCTAACTAAATACGATTCTTGTGATAAAATCAACAGAGGTTTTATTTACTGGTGGTTGAAAATGGCTGGCAATAAAATTGGCGTACAAAATGTACCTCTGAATATTTTATTGACTGTTTAATTTCGCGCCAAAACAAAGCTTGTTTTATTTGTATTTGCCTAGTTTGGAGTGGGGATGATACAATTATTCCGTGACTATTTTATTATACATAATATAGTAATCGATAAACTGTAAAGTATTTGCTCATAATGTGTAGTGTAAAGCTGTGGTTATGTTTAATTTATTACAGTGAGTATTCTGACATATTATTGCTGTGGACTTGTTTACCGATTGTTAAGTGATTTTAATATTTAATTGGATGACGCAGTAGGTAACTATTTATGCAAAAATCTAGCCTTCACATGCAATTAATATGTAATGTGGAATTTACAATCATACAAATATTACAAAGGCGGTGTTTGTGTAAGTACAAACAGAAACAAGATACAGTATTCTATAAAGCATTATGCTGAGTTGGGGCTGTGTTGTGGCAGATTTTATGTTTGTTTTTTATGTTTTTACTCCTGTGTGTTTTTAAAATCGGTCACAATAAATGTTTTCTTTCTTTCTATAAAAGATACAGATTTTATCAGTCTTAATTACTATATATGTATTATATCCGTTATCTAGTACCCATGATACAAGCGTAAGCTTATTATTTGTCCTGAAATATTTATTATTATTATTTTATATTTATGTTTACAGATTCTCGGGCCTTACGCCCGGTATTTTTAAGGCATCAGTGGGGCCGTAGCCAACACTGAGAGGCCTTTTACAATGTTATACTTAAAATTAAGTAAAAAATACAGATAGAGGATGTTAGAGGCTATTGTGTTGAGTTGTTCATTGACTTAATTAAACTGGTCTATTCTACGAGGAACGGCACCCGCCAGTTATGCCTCATTCATAAAAAATATAGCGGGTGATGACTTGCCACTCACTAAATGGGCCCTCCACAGAAGGCAGCCTAAGATGACGCCGGAAGGGCAACATTGGTGTGAGTGGCTTAGGGTGTCGAGAGGTGTGCTGCGCGTTCTCTGAGCGGTACTAGCGGCGTTATGCCCTTTAACACTTCCACCCTGGAGCTTAGGTACTTAGCTCTTGCGTCTTCCACTCCCGGACGGCCAATCAAGGCAAGCCGGGAGGCAGGGGGTCTCATTTAGCCCCCAGGGAATCGGGGTCCGCGGTGACGCCACTCACCGACGACTCGCCATAAAGTCGCCCCTGCGGTTTTATTATTATTATTATTAATTATAAACATATCTTAACAACTGTTTAGTTAAAAAGTTTTGTCTCTCTTTTACATTATTATTTTATAAAACGAGTGAGACAGACAAAACACTTCTTAACTAAACAGTTGTTAAAATGGGTTTATAAATAAGACCGAAAGAATCTTTACCAATATTCTAAAGTTGCAAATTATACAAATAGTTTTTGCAGAGATTGATCATCTATACACATATGCGTGAATAAAACTCGCTGTCTTCGTTCAAGTAGCACGCATAGCAGAGATTGGTCTCGTCATGCTACGCGCTATAGAGTAGAATTGGCTCGTGACGTGACGCCGACTCGACAGAATTTCGTTAAGATAAGGCCGATGATCGACACGAGCACAAATTGCTTCGATAATTCAGCCTCGTTTCACGCTCCTTCGTGTTTCTAACCAAGTTATTAACGTGGAAATAGTTGAGGTATATAATAATCAATTTTGGTACTCGCTATGACTGATAGGTAAGCTCTTAATTACTTAATAGTTATGTCTTGTGATATATTATTACTAATCACAGTAAAAATATAGCCAAAGATGCGGGGATGTCTTTGAACCTTTTGAAGTTTTATAAGAATTGATGTAGCGTGGCTGAAATTGATTTAAAAATAACATTACATGTCAAAACCTACCTAAAATGTATAAAAACCTGGTAGTCACTAATTTAACTTTAATACAAATTTCATTAATTGCCAGCTAATCCGTAACAACTATGTTATAAAATGTACTTAATACGAATTGAGTTCTATTAATTAACATATAAGTCAGATAACGGTAAATTAAATAAGTAATCAAATATATCTGCATTGGAGTTCGTTATAAAATAAAGCTATGTTTAGCGAAAGACCAGAATATAAGCTATTCCTGTGATCTAGATACAAGTAAACACAGCCTGGAAGTTGGTAACAAGGTTCCATCGGAGCTGATTTCCAATCGCAAGAAGCCACATGTTTGATCACCCAAATTGGTTTGTAGTTCCCTTAACACACAAACAATAAATCAATTTAATGAAGCTGTAATTTGTAACTAATCCGTCACCTAAATTTAAGCCCGTGTTTTGTATGCAAAACATGGACGTCCCTGTGATTGTTTAATTCAAATTTCGATTCAAAACATTGTATTGTATCCGGCAAGGGAAATTGTTGCGATAGGTTTTTGGTCGGTAATTCAATTACAATTTGTTTAAATTAGGGTTTAACAATGAATTAGGAACGCTTTCCGTAAACCATATTTTTAAGGGATTATTTATGTCATCAATTTACGAGTATGTTTTATGTGATAGGTCAAAAGTAACTGTTCTTGATTGATAACAATAACTTTTAATGTCAACATTTTTGATTAAGAGCTTTTTCCTGGGAGCGGGGAAAAGCTCTTGTATGGGACGCAACTTGCGTCGATACACTAGCTCCTTCTCGCCTCAGTGGAACAGTACAAGCGGCAGGAGCCGCGGCGGACGCAGCAGAAGAAGCCAAGCGGCGAAAATATACATCATTATCGACTGATTATATTTTCGTACCGCTTGGCTTCGAAACTTTTGGCCCGTGGGGTAAAATCACTAAGTCTTTTATAAAAAAATTAAATAAAATGTTGATTGACATCACTAGAGACAAGAACGCTGGCTGGTTCCTTGCGCAAAGGATTTCTATAGCAATCCAGCGTGGGAATGCAGCCAGCGTTCTTGGCTCCATACTACATGTAGATTGTTTAAATTTAGTTTAGATGTAAATACTCTTTTTTAGTTCTTTAGTGTTAATATGTGTAAATATTGTTTCTTATTATTGAATTAAATTATTCTTTTTTTTTTATTATATTCAGTTTGTGCGTATTATTATATACCTACTTCCACGTATAAACGTTGACTCGATTTAAATGATTATGATAAAAGATCAAGTAAGTGAGAGTAAGTTGTTAAGTAAGTACAAAATATTTGTAATTATACCTAACTGATAGCTCGGTTTATTAATTATATACTGTTTCATAGGATACTACTGTGTTATGATTATTACATACATTGATAGTACTTTGTTTTGTTGTTCGATTTTGTTATAGCGCTGAAGAGGGTAAAAAAATCTGAACATAAGAGATATTAGAAACGCGTTTCAGAAGTTTTTATATTTTTTGTCTGCTTATCTGTGTTTCTGTTTATTTCTTTATTTAAACACTCATACCGCAAAGACGGCTGAATAAATCATCATGTTTTTTGGTATGTAGGAAGTATGAGGTCTTAGGAGTGTCATAGGCTACTTTTTATCTTGAAATAATGCGTGTGAAGCCGCGAGCGTTCACTAGTATTAAATATAAAAAAACAAGACATTAAACACAGAAAATCTTTAAGAATACCTAAAGATAGTCCAAGTACTCTAACCCACTACCAGGGGGCAGAACTCTCAGCATGCATCCACCATATTGGATTTCAATAGCCAGAAAAAGGCTTTCAATAGCATTTGTGTACCCTCACATGTATTACTCTCTTTTTTATCTCTCTTCTTTATAGCATTTTAAATTTACTTTTTGTAAAATAAATTTTTTTTGTAAAATATATATTATATATATATATTATTATCTTTTTGGATATAATATATATATATATATAATTATGAGGTATTTAATACAAAGTAGGTAAGCATGTGCACACGGCTTTGCCAGTTACTCAATGATACGCGTCCTGACACGCACGATGTGCGATGCAAAGCCGAAGCCGCAATCTCTTTATTAACTGCGCGCGCCACAATGCTCAGCGAATGACATCCAGTAATAAAGGGCATTGGTTACAGTAGATTTATATACAATTTTTTTATAAAAAACAATCAAGCTTAAAAACTTTTATCTACTTAATACTTACATAAATAATATCTTCTTCTTATCGAATGAAAGTGGCCAATTCTGGTGACAAGAGTTTATCAAGCCAGCTTAAGGGCCTCTGACATGTCTTAATGACTGCCGTAATAGACCAACAGCTGAGACCTACAATTTAACGTGTCATCCGACCCACGGAAGTGCCCAGAATGGATGCTACTTCTCGGTCACCCATCCAAGGACTGACCGCGTCGATCTTTGCTTAACATTGGTAATCGCATGCGATTGCTTCCGCTAGCTACGGGCGCTTCACATACGTAATATCAAACGAAGAGAAAACTGATTAAATGTACAAATATTACGCTACCTACCCAACCACCAATGTCCTTAGACTTAATACTGAAGCTGTTGTTCAATTAAAAAGATAATTCTATACTAGTCTCTAAATACATATTTTTAACTATCAGTGCTGAAGAAATAAAAACCAAAATTTCAGCATTATGTTTTCTTAAAAATTCAACTCTGCGAGTGAGCCTTAGAATGTAGTAGGTATACCTACTAGCGACGTCAAATGTAAAGCGCGTCTGATATTAAAATTATACCTACGAAGTATTAATTACTTGTACGCATGTCGTTTTGCTTTGACAATCTCGAGATATAGGGGCATAAGATAAAATGAATATTTTAACTCATGCGATACGCTCGCGAAAAAGATATTAAGGCAGCGACAAAATTGTGAAACAATATGTAATGGTTTAAGGAAACATTATTGGTGCCAACTAATTTATGAGCAAACTATCCTGGATACAAAGTTACAGCTTAAACACAAACAATACACAAATTTTATGTACCTAATAAAACTGGTATAAACTCAACTAAGAGTAAAATAGAAAACTAAACTTTCAGGTACTATTTACATCTAGATCTCTAATTTAACTTTTTCGCAGTAAGCAACAATAATAAGTTTTCGATAAAAGACAAAAAACGTCGAGCAAAAACCTAGCAAAACACAATACGATAAAAATTACTCTCATATACGTACTGGCCGTTCCGCCAAATTTGCTCATTATTACAAAATAGCCCATTATAATTGCGAACAAACTTGCCAAGTGTAATAAAGTGAGGTAAACAAACGATCCGACTGTTTAAAACAACAGATCCTGCGTTATAAACTTTTCTACGTGTAACGAGCGACGGAACGCGACCAGCATTGATATTTTAGAATTGAAACCTCGGTCATTAAAACCGTATGATTTATGTTTGTACAACAACTTGATGCTTTGCAATTATTTATATTTTGTCCGTGTTGTATTTGTACCTGCGCAGAATAGTCACGCCTCTACCATTAGTCGGCTTGGGTTTCTTCCTACAAATTGTGTTTATTTTAAGAATTATAAGTTGTATACTTCCATCAAATATATTAATACTCTGAATGTCTGGAACAAATTTGTGGTTTTTTTTCATTACTCAGTAAATACATTTATGGATAATTTTGCTGCTACGACTGAATTTAGGTTTAACTTTGATTTCAGTGTTAGTACAGGTATGTATGATTTTAATTTCTTCGATCTTCTTCTTATCGAATGAGAGTGGCAAATTCTGGTGTCGAGAGTTTATCAAACCGCCTTAAGGGCCTCTGACATGGCTTAACGACTGCCATACTAGACAAACAGCCGGGACCTACAATTAAACGTGTCACTCACGGAAGCGCCCAAACTGGAATGCCACTTTTTGGTCACCTATCCGAGAACTGACCGCGTCGACCTTACTTCGATGAAAACACGTTACTACGGCAATCAAATTACACCAGTAAAATCACTATTTACCTATTATTATTAAATATTTATATCATATATGTTAAAAATTGAAGGAATATAGTTTTAGATGAAATAAATCAAACCTATGTGAAGTAGAAATATGCGCGCCATTTATTAAATTAGAAACTACCTGCGAACTGTAAGTTATTAGCGCTGAAAAACGTTAGATTTCATCCGCGTCAACATGGCACAGCGGAAGTAGCATGTGAATTTAGCAATATTACTTTATGTCATATGAAAAAAGAGATGTACACAAAATAAAATACAAAAAAATTATAAAGAAGCATGATAACGCCGATCAACAATTAAATATAAGCTGTACACGTGTGAGTGTGTGTTATTTTTTGCACCTCTGTGTAGGAATGGGACGAGCGGCGTGGTTTACTAGAAGCCACGCCGCTTGCTTTGTAGTGGGCAATAACCCTTATTCCTCTGATATCTATGGCTCTAACGGATTAACGATGATGATGTTACTTTTCATATAGTATTATTGTTGATCATGATGCTATTAAAGCACCTCCAAAGTAATTATGACTCTGAGTCATTTACAGAACCGTCTAACCGGTGCTAAGGCCTCCACTGTAACAGGCGTCGACGCCAGCTGAAGTTTCGACAAGCCATTTATTTGTCGCGCCAACAACGTTATAGATCGTTATGGCTTGAAACACGTACAGAGCGACAAATTAATGCTCCGGGAATGAAGAGCGGTACGACAGCGTGTGGAGCATACATTAGATGCTGAGACGTACTCTCCCGACCTCTGATGCTCTCTTGACGGCTGGCTCATGATTGGTGGATTGACTGTGAACATAAACATGGCATAAAAACATGCTTCAGAGTTATGAAGCAATGTTATGGGACTCTGTTTGCTGCTACCCGCGGACTGTGATTGATGATTCTTGCACACCACAGGTAACACTGGCTTTTATTGGGTACGCAAGCTACATTGTAAACTACAGTTATTATTTCTTAACTTCAAGCATATTGAGATCCATTACAACCTCATTTATTTGAAGAAACTCTTTATAATATGTGTCCAAAGTTGATGTTGATGATAAACAATATACTCACATATACATAAAAGATCCTCAAATTAGATCATTATTTACTTTTTCCAGCTGGTATTAGAAATTTCTATTATACAGTTTTCAGAACAAATCACCAGTTCCAAATGTTAAATTATCTTAAAATTGTGTTTAAGTTTTATTAAAGTTACCAAAAACTACTTACGGAAAATAATTAAGTACCTACCTATACCTTGAACAACAGATAAAGTTTTAGCCGAGATGTCTTGAATGTACACCTTCTACGTAGGAATAGAACTTAGTAATTAACTTTAAGTTCTCTCAAGACAGACTAAAGTTTTCTAGAATTATTTGTATTCTACTTGAAATTTACCCTAGTTTAGCTGACAGAGGAAACCGTACATTCCAAATGTTACACAAAGTCGGTAGTTGGGTGATTATTGGTTACATTCAATGTCAATCTTCTAAACCATAGATAGAAAAAAAAATATAAAAATAAGAAACAATCAAATAGTAATAATAGTCACTCAAGATTGGATCAAATATCTGAAGAGCTAAATGTAAAAATATATGTTGCAATGCATCGAGCAACAAGAAGTAACAAACACTGGACATTTAATGGACATAACCAGAAGAACTCACGATCTTTAACAGCGACAAAATCGATTAATAATAGCAAAAAATCAAAGTTCAAAGATTATTTAATAACCACCTTAAAATACAAAATACTTATAAACTTGTTAAATTGTTAATTGAGCAGTGGTTAGGATCACTGCTCAATCAACAATTTAACTTTATACCTACACTACATACCTAAATACCTATATGTACACATCCACGATTTCTAATTCCGAAATAAAATAAGGTCATTCGCAGCTAGATATTATAGTGCGGTCTAGTCGCAGGTCATTCGGCCACCGCTACAAATTCAAAATTCAATTTAACCAGCCCGCATGTGGTAATTCGAGTACCTATAGAGGCAGTTCTGGACCACCAATTTGTTCAGCTATTGCATAGACAATCATAATCTATACCGATACCTAATATGCGATGGTGCTCATAAATATGAAATAGTTTTACACCATAGCTTTCGCCAAAAAGTATTATCGCACGGTCACTACTGATGCAATATTTATGCAAAGCATTTAATCAAGCATTTGATAATGACGAACGTTAAACCAACCAGATTTCAGAGATATTTGCGTATTTTATACGAGTAACTACAATGTTGCAATCTTCTAGGCGCGCCTATTCCTATAGCTATATTCAATTTGGGTACTCAAGTATTGCTTTCCGTCAAGTAAACTGCTGCAAGAATAAACTGTTCTTGTTATTATTATGAGGTGTCTTTAGGGCTTGACATCGTTTAGCAAATGAGACAAAATTATGCCATTCAACGCATGTTCTATGCATTCGGTGTTGTGTTTAAGAGATTCCCCAACTTTAAGCTAGAATAGATGCTGTCTGGCGTCTCGCCAGCGTAATCATCGTTGAATAATAGTGAACGCCTATTTGTACTCGCGAAGCATTCCAAAATTTATTGTCAAGTGGACTTGTTTTATTGCTATTTGTTAGTCATTATTGAACGATTGCAATGAATTGTTCTGTATTGCTTTTAATGATATTTTTTTTCAAATTTTAACACAGTTTTGTCGACACTGTTATTCGACCCTCATTTAAAGTGAACACACCAAAATTCCTGAAAACTTAGCATATATTTACATGGCTATTTGTGTTATGTTGATTTTGCTTTTCGATACTATCGTGGCCTGGCTGTCACGTAAATAGTAGGTCTCGGTTGTAGGATAGCTGTCATTAATTAATATATATCACAGGTCTTTTAAACAGCTCAAACATTTATTGCTTTTATCGATTGCATATATTACCTACTGTACGTACATATATACCTATAAATACTATTCGTAATATTAGCACATTCGCCGAAAATCGTTAATTGTTGATTAACATTAATAATAAGTGACGCAATCTGATACCATTGATACCGACTGCTCAAATCAAATGTATGTAAATTAACCAACACAATGATAGCTATAGCGTAGTTCAGATTATAATAATTGTTGATTTGTGCATTTGGTAATACATAATGTATATCTAATGATGTGATATTATAGGTATGTATATTGAGCTACATATAAAATATTTTACGCGTTACCTATTTGGTAGTTTCCATGTTAAGAAATGAAGATAGGTTTAAGAAACATTCGTCTTTTCTATTATGTTTTGTTTTAAACAAGTGCTCCAAAAACTTTCTTCCCATGCACATGGCAAACCCCATAACGTCTCCCAGCAAATGTGTCAGCTTCTATCACTCTATCTCAGCCGAACCGAAGTAAAGCTAAGTTTTGAACTTTCCCCGATTGCTTTAACCATAAAAAGGCATCCATCAGCTAAAGTTTGGTCGAGTTTCGAAGTGATAAAGATGTTGCCCAAAAAAGTAAATTTTGCGTATCATAGCCATCCATATGTATAAGGGACAAGTTATCTCCGACAAGTCGGTGGAATTCCCATGTGTATTTGGGAAAAAGTTGAGATCTTCATATAAATGGGAAACGTTGCGTCTAGAAGCCGGCGAGTCAATCAATCGCGGCAGCCGCCTGTGTAGCGGCAAATCGAAAAATGTCCAAAATGTCTTTGATTTTGTCAACGCGGATAAATAAACTGGATGTAAACACATAAGCATCACTAACACATGTATATTGTATGTATTTGTATATAAACATCTATTTTATTATAATTAAGTATTGTGTATTTATATATATACAAGGTGTAACAGAAGGGTGTGACAATATTAAAGAGTATACATATATATCATGTAAGGAGTCATATACCAAAATATGAAAAATTAAATCGCATATATTTTTTACCATACAAAAATTAGATAATATTTTTCACTTGATTTCGTGGCAGCCCTAGCGAGTGACGAAACCGAAATAAGCACACATTCTTTCATCCCGTTCTAGCATTAGTTTTAACGCAACGTATTCTCTCTCTCTCGCGCTCTCAGAGAGACACCGCCGCGCCGTGTCATTTGTCAATGAAAGAAAAGTCAATGAATGCTCAAAATGATGAGATGTAGGGTTGCAAGTCTTAAAGTTTTAATGAAAGTTCAACTTATGATTACTCGAAATCTATGACACTTAGAATTCTGAAACCTAGTGGGCTGTATTCTATATATACATAGGTATGTATAGTATAAGTATTGTCACACCCTTCTGTTACACCTTGTATATATATATACTATATATATATACATATATATATTTATATATATATATGTAGGTATATATTTTTATATAATATATATTAGTAATATTTCTTATTTCCTTTTTGTTGTTCTTTTTTTCTTTTTGCTTATTTAACTCCAGCCGAAGGTTGCCTGGAAGAGGAGGATAAGGCCGCCGCTTGTGGCACTAGTTTAAATACAATTTGTTTTATGTACTTTTTTGTAATATGTGTCAACAATAAAGAGTTAATCTATCTATCTATTTATCTATCTAACACACGTGAAGATAAATACTATAACTATATATTTTCTGCTTTTCGTGGGCGTACTAAGCTTACGAACGATACCACAACGCTTCTGATATGAAAATATGGGAGTTATATTGTATTCGTAATGTAATAAGTTTCAAACACACCAAAAATATATCGCATAGAAAATGTTACCTTTCAGTTTTGCCATGAATGCATGAGTTCGTGATCAAGTGTTGATAAATTTGTCCCATAACTTTAAAAATTAAATTTATAACTCACTGGTTTTAGTGTAACTGACGATCCCAAGTCGAGAACTATTAAATAAAACTGTTCATATACCTACCTAATAATCAAAACCAAAGAAAAAATAATACGTATTATTCAATTGAATTGGACCAAAATTAGACGCCATACTTGCCTACAACGCAAATAGCGTAATATTTCGTTGCTAATATATCTTGTTAGTGAATAAATGGTTCATAAAGCAAAAATTTTAACTAATCCACGGATGTATGTAATTAACTGACATATAATTTGGTAGTCGTTTGTCGAAGTTACCGGTAACAAAGCAACTTTGCCTCCAGGCAGCTGTTTTAGTTGCAGTGTAGCGCAAACTTACATATCTAATTAGCTTTCATAGGACATTGAAATGAAATGAAATTTAATAATGTACTTAATTATTCATAGCTCGTGATTGTAAGCAATGTATTGAATATATCAATAGGTACAATAATCTATCTATCTGTAAATACTGATGGACGAGCAAATTTCCCCTACACAGGGTAACCTAGTGGGGGAAGTATAGTACTTATCATTTGTGAGCTAATGTTTATTCCTAAGTAATATATAAGCAATATAGTTGTAAGCAATAGTGTGCAAATAAACGATTATTATTATTATTATTATATTTCAGGATGTAATTGCACTTCATTAATAAAGTCAAGAGTCTTCTCAATAAACTATCGAGTAGGGAGATAGATTATAACTATTTAATGCCCGATGTTTAATAAAAACATTATTTTTGGAGTAAACAAATATACATACTTTCAATATGGTAAAATACAATGACTTTAATCGAGTCAAAATAATTGTAATAATGGTTTAGTCAAAATTTTTACTCTAACCATTAATTATAATAAAATTATAGTATAATAAACGATTTTGATTCACAAGTTTACCAGGTATTGTTTGTTTCGTGACGCGTCAGATTACAAAATCAGAAAAAATCTGATGCTACTTTATCCCAAAAACGGTGACGCCTTTTTGGGCTACGAAATATTTAATAAACTTTTTTAACGCGAAGATGAGAAAAGAGAGTTATTAATTTCTGACTTTTCGATACGGGGTGAATTATGAAACTTTTGCTTTTGAAATTTGAAGGAGATAAAAGTTTGGTCGAGAATGTGATCCGACCTTTTTTCATAATGAGGGTGAGAATGAGCAAGAAGGATATCTACTCTTTGCCAACGACTATTGACATCGGCAAAAGATTTGAATCAATATTTAGTAGGTACGAAACTCGAAGGTACGAAAGAATAAGAAAATGGAAAACTTTAGTGAAACATAATCTTCTCGGTTATATATGCCGCTAAAACCAATGACTTTTTTTCTGAGTAATACATATTGTTTCTCTATTTTTCTTGGCTACTAAGTCGGTAAACTTATTTCGTGTGCTCTATAAGCTAAGTGGTGCACCCAATAAACAAACGACTAAAAACCCAATTTAATACATCAGCATTAAAATGATCCAGAATAATCACAATTTATATCCCAAACCCCTCCACGTCGGGAATTAAAAAAAGAAATCGTTAAGGAGGACCAAGTTCCTTATCCGAAAAACACAATTTGGCGCGGGAGAAAAAAAGCGGACGTACCGAATGCTAAAGGAGGTTAGGAAATTGAAAATTGTGCCGCGGAATATAACTCCATTACTAAGGAAATGAGCTACGTGAATATGTTTTTGAATTTGCTGCACTCTTGGGAGGAAGTTTCACCTGGACAGGCCGATGGTTTATCAACCGGAAATGGAATTAGGTACGGTATTTTACTAACGGACGGGAATGTTGTTTAAGGTTGATTTTACAGTTGTTTTCGTTTGAGGATTTTAATAGACTAGAGGTACCTCGTCCGTGACAATACTCCAAATTATAATAAGTAAAACAGTGGATTTTGTGACTACTGATAATCGAAATTCAGTTGAACCGTTTGAGCATGAACAAGTAACAACACACTTCCTAAAAACTTTCACAATACAAAAATGTATTAATTTCCAACCTTTGATGTTTACAAAATGCTTTGTTATAATTAATATTCTGACGCTTGGATTTATAGATTCAAGTTACAAATTAAATTGAATTTGATGACCATTCAGGTTGTAATTACACTCTGATTAATTATTTCTTCAATGTTGCAAATTTCAATTTAATCGTAAGATGTAATTATCAATTTACATAAATTGTACATATTGAATATCTGGATTCCAATCTTGCATGGTTCTAAACAATTATTATGATAACTACACGGATTTTATATTTTACTAGTGGGTGCTCGCGGCTTCGCTCGCATTAAGAAGTAAAACTTGCATACCCTATTTCACTCCTATAAAGAAGCATTTCCAAAAATCCTTTTTTAGCGGATGCCTACGTCATAACATCTACCTTCATTCCAAATTTCAGCCCAATCCGTCCAGTGGTTTGGGCTGTGCGTTGATAGATCACTATGTCAGTCAGTCAGTCAGTCAGTCACCTTTGAGTTTTATATATTTAGATTTAATACATTTACGAAAACACGTTTTTTATTAACCTAGTACAATACAAATAGTAGTTAGTGCTTCTAATGCGTCATACAAAGCTTTATTTAAAATTTCTTAATTTTTAGACTTCTTCTTATGAAATGAGAGCGGCCAACTCTGGTGTTGAGAGTTTTTCAAGCCACCCAAAGGACCTCGGACATGCCATGCCTTAACGACTGCCGTACTAGACAAATAGTAAATTTTTAGACTACTTTGTATGAAACGCCGCACATGACAGCTCGCTAAATAAGTTATCATAACTATTAAAACTTTTTGCGAAGGCAGCAGCTGGCAAGCTCGGCTTACCATGAATAAATTTACGTAATGGAATTAGATTCTATTATCCTCGTAGGCAAGGTATCAGCTACCGTGAAGCGATTGCTATTTGATTATCATGATCGTATCCGATATTATCGGCAGGTTATTTACATATTTATTGTGTCAGCAATCGCCGTAATGTGATTGTAATGAGTCCGCTTTCCTTATTTGACTTAATTAGGAAGATAGCAGGGAATAGATATTTTGTCACAGTTTGAACTTTATTTTAAGTTACATAGTAGTGGGTATTAGCTGTGTGTGCCTTTGAAAAACTATCCCTTCCGCAAACCGTATCGTACTTTGAGTATAACCTATATCATATTATACATTAAAAATAAGAGGTGAAATCCGCTACTTGTATGAAATCAATTTTCAATATCATTTTATGCTTCCATAAACGATCGTTATTTAGAATATTGTGAACGCTTCAACAGAACAGATCGGTTTAATAAGAAAAGTTGGATCAACTTTCCTACGCGTAACAAAGCCGACACAATCTCTTATAGGACAATCAATTCAATCTTTTTACGATATCTATAAGCCGGATTTTATCCACTTCTTCTTATCGAATGAGAGTGGCCAACTTTGGTGTCGAGAGTTATCAAACCGCCCTAAGGGCCTCTAACATGGCTTAACGACTGCCGTACCAGACAAACAGCCGGGACCTACAATTTAACGTGAAA
Source organism: Macaria notata (assembly GCA_927399415.1). Taxonomy (NCBI): domain Eukaryota; kingdom Metazoa; phylum Arthropoda; class Insecta; order Lepidoptera; family Geometridae; genus Macaria; species Macaria notata. Next base: position 7,888,964 of record OV656733.1, read on the forward strand.
TCCGACCCCCGGAAGCGCCCAAAATGGAATGCCACTTTCCGGTAACCCATCCAAGGACTGACCGCGTCGACCTTTGCTTAACATTGGTAATCGCATGCGATTGCCTCCGCTAGATGAGCTACGGGCGCTTCACTACGTATAGGCGTATAGGACAATACAGGTAATTCAATCCTCAAAGTGGCGTGCCTTGTTCTGGAAAACATCATTTCTGTTATTTATTATGAGGTCTCGACTGTACTTTTTTAATTATTTTTATAGTTTAGCTTCCAAGAAAATAAAAGTGCGTTTGATTGTTGAAAAATCTAGAATTGTTTACAAGTGAAAAATGTAGGTACCTTTTAATATGACTAAAAGCTAAGATAACCGACAACCTAAAAAAATACAATATGTTTTTTTGGTTACAAAGTTTACTTTAATTACCTACAATAAAAAAAATAACTGAAATATACCTTAAATTCTAGTCACTATGCCAGCAATCGAAATCTTGAGAAAGAAATGTTCAGAAACTGTTATTTATAACTCTCTGATGTCGTCATAACTTTTCCTTTACTAATGACAAAAGTTCGACCGCGTTTCTCGCAATAATACATACCACTATACACGGCAGGGTGACCATAACGACCATAGATTAAGGAATGAGTTTTGTAAAATATATCATAACGAATATATACTGACTTTGTCGGAATTAAAAGTAGTTATTAATGCATAAGTTACTTTTTATTACGGATAGGTCGTAGATTACAACGTTGCTTATAATCTGGCAAGTAATAGTCAAGCGTGAGCTTATCAAGTGTAAAAATAAAGATAAGCTCGGGTTCTCTGTATATCTATGTATGTTATAAAAAATCTGCCGCTTGAGTATGAAGATATAATAAACATAAGTACATACACAGACACACTCACAAAGATTTGCTTAATAAAATTACTGTGATTTGTAAGTTACTAAAAAAAAAACAAATCTAGGCTAGAGATTATATTCAGTGACTACAGAGTTTAGGTCCTAATAAACTAGTGAGAATAATAAGAGCAATTTATTATTACAAATATACAAATTTATTTTATTACCATTTTACAAATATAACCTTAATTCTATTAACTTAATTTAAGTACAACATTACAATTTATATCCGTTTTACAAATACCTATAACCTTAATTCTATTAACTTATTTTAAGTAGGTAAGTAAATGACTATTAACTGCAGTTAGTGAAAGGTTCCTAAATGATTACGCGAGCCCTACACTAGGTTCGAGACCTATATCGTAGGCGCTCTCACAAATCAAACTGTCCATTGTAGTGTGTTTCGGTGCGGATTCTTTGATCCTAGTATGAACAAAAAATAATTATTTACATATCAGAAAGTAAATTTGCAAAGATTTATTATTTGTTACGTTTGTGTCCGTTACATATAGTTGAAGTGTCTTGATGTCCAGTAATTTTACCTAAAAACAATGACTTTGAAACAGAATGCTCGAAGACATAGTATTACTATGTGCAGTTGTTTAGCTGCAGAATAACTCGCAGATGCGATAAATTATCTTATTACTTTAGAAAGGCTTTACACGATTACAGCGTCCATAGCTCTGCTGGGGGATTTATTAATTCATGGTTAGAACCTAATGCTACTGTCGACGCAGCCATTCCTTGGAAGACCAAAAAGTGGTTTTCTATTTAGGTGTTTATAGGTCTTTCAGGGTTGTTTGTGTGTCATTATCAGCCTGCAGTACTAGAGTTGTGTAGAAAACTCTTGACACTAAAGTTTGTCACTCTCAAACGAACTTTGCAGTTACAAAAGGCCTTATACATAGCAATTCTCGACAAGACTCATAGCACCGGCACAAGAGAACTGATGGCTCTAATGAGCAAAGTTGTCCCCAAGTAACAATACCGTCACACAACAATCTCGGACAATCAATTCAAAAGCTTTTTACTTCGACGGCGCCTTTGCTGAGAATATAAGATGAAGGCGGGAATGATAACTGACCTCTTTTGGTAAGACAATAAAGAATCAAAATTAGAACATTTGTTTGGCGTTCGTTTGTTTGTTGACGGAACAATGGAAAAAAACAAATTAGAGAAGGTTGTTTTTTTTATTCACAGTAAAACATAACCATAATATTAATTTATTCATAAATACGTCACTATTTTACATTTGATTAATGTTCAAATACTTTTATATAAACTAACATGATCAATTTTACCATTTACCATAAAATGCGAGTGTCGCTTAGCGGTTCCAGTGTCTGCTTTTCATCCAGACGCACCCTGGTTCGAATCCGGCCCTACAGCAATGATTGTACTTTCAAGTTAAGTTTTGATTTACACTCGCTTAGCGGTAAAGGAAAATATCGTGTGGAAACCAACATGTTTGAGGACCACAACATCCGAGGATATGTGTCGTCCGTGGAAGGACCTGGGCGCCTACCACGATGTATTAAGATAACTCCCCTAACGAATTAATTTTGCAGGGGAGTCACGACCCTTAGTCATGAGGAAATTCGACTTAAAGCGACAGAAGCAACAAAGACGGGCATTATTATTATTAAAGCATCTCTTGTTCCGCTACCAGCGTTTATAATTATGTACAAGAAAGTATCGATGCTCGTCTGCTTCCACCGCTCGATCCCAAGCAAGACTAACATCAATTGATCGAGCATTTTTCTTGTCAATTCTCATCACCTATTTTCTCACAACATCCACTAAAGTATTTTCATCTAAGTTCTAGATGGATATCGCGTCTGCGTTCTTCAGAGAACAGAATCTCAGTAGTTTGTTTCACAGATAGTTTACAAGAAATGAGTTTTTGTGAGGTATTTATGGTATTACAGGAGTAAATAGCTCGTGCTAGTATAATTTGTACTATTATATAGTTTGTAGGATTAGTTTGAGATAAGAGGGTTTAGAAGTTACAGTGTATATTAAAGTAATTCTTTAAACGTTGAGTAATAATATGGGAAGAGATGTATTCAGGTATTTCCATTTTGGTGTTGTGCGGTTAATACTGAGTCATTATGACTTTGGATATAACGTAGGACCTTAAAATTAATTTAAGTTTTTTATCCAGACATCACCAACAAAAGCGACTGGTATCGAATTGATGAATTAATTGAGTTACTCAAATCCATAAAATCAATCATTTGTAGTGTGTGACTTTTACATGGAAATGAAAATACCTATTTATGTAGTAGGCGAATTTTCCTACTCCTGCTATTGGTAAAGACTAATTTGATATAACCTCTTATCAAAATAAAATAAATGGACAGTAACCCTTTCTCACAAAATCGGAAACAGTTTTTATTGAGAGGCGAGGTAAAAGGCAAAATATAAATTCAGGTTGTCAGTTGTACCCCGAGAGGCTGTCCCTCGTCAATGCTGTCCCTGTCCTGTCGTCCTTTACTTTTTTCTGATTCACTGGATTACCGATACAAATAGGTACAAACGGGCTTTTATAAGGCTGGTTTTTGCGGACACGCCCACGTGGTCTTGCGGAGACAGGTTGAAAGATTATGGACCAATAAGCGCCCCTATGAGACCAAACCAAAAACTCTATCTAATATTCAACTGAGAAGATTTGTGAGTGTGTTTGTGTGTCATAATGTCTTTCTCCCATCTTCACGTTTCAAATTCAAATTCATTTATTGCACTCATGGGTTGTTATGCAGATGGTAAATACATAAAAATACAGAATTATTCGCCACATGTTTACCTTTCGGTGTGCAACTAGAGTATGCATACTCACATCATTATTACTACACACTACATACACAAAACTGATCATTGTAAGTTATTTAAGGAATACAAAACAAAAACAAACATATTTCTAGCAATTAAAACATAAAACTAGATATTGAAAATTAAAATTGATTGTTGAAAAAGTTGTAGGTAAATAAAAGCCATAGAGAACATAAACGTCGAAAGCAAAATTACAATGACAATTATTTAAAGCTTATTATGCATGGTCAAACTTATTAAATGTCAGTCAATATACATTATCTTAATTACATTACACTTAAAATTAAAATTGTTCATTTAAAAAGCTATCAAACTTGTCATTAAAATACATGTTCACATCGTAGTATGCCTTTTCCAATAAGAAACACTTTAGTCGATACTTAAACATGCCAGAACATGCCAGCCTCTGCACCAAACTGTCAAAAAACGAGATAACAAGACGCGCATGATAGCTCAAATCGAGTTAAGAGCCACAGATAAAAAAAAATCTTTAGTGTGTCGCAGTTTGTCGTGTTTGACGGCAAAATTTGTGCGTGCATGTTAGCATTTGACGGGATAGTTAAATATCTCGATATTCGTAGACAAAATACACGAGATAGCTTATCTCGTGTTGCGCATCATAGCCCTGCAGGTCGTGATATTATATCCTTTATACATTTTGGTAGATGGTTATAAATCTATGTTGGCATAGACAAAACACGTTTAAACGGTGGAATTTATTTGGATCATATCTGATGTGATGAAAGGTAAGATCCTGGATACTCACTCAGGCTTCTTTTTATACCAGATTACCGTGGATATCACCGCGGGGCGCCCGTAGTCATAAAGGCCATAAAAAATTAAATGGAGACATGTACAACACAGCGTTTAGCTCCTACGTTTATTGAACGGACGGAAAAGCTTTGGAACACTCTACCAGAAGCTGTGTTTCCAACGAACTAAACTCCAGGAGTTTTCAAATCTAAAGTTAGTTAATCTAAATTATATCTAATAATAATATCTAATAATCATTATCGAATTATTATTACTATCTAATAATCATTATCGACTGATTATATTTTCGTACCGCTTGGCTTCGAAACTTTTGGTCCGTGGGGTAAAAGCACTAAGTCTTTTATAAAAAAAAAAAAAAATGTTGATTGACATCACTAGAGACAAGAACGCTGGCTGGTTCCTTGCGCAAAGGATTTCTATAGCAATCCAGCGTGGGAATGCAGCCAGCGTTCTTGGTTCCATACCACATGTAGATTGTTTAAATTTAGTGTTAATCTAAATCTAATCTTTTAGGTAAGCGTGTTATTATACCCTAGGCTGCAGCAATGCTTAACAGCAGGCAGGCTGTAGTCACACGTAAACTCATCCCACGTATATAAAAAAAAAACTATATTATTTTTTACGTCCATTGCAAAGTAAAACAGCAGATCTTACCCGCAGAGGCAGCGACCGTTTTCTTTATTTTACAATTATAATAACGTAAATTATTCGGTCAATTTCGATAAGAGCATCGGATTATGGGACCCTGGAGACGTGGCGACGGTAATTTTAGTGGCTACGGTTAATATTAAATAACGGGTTTTATCTCCTTCGGAGAATTCTATTTTGGTATTTTGTACTCTTTCGTACGGACGAGTAGCTTGACTATTCTTAGTACTTATCTGAAAAATTAAAACTAATGTTTGCAATTTATATTTGGTTAAAATTATAATGAGAGTTCTTTTTGTCTACTGGTAGTAAGATGGTAAACAAGATACCGCTGTAGTAAAAGGTAATATTGATAAGAATACATATATTATATGCAAAACATAATAAAAATACAATACAATATAACTTAACCTACAATTAAATCAATTACAAACACCTACAGTGAACCTACAGGAAAATACCTACAATTAAATCAATTATTGTCTTTGCCTTAAAATAATGCAGTGCGTAAACATATTCCTTGTAATTTTTTTCATAATATATTTTTTAAATTGTAACAAATGGTTTGTAAAAATGATATTAAATTAAAACTAAAGTACAGTTAACAATATTGCTTTATCATTACAATGACAAATTCTTGTTTGAATGAGCAAACATTTTTTTGGAAATTATTCCATTTGCATAGATACGAAATTTGGGAGTAATTAATTAGTCGTCGGTTTGAGAAATGAGGGTTACGTCTGACCACTTCATTCTTATTTGACAAGATTAATGGCGTAGAGCCACGCGAACTGTATTGTACCTCAATCATCATGGATTATACAGGTGTTTGTGTTAACTATCATCAAAAATCATGCAGCTTAGGCTATCACGAGTTAATGTAAGTATGATATGAGCACTACATTTAACTCTAACTGCAATTAAATCACATATATCTATCTAATAATTATGTGGGGAAATTGTACCGAATATGAAAGGATACTAAAAATGCAGAAGAGAGCAATACGGACACTAATAGGAGGAAAATATAACGAGTCTTGCAGGGAACATTTCAAAAATCTGGGCATATCATAAACATCTGTATCCGTATACATTTTAGAAGCGATTAAACATATAAAAGAGAACATGCACAAATGTAGATGGAAGTATGTTCATAGTAACCGAACCATACGAAATAACAAGCTACTTATAGAATCAACATATCCAAGATTAAAAATGACAAAAAAGACACCAATGGCAAAAGGACGGGAACTTTTTAATAAACTTCCAGAGACTATAAAATCTATTTCTAATAAATCCCAATTTGTAAATAATGTAAAGTCGCTTTTACTTGACAAAACCATCTATAGCTTTAAGGATTTTTTTGAAAATGACTACAGTCAGTATGATTTGACTACTTAGATATATTTAATTAGATATTTTTATTTTTTTATAAAATAGCCCTTATACAGCTATTGTAATACATTATGTAATTGTAAGATGAAATTATAAATGAATAATTGTACCTAAAGTGACGAGATAAATGTCATTACCAATTTTTGTGACATTTAGTTTGGAATATCAATTTATCAATAAATGATTATCTATCTATCATAAACTGTAGTAAGTTGAACATAACTTGACCAATACCTTTGGAATGTGTTAATAACCTTATCAAGTTTGGTTAGTTCTAATATATCTCTGTTAAATGTACTATCTAGTAATGTACGGCTCTCTATTGAGATAATAATAAATTTTATTTGACCAACTATTCTATACCTACTATATAATTAAGCTCATTTAAGGCTAGGTAAACTTTATTACCTTAAACCAAATGATAAGTATATGTAATATTATTGTGTACCATGACTTATAACATTACGAATAAATGAATATTAATATGATTTTGACTACCAAGTCACAAGTACAAGCGAAAAATATGGTCTATAGTGGAACTTAATACCTGTACTAAAACAAAAGAGAAAAATTTGAAAACATCGCGTGTTTCAATACGGACTTAAATAAATTTCACTCCCAAAAACGGAAATTCAAAATTCATGTTAACACGTTGCATTAGCCGTAAGCCGCAAGCGTTGTAACGTAAACACTGAACTGGCGAAGTTAGCGCTTAACCAAAAGAATCTGCGCGTTAAAATAATGTAGGCGGTAACATCAAGTACTGGGTAACGTAGTGAAAAGGCTTTGTTTTGTTAATTACAGAGCCCCGGGCGCTCCGCACCTGCCTCCGCCGCAACAGAATAAACTCAGCGACTAAATTTCCTCTGTTTAAATTAAAAGATAGTGCTGACCAATAGTTACTTCCGCTCGCACTGAATTCCATTTTGTGCTCGAAATTAACTTGCATTTGTGGTTTTCGATTGAAAACTGTTTGAGAACGGCTTAAATGTTACGTGAAATGTCTGAAAATATTCGTAGTTGATGCGACACCTCATTATCGTTTAATGGGAATTCTGTGTTGAAACATTTTCTGAGGAATATTTTATCGAAACACGGTGTGATTCCTTTTATTTGTGCTTTAAAGCAGTTCTTATTTTATCTTTTTTCATAAACAGAAAATACATGTTTGACGTGTACATGTGCGATATGGTTTGTCAAACTCGGAAAATATGGTTTGTCAAATGCTCTTCAGCATTTGAAATGCAATGAAATAGTTGTCATGAGAAATTGCTATCAGAAGTATATGGAGGTACAGTCAAGAAGGCGTAAGCTGAGCTTTGCATTTGTGTGGGTGAAGTATGGCAGGTGGGCGGGGGAGTGAGATGGCGCTATCGCACGATGGAGAAGCCGATTGTCTCACCTACACTATCTATGTACACCCACACAAATGCAAAGCTCAGCTTACGCCTTCTTGACTGTACACATCTGCCATGAGTACTGAGAACGGTTTTTCGTATTTCCACTTGAATAATTAAAGTAATCTGAAACAATCTGCACCATTTAGTAGTGGTGTACACGTAGATACATTTCTGCGTCATAATCTCACATCAAAGCAATACAAGCCTGACAAGTCGAGTGGTCTCTATTTGATAACTAAGTAGTACATGCAGCGGAGCCGACAGACAAGTTTCAATGACGCTTGCCACGCCAATCTTTTCCTACAGCTAACGAGAGCTCTCTGGCGGTTTAAAGCGTACTTTAAGTTAAAATAACCCTTGAAGGTGTGGGGAGGTGTAGCTTCGACATAAAACAGGTATAAATTTACTTGTAATTAATTAATTATTTTTATAATTTTTATAATTTACATTTTCCTTTAAAAAAGTCAATACAATTCGATTGTCCCAACCAGAAGACGAGTAACGAATGAATCATTTCGGTTTGTTGTCGCTCAGTGTATTTGAAGCCAAGATTTGCTCTGTTCATTTACAAAACCTTTCTCTAGCCAGTCCAATATGCTTGTATGTCTGTAGAGAGTCAGGCATTAGTCCTCGAGGCGGTCGTGCGCTATCATAGCCTTAGGGCAGGCTGGAGGGCCCTACAACGTCCCGGCACCCTCCGACACACCTCGCTCTTTATCAAACTACGCAGAATTTCGTACCAATGTTATTTTGTGGGGGCCGTGCGTTGTTTCTGTCAATCATTGACTTTTCATAAGTTAGTACAAGTTGTTAGCAAAGGAATTGTATGCGTCTCATTCTCTTTGTTTTTATTTACTCGTACATATGTTTACCAATGTCATTTGCCATCCTTTAAATAATTCACTGCCGTGTTTTGACTACAAAAAGGAGGAGGTTCTTGATTTGACTAAATGTTATTTTTGGTTGGTAAATGGGTTTTTGTATGTCTGTTCGCCAACAGGGGCATAAAATAATTTCAGATAGACTGGAAGTTAGCGTTTTTGAATACTTGTTTTGGTATATATTTTTAGAAGGTATTGCATCAGAATACCTGTGTGGTTGTGATAGGTTACAATAACCAAATATTTGTCTACTATCCGATACCCGATACACTACATCGGTTAGGTTAGAAGCGAAATCAATCGCTTGGAAAATTTACACACGTTTTAGAGCTCTATATTTTTGTTTCAATCAAACATTTGTACATAATTTTTGTTAGTCGTATAAACCGTGAGTGTTTGAGTCGAGTTTTATGGCCGGGGATGTTTGTTTGCCGCGAAGCAATCAACATACACCACAAATGGTATGTATATGTATGTAGTTACAATAGTACGTAAGTATTGAGGTACCGGCGCACCGCTGTGCCAAAATACCCCACGACTCAGGGCACTCACAGACCTCATTTCTCACTATTATTTATGGGTAATGGCAGGCTTTTTGTCCGTCTAAGACGTACATTGTACCTACAGGGATTGGATAAAGGCATGCCAAGTCTGGAACGAATCTAGGTTAATCGTAATACTGTAACCAATTTCTGATTACAGTATGATATGAAATCTGTATTATGAAATATATTGGTATTTTCAATTACATACATGGTCTAGAATCATTCTCAAACAATATCACCTAAAACGCAGATTTTCTGAAACCTTGCTGTACACGACCATAGACCACGATAGTACACATAGACTAGTGCTACTATAATGCTCTTTTATATGATTATAATACCCACTAGTGTAACATTAAGCCAATAAAAATCTTAAAATGTGTTATACAATTACAAAACTTTCAAAAAATGAAAGTTTTTGTTATTAGTTAAAAAAGGAGTAAAAGTTGTCAAGTGCAGTTCGACAGCCCTACCGCAGCAAGCCCGGGCTCGCTCGTAACGCCCCAGACAATTATAATAGAGCACACTGGGAATTAGCTTCAAACTTAATTTAAATAAAAGTAGGTACTAAAAGAAAATTGCATATTGTACGGCTTTATCCCACTGCATAGTTAAGATCTGTGTAACTTTTCCTAATTGTTTTCTTGGCGGTGACATTCTTTTCGAATAAATCTTTTCGTAAAGTGAGGCAGGGAAACTCTTTTACGGAAAGTTTTAGTTCTTGAACACATTTTTAAAGACCGGTGAGTGTTTTAGAAAATAGTTGTCTCAGTTTTCTAAGAATTTAGTAGTTGAACAGACCATAAATTGCTTTGTAAGAATCTGACATGCAATCAAATCGGGTATATCGGAAGCCGAAGTCATATAATAAGAATAATAACATACGATTTCTATAAAAAAAACGGTAATTAGTTTAAATCTGTTATCTATTTCTACGCGCTGTCGTTGGTCGTTTTCAAATTTGTTTTAGGGTCCTACTTAATAGAAGAATTAAGCTGTTTGCGTTCTTGACGTTGGAGGACAATCTGTGTTAATAAACATAGCTAACTTTTTACAACTACTTGTAAATTTGAAACTTTAAATCATACTGTAGCTTATATTATAAATTTATACGCAGATAGCCTCATTTCCAGATCTTAAGACGTGGCTCTTTTGGTGCTGTTTGCTAAAAATATCAAAGAAAACGCGACAGAGATTTTAATAAAGGCGCTAAAGTTTACGGTGGCTGGTAAAGATGAAAACGTTACCGCAACATTTATGATCTGGATTACCAAGTCGCCTTCTGTGAAAGCTTAAGTAGATAAGATAGGTATAAAAATAGACCATTACGTATTACTATAGAATTAGAATTTATTTATTTCTTACCTTAAAGATAACTTAATTAACAGAGTTTTAAATTTTATTTTAATTGACCTTAATGTAGAGTTACCAGTGGCTACTGCACTAGGTACCCCTGTATCCAGCAGCCACATGTGCTTTTAAATGGTATGATTTAAATATGCAGCTACGGTTTTAGTTCATAATAGTTGAATAATTTTACAAAAATAGATTTAAACTAATAACAACGGACGACGTGTGTATAGTACTTGGATTGTTATAGATAAAATGAATTATTTATTAAACAACCAAGTTAAATAAGAAATAAACTTAAAATATTAAAATAAAATATTATATACGTGAAATATAGGTATATACAACCTAACCAATCTACTTTATAAAAAGGCAGCGTACCCAAAATGCTATAGGTAAATAGTTATTGTCTTAGTAAATTGAGAGATGAAAAAGACATGGGATAAGAAGTGTATGCATCTGTTCGGAAAAAACCTTTGTGAGTTCCTATTTTAGTGAAATATTTAGGTGTCGAAGAATTTTCATACCTCTCAACCGGCGGGTGCAGACATCTTCGATAGTTATCCGACTAAATATTATACCTATATGAACTAAACTTTGTGAGTGTGTATGTGTGTTACTTCTTCGCGCATAAACGGCTTCATCGATATGGATGAAATTTGGAATGCAGGTAGTTTGACCCGGTAAGAGTAGATTTATACCACGGGGTCTGTTTGTTGTTTAGGTATTATCTAATTATGTAGATATTTATATAATCAAATATTATTTTCAATCTATGTTTCATTGAAAAAGGTTTTAGATAATCAACTAATAAAATAGATATTCTATATTAGAATAATGTACGCGTTCAAACACAGACATGTGGCTTTGTCTCATTTACGTAAAATCTGAGCTTACTGAGTATTAACGGAATTACCGCAGTATTATACAGAGACCAAGCTCTTGATAGCTTTTAGGAAATGAAATGAGATACATTTCTATCTGGAATATTAAACTCATTATTCAAGAAGCATTTTTATAGTCTTTATGTACAATCATTTAGAAGTAATATAGTATATGTATAATAGTACTTAACTGTAGTAAAACTGCTAATGCTGCAAATAAACTGATTAAGAAATTCAATTAACATTGCTTGATTGGACTTGTGGACCTAAGACATGACTTAACGACTAAGCAGGAAAACACAAGCAATTTTTTGAGACTAAATGGTTAATCTTGAATAAACAACTTTTTGAATTAGAAAAAAACAATCACTGTTCCATTCCAAAAGTTCTTTACGCTTTGACGAAATGTAGGGAGAAGCATGTTGTTTCGTGAGTTTCCGAAACTCGTAAAATAAACAAATAATAGTACTTTCGCCATGACCTAACATATTAAATTTAATGTTATTTTTGATCTCTTAATTCGTAACAATAAGAAGAACCCTGAGCTCCACGACACTGGGAATCCTACAGCGGCAGCCAGGAATCGTGTCATTTAAATTTAGACTAAGTTAATGTAACTGTGTTGGTTAATTGGTAAAACATTTTGTTATTATTATTTTGGACAATTAAAAAAAAGAAATTAAATAATAAAATACCCAGATAACTTAAACTTTTATTGGAAAATGAGCGAAAATAACGACTTTCGGCAGGATTCGAACCTGATTATATGTGATAACCAGATAAGTATATATACGTGTGTTACCACTAATCTTAGTACATAACCATATAATTACAGTCTTGATACTCGTCACTGATATAGCGCTACTTAAAGCACTGACCAACTATACTGTTTATCGAGTCCTAATCCCGGTATATGCGATCTGTCCCGGCTCCCGCCACTAATTAGAGGTTTTTTCCTTAATTCGCCCCTGGCTCCGATTACGCGATTAATCATGTAAGTTGAAGCTCATAAAAGCAAAATCAGAAGCGAATAAATAAGTTGCGAAATGATGGATTCTGTATGTTTGTAACTTTTTATGACAAGGTAACAGGTGTATTCGGAAACTAATATTGCTAGAGAAGTGTTTAGATGTATAAAGTAGTTCTTTGTAATTTCTTGATAGTAAAACAAAAGTAATGGGTTTATTTTTAGGAAAAGAAGCCTAGATTGCCTAAATACTAAATGTTTGCCAGCAATTCTTATAGTTTGGAATAATTTGGTTTTTCCATTCAAGATTTGAAAAACCTTAACGATTTTCAAAAGCCAGATACATAGATACATATTTTAAAATGTAATATTTCAAATGTCTAGAAATGACTTTTTTTGGCTTATAATAATTAGTATGTAAAACGCGAAACAGGATATCTTCTGTACCACTGGTTTCATTATAAAACTGATAAAATTAGCATGTAAGGCTTTGTAATTTTTACCTTTCTTATCTTGTACCTTTTATTGTTTAAGCAATCCACGATAAAAACACAAAACGATAAACAAATAGTTATATAATAAACGTAGAATAATATACAACATACGACAGATATTTATATCAACCAAAACCAACGTATCAGCATTGCCATCCAGCGTGGTAATGCGCCCAGTATGCTGGGCACGCTGCCCTCTGGTAGTGGGCTGGAGCACTTAGATTATCTTTAGGCTTTCTAAAGATTTTCTAAGTGCCCCTTTTTTGTAGTAGTTAGAAGTAGTATGTTTTGTTTTTCTTCCCTTGTTTTTATATTTTATTATTGTAAATAAAGTTATTCGAATAAAGAAGCAATCATGATGTCCTTGATAAACATATTTATTATAAGACTCATTTTATAAATAAGAAGAATGCCAAAAAGCATCACGTGGCACGTTGTAATGGATCAAGCTAGATAAGGCCTTGGATACCGTCCAAGGAACACGGAACAAACATTATAAAAAAAACACAAAACGATTCCCAACTTGAATAGCTGTTTGATAATAATCGAACATATTTTAATAAGTAAAGCGGGTAAAGTGTAAAGCAAACCTCACATCAACAAGCCAGTCGGCGCGAGTAATCGGCGAGTAGTAAGTAGGAATAAAATTCAAACTAATCCTGTTAAGTAACCTCCAGCGCTCGCCCGTTTATATCGATTGCTAATGTAGCTGGCAATAATCACATAACTTGCCGTGCCAGGGTTGCCAGGATTCCAATTCTGAATAATACTATCGTGGATTTAACTTGAATCGATTTTATGTGATTGGTTTTAGATTTTTGTTCCACATATCTAGTAAATCATAGTCTAGTAGTTTTGCAATCGCCTCTCTAATCGCATATAATAATTATGCGTATATTTAGTTTGATGTAAGCCGGATTTGTATATATTTAAAGGTATAAAAATGTGTTTGATATGTGATTGTTTCAGATAAATAAAACTTCGTTATATTAACAATGTCAAACTTTTTGAAAGTTATGTCACAACTCATAACAATATACATAGGAAGCAATACTCACTATAACAACATGAAGTAATTAAAAGTTAAATTAATAGTAATTGGTTTCTCTTAGGCAAAAGTGCAACATCTTAGTCTACAGTGGTGCTTAACATCAGGCAGGCTGTAGTAAAGCGTTGGCCTATTCCGTGTTTAAAAAAAAGTTAATCAATCATCCAAATACTTACTAAAGCCTCATTATAGGTACATGCTTGATATGATTTTCCAGGCATTGAACAACATATTCAAATTTAGAGACAATTTTCATTATATGAAAATGCTTAAAATTTTGCAATTTTTATAAAAGTTTTAGCATAATTAAAGTGTTTTAAAAATTACAGGCACATTTTCACTTTGTTTATTTTCTCCTCGACTGGTCTCGTATATAGCTGCACCACATTTCTCGTGTTATAATACTTTTTATTGCTAAAAAAAGTTTACAATTCTAACTAGACGAATTTGTGCGGTTGCATAAAACTTTTTAATTCAAGTATATTTAGTTGTATTAACCGGCTAGCACTTACGTCAAAAATTACGTCGAAAAATTAGCTCGACAAGTTTCGGAAATCTGAGGTTTCCATCATCAGGAGGACGAGTCAGCACGCGCGTCCCGGTTGGCCGCCTCGGGGTGAACCATTTCCTACGTTTCGATAAGGTGTCGGTCTTGGCCAAGGAGAAGTTCCTAGTACCAAGGAAAGTTCGGGAAGCAATAGAAATAGGTCGACATCCAAACTTTAATCGTGACCGAGGATGGACATTGGCACCTGCGTGGAGACCTGTTTTAAACTCTGGCCGGGCGGACGATGTAGCTGAACATCTGCCACTAGACACGGTCAGCATAGTGTGCGCGGACCCCAATATCTTGGTGCAACGGATCTCAAGCGATGAGGAAGAAATACACGATCCGCCGGTGGCGCCTCGATCGCCTATCCTCACCCGTCGCGGTGCGCGAGCGGTTGCGAGAGCGGAGCGGGCGCAGAAGCGGGGGGGTGCGGCAGTGAGTCGGCGAACCAGTCTGGACGAGGCGGCCAACCGGGACGCGCGTGCTGACTCGTCCTCCTGATGATGGAAACCTCAGATTTCCGAAACTTGTCGAGCTAATTTTTCGACGTAATTTTTGACGTAAGTGCTAGCCGGTTAATACAACTAAATTTAATTATGCCTTACGGGAACTATAATTCAAGTATATTTTTTGCAATTAAAGCTAAAAACTAGTAACCAAAGACTAGTGGATGGCTGCGCTACTTCACTTGTGTTATTTTTGGATAGAATGTAGACTATGGTATAACTAGTGGAAGTCTATACTACCATCATACTAAATATCACAATAATTCGTCGCGGCGACAATAATAATGAACAAATCTTTTATAAGATGGTAGGATTATATATATTAATGTTAAAACGAAATAATGGTATATTTGTATTATATCTACATTAAAGAGGCCAAAAAAACACGTAACCAAAATGCTGCAAAATGTGCTTTACTCAAAAGGTTAGTCTAGCTTTTCAACGGGGCAATGTAGCCAGCATTTTGGGTACGCTCCATTTTGATAAAGAAGATTATATTAGTTGTATATTTTGAATTTATAATATACTTTTTTATTCGAAGTGTATGCATTTATTAGGTATGTAATATTGTTGTTTTATAAATAATTATCACTCTTTTACTTAGAAATACGAGTTTACAAATTGATTACTTCATCGGCCTGGCGCATTGTAAACAAAGCCTGGCATTATTTTAAAATCGCATTAGAATTTAAAGGATTTTCCTGCAGCACGGTGTAACTGACCTAATTTCCACGGACACAATAAAAATCAAACCAACCTAAACTCTAAAGCAACAGCCAACCCTTATTCGTGGGTGAAATTAACCACGGAACACTTCAACCCTTCTATTTCGCATTGTATACCACCAACGACCGATAGGGACCCCTTCCACGACATTACAATATTAAGGTTATTTTATTAGCTTACTCTAATCATTCCTCTCAATTAATTGAAAAAAATGAGCCTTAATTGCTTTATTGGCTAAAATAATGGATTTATTTTTATGGCTGTTAAATGGACTTGGAGTTTCTAAAGGTAAATTAAAATTTGTTCTAGTAATTGGGTTTGGTGACGTTGGTGACTTTTTTCGTGAGTTTAAGAAAGTGGTTTAGAAACCAAGTTAATATGCAATTTTGGTTTTATTTTTAAACAAAGAAATTCTATTAATAACACACAGTAAATTATAATTTTAAACGAGAAAAAACTGTGGTTCTAATAATAGGCTAGGGCGTTTGTATTTAAAACTAAATAAGACTAAACAAGGACATTGCCGTAAAGTTAGTTTTAAATCTATAATTAAACTAGGCATAGCTTACAAAACATTTTATACCTTTTTCACTAGATGGTATCAGATCTGCTATTCTCAGGAGAGAGTACAAAATCTAGGAATGAACAAACTATCTGTAATTAGTCATATTAAAACAGCGGGCTAAAGCACTTTTTATATTTAGGCTTTTCTAAAGATGTTTTTATATCGATTTTGTAGTAGTAGAAGAATAACCTTTTTGTCATTAAAAGCTAGCCTGCCAATTATTTTTAACAATAAATGTGTTTGCACTTGCCCGTAATTCGCCTGATGGTAAGCAATCATTACGGTCTAGAATGGAGCGTGCTTACCCAGTAAGAACCGTAAAAATACTTAGCAGTTATACGCTAACTAGACTCGTACGTTTTTTACAAAACGACACTACACAAGTACCGACCGTGGTTGTTGCCAATAAAAATAAATAGGTTTCATCCAATGCGGTTGGTGTTAGGCGTTAAATTGAATGGCATGACGGCGCCGTAACGTCTAATTGAGTGCATGGCCATTAGGGGCCGAATTACGGGACTCGATTGACGAAGGGTGGGTTCTTTTTGGCGTTTGTCTATTTTATATTTTATAGAACGGGACGATGGTGATGGGTAAGAGTAAAAATAAAAAGGCAGACAGGATTTTGTTTTTTAGAATGAGAACGTAATTAACGAGTTTTCACAGGCCTTACTATTTAGATTCGTTTTAATACATCATTTTATACTGCAGTTAAATGACTGGATGATTTTCAAAATCAAAATCTATCTATATATATAAAACTCAAAGGTGACTGACTGACTGATTGACTGACTGACTGACTGACTGATATAGTGATCTATCGACTCACAGCCTAAACCACTGGACGGATTGGGCTAAAATTTGGAATGAAGGTAAATGTTATGACGTAGGCATCCGCTAAGAAAGGATTTTTAGAAATGCCACTTTTAAAGGGGTGAAATTAGGGAATGCAAGTTTTTCTTCTTAATGCGAGCGAAGCCGCGAGCACCCACTAGTCATCAATAAAAACTCAAAAATCCACACACAGGTCGTAACCATGTTTTAACACGCTAATTTAGAAGGTATTTAGATTAATTTCAAACAACATTTGTAATTAATTCTTGAACAAAGTACTTCATCAATTATACCTATATACTTGTTAGTGATGTAAATACATAATAAATACATGTGTACCAAATACTAAATAAGAAGAAACTAGTTTAAACTATACATATATACAAAATATACTGCATACCACAGGAGAGTTTCTATTTGTCGTAAACATTTACCGTATGCAGTGTACTTACTGTACCGTAGTTTTGTCATAAGCAAAATGTCCTCACTGTGGTACAATTCTAATTCCATGTTATGTTTGTTCAACCTATGACTAGAATTAAGTTCCAGATGAAATAAGAGTTAAGATAATTGAAGCTGAGTTTTGATCATATTTAGCTAAATTAATAAATATCTGTTAATATTATAAACATAAACTTTTTGTGTTTAAGAAGTTAAAAACATAATTTATTGTTTAAATAACTTCTGACCGATATAAAATCGTAAGCACGTTTCATCTAAATATATTAAATAGTAAATACTATACAATACTTAATAAATTGAGGCACTTGACACAAAATCTACCACACATAATTGCTTAATTTTTAATCATTTTTGCTAGGTATTTTTTTCTAAAATGTAATACAAATTCGTTTATCTAAATACAAAAAAAATACAAAATTATTTATTTGCCATAAAACCTTGTCACAAAATCTTTTGAATCCTCTGACCTTGTGATAGCCGTTAAGCTGTATTACGAGTATGTAAAGTCTTCACATTTTCTAGTCTATGGTTTATCATCCACGATGTACGCAACGTTTGTTGCATTCTGTCGTGAGACTACAATTTACTGGGCCGTCTACAACGCACCATGGTGAATATGTTGCTAAGTTTACTGCCATAAGTCAAAGTAAATTGTTTACAAACTAGGTTTAAATTAGCTGATATTCATAAACTTAGCTATAAGGTAAAAAAAAGTAGAATGATAAAAAGTCGAAGGTCGAAGCTCTATCAAAATTAGTCCACACTTCGTAATATTTTTATTGTCGCTTGTTATTATTTTTACATTATCAATAGACACATTAAAAAAATTACCACATCAACTGTGTTTTGATTTTAACTATCCAGCCAAACCAAAAATGTGCAGCTCCTATTCAAGATTTCGTAGAAGACCTGTGTATTCTTTATAATAATACCCACATAATCAGTTTTTTCCATTAGCAGTACCTACTTAAACCTGACTTTTCAATAGAATTCATGGTAAATAGATTTATTCTAGTCACGTGTGCTCTACCTTAGGTTATCGTTTTATTGGTCTTACCATGAGATGGGTTTTTGTCAAACGTCAGCCTGTAAGTGATAAGAAAGAAAAACTTACACATATTTTCCCGAACCCATATCTCCGAAAATGGTAATCACATTGTTTTACCATAGCTGTCGTCTATGCTTGTTCCGTTTATAGACCAAAAGGCCATTCAGCAGCGCATTGTGCGTGGCCCCGACTCTTGTGTTCGGATACAATAAGAATTGATATGTGAGATAACACACACGCACCAGCAATATGCGCTATTTCATCCCGCTTTAGGGATGGGGGAGTGTGGTCTGCGCGTTATCGATAAAACAGTAATACTAATAGGCAAACATGCAACATCTTAGACTATAGTGGTGCTTAACATCAGGCAGGCTGTAGTCAAACGTAAGTTTATTCTGTGTTAAAAAAATATAATAGGATATTGTTTCTGTTATTTGTTAATTTTAGTATGTCATAAATCTGCTTGTTCATCTTCAACGCCATAATAAAGCAACGGTTTAGTGATTATTGTGTTGGTGGTAGAGTAAAGCCTGGATATTCTTTAAAACTAGCATATATGTATGTAGGTGAGTGTGCAATAGATATTACCATCAATACAATAAACAATCCTATGATTTTTTGGTTAGCAGTAACAAGTATTTGGAGAAATATGTATGTGTTTAGTCCTTTCCATCCTATGGTTGCCTGGAAGAAATTGCTTTTGGCAATAAGGCTGCCACTTGTGGTACTAGTATAAGTTTTATTTCTTGCTTTGTAATTATTTTATAGTGTGTTGCAATAAAGAATGTTCTATTTTATTCTATTCTATGTAAAACTGTTTGAAATCAAAATACTGTTACATAATATTTTCTAAGTAAAAGGATATTTCAGACTACAAAGTAGTTTTTCTTATTGGGTTTTTAATATATATTTTTTTCACGAAATACAAAATACTTAACTACAACCGATCTCTAACTACTTTGGAAAACAGTTAAAATTAAAAAATATCGATATCTAATATTCACGTACACACATGCCTATCATATAAATTGAAATTTATTCCGCAGCTTAAATTGCTACGAGACTTCATAGTAAACGTTCTGGCAGACTCTATCCTCTACCGGAAGTAGTCTCATCCGCTTGTCGATAGCACCTTGCATTTCCGGTTTGACTCGACTCAAGATTATTAAAATTTTATTGTGGAAGTAGAGAATGGCAGCACGTTTTATGTATTTGAAGTCGTGTGCTTTTCGAGAAATTATTTCTTTAGTGCATTCGGAATTTAATGTCTGAGAAGTGCGGTCGGTTTTAAATTTTAACGACTAGTTTATCTGTTTTAAGTCGTCACGTTTAGGTCATCTTTGTCGTTAGTCGGTAATTAAAAAAATAATATACCTATGCAATTAAACTTAAGGACTCTTTTTGAGTCGTATTTCCTCATGACAGAGGGTCGTGACTCCCCCGCAGAATTAATTCGTTAGGGGAGTTTTCTTGGGCATCGTGGTAGGCGCCTAGGTCCTTGGTCCTTCCACGGAAGACCCATGTTTCCTCGCAATGTCTTTCTTCACCGTTAAGCGAGTGCAAATCGACTCTTAACTTGAAAATACAAGTAAAAAAAGGTGTGAGGCCGGATTCGAACCAGGGTGCGTCTGGATGATAAGCAGACACTGGAACCGCTGAGCCACACTCGCTTTACTTTAGATATTTACCTGAAAACTTAAAATAAAATAATCAAGTCAACTACGATTTTTAAGGTTATTCTACAGGCATGTAGGTATGTGTAGTAGTAATATTAGGTATCGACTTTTCGTAAGTGTACTTTTCTTATAAAAAGCAGATTTCTATAACAAATAGTGTTAAAGCTGGTTTGTAATTAAATTGAAAAGATAAACATTTTAATTTAGCTGTGTACCTACACATATTTTGGAATTTGTTCTGGATCAAAACCTTTAAATATATATATTCAGTTCATTTAAGAACACATTCTGTTTTGTGTGCCATTATAAAATAAATAAATTTCTAGTCCTATCCGATCAGTAATAAAATAAAACATCGAACAGAACAGTTTCCGCCATGTTTCCGTTGAACAGCTAGCGTTAAGCAACTTACGTATTTATGATATCATCGTGATGAGCTCAGATTAACGTGAAATTACGATAATCAGAGTTACGCCCCAATAAATCAGGGTGCATTTCGGAAGCGCTGGCAACACCGCGCATTGATTACCCGAATAATGAATATCCCGTATTTGTGAAATAGCCAAGGAGCTACGTCGCTCTGATCCAGGATTTGCTGAAGGAAATTGAGTTGTAAGCTTCAACTTCTCACGGTTAGAAACGTTCGACGTAAGCCAACCAAGGTTATGTTCACATTAGGCTCGAATTTTACAACCTCCACTGAGGCTTCTGCATGTGTCTGCAGGATTGAGTTTGTGTTTTGTTAGAATTATTCTTATATATGTATGAAGCTAAAACAAAGAGTGTTGTTTTTGAAAAATCTCAAAAAATAACAATAATGACAGTTATTTTATTAACCGTTTTGTTTATAAATTCAAAAAACCAGATGATTTGGGATATGTGACGTTACATTTATTCAAGAATACGTTTCTTTATCTATTGTTAAAGGATTTAAAAACCATTAAAAACAAAAAACTGGTTGACTAACTTATTACTCTCTAATATCAGGTTAAAAACAATTAAGTTTCACTAATAAAGATTACTAGACTACTAGCTGTTTATTTTTATTTACACTAGAAACGTGTAAATAAAAATAAACAGCTTATGATTTTTTTTTGTTACCTTGTTTGTTTTTTGGTGGTTTACATATTTATCGCCGCCAGTGATGTTGTGTGTATAAACGTATAGTTATATATAAACTCGCGTACAAAAGTTATCAAATTTAGAAAGAAATTCAAGTATTTGTGTGGTTTGAATTATGGTACCCTTTACTATGTATATATATAGGTATATACAGTAAGAAAAGGGTGAGAAACCATTTCTTAACACTATTGTATACTATTAACTATTTAACTTTTTAATTTTCTCTTCTCTGAGTTGTTTCTCAAAACTGATAGACGCCACCTGCAACATCATTGGTAATTTACCGGAATCAAACTGAAGAAGGTCGTTTACCCAGTAATAGACACTTTTAATCCAAACACTTAGCATTTGTAGTAAACACAGCCAGCATACTGTACTATGCCTACCAATAAATAAGCTATACAATTCATAAGCTCAGTGTGAACACGGCTCTAGACGGAATATGCCATGAAGGCGCTTCTTGCTTCACCTTATATTATTATTTTATATATGTATGTTAACTTATATTCAACTTGTATCGCGGTTTGTTCATACATGATCACTGGTAATTTAAGCATAATCTTCCAAAGATATCTATAGTAGTACTATTAAAAAATAAGGTAATATAATGATCAAAATGGCAGTGTTATGATGAAACATTTAGGGTAAATAAACTGCTTAAAAAATAGCAGCCAAAGCTGATGATAAAAAAATGGTGCAATAATCGAAACTCTTACAAACATGAGTCTATGAAATTAAATTGATTAGATGTGTTCTTTAGTAGGTATATAATATGTAAGTGCGTAAATTACATGTCTTGTGAACATTCTAAAGTGAAAATTGATATCGTTAACGTTCAGTATTATTAAATTAGTTCTTAAAGATAGTTTAAAGACATAAAAACCCATAAAATATGACAGCATCACTGACCCATTGCCCCATTTACCGAAATAGCGAAGAAATGTTCAGTTAAGATTTTAACAGCGAAACTCCATTTAAAATCCAAATAAGTAAATATCATTTAAAAGAGACATAATTATTATTAAGCCGTTAATAAAATTAGCGTATCTGAAAATGAAGATAGTTCAGTGACGTTTATTTTAATTAATAGACCGCCATAATGATTTCATTTATGGCGAGATAGTTTAATCGGTTATGATAGGATAGTTAAATTGTTTCGTTCGTTATACCTACATACGTTTGTATGTATGCATATGAAATCAATTTAATATTTCCTGATTTGTGGTGGTATTAACCACTCGTATTTTTATAGAATGTAGGTATCTGATATTTTCAACCATTGTATTAATTCACGTTTTGACTACATCCTATGTGATGTAAACCAGGCTCAGAATTAACTTGGTAGGCTGTTTTTTTTTCGAGTAAACGCGGCTAACCCTGTTGTGAGTCGCTAGTGTACGAATCCGGAACTTGTCACAAAGAAACCTGAAACAACATAATAAACAAAGCAATCCAGAAATAGAATACCAAATTCAAAACACAAAATAAAGGGATCGCAGCGGATCTAACGTACGGCTTGTATTAATTTGCGTTTCCCTTTAATTAAATTTTCACACGACATGTTATTCAGAAACGGGATGATTATGTCACTCGTCGTTACCGAAATGGCGGTGGTCGTCATTAAGTCAGAGTGCCCTCGTTTAGGTCTGTGGCGCGTAAACAGCAGGAAGGAAGGCGGGCTAAAAGCTTGAGGCCCGGTGAGTAGTGGAAACCAGGAGAGGAGATTGGACAAGGTGAGTTCCGGCCAGAAAGTACGAAATAAATAGGTAAATAAATATTTCAGGACTTATCACAGAGCGCCACCTAGCCCCATATTAAGCTTACGCTTGTATCCTTTTTTTTGTAAATACAAGTATATATTATACATAGAAAGAAAAAAAATTGAGTCATCTATTCGGTTTCCAAAGAAATCTAAAAACGCAATCAGCTGTTATAAATTTAAACCTTAAAAGAAAGAAGATATTGTATATAGAATTTCTAATTGCAATGTTTATGATTTCCCAAATATGCACTTTTCTAGGTGTATAAGTATCTTACTTTAGTTTTAAGAAGATTTTCTGTCAGAAAATAACAGTATTGAAATGTTAGTTAAGTGAGGAAGCGTGCATCAACATCGCTTAATATCAGATGCGAGTTATCATCAAGTGTTATTCTGATTTAAAATAGAAATATTCAAAAGTTGGCGTTAATATACTATATAAATATTCAAGGCTTGACGTTGTCAGTCCGAGTATCATAATATCAAAGTTTCGCTACCGTTGTCTATAAACAAAACAAATAGGGGTCCAGTCAAATTATTTATTTAATCTTTAACTTTCTTTCCGATTTGTTATATGTATTGGCAATAGAAATACGCTGTTTGCACAAAGCTTAGGTTAGGTTATAGGTTTATTCTAGGCAAGCATGCTACATCTTAGACTATAGTGGTGCCTAACATCAGGCATGCTATAGTCAAACGTAATCCTATTTAGTGTTAAAAAAAAGGTTATATACTGTCCAGCTTTCAGTAGCACAGTTTTAAGCTCAGTGCAGGCTTCAAATTAGCCACGCTAGCTGGATATAACACGTGAGGACGGGACTAAGAGATTACTTTCTACGGAACTGCGATATTTGCATGACGCCGTGCTTCTGACGGCTCTCAATATGACGACCTCATTACCTAGATGCAGGTTGTCGGTAATTAAAGAGAACGACACACTCCTTTATTGTTTGAGCGCGAGAGACGCACGGGGTTGAGGTTAATGGTTTTGCTTGATCTAATTGAGCTGATTTTAAACAGGAATTATATTTTGAAAGTTTAATAAATATAGTCTATTTATACAAATACTGAATAAAGCTGAAGAGGGTAAGAAATCTGAACAAAGAAAATATTAAAAAAAACAATGTTTGTGTATACTTTTAATCCATAATCAAACATGTTTACGTTCGTTTTTATAATTGTATGTCTGTGTGTCTGTTTGTCTGTTTATTTAAACGCTTATCACGCAAAAACGGCTGAATGGATCATCATGATTTTTGGTATGTAGGTAGAATGGGGTCTTAGGAGTGTCATAGGCTACTTTTATTCTGAAATGATGCGAGCGAAGCCGCGAGCGCCCACTAGTATAATATAAACATATTGTGTATCAGTGGTTAATCAAAGTGTTTGTTAAAACGAATTTGATGTTTTTAGTATGAATAATTATCATTTCTAGTAGAATCTTTACACTATTCTATTTTCAGCGTATATCCCGTCCTGTATATTTATGTCCTATTTTATGCATGTACAAATGAAAAGCACATCAAATTTACCACCACTCTTGACTACAATGTTCCTGATTAGTTTCATACTTTAATAGTCTCAAATGGCTATTTTTTATGCATAATTAGCTCACGATTGACTACTACTTGCCTGATGTTAAGCAACGTCGAAACTATATTAAACTAAGGAAATCCAAACCAAACTATCAACCAAATCCGAAATTGCCATCCTATGATGCATACAAACACATCCGTGGTCCTCGGAGCATATCTCTGAATGTTAAACAAGACGCAAGGGTCCAATGTAACCAAGTCTGGGCAAGATTTACCACAGCTGAACTTTGACGGCTCTCCCGCGGGGGCTAAACCAACTGTCGACCTGAGGAAGCGTCGTACTAACCTACATTACTATATGTGTAGTGTAGAGCTGATGATTTCATTTTCAGATCCTTCTAGGAGTTGTAGGATATATATATAAATAAACATGTGTACATAGGTATTATGGCTATTATGAATGCCCGGTTGCGTGACTTACCTTACTTGGAATAGGTCCTATATTCACTTGACATAAATAAAAAATGTGTAGATTTGAGTTTGCTATAACTTCATGCGGTGCGTCACTATAAAGCTTTACTTTGCAATTAGGTCCACATAAAAATGATAATTTACTTTTTACAGATTCACTATAAAATGCATTTTTCTGTGATATTAATTCAGTCATCTTTCAGCCCTAAAGTGTACATGAAGTACAAAATATTAATGCAAAAGTATATATAGTATTTTAATATTTTACAAGTAACTGCTTATGTACTTTATCATAAATTGACAATCTCATTATATAAACTGTGTAATTATGACACCGTATAATTTCGTTTTATTTCTCAGTAGCCAATAAACCTATTTAGACTACTTATATAAACAGCACACAATCTGAATCTAGTCTAGCCTAAAATAAGGCTCACTGCTTTGGCTATCATCCAAGTGCTTGTTAAAGAAACTGGGGAATTCCAGCAACCATTGTTTCTCGTTGTGTACATAAG
The DNA here is from genome assembly GCA_927399415.1 of Macaria notata. Taxonomy (NCBI): domain Eukaryota; kingdom Metazoa; phylum Arthropoda; class Insecta; order Lepidoptera; family Geometridae; genus Macaria; species Macaria notata. Next base: position 7,914,849 of record OV656733.1, read on the forward strand.
GGAAGTCAATTTGCGTTATTACCTAGAATACCTTAGATACTCTCGAACTCAACACTCCATTGCACCAACTAATGACTACCTTTCAATTCATCGCTTCAAGTACGCTTTGATTCCACTCCGAACAAAATCGGTACGAAACGAATGTTAACCCGGGAAGTCGACCGCATTCTCCAAGTTATTACAAAGAGTTGCTCGAGGTAGAAACTTACGGTATTGTTTATAAAATCAGTTGAAAATTTCTTCTTGTTTACGTCTGAATATTACCGTTATGATAACTTTGTGCCTTATTAGGTCGATAATGAGTCACGGATGGAGGCCGGGGCGCGACTCACCTGCCTAGATCATAAATTACAACGGGGAGGTTATAAAAATCAGCATTAATCAAACGGCATAGAAGAATCCTCATTCGTTTCACGGTGACTTTTGATTTCTCGGAGCTTTTGTGTTATTTTTGGGGAATTTTTGTAGAACAGGCAATTAGGCGAGACGCGGGGCTGAGTGGCGAATTAATCACACTTCGTCTTCCGTCCATCACAGTAATATTTAAAGCTTCCTGAGATCCGCTACCTGGAAATTTATTTAGGATTCGTGTTTTTATTCGTTTACTTCTCGTTATACGTACGGAAAAGCTGGAAAACGAGGGAAAATGTTTCGTGACCACGTTAAATAAAAACGATAATATTTTCTAAGCTTAATTATATTATTTGAATGTCTTTTGAGACTTTTCGTTTCCGCTTTTAAGGATAACTTGGAATATTTTCGTAAATGATTAAATTAATGTTTGTTTATTTTACGTTAAAACATATATTATGTCTATGTTGCTATGTAAGGTTAGTAGTCCGCAATCAGCGCTAACAATATCCGAAGGGGTCTCGTAAGTAATCGTTAAAGAGGAGGCGGGTTTAAATCTCACATGTCTTTATGGCTTGTAGGTTCATTAAAATGAGACAATGTATGTGAGCCTCGAAGCAAGCCTTCCTTGATTGAATGTGTAAAGTATGCAAGCGGGGACCGACTCTCGAATCCGAATTTTATTTCAATCATGGAGGCATTTCATTGAAATCGACACGCTTTAGGAAAACATGGAGATGTAGGCAAACAGCAGTCAATACAATCGTGTATTCAATTTGTGCTCGGATTACTTTTGCTTCCCCTAAATTTTATTCGATCCCAAGTGGCGGTAATACTGATTTTTGCGCAATACGCAAATTGCATTTTCGCAAATATTGCGAGAGTATTTTTGTCATTTCGTAGTTGTGCAAACTCAAGCGGTTATTGGACCAGGGCACTCTGATTTTTATTTGTATCTGTTTCTACATATACATATTAGAATTAAAAAGTGATGTTAAGATAAATATTTATTTAGGTATTTACGATAAGTATGAACTAATAATTCATTGTCAATAATTTGTTCAGTAGTTTTTGAGGTATAAGTTCTCTTTATTCTTTTCCTTTTTCTGTCATAGATATGAATACAACACAAGACTTGCTTCAAGTCTTGTTTCAAGCGAGCGTTTGCCACAGCTATATTAATTTTCTTAAGTTTCTAGATTGTGCTGCAAAATGTACTACTGTTCTGGGCTATGGCTATGGCTTTGGCTAGTAAGTAATCTATCACCTTTAGATTACGTTCCGGAATTGCGCCCCGAAGATGCAAAGTAACCTATAATACACATCATCGCGTTAACCTATAAGGGTATACGCAAAAAGGCCACTTAACTCCATTCCCCTTGACATAAATATAAAGTTTTTATGGTATTTCGCCCTCGATAGTAAAACCTTTTTTATTAAGTTACTATTGAACGCCACTGAAAGTGTTGTATAAAGTAGCGCAGTTAAACTGTATACTCGGTAGGTAGTCTCAAGTTACGGTTACCTTTAATCCTTGTGCGATCACACGGTTCGATACTTGCTACACTTTAAGCTTTGCTAACATAATAAATGAATGTGTTGTGTTTTATTTTTCATTTTGATTTTCTAAGAATGGAGTTTGGTAATTACTCATATCTTGAAAGCTTTTGAAGGTTACAAATCAGTAGCTGTCCAAAAATTTTTTGTTTTAATTTTCATTCAAAAATAATGATAACAATTACTACATCATCGTTATATATGTACTTATAAACTTACTAAATATGTTATAAACTTTCAAGCATACTTTCACATAGGCACTTAATTTCAAGTTACCTAGACAAACCCACTAAGTACGATAAGACAAGTAAGCTAAACTCCCCGTTGTATTAGCGAAAGCCAAGCTATGGTAAGTTAGCTTAGTTCAGTATGCGTTGTTTCTATGTAACTGGTAGGTAATCTAGGCCACATGGATTCCACGATCATCGTTTAATGCAGGTTTCTTTAAAACTACCGTCGCCCTGCAGTTTTGCTTGCGTAAATCTAGAAATTAATCATGTGTTAATTCAGAATTCAATAAACTTGTATTCTAAATTGCATAGTCATTACAGTCGTTCAAGCTTATAAAATACTTGAAAAAACCTTAGCTATAAAAAAATCTTAATCTAATTTAATTCAGTTGAGCATGCGTTGCTCTTAGAAGTAACTTGTATGTAATCTGTGGCACAAGGATATTTCCACGACCCTTGTTTAATTCTGCAATCTACATACGACGTCTAACGAGACGCCCGATTAAGGAAACCATCTACGTTACTAAACCCCTACTCCCACTTTAAAGGTATCTCTTCAGCTCTTTTGTGAACTTCATACTCTTTTCCGGAACGCAATTTCACCGCAATTTAGAAAAGATTTTATAAAATTATCAACAGTTACCACTGTCATACAAAGAAGAAGAAAATAAAGATTTTTTATTACTCTAAGAATAATGATCTCTTCTCTCTCTCTCTCTCTCTCTCTCTTTGAGTCGTATTTCCTCATGACTGAGGGTCGTGACTCCCCCGCAGAATTAATTCGTAAGGGGAGTTTTCTTGGGCAGATACATCGTGGTGGGCGCCCAGGTCCTTCCACGGAAGACGCATGTCCTCGGATATTGTGATCCTCAAAAATGTCGGTTTCCTCACGATGGTTTCCTTCACCGCTAAGCGAGTGCAAATCTACACATAACTTGAAAATACAAGTCATTGGTGTAGGGCGGATTCGAACCAGGGTGCGTCTGGATGAAAAGCAGACACTGGAACCGCTGAGCCACACTCGCTTTAATAATAAGAATAATGATAGCTCCATACAAATGTTGTGTCGAGTATGCTTCCATATTTTCTTCTTTCCAAACAAATCTTGCTCGTTATTGGTCCTTGCTGGTAGAAATAGCCGACCGTCACCGATGATGGCTAAAGGCTATACAACTATCTTACGTCAGATTTAACAATTCAAACTTTAGATCTTGTTCACCAAATGCAGAAAAATACCAAGTTATTCGTAGATTTTACTACTTATTTTTGAGTATTGAACTAAAATAAGTCTTTTGTTACTATGCTTTACTTCCATAAATTATCTGTTAGGTACACACGTTCGCTTTATCCACCGCTTTACGTACTAAACCGCACAATGCTCAATGATGAATGCTGCCATTGATCATAAAATCACATACTTACCTACAATCCTACGTACATTATTCTGTTCGTACTTCTATTCTTTTATATTGTAGACTATTTAATTAAAGATAAAGATAAAGAATCTTTATTGATAATGTAAAATTGTAACATACATAGGTATGAGTACTAATATCACAGAATATGCTACACAAATTACAATATCTCGTCAAATTGAATTTATAACATTTAGCTTTTATAAAATTTTAGAAGTTACATATGTCTAGTTTTATTAATAAAATAATGAAAATTTTTGTTATTAAAATCATGTCAAACATAATAATAGGTAGATATGTAATTTAATAATAGGTATTATATTACGATTATTGGTAAATTTTCAATTTATCATTTTGTAAACAGATAAAATATACTAGGTTGTAATGTTTAATGTCCTAGATATAGGTACATACTCAAATTCAGTTCGAATGCTTTTCTAAAAGCAAAAAGAGAATATATATATATTAGATGTATAAATTATTCATAATTCATTAAATCCTTCGAACATGGGTATATACAAAGATCTTAAATATAAAACGATAATTATAAGTGCAACACATTCCGTCTACAAGACATGCAAGGTCATTTAACACTTAATCTTTTTTCGTTTTTGAGCCAATAAACGGTTGTGTAGTAAACAGTTTGTTTAAACTTACGCATGAGAGACTGCACATAAAGAACCACTTTTTCAAGTAAGTAGATTGCATCCCGGGCAAGCTAGTTGACGACTCTTACAAAGTATACTCGATCAAATAAGGTAAGCTTTTTCTCCAAAGTAAGAAAACGGTTCAGTTTATGCTAAGTTGAAACGTGAAGTCATAAAACATTGTTGCTTATTCATTCCTTGCTTAGAAACTCACTTGCAACGCCATTTGAAGGTTCTCGCGTTTACAGTATATGAAATCGAAATTTTTCAGTTTGCGTTTTATTTTTGCTTTTTGAATTAAGAATGATAATACAACACAGTTTATGTTTAAATATATTGTATTTTGTATCGTTTTTATATAATAATCTACAGACAAGTCTACTAACAAAAAAAATTGTATGCATTAGAAGAAAAACACACTTCCGCCAAAAGTCTATGTATTTTAGGTACCTTACCCATTTCATTTAAAATTAGGACGTTAATGTTTTTGTGTGTGATAAAAATGAAGTTTCTATACACAAAAGAATAAAGAAAGAGTTTCGATACATTTTGAATGAACAAAATGAGTTTTTTTAATTATATCTATGTTATTGCTTGATAAAATCGTATTTGATAGCAATATAAAACTTTTATAAAAAGAATATAACACTCAATAAAACCGTATTTCCAGCGGATTTTCGTTTTATTTCCCGCTTCTAGGATTAAAATAGCTGGAATTAATATTTGATGGACTCAGTTCATGAAATAGTTGGAACGGTTAGGGACGCTAGAAACTTGCTACGAAATTGATTTTCATGCAACAATGCACCGGGTTTAGTTTTTGTTGCTGCGCACGACAACTATATACAAAAAGCCATTTACTTTTAGATTAATGTTTGGAAATAATTTAATTACATATTTATAAAGAAAAAGTTATAACCATTAAGTCAACGTCAATGTCATGTGACAAACTGACAGCGCGGGGAAAGATTGAGTGTAGAGAAGGATTGAAAGAAATTCTAAAAGTTAATGGAAAATTCAAGTAATAGTGCATAAAAACTAAATAAGAAACATTATTGTCGTTTCTATGTTATTTTCAGGTAAGGTTAAGTTAGTCATAGTTTAATTAAATATATTTCATAAATTAATCTACCTGTCAGGGTTAAAACCTACAAATAAAACTATGTTATTTTCAGAGTAACACTATATGTTACATTCCATCTTATATATTTTTAGGAAGTTGATTTTTTGTCAATAGATATATAGGTAGATATTATTACGGAAACGCCAAGTTACGATGTTGTAAAACAAAATAAAACTTGAACTTCATAATTAATTGTTCTTTATTTACTTGATTTATGTTTGCTTTTCATAATACATCTTTACACAATCTTCAGGACCACAGAAAACTAAATATCAAAGCCACAAGAAATTAAACATTTCAGGACAGACAACATACAGGACAAAGTTTCCACATGATACATTTCTCGGTCTCCATTCAATTTCCCACAAAAATATTCTTCCTTGCTGGAGATAAACGTTAGCCATATTATGACAAATTTTATTTCAAGCGGTAGATTTGGCAAGTGCTGAAGATATTTCTTACCGCGTCCCGCCCACTCCGCGCCGCTCCCTGCTTTTGTCGTCATATAGCACTAAATCTTGGTAGGTTCCCTCGAATTTACTTGCTTTCTTTTAAGAATATTTTTCCAGTACCAACTTTAGCATTTTCTGCTTCCTTCAATTTTTATTTAAACCTACTAACCATTTTACAAAAAGTAACATAGATTCGGTTCAAATTACCCTATCACGAAATTACCAACCTTTATGCTAAATTAGAGGTCTCAGAACCTGCATTCAAAATTTCGCCAAGCAACGGTGAGTTGTAATTAGTACGCATTCATTCACGCAGACAGCAAAAAAGCGCTGACCCATTTAGTCTTCCCCAAAAATAAACATCTGCGAGGTCCCTATATCACGTCGAGATCTGACGGGGGCTAATTACATTTCGGTGTAACCGCGGCGCGGAGTATGAGCGATATCTATAACGTTACTGTAATGTTGTTTATATAGCTGCCAAGAAAAGGGTTGCGAGTATTTCCTCGGGATAATATTTTCGGGTAATGCTATGTGCAAGTTCGCGGCGGCCCTCGATTGTGTCGTGGCGCGGCCGAGTAGCGATAATTTTGCTAAAATGGCCGACTTGTCGACAGCAGGGCCTTGCTACGAGCCCGGGTGAAATAATAACGGCATTATGATTTCAGACAAGGCACCGCCGCCGCTTAAAGTGGTTTAAGGTGACGCAAAGTAAGTACGGCTTTGTTTCACACCGTGAAAAATGTAATCAGGATATTCCGCCTTTTCTGTTGCCGTTAATTTATTTTGTTGACTGTCAAGCACATCAGTGAAATGCTTAATTAATTGTATTAATTTCATTGTACGCACGAGTTGACATTTAATAAGCTTTGTTCATTCGAGTGTCTATTGCAATGCTAATGCGTTTATGGCAATGGACATCGGTTCACTGTATTATGCAATTATTGAGTAGGAAGGTACCGGTACTAAAAGCGATAACACCGTTTTCATATTGATAAGTAAATACGTTCTGTTTTGTTTTATTTATATTCTGTATGCTATTTGACAAAACAACACACATAAAAAACCGGGATCACATTCAAATCCGGGATCAATGAAAATAATGTAACGTAGATAAACAAAAAAAAAATGGTTTTATTACCATTTTAGGCATATACTCATAAAGGTAACTTAAACAATACATCATCCTGTAGGTAAGCAAGTCTGTAACAGCTTGTTTTTAATTACACAACGGCTAAGTTAGAGGACAAGTTATTATTAGGCCGTAACGTAATCTACGAGACGAAGTTAAGCAAGCACAAAGTAGATAGGCACCACCACATCGATGTTGTTAAAGTAACAAAGAAATTAATTTCCTCCGTCTCGGCTTTCAGAAGTAATTATTTGAAAACAGATTGCGCCTGTCACTAGAAAAGACGTTGTGCGCGTTCAGAGTGGGTGTACTCACTTTTATAATAATGGTATTTAATTTAAAATAATCTACTTATACAGTAATTTTGCTGAAAGTAGATCTTAAAATAATTGCTGATAATAAAATTGGTAGATTTTGAATTATTTCAACTCCTTACAATAATTAAAAATAATTAAGAAATGCGACAACAGTTAAAAATATTTTTAGTTGTTTAAATCGCTCAAAATAAGTTCTCTCTCTTTGAGTCGTATTTCCTCATGACTGAGGGTCGTGACTCCCCCGCAGAATTAATTCGTTAGGGGAGTTTTCTTGGGCAGATACATCGTGGTGGGCAAAATAAGTTAGGCACTAAACAAAAGCATAAGATTATCAGCATGTATATAGGTATATTGAGTATAGTATAAATGTTGATGCTATGAACAATTTTATTGTAATTTCTACATGTCAACACTTTCCGTAGTTTAAATATGAATACTTTGAAAATAAAGTCGGTTCTTGTTGTTCAAACATCACATACAAACAATCAAAATGTCAACTTCAAATTGGAACGTTGATTATCATTTGTAACATTTTGACAGTTTGACTATGATGACAGTAGACAAACAAATTTCGAACAACTAAAACGGACTTGGTATTTTCGAAGTCCTGGACTAATAGGTAAACCACGTTTTGTAATAATGCCCTTTGTGCACAGGTAGAATGAATTTTTTGTCGAGCAACAATTGTCACACATTTTTATAGACTTCAATTCTAGTTGGTCAGGCATTCAACTATTCCGTAAAAATATTCACACTTCGTGCATTGTTTAGAACTTTTTCCAATTCAGATGCCTCTTTTATTTGGTATCATGCTATGTTTTAATTGGCCATTTGAAAGGAACGAAGTCTGACAGATCGATTGAATATTTTATGAGCACGTAAAAGAATGTGTATTTCTGTGAGAAATGTGTGTGATTTGCCTTTGAAAAATGACAAACAAATGACGAGCATAAGGGGTCCATCAAACGTCAATTGGAAGCCGGCAAGTCAAACATGCGTACTTTGAATTAACGAGATAGAAGTTTTTCAATTCAATTCAGATTTGTTTGTCCTTACACCCTTGAAGAACGGTTAAACGTACCTAAACAAACAGGAAAAGGGAATAATTTTCGCACACGAATAGGGATGTAGTCAGTTCTTGATTCTCGGTACCGCTTATACAGATCAAAACAGTGAGGCCCAAAATATTTTGTGGTCTTTTAATTGTGGTTTGCAAAAAAATACTATTCAATCAGAAGTTTTATTATTTTTACAAGATATTTTTCTATATTGTATGTCACATCAATTTCTAGAATTTTTCATCCTAGGTTGATCCTTAATTCATCACTGATCAGGGTTTACTCAGGGTAGAGCTAATCAAAACCAGTCGGCCGAACGGGTGCCCATGAATAATTTGCCAATGCAATTTGTACCTTCACTGATAAATGAGAAACAAAATGTACACATAATTTTTGGAAAAGAAAATATGATGAATCGGGCACGCAAAGTTTTACTAAAGCTTCATTTATTTTAATTTTTTTCAGGACTTCTTGGCGATTTGTCAAAATAATCACAGTACTTATTATTTTGTCGTCGCATTATTTTCCAATGTCTATTCCCTGCTGTGTATGTTTTTATGGTTACTATTTAAAAAAATACTTTTTTGGAGATATGTATATTCAAAATGTGTCCTATTGCATAATTATCAATTTTTAAATGTGATGTATTAATAGCACTGACCTCCATTGCGTACTAGTAGTAATAGAGGTCAGTGATTAACAGGGATTACGCAATAAACTAAAATAACATATAATACCAGAAAAATGCAATCATTAACGCAGGACTACAAACAACATAGTTTAATTACAAATAATATTATCTGTATCAAACTTAAAATATTATATATTTCTTTGTTAAAATTTACGGAATATTTTTTTTTTTAATTTTACATCATATATTCTTAAGCAAGTCACCCATTGTGAACAGCGTCAACCTCCCGACAAAGTCTTTGTCAAGTTCAGAACTTTTCTTTCACTACACGAAATACGCAGGCGAAGTAAACTGGAGCGTTTGTTGTGCTGTAACAAATTAATTACTTACACATTATGAGTGTACAAGTGCCTTATGTATCTTGAAAGGCGTTTGAAACAATCTGTTCTTTAAAACTTGTGTCTTTGCAGAAACCTTTCTTCTCAAAAGTACTCAGTATTTCATTTTAACGTGACTTTCCTGTGTGTTATATTCATACAAAAATGTTGAATAGCATGAATAAAAAGCTAAAAAAATATTAATATTATTTCTTAATGAGCGAGCTAGGCACTTGCCAATTCGGACCACATTGGTTATTTGGTCCTCCACAAGAAAATAACACGAAGAAAATGGTAAAAATACAAAATTTATTGGATATGATGTTTGAACATCCAAAAAATTAAGTTTATAATAAGACATTGATTTTTTCAAGGTTGTATTTTCGTCATTCATTTTTATCCTAATCTCCTAATACAAATATTTGTTTGGAAATACGTTCGGGCCACTGTATTTTAACTTGATAAAGATTTTGTTTACTTCAAATTCTAAGTTTTCTTAACGCTAGAGTCGTCTTTCTAAGTGTTTGATTCATTTAGACGAGTTCTTAGATATTTGCTTGATAAATAGAATACCAACTTTAATATAAGGGTTTATTAGATTTGTTTTAACTTATCACTTACGTACGTAGTATTTTATATATTTTAATGGAAATAGGATATTAGATAAAATTTTAGCCTTGTTTAGTAAAAGGGGGGCTATTAAAACACACAGAATTGTTTAAAATATTAACCAGCAACATATAACATCTGATTACGCCAAACACTTAAAGCAATATTCATAGGTGTTAATTACAAGTTTTAATTTAATCTGTGAAAATTAAATATTTATATACGGTTCTTGAAATCTTGATCTTAAAAAAATATTAAGATGAAATTAATTTAAAAAAAAATAGAGATGACTTGATATTCTCACATCATCCACTAAAAGTGAAATTATTTATATACTAATTTGCAGTTTTTAATCTCTAGACTCGTAATACATAATATCATGTAGTTTGTTAGTATTTTTTTTCTAAAAATGTTTACAGACATTTTTGTGACGCGAGAGTCTCACAAGTACAAATAGCATTACCTAATTAGGATTTCAATGTTTTTTTTCGTCTCCAATGACTTGGGAAGCATTTTTATTATCATCTCTTTCCTGAGTCCATTTATCTGCATCACAATACGGTTACCATAAAATAGCCTTTTACCTGCAACTTCATAATCATAAATAACCAGAAAATCCCTCTCGCCGACTTTATTACTTAATATTTTATGAAAACAAAATGTTTAATGAAATATGCTATAAAAAGTTGTTTTTCCTGAACTTGAACTTATTTTCTTGAGCACTTAAATATTTTTAGTGTTCCCTTAAGTTACTTCAGCAACTTTCCACTTAAAACGATGCTTGTTTCTATGGCGTTTCATGAATAACACAATAATACGTAAGTATGAACCCTGGCTAAGTAAGGGGCAACTTACACGCGCTAATGACCAGTAAACTAACATGCTTATTCATATTAACACATTTTGTCATACTCAAAAGTAATACCTACTTGGCCTTCTAATTGTTTAAAAATTATGAAAAAACCTTTAAAAATAAATTCGAACCCTTCCTCATATACTCTTTCAGCGAGTTTGGCTCAGGAGTTCCAGTGTCTGCTTTTCATCCAGACGCACCCTGGTTCGAATGCGGCCCTACAACAATGACTTGTATTTTCAAGCTATGTATATGTGGATTTGCTCTCGCTTAGCGGTGAAAAAAATCGACATGTTTGAAGACCACAATATCCGAGGGCATGTGTCTTCCGTGGACGGACCTGGGCACCCACCACGATGTATCTGCCCTAGTGAACTCGAATTAATTATGCGGGGGAGTCACGACCATCAGAAATGAGGAAATACGACTGACTGAGGGAGATATTCTATAACCTTAACTCGTAATATACTATACTCATATATTAATTTAATGCAACACTTGTTGCAACTAAGTTAATTTTGAGCATCAAAAATGAAATTAAATTTTAAGTTTTTGCCGTTAGTTAATGACTTAGATTTAGACGATTCACATGATATTGTAACTATAAATTTTAGGTCAAATAAATGCATGTTGTATTTCGTTGTATTGAAATCTAAGTTCAATTTACCTATTCAATCCATACTGTGTCTAATTTTCGTAGAGCAACGTTAAAGGCATGGCGTGGAAGGAAAATGGGCGTGTTACATTACCTTCGCATATTTTATGCATTGATTGATGTCGAGCCTTCAGTCTCTATCAATCATACGGCACTTTTAAAGATTCGGCTTTGTGTTTAGGAGACGTTGTTGGAATTTTAAATTAACAGACATTTCTGTTCGGGTGTTTGTGAACGTTCCGAATATAATAACTTCAGTCACTTGTTAACGTAATACGTTATTTACTTAATATATTACGTTATACTTATACAAGCAATATTTTCAATATATTCATAATAATTTCAAAGCAGATCCATAATGTGTGTAGTAGATCACTCTAGTTTCTACAAATCATAATACAGTTTATAGCATTTTCTTGTCATTACAATTGTCTTGCTTTTTGTAGATATGTATTTTAAATTTTAATACAAAATGTAGCACCAAACGAAAAAAACAATCTAACTATTCAATACATATGTACTCGTACTAAGTAACTAAGAAAAAACATGATTTTTCTTCTCTCTTTATTGTTTTTTTACACGCGTGATATTGAAAAGTAAAATTATGTTACCACAAAATAAACTCCTTTGTCTTTAAACTCCGCTGGCGCTAAGCAGAATTCCGACAATCATGGTCACAGATAGGTGAGTTTTATATTTCACAAACAAGCTGCTAAGCTGCAGATAAGTACCAGTTCGGTTATCATTTGGCGTGGAGCCAATGCCTTGCCAGTAATAGGTGTATTTACTACTGCAAATATTATTTTCGGGGTAATATCGATTTTAGTACCGCTCATTTTGTTATTGTTGATACTGAACGTGGCTCGCATCGAAACTAGATATGCTTCAGTGAGCAAGTAAATCGAAATCGATATATTTGTTGTACTATTCAGTAATGGTAAAAGTATTTTTGTTTTGTACCTTCTAGCAATTCGGAGAGGTTCGGTAAAATTTAGGGGTTTGAAAGAAACATACGAGTTTTTTGAGGTCCTGATCATATAACTCAAAAATCGTAACGAGTATTCGTCCTTTGCTATGTAAAATGGCCCAAACAAACCACAAATCGACTAATTACTTAAATTTATGATTTTTCCTAAGAATCCTCAAAAGTACGTTTACTTTCGAGGAGCTCCGGTGAAATGTAGGCCTCCACCTGGTTTCATTAATATCTTAAATAAAAGTATTATGATTCATATTCTGATGAATATGCAAGAAATCAGGAATATTCATGGCGGTCTCGTTAGCGGTGGGTCGAGCGTATTTATGGAAAGTATTGTATTTAATACGGGCCGCCTATTTCGGTATAGATTGTACAAATTTTAGCGACATTTTTGGTTATATGAATGAGCGGAGGCCATGCGAGGCCTGTTTATTTGAGCACACGTTTATTGTTTTTATACTCTTTTGTCAGTGATTGTCAAACCGATTCAGTAGATTAATTTGAGTAGCGTTTAATACATATGGTACGTTTGTTTAACGTTTATGTGTATTGCTTTATTCGTGTTGCTGTTGTATATATATATTTAAGGCCAAGCTGACGCATAAAACCAAGCAAATGGTAAAAAAGTTAACCTTCTAAACAACTATTCAGATAAAGTCTGATCAGATCAGGATAAGTCATGTAAAAAAAAATATAGGTACGCATAATGAAGCTTTATCATCAGTCACGAGACTCCATTCCCTGCCGAAGCACTTACGCGTAGACATCCCAGATAAGATCCACTTTACTCTGATTTGTGAGACAGCATAACCGTCCAAATATTTTTTCATCAGCGTTATTTATTCGAGCAAGTTACTCGTACTTTTATACGCCGCTTACAAGCACAAAGTGCGATGTCTTACAAAAAACCTTTGAAAAATACAGCCATATGTTACGCCCCGTTTTTTCCTTGCAACTGTCGCATTTCGTTCATGTAGCAGATTTAGTAGCTGGAATGTTACCTACATTGCCCGTGATATGTGCGTAGATATTTGCTTGGATAGGGAACGGTAAGGATTGAAAAAGAAAGGGCGGCCACCCTTTGCGAGGGGATTTTGTATTTACATACAGAAACAGCTTTTGACAATTAACACAAAACGTGAAACAAAACGGCTTACGTCTAGATTAAATTTTGTCATGTTTTTTAATTTTGTTTTGTAAGGCTTGTTATGTAATAAATAAATTAATAAATTATCTTAATCTACTGAGTACCTATTTGGTGTGAAGTTATTTCATAATCCCAATCCACTCTACTCGTTCATCACAAAAGCAACATTCACTGCTAATTAATCCCGAAAGTTCCCGAAACAAGATAGTTAGATGAAGAAATCAATTGGAATCGCGGAAATAAATCAATTCTGCGAGCAAAGTTCGCGCGCCGCTGTAAATCCGCCATAGAACGAGCATTAATCGTCCGTAGAGAACAACTAGTTCCTCTAATTATTTCCTCGCCTCCGACCCTCCGGTTTTGTCTCCCAATTGCAGCGTTCAAGTAATGACACCATTAATCTCGAACTTCAATTGGACTTCTGGGCACTGCAGAGAAATCTTGGCCGAGAATAGTTTTTAGGCAACGGCCCTGCCAGTTCTTTCTAATTTGTTTCGAGATTAATTGAATTCAATCTTAGACTAGATTATTTAAAAAAAAAACTAAGAATTTGTGTTGTTAGTACGAGACGATATTCTAAAAGGGCTTAGTAAAATATATATATCTGAAAATTATCGGACATATAAACAAAATATTTTCTAATTGTTCTACGTTGTGGTTAATTTTGTATAGTAGCGCACAACGATACAATTGCAAAATAGATATTGCTAAAGGAGGCGGCTCTATCGGTAATAACGTGCACCCGAGCGACTATTGTCGCGTGTTTTCTTATTGCCATATTGTTGAGTGGCTGCACATGTCAGTGCAATATTAGCGATGTTATCCTTTGGCCGGCGTAGTTCCGCGGTGTTGACACTAGGGGGCGTCACCTGTACGTGTCGATTCAAACGCACTCTTCACTTGCGTGTATTTACGCTCCTTTAGAAATAGGTGATGCGTTGCATTCGCGCCTTTCGAAGAGAAAAAAGCCTATTTTTTCACACATTTTTTCATCTTCTTCCCTTTTTGCTGAGACGATTCTTAGTTGTACTGTATATCTAGAGTGGTACCTATGCGAGTCTAAAATATCTACTCCGATTTTCAGAAAGTGTCTTTCAATAGCTTGTTTAATTCAAAATTAGAGATAGGCATTGTTAAAAAAAAAATCTTCAAATGCACAGTTCTCTTAAATATAAAACTTTATTGTAAAATAAATCCACATCTTTCAATGATGTACCCATCCATGTAGATTTATAAAACGATCTAGAGCTTTTATTAAAAAAAAACCCGCACAGTATTTCATTTACGTGTGTGCATGTATTTGGCCAAAAAGATTCACTTAAACCGTTCAAAAAAGCGAGCTCAATATAAAAATATGATCTGAAAATATTTCAGTTGGCGAGAGTTCAACGGACATTCAACATTCAAGTGGCCACGTATCACCGAAATACCTAGTTTATTTACACAGCCTCAAAAATCCCCGTTGCATGCACGAAAGCGATTCATAAGGCTTGCTTCGTTTGGCTCTACTCGTCTGCAATCTTGTATCTCCGGAGTTTAAGTGTTTGACCTGCCTTTGCCCAAATGAAGCTCACGAACATGTCTGCCAATATATTACACGTTTTTATATGCGCCTTATTTCCTGGCTCACACAGTGGATATTTCATCGGCCTAATGCCTCGTGTAATATTGTCGGTTTGCGCCTTTTGTATTTCTTTTCCGTTTTTTGCCTTACTACCAGGAGAATTTACCAGCTCCAATCCAAGGCTGTATTACTCGTCCGAAAGAGCCGAGTGAAAGCCGAATATGTACGTGGTTTACTCATTTTTCTTGCCATGTTTTTGTGGGAGCGTGTGGGTTTTTCTCGGAAGATCTTGATGGGGTACATTAAGTTTATCGTGTTGTCTTTTGTGATATAAAATTAAGAAATGGGTTACTTTATTTTTATAATGCAATTTTGCATGTACTACTGAGTCTGCGTTTTATTATTTATGTTGCTAGAAATGTTGAAATATAATTTAACTTTAATTCAGAAAACAGAGGCCACTTTTTATTCTGGCTTAGCGTAGCCAGGGGGCACCGCAGTGAGCAGCTAGTTTGAGACATGTTTTGTTTAACTTGCTCTTATGTTCAAACAAGCTAATGTTTGTACTAAATTATGCTTAAAATTGTTTAGAGAGTTTTCCCATAAAACAATTTCCTGATATTTGCACTCGGCTCCTCGTACTATTTAATGTCAGTTTATAATATTTGAAAATTCGTACCTCCAGCTACCCAGAAGTATTAAAACATCAAACATCGTGACATGGCGTAATAACTGCTATACCTACGAGATAAAATACCAACAGCGATATATACTGGTACCATCTTCCTCAAAGTCTTAGTAAAAATTTGGATACAATAGTAGAGTTACACTAATAGCTAGGTATACGTACAATCACGGTCGTGTTTGCTCAAGGGCCGGGGAATTTATTTACCTAACTCTCGAGGACTCTGGTAACACGCCACCATTGCCCTAATTCCCAAACTGAATAAGGTCTGATTGCGTATTTGATGAACATTTTGGCGAGCTCTCTTTTTAATGGCTGACTGTGCCGTGTTGAGTTTATTGGTTAATGTTATGATGTTACACAAAAATTATAGGACCTATGTATATTAGAATACTAGCGGATGCCTGCGGCTTTATTCGCATTATTTTGAGATAAATAGTAGCACTTCTAAGACCTCATACTACCTACTTACCATGAATCATGAAGATTCGTTCATTCGTTTTTGCGTTATGAGCGTTTAAATAAACAGATTAACTGATTAACAGACAAAAATTCTAAAAACTGCTGAAACGTGTTCTGTTATGGGTTTAAAGTTCACCCAAATATATTTTTTTCTAATATCTTCTCTATCTAGATATTTGACCCGCTTTAATATATGTATAGATAATGTAGCCCAGGCGTCTCACTATTATGTATAAAGCACTACTGTAATGCATGAAGCACGCTTGTCTATTGACGAAACTTATTAATTCTAGCCATACAGAAGTTTTGGATCAGATTCTTATACAATATCAATAATAACAAATCTTTGTAATTGTTGTTTGAGAATTTCTTATATTGGTCTTATATAATAACTTTCAGCGACCTTGTTTGCGGAATTTTGTGATAGTAGTAAAGTTAGGTTATTTCATTTCGAATCAATGTAAGTGCAGCCTTTTTGCTTAAGATAATTTTGAACCAGCGCTGAATTTATGCTAAAAATCGTGTTGATCTAATTCTTTGCTAAGCAGTGAATAACTAACATTAACAATTTAACAAAACTGCAAACGCACATTAGTTTTTGAGCAAAAAAATTTATTACAATTGTCATAGTCTTCAGATAATAGAACTTTCCATTTCCTTAATTGATAATTAGATTGAACGTTAAGTTATGAAACCTTACGAAAATGCAATCACCAATTTTATACATTCTGTGTCATCCTTTTAATGGGTGCTAGTGATACCGATTTCAATAAAGGAGAGTTTTCAATTAAACCCGGACGATTGAAAGCTTTTTTGATAGCTCAGTAGCAAGATACGGTGAAGCGACATCTACAGAAAAGATTTGCAATTAAAAAAGAATGTCAAAGCCGTTAAATTCGATTCCAAAACTGTTTGTAATCAAACGTGGATCAGTCATTAGTGCTTGATCAAATTGGATTGATCTCCGGGTTTGTCAGCGAGTTTCAAACGTTTTCTGATGGAATTTGAACGTAGTAATTTGAGGCAATGGTTAGAATGTTTAATATGTTACAAGTGCAAGATTTGTACAAATAATTTCATCACATTATTTTTTAATTCAAATTCAAATTCAAATTCAAATTCAAAGCATTTATTTTGACACACAGGACACAACAATATATACATACAAAAGTTAACAACAGGTAGAATATAAAGGTATTATGTTACATTGATGTATCCCGTGCGTCAAAAAAGGTCATACCTCAGCATTAATGCTGCAGATTGCTCTGCAGCGCTGATTTTCAGGTATGACCCTTTGAGACGCGCGGGGTCAAGAGTTGAATAAGAAAGTTAACAAATATAAAAAGAAGTAAAAAGAGAAAATAGATGAAGAGTATACAGAATTAATAACATGGAGCTGATATGATTACATTTGAAAGATACATACAATTTAAATATAACCTAGTAAAGTAACGGACACACAACGTGGTAATTAACAGCCAAGAACGAAAGTCATTGTCGAGATTTGTATTGTAGGTTTAAAGGTAAACAAAAGTAGCTAGCTAGGTCACCAAATGCTGAAAACTAGAATACATATCTATTAAAAATGAGGTTTAATGAGTCAGGTGATTGAGGAACACCCGATGCAGAGGGAGGAGCGATAACAGTAGAATAGCTAGCTGCTAGCACTCCTCTGCAGCTCCATCAGGTATCTCTTATACCTGATACGAAAACAAAATTTGCTCTGTAGATTACGAATAGGAGGAGGTATGCTATTCCAGCATTTGGTGGCATTAAAATTAAAACTACCTCGAAAGGCTGCACTGCTATGTTTAGTTGTACGGAGTAACAATTTACGTGTATTCCTATGAGAATAGGGGTTACTGTCACACACCCAAACTAGTTTACAATAGAGGTAATGTGGTATCTGATACTTGACTACACCAAATAATAGTGTGGCTAGATGTAACTGGCGCCTGTATTCCATTTTGAGTATATTATTGTTATTAAAAAACGGAGTGACGTGGCTTTGTGGAGGTACAGTAAAGCAGAAGCGAGCGCACGCATTTTGTACCCTTTGAATAGCACAAGAAGTTTTTTTGAAAAGACATGGACCATACACTGAGTCTACGTAGTTAAATCTAGAGAGAATAAGCGAATCAACTAACAGTATACGAAGATCGGTGTTTATATACTTCCTAATTTTGTACAAAATTTTGAGCTTATAAAAACAATTTCTGACTATCTCATTAACATGTTCTTCAAACTTCAATTGTTCATCAAATACAAGTCCAAGGTTTCGGGCTTCCTGAACACGTTCTATAACGTCACCAGCTATATGTATTGTGATTTTACTCTGAACAATCCTTTGCACTTGTAGTTTAGACCCTAGAACCATGTATTTGGTTTTTTTAGCATTTAAAACTAGTGAGTTTGCCTGCGCCCACTGTTGCACCCTATTTAGGTCCTCATTTATCTTACGGGTTGCTTCATCTGTGTCTTCAGGGTTAATTGATAGATAGAGCTGAATATCATCAGCATATATGTGAAATTTACAATGCTGTATGGTGTTAACAACATCAGCACTGTAAAGTATGAATAAAAGAGGACCTAGAATGGAACCTTGAGGTACACCTCTAGTTATCTCACCCAGACCTGAGCGCAGACTTTCACCATTATTTTTCTTAATTTCAACAACTTGAGTGCGACCACTTAAATAAGAATTAAACCAAGCAATGGCAGAAGCATCAAAACCGTAGAAATTTAGCTTAGAAAGTAGCAAAGATATGTTAATACAGTCAAAAGCGCGCGAAAAATCAAGTAGTACAAGTATAGTTCCCAACCCTTGATCTTGAGCGGTTAGAATATTATCAGTTACGTCCAACAGTGCTGTACAAGTTCCTCTGAGCTTCCTAAATCCGGACTGCATATCAGGTAATATACCCTCTTGTTCTAAATAATCTGTTACTTGACCACATACAACTTTTTCAAGTACTTTAGATATACAGGGGAGCAAACTAATTGGTCTTAAATCTTTATATTCAATAGGATCGGGTGATTTAGGTATAGGTTTAACAATAGCCGTCTTCCAAGAAGATGGAAACTCTGCTGACATCATTGACTTGTTAATAATAGCAGTAATTAGTTAAAGATTAATAAATAATTAGGAGAATACGGGAAAAAAGAGATAAAAATACTTCTTACTACTACATAATAGCAACAAAGAAGCAGTTACAAATTCTATAGAAAAGCTTAAAGATGGTCTAAGTTTAGTGCTTCAACCTACTGCCAGAGGACAGAGAGCCCTGCATACTGACCGCTTATCACTCTATAGTTAGATGGATACTATTAATTGACATCTAGAACTACAACGCCCACTCTGCCCACAGGCTTGGTACTGTAGACAATTCACGGAAATAGCCACAAAGCATTGATTCCTTCGTAATTAATTATTCAGGCACTTGTTTTTACTGCATATGACCTACATACTATCTCCCTTTGAGTTTTCGACTATAAGGCCACAATATACCGGAAGTTCCCACAGCCTCCGAGCCTTCTCAGTCCACGAACGGTTCGCACACTTCCGGCGAAGCTTCGGCAGAGCCTTCCGTTCCTGGAACAATATTATTCGAAATTTAAAGGTCAATGCCAATCAGCCTCGAGAAATGATGTTTATTTGTTGTTTAACATTTTCTTTGACAACTCGATTTACTAATGCCCATTCTCACCAACCTCTCCTAATTTTAAGGGAGCCCTTAAACCACCCCTAAGTCATTTTAGGTGATAGTTTTATTTTCACCAACGCTTAAGGGTCACCTAAAATCTTAAGGGAGCTCTTAAAAATAGGGACCCGATATTCGGCCTCCTAGCGTTAGGGGGCAGTTTACCGGAACCATTGGCTATCGTAGCGTAGAGCGAAATGGACGAATTCTTTGAAAGTTTGGAAGCTATCGAAGTTGTGGATTTATTATCAAATCGAAATACATTTAGACGACCACGCATTTATCGTGAAAGAACAAATTATTTCACGAAATATGATGACCAAGACTTTTTTGTACGTTATACCTAGGTTATCTAAGGAAAGTGTGTTATTTTTGTTAGACAAAATAGAACATCATTTGGAATATCCAGACGACAGGTAAGACCATATTTTCTTAAAATTTTGCCTTATTCAATGAATTGTGCTTTTGCGTCATGACCATTATCATTCAGGTACCTACCTATATACTTAGTTATGGTAACGGCGACCCACAATAACATTTTGCTAATATTAAATCCGTTTACAAAATTAATTGACTTTCTCTGTTGCAGGAATAAATCAGTGTCACCAATTAACCAACTACTATGCACTTTGAGGTTTTTTGCAACTGGAAACCATTTATTAGCAGTAGCTGATATGGCAGGAATTAGCGTAGCCACTAGTAGCAGAATAGTTCAAAAAGTATCTCAGGCTATAGCTACTCTGCAACATGAATTTATAAGGTTTCCAGATACTGAGCAACAACAGAGCCAAGTGAAACAAGACTTTTATAAAATTGCTCGGTTTCCTAATATTTTAGGCTGCATAGATTGTACTCATATAAAAATACAGTCACCAGGTAAGTTAGTAGTATATTATAAGCAAAAATTATTATATTATTAATTAATTATTATTAAATTGGCTACAGCTAAATAAATAACATATATTTCAGGCGGAGATGATGCTGAACTCTTTCGGAACCGAAAATCATACATGTCTATTAATGTGCAAACAATCAGTGCAGCAAATTTATTAATTTTAAATGTTGTTGCAAGATGGCCTGGTTCAACACATGATTCAGCTATTTACCAGAATAGTAGACAATATTCTAAATTTGAAAGAGGTGAATATGCAGGAGCATATTTACTAGGGGATAGTGGTTATCCTTTAAAGGTAAAAAACTTATATTTTATATTAGGTAAATCAAACTATATTTACAAATTTATGTTATATTTATGTAAGAAAAGTTAATATGTACAAAGTAAATGTTCTATCTATTTGTCATTATTTTTCTGTTGCACTCCTAACAAATTTTGTAATGGGAAAGCACCACCTGAAAGAAAACATATTTTTATTATTTCAGAGTCATCTTCTTACACCATATTTAAACCCAATAACAAGAGGACAGCGGTACTACAATGAGGCTCACATTAAAACTAGAAATGTGGTGGAAAGACAGTATGGCGTTCTGAAAAGAAGATTTCCTGTCTTAGCTGTAGGAATACGGTTAAAACTCTATAATACAGTGAATGTTATAATCGCCTGTTGTGTTTTACACAATATTTGTATATTAAGAAAAGAGAGGGACCCTGTGAATGATGGATCTATACCAGATTTAGAAGAAATCATTAGCAGTGGGCAAATACCCAGTACACTCAATGTCAGCGATGATCATTTGTATGGGTCAGTGAGAAATGGCATCTCTCAATATTATGAGGATATGTATTCTAATTAATTGACAAGTTATTATTATGATTATATGTACAATAAAATGTATGTAAAAAGTAAATGAAGTACCTCTTATTTGTAATAAAATTTCATTTTTAATCTCCAGGTCTTTTATAGCTGCTTGCAGCTGTAGGTCATGTAATTTTCTTTTAAATTCTATTTCTTCTAATTTTAATTGTATTGTCAGGTTTTCAGTTGTTTCTCTTAATTTATTAATATCCTTGAAACTGTTGCAAACAGAAGCTACTCCTTCACTTCTTTCATTTGGTTGAGATATTAGTGGACGCCTTCTTGACCACAAAGGTTTCTTCGGTAGTGGTGTATTAGAAATGTCTTGTTCTTTTTTTTGTAATTCATTCTGAAAAAAAATTGTTGATTAGAATTATTCTGAAACTGTCTATAACAAGACAAGCTCAATTAAAATCAACACATGCTGGAGTGGGCTCTGTTGGATTTTGAAGGTTTTGTACACAAATTTGGCCAGTTATCATTATAGTACACATAATGCATAATATTGAGTAGAGAAAAAGACCACAAGTTAATAAATACTTACATTTATATTGGACTCCTCAAATAGCTCAATATTTATTGTGTTTGTAGAAACATTTTCAGTATCTTCAAGGCTTTGGGGAACTTTTGGGAAGCTTTGTTCAGTCGTTTCCATAGCATCACTGTCTGGAACACCTTGAATTCCAGTGCAGCCCCGCCCAACAATAGAGCAGACTTGTTCTAATATGGGATCAATTTTTATAACTGATGGTCCTCCACCAGTCTGCATTGTATCCCTGCGTGATGCTGTGTAGTAAATTTTGCTCTCAGTTTTTAGTTTCTCCCAAATTTTCATTAGGGAATCCTTGGACCTGAAAGTTGAGAATATTATTAGATCCAATCCTGAGTGTCTGTCCCTTTTAGGACCAACCATTATTACAATAAAATGACATAGTTATACAAAGAACAAACCTGTAGATATTTCCATTCATATTAAATGACTCTGTCACAGCCATCCAGGCATTATATTTTGCCTCGTTAGTAGCACCATCCGTTTTCTTATTTAGAATGGTGCCTCTGTGGTCCATTAAAATTTTAATCAGTCGCTCCTTTTCCTCGCCAGAGAAGTTTTGTCCTCTTTTCCTTTTTTCAGCCATTTCGGTTTTAGTTAATTGATTTGTACAGTAATGTGGGTAATATTGATCAGGAGTTTCAGTTGATGTACCTACTGTAAAACTACGAATAAGCGCAAACAACACAAAAATAACTATAATCTCTCCACTCGATAGTAAAATAACACGAATATTAAATCTCGAACGAAAATTTTAACGTATAATCTTAGCTGACAACTGTCATTTTTTTTTTAATAACTGCACGATTTCGTATTGTGCACACTTTATTACTACTTTATATAATTTTTCTTTATTTATCAAAGAAAATCTAACTGCCCCTAAGCTTTTATTATGTTTTTGGTGTTTTTGTAATTTTTAAATCAGGATATACCAACAAAATACAATATCGGTAATGTCATCGGCTAAAGTACGGTTTTCTCGCTACACAGATAAAAAAACATCTGTCACTTAACTAAGTGGCCCCTAACTAGGTATCACCTAAGCTGATGAAAATGAAACTAAGTAAGGGACCGATTTAGGTGATCCCTTAGCCTAGGGTATACTTAGTTAGGTGGAGTTTAGGGGTACCTTGGTGAGAATGGGCATTAGTCTTTCATCTATTTGTAGCGGGCATTTGTAACTGATTTATTAAGAAAACAAATGGCTCCCGTTACAATTTTATTGAATAAAATGTTGAACACAAATGGCGGCACAAAACCTGAGCGCATCTGCATTACGGGATTTGTTGAACTTGTGTAGGTATTTTGTAAATCCTCACAACTTCGTGGCGGTATATCCCGAACTTTACCCAAAACCGCTTTGCAATATTAATGTACGCTACGTGGTAATCATACTGATGTCGAAACCGAACTAAACAACTAACATTATAATAACTGTCTTGCTGCTTATCTTGCTTTCTAACGATCTTATTGATAAACGATTTGAGTAGCTTACTTCATAAACTATACAACTACATACTACAAATAATACAAATAAAAAGAACTGGACACGAGAATAGATAAATATCAGCAGAAATATTAGAAAACTACCTTCGTGTCAATCAATTGAAAATAGTTTAAATTAAAATTTGGATAATTTCTTAAGTTCTAAGTAAAGACACACGCATTTTATATCTCACAACTTTTCGATTTCGATATAAGTGTAAAAATGATTCAATAACATTTGAGGCATTAATTTCTATGTGTGTAATTCAGTTAAATGTGTAGAGGTCCGCACGTACTATAAAATGTCAAACCATAAAACGCATAGAATCCTGTGTCGTTGACGAAGCCCATGCCCCAAACCACGTTACGAAATGACAGTTCACATGACTCGATGAAATTCAATTTTCTTGACTCCTCGCTGCAGAGGATGCTTCGTCAGCTGCAAATTGGATGACACTGTGTAATGGGCGAAACAGTCTGCCGTATTGGACGCACGGGATTTTTGGCAACGGCTGCGGAGTAAACGGGGTCTAGTACAAGTGTTACATATCGAATTCAGGAATATCAAATCAGAGCCGTGTGTTTAATCAACTTAATATAATTATTTATCACCATGACACTAATATTATAATGGCAAAAAAATACGCGGGTGAGTAAATGAGTGTCTGTGTAAGTGTGTGTGTGTTTGTTACTATTTAAGGCAAAACAGATTTTAATGAAATTTATTTTATAGGTAGATTAGATCTTGGATTACATATAAGCAACGTTGAATCCCGGATTAATGCGGTAAAACCGCGGGGCGTGGCTAAAAGAATTATATGTACAACTATTGGGTGCTTGCGGCTTCACTCGCATTAAGAAGTGAAACTTGCATCATCATTTTCAAAAATCCTTTTTAACGAATGCCTACGTCATAACATCTACCTACTTTCATTCCAAATTTCAGCCCAATCCGTCCAGTGGTTTGGCCTGTGCGTTGATAGATCACTATATCAGTCAGTCTGTCACCTTTGAGTTTTATATATTTAGAAGATACAACACGGTTATGAACGCACAATCTTTAAAGAGTGCCTCGGTACATCAAAATTAACCACTTCTGTTTTATGATTTTTAAACAACAAGCCGTCTTCCACTTGGCATTTAATCAACATAAGATATAAATTAAGGTGTTACTTTACAGAATTCCAAATAATAACTAATAAAATCGAAACAACTCTACAAATTTTTATAAAACTTATCAACAGAATATGTTAAGTGACACAAAGTATATAACATCAGAATGTTACTGAAATTGTGCTCAGTTTGGAATACATTGAAGCTCTAGTAAGTTTGAGAACATTAAGAAACTTATCAAGTTTAGACTCAGGTTTACGACTACGCCAGTTTTGCAGCTGCACTTGGATTCCAGTTATATCTCGCTGTTTCTGACTTCAAATCTTTGATGTTAATTATGTAATGAACGGTATTTTTATAATACTTAAATTTGGTTGTGTATTTTGTGGTAATGATTCCAATTTTTATTACAATTACTGATTCTTTATTAATATTTTCTAATACAAAAAAAAATACAGAGCATGATTTTAAATTGAGTCCATAAATTCATAAAAAGGTAGCAAACAAACATTAACACCTACACAACATATACATAACATACACCTTTAACAAACTCATTCTTAAAATATTTCATTTGCTAGATAGGTATTAATTTTAGGACCTAATTGAATGCAAGCAACCGATCATCTTGATATTTGATATGTTTATGATAGTAATGTCATTTTATGAAATAAGTCATTTTATTCCAAAACCACGCAAGCAAAGCCTTAAATATATGTATAAAAATATATCTCTATATTCTATTTACTGGAGGATTTTATAATGTAACTTGAAAATTATAATCCAGGGGTCTTCAAATCTAGAATAAACAGGTTTCTTCTAGGCAAGCGTGGACACATCTTAGACTATATAGTGGTGCTTAACATCAGGCTGTGGTTAAACGAAAGACTATTTCGTGATAAAAAAATTGTATTGTACTCTTTTAAGGAATTTATTTATATTTATACCTCTAAACATAAGCCTATTACGTGATAAAAAATATTGTACTTATTGTACTTCTTCAAGGAATTGATATTTATACCTATTGGAATATTTGGGTGTATTGAAGTCAGACTTTTGAACACAGAGGCATTCTCATTTCAGCTATTCACTATCGGAGTCGCACCACGTACGAGCATTATTAAATTCCTATACCAATACACTCACATTACAATACACATATCAGTTAGATATTTCGTAACAGGTTTAACTTCAATAGGTGTTTTAAAATATAGGATATAAAGTAGCATTAGTCTTAATTTAGAGTATAATCCATCTGCATAATAAATATTAAATCAAACCAGCCATTTATATGTGAAAAAGTAAATAACATATACAAACGCAGTTGCGGAATTCCAGCTCTAATCTACCTCGACACCAAATTTTAGCCAATCAGTTTAGCAGTTTATGCGTAAAGAAGTAATCAGCAGTCACACACGCTCACATAAACTTTTACTCATATCATTTTAGTGGAATAAATCAGTCGGTAAACCATGTCAAAGGCCCTTAGGGCGGATTGCTAAACTCTTGACCCCAGAATTGGCCACTCTTAATCGATAAGAAGAAGAAGTGAGTTTAATACGACAGTTATTCTACTTGTACTAGATAAATCTAAAATCTTTGTCTTTTTACCACTTAACTAAAACCTCTCCGATTAGTAAAGTCGGTGCATACTAAGTATACGAGTATGTCTAATTAACTGCACTCCAGCGGCGAGACATGGCACTTGGCTCGCTAGTTATTAAATTACAAGTTAATTTTGCTAATGTTCTACGACTAACTTTGGCATAGACTAGACTGAATTAAATTGCAAAGAATGTAAAGTTAAAGCAACTTAACAAAAGCATACAGCCAAGTGATACTAGCGGCCAAATTCTTTTCTTAATAATAACGTTTTTTTAACTGGTTTTAAATTATTGTATGTTTTACTTAGATAGGGTGTGTTGATGACTTAACAACGCAACAAAAACTTTTTCGAACAAATTCATAAATGAAAAAATAGATCCTGTAAAAGATTTTTAAGAGCTTAAAAACCAAATAACAACTTTACCCATTTGTCAATTTTCCAGTTACATCATTTTCAAATTCGTAATAATTTGTAATCAGATACTACGAAAAAAATACTCAGTCATTAAAATCAACCTACACAATTACATTATAGGTACAACACATGTAAAACATATTATTATTTCATTTCAGATTTAATGTTAACAACACGAAACTCAGTGAAAACATCGAAAATTACGCGAGCGTTCAAAATAAAACGGTAAACGTGTGGATAATAACGTTCATTAAGTTCGCCCCTCATTAGTGTTCCAATTCCGTCTGAATTCAGGAAAAATCATGACAAAAAAAGAAAAGGATCATGGCACTGGCCGGGTTTTGGGACAACGCCTTATTTACTTACAGACCTTTGAGATGAACGGTCGTATAGATTGGGTAGCTTTAGTTATTTATTTTCCTCCAAGTAGCGCAGGTAGGCAGCTATATTGACAACGTAATTCTTTCCGACGCTTTATGGAGCTACTATTTACCCGGTTCCTTATTCCGGCGATGTAAGAGGATTTCAGAAAGTGTAGTGGAAATAAAATTCACGATTCCGCCTAAGACGAATATAAAAAATAGAAGACTGGTACCTTTTTTTTCAATTTTACTTACTACAACAGAACATAGGGAAAGAATTAGCAGTCATTCCTACTGATCAAAATATCTAATAATAACACCTTTTACTTAGAAGTTGAGAGTACATACCTTGGTTACTTCTTTTTTCAAACTCATAAAATAAAATGGAGATAGGAAGATAGGCTATTAAATAATAAGTACATAGTATATTTTTTATCAGAATTATACAGTAATACAGTATGATTTAGCTATATCACCTATAAAAAAATTATAGGTGTTATAGCTAAATTTCAAATTACCTATTTTCTTGCAACAAAGCACTACAAACAAAATGCAAATACGACAATACGAGCCTAAACGTGGCAACTATTTGCAAACTAGCTAACCTAAAACGGCAAACCAATGGGTTTGCTATCATCGTGGCATAAATGGCTAGAAAATTGGAATATACATTTTATTCAAACTTGCTAAAATCCTGTGATGCGTAGCGACCGTTCCAAACAATGTTGAAAATAATCAAATAGGATGCGTAACGATTTATACACACGATACATGCTACGCTATCATGCGTTCTTTTACCAGAAACTAATTAAATATTGGTGACATTTAACTATTCATAACAATTATTTTAAAACTCAACCTAACTTTTATGATGATTTTTACACATTCAAAATAATAATTATTTCAAGTAGGTATTATTAAAATGAAAAGCAAAACCGTACTTGATGATAGACGACCATCCCGTCTTGATATATAAAATCGAAAGAAATAATAATCAACATCTAGAAAAACATAAATTTTATTGAAAAACTAAGAATTTATTTCGAAGATTTTACGATTGTATTACATCCATATAATATTTGGAAAGTCCCGTCTTCTCTAATTCCCAGATTTGCCAGCCAGTTATGTTTGTATATCCACTTAAAAAGCCCGAAGGTGCGTTAATACAGGTGAAGGTAAACATTTGGGCCAGAGGAGACTTGAGACAACCCTCCGATGGATCTGAGAGGAAGTGACCTGAATCCTTTACCGTCAGCATTATTCACCTAACATCCACTTACATTTACTTAAATGGGTTCGTCTAAATTAAACGCACTTCATTTACAAGGAAATTGCTAAGAGGACCCATTTACGGGGACTGGTTTATTTTTCGTTACAGGATAACAAAGATCTGATAATTCATTCATAATATGGTTACGTAATAAGAAAAGTTTTTTGACAATGTTTTTAGTAGTGGATGGGTACCCGCGGCTTTGCTCGCTATCTTTCGGGAGTATCGGGATAAAAAATCGATGTCTCCCGAGTTTTCTCACTCCGTTACGGCATGAATGAAATAAAATACGAATGAACCATTTAATATACCTTAATGTTTCAAAACTTCCCGAGTACTCTCAATCAAAGCGTATATTCGTCTTTCAGACATGAAAAACTATAATCAGATTTATTATTCCCCGCCCCGTCAGCCCAGTCTATCATCGCTACGCACTAGCTTGTAGTTAACATAACACCCATTCCGGGTGGCCGGTTTGCGTTCAATTGCTCAACCATAATTGCCGCAGCTCTGTTAATTAGCCGCCTGTACCGATTGCCTGTGTTTAACTAACCATAACCCAATTATATTCGTACCTTGCCCAAACACCCTAACAACGAATCGGACAAGTTTCACAGGTTTCTTTGGTAGATGTAATTGTTGTTTTCTAAGAATTGCTGTCCCTTACAAGAGTTTTTCTAGAATTGTGTTGGTACCTAACAAGGTACTTAACTAGGTAACTACCTACTGTGATCTTGTTTTATTTTGCTCGTAAGTTTCTTTATGAGCAAACGACATCGTTTTTATATAAATAGTCGAATGTGTGTCACGTTCATACATATTTACTTTTAACTTGCACTGGGAATGCAATACTATTAGGCAACCCTATTAAAATAATTTAAAATGAAATAAAGCTATCCATTTATTCATGTAGTTGAAGTATCAGATTTCAAGCTCTTAATATTTTTTCAAAGCTTACACATTTCAGTTATGAAACTCAGCGTTATTGGGCACCCACTTTGGGCGGTACGGTCGGTAAATAAAGCGAGTTAAAATCGCTTGCTTTCTTGACGCAAGTGGTAAAAACAAGCTAAAGTTTTCACATTATTTCTCTGAGGGAGAGCCGGGGTAAAGCAAGAAGTGTGGAAGTTTGCGGAGATGTTTAAATTGTCGCTTCTGTACACGAAACTGTTGGCGGCGTGTGCTGCCATCTGTGACCCGCACCGAGTAATGACGGAATAAAAGGAAGCTTTCTATGTAGGTATTAGCTGATATAACGAATAATAAGCAAGAGTATCCACGTTGCGGGGTATGTCAGGCTCGGAGCTAAAGAGACTTCTTTACCGACTAAAACCTACCACGATGTCCCTTCGTCTTGGATAGCACGGATTTCGCGGGTAAGCGAGCAATACTCCTCCGCAAACGTTGTCTATCCTGTTTCAACATCTGAAAACTGTCAGACACGTGTAATATCTACTAATCTGGGTGTAATATTAAACCTCATATCTTCCTGCTAATCTCTCCTTATATCAAACTAGCTGTGCCAGCGACTTCGTCCGCATAGAATAGTTATTAACGGAAGCTCTCAAATGAATAATTTTCTCTATTTTCCTACATTTTCCATGGTTTTTTCGCTCCTATTAGTTGCAGCGTGATGTTATATAGTCTAAAGCCTTCCTCGATAAATGGTCTATTCAACACAAAAAGAAATTTTCAAATCGCAACAGTAATTCCTGACATTAGCGCGTTCAAACAAACAAACTCTTCAGCTTTATGATATTAAGTATAGATGTTTATCTATACTATTATTATGGCTGTTTAGCTATATATCCAAATACACATCCCAGTCCATCCGAAACTATATAGTGAAATAGGTTTCATTGAAAGGAAGCTAATCCGAGCCATTTCGCGGTAACTAGCTCAGAGCCGATAGCCGTGACGGCCCTCCAAACTGCATCCAAGCAAGTTGGCGACCAAATCTAGAGTGCAAGCCGAGTCAAGTTGTGACCGAATCGAAGTAGAGCCCAGTCAACTCGGGCGGACGTCGAATTTGAACAAAGTTAGTTTGTTGCGGATTCCGACATGGCCGGCCACTCAATCGCCGTGCCGGCCGATTGTGCACCAACTCTCAACTAGAACCAATTCAAATATTGACGAGTTTCACGATTTCTCAGTTTAGCTCCCCGTTAACGGCGTTTTGGATCCAGATGATAATTTAATTAATTTTCTTAGACGGTGCCAATGAAGAGCTCGAGTTTTGAAAGTTGGAAAAGTTTGGAAGGTTCTGCCTAGGTAATTACGTCAATACGAAACGATGAAAGGAAGTCTTTTCATAGTCAAATGCTAGTTGTGCAGAAGAAAAAGAAAAGTTTATTTGAGAACGTTAAACTCTGGTGTCGTTTAAAGCATCGAAATATATTACTAGTATAGAACAGATAATCCGAACCAAAGCTTTGTTATGTCGTCTTACCAAACTATTAAAATATGCAGCGCTTAAAAGCGTACAGAGTACTGTGCGCTGGTGTATATGCAAAATGGCGGCGCCCGGCAGCCCGTTTCTCGTAAGCATTGTTACATCGCGAAAAAAATTAAATCAAAGAGTTTTCAACGTTTAAATGTCTACTTACCGATGAAATGTTAAACCATCACTTCTTTTTGATGTTCTGGAGTGTATACGGCAGTCTTTAAGAACACAACCAGGCATTTGATGTTGTTATTTATGCGAGTCAAACACAACTACTCTCCACGGGCGTTGGATACTCACTGGATAGCTGCTGCACAGCGTGCAGCAAAAGCGTGGCGTAAAATCATGCAACGCGTTGCCTTCTCTTTACGTAGTAGTAATAACTCTATGGTTTAAAGCGGTCTTGTATATTTAAATTGCTATTTCAGAACAAATAGCAGGAAATTGCGACTGTTTGTAGAAAAATGGATTACTAGAACTGTCATAAAAACAAAAACATACATGAATACGAGTGACATTTTAATTAGAATGTGTTCATCATCACATTTCACGAAAAACATTAATTCTGTGACTATTGTCATCAATAATCTGAAACTGTAGTGTATTTTAATGACAACATACACTACACACAAATTTCCTGTTTCTGTTCCGGGAAGTGACCATTTATTTATTCATTATTTTTCCCAGAATACGCTACGATGACAAACAAACCATTTTACCAAGAATTTTGTACACCTCCTAATATTGGTACCAGCTGTCAGGAGCGCTAATACCTTTTGACAAAGATTCGAATTTCGACCTATTTATATTTCGAGGAACTCTTGCGAGAATTTAAAAGCTGTGATGAATTTTTAGTTTGATCACGCCACATATATTCGTGTTAATCAGACTTGGGATTTGTACTGAAAAATAGTTAAAAGAACCGACATAAAGGTAAACCAAATAAAGTCCAGAGGTAGGTATGACTTGTAATGTAAATATCAGCATACATTTTAATAACTTCTTATATGTTATCACAATGTCAACATTGAACCACACTCATCTCTTTGATAAGAAAACTGAACATAATATGTACAAAACGGAAGTTAAACATAACATAAATCATAATTTTCAATTTAAACCCATGTTTTTTAATACATTTAGAAATGACCTAAGCCAAATTTTAATGACTACGTTTGCGTCAAATTACGTATAGTAAAAAAAAAACAAAATGAACAAAATAGCATAATTCTAAATACGAATAATAGCCTTACCGGCCTTCCGAGGTCGGAGTAAACAAATCCGTTGAAATGCGCAGTGCACTAATCTGAACATGGTTCGTGTGGTGGATTAAGGCACTAATGGGCTCTGTTTCAGCTCCATAATCCATACTGTGGTTGTAGCAGCACCATGCTAGCTTGACTCCAAGCTCGAATGTAGGCTTTATCATTAGCATAATCAGCCATCTATAGCCACTGGAAATAGAGTCAGTGGAAAGTTATAAAACTGAGGTTAGATGTAAAATGTCAGATGAAATAAAAAAAGTTTTTTAAGGCGCACTTTTTGAACAATTGTGGCTCAGCGGTTCCGGTGTCTGCTTTTCATCCAGACCCACCCTGGTTCGAATAATTGGGCCCTAAACCAATGACTTCTATAAATGAAATTTGTGCATGAGAGATGGTTCCAAAATAAACACATAACATTGGTTCATATTTCACATACATAACTATTTTGATTTTAATCAATGCCTGTTTGCTATGGACATCAAATTTGCTCAGTTCAAATAATGTCTATAAATGTAAATACATCGCTTCGCTGGCTCTGTAGTATACTGCATTATAAATGTAGCTAATGATATTTTACTTTCTATTATGCAACGGTGCCTAAACGATATATGAAAGTTTGAAGGACAGATCTGAATTGTAACAGGCAACATAATAATGGTTTATAGCAAACGTGCATTATTGGCGTAAACATAACAAAAGAACTTAATATTTTTACAAGAGGCGGCCTTATGACCTTAAGTGATCTCTTCCTTGACAACCTTGGAAAGAAAAAGCGGGATTGTTCTTTTTTTCACAAAGATGCATGTGCTAGCTTTCAAGCGTAAATCCAGTTATTTGAAATTAAATTTCCCGTCACCTAGGACTGCATTGCGAGGTAGAATTGCGGTATCGTGAGGTCCATTCTTGGCATATCTGTACCTCATGGACTGGACTGAATTGCCTCGTGTGAAGTGAGAATTATGTGGAGATCATGAATTAAATATACACTTAAAACAAGGCACCATGTTTTGTCTGTCAGTAAACATTTTATAATAGCAAAAATGTCAAAAAAGAAATTAAGAAAATAACATAAAATATAATCTCTTTTTCAGACAGTTTGCTGGTCTGTTTAATTCCAATTCATAATTTATGAATAGGTAAGTGGTTCTAGATTACAATTTAGTCAGGCTGTTTTAAATTTGACAGACGTTTTAAATTATATTTTCGTGTTTTAAATAATATTACTTGATTTGACATGATTTAAAGTTATTTTATGCATTTTTACTATTTTATTAAACTTTATTTTATGTTGTTAACTCGCGCACTATAAATTTTCAATACAAATTTGAGTTTTGATGACTAGCCTATTACACTTGTAACTCATAAATTAGTGCTAAATGGAAAGGTAATAAAAATAGAAAAGCAACTTTAATAGTTTCGCAATTTCAATTCAATTCCAAAACAATTCCGTTCCAAACCGGGTGAAATAATTGACATCGTTTGCGCCCTCGCTAATTAAAGCCTAGTTGCGGCTCGCTGGTAAACAGTTAATGGATACTTAATTATAAAGACTTCATTAAATCTTCAATTAGAAATCAATATTCTATCTTCACGTTAATTGAATTGTAAATGAAGACGATAATAAGCGAGCTTCCAAATAATTAAATTCAAAGCAGTCTCGTTAGTAACATTCTCTCGCAACACTTTTATAAACGTTTTTACCAGATCAGACACTGAACTGACATCTTACTTGGGAGCGGAAAAATTTAAAGTATTTCTCGAAATCTCCAAGTTCATTTCAGGACATTATGTAACTCGGAGTGAATAAACGAGAAATATGCGGTCGGTCGTGTTTTGTTTTAGCGTTTATAAAGCGGGGTGCCTTTATGGTTTATAGCTCAATAATATAGGCCGTAAAAAGAGCCCGGTCCCTCGGACGAGGCTATGCTCTACAATTGAGTCGTCCTGGTACGTCCCTCCGACTCCTTTAGGACTCCTTGAATAATTCCGCTTTGTAGGTACCTAACAAGATGGAAATG
This sequence comes from Macaria notata, assembly GCA_927399415.1. Lineage (NCBI taxonomy): Eukaryota > Metazoa > Arthropoda > Insecta > Lepidoptera > Geometridae > Macaria > Macaria notata. Next base: position 7,949,074 of record OV656733.1, read on the forward strand.
TTCTGTGTGTTCGTTCCTTTGTTATCTGTTTTATACAGTAGGTCGCGATATCAGTTATTTACGACTGGTATTCGCTTTCTGCCGTAGAAAAATAAAATGTGATGCGTCCCGGAAATAAAACGAAGGCAGTATGTGCGAGGCTTAAATGGCGAACTTAGAAGCCCCTTTGCACTTGAACGAATTTCCGCTTCAACTTTTATTTCCTTCGTTTACAAGTTTTAATTACCTGTTAACGGGTCTTACGTGTGTTAAGCTAGATAAGTTGAATTATTTAAAAAGTTTCCCTTAAAATTGGCGATAAATCATGTTTTCAGAAAGTTGCAGAAACGCGCAATATGAATCTGGTGGCTAACCAAGTTCTGTGATCTCTGGAATAACTTATTCGTTTGTTTGAGAATGTATTTTTTTTATTTTTGCCCTGAAATAAAAATATATATGAAAGAAAATGATTATTACAAAGTTTTTCCAGCTCAGTTTCACAAAAAGAAAAGCTGGAGTGCACTCAAAAGAGCACGTTCTATAAAAAGCAGCGCTTTCTTCCTTATTGGTTTCCGAGAAAGCAAGTCTTCAAGTTTCATATCCGATGGATCCCTTAAGCTTTAAGACGGTTTAAGATGATAGATAAGCGTCGCAGCTTAATTTGTTAAGATTTTTTAAGTTTGAGTTTGCTCCATGAATCTTCTTAACACTTCCTATCTTTGAGTTATCGGTGAATTCTTGCGTGGAACTTTGTTTTCAACTCGGGCAAAATTGTTTTTCAATTGAATACTGTGGATGCTTTCGTGAAAGATACAATTTGAACTTCGACAGGCTTAATGAGTCTCATAGATTAATTGCAAAACTTTTTCCTTTTGACGAAATCCATATGAATCTATTAATAATTGGAAAATTAATCTAATTTCTGCCCAACGTTTATCACAACTTTAATTGTTATAAATTTAAGTTAAATTTATGCGGCTATAAATATTATAGCTTTTTCAAACAAAAATCTTGTTTGATTTCTATTTGTTAAAATTTGAGAAATTTATATATCACAACCTCTGACAGAGATAAATAGACAAGGAACAATGTGGGTCTCACTAAATACTACTACTATACTATAACAACTGAAAACAAAGGTTCCAGAACATTTAGGCTAATATTCTCCAGACTAACTATCCGGCCTAGATTTGCGAGTCCAACACAAGAAACAATAGCCCATCATCAGCCCACATAATCCCGGAGTAGAAAACAATAAACGACCACCAAAACACAAACGGGCGTACAATCGATGCGAACCTACAAAAGCCCATCACAAATTACAAACTAATCATAGCCGCCAATTGGTCGGAGCTCGGAAAAGGTTAATTTTGCCAATCGCGGCTGTGAGTCGGGAACTCGCCGGTCGCACCCCGCCAATTAGCTTTTACTGCCCTTGTGGTCCGATAACTACTCTACTAGACTTATCTATCCGGCGATCCGGTTGTTACGCGCCGGTAAACACGGCCGAATTGTATCTCACATCGTATTTGCCCTGTTTACGGGTTCTGATGATAGAGAACCGACAATTCTGTTTTATTGTGCGAGTGGTTCGGCCGACTTGGGTTTATTAGCGATGTAGATGTTATTAATGGAAGCGACAGTGACTTTCATGTGTAAGTACGGTTAGGTGATTATAATAATAATCTTGCGTGTAACTATATTATTATACTCGTATTTTATTAATTAAAAATACTCGCAACTAAAAACGTATAAAAAAAAATACTTACACATGCTAGATATATATGTATACACTGCAGCTATATGTATGAACTTATCCATTTTGTAATGTAGGTAACTATTTCAATGCAATTTTGTTAAAATATTCCGAAATAACCAAATGCTACGTGACATTTGCATATTTTATCTAATGCAAAAGGGTAGTCGCCTGGGACCAAATGTAGAAGAACGTTATGTTTTTACCTGAGTTTTGTAGTTTTACTGTTGTACCATACTGTTTATCGTGTTTTGAGTCTTAGATGCCTTTAGTTTTAAATCATTTATTTTGTTAAATATTTTCATAGTAATTTGAGCCTTACAAAGAAAATATACCACACAAACACTGATTCATCGGTAGAAGTTCCAAGAATTCGCACAAAGCGTATTGCTTCTACTTTTATTATATAAGTAAGAAAGATAAATTTTTAATAGTCTCAGAATAATGTTTAAAAAAAACCAAGTCCGAATTCGTAAATATTAATCATATTCTCCATCCCGTCGCATGCCATCTCTATAATGAAGTTTGGAGGTCTATAGAAAGCCGGAAATATAGTGACGGCTATTGTGAAGAAAATGGGTCGATAGATATACTTAGAGCGCGAATCCATTGTCACGAGTGCAATATCAATTTTACAGAACGTCGGTCGGAGTTCCCGAAGCAATCGAGTCATATCTGGGCGAGTGCTCTCGCCAACTCGGCCAATCCTAGCACATAAACATCCAGTGTATTGTTTAACTTTCTCTCTGCCGGCGACACATAAACTCACAAATCCTACAGAGCTGCGAGCGTCTGAGAAATTTTCCAAGTCAACGAAAGCAAGCGGCGACAATATAACCGACCTACGTCTTATTTTTCAGGAGAGTCGACCCGTTACAAGAGCAGAGATTTACATTTGAAATAGGCTGAGACTCTCTTTTATTTCTCTCCTATTTTTTTTTCTGTCGCGCTTGTTCGCCAACCTCGCTGCAGCTTCCGACTTGTAGTTTTTATTTAAGTTTATTTAAGCGAAAGAAATGAAGCCCGAGATTATATTGGCATCTCTAATAGTTTTCTTTTTATTTGAGCCATTAATATTTTTGAACCCTACGTTTTACGTTTTTAATATTTGTTTTCATATCAGAGTAGGAACGTAATTTAAGTAAACTTTAATATATATAGAATTTTATTAAATTTCATCAGAGTAGGTGCAATATACAAACACGAACAGTAAATTGAATAGTGAATAGAGTAAAGTTCAATGTAGGCATCTTAAAGGAGTGAAATTTACTTAGTAGGTACCTACCTATCCAAAATAGGAGACTAAAATTATCTTCGTGAAATTAAGTGAACAGATGGGTGCAAGCTCACACTTTATACCCATAAACTTTTTTATTTTATTTACAATAATAAAATATAAAAACAAGTGAAGGAAAACTAAACATACTACTTCTAACTACTACAAAAACGAGCACTTAGAAAATCTTTAGAAAAGCCTAAAGATAATCTAAGTGCTCCAGCCCACTACCAGAGGGCAGCGTGCCCAGCATGCTGGCCGCATTACCACGCTGTATGGCAATGCTGTTACGTTAAGCCAGAAAAAGGCCAGCATTTTGGTCATGCGTCGCGTCAACCAAGCGCTCCGAGAGGTTTTGGAAAATAGTATGGGCTCCCGGACCCCACGGCCCCAAAGTCTCGGATGGGTGCATAAATATCTTCAGAGATAATTTTAAAGTTAGCGATCTCGGTCGAGCGGTGGCTTATTTGATTAAACAACTAATTTTTAATTACTCTTCCAATTTGCTATGTAAATGGATGAAGTTTGCATAATTTTTCATTTGAGTACTCATCACACCATTAATAAGTGTTGGCTACAAGAAATTAAGCTAACGAGTATTTAATCCCCCTCAATGTACAGCACTCTACGTAAGTTTTTTATTTTGTTTATCTCGAGAAGTTAAACTACATAATGTTATAGTTAAAGCATATTAGGTATATAGTAAATATCTCTAAAGAGAAGATATTAGAATAAATAGTAATTAAATGAATTTGTGTAAATAAGTAAGTCTATTACATAATTACATTACCACAATGTACACTTTCATGCTCCTTTTTATTTAAATTAATCCTACGTATTTATGTTGCAAACTAACCCCACAAAGTAGATGTAGGTTAAAAACGTTAAAAATGTCTGTCGCTGGAAAAACTAACGACGTCATTATGTGAGAAAGCAGGTGCTTGCAAAGCCAACCTTTTTATACCATAGTGGTTCCAAAAACTAAGAGAAGATTCGAGGAGCAATACTCGTAACTCCTAATAACGCTACATGTGAGGCTTGGAAAAAGTATTTATAAGGGTTAAAATGTATTTTTTCATAGGTAAAAATGTGTTTTATGCGTAATATGAGATATGGTTGCTAGAGTATGTAGAGTAGTTGTGTATTTACAATGTACATCCTACATTTTCACTGAATAAATAGAAAATGAAGTTTTCGGAAACAATTTGTTGACGGTAGGAATTTTGCTTTTCAAAATATTGTATGTAATAATTAAACAGAATAATTGAGGTAGCTGGAAAAACGGATTTGTAATACAAATATTGGGTTATGTTATTGTTTTTGGTTTATTATACAACAAAAATGGTCTAGTATTTTTTAATTATTGAAACATGTTAGTTTATATAGGTCAGCGCTATAAAAAATATTAACTTAGCGACTTTTGAACGAACAGCGTAGTCAATAAACTTTATTTATTTATTTATTTACAGACACAAAAACTGCTTACAAACTAAAATTTATAATAAAATACAAACATGACCTAGTTAGTAGTAGAATGTTTAGTTTTTTTCCCTTGTTTTTATATTTTACTATTATTTTAAAAAAAACATGACCTTATATGTAAAACAATTTAAAATTTGTAAGTCTAACTATTGTGTTAAAATAGTCAAAATTTTGACATCTTTATGAAAAAGTTAAATTAATTAATTCAAATTTCTGCCACAGAGAGCCTAGAAAACAATTTGAATACGGCCTTAACAGAAATCAGGATAATCCATTTCACGGCGACTTTTCTACAGAGAATAATTCAAGCAAGCACTACGTCTCGAGGATCGCTGGGAAAAAATCATTCTTTTGTATTTTACTTTGTAATTAATCATGTTGGATGCTCTTCCTTTACTTTGCCGCTATAGAATTTTGAACAGCTTCGAAACTTTAAAAGCATTTCAATATTGGCATAAACAAATATAGCTCCGTCATGGTTTGCGAACTTGGAAAAATAATGTTGTCTTTGTTTATTGAAACAATAATGAAAAAAAAAATTGCACAGGAAATATATACATTATATTTAAAAGTATTATCAAAGTAAACATAACCTCAAAGTGCTCACATTAAAAGTGTTTACATAGTATGTAAATGGCAGTATTTGAAAAAAATGAATAGTAATTCATTTTTTTAATCGTGCCTGAATGTCAAACTTTCTGACTGGAGATAAAGGTTATTTTTTATAGTATTTTATTATTTTATCTATACTTAATATTATAAAGCTGAAGAGTTTGTTTGTTTGAACGCGCTAATCTCAGGAACTGCTGGTGCGAACAACGACATTAATATAATGTCGTTGGGTGCGAATTGTTTTTTTGTGTGTTGAATACACCATTTATCGAGGAAGGCTTTAGGCTATAAAACATCACGCTGCAACTAATAGGATCGAAAAAACAATGGAAAATGTGGAAAAAACGGGGAAAATTATTATAAATATCTTTGAGGGCTCCCGTTGCGTGCGCTGCGAAAACAGTTCAAGTCGTGGGTAACAGCTGAAGAGGTTGTTTGCAAAAATAAATATGTTGCCCAAAATAACTATTCCACGAGGACGAAGTCGCAGGCACAGCAAGTTTACTATAGGATCGACGGCACAACACACATGAAGCGATTATTCTTTCCACATCATCCCAGCAGCAACATTACGTACCGTCTACATTATTTATTGCACTGCGACTCCGCTGAGTATATTTCTCGGAAGCACCAGCTGAGCAATTTCATTTATTCCTTAGTACCTACCTATTCATTGTTACACTTGCTTAAAGTTTCTTGAACTAGATAAATTAGCTTAGAGTGCCGGTTCCTGCCCGAGACGTCCTATTATTGTGCAAGCCACGCGCTTCTGCGACACTGGAAATATTGTTCTTTGTAATAAAACTCTATTAACACGTTATAGAGAAACTTGCCTGGGAAAGATAGTGGACTCTTTAGTTTTGTTTTTAGTTTATCTGTTTGCTGTTGAGATTTTAAATGGCGTGCTAAGTTATATTTAGAGAACGTATTTATAAATATGAAAGTAGCCATTATCGTTATTCAAATCTTATATTGTTATCAAGGTATCCATAAAATACATACTTGACTTCATTATGAGTCAAGCAGCAATACTATGTTTTAGGCAATTTGGATTCATAAAAAACTTAGTACTTTTCAACGTTGTGATATTTTGCTTAAGGCTTTTAACTGACATTATTCTAAATTTGTTGACTATTAAAGATCGATAGAAAGATAGATAAAACTCTTTAATGTAACAAACATTGAAAAAAAGACAAACAGAAACACAAAAGAGTTAAAAAATAGTGCCACAACTGGCTGTCTTATCGCTAATAAAGCATTTTTACGAATGAGTAAGTAATTTTACATTTACATCCAATCAACCCTGCTATCTCTGTCCAGCTCTAACCATCAGAGCATTTAACCTGCGACAGTTCAGTCCAATTAAAAATACTAGTCCTTTGTCAGCTCATTAATACTAACCGAGTAATGGCAGTTAATCAAGGCGCAGTCCGGCTGGCTTTGTAGGATAATCACTCCATGCCTCCACGGATCGCTATGGCCATTCAAAACCGTACGTGCAATGTATAGGAACTATATAGGTTGGTCGATTGTCATGAGACGCAAGGTCGCTTTCTTTGGACATATGCAAAGAGGATCCCTATATGAATTCCCACGGTTGATCCTCGAAGGCAAGATTCCGGGAAAAAGAAGCCCTGGCCGTCAAAGGATGAAATGGCTAGACGACATCAAGAAATGGACAAAGCTAAGCTACCCGCATCTAAAAGAAGCAGCATGGGATCGCAAGAAGTTTTGCCAACTGACCTCCGAACTTCAATATGAAGATGGCACCCGATGATGATGATAGGTTGGTTAGGTACATAATAATATATAGATGTAAACTATACGATACAGTGTTATTTCTGTTTGTGTTATTCTTGTTTATGTGGTTTCTGGAGTGCAAGATTTGATTTCATGAATCGTGATGTCATTTTTTGTATTAATGATTTTCAAATCAAATTAAATATAAATTTATTTACAGTACAGTTATACATGGTAGCACATTTATATAATTAGATCAATACAGTATTATAAAAACAGAACTAGATTATGTGCGCTTCCAACGGGCCCCGAACTAGGCCAGGCCTGTATCTCGGTGGCCCAAAACAGAATTATTATTTAGATTAAGGTATATGTTCGCGCGTTTCTGGAGATTTTAGACTGATTCTGATTTTACAGTTACATAATTAACCGACTTCCAAAAAGGAGGTTATCAAGTCTTCTGAAACTTTTTTTTGTTGTTTCAGATTCGATTCCATGAGAAATTTTCATTTTAGACAATGATAATGATTTTAGATTATATAAAAGATACTTTTTGGAAAATTGAATCAGGTATCTTCTTCTTCTTATCGAATGAGAGTGGGCTACTTTGCTGTCGAGAGTTTATCAAGCCACCCTAAGGGCCTCTGACGTGGCTTAACGACTGCCCTTAAACCTTAACTGGAATGAAAACTAATCATACACAATTACACATACGAACATACAAGAAGTTTTACCTTTATAATATTAGTATAACAATACCCACAAACCGATTAAGTACATTAAATTAACTTGATAGTCTAATAAAGTTTTCTTACAAAATTTACGTGCCTAAAAACCCTAACATTTCCTGTGTTTTCACCAGAAAAATAAATGTAAAACAGGGGCTTATTTATGTACTTACAAGTCAGATAACAAACAAACCCTTCGTGGTATTTATTTTTCTATCCATCCTTCAGACTTCCGCTAGTTACTCGCTGACGACGAATTTTCCTTTGAAATAGTTACGGTGAGGAACATAAAAAGAGTTTTTCATTTAAGGTAATCTGTTTCTAAAGAGCCAACTGAGAATGTTTCTTTCTAAAATTGTTTATTAATAAAGATGTTTAATTGAATGTGAGTGCATTTTAGATGTCATGCAGTTACAAGTACTCGCTTTTAATTTACAATTAATCTAATTATCTGGCAGCTTTTTAATGTAATTTAGCCAACTAACATTGGAAGTTCTGGTTCTTCTTTTGAAATATCGTTTGTTGTTTTAATATATTCTGTTGCGGACTCTTCTTCTTATCAAATGAGAGGAGCCAACTCTGGTGTCAAGAGTTTATCAAGCCGCCCTAAGGCCTCTGACATGGCTTAACGACTGCCGTACTAGACAAACAGCCGAGACCGTCAACGTGTCATGTGTTGCGGACTAAACTTTTTCTATGGAACAGCCGATGTTTTTTCATGTTATGTCATTAAGCTTTATACGACGATTGGTGCCTAGTGAAAGAGATAAGAAAATAAAGGTAAGAAGATGGGCCATTTAAAGATTTCTAGTTTTTCTTAGAAAAATAAACCTACAACAATGACGAAATAATTTCAACTAGCAACCCACTAAATAAATCGTTATTCCTCGATTTCTTTTTCTTTATTTACTGAAGACTGATACTTTTTCAGCTCGTTCTCTCGGCTTGTGATATCTTATTTTTAAACTACAGTTTATTTATTGCTATTGCTTTTGTGTCTTGAATTTGTAAGCATAAATCCCGGGGCTGAGCGTAAACCTACATTTGAGGTACGGCTGCGAAACCAATACTTGTGCGAGACAAAGAACCTTATATTTCCATTAGCTGTCGACAGTTCGATACGAACTTAGACAATGTAGTCTAGAAGCACCTAAATAAAGTAATACACTAATAAAATAATACGGGCGTATGGACTAGATGTGTTTTATGTGGCTAAAACGGTATTGATTTAATTAATATTAATTGGATAAACCATCATATTTAATCCAAGCCTCAATATCAATCTTTGAGTCGTATAATTACTCATGAAGGTGGTCCCTGTAGAATAAATTCGAAAGAGGAGTTCTCTTGGGCAGCCATTTCGAGGTTTTTCCGCATAGCTGCCAAATAAGATACACACAAACACACGGTTATATAGTTACAAATACATATATTAGTGAATGATGATGTCAACCGGGCGTTTATTATTACAAAATGTTTAAATAGTATGTAGACTCAAAAACGAATTATACCTTTTATCAACCAATCTTAAAGTAGTAGAATATTATGTGTGCTAGTTTTTTTGGCATATCGGATGTATTTCATAACGAGGAATCTCTTGGGTGTGATATCGTTGAATAAAACTAATCCGGAGTGTGGCCACACTGGAGTGGGACTAGAATAGCTACTCTATAGTAGTGAAGAAGTGAAACGAGTAAGCTGGCAACACTAGCATTTAGCCGTGTTTTATCTGAGTGAGCTGCTTTGTCGTTTGGATTTTGTGAGATGCCTTTTATTGAGAGTGGTTTGATGTGTTTAGGAAGTATATTTAGAGTAAGTCTTACTAGTGTATGTACATTATTAAACAAAACCATAAAGTAGAATTTAAAAAGATGACAATCACAACTACAAACTATAATTATAGGTATCTATAATAACGTCACGTAAAAAATTCGGTTTTCATCGTCGATATCGCTTGATAAAAAATATATCTAAATAGTTATTGAAGCTCTAATTAAAACAATAATAGTTTGTGAGACTTTCCATCCACCTTATTTACAATCAATTATTAAGTTGACTTTTTATATTTCGTTAAAAATAAATTTATCGGGCTTAAACATGTCTAAGAAAGAATTTTGTAACTAGTATTTAGTGTCTCTAGTGAATTCAAGGGCTTAAGTAAATTGTTTCCTTTTGTTCGCCTCTGGAATACAAAAGGAGGTGGGAGTTCAGAAAGTATTTTTTTGTTTAAACTCACTACCGATTTTGTAAGGAAATCCATTAGTGTAATGCTTCGACATTGAACCATGTACCGTCGACGTCTTGGGATTTGAAAACTAGACACAAATAAATTGAGCTCGTGTGATTTGCATAGCATTAAAATGATTGCAATTATCAAAATGTGTGTACAGCGAATACCGCTTAAGTACTAAGTAAAGAGCGTCAGTAACTCAAAAGATTAATGAGTAATGAATCACTCTAAAAGAGCTCTAAATTCACAGAGGCGACAGTGAGCCGTCTTATTCAAGCACATGTGAGTAAGGTACGTACCTACTCTGCTTTATACGTACTCTGTACACTGTACAGACTACAGAGTGCACGGCACTTTATTTTAGCGTCATCAAGCTTGCCTCCCTGACGGCTTACACATGAATTCGGGGATAGACAAAGAGTATGCGCGATGAAAGAGCTTTTCATACATCTCCGAGTTTCGAGGGCTGCTTGTTGTGATAACAGTTAACGAGTGCTCTAGTAAATAAACTATTGTGTACGTTATCGCCCTGTTTTATCTAAAATGGGTGAGTGAGGTTAGACACAAAGTGGCTGGAATAGATTTGTAGCGAAATGGTTTTTTGGCTTGTTCCTTTTTTTATTTCTTAGACTAATGCCTACAAATTTTTAATGTATATATTTCTATGCATTACTTATTGATTTCAATGTTGTTTTTAGGATATTCATTGCTTTGGATAAATTTTAAAAGAAATATTGGATGAAAATGGAACGTTTCCAAAAATTACTAATTAAAATCACTAATCAGTTTCTATTTTCAACTTGTTTAGAAACAAGTGGGACTCGTAATCAAATAAAGCAAAGTAGCGTTCTATTTAAGTAAAAGCGAATGTTTGGAAGCATTTAATCAAATCTACGTCTCAAATTAATTAAGGACAAGACTGTAGAAAATGTATTGGCGGGGGTTTCATGTTATTTGCCCCGGTTGGACTCTTTAGTCGTTTAACAAAATGACGGGGCCTTTTTATCTTATTCGGGCTGCAATTTGTTTCTGGCTCTATTTTCTCCAGACCGCAAACCAACGGTGCTGTTTTGAATATCCCTTTTCTCCGAAATTAAACAGAATTCTTTTATGTAACAAACGAAATTGACGAAGGCCGGCGTTTGGTGAAAGTTTTGAAGGCGTGTGATTTTTTTTCTGACAGAAGATTTATTTATGAGTTTGTTTATTTGTTTATTAGGTGTAAATTTGGGTTTGAGTATAGCCCTCGAATGTTAAGCGTAACTGGAGTTTCAAGTGAAACATGCTTGCCTAGTAACGGTTTTTTTTTTACAAAATTCAATGTAAATTGTATGTTAAATTTTAATTATTTTTTAACAAACTCAGATCAGATTTTATCGTAAACTATAATAATTGTACCAAAAAATACACATATATGTCAGTAAAATTTAATCAAAATTACATTTTTTTTTATTACGAACAAAAGTTGATCTTTACAAGCAAATTCTTCTTCTTCTCAGTCGTAAGACTCTTGCCAGAGTGGTCGTTACAAGCAAATGCAAGCTTCAAATAAAACTCTACCCACACATAATCAATAGCAAACCGAACTGCATCAGTGAATACGATAAAGTTTGTTACCAAGCTACACATCTATAAATGTCCAGGTATATCTGATGTCCATGTAATGAGAACGTACATCGTTAGTATTTGCCGAGTTGCTCTTTAATTCGTTTACTAACGACTTTGCTATAGGAATACCGAAATATGTGGATGTGACTGGAGGAAATGAATTTCAGATGGTATGATTACTGTGAGAGATTAAAAAGTGTGAAAAATAAGTACGTGGAGAGCCATAGTGACAAATAATTAGTATGTTATAAAAAGATAAAGATAAAGATAAAGAATCTTTATTGATAATGTAAAGTTGTAACATACATAGGTATAAGTACTAATATCACAGAATATGCTACACAAATTACAATATCTCGTCAAATTGAATTTATACCATTTAGCTTTTATAAAATTTTAGAAGTTACATATGTCTAGTCTTATTAATAAAAAAATGAAAATTTTTGTTGTTAAAATCATGTCAAACATAATAATAGGTATGTAATCATACAATATGTCAACTTAAATAAATCTTGGTACTGTCACTTTAGCTGTATAGGAGCTTATATGACAATTTGGCATCACACTCCTTACCTAGTAGTTAATTACATAATTTCTAAGCAAGATTAGAATCAATTGGTAGTTGACTGTAGTCATTTTCAAAGTATTCTTTAAAACTGTATAGTGTCTGATCTAACAATAATTGTTTGACGCTATTGCAAAATTGCTGATCATTATTCAAAGACTGAATGTGTGCGGGGAGTTTATTGAACAGTTTCTCTCCCATTATAGTGGGTAGTTTCTTAGTCATACACAGCCTAGGCACAGTTGGTTCTAACAATACTCTGTTTATTTTGGATCTATTTGAATTATAAGTCTTAAGTTTAAACAAATGTGGATTTCTTTTTACAAACTTTATAATCTCTAATATATATTGCGACACTGACGTCAATATCTTCAACACTTAATATTTTATAAGGTACTTATTTACTTTTAAAATTGAGTTAAATAATACCAATTATACATGTCCTACAATTTGAGCGATTACAAGTTTAAAAAAACTAAAGAAAGTATGATTAGCTGCGTATATATACAGTTTTTTTTGTTAATTCTGCTTCATAATGATAACACGGTTCTCAGTTTTGTACTTATGTAATTAAAACACCTAGTTATAAATAATATAACGGTACTTTATGCGTTTCTAGATATGATTTGTAAATTCTCTTCGTTTCCCCAGCTTTGTTCCCGAAAAATTTAGTCTCTCCAACTCATCCACTATCTGAAACAATGCGAGGAATTTAAAATTTAAATTTGTCATAAGCTACTTTTATCGAACAGAGATTCGCTCTCGTTTCACGGCGGGTTTGATTCATTCAATTATAGAAACAATGGAATCGGATTCATGAATTGGTAATATCTATCTGTATTCAAATCCGTAAAAATACCGTTTTGCTCACACCGAGTCGAGAGTACCTCGCCGTCCTAAGTAACGCTGAATTTTCTTTGAAATATCCGAGGGTATTTTTTTCAATTTTCATGTTTCAGTGCAAATGGAGCACCTAACTAATCGACCTTTAGATTACCTCTCTCGCTGCGCAGCGCAAAAACTACTGAATCGGCGAAACTCTGAATAGATATTTGAATTCGAAAATTGCTAGAGAATTTGTTGAGCTACCCCGATACTAGGGAATTACTTGTTTACTTGTTTGTTTTCGAATTTCATGAGAGATTTTGGTTTAATGGTTCGGGTTAGCTCTATTCCCGTGAGGAAATAAACTGATACAAAATAGTTTTCTGTAATAAAATAAGACTACCTCATTTTTATACGATTATGTGTAAGTACATTTTATTTCTCAATTATAATAATCTACTACAGATAGCTATGAGCCTTCAAAACATCGATTTCCAATGATAGTCTAGTCCCCTACATAATTGGTTCCGCCGCCGAGTCACCGACCGCGCTCCGTATTGCAACCAAACGGCTGCAATATATCGCGCTACAGCCATCATAACGCGATTTATAAACTTAAGTATCTTTTTCTTGCGAACTCTCTTACGTTATTCGACTTTTTGCGGATAAATGCCCGTTTTGCTCTAGACGCTTAGCGTAATAGAATCTTTTAGAGTCCTGACTCAGATGAAATGCGGTTCTTTTATGGATTTTAATATTGAATTACTGAATATATTTTACTCGTATTTATACGTACTTAGTTTCATGTTATATATTGAACATTTGAATGTTTTAAAGTAAAATTAAATGTTATGAAAGCATAGTCGATCGATCACGCTTTGAAACAACCTGCTACAACCATCAATCCTTGTTTTAATTGAGAGTAATTTTTTTACTTTTTACCTGTCAAAGTAGAAAAACAACAAAAAATCAATGTTTGATATTCCCAGTGCAAAATTATAATAATTTGAAACTTTTTCAATAAAAACTTATATCCAATACTTTTAAAATAAAACTTTGTTTAAGAAAATCTTATTGTATCGATATTTACTAGTACAATGTACATATCCAGCTACGCTTTCGTGATCGATTAATTTATAGTTATTAAGCCATTTGCATGTATTCTCATCCCCCTATGACAATTGTGTTCAGGAAATCAAGCAAACTGAAAGAAACAGATGTAGCCAGCCATCTCAGGCACTTAAAGCGCCCATCCAACGCGACATTTTAAAAATGATGAGTCTGCAACGAAGCGGGTAACCGCGCGACACGCAGACACTCCTTTTGTCTCGAGTGTCAAATTACACGCGTGTGTGTGTTTGTGTACACATTTACACAACAATGCATCGCTACATCCCGCTGTCTCGCACCTCCCTACAATTTTGTATCTACCTAAAATGCCTCAACAACCTCCAGCGTTATTCAAACGGCGACTGTTTCCCGACTACGATAAACCCGGCTCTGAGATATTGGCTTAGACAGCTTCTGGCAACAGACGTTTCAGATGTAGAGCTAGGGCATTTGAATTACCAATTAGCACATTTGCACAGGGTAACTGTGGGCCACCGAAGGCAGCCAGATTGGCAATTTCACCCAACGCGCCCCAGCTATAGATAGATTACCTGTTATTAAACTAGTCTCGCGGTAGACGCTAGTTGCTTCTGAAGTTACCAGAGCATTTATTAATTTCATTGTCTCAAGGATACAACATCATTTTATCTTGACGATAAAATTCAAATTGATTTCAAAACTTATTTGCTAACAGTTCCTTAATTTGGTGTTGGACGTCTAGGTTTATTATTTATACAAAAACCAATATCTGACACCAAAAGTGTATCGTGTTAAAATATCGGATTGCATGTGTAAAAATTCATTGTTTGAATGTAAACTGTACCAAAAACCGTCGAAATCAACACGTGGTTAGGCGAGCGAGTAAACTATGTACTGCGAAATCCCTGACGTAGGCTCGTTGCGGTTTTCAGCACGTGGAACTTTAGAAAATAAACAAAATAACAAGGCTTTGCTGGGGGTAAACATCCGGATCCAATTTATACGTTCGCAAAGTTCGCCGCCACATCCTTAGCCGGCGCATACATTCATCCAGCAGCTAGGTACGAGTACATACAAGGAGGTTGTAGCAGGTTTTTCGCTCGCTTCAATCTGTTCCGCACTCTGCTATACACTTAGTTTGTCGCGATATCGCTCATAAGCGCGCGCTATCTCGCCGCGCCGCCTTCCCATTCAGCCGAAATAGTACCTCAAGGAGTTCAGTAATGAGTTCCCTTGAACACACTTACTAGCTCCCTACTATTTTTAACGATGCCATTTTTGAAAATTGACTGTATGCCATTCACATTCCGTCTGGCGGGCGTCGAACAAAGACCAAGAGTTACTTCAGAGTTTTATACGGAAGCTCTATTGTACTCCGACTCCGGATTTTTGTTTTTACGTTTCACCATAGTTCCTAGAATAACTGTTAAAGCTTGATAGGATTTCAGAAATAAATGATATCGTGTTTATTTATCTATTATGGTTCATGTCCATTGAATGTAGAGAAGATATGTTATATGTAGTTCTTAAATACTTGGATGCTAGCCGAAGCTGTTCAAAATTGAAGCGAAGTTGAAAGAAAGATGTTTTTTAAATCACGAAACTTTTCCTGCAAGGGTAAATTTAGACTAAAAATACTCACAGAAACCCTTAATTTCCAAGTTATCGACTGGGAATCCCAAAAAAGTTGACTGTGGTCGGCAACAGCGGCTTAAGGTACTTGCTTTTACTTTTCGGTACTTGAAAGTTGCTCTAAGGTTTCTTGACCTTTTTCATTACAGTTGTACAGTTTCAGGAAGATGACGGAATGTACAGTTACTTTAAAATCAAAATATATAACATACAAGCTTGATTATCATCATCATTAACTATTAGTTTTTAGCATGTGTGTGTATAATTTAAATCTATCTGTCATGAGTAGATAACACATCGAATTAAATCAATTGGGCACAAATGTAGTTAGTAAGTACGGGTACAATAAATGGTTACTTACTCATACATTCTAAATATTGAAAACTTGTATTGCCTAACGATTAAAAAAATACAATTCTAGACTAATTTCGATGTCTTTCTGTGATTACAATAATTCGTTGCTATATCAAATTTCCGTCCATCATAAAGATTGCCTGGCAGAGATGGATTTTAGTAATAAATTCGCGTTTTGTTACATCAGCGTTGTCCATAAACAATTTAACAAACTTAGTAGGTATCTATGCAAATACATCATCGTTTCATTTAAACTTTCAGATTGGAGGAGTAGCCAATTAAGGGTAGGCCAATTTTTCCCCAGTTTCAAGTTGTTGTGGGCCCCAATACGTTAGCTAAAAGTTAATAATGATCCAATCTGGGTGCGTCACGGGCAGGTATTTCACCTCACTCTGCGATGGCTTGGGCTAACTAAGGAAAGGCAAATTTACATTACAAACGAATGAAATACAAAATCTACGTTCCGGTCGGCCGTAGTGGTGGGGTCTCGCGCCGGCCGGTGTCGGCTCCGGCTTTTGTGATCTTTGTTTGATTGTTAAATGTTAGGTATTTATAGCAGCAGACGAAAGGTTTATCTTATCCTGTGAAGATATTACTTAAAACCACTGTTTGTAAAACTAGTTACCAAATTAGTGCACATATCTTACTGTATTCATATATTTTCTTTCTTTATGTATAATGATGCATTTTGAGGTGTGATGTGCTTAAAAACCTTATTGAATAATATATATTTTGTTACAGGCGGCTACAGATGTGGATCACACTTCTCACTCACTAACACTTCCCGTCATCAGAAAATTTGTGATTATGCCACATTATTCAATCCGCCATGAAAAATACACAGCGATTTGGTCAAAAAATTGCCCAAACTTTTTCGTCCGCCAAACCCGTTCTCGCTGCATGCCTATCACAAACACACATGGCAAATGTTCTCAGGTATTTTCATATTAAATTCAACTTTGGATCAAAAATTTATCTTATTCAACCTTGCGAATTAGCTTTTTGCGGTTCAGGATAATGTTAATGACGTTTTTTACACTTCTGCGCTTTTTATGTTACTCCATCGTATCTGGGAAAAAATATGAAAGTAAGGTTTGTCAAAGGAGTTCCAGTCCTTTTATTGCACCTCAGGAACACTGGGAGTTAGAACTTAACTTTACGACTAACATGGGAACTCTTGCCTGGTATTTCTTGTGTGTTTTTTTACTCAACCGTCGTAGTATGAAGATTATTTCGATATTAGTGAATCTACTTTTTTATATATGCTATTTTGAGTTTATTCTATTCATAATAACATGAAATATTTTTTATTTTACCTACCTTTTTATGACTAATGTAAACAAACTCAAGACAGATACACAGCTATATACACAGTTAAGCTGATTTCGTGTTTTTGTAAAAAAAACAGGAGGATCGCCTGATTTTTTCAAATTACTTGTGTGTTATTGAAAATTAACAACCTAAAATCACAAAGTGCGTAACAAGCTTGTTCTTTAAATTTTTTTTACCTCACTGTCAATATTAATGCCACAAAAGTAGTATTCTTACATACAAAGCAAACGAAAATATTGATAGATAGATAAATTCTTTATTAAAACACCACATACATAAAACAATACAAAAAAACATAGAATTTAAAAATAAACAAAAAGAAAAAAGGCATATTAGCAAAAAGCAAAAAGTAATGTTGCTAAGTTTATTCACATTATTTCAAATCATTAAACTTCTTTATCATTTATTTTTCACATACGCTAGAAAGTACCCCAAATGTAATTACACGTAACTTTTGCAAGTTTCACTAAACTAGATTCCTCGATGTTTATTGGCGTTAAAACAGCGCACAAAAACTGTTAAAGAAGTTAAAACTTTGTGCTTAAAGGAACTTTGGAAGTTACAAGATTGCGCGAAAGCGAAAACAAAGGCGTGTGGGACGAATATTTTTGTTAATAGGAAAGTAAATATTCATTGAATATATTTTTGGCCATAAATATGTGTCAATTCAAAGGTATACAAATATAATATGTTGTTATAATAATATTTTGTTTGTTATTCACATTTTTACCCAATAATAGAATCTCTTTCTGTCTCCAAATAAAAGACGTGATTTCCGTTGTTTTTTTTTCCGATGAGGCTTCACACGTAACCAGGTACGAAAAAAACAATAAAACTGCGCACTTTATTTTTAGATAAGTATGATGCGATATTAAAATTCCTGTGCATAACCAAAAAGCAATGTTTTTACGAACTCCCTGTTTTCTTTTTTTTTTTTTCATTTTTCACGCATCCATCACCTTCTTTGTTGAGGCCAAAGATTTAGAAACACTCCCGTTTGCGGAAAATAATACGAAACATGGCATGAATTGAAAAAGTTTGGCGGAAACGGGCAACAGCGCCGGCAAGCTCTATTGTTGAACGCGACACGGCACTTCTTAAAAATCTCGCATCCTTCAAACTTTCTGTACTCGAAACTTTGTGTAATACGAATTTGAAATTGATCCGCCTATTTTATTCACAAACCGCGAAACAATATACGACTTCTTGAAAATACCTGATAGAACTTGAAATAAAATACTGCAACATAATTACTTGCAGAGTTACTCTAACATTGCCTACACTAGGTACTTTACGTTCCCGCCCAAAAGCAATTAATTCCAGTGCAAAAGCGTCTGCGGGATTGTGGCTTGTTTCGTGTTAATAAATAAGCCAAAAGCTTTAAAACAACTGACAAAACATCTCTAAAAATGCAGACAATTCCAAACAAAATTCACAGCCTATATCCGTTTAGGGTCCCGTAGCGTGAAAACTTAAAAACCTAAATGGTCCGTAATCAACATTGAAATGCCTTAATATTTATAGGGCAGGAATTTAAAATGTATTCAGGACGGCGGGTTCGTAGACGAGTCCGTGTATCGCAAGCAGAAATCGCTGGCAACAAATTGCGGTTGGACGAGATAAAAAAGGTCCGTCCGTCATTTTGCTAAACGAGCAGTCGGAGTGCGGTGCGGCCGACTGCGGCCGAAAAAACGACGACGCGACCCTCGCCCGGACTCTCGCCCAGTCTTGCCTAAAAATGAAACCGATGTCAATTTCTATTTACGATAGCGCCCAACTAGCTCCGCCGTAGAGGGCACATCTACGGCGTAGGCGCTCTACGCAAGGAGCTACGAGCTACGCTTGGTCACGAAAAATTGAAATAAACATTTGGCACACTCGTTCCTGCGTAGGAAAGAATGTGAATGTGACTATTATTCAAATTGCGATAACATTGCTTTTTATTGCTTACCGCTTTCGACATCAAGTTTTTCCGCCAAAAGTAAATATTCGACAAGAATGAACCTTGGAATTACCATTCTAGATCGAGACATCATACTTAATATTGGGAAGCGAGTGCTGAATGCAGGGGTTAATTTGCATGCAAACAGTAGACTCGAACAAAGATATCTGTGAAGGTATGATAGCGTCATATTGCGTGCGTGGCCGGGGCCAATAAAACATCGTAAACTGCAGAAATAGGTTTCTAGGCTACAAGCTAGAGGAAACATATTGGATTTCGTAGAGCTCTGGCTCCTTTGCATTAAGTATTCCACGTCCATAGCACTCCACTCCATATGGCACGAACAACGAACATGGACGTTTAAAATGTGAAAACTTCAATATTACATAAACTATTGGTATACGTGTAGAGTCAGTAGGTAGGGTAATATTTAGTTCATCAATCTCTCAAATTCTAAAAAAAACACGCTATTTTTGTTTGTATTAAATGACATCACTAAACTATTAAACAAAATTACCTTATATACTTTTCTTTAGTGATCATAATTATTTCTGATTATTACAAAATAGCTGAAGTATAGACTTTACAGTGTATTCATGTAACTACTTACATATACTTATAAAGCAGTTGTGAAATATGTTTAAATAATATCAATGTGTTGCTGTGAAACCCTGTATAAATGAACAGACACATACAATACGACGCTATAAAAACGTCACAAGCTGACCCTTCCGAACCTGACCCCTGGAAAATAATAAATTGAATAGACAAAGTTACGCCACGCTGTCATTAAAAAAGTTGCAAAGGTAATTTTCCAACTTTATCGCGAATAAGTTAGCCGTTTCCCGCTACTTACCATCATAATTTGCAGTATTTTATGCCTCTACTACTCGACTTTTCTCATATATCAAATCAAAAACCCAGTTTATGCTCTTAATAATTCTAAATTGCACGGGCATTACCAAATAGCAGTATTGTTATGTAAATTTTAACCGCTTACAAGTTAAATAGCTTCTCTTTATAAATGTGCGGATAAAATCTCATTAGACTCCTGTAATGCATAAATTCCTTCAACAGGTATATTGGACTGTGAAATTACTATTCGTTAGTTTGCAATTACAGGGTTTAAACAACTGCCGTTGTGGTAAGTTTTAGGGTGGGTGATCTACTAGAATAAAAAAGCGTAATTTACACCCAGCCTATAACGTGGTACTTATGACATGTTATGTTGTAAGTCTTGCCTTTTGAAATTGTCACAAAACACATCAGACTTTCGAAAATATACCACGCTCATACAACCTTTATTACGAGTAAAGACCTGACTACAGTTTCAACGGTGACAATACTGCAACTTAAATCAAGGTAACCAAACGAACCGTTAATAGAGCCGCAGCAATTTTTGTGCATTAATCTGTTCCAGCAAAACTGTCGGATTTACTGGACAATAACATTAAATCAACATGAAGTTATTGCGAGAAAGAAAGAAAGAAAGAAAGAAAATTATTTATTGATAAATCGAGACTTAATTGTAGGCGTATAAACAAAAACATTTAAACGAATAATTAATAATCTACCTATATCTAAGTATCTACGTTATACCCACCCTCCAAAACCACCCGCCAAGTCCTGCCCCAATCATAGAATAGACACACATACATACATATATAAACATATATATATACATACATACACATCCATTCCACGACAAGAACAAATCCCAGCAAACGATTCTAGAAGGTAGGCATAACGCTAATAATAAAAAACAAAAATTATTTTAAAATGGGTAGGCCATTGTAGTACCTACAGTCGCACCACTCCCCCAATCAGCCACCGCGGCAGAACTAAGCAAACTGCTTGTATTTCTAGCCACGGGGACTTCTCGCGAAAGCAATGAGCCTGCAATGCACTACATTTGGAAATATTACCTACGCAAGTATACGACATTCTAAAAGGTTAAGTTACCTATCATTGAATGTCGGTTAGCTTCTTAAATCTAAAATTATATATGAAATTAGGTTTGGTCGGAGTGAACTTACATGTTATACCTATCTATTACAAACTATTCTTATCAATTACTAGCTTTTATGATTACATCTTTTAGTTAAGTACTTATAGAAAAATAAAAAACAGACATAACAAGTAAACAGTTATTAAGCAACAAAATTAAACAGTTTTACATGTATACATAACCAAAGTTCTATATTCGATAGCAGCACAGAATACATAATACAAATAGCAGCTAAAAATAATCGCGCAAGCGCGGTTTGAATCTAGTTTGTGTGTGTGTGTGCGTGACTGTAAATGAATGTGTGAGTATTGTGTCTGAAAGGTGACATGTTTGAATGAAGGGATATGGAAAACAGTACATAAACTTTATCTCAGTTAGTCATTGTGAGATGTTAAAAATGTATAAATACTTTTAACCTGTTTCTTCTTATTTTACTAATTGGAACATTTTTTCGGTCGATGAATAATTTAGTTTAATGAGGTATTTTTTAATCGTTTCCTTGCATTTGTGTTTGGACAAGGGATATATGTGAATTTGTTTATTCACTGTATTGTAAAGAAAAGGGCCTAAAAAAGGATAAAAACGCTTGAAAAAAGCTGTGTTATGTTTAGTCACTTTAAATATTCGATCAGATCTTCTATCATCATATCGTTTGGCGTCGTATACTGTCAAAGAATGTGCTCTCAAGATTGTTTGCAATATGAAGATTTTACGGACACTTAGAACCTGACATTCTTTATACAGTTGGTCGGTCGGAAACCGAAAATGTTTCTTAGTCATGACTTTCAAAACTACGCGTTGTGAAACCTCAAGTTGCATCATTTTCGTCTTAAGAGCTCCTCCCCAGACTGTCACGCAGTAGCGTAGAATAGATTCGCCCAGTGAAAAATATACCAATTTAAGGGTCTCTAAATCGGCCGATGCTCTAAGCATCTTAAATACATAGATTAGCTTGCGCATCCTACCGGTTAAAATGTCTATTTGTGTATGCCACTTTAGTAGATCGTCGATATGGACGCCTAGGTATTTAAAGGTATTTGTTTTAGTTAGTTCCGAGCAGGCGCAAACAGTGCCTAAGTCTGAGCACATGTGGGCTTTGATGTTAAAGGTTTGCGACGGCTGGGTTTCGGAAACGAGCGAAAAAGTAACATATTTAGTCTTAACAATATTAAGAGTTAAAAGATTGTCTGCTAGCCACGCCATAACTACCCTCATATTAATTTCAGCATATTTTTTGACCTCTGACCATGTTGAGCCGTGTATAAGTAAGGCTGTGTCGTCACAATAACAGGAAATAAAGCAATTTTGAAGTGAGAGGTCACAGAGCTCATTTATATAGATTTGGAAAAGAGTAGGGCCTAAAATACTTCCCTGGGGTACTCCGTAATTAAGAGACTCTTCTTGACTTAAAACAGATCCAATTTTGACAACTTGCGTTCGATCTGCAAGATAATCTTGAAAAATGTTTAATGCTATGCCTCTTACGCCCAAATTCTCCATCTTAGATAGTAGCTGACATATTGAAACGGTGTCAAAAGCTTTTGACATATCTAAGAAAATTGCCAAACTTTTGTTTTTTTTATCTAGTTTTTCTACTAAAATATTAATCAATGCGTTTACCGCATCTTCGGTCGATTTGCTCTTACGGAAACCGTACTGATTATCAGCAATAATATTATTTATTTCCAGATATTTTACTAGTCTTTTATTTAGTATATTCTCCAAGATTTTTGACAAAGATGGTAGGACAGATATGGGACGATAGTTGTTAACATCGTTTTTGTCTCCTGATTTGTGAATTGGATGTACAAGCGCCTTTTTAAGTACTTTAGGGAAAACTCCAGTTGATAAGGAGAGATTGAAAATATGTACTAGGACAGGGATCAGTTTGTGACGGGCTAGCTTTAATATCTTGGCAGATATACCATCCCATCCTACGGCACAATCATCGCGCAGTCCTAAGATCAAGTTTTCAACCTCGGATTCATCGGTTTCTAGTAAGACAAAAGAGTTTTTAGGTGTCCTATTTACTGACTTTTTATAATTGACTATGTAATTTGGCTTAATAATCTTTCTAGCATAATTTTGGCCTACATTTGCAAAGAATTGATTTACATAGTCAGCAGATCTCACTGGGGTGGATTTATTTGAGAGAAGCTCGTTAGGTTGTTGTTTAGTCTGTTTTAAGTGGGTTATGTTACGTATTACCTTCCAAGTATTTTTCGGGTTATTTTTTGCTTTACGAAACTCCCCCTGTTCATATTCTTGTTTTAATTTTCGAGTCAGGTTAGTAAGGAAGTTTCTATACCTAGAATATGTGATCTTTGTTATTAAGTTGTCTGGATCTTGGCGGGCTTTCATATGTAAGCGATCGCGGTTTCGTATGCAGCGTAGTAAGCCGTTTGTGATCCAAGGCTTCAGAATCCTAGTTTTATTTTTTATATGAGCAATTTTGGTATATTTGGTTACTAATTCTCTAATAATATTAATTAAATAGGACATTGCGTAGTTTGCATTAGAATATGTCATGATATCAGTCAAATCTATTTTATTAAGTTCTGTCACGACCATGTTATAGTCTATGTGTGTTCGGATTTTATTTAATTTTAATTGTCCTCCATGGTTGCCGTACAAACATAAAACTGCTGGAAAATGGTCGGTGATAATAGTTTTGATGACCGAAGTCACTGCTTCGTGTTTGGTTTTTAACAAAATATGATCTAGGCAGTTTTTTTCTCTAGTAGGTAAATAGTAAGCAGGTAGTAATCCATGAGTTGAATTAATCATTAGGTAATCGTCAGAGAATCTACTTATGTTTCCGGGCTTTATGTCAATATTAACATCACCTACAACACATATGTTCTGAAAAGAAGCTAATGATTTCAACAATAGATCAAAACTATCTAGAAATATTGTAGCATTGTCAAAACAGCAAGGCCTATAAATAGCAATCACGGCTATATGTTTCCCAATTTGACATACTAAACCAGTACCTTCGTTGAGATTTGGTTCCAAAACCGTGCACTGTATGTCTTCCTTAATATAAATAACCACTCCGTCGTTTCTGTTGTATAGTTTGTTTGTTTTGTAAGGTACATACCCTTCTATGTTTGGCAGTGCGGGAGCACTTTGCAAGTAGCATTCCGATAAAGCAATTATATCACATGAAAATTTAAGAGATGATAATAAAGGTTCCAGATATTTGAAGTTAGCTATAATACTACGAATGTTTAAATGAAACACCTTTAAAGATTTTCTATCCAAGTTAATGTACTGAAAACATTCCTCCGGAAAACATACCTGAGAAGAAGATACACCGATTGCGTCAATATCATTACCAATATTATCGATATCAGTCATCATCATCCAAAATCAGTTTTCATGTTTAAATCCCCGTGAGCAATATACTCCAACGCGGGATAAAAAGTTGTTTTATTTATGATGATATTTACGATGCAATGTATTGACGCGTAGCGATGTAGCCAATGTACTGTTTTGTAAAGTATACTGTGTGTGAATTTTGGCGGTGTGAATGATTGTGTGGTTTGTGTAAATATGAAATATTTATATTGTAGCTGCAGGCTTATTTTAATACAATATGAAGTATTAATTAGATATTCATATAGTCAGTCCTGTTTAATATGTTTCAACATGTTTTCGTCACGAATAATAATCGCCTTTGAATCCTCTGATTTTTGAAGCAAAATTCTACCTTCTTTTACCCAGCAAAATTTATACCCAGAGAATACGCAACGGGGACGCGACGACATCGTCGCTCTTCCGACAACGGAAAGGCAATTTACAGCAACAATAAAAGTATCGCTTTTATTGTCGAACACACAATTCGTTTGGACAGCTGTAATTGCGAACTCTCGCGCTGTCTATTGGTCCCGTAATTTAGACCCCACTGTTTTAGCATCACACTGCTGCAGGCCCGATTGAATAAATATCACTCCAATGCCGATAGTGCAATGAGGTTTTTTTGTCAGCCGTGAAAATTTTGCGTTTATTTTGGTTATACTTTGATTGGAATATTGGAGGTTAAAATTTATTATAGCTACTTGCAACCTTAAGGTGAGTCCAGCCTAAAGCATTTTCTCGAATATATCTGTGTAATGTAACGTTTCTGCGAATAATCGACGACATGCTGACCCTCATATTTATTTACCATCTGTTTTGAAATCTATCAGCAAATATATGTATATAGTAGTACAAGTACTTACCTTCCTGAAACATTTCAGTGCTCGTAAGCTTTATGGTCCAAAAATAAATGTATCCTGACATCCTGAAATAACATTCTGATCTGTCATCAGTTAAAAAAAAGACAAACATGCCGTATTTATTTTTAGACATTTGGTTTTCCCCTCCGCGATTGACCTATATTTTAACTGATGGAAGCCACAATGCCATCGGTGTGGTCGAAGTTAAAATACAAATGGCTGAAAAATATTCCACTCCACCACAAGCCAGCAAGTTGTAAATAGACTTTCTTTATTGATCCGATTTATATAGGTATGAATGAGTAGTATTTTATCAAATAATTAAAATGTTTTTCCTGTTTCGGCAATCGTTAAGCCAATTCAGAGGCTCTTCGGGTGGCTTGATAAACTCTATACTCCTGAGTTGGCCACTCTCATTTTATTCTCGTAAGAAGAATATAAAAATAAATAAATAACAGAAGAGATGGACTTATCTTATATATTTATACACTCTTTATAAATATAATAGATAAATCCATATCTTCTAGACTAGATCTTCAGCAAGCTAGATTAGAATTCTCTCTCTTTGAGTCGTATTTCCTCATGACTGAGGGTCGTGACTCCCCCGCAGAATTAATTCGTTAGGGGAGTTTTCTTGGGCAGATACATCGTGGTGGGCGCCCAGGTCCTTCCACGGAAGACTCATGTCCTCGGATTAGATAGATTAGATTAGAATTAAAATAAGAAAAATACATTATTTTTATAAAGCCTTAAATAAAGGTAATAATTTAATCTATTACTCTTATTTCGATACAGTAGTGTTCCATGTTCTCAGCATATTTTATACTGATCGATTGATACTTGCAACAAATGCATACAACTTTTCGTCCATGAAACAAGACAGCAGACGTGTGCATAAAATATTACGTATCCAGTATAAATATATTTATTCAGTACCAGTACAGAAAGACCAGCGAAACAGTCACATCATTTCTCTGGAGAGATCCTCTCACATTATGGTAAAGCGGTAGCTTCTAACAAGCCTGGGGGTGCAATTTATTATTCCAATGCACCTTGTTTGTTGAATTGAAAGCTTCACACATTTCGAATGCACTTTTGTATCGTGCATCTACTCGAACACCGTTTCCTGAATTTCATCTATTTTGCTCACTCAGTTTACTTTACCGCTTGAGAAACTCTGGACGTGTCGTAATATTCCATTGTTTGTGGTTACTAATCGAAGTTTCGTAGAATGAAGATTGTAATACCAGGAACAAAGTATGAAAACAACTAACGTTGCTATACAACGCGGAAATGCCGCCAGCATTTTAGGGACCTTTCCTTCTACCACATGCATTATAGATTAAGTATTTTAGTTTTAGAAGTAGTTTAAGTATTTATTCTTTTGTTAGTATATAGTTTTTTAAATTAGTTTTTAACTAAATGTAAGTTTTTTGAATAAAATTTCTATAACTAAGTATGAATAATTTCTTTCCAATGAACTCAATTTTTAGGTTCTATATAGACACAATTAATTATAACGTCTTATTCTGGCTAATTGTTATAGGATAGCAGTCGTTAAGCCATATTCTTTAGGTAGCAGCTTACAATAATAACTATATCTAAGAACAAAGTAAAAAGTTAAAATATCATGACGAAAATTGAAAGACTTTATGTTGATCGTGTTGTTACTTCCCTATAGACTGTTACATATACTGATTCTTCTGTTATTTTGAAAGCAGACTTCGCTTTAATTTTGTCTACTTATGAACTCATCGGACGACCAAACAAAAAAGATCGACCAGAGAACACAAGATAAGAGAGGTGTTCATTAAAATCAAATGGAAAACATGCACAAAGCTGGAAATATGAAAATACGCGTCGTATTTTTCCCGAGTCACAGTGGGATAAGCTGTGAACCTCATTAAAAATGTTAGCCACATCTGTCAACCTTTGGCGTTGATAACAAAGCAGGATGCTCTCTGCTGAGAACGCGTATACTTGTGCTAGAAGTGTTGGCT
Organism: Macaria notata; assembly: GCA_927399415.1. Classification (NCBI taxonomy): domain Eukaryota; kingdom Metazoa; phylum Arthropoda; class Insecta; order Lepidoptera; family Geometridae; genus Macaria; species Macaria notata. Next base: position 7,976,452 of record OV656733.1, read on the forward strand.
GATTTGAAATTAAGTTTGTATAAGAGAATCTCTGATATTGACAGCTTTTGAAACACCGATTGGTGTTCGACGTAGTAACATCAGTTATCCATCTTCCAACAGTTAGTGTTATGTTGTGCTATGAATCTGGGGCTCCTGCCCCAGATATGTCAGGAGTCTAAAAATAGAGTATTCAGATCATTGAAAATTACAGCGATATTAGCGTTAAGGCCGCCAATTAAGACGCTAATTTTAATTTCTATGTTTTTTTGCATAGTTTTTTATATGTGGTGTTTAATAAAGTATTTATTTATCTATCTACAGATACAGCAAAAAATCATGCTGACACAAATGTCATACACACCCTGACTGACCATACTTACACACATTAGCATCCTTACCTAAGTTTTCTTTTACGCGATAGGTGAACTAGTAACTCGCTGCGGCTCCACTCGTGTTATTTCGGGATAACATGTAGTCCGTGTCACTTTCGGAGTCCTAAACCAATTTCATTTACTATTAGCGTTAAAGAGGAATAAATAGACAAAAACCACACACTTTTGCTTTTGAGTTGGTTTCTAATATTAATAAAATTTATTAATATTTGAAACCAATTTATGCAACTTAATACATATTTAATATGTATTAAGTTGCCTCATTCACGTCACGTCACGTCACGTCACGTCACGTCATTATAGGTCTCACCGCATAAGTAAAGCGTCTATTCAGATTACTAAATATATACCTTATATATATTTATAGCTTACCATTGTTTTCTATCGCTATTTAGGGGATATTCTGTTAACTTAGCTATACCTTTATGCGCATTAGTTAAGAACAAATAGCGTAATACTATCCCAGCTCAATACAGATCTATTCTGAATTCTGTCGATGGAACCTTCATCAATCAAGGTTGAAACATGATATTATAATCAGAAAATCTAGTAATTTTGCAGAGTTAGACTCAAATATAAATAGTTATAATCATAAATCGATATTCGAATTATGTTTCTTCAAATAAATAAACCTTCAAGTTAAAGAAATAATTGTAATATTGAATTTTTAGCTGACTTCAAAAAAGGAGGTTTCAATTCTTTCCAACTTTTTTTTATACCTTAGACGTATCATTTTGTAGCATTCAGGTAAACGCATATATTTTGCTCAATGGCATAAAAAGTAAACTGGTTAAAATCGCAGCTGAAAATATACAAACACATTGTCGTGTCCCGCAGACCGCATCCAGCCGGCTCTGTGCCCATTTACTTTTAAATCGAAACGTCTGCAACATCATTTTTAATCAACAAATACAATCTTAATTGACATTTTTCCTTTCCCGCGATGCGGCTGGCGGGTGTGTTGTTTTCTTGTTTACAAAAGGCCATACAAGCTCGAGGCTCGCCTTTGTTCATGTAATTACGTTGTCGCTCTCGCGCCGCACCTGACGCCGTCAAATGCCACTCACAAATTTTGAGAACATAATTTAGTAAAGATACTTTTAGCTTATTAGATTGTCATCAACACTTGGCACCGGTGTACCTACTCTCTACGTGGGTGAAATCCTCGTATAAATTTCCAAGAGCTGACGCCCAAGCTTGCGGTTTAATTTTGAATAGGACATAATCTTCTTACGAGAAACAATTTACCTTTCTGCTGATAAGAATACGAAATTGAGTTACCTACGCGTTACCTATTTAGATTATGATGTCGGCCCGCAGTGGGTTCTCGAAATTTGAAATTACTGTTCCTTGACGAATAGCTTACCTACTAGGTGTACTCATTCGAAACAGACTGATTCGATTGAACTATGAACTCGAATACTTTCACCTATCGCTGTTTTTACATATACTACACGGTATAAACATCTATACACATACCTACAATGTGTGCCATAGCACATAGAAAACTACTACAGCGTAGCAGTTATCCCTACTTAGATTCATTTCGTCCATTGAACTCGCTAACTTTAATTCCAGAACCTATTAAGAAAGTTTAGAAGCTCCCACTAACGCTCGAAGACTCAAGTATATACATGCATAGTTTATACATGCTTCTATAAGAAGTCGATCGTCAAAGCGTCGAGAAATCAAAGAAGAACTAAAATAGAGCTATTGAAAGAAAGAATGGTGAAACTGCAAGACTCGATCGCAAACTAGGTGGCTTGTCCTAACTGTATTATCAAAGCTCGTTATTTCTACAGACTTCGCTACTTTGTAGTAAAAGTAACAGGGTACTCATAATTTTAATTGGAGAAAACTTGCTTTTATTCGATCACATTTTAACAGGTTTTATTCGAAAGTGCTTCAAGCGTACAATGCAAGGTTTTAGCTGTTGTTTAACGGTTTTGTGTTTTAAATGGAACAATGTTATAGAGCAAGTAACATTCTTTCATGTTATCCGATTGATATTAAATACCTTTACTTCGGTGAGGCGGATACATTGTACGATTTATTTATCAATCAATACTTGAAAATGTACCTGAATTAAAAAACAAGCAACTGATGATGTTTTTACTAGTCTAGTTTGAAGGAGCTAAAATATTATGAAATATAAGCGTTATATGAAATTTATTTTACCTGATATGCCTAATTTGTATGCAATATCAATGTTTTTTTTTATAGTTAACAGCCATGTACAATATAATGTGTTAAATAACTCGTTCAAATTCTATATGGGTTAGTAGTAAAATGAATATACGACCATAGTGATGTTAAAATGTTATCGAAAGTGAATTGAAAGTCTATTTCCGGGTGTTTTGGACAGGCAATAGCTCGGTAACGGCGTGTTTAGAACATTTCCGACGTTCTGGAAACTCTATTGAGCTTGCTTTGGGCATTTATTTTTATTGAAAGACAACGTAATTTTCCGCTTCAATTTTTGAAACATATAAGCAAATAAGGAACTGTTTGTTCATTATAAACGGCACTCATTTATAATTTTAAAATTTTATATACGTTTAATCGCTGTCCTGGAGTGTAAATACAGCAACATTATACGCGGCGGGCGGCCGCTGTCTGTCTTGTTTGTATTAACCCTCGTCGCACAACATGCTCAAACAAAATTATTCAGTAGTTCATTAAATAAACACGATAAATTGAAATTCATTTATTTCAACATTAAAAGAATGCTTGATTGCATTTCGCTTACAAACAACCTTACCAACGACGTCAGTTCAATTACAGGTATTTACAAATCTTACCGCTAAATTTTCTAGTTAATCATCAAATGATACTTTACTTTTTGAATGTTTAAACATTTTAATATGACATTGATTTCTACTAATTTCGATATAATAAGGTCTTGAGCCACTCTGGCCGGGGTTGCTGGGGCTTGTAGTCGGGCGGGCTGAGTGCTAGAGGCGAGGCCGCGTCTGCCATCGCTACCGAGGACGACATTTCCGTGACAGCTACGCTCGGCTTCCCCTTCAAAATCGATCGCAGCTCATCATTTTCGCCCGCTCTAGTTCTTTGCAAATTTTCCCGCGTCTCCTTCATTCTCGAGAGCTGTTCCCTCAGCGTTCTATATTCTTCCAAAAATTTTTCTAGTTGTGAGGCACGGAAGTCGTAGTCCTCCATCGTCTGTCCCGCGCGGGAATAGTCCCGGAGTCCGGATAAATCGAGCAACGGAGTGGCGGACGGCACCGTGGGCTGCTCTCTGGAGGGCGACGCGGGGAGGCTTGGATTCCGACGAATTCTATTCCCACCGGTCGAGAGATCTAAAAAACTATTTGATCGCCGGCTGCTGGCCCTCTGGCGGAGCTTATCGTATGATCTATTATCGAGGAATGAGATCGAATCACCGCCGGAGCTATTTCTGCGGCTGTTGAGCAGCGGGCTTCGACTGTCGCCATCTTTTCTGCGCGGAATGGTGTAGAAGTAGTAAGGGTCGTGTTTTTCGGAGCGGAGGTAGGAAGATGCTCCTAGAGCGCTCATTTCTATGAGATCAGGGTAGTTTTTTTCACTGTCGCTACCTGAAAGATCATTGTCAAGTCGGTCTCTGGTGCGTGCACGGGGGCAAGGCCGCGGGTTATTGTTGTATCGGCTGCTTTCAGACATTATTTCGACGTGCGCGTTCATAACGCCCGAGTTGGAACTCTGAACGGACTCCGATGTAGCATCGGATCTGTAACAACAAGAATTTATGGTCATTTTAGCTTCAGTAAGAATAGAATGTAGTAGAATGTTCTGTATTCGAAAAAATATGTCATATGTTTATTGTAATGCTTATCATAAGTTTCGATTTAATCTGTTACAACTCAAACTTGATAAATCATTATTATATTTTGATGTTCAAGGGCCTTTTACTTAATTGAATGAACTAAAAAAAAAGTTAAAAAAAGAGCTATTACCTACGATAAATTTTTCTTAACGGTAAATTTTTCTTCGAAGAATATTTATTGCTTATTATGAAGATTATCGAGCTATTTCATCTACTGCACATAATAGATTAAAATTTCCAGAAATGAGATAAGTACATGTAAGTTCTATCTAAAAATTAATCCCCACAAATATTGCTATAATGGACTTTAACAATTAAATTAGTACCAAAGCAGTACTAATCTAGGATCTTTAGTAGTATTTTGATCATAAAATAAATTGAGAATATTGTGACAAATTGCTGGCGTTACTACAAATTCTATCAGAATTTGAAATTACAATGCTAGCATACTGTAATATCTTTCAGGAGCATCCTATTCAATATTCCTTTTTACCTAATGTCAAACCTCTTACTCTGCGTGACAGGAATACGTCTCTTGATAAAAAAAGGATAAATGTTACACAAAATTACCTCAAGTTATAATCGCTAAAACGCGGTATGTGCAGGTCCCGATGCGCGGCGGCGGCGCGGCTGCCGCCGGGCTCGAGCTCCGCACGGCGCCAGCCCGCCTCCGGGGGCGTCAGCGAGCGCTCCCCCTCGCCCCGCTCGCGCGCCTCGCCCCGCAAGTACCCCTCGAACTCGTCTTCGGGATCATGCAGAGGCACATTCCTATAATCACCTCGCTTCCGACCACTATCCGATGGTATCACTCGCGGCACTTCGGCACTGCCCTTAAAATTAGCCTCAATTTTCTCGTAACTGTCATCGCGATGATTGGCCGTCACTATCTGCTCGTTCCATCTATCTAATTGTCTCTTTTTACGAGTCTCGTACGCGCACAGCCCTACCAGACACGAACTCAACACTATCACCGCGGAAACCGCCATTCCCGCCATTAGGGCGCGTCCACTGAAACTTCTACCTTCCGGTTTCTTTTCTATCGCTAAGCTTAAAATCACTTCCGCTTTCCCAGCTCTGTTTTCCGCATTACACGTGTAAGTCCCAGAGTCCTGGATGTCCGCGGACTTTATCGTTAGATTGCTAGTTTGTCCTTCGCTACGTAACATAAAAGCTCTACCGGAATTGACATTATGTGCGGTGTTGTTGGCGAGCAGGCGGCCGGCGCGCACCCAGCGCACGCGCGGCGCCGGCACGCCCACCACGCGGCACACCAGCGTCACCTCCTCGCCCTCCAGTGCCAGCAGGTGGCTGCTGGCCGCGCTCACCTCCGGCTGGCACGCGAACTCTTCCAGGTCCAGGCGGTCCCATGCCTGCATCATCAGTCGCGGCGGTAACGCGCACTCAGGCACTACTGTCGCGGGCACGTTTTTTCTTATCATCCAATCCCGCAAAGGTCTCAGCGCACACGTACATTCCCACGGGTTACTTGCTAGTTCTAAGCCTTTCAACGTCCGTAATGGCGCTAAAACTGCCACGTGCAACACTTGTAGTTTATTTTTACTGAGCTCTAAATATTCAAGTGACGACTCTAGGCCGGCGAACCCTCGCGGTTCCACTTCGGATATTCTACAAGCGCTAAGCGACAGTCGAACTAGATGGTGTAAGGCGATGAAAGCTTCGTCTCCTATTTTCGTGATGGGGTTCCCGCTCAGTCTAAGCTCTCTCAGTTCGGGGATGGCGTCGAAAGCGTGGGAAGGTATGTTGTCGAGGCGATTGCGCGAGAGGTCGAGCTCGACGAGGTTGACGAGAGCGCGGAAGGCGTGCTGGCGGATGGTGCGCAGGTTGCAGGCGGGGACGTAGAGGCGCTGCAGGTTGAGGAGGCCGGCGTTGGAGAACACGTCGTCACGGAGCGCGGGCAGGCGGTTCTCGGAGAGGTCGAGCAGCTGCGTGGTGGGGTCGAGGCGCGGCACGGCGACGAGACCAGCGCGCACGCACAGCGCTGACTCCTTGCCGCTGCGCCACTTGCACTCACAACTGCGCGGGCAGTCGGCGCCCGCCGCCGCCAGCAGCGCCAGCACCGCCAGCACCCACATACCCGACACCTCACCCAGCGCCGCAGCGTTCGTCTTGCGCGGACAGCGACATGCCCCGCCGAGACGAACTCCTAGAACAAAAAATATGTATTATACATTTTTAAAAAGTTTGTGACTTTTTTGTGTTAATGAGATTTCCTGGTAAAATATTGAATATGTATAATTATTTTCGGTTTAGCTACTACGATAAAATTTCGAGCAACTTTGTCATCTCGTTGCAAAACGGAAGCTGTATAATTTGGTTCACTTTTCAGGTAAATACATTTCAAAACATTTCGTTCCGCAACACGATGACTCAACCTCCCGACCCCAAATTTGTAACTGCAAACACGCTCTAAACTTTAAACTGAAAATAACTGAATGGGAATTTCAGAATGGTATCTGACGCGCACCGCATGCAGAAAGACTCCGAAACTTGAGAGAGGTTATTGTCAGTTTGATTAAAACGGCGGCACATGTCCCGGCTAAATAACAGGGACTGCTCTAGTTAGGAAGTTGGATCGGATACACCTTGCTACAATTTTGAACAGTTAAGCTTTCGTGCCAAGTATTAGTTTACAGCTTTGCGGGTGTTATGCAAATACGAATAGGCGCCTGAAGTACCGGCAGCCATTGTTTCACCTCGCCTCCTGACACGGTGCTTTAGTAGTGTAGTGACCGAGAGCTCACCGCAGCCGTGTATCGACACCGACTGTTCCCTTCCAACGCCCACTTAGAAACCACGAGAATAGCCTCGAGAGCAGCTGTCGGTTACACCAATGCTTCGACTCTCGGTTATTTCTAAGACCGCCGGTTTTAACCGTTACATTCATATCTACTCGAAACTTACAGTATACACTTTACTAAAATTTGTGCCTAAAAAGTTACCAATAGTGTTTGATAGACCGTTTGTTCCATAGCTTTGTGAAAAATAAAACACTGAAATTGTCCGTGCATTGTTCATAGAATAGATTGAGTTGTGAATACGTATTGCAGCATGTTCGTGCAACGCAGCTTGACATCTTAATGTCCTCGCTATCAGCGGCTGTAACATTGCTTATCAGCATGTCAAGACATGATAGTTATGCATGCGGCATTGCATAGCTGGAATTGCATTTGTAATGCGAAGAGATATCTACTTATCAGCCTGTTTGCCATACATCATTCCATGAATAGTTGAATACTGTATGAGTACACTATATTCATGGAAATAAATAGCTTTCTATGTCACATCGTTTCCGAAATAGCGTGCTAAAACTTTCAAAGCTTTCCCACTTATCATGATGAAAATTCTTCCACGTAGATAATGCCAGGTGTAGCTACACAAAGACAGCCAAGTTTAGCTCAAAAATTATACAAAGTAAGACTTTACTCACAAACATATTATTGTTTGCAACTAGAAGTCACGCAATGTTCGCCTGTTTAGTATTTTCACATGCGAGTTTCATTGTTTGTTTACACGATTTTTGCGTGGTAAGCCAACCGCACAGATTTACTTATAGCACGACCCTAAATCATTGGTTATAAAAGCTATTTTCCAACAAAAACTTTTTATTGTGCGGTCGATAATACCCTAGCGTAGAAGCCAGTACGGTATGCACAGTAAGGTCATGATGTACACGTAGTTTCAAAACATTATGTGGATATTATACGATGACCCACATTTTTCTAATGCATATTGGGCCCTCATCAGCTTTTGTGCGAGCTTTTCTCTGTATTAAATTCTTAAACAATAATTACCATAACATTCCTTAAACTCATATTTTTTGCACAGCATCTTGAATTATGAATGCAGTTTTACTTTGAAGGATCGTTCATAAAAAGTTAATGAAGATTTTGTTTTGTGAGAAGGAAATAAATTTTAACGGCAGCACTTATTTATACGACATGATCCAACATCTCGATCCTTGGAATCTTTGAATAATTTAGCATCAATTGGATTGCTCCGATGGCCGGACCACTCGTGAAAAATTTCAAGTCGGAAGTAATTCTTTGACGAAGTAATTTCTTTGGGCGAGAAGCATGGAGAGGTCGGTACTTCGTTTATGGGGTGAATTTGCCATTGAACGTATCCCGAAGTTAAATGTGGCGATTATTTACGACCGCGCCTTCGCACTCCGACCTTTCCGAGTCTCGGAGGGAAATATAAGCGCGTTTTTATTGCGCCTCCTTTACTGGAACGTTAAAATTAAGCTACGTTTATGTTGGTAGTCGAGTAAATGAGACCGCTTGCGGGACATTGGGATTAGTTATGAGAATGATATTATGTTTTTAACTTCCTCGGCGGCTTCGCTTCAGTAGCGCGAGATAAGATAAATGAACAGGAGCGGTGGATGCCGGGCGGGCGCCGAGAGATCACAATGTATGCAATTTGCAAGAGTTTTTTACTGCTCGCTTAAATGGCGTGTTATTTAAAACATCCGGGTAATGTGGGCTGTCTGCCGAGTAGGTGTAGTCTAACTTTTTGTCGTATAGATAAAGCTTACCAGTATTTTGATAGGGAAATAGTTTAGAAATGCCGTTTTACAGTTAAATACGTTGAACCGTTTTTTGTTTTATTCGTGTAATTGTATAGCTATAGGTTATTATTTTTTCAAAAACAGCCAGTAACCGATCTGCCTATGGAAAATTAAATTTTTAACAGCAATTAAAAGAAATGTAATAAAATATTTGTAAATCTGTGAAAAATATAAACATAATATTACCCAAAAACGTATTTAATTTATCGTTGTAGGTAAGCCAATTGGGGTTTTTGATTGGCGCTTTAAATTATATAAATTAAATAACATTTACGGAAATAATAAGAAATTCTGAGCCGTAAACATTTTTTTTTTTACATGGAATAGGCTCACGCTTGACTACAACTTGCCTGATGATAAGCAACGTTATAATCTACGATCTAGCGCGCTTGCCTAGAAAATCTATAAGCATTTAAACATACAAAAACAAAGACAAAAAAACAGTTTCCATTTGCCAAAAAGTCGATCGTTGCACTTAACAGCTCTTGTAGTGTGCAGTGATAGAGCAACGATATTCCGCCGCTGTGAACCGAATCCATTATTTCCAAAACATTCGACAGTACAGAGCTTTGTGTTTTTACGGATTAAGCGTTTTTGACACAACTATACTGCCAACTTGTTTCTTGGATCAGTAGAGAGAGAATAATTTTACTTATTTAACTAGTTTTACTATGAGTCTAGGCATGCTAAATTAAAATCGTACTTAATCGTACCCATCTGGCAACCGGACTCGTTTTATGTTAAAACGCACATTCAAAGGGAGCCTATACCCAGCAGTAGAATCCCAAGAGCTGTAGATGATGATGAACCTAAAACAGAGTATTTGTTGTTTGTTGGTTAGTTTGTTACTTTTAATGTTACAACCAGTTTTTTGTTCACTTGCCAGTGGGGCATTGGACCAGCAGGTCGCCAGAAGCGATATCCGCACAAGCGACACAACTGGACGACCTTTCCAACAACAATAATAGTTATTCTCCCAGATTCTGGACTGACGACTGTTACTGTTTCATCTTCTAATCGAATCTAAATCTGGTACTTATCTAGTTGTTATCAAGCCTCCCCAATGACCTTTGACATGGCTTAATGACTATCGTGCTATGACAAACAGTCGGCCACTACAATTTAACGTGTCATCTGAACCACAGAAGTACCCAAAAGGAATGCCACTTTTGGTCACCCATCCAAGTATCGACCGATCCGACCGCGTCGACAGCTACTTAACATTGGTAATCGCGTGCAATTTCCTCTGCAAGCTGAGCTACGGACGCTTCTTGTTTTCTGCTTGGATACCTACATAACTAAATACATAACGTGACATAATGCCATGTTCAAATCTGCATCATAAAGCCAACTTATTAACTTATTCATTTCTTAAGGACTTAATACCAATGCATCTTGAGCAAAAAATAATATAACTGTAATTTCTTTATTTCTTATATTCTCATGCCAGTTTTCACAACAGTTGCATATGTGTATTTGCATGCATTTAATTAGTATAAATACAAAAACATGAATAGTTATTTGTATTAAAAGCAAGCTACTTAATTTAAATTAATGAATGTATGATCAAGTTTTCCTATAAATAGATAGAAATACCGCGGACGAAGATTTCCCAGTAGAGAAGGTTGAGTGAAAGTTTTTGCAACCACACAGCCACTGCAGAAAATGAACATCAAGTGGTTAAGTATTCTTTATGGCTATCATAAAATATTTATATGTTATTATGTAAATATAGTTCATATACGCAACTTTATATATGTATGTTGATGAAATATTTAGTAACATATGTATGACTAGTGGACGCCCGTGGCTTCGCTAAAAACGTTTAAAATGAACATAACTTTCTTATTTACGAACCGATTGAAATTAAATAGACACTAAATGTTAAGTTAAAAATGCACAACATGTTAGTAAAAACCGTAAACAAATCGGTTCAGCTGTTTTTGATTCTATAACGAACAAACATACCGATAGACAAAAAGATATTTTTCATGATTTTTGTGTTTTTTTGCATCAATAAAGACCCTTCAACTATTTTTTTTCAATTATCTTCAATGTACAGACACGGACCGGTTACAGCTTTATTATATGTTATAGATATAAATATTTGCTATTGTCCAATCAATATAAAACATTTATTATCAGAGAAAAAAGTAGGTAATCTTTAATACGTAACATCTAATTCAACAGTAGAGCTTCGTAATATGGTAGATAGATAGATAAATACTTTATTAAAACACCACAAATGAAACAATACAAAAAAAACATACAAATTAGAATCAGCGTCTTAATTGGCGGCCTTATCGCTAAGAGCGATCTCTTCCAGGCAACCAATCTGGCAGGGATATATTCTTAAAACGAAATGAGTGAAACGCTTGGTACCTTATGACGAACTTTTTTTAGTCTCGGGTAGTCATAGAGTAGGAGTGCCATTAGTGCTTAGTTTGACCTGCTTTATTACATCAATTGGACAAGCTGTCGTCATATATGTTTCTAACGCCTAATTTACATATACCAAAGCTATTCCAAATCGATTTTGTATCCACATTTTTGAATTGCTTGAAAATATTTTGAAACAATCGTACTTACAAACAGTGTTACCCATGCAGCCGTTTTTTGAATTTCTAACGACTATCTTTTACAGCCTGCTTTGGGCGTAAAGTGGCCGCAAAGCAAACCTTAATGCTGTGTTCACCGCGCATCATTTATTCAAGTGTTTAGTTCGCGGCAACGTCACTTTCAATAGACGCCTAAGTGGGGCAAATTTATTCGAAAACATCAATTCAACTGACATGTCAATCCAATTCGCTAAATATGTCAGTAATAAATATGACGTAATACATCTATATCTATATAAATAAAATAAATAATAAAGCTGAAGGAATACAAAAATCAGTAGGTACAAGAAGATATTAGAAAAAGAAGGTTGGGATAATACATATATTTGATAACAGAACACATTTCAGCAGTTTTTTGATTTTTTGTCATCACGCAAAAACCGCTGACCAGTAATAATCATTATTTTTGGCATGTCGGTAGTACGAGGTCTTAAAGTATAGTATGCTACTTTTCATTCTGAAATAATGCGAGCAAAGCCGCGGGTGTCCACTAGTCTACAATATACCTATACATGTTAAATTGGTTTGTTGCCATGAACTCGCCGTAAACTGGAAAAATGATTATTATGTATAGTCCGCTTGCATTTGTTTACGGAAAGATACATAATATATGTATATAGGTTGCATAGGTGATTGTATCTCTATATCCAGTACAGTTTTGACTATAAAACTGCTAGATAAGAGCTATTAGATATAAGTTTGTAAGATATGTATGAATGTCTTATAGTTGTTTATATGTATACAACTAATTTTTATTAAGAAAAAAGAAGAAAAAACTAAACAAACTAGTTACTTTGAGCTATTTGAAAAAACACATGTTTGTTTTTCTATCTGTCTTATTCTTTTTTGGAGTCGGTGATGTGTGTTTGCAGGCTATCACTGTCAAATGTGTATTATTCAAGTTGTGATGTGCTATAGTATAACTTTAGAATAGAATATAACTTTAATGTTCACCATAAAACACAGAAATTACAAAACAGAAAAAAACATACATAGATTAAAGTGTTGGACATTGGGCGGCCTTATCGCCTAGCAACTTTAACTTTAACATTAATAGGCATCTCTTGATTATTGTCTATGGCCCGCTCTTTCCTTTTACCGTCGCTAGCGTAGCAGTAAACGGATTCTGGATATCGGATGAAACATTGATGGTCGTTTACTAAGTTCACTAACTTATTCATAAGGCTTCTGTACTCGCGTTAATCTTTACCCCAGGCGCTAAACTTTAGCATTATTACTTTGAATATTAAGCATTTTGTAAGGCATCTAAGTAATTGCTGGATATCTAAGCTAATAATGTTAAGTTAAATTTAATCGCTTGATAAATTAATTTCGTTAACATCTACTGAATTCAGGTTTCAATTTGATTATAATATTATCTAGGTAAATAATGATGTTGTTTGAACAAAAAGAAGCCACTTTTTATTTTCAGAGTCCAGGACTAATATTTAAAATGCGTTTTATAATAAGTCGGTAAGGGTTTTTAATATATGAGTAACTACATAAATACATAAACGAGTACATACACTGTTGGTTTAGCTTTGCGTTTCGCTGATTCACTTGAAAATTAAAGAACGCTATTCGGTTTTACTTTTCAGCATTATTGGATTTTTAATTAGTCAGAGCCCGAAAAGGAGGTTATCAACTTTAAAGCTAATTAAAGAGGTTGTGCCAAAAAACTTTGAACGCTTATTAAATCACTTAGCACGCCACCTTTAAAACCGCAAACTATTCAAAACTGTCAAGCGTAAAATTTATAGCTTTACAACCCGCCTTGCTAAATCACAAGACACGAAAGTGTTTTGTTTGTGTCTTTCGTGTTATCATGCTATCTAAAAGACGATTGAATCTTGTAGATCGAATTAATGATCATTTTATTAACTTTCAAATTGGACGCAATAAACATGTGTTTTTTTTGACGCGTATGTTGATGTGAATCATATTGTAGTGGCTAAAAAAAAGTAAAAAATGAGTGATATTGACCAACTCTGACATTGAGAGTTCTTATAAGTAAATGGAAAAATCGCTACTTTTTTCATTTTTGATAAGAATATAACTTTTGACGTACATAATTGCTGGTCGGTGTTATAACTTGAGTATATTATTTATGTACTAAATGTTTTCTTACCTCAGCAACCAAATTTAATTCATTACTCATATATTCATTTATTCTGTGGTAATTATTATTATAACTAACTTGGTACCTAACTGTCAAGAAATAATCGCAACACAAGAAACAAAGTAAAATAATATTGGCAAAACTTGATTTTGAAGTAAAGCACTGAGATGGCAATTACAAAATCATTAATTTCAGACGACACTTCAGTCGGGGATGAAAGGGCAATATCTTGTGACGAGATATCACCCCAACTTTAGATATAACAGGGGATTTATGAAAATATCTCTCGCACAACTCATAAGAGAGGCAAGAACGCAATATTAAAATCAGTACATTATTTTGATAAGAAGATATATAAGTCGAGCACTGACATTGCTTTTTGACATGAGTTTGGTTTAAGAAAATTAATTAGATTTGAAAAATAAGAATGCTTAGATATATTACTGTTATACCCTGATTGTTTTAATCATAATGTTATATTAGAATAGGAAATTTAATTTAAATTTAAATGGATTTCTTTTTTACAGGTACGTTGGTACCTTGACATTGTGTTTTTTTGTTATCTTGCAAGATACTCATGTATTGAAATTGATGTATTAAGTGACTTGGCAACCGCAGTTCAACATTTTATACACATATTCATATTCATTATCCTTACTCACAAAGGTTCTAGTTTTCTGTGATGTAATTCACGTATTGTAACAGCAGCTATCAAAGTATTACTTTTATAAAACAAAAATTAAATTTATCACTTAACCACATAGAAACTTAAACCTCTTAAAACTTATATAACTTTGTCAAGATTATTCATGTGTTATCATAGAAACTACGATACTATACTTGTAAATATTCATTCAAAACTCATGACAATAATAAAAAAGTACTTATTTAAACTCTCACGCCATTTTGCGATCTTTACCGGAATAGACATGTGACAGCTACGAATCTTTTCTATGTAGATATTGTTTCGCATCAATATGTACCTAACCGTCGCCTGTTATTTTAAATTTCGTTCGGAATAATTTTGTCATTTTACACAACGCGGATGTAATATCGGCTAATCGGGAACCGTAAGCGTTACTAAAATCCGACTAAAGCCACCTCACTCAAAGGTGAGCAAACAGCATATTTCCTAAAACCTGCACGAGGCACGATGTACAAACTAATGCACACAGTCCTGGACAAATGCATTACTCCATCATCGTATATCTCAACAGTTTGCTAAACACGGTGATGTGTTTGTGTGACCGCTGTGACCACCAGCGTCGAATTCCTGTGGCATAACGCAACTCGACTGTGGCTTCTTGCCCCCTGGGCAATACTAATTACAAGTTGTAGCTATCGCAGTATCACAGTCCGGAATATAGGCACTGTACTGTTAGCACAGACTCTCGAGGGACTTAGGGAAAGAAATCCTGCTCTTTTAACGGCTCAGTTATCGCAGTTTTTCGCTCAATTGAATAGCTCGGCTTTAGCGGGAATACGAAGTGATAAGATTGTAAGGAAAGGTTGCTTTTGGACGTGTTGTTTTGTTGGTGTTTAATGCGTTTTGTTTGTTCTTTTCTACTTATATATATATGTATGTATATACGTACAAGTATTTAACCATTAAAGTACGTATAAAACAATAACGTGAGAGATAATTTAATCAAATCACTTTTTGATGGATATTTTTTTAAGTCCATTAAATGAATTACAAGTCATCCAAATGTGTGAACATCTCGGGTGAGAGATTTTTTTCTCATTTGATGAATTGAAAGCAATCTGTGAAGTGGTCGCGTCGCAGGACATTAAATACCATTCGTCACAGAGGACATCGATTGATGTACGTTCGAGGGACGTGCTTCTGCCTAAAACTTTACAAATACGATTGCCGTCTACCGCCATAAAAGCTTTTCAAACTTTTTCCTCGGATTTTGTGTAACCGCTAATGAGACCCCGTACTTGGCCGGCGAACATAACAATAAAAGAAAAAGAAACTTGTTAAAAGATTGTTAAAACAGGGTTTTTTTTAAATTTTGTAAGAGTTTCGGTGAAACCTTTCTGATGTTTTGTGGCGGTTACTGAGGCCTGTTGGTGCAAGTAAGTATGTTGTTCAATCCATAAAGCATCAATTATTCAATTGTATTTATTTTACCTATAACTTTCATAAATTAAGTGTTAGTCAATATAAATACATCAACATGGTTTATTTGTCAAAATATATATTAGGTAATTATTAGTGAACGCCTGCGGCTTCGCTGGCATTATTTTGAGATGAAAAGCCTAGCCTCATACTACCTATATTATGTACACCAAAAATTATAATAATCCGTCCAGTCGTTTCAGTGCTATGAACGTTTAATTTTTTTAGCTGTTTCACTAACAGATAATCAGACAAAAATCCTAAAAATTGCTGTAACGTGTTCTGTTATTGCTTTAAAGTGTACCCTAACATTTTCTTTGCTAATACGTTCATCTTCAACTATGTTCAGATTTTGACCTTCTTCAGCTTTATTATGTGTAGGTATATGTTACGGTAAATGTGGATAATGCGGTAATTGTGTATAATTACCGGTAATTATGCATAATTACCAGTGCTCTCGGTAAAAGTGGTAAAAACATTCGAATTAATCACATTTACCGGTAATTATATATAATTACCATACCCCTTTGGTTAATGTAGTGAATAATGAAATCAAACATCAGAATCAAAATGTTTATTACCGGTAATTATACATAATTACCAATTACTTACATTTACCGTAACATATAGATGATGCGAGGAAGGTCTATAACGTCCTTTCATTTACTCTTCAAATTTACATCTAAAAATTTGCCCCTATATTATGTAACCTTTAAGAACACAAGTGAAAAAACAATTTAACACCTGTATATGTGAAAAGTATCCAAGCTTAGGAAGCATTTTAATCATCGGCTGGTAATAAAATGTAAAAATGACCCGCACCGAGCTCCGGTCCGGGCCTTGCGGTACAACTATAAAAGCGTTAATAAAATTTATAATAAAACCCACGAAATGTGCTTAACTGAGGCATAAAAGCTCAGCGTGAACTTTTTATAGGGAATTAGTTTTAGCCTACATATTTTTTACTCGTATGAATAAGTGCAAGGAAAATTAAGTACATATTTTGTTAAGTATTGTAAGTCGTTATATTCGACGTGCATATTGAAACCGAAACTTTTTTATTTACTCGGAAACCCAATAAACCTACAATGAATATTTATCTCATTTATGAGCAGTTATAAAGATTAGTTTAGTTAAGATTAAATGTTTAAATCTGAAAATTATTTTTACAATATTTTAGACCTCCGTTTATAGTTTTGTATTATTTATACATATATTAAACTGTTATTGTATTATTATTTGCAAAAAATATATGACTTAATATATAATATATTGAAATGATTCCATTATTTTTGTATAAATGGTTAATTCTATGTAAGTATAGCGCACTCATATGTACATGGCCTATATTTCTCTAAAATATAATAAATAAAAATAGAATTATTTAACAACTCATATAAATGAATTATGAATTAATAACTCATAAAAATTGGTTTGCGTAATGCGGTGTTACCGTAAAAACATCCCTTCCAAGCAACAACATACGAAGATACGATATAGACTAAATCCAGAAGGCAAAAACGAAGTTTATAATGAACTCTGTAACAATAGATTAGAAGAATAAAATACATATGCGTGTGAATAATACAATATATATAAAACAAAAATACATAAGACTCCTGTAACTCTACTTCCTTTTGTGGTCCACTCATTTCACCGTCTTGTCGTATCCGAGATATCCCTTACACATAAGTGCGTTAGTTATTGCGATCGAATATCCTCGGGCCTGTAGAGTATGCTCCTCCATTTATTATTATCAGTTCCGGGCCTATCGTTAATCTTCCGATAATCATGTCAAGAGGGATCTCAGTAACTCTTGAGATGTCTTGAATAGATGTGAGCGTTCATACTGTTTGTTCGGCAGGTAAAGTGGCCTCTTTAACCTAGGTTGATGATGGCCCAATTATTCTTGTAGATTTGTAGTTATAGAGGGACAAATCTGAGAAATATACGAGGACTTATGCAGATAGATTTAGTTTGTGTGTACGTGGCCAGAACAATACTAACTCAGAATTGTTTAACTGTTGCTCTTGAACTATAATCTGTCGGTCTTCAAGTTGAGAGTACACCGGTTTCTTATAGGCAAGCGCGCGAGATCATAGATTACAACGTTGCTTAACATCACGTAAGTTGTAGCCAAGCGTGAGTCTATCAAGTGTATAAAAAACTTGATGCCTAAGTCTTGAAACCGATTTCGATTAAATTTGTTATGATGATAGATACAATTCCGGTTTAACAAATACGAGTAAGTGTTTATCCCGGAATCACGCGAATAATGCAATCGGGCGAATAGTACAGTTTGTTTTGATAACAAGTAAAGATTCTAAGAAATGAGTCTCATTAGACTGATGATGATGATGATTTCTACATGGGTACTAAGTAAATATGTATCAAACATGCTTCAGTTACGAATCCACTTTCATTATTTTTCAGCCATTTACCTGACTGCAAAGAGGGAAATTAACGTCTTATTTTACTTCCATAGCTACAAAATGATCCAACACAGAGAACGATTACTTTCGTCATCGTGTCAGCCGCAAACGTAACAGGATATTGTATTTTCTACGAAATTACCGACCGAAATAAACTTTATTTGGTGTTTTAGCCTTTAGCATAAAATTGTTTGCTTTCTGTTGGCTGTTTACTTCTCAAATGCCTTGGGAGGGCCGCACTAGGCAATAATAGCTTTAAAGCTAGACTAATGTACCTATAAAACTGTTTTTCTAATGTGAAAGTTTAGAAACAAGTTTTAGGATCGGTCACATATAAATATATTTCGATAAGTAGTATTTAGTATTTTCTAATGTTTGTATGAGTTAATTACATTATTAAATATGGGTACAGTCATATTTAGTGATGAGAAAACGTCATTTCAAATGCAGTCCGATCCACAAATTGAATTTTAGAACCAATCATGTCACTGCTGTGCGTTTTTTAACCGACTTCAAAAAAGGAGCTTATCAAGTCTTCTGAAAGTTTTTTTGTGGCTGTTACTCGATTTCTACGTTATTTATGAACCGAATCCAATAATTGTTTTTATTCGAAAAACATTTTGATTAAGTTTATGCAAACCAATTTTTCCTATATTTCCAAAACGACTACTCGGATTTTGATGTAGATCGCAAATTCAAATTACATGCGGTAAGATGGCGCTTGAGGACATCCTTATAGGACAGGAATAGACCACCAACTTTGCGCTGTATAACACACTAGTTGTGCCTGCGACTTCGTCCGCGTAGAATAGTTATATTGGGCAACATATTTATTTTAGCAAACAACCTTTTCAGCTTTATAAATTTAGCTGATACCCACGACTTGAACCGTTTTCGCAGTGCACGCAATGGAAGCCCCTAAAGATGAATATTTTCCCCCGTTTTTTCAGATTTTCTATTATTTCTTCTCTCCTTTTAGTTGCAGCATGATGTTATATAGCCTAGAGCCTTCCTCAATTAATGATCTATTCATCGCAAAAAGAATATTTCAATTCGCACCAGAAGTTCCTGAGATTAGCTCGTTCAAACAAACAAACAAACTCTTCAGCTTTATAATATTAGTATAGATTTATATCACTAAAATGACGCATGAAACACAGACTTGCATATATCCCCATACCACTGGCAAAGACAAAATGTGAGCCAAACCCTGGCTCTCGGCCGGCGAACGCAGCGCATTGCCACTTGAAACTTTGCCATTCAACGCTAGGTGGCTCTCTAATTGCCTCAGGTGACACTTATTATCAGCCGTAAGGTTCCTGACACTTTATAACACTAATTAGAAAAGTTTTCGGCATTAATAAATGCTTGATAGGCTATTTCTGATTCTCAAATTTGGAATCAGTAGGTGTGGTTGATTACAAACTAACTTATTATGTTGGGTAGCGAAGTGTTTTTTTTGAATGAATTAAGGCAGGAAAGTGCCTTTCATTTCTACTAATTTAAAAAATACGTTAAAATAGTAGATGTTATTAATCTATACTATCTATACTAATATTATAAAGCTGAAGAGTTTGTTTGTTTGTATGTATGTTTGATTGTTTGTTTGAACGCGCTAATCTCAGGAACTACTGGTGCGAATTGAAAAATTATTTTTGTGTTAGATAGACCATTTATCGAGGAAGGCTTTAGGCTATATAACATTACGCTGCAACTAAAATGAGCGAAGAAACAATGCAAAATGTGGAAAAAAAACGGGGAAAATTATTCATCCTTGCGGGCTTCCGCCGCGTACGCTGCGAAAACGGGTCAAAATATCAAAAAAATGTGTATTAAAGAATTATTTCTCTTGAAATGATCTAACAAAATGTCAGCAAAAGTATATGTCTATCTTTTAAGGTTAACTCACTACAACCGTTTTTATGGTAATAACTATTCCACGCGGACGAAGTCGCGCGCACCAGCTAGTTAGTAATATTGCTCCGAGTGGGCAGATATAGGTATACAAATACATACATATGTAGGTGTATGTAACAAAATTGTAATCTCACCTCACATTCGTATTACATTTGACCGGTGTGATGTGTGGGCGGTCCAAGGAATCTGAAACAATACAAACTCGATTTATACGATAATCGCTTAAACCTAAAAATAGTCGTAGATCACTTTGAAATGCCAAGTCAGACTTTATACTAACTATTGGACAGCAAAGCAACAGTCAAAAAACTTTGAAAATGAAGCATTATTAACTCCTTTACTTTATTTTCCTGATTATTGTACCTAGAATTAAAAGTATGTCACTGAACTTAGAACTTATACTATTCTTCAAATGAATGCAATGAGTTCGTGGCAGGTCGTGATATTTCAACAACTCAACACAACTACGCCATCCAAACAAACGTTAGAACACTAATCAACGAGATAAAACTTCCAAACTCAATTCAAAGCGAACTAAACTTAATACGTTCAATCTCAACCATTTGCCAGTTTCTGACGACGTTCATCCAATCAATATCTGAGGAATCTCCTGCACGTACACGCTTTATCCCATACCCTTGTTAATCTATACCCCGTGGAAACTCACATCCGCTTGCCTATCAAATAACAATGGATAAACGATGCAAGGAAGCTATACATACATACACACTAGCCAACGCTGTATGTTTGTAATATGAACAATAATAACGGAGTGAGAAAGCAGAGCTGTGACGAGGGTTGAGATTTAAGTTTTCTTGTTTATTAGTAGATTTCTCAAAAATTGTATCAATTTTACCTGTGATTATGTGCAATTGGATAATGTATGAAATTGATAATGCAATGAGGGTTGCAAACGTGTGCAAAATTTTGTGAGTGTAAAATACACTGAACACACGAAAGTGTTCAACATTTATGAAAGCATTTTATAGAAAAAGTAATCGAATTTTATCAATATAGGTTATTCGTTACTCATTATAAAATTTTAGTAACTATAATAGTTCCAACCATTTTTTTTTTTGACAGATCTAATTGTCAGTAATAGTGTTGTGACCAAGTGATTATAGTGGACACGATATCGATTCATTTCGATATGTGATCAACGAAATAGCTGCAGAACATGGTCATGGGGTTCTTAGACTTCCACCCTAATATTGTCAATACAATGCCATTGATTTATATATAGGCTCAAGTAAAAGGACACGCTGCTCGAAATAACACAAAACCCCCATTCAAGGCAAACAAAATGCTTGATTTATTAAAAAATGCATGTGTGGAAGTAACTGCGGAAAACTGGCAAAATGTAATTAAAAAAACACAAGAAACTACAAAGGCAGAGTGGGATAAACACGTGCGATAAATAATACGAATCAACAATTAATTATAAATGTCGGCGATAGCTCGAGTGACAGCGACGATGAATCCGATTTTGATTAATAAATAAATTAAAATAAAAGTCACAATAATTGTTCTATATCATTTCATACCAATCTATATTTATACTACATTAGAATGCTACATTATACCTGTATAAAAAGGTTACTAAACAATATATCGATATCTCAATCGTAACATTACTATGTTGATAGCCATAGAACGTAAAATTTTAAAAACGTTTGTTATTTCATGTAATTTATAAAAAAACTACTACTCTTATGGACTCAATTTGTTGCCATATTTTTAAAACCTCGCATTGCAAAAGTGAACTTTTGCGTAACATGATGCAGTTACGTTCTATTGCTGCTGTCAAATAGAAAATAAACGGTTGGATCCACTATAATCGATTTCCAAAGACAATTTCCGCTTTAATAAAAGAAAGACGCGTTGTTTTAAAGAGTCTATAATGACGTAACTCAGTCACAAGAAGCGACACGTCACAGAAATGACAACATAATCATATCTTTAACGGATAGATGCTTGAAGCTCTTACCTCGGCCTCTTCATAACGGATTTCCGATATTTACAGTGACGTTTTCGTTATTTGGCAAGAACATGGTTATTCGAGTGGATTTTTCCTGGTGTAAGTAAATATTTGGCAGTTGTTTTATGTTATTAGTAAATGCCTGCGACATTGTTCGCAATGTTTCGAGATAAAAAAATAATTCGAAATGTAACATTTTTAACCCATTGCTCCGTTGCAACTCTGAGCAAAAAAAAACAGATTAGCTTTCACACTTTTGCTTGTATAGGTAATTGAATTATTTGACATTTTATACAGCAAACGCAATTTATTTACCAAACGATTATTCATATTACAGACTGATGTCTGTTCTCGTTTAACAGTAACATAACCTAGCTGCCTCGACTGTCATTACCTAGAAACCTTCTAATTTGGAACAGTTCTAGCTCTAATTCAGTACATTTATCGGCACCTAATTTAAAGGTAGCACTGATTATAAGCCACCCCTAATTTCGAATCCACCTTTATGCCGTACTTCCTCGCAGTTTACAGGATAGCACTGGGATATCATAATTGCACGAAAGCTGGATATATTTTTAGGGAAATAAATTCTGAATTAATTGTCCTGTTTCACTTTGTTCAACAGAATAATGGGAGAACGACGATTTAATGCGTTCCAATTCCTCCCCAAATCTTAATCTCTTCTCTGTTTTGTTTCCAAATTATGTCATTAAATTAATGTACCTGCTGATTGAAACATAACAATAATGATTTAATGAAAAGCTTGCTTATTTTGAAATTATTATAATTGAATGTGGTCTCTAAAATAAACTAAAACTGAAGTCGTAGTTTCATGAGTACTTTATTTTTGCCACAGCAAAATTCTTGTCAATACTTTATTTTATACATCTATGAACGGGGACACTTCCTGGCGTACAACAGCAGCAATAAAAAAACATGGAGCGTGTTAATGTTTGACAGCGAAATCGTGGGGAAATGAAAAATGAAATGGCCTGATAAAAAATCAATCCTTTTAGGTAATAAATACAATACATAGTTGAACCGGACAACGGTCATTTGATTTTTATACGAGCTTTTCGAAGTTTCAGATCTTTTATTGGTATCATTCGCGTGCGGAATGAACGAGGGTCGTTTGCCGCTTCGTCGGTGTAATTGTAGAGCGCCCTTTTGTAGTCACGCAATCGCGTGTCGGATTCGTCCGACCTGCCTCTCTATTCGGAACCGCTCGATTCGATTCCAACGGCTTTATTGCTTTCACCCGCGTACCTACTGCACCGCACAAGATGCCGATACGATTTTTCCGGAATAACTAACAAGAACCTTTCACAGCGGCCGTCAGTCAGACCTTTTTGAACCGGAGCGGATTGTGTGCAATGATCGAATTGCCCGAAACACGTTCCGCGTTCATGTCGGCCAATTAAAAGAGTTTTAACGTGAATTTTCTCTTTTCTACTTAGTTTGAATTGTTAAATGGAAAGCTGTTAGCTTAGAATGCGCGGCGGCAAATAAGTCCTGTAGACGCGACGTCGGGCCACTTAATTAGGTTAGTTCTGTTCAGCATGCAAAACAACCACACAAGTAATAGGGCACCGTTTGAATAGCACCACTACTATACTTTTACGACTGTTATATTTTTTCATTGGAGCGTTTATGGTTGATGTGAAATGTATGGAGTAACGTTCTAATTCAAATGTAAATTAACCATTAGTAAGATTACCCATGAAGCAACATATTATAACAATTTAAAATACATTTATGACTTTTTAATGACTCGTATAAACCATGCTCTTTTTTATAAAATCGTAAAAAGTTATGACCACTACACATACCTATTGCAATTGACCGAGGACATACATTATTTTTTTATGTAAAGGCTATTGATATGTACTTTAACGTGCGAAGGTATAATAAATAAAGAATTAGATGTTTGTAAATAAATAATTAATCATTCTTTGTTCGAATTTAATACCAAGACAACAATTAATTCGACACAAGTTTGAAGTAAGTGCAAATTGCAAGCCGGTATTTTGCCTAGATTTAAAACAATCAAGAGTAAAAGAAAGCTTAAACAGTTTTTGTTTTATGGCGTTAATGTAAGTAGTATAATAATAGGTCTTTACCTATGAAATTGCCGTTTTTTTTCATACATTTTAATCTGTTTGTAACTTTTACGTACAGCTTTATTTTTCCAAATACAATTTTTATTGTATCAATTGTTGAATTATGTACCTTTTAGATAAAAAAAAATATTACTAGTGCATATTACTTATGGAAGTCATTGAAAACACCTCTTTCAATGTGTCGTCGGTTTCACTACTTTGACTAGGTATATTTTTATCATATACTCTGTTTTTGAGAAATTGATATACGCAGTGCATAGCTTTTTTTCCATCTATCTATAGTTATCAATTGCATCTAAATCTGTTCAGACATTTCCATACAAACATTAAAAATGTTTGTATGGAAATATCATTTTTCTCAATTTCGTCATACAAATCGGCAATTTCATAGGTAAAGACCTAATATAATATATTCTAAGAACACACAGTCTATATCCCAGAAAACGATACATACTAAGAAAAAAATCTAAATTCATATTTTATTCAGAAAATATTGTAGATATATTAGTCTTATATGCTAACCTTACAAACTGGTTATAAAGGTTAAAAATATATTCCATGTAAATATATATAAATAAATCTATTGTATGACGATGGCAAAGTTCAATGTATATTAGTAAAACATGGCCGTCACAGCTCTGCAAGTTCGTCTCGCAATATTTGAGATTAATTACTAGTGTAGCCTACACTAATGTTGTCGGCGGATTATGCGGCACCATGACGAGGGTCCCTACTGCTCTATTTGTGACAACTTTTCATACTATTATGGTAATGCTTTCGGGCGATTTATAGGTCGGAGTAGGTATAAGCTTGTGTAACGTGATGGAAGAAAATGGTATGTTGGCGGTTTTACTCGTGTTTTTCGCTTACGTAACTTTGCAGTTCGTTATATAGTAGGTATAATTATAATATCAAAACTTTCGTGAGTTATTTTATCAATCTGTTAACTAACATACGCGAATTACACGTGAGTGAAAACCGATTAGTTAACATACAGTAGAAATGCTTTTGTATGGTTATATATATTTTCAAACAATGTGTTATTTAAAAAAAAAACAATCAATCAATCAAATATACCTTATAGTGCATCAAGATAATTAATAAAATTTACAAAAAAAGATTGAGAGTAACCAAGAGAGACCTTGTCATTAAAGCAAAACTCTTCCATAGTTTTGCTTTTGTAAGTAATTAAAGTTTTTTTTAATTAAAGTCTTGTTACACCATGTTAATTAATCAGACATATTAATTAAGACAACATAGGCTTACTTCAGTTTTCATACCAGGCTCATGTTTCAGCATACTAATATTCGCAGATACTTAAGTAACAAGTAGTTCCTTAAGCTAAAGACTTCAAATCAAAGATTTTCTTTTCCAATAATTCCATTTCCGAGTTTAGCTGAAGACCTATAAAGAGGTCAAATACCTTGCCCGTGACAGGAATAATTAAGGCTATTATTTCCCCTCGTTTTATTTGCTAACATGAATTTTAACTTAAGAGATAGGTGCTTTACTTGCAGGATCCAGAAACGTCTAAATTGTAACAAAACTTTGCGGGATGCATAACAATAGGCTTGAATATTGTATTATCTTCCTTTCTTAGTCTTAAACGGTTTGATTTATTACGAGAAAACCCATCTACTTCTTCAGTTTGAAGCATCAATTCAGATTAAAATCAATCGCCAGATTCTCGAAATTCATTAAGGTATACGGAAATTTTGACTAAAATTGCTTCAACTTGATAAATTACAGGTTGCTAAGCGGAATTAATTTTGATCAATTACAAAAACAATATTTGTGCACAACCAGTTTTAGTACATTATAGTCTTAAATATTTTTACTATCAAAGTTAGGCTGCAGCAATGCTTAACATCAGGCAGGCTGTAGACAAACGTAAACCTTTCACACGTAAAAAAAAAAAAAAAAAAAAGTTAGGTTATTTAGAATTATCATAATCATACTGAGATTAAAGAAAGTTATATCAACGAAATCTGAACAAGCTTAATTTTCTTAAACATTATTAAAAATTGTACCAACTCGCGACAGTAAAATATCATATTTTTTCTATATAATTTCTAAAAGTTGATAACAAGGTTCTTGGAAAAGGGTTCTATAGAAGTTTGTGATGAAAATATTTTCTCCTTAACAATATTCTGCTTTACATCCATTAAGAATTAATCTGGAACAAACCTAAAACACTCTTTGATCTCGTTAAAATTTTAAACAAAGTGATACTTGTTGTAAACATTGGAATTACAATGGTACAGTCAAGAAGGCGTAAGCTGAGCTTTGCATTTGTGTGGGTGAAGTATGGCAGGTGGGCGGGGGAGTGAGATGGCGCTATCGCACGATGGAGAAGCCGATTGTCTCACCTACACTATCTATGTACACCCACACAAATGCAAAGCTCAGCTTACGCCTTCTTGACTGTACCATTTTTGTAACAAGTTGCTGACGACATTTTAAAGAATTTATAGTTTTGACGTGACAACGTCTTATAAATTGGTTTGCCGGGTGACACTTCAAGAAACTGCGTTACGCTCCGCTCACGTTATGCGCTCACAATGAGAGCGAGTGAGAGGCACGCGTCCCTTCCACTCGGGCATGGTTAGCCCGCCTAAGAGCGAGAGAGACAGACATAAAAGTCGTTGTCACGTAAAACTTTCGCCCGTATACCGACTTTACAGGCAACCAATTTTTTTTTGTATAAAATAAAATGTAACTTTATAGCCTTGATAAACAAAAGTTAGCATTCATATACGTATCGTTTCTAAACAAAGCCTATCTGTGTGTATCTACGATGCTGTAGCTAATAAACCTTTATATATTTCAGTTATTACTTTATCAACATATCTAAAATGTTATAGTTAATATTTATTTTTGTAACTACAAAACCCGACATGCGCGAATCTAACTGAAACTTGGCCAGTTTAAAGTAAGTTTAAAATATCCTGACGAGAAGCAAACACACATAACGAGCCTATCGTAATGAACCACTAAACCAACTGTTTATCAAACTATTATCCTTTAACTTCCTGTTTGTTGTTGTTCTTCGGTAGCGTCCACATAACTCCGTAACTAGATGTTTTTGGATCCTAAGCTAATAAATCAACCTAACATCTGTCGACAAATGGGGCTCCTAACAACGCAAGTAGTTCTTGAATGTATATGTGTATTAAGTACTAGTGGGTGTCCGCGGCTTCGCTTGCATTAAGAAGTAAAACAGGCATCCCTTATATCACCCCTTTAAAAGCGGCGTTTCTAAAAATACTTTCCGAGCGGATGCCTACGTCATAACATCTAGTTGCATGTCAAATTTCAGCCCGATCCGTCCAGTGGTTTGGACTGTGCGTTAATAGATCACTATATCAGTCAGTCTGTCAGTCAGTCAATCAGTCACTCTTGAGTTTTATATATTGAGATTTACTTCATTTATTAATCTTTAAGTAGTTTTTTTACGCATGAAAACACGACAGCCATGTTGGTCATTTGTACGCACCTAGTTAAACAAACTCTGTTCAATTGTATCTGTGGGTGAAAATGGAATTGGTACACTACATCTTAAAGAACTACTTTTCAAATGAAGAACGTTTGTACATCAAAAGATATATAGAAAAACTTGTAGCGCATACATATGTTAATATTGGATCAGGTAAGCAATACAACAATTTTATAATACTTAGTTACTTTACCTCTATAGGCAACCACTTGACCATATAAGAGTAAAAAAAAGTTACATAGACTAGTCAAGTCTGAACTCATCCTAAGACTGAGAATTTAAAGATGAATCGATAAAGAAAAAAACTAACAGAAAAGACTAAAAAATAGTGCCAACAAAATAGTATAAACAGGCGGCCTTATAGCTAAAAGCGATTTCTTTCAACCAACTTAATTTGTATCGAGTTCTCTTCATCGTAAGATGGAGAGGAGAAATTAAAGATAAATATTTTGTAAAACTACAGAGACACGTCGCTTTTATAAGTGAAGTTTTCCAAAACATAAAATATATCAACTAATCTTGGCCATAAAATATTTCAAAGCAGTGACTCGGTAAAACATTGTTTATAGAATAAAATTACCATTTCACAGATTCTCATTACCCAACAAACAAAAGTAAGAAATGGTAACCGCTAAAAATTAATAAATCACCCGAAATGCCTGGCCGTTTCACGTAATAACAGACAGTATTTTTTGTCTGTTCTTTCTGAAGGAAAATTGTGATTTATGTCTGCAGGAATTCTGACCAAATAAAAAAATGTATTGCCACAGTAAATTTAATAGTTCCGGGACTTATCATAATAGGGCCAATTTTATAGGTCACATGTGATACAACGTTATTTCAGTATAGTTTACGGCAAATATGACATAAATCGTAATGTTTTTGAAAATTGTTGTCTGAAAATTAAATAATTTCAAATATAGCCTAATAGGCTAACTGTACTTAGAATACATTAGGATAACTTGATTAATCAGATTCCACTGTTCATAATTAATTTGGTTTGTGAATGCTTAATCGTTAGATATTGAGACCGCCTTCAATGGATTATAAAATAAGAGATCTCTTGAGATCATCTCTTGATTCATAGAAGGGAGCTTACAATTTGCTGAAAACCTAAAAAGTATCTCAATACTTGATGTATTTAAGTAATATTTTAATCTTGTACTTGGTATAAAATCTTAATTTTTTTATTTAGTTTGGTTTTATAAGAAAACGTTTACCACAATGTTTTGATGGGGTTTTTTCAATATGTAACACTTCTGGAAAGTCTACGATTCCCTGTTATCAGAAATCCTATTTGAGGACAACGAATGTCTTAAATAAAGTAATCATTACACAATACATACTTTAAGATAAATATTTGAAATAGACCCAAACTAGAACATGTATTTATTACGTATCAGAACCATAGACGAGAACCAAATATACTACAAAGTAAGAGAAATAATCTCTTCCATTAATAGACTATTTGTGAGAATAAATACAATTGTTTAATACAGCTTAAAAGTTACCCTGAATCGATAACTGAGAGATCGTGAAAGTTTACAAAGGAAATCGCTGAACTCTGTCTTCAGCTCGACGAAGTAAAATGTGTTTTTCTGTAAGGAAAGAGTTTCGAACAATCGGTTCAGAATTATTATTTTCGAATAACACTTTTTGAACAAATCATTCACAAAAATATCGTTTGTACTAGTAGCTAAAAAAAATTGTTTTGACATAACTATTTCCGATAGATTTGTTAAAAACTCTAAATTTGGAAATAATAATTAACTACACACAGAGTTTTCTTTTAAAAATGTATTAATTAACTCTTAAAATAATCATTCAAAATATTTTAAAAGGTCACTTTTAAATACATTTTTTTGCATTTTGCAAATAACTATAGTCAAAAACAAGTTCTTCCACGTTCCTCGCGCAAAAATCACACGATATCCGAATCAATACGAAAGTAGGTAACGTATTACTTACCTATTCCATATTTCCGCATAAAACAAAAATATTGAAAGCGGCTTTGTACATTAGCATTCAGCGCACGGCGCTCTTGGACGTGATCGGTTTGCCGATATTTGAAACAATGCCAATCCTTGACAAGAAAGCACAAATCAAACTATACAGCATCTATTTAACTATTTAAACAGTCGTTAGCATAATTTATCGATAGGTACGCTGCGCCACTTTATTATTGGTTTCAAGAACTGGCCGCGAACTTTTCGATGGCCTTTCAATTGTGGGACTGAACTCTGGAAATGTTTCCAAATCATTTTTTCCAAACCTGCCGTTGACAAGCTTTCTATTAAAACGTTGCAACTTTTAAAAGCTCTTCGTTTTAATGGTCTTAATAGAGTTTGAAAATGGGATTGAAATTTATTTTGCTAATGACTTTGGTTGCAGGTTTGGGAAATAATAATTTCACAAATAGATGAAAGGCGAAAAATTCGGTGTTTGCTGTCGATACCTAAACATATTTTATTATACCATACAAATAACCACAATGTATTGGTACTACTAGCAAACGAAAGGGTCTACACGGCAAAACCCACAACGATATCAAATGCCTCTTTTGTCGACTTTATCCAAGTGTATTTCATATTTGTAAGGACTTATTTAAATGTTTCATGTATTTTAACTTGTAGAATTACACACCACATTTCATTTCTACAATTTATTTCATCATTTACGCCAAAAATAGTACCACAAATAACTTTAAAATATCCGGAAACGGCGGCAAACTGAAGGGTCCACGGATCCTGTAAACATATCATCTACTTCCCTCGTCGACTTTATTAAACGTCAAACTTTATGTTATAACCACATGCCGCTTGCCGCTGCACGCCCATGTGGCCTATTTCACGAAGCCACAAAACTGAAATCCCCGATTGTAATTTGAAACCTCGACGCCTTATGATGAAAGAAAATTTATGTTTTACAAGTTTTGTACTGTGGATGATTAAGTAAAGTAAATTGTTTGAAATAAATGATAGAATTAAGTATTTTAATAGTATACTTTTCTATAACTATACTGGATTACAGGAACTTAATAAGGGATGTACTGCTAACTACATAAATATTAACAATTTTCTTAAATCTTAAGTCTTCTTACGGTACGAATGCTTACAGTCAATATTTTAAGAAGGGTGGCTTTGATATGTCTAAAACAACACCTTTTATACTGCGTATTTCTAAAAGTCGTAGAAAAACTTTGTTGCTTTTGATGCTGCTTACAAGGTTATGCATTACCAGTAACTCTGTATAGATAAATGTTCAAACCTGTAAGAGAACTGTTAATATATTTGCAGTTAACAGTTCATCTCGTCAGGCGCCATAAGCTATACCGGGTTGCGTAAGAACATGTACCGGGAAGCGCTGAATGATAGATTTTACCAAAAACTATGAAGAACTTAGTAAATGTGTTTTATATAGCGCAGAGCGCATCCCGGTAAGTACATGTTCTTGCAATTTTATTCAACATTAAACAGATGCACTATGGCTTATATTATTTTTCATCCCACCATCTCGGAAAGAGTATTTTTGCTCTTCAATATCTGAGTGCAAAAGCCGTTTTTATTCTCTAGAGGATAAAGTAAATTGAATTTAGAACATCGTGTGTTACAAGTTTTTGAATTAAAAAAATCATTAAACCTATTTACTGCTACCTCTATGGTGCCGAATATATCATACAACTGTTTTTAAATTTGTTAAAAACTCAGACTCGGAACCTTCTTGGTGTTCTTTTTTTCAATTTGCTTTGTACGCGGTTCTTTACGCGGCATATTTTCACGTCATTGTTAAACCTTATATTAAAAAACAAGAAACTTGAAAACCAGTGAAAAAACTAAAATGAGTGATTCTAGCGACGAGGAAGTTTGTTTGACGCCAACAGAATTGACTGAAACTGTTAATAATGCGCAAATGAGCTTTCTCCCTCAACAATCACGCGTTTTGCATTTAGTCATTTCCTCGCTGAGGTGGAATGAAAAGTTAAGTGTTGCACTCGAGTGCAAAGATTTTTCACCTCGTGCTCTTTTGATTCCCTCGCTAACGCTCAGGATTCTAATTTTTAATCACTCGCTGCGCTCGTGATTCAATTTTAGAATCCTTCCCTCGCTCGGTCATCAAAATTGAGCACGCGGTTAAAAAGCAACTTTGCACTCTTGTATAACAAATAACTATTAATGATAACTCTATCACGGGAGGTACATTAATCTTCCTAAAATAGTTTTATTTTTGAATGAGTAAACTGTCATGAAATGTAAGCAGCAATCTTAACATGCAAGTTGTAAATAATGATATGACCGCCAAAATTTTTAAAAAAGAAACGTAAACAAGCGTGTAACGCATCATATTGAAATTGTAAAATGCATAATGCCATATTCACTTAAGCACATCGTAACGTAAGTTAGCAGTAGTAGAAACAAGACCGGCGTATGGCGTCATAAGTGGCCCAGTTACTGCTTTTGTTGTACTGAACGTTGTTTCTGTTGCCACTCAGACTCAGTTTCTCAGTTACGACTGAGCTGGTATAAATCTTAGTCGGAGTTTGTGTAAGTGACGTATATGTACATTATACGTAGACATGGTATAGTATAAGATTGATCTTGTAACAAGATAACGTTATAAGCAGCCCAGTTACTTCTGTTGTTGTATGAGCGTTGGTTCTGTTGTTGGATGACAGTTTCTCGGGTAGTTACGACTCAGCTGGTATAAATCTTAGTCAGAGTATGTGTAAGTGACCTATATGTACATTATACGTAGACATGGTATAGTATAAGATTGATCTTGTAACAAGATAACGTTATAAGCAGCCCAGTTACTTCTGTTGTTGGATGACAGTTTCTCGGGTAGTTACGACTCAGCTGGTATAAATCTTAGTCGGAGTTTGTGTAAGTGACGTATATGTACATTATACGTAGACATGGTATAGTACAAGATTGATCTTGTAACAAGATAACGTTATAAGCAGCCCAGTTACTTCTGTTGTTGTATGAGCGTTGGTTCTGTTGTTGGATGACAGTTTCTCGGGTAGTTACGACTAAGCTGGTATAAATCTTAGTCGGAGTTTGTGTAGGTGACGTATACGTGGACATGGTACAGTAAAAGTTAGATCTTGCTACAAAATTACGTTATAAGTAGTTTTGTTCTATAAACGTTATTTCTGTTGCCTCTCAGATGACAATTTCTCAGTTACTGAGCTGGTATATGTAAATAATCGGAATATAAATAGTCGGAGTTAGTTACCTTTGTAGGTAGGCATTTAGAAATGGGTTGATGGTATATGTATACGTGCACTTAAGGTATTGTGTATGACACAATGCAATGTATGTAGTCGTTGGTATATAACTAAGTTAAAAATGTTATTAGAGACTTGTACATCTATACTAGAATATTATAAATCTGAAGAGTTTGTTAGTTTGTTTAAACGCGCTAATCTCAGGAACTACTGGTGCAAAATAAAAATTTTTTTTTGTGTTGAATAGACCATTCATCGAGGAGGCTTTAGGCTATATAACATAACGCTGCTATTAATATGAGCGTCTATCTTTTAAGATTGACTCACTAGAACCGTTTTATGGTAATAACTATTACACGCGGACGAAGTCGCGAGCACAGCTAGTATGTAATATACAGAGCAAAATAGAATCATGCTTTTTCAATGCTAGTAAGAAAAATGGTAACTTGGTTATTTGAAGTCGGTTAAAAACTACTGAGCATTGACTGGTTCACACTGTCACTATTTCTGCTTGGTAACCAATTCATGAGACCGGTTCCCAATATACCGTATTAAAAGAATATATTATTGCTTATATTTTAAACAGTAATGTAATTTAAACAACTAATAGTTATTGTCTTTAGACAACAAATCAGTCATCAGTAGTAAAAGTCATAGAGAAACCGATGGAAAAATAACAAAACCGCCAAAATAACCGAGCTTAATTACAAATAACTTCTTACGAGCACTTAATTAATTGCAAAATTAAATTATATCCTAAAGTCGATAATCCTGAGAGCAAGCCAAAATTAATTTTATTTGAAGTGCTACGGGGAACTTCGAGGGTGATATAATAGAACCTAATTTAAAAGTTGTTACAGGTTTAATAAGAGTACAATTAGCTGAATGAGTGAACGGTAAGCCAATTTTACTGCATAACTGTGTTTATATACTTATATAGTTTTGTGTTAAGAAAATTACACATATTTATCGGAGAAAACACGCGAGACTTCAATCGAAACGAAAAGAATCAAAACAAACTAAAATAAATGTTGTGAATGAAATGATGACTGGCCTTTTAGCTTAGTTGGTAGTGGATCTGCTTTCTAAGCTAAGGGTTGCGGGTTCGATTTCCACACAACACAAGTAATTATGAATTTCAAATGTATGATTACTTGTGTTGAGTCTGGTGGTTGCTATGTATAATAAGTATGTATTTATTATTTGAAAAAAGTATATAAATATGTATTATATCCGTTAGCTAATACCAAAGACACAAGCATGTCCTCAAATATTTTATTATTTAAAAGTAAATATTTTTTTATAATCTTTTTTTTGCTTTTGCGGCTAGCCCTGATGACCTTATAACTGTAACCGTAAATAACGCTGTCAAAAAATTATTACGTGTTTATCAATGGCTACTTTGAAGCGAAAAAACAAATGCACTCACAAACTTGCACCTCAATCATTGGTGTGTTGTGATTAATAATGAGAGCATAATATACCTCTCGGAGGAAGGACAAGCCTGGAGTCATAGTAATAAATTGAACGTGTTCTGTATGTCTGCACTCTTTCGACTTATGTGCGCACCAACGCGGAAGAAAGAGATAACTAGTTACTATATAGATCACCTTCAAATGACAGTGTAGCCGTTTTTTAATACCTCAATTTAGTGATGTGCCTACGACGTACGAAATAAAAAACCGAAACCGAACCGAAACATACATTCTGTTCTGTCACGTTAACGATTATTCTAGTAGTTTCGCTAACTAAACCATATTAAAGTGACGTAATTGTAACATGTTTTCAAAATCGATCTTTTAGGCATAGTTAGAACTAGGTGAGAAAACCTGGAAAAGGATTGTGTAGTTCGAAATAAATAAAATAACTCAGATAACTTTTGTAGGTTTTTATTTACTGACCCTTAAACAATACAGTTTTATTTAAAAAATTACGTACTTTATCTTGTGGTTGTATAAGTTGCTTAGTCATATAATGAATTTTCGTTTTTAAGTATGTCTCGGCTATGGCTTTTATGAGTAGATTTCTATGATTATCAATATTCCACTGATCAATACTATGTTGAAATAATTGTTCGAATAAATTACTACTATTGGCAAAAGTTTGGATTGACTGGTTTCGAAATATAAGTTCGATTTTGAGACCCGATTTTAACCGAATTCAGAACAATTGTGCACAACACTATAAACCAAACTTTTGCGTATTTTTAACATATAATGGCAAAATTTAATTGTTTTCCTCCAAAATGAGGTTCTAAAAGAGTAGAAATTTGTTATATTTTAATATTTTGATTCAGTTTTGTATTGTTTTGTGGAAAATGATAAAAAACTCTAACCTGTGAAATGACAAGCTCTGGATTTCGTCACTTTTCTTCGAAGCATGGCTTTTACAGCCATAGGCAACGCACGCCATTTGTTCTTCAGTAGAAAACACTTCTCAAACAAACTCATTTAACCAAATATTCCAAAGATTCACGGTATATTCGCCAAAAATCCAAATCCACAGCTAGTATCCAAATTGGTTACTCGAGCTTGAAAAACCGGCTTCACTAACGTAAAGGGCCGAACAGATTGTATTTAGTTGTCTCTTTTTAGCACACTAAAAACATTCATTAAAAAGAGAGGTTCCGATAGTGCGCCACACTTCAACTTATTACTATGTCTCCAGGCTTGTCCTTCCTCCGAGATATACCTTAACAAAAACAAACACCATTTTGTCATGTGCTGCTTTTAGTATGTTTCATAGAAGAGAAATTTATCCTACTCGTATAACCGAATACATACCTATCCAATTCTCTCCCGCGAACTTCACGTGAAAGAGTCCATTCAACAAAAAGGTTATCATTTCCTCCATCCGATATAATAGTTTCCTATCCGGTGGAAATCTTGAAACGCTCGTGCCATTTCGTGGCAAAACGTACCACAGTCTGTCGGGACATCGGACAACGTCATATATAGCTGTGGCATCTAGAATACATGTTAACACGGCCACGCCACGCGCAACGGCCGGACACGTTGGTAATCCTCTTAGTACGTAACGAAGTAGCCAAGTGCCAGCAGATAACTAGCTATTGCACTTTAGGCTATTTTGAAGTCTCCGCGTCGCTAAAAAAGCACTTTGAGGACGCTTTTGTCGGGCGTATCCCGTCAATGCAGTTTTAGAGTGAATTTTAATGAACATTAGATTAAACTGGCTCGTTTATTCAGCTAGTTAATTACTCCAACTTGTCTTGGGTAGAACGGCTTGATTTATCTCGTGAAAGTTTTACGCCCGTTTTTTTTGTTTTAATTCAGGTAAGTATAATGCAGACTGAAAGATGGTTGGAAAACTTCTGACACCCGAGTCCAGAGTTTGCTACTTGGTTTACAAGGAAGGAAAAAACAGAAAAGGTATTATTTGTAAAGTAAATTAAAAGTAATGACAGATTAAATGTGTTTCCTACACATGGTATGACTTTATTTATATAAAAAATAAAAAATAAAAAAAATCCGGGACATTGCACACAACGCCATCTAGCCCCACACTAAGCAAACGCTTGTGTTGTGGGTACTAGATAACGGATATAATACTTATATACTTTTCTTTTTGTAAATACATACTTATTATATATAAAAACGGCCAGACTCGACACAAGTAACTACAAATTTTAGTATTCATAATTACTTGTCTCATGCGGGAATCGAACCCGCAACCCCTAGATTAGAAGGCAGAGTCACTACCAACTAAGCTAACAAAGCAGTCAAAAGTTTATTATTTGATTTATTTTACTTGATAATTAGGGTAAAAAGTCCCAAGTGCTACTTACAATTCTAATCTGCTTTTTGTTATCATCATCATCATCATCGGGTGCCATCTTCATGTTGAAGTTTGGAGGTCAATTGGCAAAATTAATTTGTTATGTGTAGATATAAAAGTCGTAACAACAACACTGCAGTAATTCTTACGTTACTTTCTTCTTACTTAAATAATCACTACCACTTTTAACAGACTAGAACCATAATTTAATCTATGCTCTCTATAAGTAGCATTCCCGTTTTTTGAAGTATAAATAATATGAAGTCCAGCGCACAAATGACTAGGCCTGGTTTTGGGCGCTTACTTAATTAAAATATGAAAATGCTGGATTTCGCGTTACATTTTGGTGTGTTTATGAAATGCATGTGGGTTAAAATCTGTGTCAGAATATTTTTTTCACACTTACATGCACCTACTACAGTAGTTATAATAATAAAAGAGAGGCCCCTAAGGGGGTTTGAAAACTTTGACACTAGAGTGGACCACTCTCTTAAGAACTTATATTTTACAAAAAGAAAATTAAACAATGACAGGTTAAGTAAAAATGAAACTTATGTGCAAATACGTGAAATTTAATGTACACTAGTCGTTACCTTTGGCGTCACCCAAATTGTCCACACACACAATACAAAAAAATAGTGATATTCATACAGCCGCAACTCGGCCTAGTGCCACGAAAATCTATCACTGTGCTGTGACACAATATAGGAGCACAAATAGACAAACTAACCACTATTTTGATAAACTTTCGTTCATTTTTATTATAATGCGTTGTTTTCCTAATTACTGAGGGTTAGCATTCCATCACCGATTAACAGCATAGTAGGTGAGCAATCACGATCAAATAAAGATAAAACTTCGATTAGCTTTATTCACTTAACATACGTCGATATACATTATTAGAAACAATTGCTGTAATGATCGTCAGAACCAACGTGGGAATGAAACAGACCATTGCATGTGCAATGTAAGTTTGAATGGTCTACTTATTTCTGATTATTATCAACAGTTAAATAGTGCGGCAGTTTAATGCTAGGCTGTACTGCAACAGCAAATACTAAATGGAATATAAATTCACACGAATAAATTATTGTGGTCATTTACGTTATTTTGTGAAGAAATCTGTCATGATTAGTGTAATGTCACATATTCAACCGTTTGCGAGTGAGTTTATTAATCTGATCATTGTTTGCATTGAAAATTGAGGAATAATATCGTTGGCATATAATCTCTCTCTTTGAGTCGTATTTCCTCATGACTGAGGGTCGTGACTCCCCCGCAGAATTAATTCGTTAGGGGAGTTTTCTTGGGCAGATACATCGTGGTGGGCGCCCAGGTTCTTCCACGGAAGACGCATGTCCTCGGATATTGTGGTCCTCAAACATGTCGGTTTCCTCACGATGTTTTCCTTCACCGTTAAGCGAGTGCAAATCTACACATAACTTGAAAAATACAAGTCATTGGTGTAGGGCGGATTCGAACCAGGGTACGTCTGGATGAAAAGCAGACACTGGAACCGCTGAGCCACACTCGCTTATGGCATATAATATAGGGTTTCAAAATTATCTATCTATACCTACATATAATAAAGCTGAAGAGGTTCGAAAATCTGAACATAGAAGATATTTAAAAAAAAGCGTGGAGATACTTCGAATTGATAGCAAAACACTGAGATAGAATTTTTATCTGTGTCTCTGTTTGTCTGTTTATTTAAACGCATAACGGCTGAACGAATCGTTATGATTTTTGGTTTGTTGGTTTATAGACCACTTTTTCTCAAAATAATGTCAGCGAATCCGCAGGCGTCCATTAGTATACAATATCTTCAGTCAACATAGGTTATTTTAGTACTATATATATCTAGTACTAGTAGTACTAATATCTATCTCCCTATTTATTACTAACCTAGTATTTTGATCATAGGTACCTATTCGGAGGTAATACGGCAAGCAACACTACGTCAAAATTATTTTCAAAACTGCTTTTTAGCATTAAAATAAGTCTAGAATTCTTCTTCTTTTTATCTACAACATATATTCTGTATTGTTAGAACTAGTACCTAATTATTTCTGTCCATACTTATACATAAATCAAAAGCCCAGGCTCACACCGATAAGTAATTATCTTGACCTAGGGCCCTTCGGAAGGGAAGGCACCTTTTATTCCATGTTCTACTAATTAAGCATCCATTGTTTTCATTAATTAATTCACACAATGTGTATAATG
Organism: Macaria notata; assembly: GCA_927399415.1. Taxonomy (NCBI): domain Eukaryota; kingdom Metazoa; phylum Arthropoda; class Insecta; order Lepidoptera; family Geometridae; genus Macaria; species Macaria notata. Next base: position 8,015,290 of record OV656733.1, read on the forward strand.
GAATATATTTCAACGCATTTGTCTTGGGCCGAAATCGGTGAACACGCTTAGGGATTTACCTACGTTGTGTAATTTATTTAGGGGTATTTTTGGTTTCTTTTTCATATGTTATAGAAAAATATTTATGTAGACCTTTTTTGTGTGAAATACAATATGTGTGTTTGTTGTCATTAGATAAAAACACATCAAGGCTTCGGCATTTGATAATGCCAGCTACAAAACATTGCAGAAATCCCTGTGTTTTAGACAAGTGTACTGTTGCCAAGCAAAGTTCAGTAGAATATTGCTTCGGATCAGGCATGTGGTAGTCAAACATAAGACTACCGTAAAAGAATATATTATAATTTTGTAAATGAGGAACAGTCGAATAACATAATATTTATAGCAAGATCTGATCCAAAACCATCGAACCAACGTATGTAAGTGACTGCAGCATAAGTTGTGTGTTATGATTTTATAGGATAACCGAGTTTTAATAATACTACTACACTCAGGGCCATGTCAGAGGCCTTTAGGGCGGCTTGATGAACTCTCGACACCAGAGTTGGCCACTCTCATTCGATACAATACTATACACTGAGTACGTTTAAATAAAAACGAAGCCGTTGGTGAAACAAACACACAGCAGACACCATAAAGTCCAAAAAAGTGTTCCATAACAACTAAACCTTACATAATGTATTACCTTTTTGGTCACAAAGAAATAATAAATATAATTATACAAATTGATGAAAATGTACGTTAATTAATTTGCAAAATAAAATAGAACTACAACACCTTATATTCTTAATATTTTTTTCTTAACTACTTATGTGATACAAGCGTAAGCTTAGTATGCCAAGCTTGAGTCTACACTTAACCAATAATTACGATACATCATATATCTAAACGTACCTACAATTATGTATATCAAAGAGGCAGGTGAACGACTTATAAAATGATCAGTAAAAATTAGAAACTGTAAGGTTTCCGCTTAGACTCCCCTCGCCACCGTAATAAGCTAGCTCTTTTATGAAACGCCGCAAACTTCAGCAAACATTCTACTAGTAATATATACCAGAACCTTAGCTCGAGTTGTAATATAGGTAACATTGGATACCTCACCTCAACAAATGTCATAGTTACAGCGAGACATTTTAACATAGTTTCCGCCGTACTTTGTTATTTGTTCACAATCCAATTTCACTTAAGAACTGTTTACACTTGTCACAAAAACTAGATTTTAATTTTAAATTTTTGGTCACTTTTTTGTGATAAAGTTTTTTGTTGTGAAGGAAAATTGTTTTTTAACGATGTTGGGGAGAAAATGTGTGATGAATGTGCGAAGCGCGGCGGTCCCGTACTGTGACGGTCTGAGACTGAATTCCCGCCCGCGGAGGCGGCAGAGCCGCGCCGAGCGCGCCCGACCTCGGCCGAATCAAACCCGATTCATGAAACCCACTCGATGAAGTGGTAAGTTTTTACGACTACCCGTTGGCGAGCGTGGTCGGGACCAATATAAAAGGATTGTTTGACACCTGTTCTTGATTATCTTTCTTTATTCTCGCCTTTGCTCTTTGAAAAGCTAATATTCATGAACTGCGAGAAGAAATGTATTTCTTTTTGTATTTTTCTAGGCGATGATCAAAGTTGTTAAATAAGCTGGCAATATTACAGAGTATAAAGCTGGCAATTCATGCTGAAAACAAATGAAGGTGGGTCTCTTGTTTATGTAAATTATTTCTAAGACGTAACACGTGGCGTGTGTAATGGTTTTTACAAACTTCGAATGTTCTATCACGTGTTATTATATTAGGATAAACACACTAATTTTTAAAAGCACAGCATATTACTAATTCAACCTGTAGGTACGTTTGTAATTTTACCAGTATATATTTTTTTATTTATTTGAACGGGTTTGCACTTGACCATAGTTTACCTGATAGCAAGTAAGGCTATCGCCTAAGATGGAGCGTGCTTACCCGATAAGAACCGATTCACTCTCGCTTTGAAGATCGCTGGATTATAGTGCGTGGGGAACAGAGAGTCAGGCAGGGAGTTCCACAACCTTGCGGTACGAACAATAAAGGTAGAAGCGTACCGTTTCGTGCGGGTCTTAGGAACTTCCACCATAAACCGGTGTCGTCCTGCCGTACCTCTACTCGTCCGGTGATAGAAGTATATTACTAATTCAACCTGTAGGTACGTTTGTAATTTTATCAGTGTATTACCAATTCGTTTGTAATATTTATCAGAGTTGTATAGAACTTTAGTATAGTGATATAGTTAGGCTACCAAATACGTATGCCAAATTTCAAATGTTTGACCACAGATTTCTCGAAAACCATGAATAGTATCATGAAATGTGATTATTTTCTAATCAAATTGTAAGCAAATGTGATATAAATCTTAGACTACTTTCAACAAAATCAGGTTCCTTTTGAGCTATAGTTATCATAGGTGACAATCATTGAACTCAGTTTTTTTTTTAAATTACTGGTTAATGATTAAATGATGTTACTTATAATCTAGGTCAAAAACTAAGGCAACAAATCGTCAAGCATTAAGAGCAACAATCTGCTCCCAGCATAAAGTAGGCATTGCGGTATTACCCCTACTTTCCAGACAGGTGGGTATTACACAGTTGAATATTGCACTCAGAACTGCAATAAAATCGGGATCAACTGTTATGACTCCTCTTACAAAGTACAACAATGGCATTAAACCAGCGCGGTTTTACTCACTGTTGGAATGCGAATCTGTAACTGCGCATTCTGGGATAAAACTGGTATGCATGATATTCTCGATTGAGATATTTAAACTTTATTTCTTTAGTAGTGGAAGTTTCAACTTATTTTAAGGTGAAACAGAAAGATGTGCATTTAATTATTGGACTCTGCACTACTACATCGTGAGGAAACCGACATGTTTGAAGACCATCATATCCCAGGACTTGTGTCTTCTGTGGAAGGACCTGGGCGCCCACCACGATGTATCTGCCCAAGAGAGCTCTCCTAACAAATTTATTCTGCGGGTGAGTTACGACCCTCAGGCTTGAGGAAATACGACTCAAGAGAAGAGATACTACTACCATCTAAAACGAACGATTACTCAAACTTAACTGATTTCTCGTTACTCCCTTCTATTCTTTCAGCTGGACGTCCAATTTATTCATCAAGAGCTCTCTATTTCGTCCAATTGGATAGCATCCAGGGCCGTATAGCAATGAAATAAGGGGTTATGTACCGCAACGGGACTTCATGTCAAAAATATTTTAAACAATCATCATAGAATCATCATCAAATGAATACAGAAGCCGCCAGTAACTAGATTTTTTTTATTAATTCTGTTATTTAAATCGCATTAGAACACGAACCATCGTGACTTTTGGTACGATGAAACTGTAACTATAGCTGCTATACTATATATAAATATATCAATCCAATCAAAGAGAAGGCAAACGTCATGTCGTATAAAAAGGTCAAGGAATTGGCCGAAAATCGAAAAGAATACTCCACAGATAAAAAAAATAAATTTTGAATGAAACATGGGCGAAGCAGCGGGCATCCACTAGTAAGCACTAACAAGTAATAAACGATCTTTAAAACATATTTTTAAAGTTTCATACACTACATACAATTTAACTACAAATTTAGTATACAAATAAGCACTTGGCACGTTTTAAGATTTAATTGAGCCCCAGTCTGTCCTTGAACAGTGCGGCATAACTCCGTAATCAAGTAAGAAAGGGGTCAGATATTCCGGCAGCACTCTGCTCAAATCAGAATAGACACAGCGTGGAAATCACAGATTTGACATTCTCAGATGACCATCGAAACGACAACCAAAAGGTGCGTCAATAAATTAAATCGTAATCTTTGTATTGTTTTAGAAACAAAACCAGCTCACAAAGTGTGTTTTGTCTAATTCATTAATTTAGTGCTCGTGATCTTGTTTCTATTGCTAAAACAGTATATATAAAAGTATGTTCCTACTGAAATATGTTTAAGGTTTTGGATGTGAAATCTTGAGTTCTCCATACTCGTACAAACTTACGTTTTGTCTACTAGTTTTGGTAAATTACTTGTAACTACCCGAGTGAGGACCAGTAAAATATTAAAGTTGCTAAAAAAAAGCTTAAGTTTAAACACACAAGGAATATTTATATATACCCATTTTTATTTATTTGACTCTAAAGTCATTCAACGGATACACAAAAAGCAAATTAAGATAAAAAACAAATCCAATTATAGGACAATACCGATAACAACACAATATACCTACATAAACAATATAAGATATATAGTCACAAGACAGTTCACACAGGACCATTTAGCTCCATACTAATTTGTGAAGTAAATTCATATTAATATGAGAATCTGTTAAATAAAATCGGTTCCCTAATTCTTGTCTATTCTATTCCTACCCCATCTGTGGCCAGAGTAGAGGACAGAGTCTGGCTAACGAACCGGATCGTCCCATTACTACGGACACGGCTCATGCGACACAGAATATCGTTTACGGCTCTACCGTACTACGGAAAAATTCGACATACCCTTTACTACTTATTAAGGAATATTGGGGCCTCCACAATACTTGTCTTGTGGCCATGATGCTTGTAACGGTGTGGGGCTGGAAGTATAGCTAGATAGGGTTGTATTATATGTTTTATATTGTAGGGACGAAACTGTGGGAAACTACCGGAAGATTGTGTTTCTTGTGAACTAAATAACAATCCAGGGGGTTTTCAAATTTAGAGTAAATAGATGCTTTTAATGTTAGAAAATTAAATTAAAATGGCTGTTGTTGCTTGGTTACGAAATTTTATAATTTGAAATGTGAAATAGTGTAAGGTTATTTTTAAATGTATTAAGTTTTTTCAATAATGTAATTAACCTTTGTAAATAATTTGCCATGCTGCGAATACCAGCACCTTTAGTCATCGCTCAGAATAATATTTAAGTGTCATGAACATGGTTACGTATTTGATTTCCAAGACTAGCAAAAACGGTTAGTGGGGCGATGACATAGAGGTGGGGGTAGGTCGCATAAAGGCAGGAGAGAGACCCGCGACGGGGAGTCGGCCGTTGGAGCTCGAAGCTCGAGTGTTTTCAATAGATTGCGAGCTAGGAATTAAGTCAGATTGACGATTGTATTAAGTACGAACGAATTATTATATTTAAAGTGAAATAATGAGTCTGGTGTTTAATTTATCCCTGTAAAGTGTAAAGTAAGGGTTGTCCTACAATAGGCTAACTTTGTATAGGCTGGTATCACTAATTAAGTACAAATAAAACCAAGGCTTGAATAAAATTAATGAAGATTGCTAAATATTTTTCTCAATATTATGATAATCGGTATAACTATTTGCTGGTTTTAGACAGATAGAAACGTAGTATAGAATAGTTTACATGCAGTGAATTTCTCCACGGAATTTCTAAAAAGTGCGTGGGATTCATAAAAGATCAAACATATTGGTATTGTATTATAAAAATATGAGAAAGCTTTTACGCATGACAATGATCCTAATAGCGCTTTGAATATTAAATAACCTTAAACAAAAAGTTGATTCCATTTGGTGTCAGTAAAAAGTCGTCTTTCAAATAACTCTTACCTACATACATTTACACCCAGCAACAATTACTTTGCTTTTCAAACTAGCTATTAAGGTATAGTGGGTGGCTAATTTTCATCATACCAAGGTATAATGATGGCTATTTAGTAAATAACAGAGACGTAGCAAGCGCTACGCTCGTAGCGTTCTTGTAGACCAGCTACGGTGCTACGAAATTTATGTTTCGTAATTACTTGGTCGTTTAAAACTGTAAGGTACTGCAATGCTTTATGTAGCAACCACACTTGTGAATGTAATGTGGGTAGTCTTATATTATAAAACAAAATAAACAAACAATAGCTTAGAAAATCGAACACATTTTATCTACATAGTCAGGTTACCTAAATCCGTTTAAGACAGTTTTTATAAAACACTAAAAAAATGTAATAACACGTGAAGTTATTTAATGTTATGAGTGGTGGCTTTACAAGCGATCTTAAAAATATTAATTAAATAAACAATGTAATAGTTGAGTAAATTGGGTCGTTTAATACTGTAATTGGAACTGATTTTAAGGACACTTTTTGCTTGTGCAGGCTGCAATAAGTAGAAATAGCAAAAAAAATTGACAAAAAATACAGGAAAGCCTTAGAAATGTGTGCTAGAGTATTCCATTCTAGTCAAGAGTGAACAAATATCTTCAAGTTTAATTTTATTATATATGGCACGACTGTCATAAATTTTCAGTTTGTACAGAATAAATTAATAAGGAAAATAAAAGAGACCAAATTCTACATAAGCTAACGAAGCTAGTAACATTATGTTACATTTAAACTAACCGTTCTGAAACAAACTCTTTTTTTTTGCGTAAAAACCCCAGTTTACTAAATTGGCAAATTATTTGTGTGACAGCGATATGTTATTTTTGAATATTTTTAGGCAATGAATAGGTTTGTTTTGATAATATGTACTGTACTTGTCATTATTACACATTACAAACTAATAATAATGCCTAACTTTTAGTTCTGACTTACTTTATTCTAAAATGTAATCAAATTACTTATTTTGAAGAATATATCCCTGCCAGATTGGTTGCCTGGAAGAGATTGCTCTTAGCGATAAGGCCGCCAATTAAAACGCAAGTTTTATTTTCTATGTTTTTTGTATTGTTTTTTTATGTATGTGGTGTTTTAATAAAGAATTTATCAATCAATCAATCAAATTACCTGCAAATACTCGTATTGCCCAATAATTTTTGAAAACGCTGCTCGAGGCCTCCTGCGTCAAAATATTTATCAGTTTAAATTAATATTAAAATTACTTTGTATCTGTGTACATTACCACTCAATTTGCCATAGCGAAGTATAAATTTGAAGAGTAGTTGAAATTCCCCGTAGGCCAGAGGAAATTTGGGAGTGCCTTTAAAGCCCGGATTTACATTGGAAAATTATACCTAAAGTCTGTTGGAATCCGTCCACATGCAAAATCCTGGTTTAATTGTGTTTACTGAGACTTAGTTAGGAAACAGAAAGCTTCTTAACTCAAGGATATAAAGTATTTTATTAATACTTCGGGAAACACTTGAAACGGGAGGTTGTAAAATTTTGGAGAGATGCATTTCATTGTCGATATCAAAATAAGAGGGGTCTAAATTTTGACCATAACGAATATAAATATAAAGATATTTTTGGCTCCGTTTAAACATGTAAGGTATATTGTATTCGTTCTTTCTTGTACTTTATTTTACTAAGGAAGTACTTAAAGTGGTTTTTATCAAAATAACGTAATTCCTTATGATAATGTGTGCAAAGTGATGTCTTATGTGTATATTTCAAACGAATTATCTTGAAAATTAACAGTTACCTACCCAACAAATAGGAAAAACACTTATAAACCACCATACTTATAAGTACCGTATTTTATGAACACTTAATTTTAAGAGTGAGTAAAAGCGGCAAAATTATAGCTGATCGGCCATCAACACTTTCGTATCGTAGAAATGCGCTAAGGCCCCTGAAAGCACTACGTGCTCTGGGTGTTATTACCTACCTCGCCGGAATACCAATACATTTCGCGACACTATGAGGCACATTTTCTAATCTTATAAATTTACCAGTCAGTACAGTCGCAGCAAAACAGTAGACGCGCTCAGATGTCGAGATTCAGTCGAGGGTGCTCTAACACAATTTGCTCCTGACATACCCTTTTCGGCACTCCAAGTTTCTGCCCTTGAAGCTCTTCACCTTTTATAATCAAAGAAGGCCAAGGATCCTGCATTTATTGAATGTCTTCACTCAAATCCAATTCTTGTTATTATATTCTCCGCTTTTTATTTTCGGAACCTTTGTTTCCGGCAAATTAGTTTCGTTTCTCTGAAGTTTGAATGAGGTATAACGTAACTACTTTTGATTTCTCTTTGATTGGTCAAGTAAATTAATAATTTAAAAACGAGAGACATTATGGCACGTAAGGTTATGATAACAATTTATAAAAACGAAAGTGAATTTGTTGTTTTTTTTTTGTTGATACAATCCAATGGATCATCATATTTTTAGTATCGATATAGTTTCAGGTCACACCATAGTTCGGCCCTCTGGTGTGACCTGAAACTATACTAACATAATAGTTATCTGTTTCTCAGTTTATTTAAACGCTCATCATGCAAAAACTACTAAGTATAATTTTGTTATAGCATTTTTACTCGTCACAAGACTATATATGAATCATTACGTGATGTTTATAAAAGTGTAAAAAACAAGTTTCTTACTAACCTGTAATGAACTGACTCGTACTCATGCCTACCATATATTATATTCTTTACCATCAAATGAATGAATTTAAATTGCAAGAACTTTCAATTGAGCCTTCAACTGAAAAAAACACAATTGTATAATTTAATTTTTGTTCAACGGAAGAACCCTGGCACCGCGACACAGGGAATCCTACAGCGGTTGTCAGGGACACCTACAATGTAAACAAATGTATTAAGGCAAATAAATTCTTTTATCTTTTATCTTTATCTAAATGATAAAATCTAGCTGTGCTACTGTCTGTATTGTAATAACTCTAATAGATACATGTATGTATAGTATACTTACCGAATACTTTTCTTCAAATACGTTACTATATACCTACTATTTCCATTTTGTACCTACATTAAGTCGTAACTGTATCTAATATTTTCAAATTCATTCGTTATATAGGTCGATAGAGTAGCACAGAATATCTATTGGAGTTCGATAAAGCAGAATTTATGTGTTTTCGATGTTTGTCGCAACCAAAAATATTATCGTCCTCCCATAAAAGTGGAGATAAAAGTTGATAGCATAGAAAAAGCTTGCATAATACATTTTACATGGAAGATATAACACAAATTGTTTCTCACACTGAATTCTGAAGAAACAATGACGTATTTACGTACATCAATTTTAATTTATATGTATTATTTAGGTTATATGTAAAGTACAGAAATAATTTGGTCTCTTATAGAAACTAAACAAATTAAACTTATCCTGAAAATAACTCAGATTATAATTAGTCTCCCTATAACGTCATAAATTGAATACAAATCTTTGATTAGCTTTCCTTTAAAAACTCTTTATGGGCAATTACGCCATTGTTGCACCAAATGAGCGATATTATGTTGATTACAGGACGTGTGGATGGAGTGGTGGGAGACCTTTGCCCAGGAGTGGGACACTATACGTTAATAAAAAAAGCTAAGCGAGGCACCTCGGTTTTTTTTAATTACAATTTTTGACCGTTTCTCACCATCCCAGTCAACTATTCATTTATTTTCGTAAACACAGATGCTTACACAAATAAATGCTAAAACGAAGAAAATATTTTCAAACAATTAGCCTCGTGGTCGTTATCAAGGCAAACTTTCCTCGTTACAATCACACCGTCTGAGTAATTTCACCTGAACAAGTCACATGTAACCGATAAGCTTAACGACAGACCCGATTTACTGGCTAGGGATGCCCACGTTAAGATAAATTAGACTATCGATAGTTTTTAGCCTATACCTGTCTGTATCATTATGTAAGTCAGCTTCCACAAACATATCGCTTTACTGACTTTTTACTTTTCTTCTTATCGAATGAGAGTGGCCAAGTCCGGTGTCGAGAGTTTTCAAACCACCCTAAGGGCCTTTGACATGGCTTAACGACTGACTAAAGATGTACGATGAGGAATAAATTTGATTAGTATGTATGTAAATAAGGTTGTATTAGATTAGCTAACAGATCAGAGTTTTCAAACAGCATTATAGGCCTCCGAAATGCCTTAACAACAGCGTCAACAGCCGTATTATGATAAACAGCTGAAATCTACAAATGAGTTAAAATAAAGCCTGTCTATTAAATTTCTGTAACTTGCTGGGTGACCCTTGCTTTCGTAGTCAACCCATTACGCTGCCGGACCACCAATCTTCATCTGCTAGTTTATGAAACTCTACATAATTATTTATTTATTGTGTTCTGTACGATGGATCCTTTTTAGAACGTTTGGTTTGTTAACTCTCGACGCCAGAGTTGATGATGAGTCGATAAAACAGGTCCTTTTCAATAGAACATTCCATCTCTAATAGTGCCCGAAGTGGATTCGACAATCGTCCCCGGACGTGCGATCGTTACAAATAGAAGCCTTTGTCAGAATCACATTATTTTAACGTTGTATTAAACATTTTTAGGACTCATTGTCTTTGTCATGAATTTGTAATTTTATTATGCGGATAACGTTTACGATGAATGAAACGTAATCTGCGTTTTCGCTGCGTGCGGCGTTTTCCAGCTTCATGGCCGAATAAAAATAAGTAGCTTTTGTTTATGTGGCGCTGTAGTAGCCAATAAATGAACTTCCCTACGAGTATGTTTATAATGAACGGCCTGTAATCAAATACAGACAATCTTTCCTTAAGCTGAGCAGTGTGCTCTCTTACTGACAGTACCTATGATAAATTTTTGCATACCGTCCTATTTTTTGCAAATGTAACCAAGTATACTTAGTTAAAATATTTACAAAAAAACAGTAAAGAAAGTACAGAAACAGAAAGTACGTAATAAAATACCTTTAAATTAATTTATTTTAATGAAATATATTTAGTAACGGATTAGCTAAGCTGGGACAGAGAATCATATGAGTATGATGTTTTACTTAGTAAATAATTGAACATTATTTATTAACATGTACATTTACATTCAAATGTGCAGTTGAAAAAAAAACGCTTCTGGAGATTCACAACCAATTATCCAGATTGGTGGTGAAAAGTTAGAAGTAGTGGAACAATACACTTACCTTGGACACTGTTTGTCCTTTGGCAGAGAGCATAAACACAAGGAGATCAAAAGACGAATCCAACTCGGATGGGCGGCATTTAGCAAACTAAGCGATATTTTTAAAGACCGTAAAATGCCTCAATGCTTGAAGACACGACTCTACAACCAATGTGTTCTGCCCACAATGACGTATGCTGCCGAAACATGGACGCTCACCAAGGAAACCATCGAAAAGATGAGAGTCGCACAAAGAGCAATGGAACGGTCCATGTTAGGCATTGCGTTACGCGACAGGGTTCGTAATACTGAGATCCGAAAACGTACGAAGGTGGAAGACGTCGGGTCTCGTATTACGAAACTCAAGTGGCGATGGGCTGGACACTTGGCGAGACGTACTGACGGCAGATGGAGCAAAGCAATAACTGAATGGTACCCACGGCTAGGTAAGCGAAGTGTAGGAAGACCTGTGCAACGGTGGCTGGATGATGTAAGAAAGTTAGAAGGAAACATCTGGGCAAGAACAGCGCAAGACAGGGAGTATTGGCGTAAGAGGGTGGAGGCCTATGCCCTGCAGTGGGTCCCATTAGGCTGATGATGATGATGATGATGATGTGCAGTTGAATAAAGGTTTTTTTATTTATTTTATTACATTCACATTCATGTAACAAAATTTTCATTTATTAGTACCAGACATGTACCTACTTTGAAAATTCCAATATTTTGTGTAGTGAAATAATCATGATTCAATGTGAAACTAGTACATTGTTACCCTTGGGGTGAAAGTAACTTATTTAATCCCGAGACATGGTTTAGTTATATAGTTCGAGGGACTAAATAAGTCTTTAACCCGAGGTAAACACTGTGCTTTTCATTACAAATACAAGGAAAGTAAAAATAAAAACTTGAATTAGCTAAAGAAAATATGAGTAAATTTATTTTACCACCCAAATCAAAACAAATATACCTAAAATCGTATGACGATTTTCCACTGCTGCTTTAGCCTCTTCTCTTATAAAATCAGTGTTAAATTTATATCAGAATCAGATGAACTCATTTTATAGGTGAACAGCCCTGTAATCAGGACTTTTGAAAACTACAATTTAAATACACTACACGCGAAACTTACGTACCCCTTTTATCTAAAAAACTGGCCTGCAGTAAGTCCTCCTGCCTGCGGTCGCCGGCAAGTCCTGGACGCCTTCTGGAATCCAGGTAAAGTCCAAGTACCGGAGCACAAAAGATAGTTGTCCGGGAACACTGCTTAGGTTATAACACTCGCGTGATATTTTGAGATCGTTTTTGCGTAACGTATCTTCTGCTCAAAGGTTGGAGCAGCACTGTCGATGTATGAAAATGTCATTCATTTTAGAGATGCGCGAGCGCGGAGTAAATACGCGAGTGAGATATGTTCGATTTCACATCGACTTGATGAATGTAGTTTTTAGGCAAGCCAAGTCCCTACAATAGGTACAAATCTCTGCTACCTATACGTATAAACAAAAGTCTTCAAATCGAAAAAATAAATGAAAATCGAATTACCTCTTTACTTGAGAATTGGCACAATACAAAGTTATGGCCAAAGAAAAAAGACGGACTAACGCTTTCCCGCCACGCCTATTTTGTTTTTTTTTCTGTGGTCGGCAAGGTAATAATTTTTTTAGCCATAATTTTTATTTTAATCATTGAAAAAATGGTAAATATTTTACCGAAATCTAAGATATTTTAAAGGAATTGTTGAAACTTAATTATAATAAAGTTATTTAAAAAATATATATTCTGTAATCAATACTTAACTTTAAGTTATTTCAATTTTACTGCGTGGCTGTATAGAAAGTTGGAATGTAGAAATCGTAAAAATGAACTATTTTTTTTTATAATTTGACAGCTGTCAGTTGAAAGCGATTCTCCCTGGGGATGAAAAGTATTACTTTCAACCTGCTCCTCAGGCAACTTCAGACCTATTTTCAGAGTACGAGTAATGAAAATAAAATTAAATATAAATCTCTAATATTTAAATCACCCGCGGTATAACTCGTATTTCCGTTCTCTTTTTGTGAATTGACTTCCTGTTTCTAGTGACGTAGTAACTTCAAAGTAACTAAATCGATCGATTTTGCTTATTCGACGACAGTGACAGTACAAACAAAGTGACAACTAATTTTAATTTTCCGTTCGTGTTTGTCCGTCATTCATTTCATTTCATGTTCATGACATTTCATTTCCATCCATTTGCGTCTTTGCGATTTCTGTGAATTTCTAGAAAAGTAAGTAATTATTTTAATCGTTTATATTATATATCTTAATATCTTACAATTGCACGCAGCTTTCGAAATATTACGGTGCTATCAGTATCAGTCCGAAATTTCTGTTACAGGTACTTTGCAAGCCGTTCGGTAAAATTGTCGTAGCGTTGTTTTGCCGGTTTCAAGACATCTAGAACAATGAGTTGCCCTTTCAATGATGAGCAGCTAGTGCAGTTGAAGGCGTTCGTGAGCCTCTGCAAGTCGCAGCCGCAGGTGCTGCATCATCCGAAGCTTGAGTTCTTCAAGGATTACCTCCAGTCCCTTGGAGTTACAATCCCCGCTGCTACGTTCGGATCTACGCCGTCTGCACCTTCCGGCGACGCGTAAGTGATAATTTAATATGCATTCAGTCAATAACTTGTTAATATTTAGGTGGTTATACTGATACATTGAGCTAACTCTAGCTAAGTATTAGATTATGAAATATCTATTTGATGTTTTTTCCATGTTGCTGTGACTATCTACCTCTTAAATTACATACAATTGAATTACAGATCCGCTAACAAGAATGAGGATTTCAAGATTTCATCATCTTCCGATGAGGAAGATGATCCTGAATCTGACATTGAACTGGACATGGATGGTAAGTCTTGTACATAACATGTAAACCATGAAAATATGTTCATTTCATACTCATAGCTTCAGATTTCTTATTTATAGTATACTTTTCAATCCTAACATTATACATTACTATTTGTTTATTAGTCCCAGTTCTAGATATTTTTTCAGTTTGTTATGCATGTAACAAAATTTATTCTTCAAGAAAATAACCTAACTACCTTCTAATATGTTCTTTGTCCAACAAGACAAGCCTGCTGAGTAGGACCTTATAATAAAACTCTAGCTAGGACATCATCTGATCTATATTTTTATTTGATGTATATATAGGATTTATAAAAATATATGAAAACTAGCTGTGCCAGCGACTTCGTCCGCATGGAATAGTTATTGCCATAATAACAGTTCTAGTGATTAAATCTTAAAAGATAGACATATACTGTTGCAGACATTTTGTTAGATCATTTCAAGAGGAATAATTCTTTCATATACATATTTTTTTGTTATCTTGAACCGTTTTTGCAGCGCACACAACAGAAGCCCTCAAAGATGAATATTTTTTCCCGTTTTTTCCACATTTTTCATTGTTTCTTCGCTCCTATGAGTTGCAGCGTGATATTATATAGCCTAAAGCCTGCCTCGGTACATGGTCTATCCAACCCAAAAAGAATTTTTCAATTTGCACCAGTAGTTCCTGAGTTTAGCGCGTTCAAACAAACAAACTCTTCAGCTTTATAATATTAGTATAGCTGAATAAGATTTCATACTATTCCGTTATATTTCCAGGTGTCATAGATTCAGTCCCAGTAGATGAAACTCAAGAGATGGGTGATTCTGAGAAGGAGCCTACAGATGAGGAGAGAGACCAGTCTGACGAAAAGCGCTCGGAAGCAATGAGGGCATTCTCGGAGCAAAAGTTTGATGAGGCCATCAAACTGTACACTGAAGCCATTCAGTTGAACCCGCAGAGTGCCTTGATGTTTGCTAAGCGAGGACAGGTGAATTTATTTAGAAATTTCAACTTGTTTTGATTTTCCACCTGCAATCAACTTTGTGTGGCCTTAATCAGGTATTGTGTGTGTTTTGTCATTTTAAAGCCACCTCCTCATGGAAGTGGCCATTTTTGTATCTGTGCTTACAAAATACTCTCTTATCTGAGCCTTCTTTTGGTGTATTTGTTTTCAATCAGCTAATTGATTAGTATGTTTTCTGAGCCTTACTGAGCCTTATCTGTAATATACCTGTCTCAAGAATATTGAGCAGTTCAGTTATTTTTAAAAACCATGGTGCGGTTGATATGGATCTAAGTATTCCATTCTGTGCTTGTTGTAAAATATTTTGTGTTGTAGTACATGCAGAGCCCCAGAGCTCTATTCCATGTGTCCTTAAAATAGGTTTCAAGATTGTCTTATAAATCAGCAACTTGTTGTCAACAGTTAACTTGAGTTCCTACCTAAAATTTACAACTTTGACAGACTGTGTACAGAACAAATTGCTCCACTCAAAATCAAAACACAAGGAATTGAATAAGAACATTTTTATCTTCTTCGTCTGCACTACTGGACATCTTTTTTCAATTATGAGTTTACTATCAGTGGAGGTTGCCTCCATAACTCCTGGTCTTCAGTTTTTTTTTTTTTTTTTTTTAACTTGAACGGGTTTGCACTTGACCATAGTTTACCTGATAGCAAGTAAGGCTATGGCCTAAGATGGAGCGTGCTTACCCGATAAGAACCGATTCACTCTCGCTTTGAAGATCGCTGGATTATAGTTTTAATTTATCTATTGTATTGTATTGTATTTACTTAAAACTAGAAAAAGTACTTTCAAATTTTAATATTCATAATTACTTGAGTCATGCGGAAATCGAGCCCACACTAGATTAGAAGGCAGAGCCACTACCAACTAAGCTAACATACAGTCTTACAACAGAGTTTTCTTATTTTAATAGATGATATTGTGTACTGTTCCAGGTGTACCTGAAGACAAACAAGCTGCTGTCCTGCATCAAGGACTGCACCCGCGCCCTGGAGCTCAACTGTGACAGTGCTGCTGCCTACAAGTTCCGTGGACGGGCTTACAGGTATATATTCAATTCGTATTGTAGTAATAAAAGGGCGAGCGTGCTCAACATCTGGCTCCTGATGGGTGATACTCTAGAACAGACTACTACACTACTCATTCCTCATGACTGAGGGTAGTGACTACCCGCAGAATTAAGCACTAGGGGAGTTCTCTTGGGCAGATACATCGTGGTTAGCACCCAGGTCCTTCCATGGAAGACACATGTCCTTGGATATTGTGGCCTTGAACACGTCGGTTTCTTCACGATGTTTTCCTTCACTGTTAAGCGAGTGCAAATCCACACATAACTTGAAAAATGGAAGTCATTGGTGTAGGGCGGGATTCGAACTAGGATCACAAGCATAGCTGCTGTATTTCACTAGTCTTACTTACTTGTAAATCTGAATCTGAAAGTGATCAAGATAGATATCCAAGCTATCAGTATGAGAGAAAAAACAAAGGAATCATCCATTCATTCAAATGTACAGATAAGATTGGAAAACTCCTCATTTTTTTGCCTGACGTGTGGAAGCCTTCGACCGGAACGCATGGAGGGAGTTGGAGGAGACCTTTGCCCGAGACTGGGACAGTAATAGGTTAAAAAAAATACTTTTTCCAATAAATCCACAGAAACAGTACGACTCTATTTAATTTTTTTTTTCATGTGATAGGTTCATGCTTGACTGCATCTCGCCTGATGTTAAGCAACGTTGTAATCTATGATCTTACGCGCATACCTATAAAAAACCAGTTTAGTTACATCATCAGCCTGTTATCGCCCACTGCTGAGCATAGGCCTCGTTTCTTGTAGGCCAGACGTCCTGGCCCTTCACAGAATCCAGGTTTATTAGTTACTCTCGAATTAAATTAACTTAATAATTTATTGATTTTTCTTTTTGTACAGACTGCTGGGCAAGTTCGAAGAGGCCTCACATGACCTGTGTGAGTCCCTGAAGATAGACTATGACGACCAGACCAACGAGTGGTTGACCGAAGTCAAGCCCAATGCTGAGAAGCTGCGCCAGCACAGGCTCAGCATGCAGCGTAGGAAGGAAGAGAGAGAGGTGAGGTCTATTACCACATCACAATATATTGACTGGCCTGTTAGCTTAGTTGGTAGTAGCTCTGCTTTCTAATCTAGGGGTTGCGGGTTCGATTCCCGAATGACACAAGTATTTATAAACTTTAAAATTTATAATCACTTGTGTTGAGTCTGGTCGTGGGTAGGTATGTATAAAAAGTACATATGTATTTACAAAAACAAATCCTATAAAGAGTGGGAAGCCCCATTCATAAATGTATGTAAATAGGATTAACATGGATTACACCACGATAAGATGCTGCTTTTAAATAATATAAAACTCAAACGTGACTGACTGACTGATATAGTGATCTATCAACGCACAGCCCTGACCACTGGACGGATTGGGCTGAAATTTGGAATGAAAGTAGATGTTATGACGTAGGTATCCGTTAAGAAAGGATTTTTGGAAATTACACTTTTAAAGGGGTGAAATAGGGGATGCCAGTTTTACTTCTTAATGCAAGCAAAGCCGCGAGTACCCATTAGTTATAAGTTTTAACTTTTTTTTTATATTTTGCCAGCACCGCGAGAAGGTCTGCCGCGCTCGCAAGGCGCAGGAGGCGCGTGCCCGCGCTGCCAAGGCCCAGGCGGAGTCCGACGCTGACATGGGCGGCTTCCCGGGCAGCATGCCCGGAGGGTTCCCCGGGGGCATGCCCGGAGAGTTCCCCGGAGCCAGGTCCGGAGCCGCGCCCGGTGGAGGGGCCTTCAACCCGCAGGACTTCGCCTCCCTGCTCATGGACCCGGAGATCATGTCTGCTTTCCAGGTAGATCTTAATTCAATTCAAAATACTATATTGTACACCCAATAACAAAAGAACACAAGTACAAGGAAATTTGGAACTTGATGTTTAGTGTAGAATTGTATAGGTGTTAGAAGTAACTGAGCTATAAAATGCTTCCACTGGTTAACGAAATTGAACTGGTGAAATTATTTGATGGGCAAAGCCTAATGTTGAATAGGAAAGTATGATTTCATCAGTGACAGTCTATTATATAGGCTACCTTCGTAATGTATGCAATGTTAACAATTGCAAGAGTAAAAAAAATATGCTAATATAGAAAGCTGTGTACAATAATTACAATTGCAAATTTACAATAGTTCCACTTATTTTGTCAGATCATGACTATAAGCTTCACTTTATACATTATTTTTAGATACCAAATATATTTACTTTGAATTTACAACCTTCCAGGACCCAGAAGTGGCTGCAGCATTCCAGGATGTGTCCTCGAACCCGGCCAACTTCGTGAAGTACCAGAGCAACCCTAAGATAGCTGCTGTTATTGAGAAGCTGCAGACTAAACTTGGAAAGGGTGGTGCTGGGGGCTTCCCTGGGGGATTCCCTGGTACGTATAATGAAAATGAGATCATATTTTTTATGCAAACCAAATATTATTATTAGGCGGCCTTATCGGCTTGGAAGAAATCGCTATTTCTTCCAGGTATTGATCGGCCATTATGTTTATGTGTACTTAGTTAAAGTTTTGAAGATTTTTGATAAGCATTTATTTTATTTACTTTTCATTTTACCCTATTTTATATACCAATATAAAAGTGAAGCAAAATAAGTGCCTTCATAAAAGTAAGCAGTAATATAAGTAAAGTTACTTTTAGTATGGCAATTAAGCTTAATTAAAACAGTATGTGTGTAAATGTCAGCGTCAGAATAGTTCAGGTACAGTAAAACAAGCTTTATTTGCTTTTAACGAGGCATTTGAAAAACTACAGGTTTAAAAAACTACATGCACACCCAAGTAATTATACATTTTAAAATTTGTAATTACTTGTGTCTGGTCTGGTCGTTTCTATGTATGTACGTATTTACAAAAAAGAAAAGTATATAAGTATTATATCTGTACCCACGATACAAGCGTTTGCTTAGTGTGGGGCTAGATGGCGCTGGTTGCAATGTTCCGAAATATATTTTTTTGTATTATCTACAATTCTATAATTTGCAGGTGGATTCGGCGGTGCTCCCAATTCAGGCAAGCCATCTGACGACGATGTCGGCCTCGACTAAGCACCTTCACGTCACGATTCAACCAAAACTTAACATCTGTAGTCTTATAATGAATTTGACGAAATTCAAAGCTGTTTACTCATATTTACTTATGATACTGGACTAAGGGAGTTATAATAGTTATATAACACTTCACCATCGGAATAGCTTTATATTTATGATACATGAATTTGAGGGCTTAAGGCTTGTGCTGTGTAGCAAATTAGTTTACCCAGTCGGCTAGCCTCAAAGCTACAATAACGTAAAATGACATTACAATGTTAAGTATACCTAAATTCCAAAATCCTAACCCATAACCCAAATCGACAGGGCTACTTATCTCTAGTGAACAAGTCATTTGTTAATCTTTTGTATCTTGCTTATATTGGTAGTTCAAGAAATATAAAAGACAAATAGTGTCTAAATGTCCAGGTATCAAGGTCAAATTGTGTTGAGGTGGAGGTAGTCATCAAGTCACAGAGTTATTCTCTACTTTAAGACTGTAAACATAAGCTAGTTTCGAATTGGTCCAAAATTACGGCCAAAGAACAACATAATTTTATTGCTTTACAAATTGAACATTTTATATTGTTTTGATTTAAATTATTCTATGTTCTATTGGTGCTGTTACATAGAACATTTCATGTTGCATTTACTATGTATTTCTTTTTTATATCTGCTAGAGTGTGTTTTATTGTAAAAGAGATGAGGGATTCACGGTACTGCTGATTTTACTACTTAATTGTGTGAAGCTAGTGACACATTTGTATCTTCTTTTATTAAAGTTTGGATGTACTTATGGCTTATTAAAATTAAGTGAGCACACCGTGTGTTATATTAAAGTGCTCAAGTAAAATCAAATTAGATTAAAGTATAACAGAACAATATTAATCAAGTGTTTATAAAATAATACATATTCACATAGTCTGGATCTGATTTATCATATTATTGTATATTATAAAGTAACTGCCTAAATAGTAGACATATTTTTTCAGTGCCTTTAGAGCAGGTTCAAGCCATCTTCATGTTAGTTCATTAATATTATTGTAATGTATGGTTATTAATTAATAAAATACAACTTATGTATGACAGTGTTTTACTTTAGTAATTCATAGGAATTAAATAAAACTGATATATTCTATTTCATCTAGAGAGCGAAAAACGGACATTGACCTTTTAGTGTTGCACAGGGAAGACCAACCTTCTTTGCATCAATAAATTGTTTTAATAGATAAAAACTATTTTGTCATTATCAAAATTCAGGTTTTCAGTTTTTACCTAACAATTATCATTACATTACTATTATCACTGTTTAACTCAAAACTGTAGAACAAGTTTTTCATGTAACTATCTACTTACACATTAAAAAAAAGGGGGTTGCCTTAGCTATTTACAATAACTTTAACTGCAAATAATTTCTACCATATTCTTCTGTCTATCTCATAGAGTCATCTAGGTTGTACATGTGGGGTTTTGTTTTAGACAAAACATTTAAAAAAAGCTATTTTTAAAAGAATATAAAATAAAAGCCACATTCAAACTATATAATTAAACTATTTATTTATGAACAACATTTTGCAGATTACACATCATTTACACGGCCCCAGCCAAGTCTGATCTTTTTCTCATGAAGTTTGAGCCAAGAAGGCATACTTTTAGGCAGAGGTTGTGCATTTGGGAACTTGAGCGGAGGTGGTGGCATTTTGAAAGGATCCTCCGTTTTCAGTTTCCGTAACACATACTCCTTGTTTATCTGCTTGGGATCTCTGTACTTGTCCATGTACAGATTGAAAGGCTTTCTCCTTGGGAACCAATCCTGCGGCCTTATGTGTGGTGCTGGGAAGTCATACTCATAAACTGGAAACAAAGTAGAAAAAGTGAAATTCTAGATGAATAATTAAGTGTGATTAGCTGGACTAATCCTATTTTCAAGAATTGTAAATTGTAGTCTGTTGACTCAAAACAATCATACTATTTTTTGCCTATTATAAAAAAACAAGTGTGTTAATTTATTTGTTCCACAAAGATCTCTTTGTTCAAAGGGTCATCATAATGCTGCTGAAAGCTGATTATTATTTTTGTGTGTATTTTTATACCAAAACAAGCAGTAGGCACCTATAAACTAAAATCAAGGCTCAAAATTGTAATAGCAACAAACCCATTGTCTAGTAAGTAATACCTAATTAGAACTTACTAGGTTCCTTGGTCTCCAGAGATTTATGGAAAAAGTCCTTGACAGTGCTGTCCCAATCACACTGATAGAATGCAAGACCTGCTGGTGTGATCTTGTCCTGGTGCTTCTGGTACCAGTCTCTGGTGACAATTGTTCTCTTTTCCAAAGCAACTGATGTTACTGAAAAAAATGAGAATAACTTTATGAAGCAATTTGGAAACATTATGGAATACAGACACTTGACATTTTAAGATTATAGGTGGCAAACAGACAGGCCACCCTAATGGCAAGCAGTCACTATCACCTATGGACCCTTGCAACTTCAGAGGTGTTGCAGTGCTATGCCAGCTCAGGTAAGCAGATCATAATATTTCAACATGCTAATTGTGATAGCAACTATAACAAAAAAGAGTAACTAAAGAAATTCAAGGAGCATAAAGCAGATATAGGAAACAAATGATTAGAAGAAAAAAACACAATTTACCTCTAGGCAAGTCATAAGAGACTCTCCCATCTTGTTTGTACAGAACAAACACATATCTGTGAAACCCAGTGCCTTTCAATGGGAAGGGTTGTAGATAGTCCATTATAACTTCACCCCTCTCCACAGCATTGCCAGGTATGTTGGCTACTAGCCAGTGGACATACTCTTTCTCATTCTCTGTGAGATGACCATCCAGACTAGTGAGGGCTAGGGTCCACAGACTGTCTTCATAGGCCTCAAAACTCACCGCAGGGGCCTCCAGCGCCTCTGAAGGTTTTATTACATTTCCTGAACAAACTGGCAAGCACGACTCATTTTTTAAGTCATATAGAACCTCCATGTTGATGTAAGGAATAAAAAACCCTTCTCCATACAAATGATCAAAGATTTCATAGTGCTCTGCAATTCTTTTTTTATGTAAAGGACCATTGGTCTCCAGCCAAATCTTCCTTGCTTCATCTAGGTTGATTTCTAATTTGATGTTTCTAGCTAACTGTTCCAGAGCTGTATCATTCTTTATCTTTTTCAGGTGTTCCATTCGAACATTTCTAGTTTCTTCTGAAGATGAGCTGGAACAAGAGTGTTTAAATTGATTCGATGTTAAGACAATTTTAACATATATAATGCTTATTATAGGATATAATGAAAAGCTTAACTGATAAAAACTTACTGAGGTTTCGGCAAACCTATGTTAATCCTTGTGGTATACAATTCATCTTTATAGTTCAACTCATCCAAACGCTCTTTGATAGTTCTGCAGTAAATCGGCGCTTTTCCTCTAACTCTGTGTCCATGTCTCAGCTGTTGAAACTGTACATTGGTTATCCAAGCTCCGCGAACAGAGTTTAGCATTGTTTTAGAGGTTAGAAATCTTGGTGTTACGAATTAGACACAAAAACTAGTTTAGGATAAAATTTCGTTACACAATAGAATGCATATTACAAGAGCTAGTATCTCGTCCGTTTTATTTTGTAATATTTCCTCCGAGGTTTTATTAGACTGGGTATTTGGTTTATTTCGCTCAGAAGACAATAAAATAATCCAATCGAAAGCAAGCAGAGAGAGCAGTAAACATCAGTAAAAAATATTTGGCATTGACACATCACACAGTGATTTTTTTTTTTTTTTTTTTAATTGGCCATAACTTTGTATTGTGCCAGTGCTCAAGTAAAAACGGGGAAACTTCATAACCCCCAAAAAAGCACGCGAAATTAACTATAAGTAGTATTAAGTGATCAGAAAGCTTTACATATATACAACCTAACAAATTAACTTAACACGTAACTACTATATTTACATTAAAAGGAAGGAATTACAAATTTACAATTTGAGGTCGCTATCTATGATTAACTTTGACAGTGCGCCATATACTGCTTTTGTTTTGTATGTTAAGAGGGAGGATACATTTATTGGAAACGGAATCTCCAGTTCTATTAAGCTTTCGTAAAAATTGGTTACATCAGTTAGAGGGCATTCGAGTAGTAGATGATTGACATCAGCAACCGGTTCACCACACGAGCATGAAGGATTGTCTACGATTCTAAATTTATGAAGGTGTGCAGGACTACAAACATGTCCAACACGTAATCTTATTAAGGATGAAGTGGCCCTTTTTCCTAATAATATTTTAGAAAACCATGGTTTAATTTGCAAGTGACTTTGTATAGAATAATAATGTTTTCCAGTTAATATTGCAGACTTCTCCCATATATCTCTCCAGGCATTCTGGAGATATAATTTAGGTAAAGTTGCTATATCATGGCAATAATTGATGTATGGATACATATCTCCACACCCCGTAGCGTCATTAGCAATTTGATCAGCTCTCTCATTTCCTTTTATACCAGTGTGGCTCGGTACCCACAGGAACGTAACAGAATAACTCTTTTGATGACATTTGTACAAAATATCTCTGATATTCACAATTACAGGCATAGTTGCTTTTGATTTGAAAGGAAATCTTTCTAATGATTGCAAGGAGCTCTTGGAGTCTGAAATAATCAATGTTTTTGGTAATTTTGCCAGCAAAATATATTCTAATGCTTTATATATAGCGAAGCATTCACCAGTAAAAACAGACGTTTCTTGTGGTAGTTTGATTTTTTGGATAATGTTGAATTCCCGGTGAAACACTCGCAACTCCTACCGTGTTATTAGCACCATGTTTCGATGCGTCACAATAAATATGATGCCAACCATCCCAGTTATCATGTATAATAGAATTAAAATTATTATTAGAGTTAATGTCACCTTTTTCTATATCTAGATCTACATGTATTTCCGGGCTTAAAATCAATGCTTCGTAGGGGACATTGTCAAACAGTGGGAGTTTCGTAGAGCGATAAGTAGGAGCTGATAATGATGTAAACCTATTAGCACTTTATTGACAAGACATGGCACTGTTTTATGTACCCAATAAGGTGAAGTAGAACAAAGATAAATCAACTGGGATAATTTATGAATTAGTGGATGATTGCAAAATTGAAAGGCTCGGCAAAAAAATCGATCCGCCAAGAATTGGCGTCGGATATTCAAAGGGGGTTCTGCGCACTCAACTTGAAGAGCATTAATAGGGCTTGATTTCATAGCACCAGCTATTATCCTGAGAGATTTATTTTGAATAGAATTAAATTTATTGATAACTGAAACTCTACAAGGTTCCAGGAGGAAACTTCCATAATCAAGAACGCTTCTGATAAGAGCATTATATGCCAATTTAAGGGAAAACGGATGGGCACCCCACCATACTCCTGCTAGACATCTTAGCATGTTAAGACGCTGTTCACACTTATATGAAACTAGTTCAGAATGAGGAATGCCAGAGAGTTTGGAGTCTAGAACTAGACCTAGGAATTTAGCTTCCTCTTTTTGGGGAATTAACTTGCCATCATATTTGATGTTTAAAAACGGGGGATTACGTAATCTAGAAAAAAGAACGGCAATGCTCTTTCCTACAGATAACTCTAAACCATGCCTATCTAGCCATGATTTAAGACTAATTAAAGATAGAGAAAGTTGGGTACACATATATTCAATTGAATTGTCAGAGCAATAGAACAGTAGATCGTCTGCATATTGAAGAACTTTAACTGAATCTAGTAAACAAAATTCTAAATCATATGTGTATATGCTATAAAGCAGAGGGCTTAATACAGACCCTTGTGGAAGGCCTTTCCAAAGAGTTCTGCATTCGTCTGATGAGTCGAGTCGGATTGTTCTGCCACTAAGAAGGTTGATGATAAAATTGGAAAGTATCAGTGGCACTTTCAATTTTTCTAGTTTAGTTTTCAGAACTGTAAGGAGAACATTGTCGTATGCTGATTTAATATCCAAAAATATACCAACCGTGGGTTTGTTGAGTGTGAGAGAAACACGAATATCAGTCACAAATATACTGATGCTATCCATGCAACTCTTTCCTCTCCTAAAACCGTACTGTGATTTTGCCAAAAGATTATTTGATTCAACGTACCATTCAAGCCTATTTTTAACCAGATGTTCAGCAATTTTGACTACAACATTAGACAATGCAATAGGTCGATATGAGGATACATCGGAAGGCTGTTTGTTTGGTTTTAAAATGGGTAACACTATTTGAGCTTTCCACGATTTTGGAATATGGCCTGATATCATGATGGTGTTTATCACGTCTAACAAATAGAACAAAGCTGAATCTCCAAAGTGTTTATAAAAAGAGTAAGGGAGACCATCCTCGCCTGGAGCAGAGTCTTTGGTGTTCATTAAAACGCTTTTCAGCTCTTGGAAAGTGAAAGGTGAGTTTAGTCCGGTAAGACTTGTAAGAGTATTACTATTTAAGTCAGTAACTAATTCCTTCTGGGGAGCGTATGAAGGTGCTAAATGATCAAGATATTGAGAAGATAATTGTTGTGGAAGAGAAAATGTTGGATTTGACAAAGTTGATTTGAATTTCCTGATATTTTGCCAAACTATCGATGATGGAGTCTGGGGAGATATTGAGGTACAATATCTTTTCCATCCAGTCTTACGCTTTTCTACAAGAACACACAGTGATTGTATGTCACACTAAAAAAAAAAAGCATGAATGTACAGCCAAGAAATTAGTTAAACTTCATACATTAGGTACGTAATAAATTCTATTTCTCGATTATTGCCTGGGTTAACAAATTATTTTCCTATTTATACTGGCAGCACCATTTCCGACATTTCGACAAAGTTCTACTCGGGCCAGTTCCGCTTTAAAAACTTAACTAGTTTCTTTGCCCGGATTGGCTTGGTTATTATTAAAATAAAATATGTTTATTGATTTATCGTAATGAACATGGTATAGAAAAAAGTTATTGGATTTATCAAGCAGTTATTTGTGATATGTGAAAGTTTGTCGTGTAAAAACAATAGTGCGGAACAAATTAAACGTTTGGATTATGTTGATGTTTGTTATCGTGGTGCCATTCATTGATGGCGAGTAGTCACGTACACTGCAACAGATTTCGAAAATGAACACGATTCAGAAGATCTCTGATAGATAAACTGTTCGTAGTAATAATTAAATAAGGGTTTATTCAGCTTAAATAATGGATACCAAGGATATTCAGAAAAATGCAATGCACAAAAGTGCAGAATTTTCTTTTACGGCTCCACCAGAGGCACCTGTCTTTGAACCCACACCCGAAGAGTTTTTGGATCCTCTGGGTTACATTGCTAAAATTCGACCTGTCGCAGAAAAAACTGGAATATGTAAAATTAAACCGCCAGCACGCTGGCAGCCACCATTTTCGCTAGATGTAGACAAATTAAAATTTGTACCCAGAATTCAGAAAGTTAACGAGTTGGAAGCCATTACGAGACTGAAGCTTTTGTTTCTTGAAAAGATTTTAAAATTCTGGGATCTTCAAGGTTCACCTATAAAAATACCTATGATCGAAAATAAAACACTGGACCTCTACTGCCTTAAGTTCTGGGTTAATGAGGAAGGAGGTTTTGAAAATTGTAAAACTCCAAAAAAGTGGCGTAAGATTGCTCAAGCAATGGGATACAGTCAAAATGCTAACACTATGAATTTTTTGAGGAGCAACTATGAAAAGATACTACTACCTTTTGAGACATTAGAAAAAAGTAAGACTCTGAAGAAGGAAGTAAAAGTAGAGGAAAAAATTGAGCAAAATGATAATTCTCCACAGATATTCAGAGAAGTACCTATAGAAACAATAACTAAAGCAGAAATAAAAGAAGAAAAACCTTATTCTAATATTAAAAAGACAAAAACAGGTTCTGATATCAAAATTGATCCTGAGCAGGCTGGCACCAAGCCAAAAACTGAGGTTGAGACTGTAGAAACAAAAAGAAACAGGGAACTGAAAAGACTAGCATGTTATGGACCAGGACCTAAAATGCCAGGGTTGAATGATGAAGAGTTTGATATTACAAAATCTAGAAAGAGACCGAGATATGACAGAGATCCACTGGCTGACTACACTTGCTACATTTGCCAAAAATACCACAGAGAAGATATGATGTTAATCTGTAATGGTTGTAACAATACTTATCACACATTTTGTCTAACACCCCCACTCAGTGCAGTGCCTGATGGGGACTGGAGGTGCCCTTGCTGCATAGCAGAGGAGGTCCACAAACCTGCTGAGGCGTTTGGGTTTGCTCAAGCAGAGAGAGAATACACTCTTCAACAGTTTGGGGAAATGGCAGACAGTTTTAAATCTGAATACTTTGGTAAATCTGGACATCTAGTGCCAACCGAAGTTGTAGAGAAGGAATTCTGGAGAATTATATCCTCAGTAGAAGAAGATGTGACGGTAGAGTATGGAGCTGATCTACATTCCATGGACCATGGTTCTGGGTTCCCCACCAAGTCCTCACTCAATCTTTACCCTGGGGACCAGGAATATGTTGATTCTGGCTGGAATCTCAATAATCTGCCAGTTCTGGATGGTTCTGTTTTAAGGTTCATCAACGCTGATATATCTGGTATGACTGTGCCCTGGATGTATGTGGGCATGTGTTTTTCAGCATTCTGTTGGCATAATGAAGATCACTGGAGCTATTCAATAAATTATTTGCATTGGGGAGAAGCTAAAACTTGGTATGGAGTTCCAGGGGGTGGAGCAGAGCTACTGGAGAATGCTATGAAAGCTGCTGCACCAGATTTGTTCAAGACTCAACCAGACTTGCTCCATCAGTTGGTCACTATCATGAACCCCAACATATTGATGGCAGCCGGAGTTCCCATTTATAGAACAGACCAGCAAGCTGGAGAATTTGTGGTGACCTTCCCCAGAGCATATCATGCAGGATTCAATCACGGATACAACTTTGCAGAGGCTGTTAACTTTGCACCTCCAGATTGGCTCAAGATTGGTAGAGAATGCATAATACATTACAAAAATTTAAAAAGGTTTTGTGTGTTTTCTCATGATGAGTTGATTTGCAAGATGGCACTAGAGGGTGACAGGCTTGATTTAGAAACTGCCTTGGAGACACAGAAAGAGCTCATGAAGGCATCCAGAGAAGAAGGCAGTTTGAGGAGTTTACTAGCGAAAGATGGTTTGAAGAGTGCTCGGAGAACTGCCTTTGAGCTACTTGGTGATGATGAGCGCCTCTGTGAGGTTTGTAAAACTACATGCTTCTTGTCCTCCCTCTCCTGCACTCAATGTAAGCACATGGCATGTTTACAGCATGCCAAAGAACTTTGCCAATGCCCACTGGTTAAAAAAACAATCTTCTACCGCTATGACATGGACGAGTTGCACATTATGCTCCAAACAATTGAATTTCGGGTGAACAGTTTTGACAAATGGAAGAGGGAGACTGAGGCCATATTGCTCCCCAGTGCACCAATAATAGGAAGGGTGCAAAAGTTAAAAGCCCTTGTAGATGAAGCAGACGAGTTGAAAATACCAAAGTGTACATTGTTGGCCAAGTTAAAAGAGGAATATACAACAGCATCTGAGAGTATTGTGCCCATTGTCATAGAATTGGATGATGACTGAACTCTGTAATATTTTGTGCTGTGTTGTTTAGTACAAATACTACAAATCTTCACTTAGATTGTTCTGTAGGAATGTTGTTATTGTAACAAACCATTAGGCACACATTTATCTGATGTTTTGTTTGATGCTACACATGCAAAGTGAATGATAACCATAATCTTATATTGTTTTCCAAGTAATTGAATTCTTGCAATAGTGATAATATTATAATCAGAATTTGGGCAATTTTAGGTTTTGTTATGAAGGTGATAATGATGTAGGTAATATGATTATTTTCCACTAAGATAATTAATGAGTAGGTAAACATTATTGAGTATAATGTATTTTTCTGAGGTATGACTATTATTACTATTGATAAGTTGTAGTATTAAAATTGTGTATTGTATGTATATCAGTTGGATACTTCCGTAGATGAACAATAATAATAATTTATCTTACATTAGTAGCACCTTCTTAGTTGGAGCTTTTAAATTGACATCCCACCGAGTATTTAATTTCATAAATAAGAATTAATTGTATTGTGTTAGTTTATACTTTTTCACATGAACATGCTTATTCTGACTTAATATTTTAGTATTTGAAGTAACAAAAGCTATAATAAGTATTTCCAAAAACATGAAAAAAGGAGAATGTAGATTGAACATTATTTATTGGTGGTTATTTTAACTTCTATTATAAAAATCAGCAGGCAAACTTTGTAGTGGCAAAAAGACCATTAAAATGAATTCTGTGTGTTCAGACAAAATTATGTGGAATATTTTCAGATACATGGGTAATGTAGTACATTCACTGTAATTAGTACTTGCAGTATTTAAGTCAGATAAGCATGGTTAAGGTATTAAGGATTTGTGTTCATTTGTGTGCAGTGAATTCTTCATTATTTTTTTCCTCTAGTATGTGAATTTGTGGATAAATATAAAATTGCAGCTGAAATTTAATTACTTATTTAAAATGTAAATTGATCTCATATGTGTTATCAAATTTGCCAGTTTTATATTCTTGATCTATAATTTCGTTTAGCTGCAATAATTCACAGAGCCCAGTTCGGATTTAGGCTAGTGTGTTTAGGCTTAGTTTGGAAGTTTTTGCGCAAACTGTCTTAAAAATTGTGTTGATAAAAAGACATGATAACCATTGTAATACTACCTATCTAGTTTGTAACATAGTAGATATTTTCATATCTTTTTATGTTGGCTGTACTGTAAATTCACTGACTTATAGACAGACTCTCAAAATGGCCTGTTAATTTCCCTCTTGCCAGAAATATTTAAGTTAATACTACTATAACAAGAGTATGTACAGGCGACATAGTACTAGTTAGATGCATTACGTTCCACTTAAACTAATTCTTTGTTTTAACGCTAGTTTATATCGCACATGTTCAATTTATTATGTTTTGTATATGTCTGGTGGTATTACACATTTAAAATTTGACACTATTTGGTTAAAAAACGGGGTACCTACTACCTATTATTTTATAAAAGTCACATGCATATTAATTTTAAGGGCTCTACCAACATGATGTAAACAATGAGTCGATTTTGTCTTTTAAGTCTTGCTAATTATTTATCTTCATTGATGAGATGATTCATCTTATTGGGTAAATGACTGATTAAAATATTTGTTTTGTAGTATCTACTTTAGTTTTTAACAGTGGAAAATATTACTTTCTGTAATAGAAAAATAGTCTCGATATTTGAATCAATTTGTGTGTAAGCTTTAGGAGTCGAGTTATGCTGATTTATTATTAGATATTAGTAGACAACCGCGGCTTCGCTTGCGTGGTTTAAAAAAAAATAAAGTAGCATAAGTCACTGAAAACCGTTTTACGTTTTTTAAACCATGTGAAATATGGCAATCTGTCGTTTTGTTGCTGCATGAAAGCGGAACAGACCGATACAAGTATTTTCGCTTTTATTTAGAGACAAGATAATATTATTATAATATATGTATTGGCTAAAACGTTTTCATTCTGTCCATGTTATGTTGCAGTAATTTAATTTTTAAACACTACACATCACACACTGTAATTTAAGCATACTGGGTTAGAATATAATGTAAGTAGGTAATGACATAACAGAGTTCAAAGATATCCCATTCTAGTATTTCGCCATTACTACGTTATTGTATGTAATGCCTGGCAAAACTTGTATGAGTAATTTGCTGATAACTCTGTAGTATTTTGTATAAGATATAAGTACATATTTTAAGGAAGTTGTTGGTGATGAGAAATAAACAATTGAAAGTTTAAAAAGTTGATTCAAGGTACATATTTGTTTTGCCTATGTAAATTTTTGATCTAAATTTGACACTATTTCTGGAGTCGTCAACACGTTTTCTCATCATCATCATCACTACATTTTAATAAACTGTGATCCAAAGTTTCATTTTACGGCCGCGACATGCTATGTATCTTGTGTGAGTATTAATTAGAATAACACAAATTTAGTATTTAATTATTATAGAGATAATTCGATAGGAAATAAATTCTTCTATGCCATTAATGTTTGTTTCATTTCTACCAGTGTAAAATACACTGTAACAAAAAGTAGGCACATAATTGAATAATACCTAATTAAGACTAAAGTTAATTTTTAGTGTAAACTCGGATGTAACATAAATTCTACGTCAAGGTAGGTACATCTTTTTCAAAATTATTTACAAACGTTAGGTACATACTTTAAATGCCTATTTTTCTTAGAGATAAGACTTTATCATTAGAACAGGAATGGATAAGTTAGAATGTCTAAAATAAAATAAAATAGTTGAGAATATAAAAGTGCATTTTTAATAAATTAGGCAGTGTAAACTTAAAATTATTAATAAATAAGCAAACTATTAATATTTGGTGAACAAGTGATTAAATCACTGAGATTCTTATACAATAGTGATTTTTGCATAGAGATAAAAAATAAGTTTAAATTTAATACATCATAAGTAAATGAACTGCGAACTCATGATCCATACTTTTATATCGTTTATTACGGATAAATTATTCTCATATCAGTACAAAAAACATAAGAAACATTTTAGTGCTTAATTAGTTTGTTCTAATTGAATTCCTATATATTTAAAAAAAAATACATCGTGATAAGACTTTTCTCATATGGGTACCTACGTATTTAATTCGAGCATATAGTTTTTTTATCTGCATATTTACTGAAAATTACGCAAGTACATACATACCTAATACGTTTTCTTGTAAGTAAAAGTTATTAATTTTCATAAGTGCAGTGTAAAAAAAGTACATACATATGTCTAAAATATATCATGATTAGTCTCTTCTCTATATATATATATAAAACTCAAAGGTGACTGATATAGTGATCTATCAATGCACAGCCCAAACCACTGGACGGATTGGGCTGAAATTAGGCATGTAGATAGATGTTATGACGTAGGCATCCGCTAAGAAAGGATTTTTGGAAATGCCATTTTTAAAGGGGTGATATAGGGGATGCAAGTTTTACTTCTTAATGCGAGGAAAGCCGCGAGCACCCACTAGTTCGAGTATATTATTTTAATTTTATTTTATCTGCATATTTACTGAAAATTACTTAAGGACCTACATAATACATTTTTATGGTAAATCTCTATTAGTATATACAGCGCAAGAGATTTTTTATTTCTTTGCTAAATTGTTACATTTCTTTAGATTAATGTTCAGGTAGTCATATATTTTATTATTTACATAAGTATCACAACCTCAATGTTGTTTAGGTACATACATAACATGTTATATAATAAAATTATAATACTGACTACGAGTGGAAGACATGGACGGTTTTTTGAGATTCAAATAAAGGTATATTTTAGTTTGTTTAAAAGACTAAGTACAGAAAGAGTTTTTATTCATAACGTTCAATAAAATGATGAGAACGAATTGATCTAATGAGGGTTTAAACAATTTACTACAAAAAAAAGAAAAAAAACTTTCTAAAGACTTGCTAACCTCCTTCTTTTGAAGTCGGTAAAATATTTATAGAACTTTGCTTTGCTTTATAGTTTAGCATGATTTTTCAAATCATTTTAAGTTTGGAAGAATACAAATAAGTTATAATATAAGTACTTACTTAATTATAGTAATTTTATCAAACTTCTTACCTACATTTTAAAATGAGACTCGCGAAGGAGATGTTATTCAGTCTTAATTTTTAGTTTAGGATACATTGCAAAATGCGAAAATAGCAAAAAAGTATAAATATTAAATGCATCAGTACAAATAGTACCATAGATTGTTTATACAGGGTTTCTAGTAAATGACTCAAAAAGTTAAGTTTGTACATGTATAAGTACATACAATACCTTTTGATCGATAAAGTTGGGGAGTTAATTATTAAACAAATAAAGGTTTTTTTCATAACCACCTTACAGGATTTGCTATATCATATTACCAGGATTGTATAAGAAGTAAAACCCTAATACCTAAAAAGACTTAAGTAAAGATAATTTTATAGAAAGAACACTTAGAAATATAAATCTCGTCTTAGACATCTATAAAAAATTATACATTTTGTTCGTTAGTAGATTACAAGATATTATTGGTTCTTTGTGTATAAATGCATTGAAATATAAGCAGTCATTGTTTAACAATTAAGTGAAAAATAGCACCTTAAAGTTACCACATGAGATTACATCTTTTTATTGTATGATAGTGGTCAACTCTAATGTCAGGATTTTAAACCGCCTACAGGGTCTCTGACATAATGTAATCATCATCAGCCCACGGTCGTCCACTTCTGGACATAGGCCTCTCCCAAGGCACGCCACTCAGCCCGACTTTGTGCTTCTCGTCTCCACCTGTTCCCTGCTATCTTCATGATGTCCTCGCTCCACCTTGTGGCAGGACGCCCTACACTACGCTTGCCGAGCCGCGGTCTCCACTCCAGAACTCGCCTACCCCATCGGTTGTCGGTTCTGCGACAAATATGACCGGCCCATTGCCACTTCAGCGTGCTTATGCGTTGAGCTATGTCGGTGACTTTTGTTCTCTGCCGAATTACTTCGTTTCGGATACGATCCCTAAGAGAAACTCCAAGCATAGCCCTTTCCATAGCACGCTGAGCAACTTTGAAACGGTGAACCAATCCTGCTGTTAGTGTCCACGTCTCAGCAGCGTAAGTCATTACTGGTAGGACGCACTGATTGAAGACTTTCGTCTTTAGGCTTTGCGGTATGGAGGACGAGAAAACCTGACGAAGTTTTCCAAATGCCGCCCAACCCAGCTGTATTCTTCTACTGGCTTCGCCCTCGAAGTTGTTCCTACCTAGTTGGAGCGTTTGCCCTAGGTAGACATACTTTTGGACAATCTCCAGAGGGGAGCCATTTACAGCTATCGGTTCCGGAGCAACGTACTCGTTACACATGACCTTGGTTTTATCCAAATTCATCGGAAGACCGATGCGTTGAGATGAATCAGCTAGGTCGTTCAGCATTTGTTGCAGCTCCTCCAGCGTTTCCGCCATTATAACGATATCATCAGCAAATCGCAGGTGAGAGATGTACTCGCCATTCACGTTGATGCCCCGTTTCTTCCACTCCAGTGTCTTAAACATATCCTCCAATGCGTTTGAGAACAATTTCGGTGATATGACATCTCCCTGTCTCACACCTCGGCGAAGGTGGATATGTCTAGTCTGGTGGTTTTGGATTTGAACGATCATGGTCGCGGCGTCATACAAACATCTAATCACCTGGATGTATCGCCAGTCTACTTGGCACCGCTGCAAGGATTCCAGAACAGCCCAGATTTCAACGGAATCGAACGCTTTTTCATAGTCCACAAACGCTAGACAAAGCGGCAAATTATACTCTTCAGTTTTCTGTATAATTTGCCGCACCGTGAATATGTGGTCTATGGTGCTGTATCCGCTCCGAAATCCGGCCTGCTCCGGAGGCTGGAAATCGTCAAGTCTTCGCGCAAGACGATTCGTGATAACCCTTGAGAATAGCTTATAGACATGGCTCAAAAGTGAGATCGGTCGATAGTTCTTCAATAATGTCTTGTCGCCTTTTTTGAAGAACATTACGACTAGACTTTTGTGCCAAGCCTCTGGAGTTCTCCCAGTGAAGAGTACAATATTGAACAGATCCTGTAGCTCCTTGATGATAGGAGCGCCTCCGGCTTTGAGGAGTTCTGTTGTTATGCCATCTTCACCTGGGGCTTTTCCATTTTTAAGCTGTCCAAGGGCCATCACGATCTCGTCTGCGCTGACTTCAGGCAGGTCTTCCGTAAAGTGGCGAATGAGTGTGGCTCTCGTGTCGTCTGATTCTGGCGGTTGATGAGGGGCGTGCGACGTGTACAATTGACCGTAAAAGTTTTCCACTTCTGCAAGGATTTCCGGCATGGAAGTGACAGCCCTCTCCTCCGATGTGGTCAACTTAGTCAGATGGCCTCTACCAAGCGGCTGGTGAAATACTTTAGACCCCCGATTTTGCTCAATCGCTTTCTCAATTCTCAGCGTGTTTGCACTTCGGAGGTCACGCCGTACCAGCTTGGAGATTCTCTTATTGAGATTAGGTTCTTCTGATAAAGTTGACAAGGGAGTAATCCGCCGTTTCTCCATGAGCTCCAGAGTCTCCTGCGAAAGTTTAGACTTTTTACTGTTGCCACGTTTTTCGCAAAATTTTGTGCCCTCATCTCGCAAGACGTCCACTACTCTGTTGAGTTTCTGGTCTACGTCATCAGTAGTTTCCAAGGCGGCAAATCGGTTTTCCATATATACATGACATAATGTAAAATTAAACATAATTAATTAAAATACAATGGAAGCATTTTAAATACTTAGTTCCCAAAAAGGAAATTAGAACAATTAGAAAAATAGCAACCATAACATTTTTGTCCTTGGGTAGTAAGTACCTATAATACTATGCTGAAGTTTTTTATAATACCATGTTTTCTCTTATAAAGTAAGAAAAGTACATTATAAGAATATTTTTTAATTATTTAAGCACCATTAGGATAAGTAAGAGTATACAAAGATATATGTGTAGTGTAGAGTCAAAATCTATAGTCAATATTCGAGGATATGTGTCTTCCGTGGAAGAACCTGGGCGCCCACCACGATGTCATCAGCCCAAGAAAACTCCCCTAACGAATTAATTTGTCATGAGGAAATACGACTCAAGAGAGAGGAGAGAGTCAAAATATGAATTAGTAATGTTCCTTCTTCCAAGCGACGCCCGCCTATTGAGTGCATCTGGATATCAAAAGAGAATGCCTAAAACACACTATTAAGTAAGTACTTTTTTACAGATTTTCTATTTAAAACTGTAATTCGAAATTGGTCCTTAGAACTTCCTCCTTGCATGGTATGGTCTCATTACCGTCACTTTAAAATATTTTAGAGATTATGTAACTCAATAATTAATTGACAGTGTTATATAAGGTTCTCTAATAAGAAACACAGTGCTCGGAACAATATTTTTACATCAAATTTCTTCCTACCACTTAGATTGAAATCATTTAAGAGATTGTTCCTCCTGTTAGTGTTACATTAGAAACTGTAATAAAAAATACGACGCTCAAGACTTTTTTGCATCACATTGTTTGTTTCATAATGAGCGCTACCGTTTTTGACATTTGACATTTCAAACCTTACGATCCAATAGCGATCCTAGCGGCAAATTGGTGAGGTTTGCTTAGTTTGAGAACATTTGGACCTGACGGTACACTAGCGCCTCTAGCGATGATCTTACATGCGGTAGCCCTCATTCTAAGATATAATATACATCGCTTTTAATTAGTTATTAATAGTGACAGTGTCCCTCATTTCTCGTCCCTTAGTCTCGATGGGCAGCAACAAGCAGGCGATAGCGGCGAGCAGAGCAGCCAGTGAATATACTCCAGTTGCTATCGCTACTGAGTTCTTTAGCAGGACCTGTAATATAGGGAGAATAGTTTATATTATAGAATTAATAGCTTGCTGTGACAAATTCATATTAATTTTTTTTTGTTGCATTTCTTATTTCTTTCATTTGAGTTTCTATTTTATTTCCTCAAAGGAGTAGATAGGTACCTAAGTATACGTAGAAATACTAGAAAAACTAAGACTCGAAAACCAAATAGGATTGAGTAGATATAGCTTCTGGTTTTTAGCTTACTTTTTTATTACCTTTTATTTTCAAAACTTTTTCTAAGAGAATACATAACCACAAAGTTCCAGCAGGCACGGGGCGTGCTCTATAGAGTTTGAGGTATAATTTTCTAATCTTAGTTAAATATGGATGTAACATTTTTTTGTTTTTAGATCAAGCGAGTTGTAATCAAACGTGAGTTTATCTAATACAAAAAGGCCTAATCTACAAAATGTCAAGATTCAAGCTAAGTATAATAAATAAACTATACGTAACCTGTGCTACGTAAGGTGTGATCATGGCCCCTAGTCGAGCCACACCGCTGCAAGCACCCACTGCAGTTGAACGCAGGGCAGTCGGGTACACCTGGAAACCATGATGAAATATGGATCAATACAAACTTACAAATATAAAACTCTTGATCGGTCAAACTTGTTTCTTAGAATAACAGTTAATCTTTCAAGCGATTTTTTTTAACTAGTGTTTTTGTTAGTATACTTAACTAACACTTTATTTGAGTCTGGTCGTTTCTATGTATAAAAAGTATGTAGGTATTTACAAAAAAAGTATGTAAGTATTATAGGACAGACTATGTTAGTGAACCTTGGTGTAATATTGTAAGACAAAGCTCACTGCGGCGAGAAATATTGCAGCCCTGCAACATCATGTCTTATTACAAAACGTGGTTTAAATATTAGTCCAGGACTTTGAAAATTAAAAGTTTGTTCCTATATAGGTTGTTCAAACATCACATACACGCAAATCAAAAATCAAAATAACAACAAAACAAATTAACATTGGTACATTTTGACAATAATGACAGTAGAGAGACAATTTCCGAACAACTAAAACGGACTTAGTCTAGACTTATATTTAAACCACGTTTTGTAATAAGGCCTTATGTCTCTGTGACACTTAGTGCAGAGCTCAGTTTACCTTATTAACGTACCTTCAGAATTTACTAGTTTTACATTACATTTTAGTGATTTTAGTGGTTCATATACAGTTTGTTATACAAATAAATAAAATCCTTTAGGTACTTATGTAAAGGTATATCCGATATCTAGTAGGTACCCACGATACAAGCGTTTGCGTAGTGTGGGGCTAGATGGCAATGTGTGCAATGCCCCGGAATATATTTATATATTTATACAGTTGGCTGCAACAATTAGAGCTAGAATGCATTAGCATTGATTACATTCAAAGTTAGTTAGTACCAAGCAGTAGGACCACATTTATTATCTTTAGATTATTATTTTAAATCATTTCAAGATAATATCCTGCCTAGTCTAATTTTTAAAACCAAATATACTCGTATCAGCACAATGTATAACTAATACTTATTATGACAAAATTAAACTTGAACTTTACCTCTGGAGTATAGACGTAGGCAGCTTGGAAGAGGCCGGCGATGATACCTCGCGCCAGGAACAATATGCACGTCAGGAATGTACGACTGAAATTATATAAAACATTCGATACATTAACAAGTACATTATACCGTTATATAAAAGAGAAAGTGAATTCATTATTTTTTAAGGATTTATTTCTGTTTCACAACGCTTTAATAGAAATATTGTGGTTTTGGTTTAACCCTTAATGAACATAAAAATAGGCTACTTTTTATCGCAGATTAACTCAGGTAACACCGCGAGGCGCTGCTAGTTTAAGATAAAATAGTAGTAACCATGGTAGTAGATTTTTTTGATGTATTCTTTTGATAAATACTTACTTTCCATTGTAAATGAGTACGCAAATACAAATTGCGAAGATAACGAATTGCACCGCCATTGTCTTCTTCCGTCCATACTTTTCAATGACGAAGATTGTTGCGAAGATTCCTGAAAATAAAATTTGATTTATTTAAATGTTTTGCACTTAGAAATCGAGCAATGAGATGTCCTAAAATATATGTTATTTTATATCTTAAATTGTATCGTATTTTTTTCGTATACCTTTAATATGCGGCTTATTTAATTAAGCGCCCGTAGCTCAGCTAGCGGATGCAATCGTCTGCGACAACAAATGTTAAGCAAAGGTCGACGCGGTCAGTCCTTGGATGGTTTACCGAAAGTAGCATTCCATTTTGGGCGCTTCCGTTGGCCGGATTACACGGTTAAATTGTAGGGCTCGGTCGGTCGGTCTAGTTCGGCTGTCGTACAGACATGTCAGAGGCCCTTAGGGCGGCTTAATAAACTCTCGACACCAGAGTATGCCACTCTCATTCGGTCAGAAGAAGTTTAAAGGAATATGTGGCCGAGCTGGTGGCTTTTAATTTACTACAGCGGTGATTAACTGGCCGGCTGGTTATAGTCCCACATAAACCATTTCGGTGTAAAAAATCATGTGATTTGTACCTATACTTACTAAAACATCACCAATGAGTAAAAAATCCGAGGGGGAGTCACGACCCTCAGTGATGAGGAACATGACGCAAGGAGGAGGATTAGTACCTGGGAACTCAGCAAGCGTGGTCCACAGCAGGTCCATGTAGTCAGTAGTCTGCAGCGGCCTGCAGTCGGCGGCGCACGCCTCCTCCACGCCGCCGGGGCCGGACTCGAACAGCTCCGTCGTCATCAGCACTAGGCCATAGTAGCAGAATGCGCAGGACATCCTGGAAAAAAAATACATTACGGTTATTTTAATATTAAAACTTTTGTGACACATTTTAACAAAATATTAACCAAACGGTTTTCACTCACGTGTAATTAAAAGGTAATTAACCACTTAAAAAATTTGTAGCTTATGATATTATTTTGATAGGATAATGTACACTATTAACACAAATGTTTTGTAAGTGAATATCAATAAAAAAAATTGAAAAACAAAAAACACTCACGTGTAATTCGCGTATGTTGTTTAAACGTTTCGGATGTGATGACAACAACATGCGCGAATTACACGTGAGTGACAACCGTTTAGTTAACATATTAACATTAGACAGTTACTTAGTTTTTTTAACTTGAACAGGATTGCACTTGGTCATAGTTTACCTGATAATATTGACATTTATAATTTTGACATAATCTATATTGCATTGTATTTAATAATATTTTTTTTCTTTATGTACAATACTTTTAAATTTTTATTAAGTTTACTACCTATATTATAAACAATACCATATCTACTTCTGACTTGTAACTGGAGTTATAAATAAATAATTTGTATTTGTTAAATTCTTCCATTGGGACGGTTTGTTCTTTAGATATTCAACCAATATACAAGCCAATTTATTACATTTGTAGACTTGTACTTTTATCTAATTTAAGATAGCTTGCATGTCTCATCTGTGTTTAAAAAGTTTGACATCGTGACGAATCAGAATATGGGATGACCAGCTGTGCCAGCGACTTCGTCCACATGGAATAGTTATTATATTACCATAAAAACGGTTCTAGTGAGTTCATCTTAAAAGATAGACATATGTATACGGTTTTCCCCGTTTTTTCCACATTTTCCATTGTTTCTTCGCTCTATTAGTTGCAGCGTGATGTTATATAGCCTAAAGCCTTCCTCGATAAATGGTCTATTCAACCCAAAAATATTTTTTCAATTCGCACCAGTAGTTCCTGAAATTAGCGCGTTCAAACAAACAAATAAACAAACTCTTCAGCTTTATAATTTAAATATAGATTAATATAAGTAATAATATCATACACTATACTCTGGGGTTGGCTTATCAAACTATTTCCTTACCATATAAACCAAAGCAGCAAGCTAGTGTTCCTGAGCTGCGGTATGAGAAGGTGTTTCAACCGCCCCCGCTGCCCTATACCCACGGAGTCGTCGCACACCAGCCGACCAAGCAGCATCGGCCGACCGTTGTCTTTAGCTATCTGAAAACGTGAACATTATCATATTTAGTCAACAATCACATAATAAGCAAAATGGGAATTAATTCTGTGGGGGACTCATAACCCTCAGTCATGAGGAAAGAGAGAAGCATACTTTTAT
Source organism: Macaria notata (assembly GCA_927399415.1). NCBI lineage: Eukaryota > Metazoa > Arthropoda > Insecta > Lepidoptera > Geometridae > Macaria > Macaria notata. Next base: position 8,055,781 of record OV656733.1, read on the forward strand.
GTGGAGTCTTACAAACTGCGTTAATGTTGGTTTGATTTACTACAATTAATATTAGATATAGGAAAATTATTTACACTAAATTCGCTTGAGAGTTCGACCGTTAAAAATACAGAAATGAGCTGAGTCAAGTAATTTACTATTTATCATACTTTTATAAGGTAAGCCCACAGTACAGCTATGACACAGACAAGAGAAATCGCACAATACCATGACAATAAAATTTACATTTCCTGGAACCAATAACAACCTTATGAAATTTTATTTTATATTACAACAAAATTACAGTGATGATGTTATTGGAAATTCAATGTAATGTGTGAGCATGCTCCTTATAAATAGCTGAATAAATGGCTTTTATATTTATTTTATTATTTAAACTCAGAGCTGACTTGCTCGTACATATGTATATCTATATGTAACATGCACTGCTATTTATAGAAATACTTCAATATGGCACTTTTGCTTCCATTATTGCTGCCATTATGTTTTGTCAATTTTCTCTATGCAAGTCATGTATGTTTTGTGTTGGGACTAAAAGTTCGAAATATATGTAATTTTTTTTATTTAATTATACTTTTTTAAGGATTGAAAATATTTAAATAATATACCTGTTCTAGAGTAGCCAGCGCTTTATCCGGCTGACCACAAGCAACATGGAATCTGGCAGACTCTGGAAGCCACTGAGAAAAAAGTAAAATAAATTCAATTTAAACAAAAATATTATACTAAAACATACAAAGATTAAGTACCTACCTAAGTTTTCTGATTAAAATATCAGGTATTATCATGATATTTTTTTTGTATTATCATTATCTGTATACAAACATGATATTTTTAATGTATTAATTTAAAATAGATGACTTGTTGTAGTTGTATATTGTATGTATTAACTATACATATGTGTACTGTAAATTGGACCGTGGAAGGGCCTGGGCGCCCACCACGATTTATCTGCCCAAGACAACTCTCCTAACAAATTAATTCTGCGGGGGAGTCACGACCCTCAGTCGATGATCATGAGGAAATACGACTCAAGAGACTATAAATTGAATACATTATTTTTGGTATATTTTCTTAGTCTCAGTAAGAACTTATAGAATATCTATACTAATATTATAAAGCTGAAGAGTTTGTCTGTTGTTTGTTTGTTTGAACGCGCTAATCTCAGGAACTACTGGTGCGAAATGAAAAAATATTTTTGTGTTGAATAGACCATTTGTCGAGGAAGGTTTTAGGACATATAACAACACGCTGCAACTAATAGGAGCGAAGAAACAATGGAAAATCTGGAAAAAATCATCATCTTTGAGGGCTTCCGTTGAGTGCGCTGCGAAAACGGTTCAAGTCGTGGGTAACAGCTATAATTTATAAAGCTGAAGAGGTTGCCCAAAATAACTATTCCACACAGACGAAGTCGCAGGCACAGCTAGTAATTTCATAATACTCACAGGGCATATCAGTGCAAAGATGAGCAGTGGTATCGTCGACAAGGCAAGCAACCAATGTACGCCCAGTGTCGGCATCACCACCAACGCAAGCGCCACTTCTAAGCACGCGCCAAGGGCCCAAAAACACTGAAAACATAATGTAATATTTAATCTATATATATAAAACTCAAAGGTGACTGACTGATTGACTGATGTAGTGATCTATCAACACATAGCTCAAACCACTGGAAGGATTGGGCTGAAATTTGGAAAGAAGGTAGATGTTATGACGTAGGCATCCGCTAAGAAAGGATTTTTGGAAATGCCACTTTTAAAGGGGTGACATAGGGGAAGCAAGTTTGACTTCTTAATGCGAGCGAAGCCGCGAGCACCCACTAGTTAGTTAATAAGGTTAGTTAGAGTCAAGCATGAGCCTATCTCATGTAAAAAAGAATATATCATGTAGATATTCTACGAATAGCCAAATTCACTAGTATGTCCCTACTCTATGTTTGACCGATTTCTTAAGAAAAGAAGTGTATCAATTCCACCCGCATGTGAAATGTATTTTGTGTGTGATGTTTTTTTTAATTGGTTGGATTTTTATTACAGTGGTTTGTCATATGGTTTCTTGGAAATAATAGGCAATATTGATACATGATTATTTTGGTATTCGATTAAACCTGACCTGCAGGGGTTTTGGCTTGAGTCGGATACGGATCCGATTCGATTGAGACGGAAATCAATTGGCGCGGAAAGGTACGATTTTTGACATATTTTATTCACCATTCAAATTGGAAACTTTTCCTGAGCCAAAAGCTAGCGGATTCGTTTCCGTTCATGATATTAAACCCTTACACTTCATTTTATATTCATTTATAGTAAAAATGGTAAAATTCGCATTAAAATTTAACTATCATTGTATATCTACTATGAAGCAATCAAATTATATCCAAATTATTGATACACCCTGCTGACCTGTTCATCTTCTCAAACGGATCTGTGGTAGATAGTGAAGTATGCTTGTAACTGGCTCTTAAATAGGGTTGCCAGAACCATTACATTAAATCACGCTTTGTTAGTAAACTCGTTCATAAACTTACATCCAGAAGAACAACACACTTGGCTCTTTGTTTTGTGGGTAGAAACTCTGCGTACAACGTGACCCTGGAATTTAGAGAAAATACTTGATACATTTCTAAGGAAATATTATTTAGACAAAATGTATACCACAAAATGAAATAAATAAATAAATTTCTTTATTGTCCGACACAGAATCCATAAAAATAAAGACAAATTAAACTTGTAGCTTAGTACACACAAAGTTACAAATGTAAGTTTGTATGCATACAAGTTTGCATACAAATTTGTCTACGGATTTCTCCGAAACTATAGTTACATAAGTACATATTTTTCTAATGAATGATATGATATAATGATTATATTTATTAATTACAATGGGATTTCCATAAACCATAAACATCAGCAATAATTATAATCTAGGACAAAACATGACATTTATTCAAAATATGTAGTATGTGGACTATTTTTTATATTCTTTGTTTTTATTTAGGCCGAATATAATTTAAAAGTAATCCTCAGCAACAGAGGACTATATTGAACCTAACTTTAAATATAGTGGATATACAATTTATATGTTAATTTAATAGTAATGTTTGAGGACCACAATATCTGAGGACATGTGTCTTCCGTGGAAGGACCTGGACAATGTATCTGACCAAGAGAACTCCCATAACAAATTAGTTCTGTGTGGGAGTCACGACCCTCAGTCATGAAGAAATACAACTCAAGAGAGAAGGATAATAGTAATACTTACGACTGTGGTACACATCCAATGGCGAATCCAACCAGACCTCTCAAGAACAGCAGCCATAGGAAGTTGGGTGCAATGGAACTTAGTAATCCATAGTAGAATAATAGGCCTCCACACATGCTCAGGGCCTGAGGATGAAGTGTTAACCATATTATCACTCCTCACTTAGGCGATAGCTGAATGTGACAACCCTAACCAATTTTGTGGACTATTAAATGCCAATTTGTCATGATTGGTGGGCTTCTTGCTTTAGATTATCACTACTCAAATATGTTTGACAAGATTTTAACATTTAACAATATTTACATTATAATATTATAATAATCTTGCCTTTGTAAAATTTTAGTTATTAAATTCAATTTGATGCATGATTATAATTAAATATTATTGTTGCAACTTTACAATATCAATAAAGATTCTTTATCTTTTATAAGTAAAGAGTAACATTACAATAATTTCATATCATATCTACAAATAGTTTTTTTTTTCATTTCATAGAATAAATATGGTATGCACTAGCATATCTGCTTGTTAAGTGTGAATAAAAATATTTTATTCAAAGATTATGAAAATCATTATGTTACTTACAGTTTTCCTTCCATATCTATCACTGAGGTTGCCCCAGAATGTGGAGCTAAGCATCATTCCCAAGAACACCACTGTGGTTGTTAAAGCTTGTTGGTACCTGGAAACATTTATGAGAACTGGAATAATAAACCCAAGCTACAGATTTAAAGGAATAGAAACTATGTAGATTTAGAAACTGTGTAGTGTGTACACATGATTGACGGTAGACAGTCTAATGTAAAAACAGTTAGAGTAGCTACCTACTCTAGCTGTTGCAGTATCAGCTGTTATAAATGTCTTTAAATGTGTTAAGTATCTACTCTCTTGTTGCTGTTAGAGTAGGTTATTTGTTGTCTATTCACCGAGCATGTGTGACAAATGACCAAACAACAAAAACATGTAAGATAATTTTATTGTAAACATATAATATGCAACATCTAACAAGTAGCATTGTCTCTTACAGTAGTTAAAAACTTTGAGGCAGATTCCTCCGGGGGTTCTTGTTTACTACTAAGTATTATAATAACAACTCAAAATAAGAACAAACAATAACTTACTAATCTTAACTAAAATAAAATGTTAGTTTTATATTAAGTAAACCATGACATTTTTCGCTGAGTTTGCTGGGTGTCTACCAGATAGACACATGTTTGAACTAACAAAAGTTAGTCATGATAATTCTCACTTATCTTTTAAATAGGTTCACAACTCACTTGCTGATATTCCATTCACAGTGCAGTGCAGGCGACAGGATGCTCAGGATAGTCATTTCCATGGAGTCAGCCATCCAACACAAGCCAGTGCAAAGTGATAGCTTCACTTGGAACCAGCCAAAGCCCAGGGCATTCACTGCCTGGGTCACTGTGAATGTGTCTGGAACATATTTAAAATGAAATTAATTTATTACTTTACATGCTTCTTAAATATATATATATCTTTAAGTTTCAAGGGACATAATATCTTTAGGTGGAAGGTAATGAAAAAAGAAACCAAATTAATATAATTATACTTAGTTATAACAAATTTCAAAACTTCATCTAAAACTGTAGATGGTATGGCAATTGACTTTATATGTGGCTGATAAGAAAGAGATTAAAAAACATTAATTATGTTAATGTCAACATTAGTATAATTTCAGAGAATACCTTACCGTCCGGCACAACAGATACAGAAGCCATTTCAATTTCTTGAGGAGGTGGCATGGGTGGCGCCGGGCCTCGAGGCCCCACGCCACTATCATCCAAGTCCTGATACCCCTTCGCACGTCTCATGATGTCTCCTTCAAATTTCCAAAGGAAGCCCACGAAATCTGCACAAAAACTTCTGACGTGGATTGTGGATTACCGACTAACGGGATGAGTTTTTACAGTTATTGAGTAATTTCTTCGCATGTTCGATTATCTAATACTGATATAGTACGATAAGTGTCATAAATAAGAGGAATAAAATAATTATAAAAGTTAAATTCACGCTTTATAAACAAAACAAAAGTTTCGAAACAATGTTTGGTTTAGATTTTGACTTTTGATCATTCGCGCAGCAGCAGAACAAGCCCAAGGTCAACGGTGCAATGTACAATTAAGTCAAAATCATGCTACTGTCGCTGTCAAAGGGACACTAATATTTTTTTGTGTGGCCTGGCCTGTAACGTATCTGAGCATTTGTAATTTATATTTTTACCTAATATTGTTCTATCTTTTTTATAATGAACTGAGAGAAAGAGAGGAATGAACATCCTTGAGTGAGCTATATTTAGGTTTTCAATTTTAAAAAAAGTTGTGCATAAAAGCCCTTTAGGTATCGGCAATTTTGTGGTATCGGTATAAAACATGTATTAACTATTCTGCAACATGAACCAACCTTATTCTAAATTAGAAAATAAAACTGGTTGACCAGTCAAAGCCAGTCAAGTAAGTACAGCAGCCGGCAAACTTCTTGAGCCAAAGTAGACGTAGTGGGGGTAAGTTCGCGCATATACACTTCGGGACATATTATATTATTGGTTATTGTTGGCGTTTGTAAAATATATCATACTAGCTATTATTAGGCATGTGACGATGCCCAGCATAAACAATGAGAGATTCGTAGTATACTTCCCTTTAGTTTCGGCCAATCAGCGCCTTCCTAGGTCTCCGCCAATCACAGGTTACCTTGTCGTCCAATCAGAGCACCTGTCACCAACTTTTCTCTTTGGTCGCCAGAGAGGGTGTAATTTTTAGTCTCAATTCACCTTCTTAATCATCAACAGAAGCACAGGTGGCTGCATAATTTGGTATTCTGTTTTCTTTGTGACATTATTGACTAAAAATAATAAATAATCATCATCATCATCGGGTGCCATCTTCATATTGAAGTTCGGAGGTCAGTTGGCAAAACTTCTTGCGATCCCATGCTGCTTCTTTTAGATGCGGGTAGCTTAGCTTTGTCCATTTCTTGATGTCGTCTAGCCATTTCATCCTTTGATATAAATAATAAATAATCGTTTATTCATATAAAACTTAATGTCTACGTACATACCTAGTTACATAAATAAAGAGTTTTTTGTTTCTTCTGGCTAATCCAGGTAGGTTTAACTGGGCTATGCGCTAGGTATCCAGGGATCCTGTGATGCAAAGCCGCAGTATCTCCTGCCGCGGCAAGCAACAGCTTACTTGTTTACACTCACTATAGATAGTTATGTTATGCCATCTGCAGTAACCAATGTTTTTTATCAACACTGGAGACGGCTCCAGTGTCCTGCCGCGCGGTCGGTTCCCGACCCACACATGTGCACGCTGTCCCTTTTTTGTACGCAGGTAGTATTGTAACTAAGTTTAGTTTTAAGTATTGTTTTGTAAGTTAGTATTAGCGTAGCCATGTAGGCGAATAAACGTCCTTGGTTCCTATAAAAATGTTTCATTTTTGGAACCCCTGCTTCTACCAGCTCAGCTGAACCGTGCGTACCTGTCTGGCGCAGCCGGTGCGGATAAAAGGAAGTCCAGACTTCTTTAGTGACATCATCAGCCGGTGTATATCACGAAGTTCTGGAACCTGAATCCGCGAACCAAACAAATACGACTCCTGGACGCGTGTGCAGCTGTAGAAGAAACTGGTTCGAGGTTGGAGCAGAGGACGGCGCCGGCAGCTATACTCATGGAGGGTTTGCGACGGCATGTGAGTAGTACCCATCACTAATCCCATGACCTCCTACCTATTCCGCGAACTTTGTAAGTGGGACAAACATCGCTCGCTTACGAGTTGTCGCTGCATTCTGCATTAAAATCGGCAGGATCAATAGCGACTTAGATAGATCTTAGGCTAGGTAACTTGGGAGTGAGACAAGCATCGCTTGCTTACAAGTTGTCACTGCATACTGCACAAAAATCGGCGGGATGCATAGTGACTTAGGTAAGTTTAGACTAGGTAACTTGGGAGTGAGACAAGCATCGCTTGCTTACAAGTTGTCGCTGCACTCTGCACTAGAAATCGGCGGAGTCAATAGCGACTTAGCTAAGTAGAATTAAGCTCTAGCATTAGATGAGGCTACAAAATCTAGCCACCTTAGTTAAGTTATAATGAGTAATGTAATTTTGTGTGTTAGGTATTAATTTAGTTACATACTACTAATTTCAGTTAATAATTTCAATATTTCTGCTAGGTTTGAGATCATTTTAATTACTTAGATGGTTGTCCCATACCGTAAAACAGTTTATGTTCCTAAAACCTATCCAATCCTATCCTCAAAGTGATGCAGGTAGCTCTGCCTGTCGCCTTCATGATGTCTCCTGATACTTCAACGAAGTTCCAGCTCTGGTGGCGGTTGAAACTGCCCTACATAAAAGTGTTTGTGCAAGCCGTTAAATTAAAACTAGTGAAATATTTTATCTACAACAGTGAAATCCCAATCAGTGCCGTACTTTGAAAACGTATTTGTGATAACGTTACTGGAGTGATGAAACAACGTTACATAAGAGTGAACAAAAAATGCGGAACAGACAATGGACAATTATAACAGGTTTTTGTATTATATACCTAACTAAAACTTTAAATGTAAATTTAGTTTAACTATTTAATTTTCTCCGTAATTGCATTGCCTATGTGTTTATTCGCATATCCATGTAAAAACAATCATTTGTTGTTCTATAAAATGGCCCCATAAAATGTTGAATGCAGTTTCTAGCAAGTAACTTATAATTGAATGTAAAATCTGCCCAAACCTGTTTATAAATTATAGACTGCTTCACTTGCTCTAATTATTTTTACATTTGCATTGAAATATTTTATATACAATGTACTACTAACTTTTTGTTTATTATAACAGGTCACATTCATCTAACATTCCTACATGTAAAACTTTGTATAATTTTACTTTATGTGTAATTCTATTAAAATCGTTAAAGTTATACCAATAACAATCTTTCATATGTAAAAATTTTAAGTTTTATTACGTTGATTTATTCATTGCAACCACCGAAGTGAAACTATGTAATTGATAATAAGTTGTAACAAAAAATGTTATATTACCGCGATCTGTTAACACACATACCATTATAATGTAGTAGATATTCAATTTCTAAACTAATTATAAAAAAATGTTATCGCACATCCTAATTCTATTTTTTAATTTTGAAATATGTAAAAGGCATTTTAACTTGAGAAAAAAGAAACACATTTTTTTATTAATAATTTAATTTTAATTCGTCTGCTGAAGCATTATCTTTTGATTTGTTGCCTCAAAGTGCGTACGTGTCATAATGTAACGACCACATAAAATAAAATATGAACAAAAAGCGTAACTTTGTAATAAGGAAATATAAAGACAATCAAATTTAATATTAATTAATAACATTTATTGCTTGTGTAATAGAAAGAATTTAATTATGTTTGTCCATATTATTTGTGATCTGACTATTTTTGCAATATTTATATTATTACCTGCTGTGAATTTGTTATTCTAAATCCATACTAAATAGCATAATAATTATGAATATGTATTTTAAATAATAGTAACATTACCTAGCATAATACTTTAAAAACGCTACTTATGATTTCCATTAATAGTCTATACTTAAATTGTTTATTTATACCTATCTACCATGATTATTTTGCAATTATGTTGTCTAAAATTAATTCAGAAAACCACATTATATTTAGTTGAATTTAATCAATTGTTTTGTCTCAAACTAATGGTAAATTTTAGTTGAGTTCTTCATGTTTTGATAAAAGTCTGTGCATTTTCACTAATATGTAACTTAAATGTTTTTACTTAATGTATTTTTTATCCTTTGCACTTATCCATATAAATTTTATTATTGTCTTTCTAAACCCAAATGTAATTTTCCTCTGATTTACTCATCATCGTCAAATTTCATTCTTATGGACGGAGGAGTTATGTTATGCCATCTGCAGTAACCAATGTTTTTTATCAACACTGGAGACGGCTCCAGTGTCCTGCCGCGCGGTCGGTTCCCGACCCACACATGTGCACGCTGTCCCTTTTTTGTACGCAGGTAGTATTGTAACTAAGTTTAGTTTTAAGTATTGTTTTGTAAGTTAGTATTAGCGTAGCCATGTAGGCGAATAAACGTCCTTGGTTCCTATAAAAATGTTTCATTTTTGGAACCCCTGCTTCTACCAGCTCAGCTGAACCGTGCGTACCTGTCTAGATAGTATTACATTAGATAAAGATAAAAACAAAAATAATAATAGCAACTGCACTGCACGAAACATTCCATAGATTATGTAAGTATTGGAGTTGCAGTTTTGACAGTTGGTTGCAAAGTTGGTGGTTAGTGATACCATACTAATCTTAAAAATAATCTAATTTTATTTAATTCTATATTAACTAATTCTAAGTATTGGTCTTTTGCTCAGTGTAAGTATAGTAAGTTACTTCAGCTTACGCGATTCTCCTATTTCTAGGGATGCGGCTGAGATAATTATGTGGCAAGCAGTATTTAAATACGCGCTTGTAATTTTTCAAGGTATTTTATGAGAGTGTATGCTAGCCACATAATATGAATTTGATGTGAAGTGTATGGATGTGGAGTGTTTCCACTGTGTGTGTGTGTGTGTTGTGTGTGTGGTTGGGTGGGTGTGTGTGCGTGCATTATGCGATACTCTGGCATACTTTGCCAGTGTTCGTAACTATATATGTTTATTTGATGAGTTGATTGGTCACAGATCAGTAAGTATTAAATCAGCAATTACATAGGTAATCAAAATGTATAATGTTATCCTAGTAAATTTGGTCATATATCAAGTGTTTCTATTAACTTTTCGGTCGCATCATAATCTAGAGTGAGCAGGTAGGCTGTGGTCATTTTGTTACACTCATATTTGGATTTGTCTTGTATTTTTATCATCTTGCCTATTTTTTTGTACAGTATAGGACCCAGTTTGCTCGGACATTGCCTGCCAAAATTAGTACGCGTGTAATCTGTTTTTAGAATTGAGTTCTTTCTTCTTTTGTTCATCACGGATTCTCGATTATTCTTGTCTATAAGTAGATGTTGTTTATTTATTAATGATTTTATGAACATCTGCCTTACAGAGAGCACCTCACACTCCTTATACAGTGTTGCAGTTGGGAATCGCTTTCTTTTGAAGGTCATCACTTTAAGCAATGCCCTTTGCGATATTTCAACCTTTTCTAGGTGAGTTTTTGCAGCAGATCCCCATACAGTGATGCAGTAAGACATTATGGATTGTGCTAGGGCAAAGTATATTTTCCTTAGAGAGATGAAGCCCATGATGTGCCTTAATTGTTTAAAAATGCAGATAAGTTTTTTTTCTCGTACTGATAGTGATTTGATATGCTGTGTCCATGTAAGGCTTCTGTCTAATATGATACCTAGGTATCTTATATCGTTTGTATGGATTAGGTTATCACATTTGCAGAGAGTGTCCTTATTGCATGTCGAACTGTGTATTTTTATTGATAAGGCTTGTCTTGGTTGGGTTGAGCTGTTAATGGTAAAGGAAATGTACTTTGTCTTCGATATGTTGACAGACAGGAGGTTTTGCCTTAGCCAGTGTGATACCTGTAGTAGTCCTTCGTTTGTAACTCTTTCTACTTCTCCCCAGGAATTAGCATCAAACAGAAGGACAGTATCATCGGCATAAGTAACTACCTTTCCTTGTTTAAGTGTCATATCACAGAGCTGATTTATGTAAATAAGGAAAAGCGTGGGGCCCAATATGCTGCCTTGGGGAACTCCGTAATTAATTTTTTCTTCTTGACTCTGTAAGTCCCCAACTTTTACAATTTGTGTCCTATCACTAAGGTAACTTTGGAACCATTTTAAGGCTATTCCTCGTATTCCTGTTGCTTCCAGTTTTGACAGGAGGATAGGGATTGAAACCGTGTCAAATGCCTTTGCAAAATCAAGGAAAACACCCACCACTTTTTTTTTATTTTTGTCAAGTTTTTCTTTTATATGCTCTAGAACATCCAGTACGGCATCTTCTGTACTGCGCTTAGCCCGGAAGCCGTATTGGTTGTTTGATAACAGATTTTTTACTTCCAGGTGCTTCTTCAGTCTATTGTTCATAAGTTTTTCCAAAATTTTTGAAAAAGTGGGTAGGAGAGATATTGGTCTGTAGTTTGTGACCTTGTCTCCGTCCCCACCTTTATGTATTGGGCAAACCACAGACTTCTTAAAAGCTTTAGGGAATATTCCTTTGTTAAAACTTTCCTGACAAATTATCGTTAGTGGGTTCAAAATGGCAGGTAGGATAGTTTTAATTAGTTTAGTACTGCTTTTATCCCACCCTGGAGCCGCGTCGTTTTTTAATGACTTAACGATATAATAAATTTCCGCTTCATCTGTTGGTAGGAGTCCAAAGGATGTACTCTGGCTCTTGGCTTCTAATTGTTTCAGTGCTAGGTTTTTCTCTGTATCATTCAAGGATGACAGCGTCTCATTGGCCAGATCTGAACCGACATTTACAAAATAGCTGTTTATAGCGTTGAGCGATTCTATGTTAGGTAGTTTGTTTTAGGTCGAGTAGTTGTTCTGATGTGTTTTCTTTCTTCGGATAGCTACAAATATCTTTTATTGTCTTCCATGTCTTTTTGTTGTCATGTGTATATTTGAGCAGTTCAGTTCTTTCGTAGTTTCGTTTCACCTTCTTCAAAATTTTGTTGCAAACGTTTCTATATTCTATATATTTGGTCTTCAACTCAGAATTATTTGGCTGTTCTTTGCTTTTTTTATGTAGTTTGTCCCGTCGTCGCATGCATTTAATTAAGCCCACCGTAATCCAAGGCTTTATGTTAGCTTTTTTCCGTGGCATCGTTTTGAGACTCGTATATTTTTCCAGGGTATTCGATATAGTAGTCATGAAGATCTCCGTTGCTTTTTCTAAGTCCGTGGTGTCCAATAGACATTTCCAATCTATTTTCGAGAGCTCTTTAAATATTCCATCATAGTCAATAAACGTTGTTGTACGCTTTAGTTGTTTATTGATCGTTTGTGATGTACGAATTTGCACAAGAACAGGCGAGTGGTCTGTAATGATGGCTGGAAAGACTATGGTTGTGGCTGGGTTCTTCGTTTTTATGATACAATGATCAATACAGTTTTTTTCTCGTGTCGGGTAAGTATGACCAGGCATCGCTCCATGACTGGCCAGCATAAGGAGATATTCTTCAGCACTTTTATAATGTTTCGCAGAGAAATCTCTATTTGGGTCTATATTCATATTGATGTCGCCGGCTATAACTATATTCTGAAAGGTTTTGAGATTGCCGAGATTGTGATTCAAAGAGTCTATAAAGTTTTTCGGATTGTCAAAGCAAGGTGGTCGGTACAACCCTACAACACACAATGCTTTGTCTATCTTTACTGTAACGCAATTCCCGTCTTTGATTATTTCTTCACGTATTCTAACTTTTCTTAAGTTGTTGCTTACATATACCACCACACCATCGTTTTGGTTAATATTATTGGTTGTAAATGAAACTTTGTAACCCGGTATCAGAGGCGGGGTGAAGTTCTCACTAAGCCAGCACTCGGAGAGCACTATGATGTCTACTTTCGAGTTTAAACGATGCAAGAAAACTAAGAAATCATCTAGATTTTTGTTTATACTCCTAATGTTAATCGATATTATTGAGACCATTTTACTGTTATTATTATTATGCAAATAAAGGTGGCATTGTTCAGGCTCGCTCAAATAGTGTGATTTAGAGACATTGAAATCATCAATGTCAGCTATCAATTTCTCAACTTGATCCATAATTATTGAATATTTCAAAATAACTGGGTTCAATAAGTGACCCAGTAATTATATTGTGATGTTTTGTTTGAGAAAGCCTTTGTATGCACCTTTTGAGTAAAATCATAGTATGTATTGAATAAGATGTAAATTTTATATTTTGTGACGCTCTTGATTGCTGATTGAAAAAAATGTTTATAATATAAAAAGTTGTGTATTTTGTGTATTTTGTGTGGTGAGTAGGTGAGTAGAATTGACCAATATTACAGTTGAATAACATATTAATTGATAAAATAACAAATAGTAAGAAAGGATGCAAGAACTTATGAACTATGACATTGTTACTAATGACACTTAAAAATGTGTATAAAGTAACCAGTATTATAATTATTAAGCTGCCAGCTAGTCATACATCCATTTCTGGGTCCAGGTTGATGGCTTTGAGCTGATCTATGTTCTTTACTTCAATTACCGGTGAGTTTTCTTCTCTTCTTATGAAAACTTTCCCCCTCGATGTCCAGCAAAACTTCCAATTAGCTTTTTTTGTAAAGTCTCTGGCTAGGTAGTGTAGTTGTTTTGCCTTCCGCGTTAAACTCTCGTTGATATAGATGAACTTCTTTTCTCCTGGCAAGTTAATAGATTTTGTGCTAAATTTATCTTCATTCTTCTTATTATAGTTTTTGATCGCATTAAGCAGGTCAGTTTTCTTTTGCGTGTTCGTAAACTCTACCACAATCATTTTGTTTTGCTCATTTTTAGCTGGTACTCTAAACGAGTTTTTGACATCTCTGCTATCAAAGCTGAGGTTAAGAGAGCGATGTATCTTATCAACGGCTCCTAGTAGGTATCTGTTCGTTATTGTCAATAGGCAGGTTGCGAATTTCCACTGAAGTTTCTCTTAATTTCCTGTCTAGGGTATCTACTTGTTGATTAAGTTCATCAACATTTACGTTGTTTCGCTCGAGTACTTCTATCCTTGACTTCAGCTCCTTTTGCTCATATAGAATAGTTCCCATCGCTTTTTTTATCTCCTCGTTGGAAGATAATATGGTTTGATTTTGCTGTTTTAGATTATTGATGCTTGATGCCATGGAGGCAAATTCAGTTTGTTGGTTGTTTTTAATTTCTGATAGCATCTGTTGCATTATAATCATCTGATCGTTGCTACTTGGACTGTTAACAGAGAGCGTCCTGCATATTCTGCGTTTTCTCGAGTCTTGGATTTCCTCAAATTCCGGTGATAAAAACACATCTGGGTTTGATTTAGCGCTTTGCAGCGGAGTCTGCAAATTTTTAGCTGTTTGCTTTGGTGGCGTTCTCATCAATTTTGAGCTTGCTTGCATATTTATATATCTTATGGTTTTTAATCAGTGAAAGTCGTATATAATCTACTAATATTTTTTTTTCAACAGGTACTGGCAACCCAGAATTATATTTGGAAATTCATAATAATATTTGTCTTTCACTGTCAATACTGATCCTTCAGTGTCAATCACGATGTCAACCAGCAGTGGCTGTCAGTATTTAGTAACTACGTTTTGTTGTCACTGTCAGTGTCACTGACTCATTACCTCGATGTCAGTAGTACCGGCTCGTTAAATATTATGGCAAGGGCTATTTTCACGCAGTGGAATTGGGGTTACCATATGTAAAAAAATAATATTTTTATACCTGGCAACACCAAATATATGGATTTTTTATATGGCAATAGATGATTTTGCTTATTTTTGTTTATGGTATTACGCATACGTATACCATATAAAAATTCAAAAAACCGTACTACGTTCATTCTTTTTGAAGACATGAAATTGTGAATAGATGGTTTTAAAAAAATAGGTTTGTTGTCTGTATCTGCTTGAAATGCTATATTTAGCTACTTTTTCTTATGTAAGTGTGTATTGCATTATGTAATTTATGAATGTGAATATTTTTCAGTTTGATTCAAGTATGTGACGGCATGGCATGATGATTTTCTAACAGACAAATGTGTGGTTGTATATAGCTGAAAGGATAAATGTTTGTGTAACTCCGCCTCAATTTATGTTAATACACAAAAGTTTTTTTACTAATATTTTTATTCCTAATTTTTTTTATTCGTTATAAAAATGGCAAAATTAATTCTAGATGATAGATAATCTATGTATAAAATCATCTGGTATTAATTATGTATAATATTGATTAAAAAAATCTTTTTGTGATTTGTAACATTAATGATGCTGGTCCTAAGCCCGGATAAAGGAGGAAGGCACAAAGTTCGTGAAAATATTTTCTAGATAATTTGTTTGTGTTTTTATGTAATATTGACAGAATTGTACACATACCTACTATAAATGGTATGTACCTCTAAGTCTCTCCGTTGTCATTCCTGAATCGGCGCGCCGGTCCAGTAATTACTAACGGGACCACCTAACGAATAGTAATGATGAATTCTAGGACTAGTTATCTCCCTAAGCAGTACCTACCATATAACTATCACATGGTCACAAACAAAAGGGATTTCCTAGACTTAGCTATTCGTTAGGTGGTCAGCCCCTTAGTATTTATGTAATAATGGAATTATGAATAAATGTATTGTATTGTATATAATAAAGTTTGATTCCAAAACTAAGTTTGAGAGTTTGGAAAGAGACAAATAAACGAGTCCAAACTTTACAGGTATAGTAAAAAATCTTAACTACTTTTTCTCAATAGGTAATACTAGAACGTAGCATGAAAGAGTAGGTAACAAACATCCATACCTACATTCTCACAAACTTTCGGATGTAAGTATACTATTAGTAGGTCCGATTCCAGTAGGTAGCTACTACAACATACTGCCCTCATAACTCAAAATGCAGTAATCGTCATTTTAGGGGTTTTTACTTTTTTGCAAAAATGGCATCCTATGAGGCTAATCTATACTAAAATATTAGTAGTAATATTTTAGTTTTAGAAGTAGTTTAAGTTTTTATTGTATAGTTTAATTTTGTGTGTTTTAATTAATGATAGAAATAGTTACAATAGCACAAATAGTTTTTACTCTGTATAAAACGCAGGACTTGCATTAAAACATCACTTATGCTAACGCAATCTGCATTAATCGACGTGTGCTAGTTTCAGTGTTTCAGCGTGCTACTGAGAGATCGTGTGGTGTGAGAACGTCGAGCCCACCTGCCGACCCACTAGGGAACGTGCTGAGGGCGGTGGCAACGTCATCAGGTGTCACCACTAAGGACTCCTCCTCTGGTTCCCCTGATTAGTGAGGTGTTGGTGAATGCGGATGTTTGTCTTGAAGCGCCAATAACGTGTCCTTGTTGTCAGGTGCTATTGTGTCGCTAGAAAATAAAAGTCTTGCTGAACCTCGAATAACACCCTCGGCCATTTTGTTTTCTACTAGATTTAGGTATTTTATTTTATAAGAATTTGTGTGTCCAATAAACATTTTTATTTATTTATTTTATCTTTATATAAATTATTTGTCATGTACAAAAACATATGAGTTACTGTTTTTTTAAATGAAGGTAAGTACCTACAGATTTGGTTATTAAGAGTAGGTATTATTAAAATTTTAAAACAAATTCGTCTAAAAATATATTTTTTCTTAGCCACCCAACAAACAGCCTAAGTTCAGCTTATTACTTATTTATTGCATCCAAAATATTGTTAGCGGCTGGCTACGAGGGGAAGTACCTGGCGTCGCTAGGAGCAGGGCGCGGCCCGCCGGCCGGCACCTCCAGGCGGCAGTCCCTGAGAGCGCCCGAGTGACGACACACGCGACCATAAAGCCTTCCGCTAAAGCCTTCAATAGAGCCTCATTTTACCCTTGTTACTGTATAACTACTTTTGGATAATATATTATTTATATTATCAACCCTTGTTTCATTTGGGGTTGATAACAATATAGGTAACGATACTAACTAAAAACGCAGTATCAAACACGTGCTAGGCTATAACTCAGTATAATCGACACATGTACTGAACTTGGTCTTAGCAATCTTGTTATGCTCGCTAGACCAAACGTTAGACGGAAATGAAAAACATTTTATCCTAATGATACAGAAAAGTTAATAAATTTGCATAGGTACCTACCAGTAGAAAGCTTGATTTTAAGGTAGGTACAATTTCATAGTTATAAAACATGTAGGTATTTAATGTCTAGATCACTCAAAATGTGTTAACAGCGTTTTTCTCAAAACCGCCATTTGTCGATTACTGCATTTTGATTTATCAGGGCAGCATAAGTAAAACCTGTTTCGGTCGTATATATGGCTTTAGAAATAGAATTTTTTTATTCGCCATAATATAATTTACCAGTGATGTATGATATGATAAAAAGTCGCGCCGACAACGTGCGTCGCCGCGCGTTGCTTCGAGTCGAGGCGACTGAGCCGAAACAGGTTACTTAGCCTTGTTTGAGTTCGCCACACAGAACGGGGTATAACGCATCTATAATTATATTATACCTCAGTTTATATAGAAGATCATTGTTACAGGCACATCTTAAATAGGTACCTACATTAATGAATAACACTCAATAGATAGGTACTTACCTAATACTTTCTTGGTAAAATGAATGTTTTTTGAATATATAAGTATATCCTCTCAATGTCTTAAAACTCAGATAAGTAGGTATTAAGTGTGAACTTTTAATCAGAGATTTGACCTCATAGGTAGGTATAGATAGGCACTACCTACCTACTAAGAAATCACAAAACCCTAAGTACCTATATGATAATTATAAACTTAAGCTCAGAGTTATTAGGTACTTACCTATTACTAGGCTTAACCTAAGTACAATATGTAGGTACTTACCTAGCTTATCCATACTTAGCATTCAGTATTTACCTATAGCAAATAAAAAGATAAGTAGGTAGGTAGGAACATAAGAAGTTAATAAATCCTACTTGGGCATACAATTAAGTAAATAGGTAGGTATGACTAAATAAAACTAAAAATAAATTACCTACAGTTAAGTATTTCAATAATCATCTTTGGAAATGTCTAGGTATTATAGGCTTAGGTAGGTAATAGTAACCTACAAATGTTGCGATATCCCTTGGTTTACAATTCAACCAAAATTGATATGTACTTACAGCATCTAACCATGCTTTTTTTCCAGGCGATGTGACCAGGCAACGGGAAAGTACTCGAAGAAGCCAAGAAATTCAAAAGATCATTATCGTCATCAATAGGTAGGTACTTATCTACCAATTACCATATCAATTTAATTTCAATCTAATTGTTGGTTATCTAGGTACCTACCTACCTATTTTATTGTGAAGTTACAGATTCTGAAAAAAAGTCTAGTTATGGAAATTCATTCTTTGATTTAAACCTACCCCTGGGCACAGTCCACAACTGTAGGTAGACATATAAATAGTTAGGTACTTAACTACCTACTGTATTTACTGATTAATTATAAGATTATTAGAAAATTATAATTAGGTAAGTACCTAGGTACATAGGTTAAGTATAAAAACAAACAATATTAAGAGATTAGTTTATGAGAACACTTTATTAGATAAATAATAAGTAATAGGTATGTATATGTTGCGGCGAATGTGGATAATGCGGGAATTAAGCATAATTCCCGGGAATTATGCATAATTACCAGTGCTCTTGGTAAAAGTGAGAAAAACATTCGAATTAATCACATTTACCGGTAATTATACATAATAACCATACCCCTTTGGTAAATGTAGTAAATAATGAAATCAAACATGGCAAAAAACAAAACAGGCAAGGAGGCACCGCACTGAATTATAATTTGTCGGTCTTCAAGGCGAAAGCAAACTGGTTTCTTCTTTACTTTACTTTATTATTTTTATTTTATGTTTTGCCAACCAAACACCAAACAGAAGGTTTGAGCTCTTGATCCTCTACTCGTGCAATTTATTTATTTTATTTGTACATGTATTTATTCTAATAATATATTGATTCTGAAGTTTGATTTCAGTATTTTCTACATTTACCAAAGGGGTATGGTAATTATATATAATTACCGGTAAATATGGATAATTCACTACATTTACCGTGTGCGTTGGGAATCATGCATAATTCCCGGGAATTATGCATAATTCCCGATTATCCACATTTACCGTAACATAATACTTACTTAAATAAAAATGTATTTACTACCATCCATAGTAATAGATAATCAGTCCAGTATTGTTCTCAGAATTAACTCTCTTGAAAGTTGAGGTGAGCTGGAGAATGTTCAGTCAGGCAGGAACATACATCAGTAGGTAGGTAGAACTAAGCAGGTGGACCACGACCGAAGCCTGGGTATAGATGGTGAGACACAGTTAGGTAACCAGAAGCAGGCTTCCATGGATTTTCAAGTTTCCTTAGTGTGACATTATTCTGTAGGTAGGTACCTACTAAATAAGTAATGTTTCATTTGAAGTAGGTAGGAATTAGACCTCAGAATACAGAAAAGGTACTACCTAAACAAGATAAGGAGTTTATCAAATAAAATTCTGCCTGTCATCAATGCTAGTTGGTTTATTTTTCCTAGTTTTTCTGCTCTGCTTTGGTGGACAGACTATGTATGTACCTAGGTACATGAAGGTAGAAGCTATCTATTAGACTCAACGTTATTTATGTAGAACATACTCACCTAGATTTTGGCAAAATAACATATAGGTACCTAACATTGTAAATGATCTCATTCTTGCTAACAATGTTGGCTACATACAGTGCAAGAACTGACTAAAAGGGTTAGAAGTGGTCATCATTATCAGCGCATTCTGCTTGAACATAGCATACAATAATTGTAAGTACCTACCAGTGCTATATCTACTTTTATCGTTTAGCCACCATCCTTGCCTTTCTTTGAGGTTATTTGAAGAGGAATAGGTATTTGATGATATCACTTATGTACCTAGGTACTCCGAATATCAAACTCAATACAGCAGTTATGTACTTTAGCACCACACGAAATCTAACAACGCGTCATAAGGATTACCATGGATAAATTGGTATTACCTATCATTCATTATATCGCTGCATCAGGTTCCAATCCAAATTGATTTTGTTTGTAACGCAGACTAGGTAGAGAAATCAACCTAACCTACGCGTTCGAGTTGCGAATAAAGATGGCGTAACCAAATCAAAACAAATCCAAAACTAAATCGTGTATGTACACGATGTCCTATCCGTACACAAAAATTAAGAAAATTTTAAACACTCCTACAAGCAAACAAGCTCCCAGTAGATCTAGACCCCTGTTTTTAAGTAAGTAAGTAGGTACGATAGCTCTTGCCAGATTGGTACTGCGTGAGAATAGCCAAAACAAACAAACTATTACTTATTCCATGGCTTCACGCAGTTTACTACATTGATAAAAACCTAAGCACATTGACAGAATTTCTACTCACACACAGAAAATTTTATATTTTTTCAAAGAAAACGGATATTGCCAGAATACAGAAAATATTAGCGTTCAATCAAATTAAAGACATGTATTCGAGTTTGCGATTTGCGACTTCTACGGAAATAGTAGTACAGATAATAGATATTTTCATTGTTTCTATGAATGAATGAACTAAACCGTATATTTGTTATCTGTATAGAATGAACAGAATGAACGTTATTATGAACATGTTCATTCGCGAATGTACGATACTGTGTATGAATAATCGGTCCGAAATATTATTTTATCGTCGCAAAAAGTTAATTTTTGCTAACGATGCGCGGGATTCGTCGGTCTTAATGAGGAGTAATTAATAAGTTCAATGTGTGCGTGAATGATTAGCCCGCCATTGCCCTGATGGCCATGAAATTATAGTGAATAATGATGCAAATATGTGCTTGCAGCAAAGACTTATCTTGGGAATTCCTGGTCCGTATGCTGATGTCCGTGTTTCGAGGTATTTTAGCACAGATCGTTAGGTTTTTCTTCGTGATACTGTTTATTTTCTTAGAGCACCTGGACTAACGTGTTGTTCTTACTTGTCACACACAGAACTTACTTGTCAAAACAGAATTAAGTACTGTTATAAACACTTTGTTTGAGTGAATAGCCGCTAGCTTCTGGTGTTGGAGAACTATGCAATTTACAGCTGTTTCTCGCGTAAGTTGTCATCTTCAGAGTCTATAACTACAGTAGAAGTTTGGAGTCATGTACTTCACCTGATGATTCAGTCTGAAGAAATGAATAGATACTAGCGCTAATGGTAAGATCAACCTGGAGCACAGAATCAACTCAGTGTCTTCATTGTTTAGATTGTAGGCAAATCCGATCACCTAATGCAACAATAGCATCCCCTTAAAAGCCTCCATTTTAGATGTATTGTCATTATTTAAGGTTTTTATCTGTTTAATTTCACAGCTTTCGATCATGTCTACTTTTATTCCAGGACATTTCTCGCGAACGACAGTAGCAGTCATTGCTACTAGGTGCTTTTTGACACTGATTATTAAATTTAATTCTGGGTTTTGAAACTGTGTATTTCTGAGCAAACTCTGTCTTTCGTTTCCTTTTTTTGCTTCTTCTATTCTTCAGTCTTTGTTAACAACTGGTGTTTCAGGAAAAAATGTTGCTATTCATCATCAGTAGTTGAAAAAGTATTCTGGCATATAAAATTAAGAGTGGTCTACTTCAATAGTTGTTTATTTAGCCTGTAGCTTAGTGTTTTTTTTTCTTGGTAACCGTTGCTCTTGTAGTGTCTTTTCTTTATCTTTTTTTTTCCTTTTTAAGTATTGTATAGTCTATTTTTTCTTTATATTAAACTAGTTTGATGGGGTCGCTTTGAATTTTCGACAAACAAACTTTGTCAGCTTCTCTTTTCTTCTTAATTTATCTTTCCTGGCCAAATATGTCTTTTTTAGTAGGGGCCATGATGTTTAATACATAAATAATTGCTTTGCTCCATCTGCCGTCAGTACAAAAATCAATGGAACGGTCCATGTTAGGCATTACGTTACGCGACAGAGTTTGTAATACTGAAATTTTATTTATATCCTGGTTGGATCTATAAATTTTCAATTTCCTTTATTTGAATTTCTATTGAAAACAATTTTGAATTTGAATGATTCAAGACCGACTTCAAGAAAATGAGGTTATCAATTATTCTGAAAGTTTTTTTTTAAACGTGCAGGTGCTGATGCTGCAGGAGGCGCCGGAGAGCATCCCGCAGGGCGAGATGCCGCGCCACCTGACGGTGTACTGCGAGCGTGTGCTGTGCGAGCGCGCGGCGCCCGGCTCGCGCGTCACCGTGCTCGGTATCTACTCCATCAAGAAGATTGCTAAGATCGGGGTACGTACTGGCTACTAATCTATACATTGAGTTGTAATAACCAGCTAGCACTTACGTCAATAATAATGTCGAAAGTTAGCACGACATGTTTCGGAACACTGAGTTCCAACTGGGGACAACCTCCTCCTGATGAACAGGAGGAGGTTGTCCGCCTCGTCCAGACTGAATCGCCGACCCGCTACCGAACTAAATTTTATCGTGCCTTACGGGAACTATAATACAGTAATCTATACATATCAGGCAAACTATGCCTACCTAGTCAAATGTAAACCTATCATCGGATAGGTTTACATTTGACTAGGTAGGCATAAAAGAAAAAGTACATATAATAAAGCTAAAGAGGGTCATAAAGTGAATATAAAAGATATTAGAAAAAAAAAGTTTGGGTATACTTTAAATCCATAACAGAACACGTTTGAGTAGTACTTAAAACTTTTGTCTGTATATCTGTTTATTTAATCGCTCATAGAGCAAAAATGGTTGAACGGATTATTACGGTTCTTGGTATGTAGGTAGTATGAGTTTTTAGGAGTGTCAAAGGCCACTTTTTATCCTGAAATAATGCGAGCGAAGCCGCGAGCGTCCACTAGTTAATATTATATATCTTTTATAAAATTGCAGCGCGAAAACCGCGCCAAAGGCTCAGTAGGTGTCCGCTCCTCGTACCTACGGGCTGTGGAGCTCACAGCGGAGGAGGGGGTGACCGGCGGGCTGAGCCCCTTCACCGCCGAGGAGGAGGAGCAGTTCCGCCGGCTGGCCGCCGCACCAGACATCTACGAGAGGATCGGCAAGTCCATAGCGCCCAGTGTGTTCGGAGCCGCTGATATGAAGAAGGCTATCGCTTGCTTGCTGTTTGGAGGTACATGTTATTTTAAATTTGATTATGCTTCCAACTCTTATAGTAATGTAGAGTCTAATAGTGAAGGCCAATACTATTACCATTACTGGTATTACATTTTCTATAAGGTTATGACTTTTGCGGTTTTCAATTTAAATCAAAACATACTTTATTTATACTATTATATTACTCAAGAAATTACTTAGTTTATTTTATTAATGTAGTTTTTGGATACTACTACCATACCAAAGTAAAATCAGTCTGCTTTAGAGTTTTGATATCAAAAAGAATTACAATAAATAATAATATAATAATAATAATTTGTTTATTGTGCATAAAATACAGTGTTGTAGGTACAGCTTTGAGTAATAAAAATTTACATAAATTACGTCGGTGTCATACGTTGGTATGGTTAACTGAGTCTTGTACAAGGTACCTCAAGGGTCCTGAATTGCAAGACTGCAGTATCTCCCGCCGCAGCAGGCTTCTTTGCCTATATTTACACTGATTTTACGATTTTATAACATAATTATACTGTCCTAAATATAAATAAAAAGATTACAAAAATATGTATGTATTGCTAATTATTAACTAATTGTAAACAAACTTTTGGTCAGTGATACCAGCATTGAGGTAACAAATCCATAGAATGTACATGGATTATCTGATTTACTGACCGTCAGTGTAAATTTTAAAAACTAAGCAAATTTTTAGCCTATAGCTAGATACTAGCATATTTAATGCGGCTGAGAACACGGTACTATGTGGTGTGTGTGTGTTAAAAGTTGTGATCTGATTGTGGGTGAGTAGGTATTGTGTGTAGTTCATATGTTTGCCTTGATAAGTGTTAGTGATGTATTTGTGATTTTTAATATTGTGTGTGTGTGCATTTAGTTTCATTAACCGATTCCTTTGTACCTGTAGTTGAGCGATATAAGCTGAGTGTACGTAATAACATCATAAGTAGATGGATACTCCATCTACTTATTTTTTTTTTTTTTTATTTTTTTTTTTATCTACGTCCATTTAGGTACACAAACTTATAAATAAGACATCACAGGCGTTACTAATAATGAAACGAATCATTCAAAAACTCGTTAGTTTAAAGATAGCATTGTCTATATGACAATGAATACAAACTTATGTTAGGCTTCCTTTTAACCATCTTCAAAAAAGGAGGTTCTCAAGTATTCTAAATTCTAAATGTTTTTTAGCCGACTTCAAAAAAAAAGAAGGTTATCAAGTCTTCTGAAAGTTTTATTTGTATGTAAGTATGTATCTGTTACCACCGCCAGGGTCCCGCAAGCGTCTCCCGGACGGTCTCATACGGCGCGGCGACATCAACGTCCTGCTGCTGGGCGACCCCGGCACCGCCAAGTCGCAGCTGCTCAAGTTCGTGGAGAAGGTGGCTCCCATCGGAGTGTACACCTCGGGCAAGGGTTCCAGCGCCGCCGGACTCACCGCCTCCGTTATACGCGACCCGGCGAGCGTGAGTGATCATCATCTTAGCACTTAGATTAGAAATTAAGTAAATTATGTATAAAAAAAGACATCTGAGGGTCCAACCTGGATGAGGTCTGCACAAGTTCGACGCAGATGGCACATGCAAACGAAGGCCTATACCCAGCAGTGGGATCCCAAGGGCTGTGGATGATGATGATGTATTATTAGATTTCAGCACAGAGTAAATAGGTTTCTTCTAGGTGAGCATGCTTCATCTTAGACTACAGTGGTGCTTATCATCAAGCAAGCTGTAGTTAAACGTAGACCTAATCCGTGTAAAAAAAATGACCACTGATCTTTGGGTAGTAGATAGCCCCACCTCAGTCATTTTTGAGACAGCTTTCAACGGACTTTAAAATAGTAATTACTCTAATTTGCTAAATAATAACATTGGCACATCAATATTGAAAATTTTAAATCTGAAATATGAAATAATTCGATGATAATTATGATTACTATATTTGAATCAAGTGACCGACAAATAGATAGAATTTACACTTGGACACTTACGTGGTTCCGATAACACGTTTAATAGTAGGTTCCGGCAGTTCATTGCCGTATAGTTTTTGAGCCATCCTTTAGGCCTTACAGGTGGCTAGAAAACTTTTGACACTGTGAGACACTTTGAGTTGGCCACACTCATACTTTTTATTTATTTGCAGCGCAACTTCGTGATGGAGGGCGGGGCCATGGTGCTGGCGGACGGCGGCGTGGTGTGCATCGACGAGTTCGACAAGATGCGGGAGGACGACCGCGTCGCCATACACGAGGCCATGGAGCAGCAGACCATCTCCATCGCTAAGGTATTATATTACAGAGGCCCCTAGGGCGGTGTGATACCAGAATAGCATCGACGAGTTCGACAAGATGCGGGAGGACGACCGCGTCGCCATACACGCGGCCATAGAGCAGCAGACCATCTCCATCGCTAAGGTATTACAGAGGCCCCTAGGGCTGTTTGAAAAGTCTCTACAACTTACTTGTAGTTGTTCACACGAGGCCGTAAATGCTCTACTACCACCATACTTGTAAAAAACCGGCCAAGTGCGAGTCGGACTCGCGCACGAAGGGTTCATCTATAATAGAAAATTACGTTTGTATCTGGTAGCTGGTAGGTATACTACATTTCTGTGAGTTTTATGTGTTATATAGGTATTTATTTTTATAGTTTGCACATATCTAAATATTTACTTACAAATATTCATAGTTTCTACCTGTTTATTAAGATCGAGTAAATTTGCTTAAAAATTACGTTTGTTGTGAGCCCCCTTTAATATTTACTTTATTGCTATTTAATTATTTATTTTGAAAGGTAATATACTAGTAAATATTATATGAAAATTTGAAGCGTCTACCTGTTACCGTTTTTAACATTGAGCTGAGGACCCCCTTAATATTTTTTTCTTTAATTTTTAGTATTTGTTGTTATAACGGCAACGGATATCATTTGTGAAAACTTCAGCTTTCTAGCTATCACGGTTTATGAGATGGCCTGGAGACAGACAGCCGAGGCTTAGTAATAGGGTCCCGTTTTACCCTTTTGGTACAGAACCCTAAAAACACTATACCTTTTATATAATACTCTATATTCTCTCCCAGGCGGGTATAACCACCACGCTGAACTCGCGCTGCTCGGTGCTGACGGCCGCCAACTCCGTGTTCGGGCGCTGGGACGACACGAAGGCGGACGACAACATCGACTTCATGCCCACCATCCTGTCGCGCTTCGACATGATCTTCATCGTCAAGGACCACCACGACCAGGCCAGGGACATTGTGAGTTAATAAGGTGTTGTTGTGCTTAGTCTGAAGTGTTTGGAAATGAGTGTGAATTTTCGCGTCTGGCAGTTAAGTAGTAGACCGTAGCCTAGTTGGTTAAGGCGTTCTGACGGTAGCAGAAATCGAAGAGTCGAAGTGTATATAGTTTCACTATTAGAGAGACCTTTGCCCAACTGTGGGTAAGTACAATTAATGGATGAGTAGATGCAGAACAGGTATATTGTAAATATTTAAGGAATGGTTTGTTAAAATTAAAATTACAAAAGACACTCCTTGATTTGTGTGTAAATATACATAAATATCCCTCTCTGTAAGTGCTGATTGGATACGAGCGTGAACTCAAGTGGGAATGAGGAAAATTTGGCTGATATTAATTTGTGACTTTGATAATTCAGATACATTTTCAACATTGTATAAAATGGATACTAATCCCTGTTGACAACACGTTAATTTCGTGTTGTTAGAACTAGAACTTAACCAATTTATATGGGTTAAGTTGAAGCAATATATAAATTACAATGTACCTATTTGAAAGACATATTTTTTGATTCATATGCATCTTTCAGGAGTTTTGTGGGTGGTGTCGCGTGATTGTTTCATTAATTAAGCAACTACTTGATTGATGGAGCAGTTACTTGGCGCTGCTTGCAGGGCATTCGGGGATGTATATGAATGAAATCTTAAATCTTAATTTATTCCGATTTATGTAGTAGTATATATACTAAAATTGTTTATAACAAATATTATGTAGTGTTTATTATCATTTAACAAAGCTCTGTATAGTCGTAACTGGACTCTTGGTTAAATATTATTCTTAAAAGTGTTTAGTATATATTTTTATAACTGATTGTCTGTGACTATACCAAAATAAATAAAATAAAATAAAATTTACCCATCAACATTTTCCAGACGCTAGCCAAGCACATAATCTCCGTGCACATGGGCGGTGACACCACCGAGCGAGAGAAGGAGGCGGGCGAGCTACCTCTGACACTTCTCAAGCGGTACTCTGCGTACTGCCGAGCTCGCTGCGGACCTAGACTGTCCGAGACAGCAGCAGAGAGGTTGAAGGCAAGATACGTATGAATAAATAAATATTTTTGTAGCGTTATTCTGCTCACTTAGTTCTGCCATAAACGCATTTTAAACAGGACTGTCACAGTCTTCGTTTATGAGAAATACGACTAAGAAGGATGTGTCCATTAATAGGACAGACTCAATTATATCTAGATAGATATAAATGGAACCTAGAATAACTTGTTTGACGAAAACGTACTAACATACAAGTAGTTCTTCCATCCACTTTGAACTTCAAACGTTTACCTTGCTTTAACAATACATAAACATTTCTTTGATGTCATAGCTCACAATTACAATTTTCATGGAACCTATCTCTATTATTTCACAGACAACTAGAGGCCATAGTCCGCATCTCGGAGTCCCTGGCCAAGATGTCTCTGGCGGCGTTCGCGTCGGAGGCGCACGTGACGGAGGCGCTGAGGCTCTTCCAGGTGTCCACACTCGATGCTGCCATGACTGGTACACTAGCTGGTGAGGACTATAATAATAATAAATAAATATTCCGGGACATAGCACACAGCGCCATCTAGCCCCACACTAAGCAAACGCTTGTGTCGCGGTTACTTGATAACGGATATAATACTTAAATACTTTTTTTTGTAAATACATACTTAATCTACATAGAAGCGACCAGACTCAACACAAGTAATTATATTTTTTTAAAATTCATAAATACTTGTGTCAAGCGGGAATCGAATCCGCAGCCTCTAAATCAGAAGGCAGAGCCACTACCAACTAAGCTAACAGGCCAGCAACTATTACTACTACTATTTATATTTTTACCAAAAAAATACATAGTGGTTGGTGGTACTATTTATTTTTTGCTTCCATTGCTTGGTTGATTTCTACCCAGCCACACCCCACCTGTTATCGGTTAGAAGAGACTTGCAGAACAATCAGATAAAAAAAATAGATATTTAATGCTTAGAAATTGTAAAACACGCAAGTCATTGTGGTGTTATTCATTTATTGAGCTAAACATGTCGCTCATTTTAAGCTAAAGCAAAAAAATTGCAGTATTATTTTTAATTTAATTCCATTTTACACGTTGTACTTACGACATAGGCAAGCCTAGTGTACACCTCCACCAAAATTGTATACCTTACATTTGACTCTTAATGGTGTAATACTTGAACAAAAAAAATTATTAAAATACATACACACACACACTCACACAATACACAAAATTAGGCTAAGATTTTTCTTTTTAAATATTTCTCTTTTTAATTTCAATTTTGATTAGCTTTGTTTCTGTAAGATGAGTTTTCCAACCTATTGAAAAAATGTTTCCCTGAAAGAATCAGCTGCTACAACACGAGAGACCACTTTCTCTCAGCGTAGCAGCTACTCGACATATCTTTTGTTTTCTAAAATGCCCTATTTTAAATTTCATTATTAATAAGTGTTAGTATTATAAGAATTTGTGTGTCCAATAAACATTATTATTTTAATTTAATTACTATAATAAACAAATTATTCCGTATTCATTTATTTACAACTATTTTTAATTTTTTTACAATATATGTATGTAAAAAAACCAAATATCATAAAAAACTTAAAACTAGTGATGCCGCCGGCAACGGGGCAGGACCCAAGCAACCGATGGTAGAGGCTACAAAGAAAGGAACCTCCGGACAATACGCGCCGTATCAAGGATCACTGCCTTCTGTATCTGGCCCTTAAACCAACCTTCCAAGGAGAGCCTCTTAAGGTGTAAAAAAACAAATAACAACAACAAACAAATAAAAAAAAAAAACAAACAAATTATTTTTATTATAACTTCTAGTGCAAAGATATTATAATCAATCAACAAGAAGCCTACCTACCCCTTGCTGATTGAAAGAATCTTAAATTCTCGCAACAATCTCTAAAACTATGTATACATTTTTGTCATCCAGGTGCGGAAGGTTTCACCACAGAAGAAGATCACGAGATGCTGTCCCGCGTCGAGAAGCAGTTAAAGCGTCGTTTCGCCGTCGGCTCTCAAGTGTCGGAGCAGACCATCATCCAGGACTTCCTCAAACAGAAGTATCCAGAGCGAGCCATATTGAAGGTCATTCACACCATGATACGGCGGGGCGAGCTGCAGCACAGGCTGCAGAGGAAAATGCTCTACAGACTTTCCTAATATTTGATTTCCATCCCCTTAGAAGTTTAAAAAACAAAATGATTTAGACTTTTGGCCATTATACTCTCGGTTACAAGTACAACAATGGCAAATCTTTATAAGCACTTTATTTGAACAGCATTGTTAAAGAGCTATTCTGAAAATCATTTACAATAAGTCTAGAAAAGAAGATTATTCACATAATGACCTTCAGACTTTCCTAATATTTACCTGACTTTATGTCACTATACCGCCTGTTCATATTACAATAAAAAGTGCCTTTTAGAAATAATGGTAGCATTGAAGCTATCATCAAAGTAAGAGTTTGTTTTCGTAAATATCTGAAGTGTTACTAAGTTTTGCGAATCACCTAAATCAAATAATAATCAGTTGATTAATGTTTTGTGTCGTCTTAACTATCTCTGCGAACACCAAAAAATATATAATAAATTACTTGTTAATTTAAGTTTATAAGCAAGTCAGTCTTGTGTTGTTCTCTTTGTACCTTTGATCAATAATGTTGCTATTTTTGATGACCTTTACATGTTATTAATAAGTTTATTATTCTAATAATACTAATAATTGATAAATCTAATAGGCTTGAAGGTGTTCAAAAAAGATTCCTATATCATGTATCATTTATGGACAACATGTGTAAATTGCTGACATCATATCAATCCCGCTTGAACCATTACGGTGTTACTACATTAGAGAAACGTAGAAAGATCAATGATATTATAATGTTGTCTAAAGTGCTTCATGGTAAAGTCTATTGTCCTGAATTAGTAAGCATGTTGACACTTAGGGTTCCCCGCCCAAATAGTATCCTTATCAATAGGAACACTTTCTATTTGCCTCATCCCAAAAAAAATTTGCTAAAGCATTCGCCTGTGTATCGGATCTGTGATTCATATAATAAAATTAGGAATGAATTAGATATTTTTTGTAACATGTCCTTGAACCTATTAAAACGAAAACTTTGTAAATTATTGTAAATAGTACCTAGTAGTTTTATTTTTATTGTGTGGTGATGATGTGTTTTCTACTGTACTGTTCTACTGATGAGTTATGTGTTGTATTAGATTTAGGGTAAATTACTACTTAATTTGTTATTTTTAATTGTTCTTATAATGTTTGTTCCTCATGTTAGATAATATAATTTTTATTTGAATTTGTATTGCATGCTTAGAAAATAGGGTATTTTTATTTTCTAGATTTAATATGTATGTTAGGTTCACTTTTAGAAGGAAATGTACGACCGTATGTTTAGCTATGATATTATTTTAAGTTAGTATTAGTACATTTTTAGTTTAGTGAACTTATAACAATAAATAAAAAAAAAAAACTGTATGATTATTTTTTCCAATAAAACTCGTAATATCACTATGAATTTTATTCATTTGTTCTACATTTGGAAATCAATTATCACAATTGGTCAAAGCACTAAATAAAGCTATTTTTATATCAGTTTTACTGATATTGTGGGTGGGGAGCTAATTAAGCTAATTAACAAAAATAAATAACATTCCTAAGCCTAGAATATATAAATAAAAATATATGATATTTAATCAGGCGTTACTTTGCGGAAATCCATTGTAACTGAAACTGGAGAAATATGTAGTGTTTGTCCTTAACGTGATCTTGAGATCCACGTTGGTTAGGAGGTGAGGTGTGGCGGTGGTTCATGGAGGAACACACCTAAAAATCGCATTTTGTAGCCGTGAGTACAGTTCCAAAATTATGGACTATTCACCTTATTTAATCTATCTATACATATAATAAAGCTAAAGGAAGTTAAAAATCTGAACATAGAAGATATTAGAAAAAAATAAGCGTTTGGATAAACTTTAAATCGATACTAAAACACGTTTTAGCAGTTTTAATTTTATGACTGTGTTTAAATTGTAAGTCAGATTAGTTTGGCCCATCATAACTAGATGGCGCCCTATTTAATCCCCTTAGAGAGCAACGCCTGATTACAAAAATACTAAAAAACGAGGAATAATTATTAAAAAAATAACGCATGAAGTATTTAATTATACAGAAATTATATATGTTTTAGAATCTACAGAAATAAAATTATCAACACTTTGTTTGTGGACTTCCTGTGAATAGTTTTAATTTTTGTGATTTGAGCATGCGCCATCAAACCGCCACTTGTAGCTTACATTATATCAAGTTATAAATAAACTGTTAAAAAGTTTATTTATAACTTGATATAATGTAACACTCGGTAGTTTACTTTTCTATTTATTGCCATAATAGTTCTGTTTCACCTTCGTATTATATTAAATCAGATTGGATTTGAATTTACCTGCAAGATTATTTCCGGTCTTATACCGTAACAAATCAAATTCTATTATTGTTTTTGGTGTTTAATATTATACCTAAAAACATTAAAGATAAGAGAAACAAATTTGATTAATCTTTTATATATTATTAACATATTTGTTATGTTTTTAATAACTTTAAAAGGGTATCTGACTAAATTCTGTAGTGGCACAAGGTGAGCGGCAAGTGGCCGGAGCGTATTCTAGCTCAGTGATTGGTCCGCCGCCACATTTTCGTGGAAGGCATGCGATGGTTTCGTGCTTCACGGCGCGAGATCGATACTCAGCTCAGTCGTTCGAGAGCCGCCCGCGCCGACGCGAATACATTTCGGCAGGGAACTCTGCCCAATTTTCCTTCGACAGTTTGAAACTTCCGAAAGTTTTTGCGGCATCGATGCCGCTACTACATCCTGTGAAAATTTAATTTTCCGGTCCATCGCAGAAATACTGGACTCCATGCGCCCGGAGTCTGTAGGAGCCTGTTGTCGCCAGAAATGTGAGTACCTACATACAATTTTACAAGATTTTAGTTTTATTCAATTTGATCGTTAATTCGTTTCGATTTCAAGCCATTTTATTTCCTAATAATTACGTAGTTTCCGCGAGAGTTATTAAATATTTTACTTCGTAGCTCGGCTGTTGTTTTTCACGTGAAATAACTAAGCGTTCGTTACATTGTAAGTACGTAGTTCGCCTAAATGACCCGCTGCTCCCATGACGTTATGATTTTTTATCGAAGACAGTAGTTTTCTACCCTCGTTTAATTCTTATTTGTAATATAATTTTCTTAACTGATTTTTAATGACTTGCGTAGGTAGTTTTAAAATGTTGGTAAAGCCTGTATCAAACAGACTCCATATAGATTGCGATCGTTCCTGA
Source organism: Macaria notata (assembly GCA_927399415.1). NCBI lineage: Eukaryota > Metazoa > Arthropoda > Insecta > Lepidoptera > Geometridae > Macaria > Macaria notata. The sequence goes on from OV656733.1 coordinate 8,088,565, forward strand.
ATCGCTGCACCCTCCAATATTCTCGCTAACAAAGTACCGCTATCCATCAATTTAAGTACCTACTATTCAACTGCTGTTGTTAATTTAATCCGTACAGAAGTCGAGTAGCGTCGCGTCTGGAGATAGTATTGTGTACAGAGTTACATATGACCTAACATTTTTTTACGATTAATTTTATTCTGCTACCTTCTGGTCATCTCTCTTTATTTAGTGTCTTTGATTACTGTAATTCGATCGTGATTGTAGTTTTATCGGTCGTGGTCTCGACGCAGCTGTACTAGAGGTCCCAGTGTGGGAGTAGCCCTGTAGAGATGGGGGTGCAATTGGATACAGACATGCTTTTTCATGCTCTCTTGACTTTGTATTCGTTCGGATGCGCGCTGTTGGGCTTGCATTTAGGATACGTGCTTTTGTTTAGATCTAGATATGATACGTAGATAGTAGATATTTGTTTGCAGACTTGGTCCATATTTAAGTTTTATATTTTCGCGAGATTTTACTAATAAATTTAATTGCGATCTTTAGTGCTTAGGCTACCTAGCTACATATATTTTAATATACGTGCGATACACAGAGCTTTGAAGTCCATGCTTGTCGCCCTGTGACTAAAGGCGAATTCTTTCTTTATTCGATACAAAACAGGTGTCACCATTTACTAAAACTAACACACTTTCGGCACGCACACTACGACGCACGAGATGTTCATGTACACAGTACGCTTCAACTTCATCGGCTGTGCAATGTCGATATTTTTTTATCGATTATTTACACATTTACTTCGAAGATGGAAATATATGTCTTTAGTATAACTATATTATTTAAGTACAAATTATAGTTAACTAGCTATGGCCCGCGGTGTTATCCGCTGTAAAAACGTTTTTATCACGTGGGATATAAACTATCCTATGTCCTTACCCGGGACTGAAACTATCTCTATACCAAATTATCAAATTATCTTCAAAATGACGTTACGATATCTTTTATGATGCTTTCCTAAGATGCCTAGGAGTCTGGTTGTGGACGCCGTGCCGAGCGGTCGCTTTCGGGAACGGTCAATACAGCCTCGTCAATACAATTGATCCATTAAACAATAGGCACAACATCTGCCAGCGGCTAGCACAATGGCTGCGAGCAAAGCCTGACGGTTCCTAGCTTAGGTCAATTCTCTGGCCCCGCGAAAAGTGACTGTCAATCAAGTGCCGTGCAACGCGTGTTTATAATCTTTACGTGTATCAGTGAGTGGCAACCAGTGTACGTACATACATACGTGACCAGCGTCATTGCCATCAGAGGCCACCGGTACCAGCGCCCAGCTCGTGGTAACCCACTCCAACAAAAGGAAAACTCGGTGAGCTTGTTCCATATTAGCCACACGCGGTCTAAACCCCTTTTCTTCGGTCTCTCCTTCCTCAATATCCTAAGATATTGTCTAGACTAGTCTTTATTGCCACGAGGGACAAGTCTGTTTTCAAGCAGCCTATACCAGCAACCAACATCGTACAGTCACATCGGTTACTTATAGATCAAACCTACGCGTTACTAGCGTATCCGATTTCAAAATACATATCTACACAAACTGCCGTAAAAACCTGCTAAATTTACAAGGTTAGACTAGATTACGCGATCCCATAAGCCAATCTACTTTCCCAAGGCAAACACAAAAGCCTAAATACGAGTAAAAACTACGCACATCTGCAGGCCCGTTTGGACAATAGCTTAAGATTTTAAAACGGCGCGCGAAATATTACTTAAACAATAGCTATCCATTCCCAAAACAAATACCGACACCTAAAACTAAGCAATAAATCAGAACATTAACAATACAGGCAAAAACTCCCTTCTTAAAACCATTTCCGGCACAGCTGCGAGGCCTTACTATCGGGTCATCCTTTGTGATAATACGCCGAACCGCTAAACAATCATTACAAAACAAAAATTTACTTCTAATTGTAGTCATTTTTGCTACGTACAACAAAGCCCAGACGTTTGTTTTATACACATAGCACACCTAGTACATAAAGCGTAATTAATAGACTTATTCCAAATAATTAGCCCTAACTCACTTGGACACCACGCTAGAACTAAAAGCCCTTCGCCTGCCGCCGGACGGAAGGGTTCGTAAAGATCACATAGATAACCTAGGAAAAGAACAGCCGGTATTAAGTGCAAGTATCCTAACATACACCTAGCAAATGATTCGTACCTAGAGTTGTTAGACGAGACCCAAGTACTCACTCGAGTGCTACGCACTCCCCTTCTCCGTTAAAGGCAAAGGGGAACTAGTATAGTGCATGATATACCTTAACTAATACAAATACATAGTATATAAGCTTCCTTCACAGCCTCGATCACGCGCATACCTGAAAGATATCACGAGCTAGCCACGACACCCTGTCCACTGCGATACCGCCACGGTAAGGCCCAAAGCAGATATGGAAATAGGGAACCCTATCGTAAAAATACCAGGAGACGGCAACTGCTTGTATCGCGCTATAGCCCACCAAATTATCGACTTGTATGGCCTAACCTTTGACCACCAACACATTCGACGAGACCTCGCACGCCAAGTTGAGGAAAACCAAAACGATCCACAAATGTACCTAGCGATCAGAAGTAATCTAGATAATTCAGCACAAAGCGAACAAATCAGGGACTACATTCTATCACAATACCAAGATGGCACATGGGGCGGCATAGACATACTTATAGCGGCAGCGGAATATTATAGTATTAACGTGAAAATCTTTCAAAAAGCCCCGCTACAAGAAACAGTATGTTTCTCCCCTAAGGCACCAAACGACGCCGCAGGTAGCATAGGTCTAATATTTACGGGGAACCACTTTGATTGCCTTGAAAATCACCTAGGAGTAATAAGTACAAGCACCACGCAAATGACCTTAGTCTAACTCTTGGAACTAGCACCCCTGAGGAGATACCAGATGAGTCCGGATACAGACTTGCCCGCCCCAGGCCACACCAAACAACAAAAAACAGGTAGTAAATGAAAACACAAACACTGCCACATGGAATGTTAGAGGCGCCGCAACGTTGACTAAAAAACGAGAGATCGACGAGTTTCTAGACGGAAAATCTATCCATATTGCCTGCCTACAGGAAACTCACTTAAAATCCGGGGCCTACGAATCTGGTCACTATACGTGGCACCTAAGCGGAAACAACAACAGAAGAGGCCAAGCTATTCTCATAAGAAAAAGCAGCGGCCTAAGGATGAACTGGACTAAAGCAAACACAAACAATATGGTTGCTTCAATAGATACAAGCAGTGGAGCCTCTCTATTCATTACTACAACGCACAGGTCCAATTCAACGTCATCAGCAGCAAACGACGCGACTCGGCTACTACAACTGACCAAGAACAAACCAAGGAACTCAACAACAATCATACTAGGTGACTTCAACGCCCACATAGGACTCACAGATACACACGAACTTCGCGATAAAAATCAAATAGGCAAAAATCTCTCACACTAAACAAGTAACGTAACGGGAAAATCTCCGATTGGACACATCATTCGGCCGGCGCAGCTGTAAACTGACTTGGACGTCGGGAAACAAAACATCGCAAATAGACCACATACCTAATGACAGAAGCCAAAAACAACCAGATTTTTAATTACATCATTTATTTATTTATTTACAAATCAATTAGAACGGCGCGAGCCAATTACTTACATTAATTAATAAATGATGATATAATAACTACAATACAGAGAACAAAACTAATAATACAAATACAAAAGGTGAAAAAACAATCCCATCTGACCATAGAATCATATGGGGAAACCTGAAGCCCCTCACGTTAAATTCCAATAGGGACTCTACGAGACCTCCTATAAGACTAACCAGGGCCAACGTTGCGAACGAGTTTGACTACAAAACCCTTTACTACGAGACGCTTCAAAGTAGCTACCACCACTCGAAAAAAAAAACATAGCAAGAAACTTTATTATAGAGGAAACCAAAAAGAGCAGGAACGGCGAAAACTGAAAAGAGCCGCTACCGTGGGAAGTGATAACAAACGTCATGAAGATGGCGGCCAATAAGACTATGAAACATGAAAGAAGGCGAACTTCCATTATAAGCATCACCCTCAAGATATGGAGGCTAGAAATACACTTAAAGAGTGCCGGCGCCGTTTGCAAAAGATCAAAGCAACGGAAGCCCTTAAAGTTGGTAGACCTATCTATACGTCGGAGGATTATTTATCTCATGATATGGACTACTACTCCAGCAACATATCTGACTGGCAGGACATGGCGAAAAACAAAGGAGACTTTATAAGAGCTGCTAGGGAGACCTATAAGATGGCAGAAACCGACAGCGAATCTGATGAGAAAACAGAACGACATACCAACAGGCAGGCACCAACCATACCCCAGGAAAGGCCGTCAGATGACACAAGAACACTCCCTTAGCGACATAGGATCTATTCGACCCACATTTAAGATCCACCTACTACACCCGACGCGATTATGATTACTCACAAAAGGACCAACATTACACAGCGAACGTATTAAGATAGCTCTTGCAAAGCCAAACACTAACAAACCCCAAGATGGGTCAACTCAATAATCAACGAACACCATTTTTTACTAACGCTTATCCCTATCCTTAATAACAACCTTCTCCAAATCGGCGTCTGGCTGCATAGCCGGTCGACTACCATCCCGGAGCGTTAGCACAAAACCACGCTCCACAACCTCGTGCCCCCTGGTATGCCGGTTTGACCGGAGCAGGCTTGTCCTGGCTGGGTGCGGTACCTATGTTCATGTTCATGTTCATGATGCTTTCCTAAGATGCCTATTACGATAGCAACGATTAATAATAACAGCTCTTTTTGCAAGAAAGATATCAAACATACAAGGCTTTCTTTAATGACTGACCTTTAAGCTTTTTATGAATCAACGTTTTTGCCAAACAAGACTATATTTTAATTTACAAAAACACTTGCACACGTACATGCATATTAAGTATAATTGTATACATATATTAATTTACAGTTACCTTTCTATAGTTGTTTCCTATTCCGTCTGGCTGTATCAAACCGGATATAGTTTTCGATCGGGCCTACAAATACTTAATTAATTTTTATTACGCTGCATGAAGATGCAGAGGGGTACAATTATAAATGAAAAAAAACCCTAGATTGAAATTTTAATACATTAAGATGTAAATATTACATGGATCTTAAAGTGACAAATATTTAGTAGTAGATTGTAAAGTAGCTACCTACTATAAATTAGTCGAAGTCATAGGAAACAAACGTCTTCTGATTCATTCAAATCTAGTTCCAAAGTGAGACTAGTTTCCGGATGTAGCACTTTTTGTAGATCTGTTTGCCAGTCGGCAAAGGCCTCTTCCAACTTTTTCCCTCTTCCAACCTTTTCATGGTTGGGTTTCGTTCCTTTTTACATTTTGATGTTGGAAGGTTGTGGTCTTCATCCCCCACGAGGACCAGTCGGCTTGGGGGAGAATGTTGTTGTGTTTGGTAAGTTTTCTGGGTTGGTTTTGAGTTCCGTTTGCCGTTTTTTAGTTGCTATTGGGTTTTAGTTGTAGAAATAATGGAAAGAGAGCTTGACCTCAATCTGTCGAAAGCATTGGCTCTATTTGGCTTAGTTGAGGAGGAGTTAGTTGCTGAAGGTGATGTAGAAGTTTCTCGTTTTCTTTTTCTAAGTTGTTGACATTCCCTTTAACAATTAGTTTGTCGTATTTCAGATAGGCTATATTTCCTTTGTTTCTCTCTTCCACTAACCTGCTTTGTAAAGCTTTCCTCTTTTCCAAAACTTCTTTTGGGTAGTCTTCGGTTAGGGGAAGGTCGGGACCCTTCGTACGCGGGGCACATTCATACAGTCAAAATAAAATTTGAACGAAACAACGTACGGTCTTGCATTTGTATGTGTGCGTGAGCCGAGGTACCAACTTAACGTCAACGTAGTATCGCGCCATTCGCACCGGTGAGAGTGAAGTGACAGGCACGAACGTGTTTTCGCACTTGGTAAGTAATTTTTTGATCAATGTTTTTGTCTATTGTTACCATAGTTAAAATAAGTTTTCATGTAGAGTATACTATCAGTAAGTAGCAAAATATACTTAAGATACGTTTTCAATACTTAATTTATGACGTTTTCCTATTAATATTAAAAGAGGTTATATTTTGTTGTTATTTAGTTAGTGGGGTACTTTCGGACAGAACTAGATGGGGCACGTTTGAACGCGTACGAATGTGCCCCAACTGGTAGTTAGCTACGATTTAGTGTGTTAGTGTGCTAATTGCTAATTTTTGCATTAAATTTCCTGTGTTTTGCTATGGCCGATCTACATATATACATATTTTAATACTTATTTCTTATTATTTTTTCACAGAAACATGGTGCGGACTTATAAACCAAAAAGAACAAGTACCCAAGCTGTGGATGAAGAATCCATGCAGTCAGCAATACAGGATGTTATGCAAGGAGTATTGTCATATAGGAAAGCTGCGGCCAAGTATAATTTGAAATTGTCAACATTAGAAAGCCGTGTAAAAAAATACAAGAATAGCAATGATGCTGAAGGGTCAAGCAACCGTACATTTGACTCTAAATATACAAGTTTCCAAGTCTTTTCTCAGGAAGAAGAAACACTGTTAAAAGATTATATTATCAAATGTTGTAAGATGCATTATGGACTTACGACGATTCAAGTAAGAAAGCTAGCATATGAGTATGCCAAATCTTTGAGTTTGAAATATCCAGCGAAGTGGGAAGAAAATAAGATGGCTGGGAAAGAATGGATGTATGGTTTTCGCAGAAGAAACCCGGAACTCAGTTTACGCAAACCCGAGAACACAAGCGCTGCCAGAACTTTTGCGTTTAACAAAACTGCGGTTACCGAGTTTTATACCAACTTGAAGACAGTGTTGGAGCGACATCCATTAACTGCTGACAGAATCTTTAATTTCGACGAATCAGGTGTATCTACCGTTCTAGCTACTCCTAAAGTCTTGGCTCCAAGATGTCAAAAACAAGTCGGACAAATTGTAGCAGCTGAAAGAGGCGAGCTCGTAACTTTTGGTGGCATTATATCTGCTAGTGGAAATACCGTTCCTCCACTTTTCGTGTTTCCACGCGTTCATTATAAAGATAATTTTCTCGAAGGAGCACCCGAAGGAAGTCTCGGCGCTGCAAATAAAAGTGGCTGGATAAATAGCCATATATTCGTCTCTGTTTTAAAACATATCCAGAAGCACACACTCTGCACAAAAGATAACCCCATATTATTGTTGTGTGACAATCATGAAAGCCATGTTTCTCTCGAAGCCATCAACTACGCCAAAGAAAATGGCATAATTTACCTATCTTTTCCACCACATACCTCTCACCGCCTACAACCACTTGATGTGGGAGTCTTTGCACCATTTAAATCAAAGTTGAAAATTGCTTTCAATAATTGGCATGTAACGAACCCAGGCAAAGCATTGACAATTTACAATATTCCAAAGCTTGTGAAAATTGCATTTTTCGAATCATTCACCGCAAAAAATATCACAAGCGGGTTTAACAAACCCGGAATATGGCCTCTTAATGAATTAGCCTTTAGTGACGAAGATTTTGCTCCAACTGAAGTGTATAGATCCGGTAACTTAGAAAATGTGCCTCCTACTCAAAACATCGTTGAAGATTTGTCAGCACCTACTCCGCAGCCAAGTGTCTCTAATATCTGCCAACCCGCTACTTCTGGAACACAGGATTTCATGGAGATTCCGCGAGAATCTACAGAACAAACTATTAACTCACCATTGATAACTTATGATGATAAACTACAAAGGTGTAATTTAGATGCTTGTGAACCAGATACTTTGAATAATTCACCAATCCATCAAATAGTAGCTCCTTTGAAGACAGTTTTGACACCAGAAGCAATTCGACCCTATCCGACTGCTGTAAGAAGTAATAAAACAAACAAAGGACGACGGCCAGGAAAATCACGTATTTATACTGACACACCCGAAAAAACGCTAATTGAAGAGAGACACAATGAAAAACAATTGAAAAAGCTAGAACAGGAAAGAAGGGCTAGGGCAAGACAAATGAAACGTAGTTTAGTTGATTTTAATTTAAAAACGAAGAACAAGAAAGCTAAACACACAGAAAGTGATGAATCTGATTGTGATGGATCTGATATAAGCTTTCAAGAGAGTTCAAGTTCTATCACAGATGAAGATGAAACTGAGCATGAAAATTTTGAAATGAACAGAAGTCAATTAACAGTTGATGTAATTCCAGCAAATATTAAAGACGGTTCATTTATTTTAGTGAAGTTCCCTAAGAAAAAAAGTATTATTTACTATGTAGGAAAAGTTGTCGGTCACTATAGTCAGACTGAATTTAAAGTATCTTATCTAAGAAAGAAGCCAGGGTTTTCGTGGACATTTGTTTTCCCTAATGTTGAAGATATTCATACTGTTTATATAACTGATGTTGAAATGATTCTTCCTGAACCTAAGCCTCCAACAGTTTGTACTTCTAGAACATCAAAACTTTTCACTTTTTCAGTAAATTTTTCAAATTTTACTGTTCAATAGTTTTTATTATCTTGTTAATTAACAACAACTTTTTGCAATGCTAATCCGCGCCAAAGATTAAAAAAAGTGATTCTAAATTTAAGATAAATAATTTACGTAGAAAATGAAGCAATTTTATGTTTTATTGTCAGAGGAAAGTAATTTAATTTTCGTTAATTTTAAGAAAAGTCATTTACGTTTTGTTTTACATAGGAAAAGCTATGTAATTTTGTTGATCATAAGAAAAATATTTTATTTTTGTTTAATAGAAGTGAAATCTTTATTTTTGTGTTTAATTTCATTGCTAATAAAATAATTTTGATTTATACTATGTGTCGTTTTAAATGCACGTACGGAACTACCCCACAGCGTACAAAGGTGCCCCCAAGACTGTATATAGGTGCCCCGTTGTTGGGGCAGATTCGTACATATTCCAGATTTTGTTTAAATCATAATTATGGTTGAAACATCAGATGAAATCATCTGTAATTTTTTTATATGAATATCAGATAGTTAAACTATAAATTTAAGCTGTCAGGTGATTGATTCGTGAAAAAATAAAAAATAAAAAAAATAAAATGTGGAAACCGTACGAAGGGTCCCCACCTTCCCCTACATAAATTTTCTTGAATTTCTTTTTGTTCTTAATGATCTCATTTTTCCTCCAGTTGGATACGTACAAAAGCACATAAAATTGGTCTGTGTTTGTTACTTTCACTGTTTTTATTGCCGATTCGGTGTATTTTGTTCACTTCATGATTGTCTAAATCTGACTAAGATGTTTTTAACTATTTGTAACAGTCCGTGTGTGGTTTTTTCGGTTTCTTCTAATCCAAATAAAATAATGTTGTTTCTCTTTCCTATTTTCATGTATTCTATCTCATTTCCAGGTTTTTTATTTGAATTTTTAATGCTTTGTTTTCTTCGGCGATAGGTATTAATTTTTCTTCCATTTTTTCCATAATACACTTTGTGATGGATTCCTTCAACTCCGCCGTTTGGTTATGCATCTCAATTTTCATTTTGTCAAACAGAAGTTGGAATTGGTCTTCCATTTTATAGTAAATTTGTTGTTTTTAACGCAATTTGCTCCAAATAACAAAATGTAAACAATCGCCGGTAATGTTTCAATTGACAGTCAGATGTCAAATTCAAATGTCTTGTGATCTGATGACAATGACATTTACTAAGTAGGATGACGATGATGATGATGCTTTTTATCGCAATCCCAATCGCTATTCGATACTTTTCGTTGCTGTAGAGTGTTTTTTTCTCTTTGATTATTTTCTAACCTCAATTTCGGGCCATTTTTGATTTCCAATTTTTTCGCTCAAATCCAATTGTCGCACAATACTGATCTTTTGAAAAACCCGAAACCCGACGCCCTCAGAGGAAGGACACTTCCTCCGAGCCGACGCCGGACGTGGCCGGAAACGGAACTCTACGGAACGGAATCAGTGTTGCCAATGAAAATTTTTAGGCGGCCGTGTATATTAGGTAAAAAAGCCGTGTTTATATGGAAAAAGATCATGGGTGGGCCGTGTCATTGCTTATTAAACGTTTTTAACATTAAAACCTTATAAAAGCGCCATTTGGCTAATGTTGTTTATTTTCTATTTGTTTGAAGAAATAACAACAAATAATAATTTTGAATAGCTTTAATTTTTATTTAATTAAACATAATTATTCACGGTATAAATCTCCAATACTTTCTATAAACTTTTCGTCGTTCTTATAGAAATATTTTTGCTTGTCTTTAATTTTTTGGTACATTGCGGTGGTGGGTTCAAACGTTCTGCAATCATTTTTGCTGTTGTTACTTTTAATGCATTCTTTTGTCAAGAGAAGTCCGCTAATAGTTAAAGTAAGTAATTTGTTCCTCTTCTTTGTTTTTATATTGCTCACGTGACTGAAAATTCGTTCACAATCACTGTTCGAATGGAGCAATGATAAAATACTTAGTGCAAATTTAGAGATGTTCTTGGAATCGGTTGTGGTTAAAATTTTGGATTAGGAAACGAATACACTAAGCTACGCCGATGTTTAAAAATCGTCAATCCTAAAGTGCTGTTTCTCTCGATCTCCTGTCAAATAATATTTGGATAAGTGAGAAGTGAGTAATTTCGCGCATCTGAGTTAATCAATTACCGTAGAATTTGCGAATAGCCGTAGAATCTGCTACGGCTACAGGGTTGCAGCCGTAGGCCGTGCATTTTGTGATATTTCGGCCTGAAAGCCGTAGAACACGGTAATTGCCGTAGCATTGGCAACACTGAACGGAATACATACACCCACCCACCCTACGACTATATATTATGCTGGGTTTTGTCAAAAAAAGGCTTTTTCATCATGGAAAGTAAAAGAAAAATTCGTAATGATTATAAAATATTTATTTTAAGTAGGTACATTAATTATATTTGTTTACTGAAGTGTAAAACTAAGCCATACAATCATTACATAAAACTTAACTCTTCTTGCCTTTATATTTGCGAAATCTTAAATCAACTTTCTTGTATCCAAGCTGTCTAAAATTTCATGTTCAATTGAAACTATAGCTAAATTACTTAGTCTCTGCTGGAGCATTGTTGATCTTAAATAGTTTTTAATAATTTTTAATTCTGAAAATGATCTTTCACCAGATGTGTAAGTAATATTCTTAGCGCTATTGCTATGTTCGGAAATGTTGAAATTCATTGGTAAAAATATATTGTAATATGGTTCGTGGATCCTTAGACTGGTTTGCTCAAAAATGCAACTTTAATGCAATGATTTCATTAAACAAATCAATACCGCCAATGTCTGAATCACTACTTGAATCATCTTAAAGCTTCAGATTTAAATCTTTACAATGTTTCATTACCTCATCATTAGAGTAATTAAATAAATTATCGCTTAAAAGCCAAATACGTCGGTAAATGTTTGTAACTCTTCGAATCTATCCTTTAAAGAAGTTATTGTCTGATCTAAAATTCTAAAATAAAACTACTCTATATTTGATTTTTGAGTTGGTATTTTTCTTGGACGAATGGTATTTATTGGTGGGAAATTTGTTTCAACATTGACTTCGTAAGCCACTTTGGAAGCTTCTGCTATCACAATTTCAAAGTGTTCATCCGTGCGATATTCTGTGAACTTTTCGATCAATTTATTTATTAAATTTATGCAGATTTGAGTATTCATCGTGGGGCTCTGCATCATTTTGCTCAAAGCATTAATTTCGTTCAAAATATCGAACCAAATTACTACCGAGCAAATAAATCTAAAATTTTGAATATTCAAAGCAAGCGAATGAGCTTTGTGAGATGTAGTACAATCCCATTCCGACGAATTAACAGATATTTCCAGCAAAGCGTCAAATATTTTTTCGAGGTGATATCGCAATGGCTTAACTGCTTCGATTCTGCTAGACCATCGCGTGGCACTTAAAGCTTTTAATTTTAAATCTGGCAAATGTTTGCAAATTATAGACCACCTTTTTGTGGATGATGAAAAGAAAACGTAAATTTCTTGAATTATATTAAAGAAATTTACAGTTTCGTGCGTAATATTTGCTGCATCGTTCACTACCAAATTAAGACTATGAGCCGAGCACGGAACGTAAAATGCGCGGTTATTGATGTCCAAATTTTTTTTTTGTAGTCCATTGTGTTTTCCACGCATATTAGAACCGTTATCATAGCCTTGACCGCGTAAGTTTGAATGTTGAAATTTAATTGTTAAAATAAATCTAAAACAAAATTTAATAGACCTTCACTTGTAGAGCTGGTGATCGGACAGAAACCAACAAAATTGAGTTGAACCAACAAAGTTGAAGCGTACTGTGTACATGAACATCTCGTGCGTCGTAGTGTGCGTGCCGAAAGTGTGTTAGTTCTAGTAAATGGTGACACCTGTTTTGTACTGAATAAAGAAAGAATTCGCCTCTAGTCACAGGGCGATAAGCATGGACTTCAAAGCTGTGTGCTATGAATGGATACTTCTATCGATTTTGGGGCGCCACCAAGCGGCGATAGGCGGTTGCATCTTCTAAGAGACGACGGTAAGCATTGCATCTTAGTCTTAACGGTTGCCAATAGATAGCGATGTTAACGTAAAGATTGCGCCACGCGCCAGTCGGGTTTATTGTTTTTTTTTTTTATATTACGTGATAAGTCGCTCGATTTGCCGCCCGCGTGCGGTGGACGCCTTGCACGCCCGCTTACGGCGGGCCTGTTTCCTATTGATGTTCAATTTAGTAATTTTTGTTTGGGAACCGGGAAACTTGAAGCGTAGGCAGTATGAAAATAAATGTTAGAATTTCATTTTTATGATATTTCGTCCGTTCGTTTCTTGTTATTAGTCCAGTCAATAAAGCCTAAAACCCCCAACAAATTAGTTACTCAGCCAAACTTTGTGAATTTGTTCAGAAGGGTAAAATAAGTGACCGTGTGAGTTTGCACCCTTGTGGGGTGTACGGAAAGGGTTGAAAAGGGGTGAAAAGCGTTTTTTATTAATAACATTGCGAAAAAAATTAGTTACTTTGTGCAAGTGTAGAAAACGGTAACAAAAACTAAATTCCAAAGAAGTTTTTGTTACCGTTTTCTAACATGTATCTAATTTGCACACTTTTGCAACATACGGAACATTGTTTATTATTAAAACACAATAATTATTATTAATAACACGAGTGAAAAAAATTAGTTATTCGCTGCAAATTTAGAATTATGATTTTCTTTGGTTTTCTAGCATGTGTTAAATTTGCACACTTTTGCAACTTACGGAACATTGTTTATTAATAAATAAAAACATGATATTCGCTGATAACAGGGATAAAAATATTATTTAGGTATCCGCCTTCGCTTGACCCACTTATTGAGATAACATCTTGGATTTTACGTGTGGCAACACTATTTTGCTCTATGGTACCCCTCCATGCGTCGAGTCATGTCGGCTCCAACTAATTCAATCTAATACTTCTGATCTCTAATATTATCTTTTCTTACTACAGGTTGCCGGTGGCCAAACTGAGGTTGGAGGGGTTGCTGCGAGACATCCAGGACTCGTACTCGTACTCCGCGCACTCCTGGTGCGCTACTGCGCAGACTCCTGGTGCGCTACTGCGCGCACTCCTGGTGCGCTGCTGCGCGCACTCCTGGTGCGCTACTGCGCGCACTCCTGGTTCGCTGCTGCGCGCACTCCTGGTGCGCTGCTGCGCGCACTCCTGGTGCGCTGCTGCGCGCACTCCTGGTGCGCTGCTGCGCGCACTCCTGGTGCGCTGCTGCCCAAACTTAAATCTACTTCTGATCTCTAATATTATCTTTTCTGACTACAGGTTGCCAGTGGCCAAACTGAGGTTGGAGGGGTTGCTGCGAGACATCCAGGACTCGTACTCGTACTCCGCGCACTCCTGGTGCGCTACTGCGCGCACTCCTGGTGCGCTGCTGCGCGCACTCCTGGTGCGCTGCTGCCCGCACTTAAATCTACTTCTGATCTCTAATATTATCTTTTCTTACTACAGGTTGCGCGTGGCCAAACTGAGGTTGGAGGGGTTGCTGCGAGACATCCAGGACTCGTACTCGTACTCCGCGCACTCCTGGTGCGCTACTGCGCGCACTCCTGGTGCGCTACTGCGCGCACTCCTGGTGCGCTACTGCGCGCACTCCTGGTGCGCTACTGCGCGCACTCCTGGTGCGCTGATGCCCGCACTTAAATCTACTTCTGATCTCTAATATTATCTTTTCTTACTACAGGTTGCCGGTGGCCAAACTGAGGTTGGAGGGGTTGCTGCGAGACATCCAGGACTCGTACTCGTACTCCGCGCACTCCTGGTGCGCTACTGCGCGGACTCCTGGTGCGCTACTGCGCGCACTCCTGGTGCGCTGCTGCCCGCACTTAAATCTACTTCTGATCTCTAATATTATCTTTTCTTACTACAGGTTGCCGGTGGCCAAACTGAGGTTGGAGGGGTTGCTGCGAGACATCCAGGACTCGTACTCGTACTCCGCGCACTCCTGGTGCGCTACTGCGCGCACTCCTGGTGCGCTGCTGCGCGCACTCCTGGTGCGCTGAGGTTGGAGGGGTTGCTGCGAGACATCCAGGACTCGTACTCGTACTCCGCGCACTCCTGGTGCGCTGCTGCCCGCACTTAAATCTACTTCTGATCTCTAATATTATCTTTTCTTACTACAGGTTGCCGGTGGCCAAACTGAGGTTGGAGGGGTTGCTGCGAGACATCCAGGACTCGTACTCGTACTCCGCGCACTCCTGGTGCGCTACTGCGCGGACTCCTGGTGCGCTACTGCGCGCACTCCTGGTGCGCTGCTGCGCGCACTCCTGGTGCGCTGCTGCGCGCACTCCTGGTGCGCTGCTGCCCGCACTCCTGGTGCGCTGCTGCCCGCACTTAAATCTACTTCTGATCTCTAATATTATCTTTTCTTACTACAGGTTGCCGGTAGCCAAACTGAGGTTGGAGGGGGTGCTGCGAGACATCCAGGACTCGTACTCGTACTCCGCGCACTCCTGGTGCGCTACTGCGCGCACTCCTGGTGCGCTGCTGCCCGCACTTAAATCTACTTCTGATCTCTAATATTATCTTTTCTTACTACAGGTTGCCGGTGGCCAAACTGAGGTTGGAGGGGTTGCTGCGAGACATCCAGGACTCGTACTCGTACTCCGCGCACTCCTGTTGCGCTACTGCGCGCACTCCTGGTGCGCTGCTGCGCGCACTTCTGGTGCGCTACTGCGCGCACTCCTGGTGCGCTGCTGCCCGCACTTAAACCTACTTCTTATCTCTAATATTATCTTTTCTTACTACAGGTTGCCGGTGGCCAAACTGAGGTTGGAGGGGTTGCTGCGAGACATCCAGGACTCGTTCTCGTACTCCGCGCACTCCTGGTGCGCTACTGCGCGCACTCCTGGTGTGCTGCTGCCCGCACTTAAATCTACTTCTGATCTCTAATATTATCTTTTCTTACTACAGGTTGCCGGTGGCCAAACTGAGGTTGGAGGGGTTGCTGCGAGACATCCAGGACTCGTACTCGTACTCCGCGCACTCCTGGTGCGCTACTGCGCGCACTCCTGGTGCGCTGCTGCGCGCACTTCTGGTGCGCTACTCCGCGCACTCCTGGTGCGCTGCTGCCCGCACTTAAACCTACTTCTTATCTCTAATATTATCTTTTCTTACTACAGGTTGCCGGTGGCCAAACTGAGGTTGGAGGGATTGCTGCGAGACATCCAGGACTCGTTCTCGTACTCCGCGCACTCCTGGTGCGCTACTGCGCGCACTCCTGGTGCGCTGCTGCGCGCACTCCTGGTGCGCTGAGGTTGGAGGGGTTGCTGCGAGACATCCAGGACTCGTACTCGTACTCCGCGCACTCCTGTTGCGCTGCTGCCCGCACTTAAATTTACTTCTGATCTCTAATATTATCTTTTCTTACTACAGGTTGCCGGTGGCCAAACTGAGGTTGGAGGGGGTGCTGCGAGACATCCAGGACTCGTACTCTTACTCTGCGCGCTACTGAGCGCATTCCTGGTGCGCTGCTGCGCGCACTCCTGGTGCGCTACTGCGCGCACTCCTGGTGCGCTGCTGCCCGCACTTAAATCTACTTGTGATCTCTAATATTATCTTTTCTTACTACAGATTGCCGGTGGCCAAACTGAGGTTGGAGGGGTTGCTGCGAGACATCCAGGACTCGTACTCGTACTCCGCGCACTCCTGGTGCACTACTGCGCGCACTCCTGGTGCGCTGCTGCGCGCACTCCTGGTGCGCTGAGGTTGGAGGGGTTGCTGCGAGACATCCAGGACTCGTACTCGTACTCCGCGCACTCCTGGTGCGCTGCTGCCCACACTTAAATCTACTTCTGATCTCTAATATTATCTTTTCTTACTACAGGTTGCAGGTGGCCAAACTGAGGTTGGAGGGGGTGCTGCGAGACATCCAGGACTCTTACTCGTACTCTGCGCGCTATTGCGCGCATTTATGGTGCGCTGCTGCGCGCACTCCTGGTGCGCTACTGCGCGCACTCCTGGTGCGCTACTGCGCGCACTCCTGGTGCGCTACTGCGCGCACTCCTGGTGCGCTGCTGCCCGCACTCAAATCTACTTCTGATCTCTAATATTATCTTTTCTTACTACAGGTTGCCGGTGGCCAAACTGAGGTTGGAGGGGGTGCTGCGAGACATCCAGGACTCGTACTCGTACTCTGCGCGCTACTGCGCGCATTCCTGGTGCGCTGCTGCGCGCACTCCTGGTGCGCTACTGCGCGCACTCCTGGTGCGCTGCTGCCCGCACTTAAATCTACTTGTGATCTCTAATATTATCTTTTCTTACTACAGGTTGCCGGTGGCCAAACTGAGGTTGGAGGGGTTGCTGCGAGACATCCAGGACTCGTACTCGTACTCCGCGCACTCCTGGTGCGCTACTGCGCGCACTCCTGGTGCGCTGAGGTTGGAGGGGTTGCTGCGAGACATCCAGGACTCGTACTCGTACTCTGCGCGCTACTGCGCGCATTCCTGGTGCGCTGCTGCGCGCACTCCTGGTGCGCTACTGCGCGCACTCCTGGTGCGCTACTGCGCGCACTCCTGGTGCGCTGCTGCCCGCACTTAAATCTACTTCTGATCTCTAATATTATCTTTTCTTACTACAGGTTGCCGGTGGCCAAACTGAGGTTGGAGGGGGTGCTGCGAGACATCCAGGACTCGTACTCGTACTCTGCGCGCTACTGCGCGCATTCCTGGTGCGCTGCTGCGCGCACTCCTGGTGCGCTACTGCGCGCACTCCTGGTGCGCTGCTGCCCGCACTTAAATCTACTTGTGATCTCTAATATTATCTTTTCTTACTACAGGTTGCCGGTGGCCAAACTGAGGTTGGAGGGGTTGCTGCGAGACATCCAGGACTCGTACTCGTACTCCGCGCACTCCTGGTGCGCTGCTGCGCGCACTCCTGGTGCGCTGAGGTTGGAGGGGTTGCTGCGAGACATCCAGGACTCGTACTCGTACTCCGCGCACTCCTGGTGCGCTGCTGCCCGCACTTAAATCTACTTCTGATCTCTAATATTATCTTTTCTTACTACAGGTTGCCGGTGGCCAAACTGAGGTTGGAGGGGTTGCTGCGAGACATCCAGGACTCGTACTCGTACTCCACGCACTCCTGGTGCGCTGCTGCCCGCACTTAAATCTACTTCTGATCTCTAATATTATCTTTTCTTACTACAGGTTGCCGGTAGCTAAACTGAGGTTGGAGGGGTTGCTGCGAGACATCCAGGACTCGTACTCGTACTCCGCGCACTCCTGGTGCGCTACTGCGCGGACTCCTGGTGCGCTACTGCGCGGACTCCTGGTGCGCTACTGCGCGCACTCCTGGTGCGCTACTGCGCGCACTCCTGGTGCGCTACTGCGCGCACTCCTGTTGCGCTGCTGCCCGCACTTAAATCTACTTGTGATCTCTAATATTATCTTTTTTAACTACAGGTTGCCGGTGGCCAAACTGAGGTTGGAGGGGTAGCTGCGAGACATCCAGGACTCGTACTCGTACTCCGCGCACTCCTGGTGCGCTACTGCTCGCACTCCTGGTGCGCTGCTGCGCGCACTTCTGTTGCGCTACTGCGCGCACTCCTGGTGCGCTGCTGCCCGCACTTAAACCTACTTCTTATATCTAATATTATCTTTTCTTACTACAGGTTGCCAGTGGCCAAACTGAGGTTGGAGGGGTTGCTGCGAGACATCCAGGACTCGTTCTCGTACTCCGCGCACTCCTGGTGCGCTACTGCGCGCACTCCTGGTGCGCTGCTGCGCGCACTCCTGGTGCGCTGAGGTTGGAGGGGTTGCTGCGAGACATCCAGGACTCGTACTCGTACTCCGCGCACTCCTGTTGCGCTGCTGCCCGCACTTAAATCTATTTCTGATCTCTAATATTATCTTTTCTTACTACAGGTTGCCGGTGGACAAACTGAGGTTGGAGGGGTTGCTGCGAGACATCCAGGACTCGTTCTCGTACTCCGCGCACTCCTGGTGCGCTACTGCGCGCACTCCTGGTGCGCTACTGCGCGCACTCCTGGTGCGCTACTGCGCGCACTCCTGGTGCGCTGCTGCGCGCACTCCTGGTGCGCTGAGGTTGGAGGGGTTGCTGCGAGACATCCAGGTCTCGTACTCGTACTCCGCGCACTCCTGTTGCGCTGCTGCCCGCACTTAAATTTACTTCTGATCTCTAATATTATCTTTTCTTACTACAGGTTGCCGGTGGCCAAACTGAGGTTGGAGGGGTGCTGCGAGACATCCAGGACTCGTACTCTTACTCTGCTCGCTACTGAGCGCATTCCTGGTGCGCTGCTGCGCGCACTCCTGGTGCGCTACTGCGCGCACTCCTGGTGCGCTGCTGCCCGCACTTAAATCTACTTCTGATCTCTAATATTATCTTTTCTTACTACAGGTTGCCGGTGGCCAAACTGAGGTTGGAGGGGTCGCTGCGAGACATCCAGGACTCGTAATCGTACTCCGCGCACTCCTGGTGCGCTACTGCGCGCACTCCTGGTGCGCTGCTGCCCGCACTTAAATCTACTTCTTATCTCTAATATTATCTTTTCTTACTACAGGTTGCCGGTGGCCAAACTGAGGTTGGAGGGGTTGCTGCGAGACATCCAGGACTCGTTCTCGTACTCCGCGCACTCCTGGTGCGCTACTGCGCGCACTCCTGGTGCGCTGCTGCGCGCACTCCTGGTGCGCTGAGGTTGGAGGGGTTGCTGCGAGACATCCAGGACTCGTACTCGTACTCCGCGCACTCCTGGTGCGCTGCTGCCCACACTTAAATCTTCTTCTGATCTCTAATATTATCTTTTCTTACTACAGGTTGCAGGTGGCCAAACTGAGGTTGGAGGGGGTGCTGCGAGACATCCAGGACTCTTACTCGTACTCTGCGCGCTATTGCGCGCATTTCTGGTGCGCTGCTGCGCGCACTCCTGGTGCGCTACTGCGCGCACTCCTGGTGCGCTACTGCACGCACTCCTGGTGCGCTGCTGCCCGCACTCAAATCTACTTCTGATCTCTAATATTATCTTTTCTTACTACAGGTTGCCGGTGGCCAAACTGAGGTTGGAGGGGGTGCTGCGAGACATCCAGGACTCGTACTCGTACTCTGCGCGCTGCTGCGCGCATTCCTGGTGCGCTGCTGCGCGCACTCCTGGTGCGCTACTGCGCGCACTCCTGGTGCGCTGCTGCCCGCACTTAAATCTACTTGTGATCTCTAATATTATCTTTTCTTACTACAGGTTGCCGGTGGCCAAACTGAGGTTGGAGGGGTTGCTGCGAGACATCCAGGACTCGTACTCGTACTCCGCGCACTCCTGGTGCGCTACTGCGCGCACTCCTGGTGCGCTGCTGCGCGCACTCCTGGTGCGCTGAGGTTGGAGGGGTTGCTGCGAGACATCCAGGACTCGTACTCGTACTCTGCGCGCTACTGCGCGCATTCCTGGTGCGCTGCTGCGCGCACTCCTGGTGCGCTACTGCGCGCACTCCTGGTGCGCTGCTGCCCGCATTTAAATCTTCTTCTGATCTCTAATATTATCTTTTCTTACTACAGGTTGCCGGTGGCCAAACTGAGGTTGGAGGGGGTGCTGCGAGACATCCAGGACTCGTACTCGTACTCTGCGCGCTACTGCGCGCATTCCTGGTGCGCTGCTGCGCGCACTCCTGGTGCGCTACTGCGCGTACTCCTGGTGCGCTGCTGCCCGCACTTAAATCTACTTGTGATCTCTAATATTATCTTTTCTTACTACAGGTTGCCGGTGGCCAAACTGAGGTTGGAGGGGTTGCTGCGAGACATACAGGACTCGTACTCGTACTCCGCGCACTCCTGGTGCGCTACTGCGCGCACTCCTGGTGCGCTGCTGCGCGCACTCCTGGTGCGCTGAGGTTGGAGGGGTTGCTGCGAGACATCCAGGACTCGTACTCGTACTCCGCGCACTCCTGGTGCGCTGCTGCCCGCACTTAAATCTACTTCTGATCTCTAATATTATCTTTTGTTACTACAGGTTGCCGGTGGCCAAACTGAGGTTGGAGGGGTTGCTGCGAGACATCTAGGACTCGTACTCGTACTCCACGCACTCCTGGTGCGCTGCTGCCCGTACTTAAATCTACTTCTGATCTCTAATATTATCTTTTCTTACTACAGGTTGCCGGTGGCTAAACTGAGGTTGGAGGGGTTGCTGCGAGACATCCAGGACTCGTACTCGTACTCCGCGCACTCCTGGTGCGCTACTGCGCGGACTCCTGGTGCGCTACTGCGCGCACTCCTGGTGCGCTACTGCGCGCACTCCTGGTGCGCTACTGCGCGCACTCCTGTTGCGCTGCTGCCCGCACTTAAATCTACTTCTGATCTCTAATATTATCTTTTCTTACTACAGGTTGCCGGTGGCCAAACTGAGGTTGGAGGGGTTGCTGCGAGACATCCAGGACTCGTACTCGTACTCCACGCACTCCTGGTGCGCTGCTGCCCGCACTTAAATCTACTTCTTATCTCTAATATTATCTTTTCTTACTACAGGTTGCCGGTGGCCAAACTGAGGTTGGAGGGGGTGCTGCGAGACATCCAGGACTCGTACTCGTACTCTGCGCGCTACTGCGCGCATTCCTGGTGCGCTACTGCGCGCACTCCAAGTGCGCTGCTGCCCGCACTTAAATCTACTTCTGATCTCTAATATTATCTGTTCTTACTACAGGTTGCCGGTGGCCAATCTGAGGTTGGAGGGGTTGCTGCGAGACATCCAGGACTCGTACTCGTACTCCACGCACTCCTGGTGCGCTGCTGCCCGCACTTAAATCTACTTCTGATCTCTAATATTATCTTTTCTTACTACAGGTTGCCGGTGGCCAAACTGAGGTTGGAGGGGGTGCTGCGAGACATCCAGGACTCGTACTCGTACTCTGCGCGCTACTGCGCGCATTCCTGGTGCGCTGCTGCGCGCACTCCTGGTGCGCTACTGCGCGCACTCCAAGTGCGCTGCTGCCCGCACTTAAATCTACTTCTGATCTCTAATATTATCTGTTCTTACTACAGGTTGCCGGTGGCCAATCTGAGGTTGGAGGGGTTGCTGCGAGACATCCAGGACTCGTACTCGTACTCCACGCACTCCTGGTGCGCTGCTGCCCGCACTTAAACCTACTTCTTATCTCTAATATTATCTTTTCTTAGTACAGGTTGCCGGTGGCCAAACTGAGGTTGGAGGGGTTGCTGCGAGACATCCAGGACTCGTTCTCGTACTCCGCGCACTCCTGGTGCGCTACTGCGCGCACTCCTGGTGCGCTACTGCGCGCACTCCTGGTGCGCTGCTGCGCGCACTCCTGGTGCGCTGAGGTTGGAGGGGTTGCTGCTAGACATCCAGGACTCGTACTCGTACTCCGCGCACTCCTGTTGCGCTGCTGCCCGCACTTAAATCTACTTCTGATCTCTAATATTATCTTTTCTTACTACAGGTTGCCGGTGGCCAAACTGAGGTTGGAGGGGGTGCTGCGAGACATCCAGGACTCGAACTCGTACTCTGCGCGCACTCCTGGTGCGCTACTGCGCGCACTTAAATCTACTTCTGATCTCTAAAATTATCTTTTCTTACTACAGGTTGCCGGTGGCCAAACTGAGGTTGGAGGGGTTGCTGCGAGACATCCAGGACTCGTTCTCGTACTCCGCGCACTCCTGGTGCGCTACTGCGCGCACTCCTGGTGCGCTGCTGCCCGCACTTAAATCTACTTCTGATCTCTAATATTATCTTTTCTTACTACAGGTTGCCGGTGGCCAAACTGAGGTTCGAGGGGTTGCTGCGAGACATCCAGGACTCGTACTCGTACTCCGCGCACTCCTGGTGCGCTACTGCGCGCACTCCTGGTGCGCTGCTGCGCGCACTCCTGGTGCGCTGAGGTTGGAGAGGTTGCTGCGAGACATCCAGGACTCGTTCTCGTACTCCGCGCACTCCTGGTGCGCTGCTGCGCGCACTCCTGGTGCGCTGAGGTTGGAGAGGTTGCTGCGAGACATCCAGGACTCGTTCTCGTACTCCGCGCACTCCTGGAGCGCTGCTGCCCGCACTTAAATCTACTTCTGATCTCTAATATTATCTTTTTTTACTACAGGTTGCCGGTGGCCAAACTGAGGTTGGAGGGGTTGCTGCGAGACATCCAGGACTCGTACTCGTACTCCACGCACTCCTGGTGCGCTGCTGCCCGCACTTAAATCTACTTCTGATCTCTAATATTATCTTTTCTTACTACAGGTTGCCGGTGGCCAAACTGAGGTTGGAGGGGTTGCTGCGAGACATCCAGGACTCGTACTCGTACTCCGCGCACTCCTGGTAAGCTACTGCGCGGACTCCTGGTGCGCTACTGCGCGCACTCCTGCTGCGCTACTGCGCGCACTCCTGGTGCGCTACTGCGCGCACTCCTGGTGCGCTACTGCGAGCACTCCTGGTGCGCTACTGCGCGCACTCCTGGTGCGCTACTACGCGCACTCCTGGTGCGCTGCTGCCCGCACTTAAATCTACTTCTGATCTCTAATATTATCTTTTCTTACAACAGGTTGCCGGTGGCCAAACTGAGGTTGGAGGGGTTGCTGCAAGACATCCAGGACTCGTACTCGTACTCCGCGCACTCCTGGTGCGCTACTGCGCGCACTCCTGGTGCGCTGCTGCCCGCACTTAAATCTACTTCTTATCTCTAATATTATCTTTTCTTACTACAGGTTGCCGGTGGCCAAACTGAGGTTGGAGGGGGTGCTGCGAGACATCCAGGACTCGTACTCGTACTCTGCGCGCTACTGCGCGCATTCCTGGTGCGCTACTGCGCGCACTCCAAGTGCGCTGCTGCCCGCACTTAAATCTACTTCTGATCTCTAATATTATCTGTTCTTACTACAGGTTGCCGGTGGCCAATCTGAGGTTGGAGGGGTTGCTGCGAGACATCCAGGACTCGTACTCGTACTCCACGCACTCCTGGTGCGCTGCTGCCCGCACTTAAATCTACTTCTTATCTCTAATATTATCTTTTCTTACTACAGGTTGCCGGTGGCCAAACTGAGGTTGGAGGGGGTGCTGCGAGACATCCAGGACTCGTACTCGTACTCTGCGCGCTACTGCGCGCATTCCTGGTGCGCTGCTGCGCGCACTCCTGGTGCGCTACTGCGCGCACTCCAAGTGCGCTGCTGCCCGCACTTAAATCTACTTCTGATCTCTAATATTATCTGTTCTTACTACAGGTTGCCGGTGGCCAATCTGAGGTTGGAGGGGTTGCTGCGAGACATCCAGGACTCGTACTCGTACTCCACGCACTCCTGGTGCGCTGCTGCCCGCACTTAAACCTACTTCTTATCTCTAATATTATCTTTTCTTAGTACAGGTTGCCGGTGGCCAAACTGAGGTTGGAGGGGTTGCTGCGAGACATCCAGGACTCGTTCTCGTACTCCGCGCACTCCTGGTGCGCTACTGCGCGCACTCCTGGTGCGCTACTGCGCGCACTCCTGGTGCGCTGCTGCGCGCACTCCTGGTGCGCTGAGGTTGGAGGGGTTGCTGCGAGACATACAGGACTCGTACTCGTACTCCGCGCACTCCTGGTGCGCTACTGCGCGCACTCCTGGTGCGCTGCTGCGCGCACTCCTGGTGCGCTGAGGTTGGAGGGGTTGCTGCGAGACATCCAGGACTCGTACTCGTACTCCGCGCACTCCTGGTGCGCTGCTGCCCGCACTTAAATCTACTTCTGATCTCTAATATTATCTTTTCTTACTACAGGTTGCCGGTGGCCAAACTGAGGTTGGAGGGGTTGCTGCGAGACATCCAGGACTCGTACTCGTACTCCGCGCACTCCTGGTGCGCTACTGCGCGGACTCCTGGTGCGCTACTGCGCGCACTCCTGGTGCGCTGCTGCGCGCACTCCTGGTGCGCTGCTGCCCGCACTCCTGGTGCGCTGCTGCCCGCACTTAAATCTACTTCTGATCTCTAATATTATCTTTTCTTACTACAGGTTGCCGGTAGCCAAACTGAGGTTGGAGGGGGTGCTGCGAGACATCCAGGACTCGTACTCGTACTCCGCGCACTCCTGGTGCGCTACTGCGCGCACTCCTGGTGCGCTGCTGCCCGCACTTAAATCTACTTCTGATCTCTAATATTATCTTTTCTTACTACAGGTTGCCGGTGGCCAAACTGAGGTTGGAGGGGTTGCTGCGAGACATCCAGGACTCGTACTCGTACTCCGCGCACTCCTGTTGCGCTACTGCGCGCACTCCTGGTGCGCTGCTGCGCGCACTTCTGGTGCGCTACTGCGCGCACTCCTGGTGCGCTGCTGCCCGCACTTAAACCTACTTCTTATCTCTAATATTATCTTTTCTTACTACAGGTTGCCGGTGGCCAAACTGAGGTTGGAGGGGTTGCTGCGAGACATCCAGGACTCGTTCTCGTACTCCGCGCACTCCTGGTGCGCTACTGCGCGCACTCCTGGTGTGCTGCTGCCCGCACTTAAATCTACTTCTGATCTCTAATATTATCTTTTCTTACTACAGGTTGCCGGTGGCCAAACTGAGGTTGGAGGGGTTGCTGCGAGACATCCAGGACTCGTACTCGTACTCCGCGCACTCCTGGTGCGCTACTGCGCGCACTCCTGGTGCGCTGCTGCGCGCACTTCTGGTGCGCTACTCCGCGCACTCCTGGTGCGCTGCTGCCCGCACTTAAACCTACTTCTTATCTCTAATATTATCTTTTCTTACTACAGGTTGCCGGTGGCCAAACTGAGGTTGGAGGGATTGCTGCGAGACATCCAGGACTCGTTCTCGTACTCCGCGCACTCCTGGTGCGCTACTGCGCGCACTCCTGGTGCGCTGCTGCGCGCACTCCTGGTGCGCTGAGGTTGGAGGGGTTGCTGCGAGACATCCAGGACTCGTACTCGTACTCCGCGCACTCCTGTTGCGCTGCTGCCCGCACTTAAATTTACTTCTGATCTCTAATATTATCTTTTCTTACTACAGGTTGCCGGTGGCCAAACTGAGGTTGGAGGGGGTGCTGCGAGACATCCAGGACTCGTACTCTTACTCTGCGCGCTACTGAGCGCATTCCTGGTGCGCTGCTGCGCGCACTCCTGGTGCGCTACTGCGCGCACTCCTGGTGCGCTGCTGCCCGCACTTAAATCTACTTGTGATCTCTAATATTATCTTTTCTTACTACAGATTGCCGGTGGCCAAACTGAGGTTGGAGGGGTTGCTGCGAGACATCCAGGACTCGTACTCGTACTCCGCGCACTCCTGGTGCACTACTGCGCGCACTCCTGGTGCGCTGCTGCGCGCACTCCTGGTGCGCTGAGGTTGGAGGGGTTGCTGCGAGACATCCAGGACTCGTACTCGTACTCCGCGCACTCCTGGTGCGCTGCTGCCCACACTTAAATCTACTTCTGATCTCTAATATTATCTTTTCTTACTACAGGTTGCAGGTGGCCAAACTGAGGTTGGAGGGGGTGCTGCGAGACATCCAGGACTCTTACTCGTACTCTGCGCGCTATTGCGCGCATTTATGGTGCGCTGCTGCGCGCACTCCTGGTGCGCTACTGCGCGCACTCCTGGTGCGCTACTGCGCGCACTCCTGGTGCGCTACTGCGCGCACTCCTGGTGCGCTGCTGCCCGCACTCAAATCTACTTCTGATCTCTAATATTATCTTTTCTTACTACAGGTTGCCGGTGGCCAAACTGAGGTTGGAGGGGGTGCTGCGAGACATCCAGGACTCGTACTCGTACTCTGCGCGCTACTGCGCGCATTCCTGGTGCGCTGCTGCGCGCACTCCTGGTGCGCTACTGCGCGCACTCCTGGTGCGCTGCTGCCCGCACTTAAATCTACTTGTGATCTCTAATATTATCTTTTCTTACTACAGGTTGCCGGTGGCCAAACTGAGGTTGGAGGGGTTGCTGCGAGACATCCAGGACTCGTACTCGTACTCCGCGCACTCCTGGTGCGCTACTGCGCGCACTCCTGGTGCGCTGCTGCGCGCACTCCTGGTGCGCTGAGGTTGGAGGGGTTGCTGCGAGACATCCAGGACTCGTACTCGTACTCTGCGCGCTACTGCGCGCATTCCTGGTGCGCTGCTGCGCGCACTCCTGGTGCGCTACTGCGCGCACTCCTGGTGCGCTACTGCGCGCACTCCTGGTGCGCTGCTGCCCGCACTTAAATCTACTTCTGATCTCTAATATTATCTTTTCTTACTACAGGTTGCCGGTGGCCAAACTGAGGTTGGAGGGGGTGCTGCGAGACATCCAGGACTCGTACTCGTACTCTGCGCGCTACTGCGCGCATTCCTGGTGCGCTGCTGCGCGCACTCCTGGTGCGCTACTGCGCGCACTCCTGGTGCGCTGCTGCCCGCACTTAAATCTACTTGTGATCTCTAATATTATCTTTTCTTACTACAGGTTGCCGGTGGCCAAACTGAGGTTGGAGGGGTTGCTGCGAGACATCCAGGACTCGTACTCGTACTCCGCGCACTCCTGGTGCGCTGCTGCGCGCACTCCTGGTGCGCTGAGGTTGGAGGGGTTGCTGCGAGACATCCAGGACTCGTACTCGTACTCCGCGCACTCCTGGTGCGCTGCTGCCCGCACTTAAATCTACTTCTGATCTCTAATATTATCTTTTCTTACTACAGGTTGCCGGTGGCCAAACTGAGGTTGGAGGGGTTGCTGCGAGACATCCAGGACTCGTACTCGTACTCCACGCACTCCTGGTGCGCTGCTGCCCGCACTTAAATCTACTTCTGATCTCTAATATTATCTTTTCTTACTACAGGTTGCCGGTAGCTAAACTGAGGTTGGAGGGGTTGCTGCGAGACATCCAGGACTCGTACTCGTACTCCGCGCACTCCTGGTGCGCTACTGCGCGGACTCCTGGTGCGCTACTGCGCGGACTCCTGGTGCGCTACTGCGCGCACTCCTGGTGCGCTACTGCGCGCACTCCTGGTGCGCTACTGCGCGCACTCCTGTTGCGCTGCTGCCCGCACTTAAATCTACTTGTGATCTCTAATATTATCTTTTCTAACTACAGGTTGCCGGTGGCCAAACTGAGGTTGGAGGGGTAGCTGCGAGACATCCAGGACTCGTACTCGTACTCCGCGCACTCCTGGTGCGCTACTGCTCGCACTCCTGGTGCGCTGCTGCGCGCACTTCTGTTGCGCTACTGCGCGCACTCCTGGTGCGCTGCTGCCCGCACTTAAACCTACTTCTTATATCTAATATTATCTTTTCTTACTACAGGTTGCCAGTGGCCAAACTGAGGTTGGAGGGGTTGCTGCGAGACATCCAGGACTCGTTCTCGTACTCCGCGCACTCCTGGTGCGCTACTGCGCGCACTCCTGGTGCGCTACTGCGCGCACTCCTGGTGCGCTGCTGCGCGCACTCCTGGTGCGCTGAGGTTGGAGGGGTTGCTGCGAGACATCCAGGACTCGTACTCGTACTCAGCGCACTCCTGTTGCGCTGCTGCCCGCACTTAAATCTATTTCTGATCTCTAATATTATCTTTTCTTACTACAGGTTGCCGGTGGACAAACTGAGGTTGGAGGGGTTGCTGCGAGACATCCAGGACTCGTTCTCGTACTCCGCGCACTCCTGGTGCGCTACTGCGCGCACTCCTAGTGCGCTACTGCGCGCACTCCTGGTGCGCTGCTGCGCGCACTCCTGTTGCGCTGAGGTTGGAGGGGTTGCTGCGAGACATCCAGGACTCGTACTCCGCGCACTCCTGTTGCGCTGCTGCCCGCACTTAAATCTACTTCTGATCTCTAATATTATCTTTTCTTACTACAGGTTGCCGGTGGCCAAACTGAGGTTGGAGGGGGTGCTGCGAGACATCCAGGACTCGTACTCGTACTCTGCGTGCTACTGCGCGCATTCCTGGTGCGCTGCTGCGCGCACTCCTGGTGCGCTACTGCGCGCACTCCTGGTGCGCTGCTGCCCGCACTTAAATCTACTTCTGATCTCTAATATTATCTGTTCTTACTACAGGTTGCCGGTGGCCAATCTGAGGTTGGAGGGGTTGCTGCGAGACATCCAGGACTCGTACTCGTACTCCGCGCACTCCTGGTGCGCTACTGCGCGCACTCCTGCTGCGCGCACTGCTGGTGCGCTGAGGTTGGAGGGGTTGCTGGGAGACATCCAGGACTCGTACTCGTACTCCGCGCACTCCTGGTGCGCTGCTGCCCGCACTTAAATCTACTTCTGATCTCTAATATTATCTTTTTTTACTACAGGTTGCCGGTGGCCAAACTGAGGTTGGAGGGGTTGCTGCGAGACATCCAGGACTCGTACTCGTACTCCACGCACTCCTGAAGCGCTGCTGCCCGCACTTAAATCTACTTCTGATCTCTAATATTATCTTTTCTTACTACAGGTTGCCGGTGGCCAAACTGAGGTTGGAGGGGTTGCTGCGAGATATCCAGGACTCGTACTCGTACTCCGCGCACTCCTGGTGCGCTACTGCGCTTACTCCTGGTGCGCTACTGCGCGCACTTCTGTTGCGCTACTGCGCGCACTCCTGGTGCGCTGCTGCCCGCACTTAAACCTACTTCTTATCTCTAATATTATCTTTTCTTACTACAGGTTGCCGGTGGCCAAACTGAGGTTGGAGGGGTTGCTGCGAGACATCCAGGACTCGTTCTCGTACTCCGCGCACTCCTGGTGCGCTACTGCGCGCACTCCTGGTGCGCTGCTGCGCGCACTCCTGGTGCGCTGAGGTTGGAGGGGTTGCTGCGAGACATCCAGGACTCGTACTCGTACTCCGCGCACTCCTGTTGCGCTGCTGCCCGCACTTAAATCTACTTCTGATCTCTAATATTATCTTTTCTTACTACAGGTTGCCGGTGGCCAAACTGAGGTTCGAGGGGTTGCTGCGAGACATCCAGGACTCCTACTCGTACTCCGCGCACTCCTGGTGCGCTACTGCGCGCACTCCTGGTGCGCTGCTGCGCGCACTCCTGGTGCGCTGAGGTTGGAGAGGTTGCTGCGAGACATCCAGGACTCGTTCTCGTACTCCGCGCACTCCTGGTGCGCTGCTGCCCGCACTTAAATCTACTTCTGATCTCTAATATTATCTTTTTTTACTACAGGTTGCCGGTGGCCAAACTGAGGTTGAAGGGGTTGCTGCGAGACATCCAGGACTCGTACTCGTACTCCACGCACTCCTGGTGCGCTGCTGCCCGCACTTAAATCTACTTCTGATCTCTAATATTATCTTTTCTTACTACAGGTTGCCGGTGGCCAAACTGAGATTGAAGGGGTTGCTGCGAGACATCCAGGACTCGTACTCGTACTCCACGCACTCCTGGTGCGCTGCTGCCCGCACTTAAATCTACTTCTGATCTCTAATATTATCTTTTCTTACTACAGGTTGCCGGTGGCCAAACTGAGGTTGGAGGGGTTGCTGCGAGACATCCAGGACTCGTTCTCGTACTCCGCGCACTCCTGGTGCGCTACTGCGCGCACTCCTGGTGCGCTGTTGCGCGCACTCCTGGTGCGCTGAGGTTGGAGGGGTTGCTGCGAGACATCCAGGACTCGTACTCGTACTCCGCGCACTCCTGGTGCGCTGCTGCCCACACTTAAATCTACTTCTGATCTCTAATATTATCTTTTCTTACTACAGGTTGCAGGTGGCTAAACTGAGGTTGGAGGGGGTGCTGCGAGACATCCAGGACTCTTACTCGTACTCTGCGCGCTACTGCGCGCATTCCTGGTGCGCTGCTGCGCGCACTCCTGGTGCGCTACTGCGCGCACTCCTGGTGCGCTGCTGCCCGCACTTAAATCTACTTGTGATCTCTAATATTATCTTTTCTTACTACAGGTTGCCGGTGGCCAAACTGAGGTTGGAGGGGTTGCTGCGAGACATCCAGGACTCGTTCTCGTACTCCGCGCACTCCTGGTGCGCTACTGCGCGCACTCCTGGTGCGCTGCTGCGCGCACTCCTGGTGCGCTGAGGTTGGAGGGGTTGCTGCGAGACATCCAGGACTCGTACTCGTACTCCGCGCACTCCTGGTGCGCTGCTGCCCACACTTAAATCTACTTCTGATCTCTAATATTATCTTTTCTTACTACAGGTTGCAGGTGGCCAAACTGAGGTTGGAGGGGGTGCTGCGAGACATCCAGGACTCTTACTCGTACTCTGCGCGCTATGGCGCGCATTTCTGGTGCGCTGCTGCGCGCACTCCTGGTGCGCTACTGCGCGCACTCCTGGTGCGCTACTGCGCGCACTCCTGGTGCGCTGCTGCCCGCACTCAAATCTACTTCTGATCTCTAATATTATCTTTTCTTACTACAGGTTGCCGGTGGCCAAACTGAGGTTGGAGGGGGTGCTGCGAGACATCCAGGACTCGTACTCGTACTCTGCGCGCTACTGCGCGCATTCCTGGTGCGCTGCTGCGCGCACTCCTGGTGCGCTACTGCGCGCACTCCTGGTGCGATGCTGCCCGCACTTAAATCTACTTGTGATCTCTAATATTATCTTTTCTTACTACAGGTTGCCGGTTGCCAAACTGAGGTTGGAGGGGTTGCTGCGAGACATCCAGGACTCGTACTCGTACTCTGCGCGCTACTGCGCGCATTCCTGGTGCGCTGCTGCGCGCACTCCTGGTGCGCTACTGCGCGCATTCCTGGTGCGCTGCTGTGCGCACTCCTGGTGCGCTACTGCGCGCACTCCTGGTGCGCTGCTGCCCGCACTTAAATCTACTTGTGATCTCTAATATTATCTGTTCTTACTACAGGTTGCCGGTGGCCAATCTGAGGTTGGAGGGGTTGCTGCGAGACATCCAGGACTCGTACTCGTACTCCGCGCACTCCTGGTGCGCTACTGCGCGCACTCCTGCTGCGCGCACTCCTGGTGCGCTGAGGTTGGAGGGGTTGCTGCGAGACATCCAGGACTCGTACTCGTACTCCGCGCACTCCTGGTGCGCTGCTGCCCGCACTTAAATCTACTTCTGATCTCTAATATTATCTTTTTTTACTACAGGTTGCCGGTGGCCAAACTGAGGTTGGAGGGGTTGCTGCGAGACATCCAGGACTCGTACTCGTACTCCGCGCACTCCTGGTGCGCTACTGCGCGCACTCCTGGTGCGCTGAGGTTGGAGAGGTTGCTGCGAGACATCCAGGACTCGTTCTCGTACTCCGCGCACTCCTGGTGCGCTGCTGCCCGCACTCCTGGTGCGCTGCTGCGCGCACTTCTGGTGCGCTACTCCGCGCACTCCTGGTGCGCTGCTGCGCGCACTTCTGGTGCGCTACTCCGCGCACTCCTGGTGCGCTGCTGCCCGCACTTAAACCTACTTCTTATCTCTAATATTATCTTTTCTTACTACAGGTTGCCGGTGGCCAAACTGAGGTTGGAGGGGTTGCTGCGAGACATCCAGGACTCGTTCTCGTACTCCGCGCACTCCTGGTGCGCTACTGCGCGCACTCCTGGTGCGCTGCTGCGCGCACTCCTGTTGCGCTGAGGTTGGAGGGGTTGCTGCGAGACATCCAGGACTCGTACTCGTACTCCGCGCACTCCTGTTGCGCTGCTGCCCGCACCTTAATCTACTTCTGATCTCTAATATTATCTTTTCTTACTACAGGTTGCCGGTGGCCAAACTGAGGTTCGAGGGGTTGCTGCGAGACATCCAGGACTCCTACTCGTACTCCGCGCACTCCTGGTGCGCTACTGCGCGCACTCCTGGTGCGCTGCTGCGCGCACTCCTGGTGCGCTGAGGTTGGAGAGGTTGCTGCGAGACATCCAGGACTCGTTCTCGTACTCCGCGCACTCCTGGTGCGCTGCTGCCCGCACTTAAATCTACTTCTGATCTCTAATATTATCTTTTTTTACTACAGGTTGCCGGTGGCCAAACTGAGGTTGAAGGGGTTGCTACGAGACATCCAGGACTCGTACTCGTACTCCACGCACTCCTTGTGCGCTGCTGCCCGCACTTAAATCTACTTCTGATCTCTAATATTATCTTTTGTTACTACAGGTTGCCGGTGGCCAAACTGAGGTTGGAGGGGTTGCTGCGAGACATCCAGGACTCGTTCTCGTACTCCGTGCACTCCTGGTGCGCTACTGCGCGCACTCCTGGTGCGCTACTGCGCGCACTCCTGGTGCGCTGCTGCGCGCACTCCTGGTGCGCTGCTGCGCGCACTCCTGTTGCGCTGAGGTTGGAGGGGTTGCTGCGAGACATCCAGGACTCGTACTCGTACTCCGCGCACTCCTGTTGCGCTGCTGCCCGCACCTTAATCTACTTCTGATCTCTAATATTATCTTTTCTTACTACAGGTTGCCGGTGGCCAAACTGAGGTTCGAGGGGTTGCTGCGAGACATCCAGGACTCCTACTCGTACTCCGCGCACTCCTGGTGCGCTACTGCGCGCACTCCTGGTGCGCTGAGGTTGGAGAGGTTGCTGCGAGACATCCAGGACTCGTTCTCGTACTCCGCGCACTCCTGGTGCGCTGCTGCCCGCACTCCTGGTGCGCTGCTGCGCGCACTTCTGGTGCGCTACTCCGCGCACTCCTGGTGCGCTGCTGCGCGCACTTCTGGTGCGCTACTCCGCGCACTCCTGGTGCGCTGCTGCCCGCACTTAAACCTACTTCTTATCTCTAATATTATCTTTTCTTACTACAGGTTGCCGGTGGCCAAACTGAGGTTGGAGGGGTTGCTGCGAGACATCCAGGACTCGTTCTCGTACTCCGCGCACTCCTGGTGCGCTACTGCGCGCACTCCTGGTGCGCTACTGCGCGCACTCCTGGTGCGCTGCTGCGCGCACTCCTGGTGCGCTGCTGCGCGCACTCCTGGTGCGCTGAGGTTGGAGGGGTTGCTGCGAGACATCCAGGACTCGTACTCGTACTCCGCGCACTCCTGTTGCGCTGCTGCCCGCACTTAAATTTACTTCTGATCTCTAATATTATCTTTTCTTACTACAGGTTGCCGGTGGCCAAACTGAGGTTGGAGGGGTGCTGCGAGACATCCAGGACTCGTACTCTTACTCTGCGCGCTACTGAGCGCATTCCTGGTGCGCTGCTGCGCGCACTCCTGGTGCGCTACTGCGCGCACTCCTGGTGCGCTGCTGCCCGCACTTAAATCTACTTCTGATCTCTAATATTATCTTTTCTTACTACAGGTTGCCGGTGGCCAAACTGAGGTTGGAGGGGTTGCTGCGAGACATCCAGGACTCGTAATCGTACTCCGCGCACTCCTGGTGCGCTACTGCGCGCACTCCTGGTGCGCTGCTGCCCGCACTTAAATCTACTTCTTATCTCTAATATTATCTTTTCTTACTACAGGTTGCCGGTGGCCAAACTGAGGTTGGAGGGGTTGCTGCGAGACATCCAGGACTCGTTCTCGTACTCCGCGCACTCCTGGTGCGCTACTGCGCGCACTCCTGGTGCGCTGCTGCGCGCACTCCTGGTGCGCTGAGGTTGGAGGGGTTGCTGCGAGACATCCAGGACTCGTACTCGTACTCCGCGCACTCCTGGTGCGCTGCTGCCCACACTTAAATCTTCTTCTGATCTCTAATATTATCTTTTCTTACTACAGGTTGCAGGTGGCCAAACTGAGGTTGGAGGGGGTGCTGCGAGACATCCAGGACTCTTACTCGTACTCTGCGCGCTATTGCGCGCATTTCTGGTGCGCTGCTGCGCGCACTCCTGGTGCGCTACTGCGCGCACTCCTGGTGCGCTACTGCACGCACTCCTGGTGCGCTGCTGCCCGCACTCAAATCTACTTCTGATCTCTAATATTATCTTTTCTTACTACAGGTTGCCGGTGGCCAAACTGAGGTTGGAGGGGGTGCTGCGAGACATCCAGGACTCGTACTCGTACTCTGCGCGCTGCTGCGCGCATTCCTGGTGCGCTGCTGCGCGCACTCCTGGTGCGCTACTGCGCGCACTCCTGGTGCGCTGCTGCCCGCACTTAAATCTACTTGTGATCTCTTATATTATCTTTTCTTACTACAGGTTGCCGGTGGCCAAACTGAGGTTGGAGGGGTTGCTGCGAGACATCCAGGACTCGTACTCGTACTCCGCGCACTCCTGGTGCGCTACTGCGCGCACTCCTGGTGCGCTGCTGCGCGCACTCCTGGTGCGCTGAGGTTGGAGGGGTTGCTGCGAGACATCCAGGACTCGTACTCGTACTCTGCGCGCTACTGCGCGCATTCCTGGTGCGCTGCTGCGCGCACTCCTGGTGCGCTACTGCGCGCACTCCTGGTACGCTGCTGCCCGCATTTAAATCTACTTCTGATCTCTAATATTATCTTTTCTTACTACAGGTTGCCGGTGGCCAAACTGAGGTTGGAGGGGGTGCTGCGAGACATCCAGGACTCGTACTCGTACTCTGCGCGCTACTGCGCGCATTCCTGGTGCGCTGCTGCGCGCACGCCTGGTGCGCTACTGCGCGTACTCCTGGTGCGCTGCTGCCCGCACTTAAATCTACTTGTGATCTCTAATATTATCTTTTCTTACTACAGGTTGCCGGTGGCCAAACTGAGGTTGGAGGGGTTGCTGCGAGACATACAGGACTCGTACTCGTACTCCGCGCACTCCTGGTGCGCTACTGCGCGCACTCCTGGTGCGCTGCTGCGCGCACTCCTGGTGCGCTGAGGTTGGAGGGGTTGCTGCGAGACATCCAGGACTCGTACTCGTACTCCGCGCACTCCTGGTGCGCTGCTGCCCGCACTTAAATCTACTTCTGATCTCTAATATTATCTTTTGTTACTACAGGTTGCCGGTGGCCATACTGAGGTTGGAGGGGTTGCTGCGAGACATCTAGGACTCGTACTCGTACTCCACGCACTCCTGGTGCGCTGCTGCCCGTACTTAAATCTACTTCTGATCTCTAATATTATCTTTTCTTACTACAGGTTGCCGGTGGCTAAACTGAGGTTGGAGGGGTTGCTGCGAGACATC
This sequence comes from Macaria notata, assembly GCA_927399415.1. Classification (NCBI taxonomy): domain Eukaryota; kingdom Metazoa; phylum Arthropoda; class Insecta; order Lepidoptera; family Geometridae; genus Macaria; species Macaria notata. The sequence continues at coordinate 8,124,003 of OV656733.1, forward strand.
CAGGACTCGTACTCGTACTCCGCGCACTCCTGGTGCGCTACTGCGCGGACTCCTGGTGCGCTACTGCGCGCACTCCTGGTGCGCTACTGTGCGCACTCCTGGTGCGCTATTGCGCGCACTCCTGTTGCGCTGCTGCCCGCACTTAAATCTACTTCTGATCTCTAATATTATCTTTTCTTACTACAGGTTGCCGGTGGCCAAACTGAGGTTGGAGGGGTTGCTGCGAGACATCCAGGACTCGTACTCGTACTCCACGCACTCCTGGTGCGCTGCTGCCCGCACTTAAATCTACTTCTTATCTCTAATATTATATTTTCTTACTACAGGTTGCCGGTGGCCAAACTGAGGTTGGAGGGGGTGCTGCGAGACATCCAGGACTCGTACTCGTACTCTGCGCGCTACTGCGCGCATTCCTGGTGCGCTACTGCGCGCACTCCAAGTGCGCTGCTGCCCGCACTTAAATCTACTTCTGATCTCTAATATTATCTGTTCTTACTACAGGTTGCCGGTGGCCAATCTGAGGTTGGAGGGGTTGCTGCGAGACATCCAGGACTCGTACTCGTACTCCACGCACTCCTGGTGCGCTGCTGCCCGCACTTAAATCTACTTCTTATCTCTAATATTATCTTTTCTTACTACAGGTTGCCGGTGGCCAAACTGAGGTTGGAGGGGGTGCTGCGAGACATCCAGGACTCGTACTCGTACTCTGCGCGCTACTGCGCGCATTCCTGGTGCGCTGCTGCGCGCACTCCTGGTGCGCTACTGCGCGCACTCCAAGTGCGCTGCTGCCCGCACTTAAATCTACTTCTGATCTCTAATATTATCTGTTCTTACTACAGGTTGCCGGTGGCCAATCTGAGGTTGGAGGGGTTGCTGCGAGACATCCAGGACTCGTACTCGTACTCCACGCACTCCTGGTGCGCTGCTGCCCGCACTTAAACCTACTTCTTATCTCTAATATTATCTTTTCTTAGTACAGGTTGCCGGTGGCCAAACTGAGGTTGGAGGGGTTGCTGCGAGACATCCAGGACTCGTTCTCGTACTCCGCGCACTCCTGGTGCGCTACTGCGCGCACTCCTGGTGCGCTACTGCGCGCACTCCTGGTGCGCTGCTGCGCGCACTCCTGGTGCGCTGAGGTTGGAGGGGTTGCTGCTAGACATCCAGGACTCGTACTCGTACTCCGCGCACTCCTGTTGCGCTGCTGCCCGCACTTAAATCTACTTCTGATCTCTAATATTATCTTTTCTTACTACAGGTTGCCGGTGGCCAAACTGAGGTTGGAGGGGGTGCTGCGAGACATCCAGGACTCGAACTCGTACTCTGCGCGCACTCCTGGTGCGCTACTGCGCGCACTTAAATCTACTTCTGATCTCTAAAATTATCTTTTCTTACTACAGGTTGCCGGTGGCCAAACTGAGGTTGGAGGGGTTGCTGCGAGACATCCAGGACTCGTTCTCGTACTCCGCGCACTCCTGGTGCGCTACTGCGCGCACTCCTGGTGCGCTGCTGCCCGCACTTAAATCTACTTCTGATCTCTAATATTATCTTTTCTTACTACAGGTTGCCGGTGGCCAAACTGAGGTTCGAGGGGTTGCTGCGAGACATCCAGGACTCGTACTCGTACTCCGCGCACTCCTGGTGCGCTACTGCGCGCACTCCTGGTGCGCTGCTGCGCGCACTCCTGGTGCGCTGAGGTTGGAGAGGTTGCTGCGAGACATCCAGGACTCGTTCTCGTACTCCGCGCACTCCTGGTGCGCTGCTGCGCGCACTCCTGGTGCGCTGAGGTTGGAGAGGTTGCTGCGAGACATCCAGGACTCGTTCTCGTACTCCGCGCACTCCTGGAGCGCTGCTGCCCGCACTTAAATCTACTTCTGATCTCTAATATTATCTTTTTTTACTACAGGTTGCCGGTGGCCAAACTGAGGTTGGAGGGGTTGCTGCGAGACATCCAGGACTCGTACTCGTACTCCACGCACTCCTGGTGCGCTGCTGCCCGCACTTAAATCTACTTCTGATCTCTAATATTATCTGTTCTTACTACAGGTTGCCGGTGGCCAATCTGAGGTTGGAGGGGTTGCTGCGAGACATCCAGGACTCGTACTCGTACTCTGCGCGCTACTGCGCGCATTCCTGGTGCGCTACTGCGCGCACTCCAAGTGCGCTGCTGCCCGCACTTAAATCTACTTCTGATCTCTAATATTATCTGTTCTTACTACAGGTTGCCGGTGGCCAATCTGAGGTTGGAGGGGTTGCTGCGAGACATCCAGGACTCGTACTCGTACTCCACGCACTCCTGGTGCGCTGCTGCCCGCACTTAAATCTACTTCTTATCTCTAATATTATCTTTTCTTACTACAGGTTGCCGGTGGCCAAACTGAGGTTGGAGGGGGTGCTGCGAGACATCCAGGACTCGTACTCGTACTCTGCGCGCTACTGCGCGCATTCCTGGTGCGCTGCTGCGCGCACTCCTGGTGCGCTACTGCGCGCACTCCAAGTGCGCTGCTGCCCGCACTTAAATCTACTTCTGATCTCTAATATTATCTGTTCTTACTACAGGTTGCCGGTGGCCAATCTGAGGTTGGAGGGGTTGCTGCGAGACATCCAGGACTCGTACTCGTACTCCACGCACTCCTGGTGCGCTGCTGCCCGCACTTAAACCTACTTCTTATCTCTAATATTATCTTTTCTTAGTACAGGTTGCCGGTGGCCAAACTGAGGTTGGAGGGGTTGCTGCGAGACATCCAGGACTCGTTCTCGTACTCCGCGCACTCCTGGTGCGCTACTGCGCGCACTCCTGGTGCGCTACTGCGCGCACTCCTGGTGCGCTGCTGCGCGCACTCCTGGTGCGCTGAGGTTGGAGGGGTTGCTGCGAGACATCCAGGACTCGTACTCGTACTCCGCGCACTCCTGTTGCGCTGCTGCCCGCACTTAAATCTACTTCTGATCTCTAATATTATCTTTTCTTACTACAGGTTGCCGGTGGCCAAACTGAGGTTGGAGGGGGTGCTGCGAGACATCCAGGACTCGAACTCGTACTCTGCGCGCACTCCTGGTGCGCTACTGCGCGCACTCCTGGTGCGCTACTGCGCGCACTTAAATCTACTTCTGATCTCTAAAATTATCTTTTCTTACTACAGGTTGCCGGTGGCCAAACTGAGGTTGGAGGGGTTGCTGCGAGACATCCAGGACTCGTTCTCGTACTCCGCGCACTCCTGGTGCGCTACTGCGCGCACTCCTGGTGCGCTGCTGCCCGCACTTAAATCTACTTCTGATCTCTAATATTATCTTTTCTTACTACAGGTTGCCGGTGGCCAAACTGAGGTTCGAGGGGTTGCTGCGAGACATCCAGGACTCGTACTCGTACTCCGCGCAATCCTGGTGCGCTACTGCGCGCACTCCTGGTGCGCTGCTGCGCGCACTCCTGGTGCGCTGAGGTTGGAGAGGTTGCTGCGAGACATCCAGGACTCGTTCTCGTACTCCGCGCACTCCTGGTGCGCTGCTGCGCGCACTCCTGGTGCGCTGAGGTTGGAGAGGTTGCTGCGAGACATCCAGGACTCGTTCTCGTACTCCGCGCACTCCTGGTGCGCTGCTGCCCGCACTTAAATCTACTTCTGATCTCTAATATTATCTTTTTTTACTACAGGTTGCCGGTGGCCAAACTGAGGTTGGAGGGGTTGCTGCGAGACATCCAGGACTCGTACTGCCACCACCAGCACACCGCCATGCTGGCACACTGCCAGGTACCTACTGCCTACCAATAATAGTATTTTATACACTTGATAGACACATCTAGCATGCTTGGCTAGAAGAAACTGGCTTACTCTTGACTTGAAGACCAACGAATTATAGTTAAAAGGTTCAAGATTAATGGTACCTACTTAATTGTATGTACATAGAATATTAGCAAGACATTGTCATAATTGTTCTAATTATTCTAAATGAAATATCTTGCAAATGGAGCATATATTTGTACAGCAGGATTTGGTAATCAGTGTTGTAAATAGTATGTATTTTTTCTAGTTTATGCATGTTATTATCAGGTGACGCACACTCACATCCAGCCTGCTGTTTACGTGTTTTGCAACAAACATTCATTTTATGTGTGATTCATAATGATTTATTAATAAGAGATAAAGAAATACAACAGACAACATTTCATAATTAATACCAAATTATGATATCTAGTAGGGGTACATGTATATATTTTGAGTTCATGTCAAGAAGTTGTTCACTAATCGATAATTTAGAATTGACCATTGATATATTTGATTGTCAGTTAAAACTAGTTGTCACTCCGAGCTTTAGTTAAAACTAGCGCTAGAGAAACTAATTTGGGATAGATCAGCTGCGCGCGGCAGTCGATAATCTAAAATTGGAGCTGAATGATCGCGATCAGGTGTCATATGCAAATGACCTCGAGATATCGGGTGTACCGGAGGAGCAGGGTGAGAACGTATGTCGGCTCGTCAAATTGATTGCTTCTAAGTTGGGTGTGTCGTTAGCGGAACATGAAATTATTTCTGTGGAAAGAGCTGGTATTAAACGCGCGCCATCTATCACCGCCGCCACGAACGAGAAGGAAGCATCAGCGGCGGCAATGCGCCCGCGCCCGCGACCTTTGATACTGAGAGTATCCCGCCAGCAGGTTCGCAACTCGCTTCTTCAAGCTGCGCGCGTTCGCCGCGGCCTGACGGATGGCATGGGCCTCACCTCGCCGCCTGTCAAGTTCAACGTACACGAGCGCTTGTCGAGATACAACAAAAATATGTTTTTCAAAGCGCGCGAAGCGGCTCCATCTCAAGGATACAAATACGTCTGGACCCGACGAGGACTTATTTTCGTTCGCCGGGACACTGGGACTCCTGCTCTGCGCGTGCGATCTGAGCTAGATCTTATAAAAATATTTGGTGCGGAGGCTCGTCGCAGTATCACTACATAAAATGTTTCTTACGTCGTCCCGTGAGCGCACATATGTCATTAGTTTTAGTTTATTTGGTAAACAAAATAATATACGTGTATTATACCTACTACAAGCGTTTGCTTAGTGTGGGGCTAGATGGCGATGTGTTCATTGTCCCGGAATATTTATTATTATTATTATAATATATATTATTTAGAGTGTGTACATATCGGTATTTTTGTTACCTAATCTGCACTTAATATTTAGTGTTTCTTTGGAGGCTATACAATTTGTTAATTATGATTTGGTTAAGTTAAATATGTTAGTTTTTATTGAATAATAATGTATTACAATTACGCTTGTACTATGGCGAGAGTGTTGTTATGTTGGCTACCTATCCTGCACATAATAGTTAGTAGTTCAGTGGAGGCCAATTTCGAGTTGTTCATTATTATTACTTGGATAATTAGTTTGTAGATTGTTTGTTTTTTTTCTATAGTTAACGTATTTTAATCCATTGTTTTGATATGTTTATTTGTTAATGCACTCCATATATAGTTACCTACTATAATTCATTGCCTATCTGTTTGTGATATTTTTCTGTGTGTGTATTTCTACTTTGCTGTATTATGTTATTTATGTTATTCCGTGTATTATGATATATCTACGTGCGTGACGTCACCCGCCGGTCCCAACGGAAGATCAGCGCTGGATGCTTGCATCCAGCACATGCTGAGTTGGGGCCGGATTGTGACATGAAACTTCTATATGTATGCTTATGGTATGCTTATGCACTACAGTTATCGCCCACTGCTGAGCATAGGCCTCTCTTCTAGTACGCCACTCATCCCGGTCTCTGTTTTACTGTTTGTTTACGTAGGTATATAATCTCTCATTTCGCGAAAACGGTTAAAAGAATCATCATTATTTTTGGTATGTGAATAGTATGAGGTCGTAGGAGTATCATTGGTTACTTTTCATCCTGAAATAATGCTAGCGAAGCCGCGGGCGTAAGGCCACTAGTAAGTAGGTACCTAATATGAGTACCTATAGTTTCAGATGTAAGGTCTAATATGAAAGGTGTTATAGGATCTCCAGAAAGAATAAGAATCTAGAAACCGTTTTCTTACCTTCAGAAACGCCTTGATTTACATTTGCCTCTCTGACTAACTGACTCTCGTAACGTACTTTACTTACGTTTCGCTGCTTTTTAACATTCTTTTAAACTAATTCTACAGTTTTCATCCAATTACTAAGGAGGTTATGGAGCAAACAAACTAAGGTTAAGTTTATTTAAGGATATTTTTTGTTTTATTTTTTCAATAATTAATATATTAGGTTCATACAAGTTCGTCATAGTTTGTATCATTAGGTACATAATACAATTAATTAAATAAGTTTGACTAAAAAAATACCACAAATGTCTATATAAATAGAGATACACAAATAGCCATGCATCCACAGACTGCTGTGAGTACCTAGACAGGTCGTTATGGAAAAATATGAGCAAATACTTTAGGCACAGTATAGCTACTAAGTCGGCTTGCACAACTTTCGGTGTCCTTTAGAAGGAACTACTTTTTACAAAGGGATCAATATAAATAATTGAACTTTTCCACATCTCAAAAATTAGGTAAGTATCTGCTAACATTTCAGAACTATTTTCATATTAGTACAACAACAATTTTAACGTGACTAATAATACTTTACAGGTCTACTAATTGATATTATTACATTAACATTGGTAAAGAAAATTTATAGAGTTTTTCTACGCCAGGAAAGTATAATTTGACTTTATATTTTAATAAGATATGTGATAGGAAAGATATTTTTATAAGTTTATTTTTATCGTATCCTAATGATGCAGCAAAAACATATAGGTATAAGTCATGTACGATACATTATAAAAACAGTGGCAGCAGTTGATAGATTTACTTATGAATATGTTACAAAAGGTTGTAGAGCTCTCAATGCGAAAGACGGGTACGTAGGCAAGTATAATATTTTTATTATTAACTTTTCCTTTAGAGAAGGTCTTAGACCGTGTTTTGTTAAAATCATTACGTTTTAAGAAGCTGTAAAGCTAAAATATCACACAATCCTCCGCTTCCCGTGAGAATTATTTTTCTTAGAAATAGGTATACATACACAATAAGACTTTGCTTTGCAAAATTTTCCTCTGGTATTGTCCGCGAATAGACTGATGAGTTTAAAAGAATCTTAGCACCTGCTTGCACGTATAGTTGTTTATAATATGATGTTTGAAACAGTGAACCATTGTAGGCCATAAATTTGTCAAAAGAGATGTAATGCTTCAGAGTTAGCAGTTTTCAAGTAAGCAGTCACATGTGCACATAAAATTATGATGTTCGATTTCGTTACAATTCAACATTAGTTAAGTCTTAAATACTCGATCTATCTACACATATTTACAAATGCACTTATATTGTGCGATAATAGCTGCACTTCGAAGGGAGCAACCTCAAAATTAGGTGCCTATATTTAAATCTAGTTTATGCAAAATACATTAGACATTAATCTGTTCTCAGGTTTTATAGTCAATCTTTGTACGATTATTTCTAACAATGTCACCGTCATGCCTTCGGAATCGATTCTTAACTTTAGAAAATATCACTAAGTAAGTAGTCACTAAGAAGACCGTAGGAATCATTGTAATATAGGCCAAGTCGCACTACTCAGATAATCTGACTAGCCAGACGGAGCATCTGGAAGAATGCATACAAATAAACATATCGTTTTTTTCGTAGTTTTCCTGAACGACTGCAGCGTCATCAATGAAATTTCTAAAAAGTCTACATAATACTCAGTCTCATGTTAGTTGGCGATAATTCCGATGTTTCCTGCTTAAGTCGGGATGCGGTGCTTTAGGCCTCGAAGTTCTAGCACGAGATCTGAGTCACCAGCTACGAAACGTTTTTCAATTCTTCGCTGCTTGTCCGCCGAGTCCTGGGGACAGAACATTATGTTAGATCACGTAGCAGAAGGGAGTCGCCAAATCGGGAAGATTTAGGAGTGTGTTAACATAAGTGTCCTCGAAGTGGTTAAAGCAGAAGGCGGCGGGCGGCGGGTGACATGGGCCTGACCCGGCCCCGGCACTGTGTCACCCGCCGCCCCCGGCCCCGGCCGGCTATTTTTAGACTCCGGCCCTTCCACCGCCGCCCGCCAGTACTCCAACGGCCGCCACTAATATTTAATACTTATACGACTCTTTTGAGAGCTCACTTTAATAAATATGGATATTAGACAGTTTTATTGTGTAGCATAAAAACTTACTTGAGATTGTGTTTTTGCGGATTTGTTTGCCAGTAGTTGCGCAATGGTCTCGTAGAAATTGGTTCGCTTGATTTGTTTAATCTGTTTATTATGCTCTTGATGGTTATGTGTTTGGGCGGGTCTGGGCACCATGATTTCTTTCTGTCCGACGGTCGGCGTAGCCTGCGTGCTGGTGGTCGGCGCCGCCGTGGTGACGCTCCTCTTGTTGCCGTTCCAGTTGATGAACCCGTCATCGGCAACATAGTCGTCCTCATCGTACAGTTTGGGTACGGTTTTAGGTACGTGGTAGAGAGGCTTTCCCGCTAACGCTTTGAGTTCTCTGACGTCTTCGTCCTCCACGTCTCTAGGCTCCTCGTAATCAACAGGCGGGAAGGCTGCGCGGGCATTCTCGCGGCGCCGCTGTGCGTCCTGAGCCATTTGGGTGAGAATCAAATTGTCGAGGAAAGCCGCACTGACGTCATCGACGTCGTTAGTCCGCCAGCGGGGCGGGTCGCTCTCGAACCATGTCTCCTGGCCGATGGGCAGCGCCGCCAGCCTCTCCTCCTGCTCCTTGGGGATCTCGTAGGGCATGTTGTGGCCGTATGGGTCGTAGTAGAACGGGTACGGCACTTGCTCGTGCACTTCGGGCAGGTTCATCGCGGGCGCGTCGTAATAATATTGCACTTTAGGCGTATAATAGTATTCGTCATCGGCATATTCTCTTGGACTTTGTGGATACATTGGCCACGTTTGCATGGGATATGTCTTCGCTTGAGCTACTAGGTAGCCAACTAAGAGAGTGAGTAGCCTACAACAAAAATAATCACATCAGCGTGTAATAGGTAGGTAATTAATATCGCAAAGCAATTAATACACATAATTATTCAGACTCAAATTTAAGTTAATTTAAAGAATTGCATACAAAAATTTAGCTTCACTGAATTCACAAAAGATACACTCGTTTTTAAAATAATTTTGTGTTTCAATAAAAAGGCACGGTAGACCTACCTTGAGGTTGAGGGGTTCATGTTGGAAGGTTTAGCACTGGTTGTGTCTCTGTCAGCGATCGCAGGACGACTACACGTAGGTGGGGAGCGCCCGGCGGCTTTATAAGGAGGTCGCCCACGCTTGCCGCCCACACGTTCTCAATGAAATTCTCCCCCTGTTTCTACCCCACACACCCCCGCAACTCCCCCCGGCCGCAGCCCGCTCTATACCGTTATCGATCGAGCTCGAGATTATTCATCTCACTCGTTCTGCTAATGTTTTTATTGTCGAAATGTGGACGCGTCCTCGCCTCCTAAGTTTTCACACTATCGCATGTCCAATATGATTTTTCTTGGAAGCTTTAAAAGTGTGTTCGTATTTTTCTGCCCTTGTGGGTCCGCAGGGAGGCATTTGCCTGCCGCGGGTCGTGCGGACACAAACTGCCGAAGTAGGTGTGTATGTATGTATATGTCTACACCTCTATTATTGTTCCGTGCAGTACATTGATTCTTTGGCTTAAATTTAGAACTGAACGGTTTTGTGACATAATTATTTATTTACGGCTATAGGTAATAAAGTTAATAATAGATTGGAGGTAAGCTATTCTTGGCTTTTACGATCGAAACTAAGTTATTTCCTTTGTGACTATGTGTGTTACTTTGTACATGGTTGGTAGACTGATTTTAGGCCTTTGTTATAAATAGCTGTATATCTGTCTGCACAGTATTATAATAACTAAAGTATCTCTATTTTGCTCGAAGTTTAATTGAGTGAGCCACAGCCGTAATGGGAATATTAGTTTATACGAGTTCTAATACTCGGACAGGTAATTCTTGGTATTCGTTCATTTATTCATTCAGATCCTATTTATATCTGGAGTCCAGATATAAATAGGTAGAGTAAGTCCAGATTCTGGACTTACTCTAGCGTGCAATTCATTTGTTACAATGTCTGCTATATTTTATCATCAAAATAGCAGAAACGATATAGTTTTCTCCTATTTTAGGCTGGTTTTGCGGTGTTTATTTTCTGGCTGTCTATTCTCTATCTCTCTGATCTAAAACATCTAACATAGATTCAGATAAAAATTAGACAATCACACTGTCTTTACAGTCTCATATTAACAAAACTAGTATTAAAGTTGGATGTAAAATATGTTCGCCGCTTATTTCTGATCAACAGGCTGCACCGATTCAAATGAAATTACATAGAGACATACACAGATTAAATTCTTGATTAACACGTCCGCTAGTACTCATTCAAGATTCCTCTCGATCAACGTGGGAATCGCTTGTATTGAAACATGTAGAAGAAATGAACAAAAAAACATGAAGAATGCTTCAGTATGTACGAGTAGGTATACCTTGTTACTACTAGGTATATCTAGTTTAATGATACTGCGGTTCTCCACTAACCTCATGATTCATCCATTCAGCTTTAACTCACGTCATACAAACCGTTTACTCCCACATTGGAAATTTGGCGGGAGTACAGCAAACGCTTTTCAGCTTACAGTTTTTGTGGTACGATGATGTGTGCTAAACTGGCTCTGAAATTTGAACGGTGGAGAGCGTAGGTGTGTAAAACTATACAATAAATGTTTCAAGTGAACAATATTCTGGGTAGATAACTAAAGCTTTTCATTCTACATTGCTTAACTTCACTAGAGTATGGGTCATATATAAAATTTAATGCTATTTTCTTTGTCTTAAGTGTTTATAATAAATAAATAAAAATTTCGTTTATTGCTCCAAAAACATAATAAAACTATACATAAATGCACTATAAACACTGCACTAGGCGAACCTGTGTCGCGGTGTGATTGCCTTCTCTTTCCAGACATTACTAATAACAATAAAGAAAATGTTTATTTTTATGTGTTGACTGTTGCAATACGGGATTCGTATCAAGGGTCTTCTCAACTCCATACACCTTCAAACTGTGCCTTGTCGATATTAGAAGCGTATAAAAATGGGATTACCTACCTATCTTTTACAAGTGACATATTTATGCCCGCTCAATAATTACGTAAGCACGGCTCAAAAACTACTCAGTACTCAACATATTTTATAAAAAAAAAATTGATTGTTTACAAATTTAAAACATATGAAACTAAGAACCAAAATTACCTAATCATTTTAGTTTTAGTGAAGTCTTACAAACTTACAAACGTAGTTAAAAATCTTTGGCACACGTCCTGTGTCCGAACAAGGAAAGATTTCATACTTAAATTTCATACATTTCTAAAAGTATAACATACAAACAAACAGGTTAAATTTATAACCACATATTTTAAAGAGATCGGTTAAAAAGTGCTCAACGTCTAGATTCCTTAACAACGTTAATCTAAACATGTGTTCTAAGAGCAAGTGGGGCTTCGTCGGCGGAGTCATGAATCTTTAACAGTCTGGGGATCATGAGAGACTATAATTAGAGTGGTAAGCCTCTCCTAAGAGCCTATGCATAAAAACATAAACACAAGGATTTTAAAGATAAATTTTAAAAAGCAGCTTCTTTTACATGAAATTAGTTTTAGTTTCATTAAGATTTTATTATTGTTTAGTGTGCACTAAAGATATATCTATCTTTCTCTAGCAGCAGCGTTGCGTGTAAGGACCGGCACCCACCACGGTGTATCTGACCATGAGAACTCTAAAGTTGTAATTCTGTGAAGGAGTCACGACCCTCAATCATGAGGAAATAAGACTCCAAGCGAAAGAAAAAGCAGTTTACAACAAATTTACAACGTTACGTGCTAAAATAAACCCGGTAAGTTAAATAAAACCTCTTCAGGTCATCCGACGATGACTATTCTTCGAAGCTCTTCACTACCTTGGTGCAAGTCCCACCAGCTTTGGTATGTTTGACTGTTAGTTTTACTATGAATTCTGAGGATTTGTGTTCTCTTGTAAAATATTTTTATGAAAACTAAATTTATGTAAATAAACAAAAAACAAGTAAACCTAAAACAAACTACAAAAATGTGTATAGTCTTATGTTTACTTTCTTTTTAAATAACTTCCTGCATCTTTTTATATTTTCAAGTTTAAATAGGTAACTGGAAAATGTACTTTGAATATTTGAAGAATTTCTAAAATTATGAATTTTATGCAAAATTCCAAGAGATATGAAGACATTTTTCACCGTGTAGGAGTCGTACGTAATAAAATTTGACGTGCAAAGGTCAATTGGAAAATATGAACACCTCAGTGAACGTAAAATATGCTGATGAGGGAAACAAATTCTAAAATAAACTTCTATCTATTCATATCTTCCACTAGTTATGCCTGCGACTTCGTCCGCGTGGAATAGTTATTTTGGGCATTAATTCTTTGAATTTTGAACCGTTTTTGCAGTGGACGCAACGGGAGCCCTCAAAGATGAATAATTTTTACCGTTTTTTTCCACATTTTCCATTGTTTCTTCGCTCCTATTTGTTGCAGCGTAATGTTATATAGCCTAAAGCCTTCCTCGATAAATGATCTATTTAACGCAAAAATAATTTTTCAATTCGCACCGGTAGTTTCTAAGATTAGCACGTTCAAACAAACAAACTCTTTAGCTTTATAAAATTAGTATCTAAAGATTGATTATTATTGTCAACTTATAATATATATTTTTTTATGAAACTGGCTAACAGAAATCATGATAAATGTTGGGAAATGTATGAATTTTATGGGAATTGTGAACTAACTTTTGCCCGCGGTTTGTACCCGTTATTAAACAAGTAAAACTTCCTCTTGATTCATTCTACCAATTTAAAAAATCAGCATCAAAATATGCTGTGTAGTTTTAAAGATCTCAGCGTACATATGTACATAATATGACATACAGACATAGGGGCAGACGCGGACAGCGTCTTTGCTTTATACCATGCATTGATGCCTAATATTGACATTTTATGATAAACTCGTTGTCTTGGCTCTTTCTTCTGAAGAAAAGTGCCAATGAGGTCGGAATAGGCATCAAATTATAAACTTATACTTGGCTCATATTGTCAGTTTATAAAGCATATACTTATCCAAGAGTAGGTACATAAGACAGACATTTTAGATAAATTATAACTGAGCGAGTGTGGCTTAGCGGTTCCTGTGTCTGCTTTTCATTCAAACGCACCCTGGTTCGAAACCGGTACTACACCAATGACTCGTATTTTCAAGGAATGTATGTGTGAATTTGCACTCGCTTAAAGGTGAAAACATCGTGAGGAAACTGATATTTTTGAGGACCACAACTTCCGAGGACATGCGTCATCATGCGGGGGAGTTATAACCCTCAGTCATGAGGAATATGACTGGAGAGAGAGATAATTAGGAAATATAGATTTTTTTAACTCTATTTTGTTCGAAGAAAGTTACGATAGTAACTTTTCAAGGTACTTTACGAAGGAACTAAGTTGTTACCAAATGAATACTGCCGTTATTCTTTGTACTAAAGCACAAGTGAAAAGTTTTTGCAATAATAATAATCATTTCTGTTTTTATAATTTTATAATTACAATTTTTAATTCGATCATTTGTATTTTGGTTTGTGTAAAGCGATATAAACGTTATCAACATAGTAAATTTCTAAAAGTAGTATAATAAAACGTGTAATACTCCTAATTTCAGTAAACATAACTAGCAAAAATGTGGTATTTTTTGATAGTTTTAATAATTTAAAACCAAGCTAGCTATACCTAAACTAAATAACCTAAAAACATACTAACTATGTTATTAGATATTTTAGCTAAGCAGCTGAGTTTCTCGTGACTTGGTTTGTTTCTTCTAACAACTATTATGCTCAAGTTTAATTAACTTTACTAAGGTTAGGCGAATTGTTGTACAAAGTACAATGGTATAATTGTTATCTAAGAGTAGGTGTTGCCCACAGAAATTATTGCGTAGGCTGGGGAATATGAATTATCTGGATACTAGCTGTGCCCTGCGGTGTTATCCGCCTTAATGTGAGATAAAAAGGCCTTTTTGTGTTTATATAAAGACTTATATACATATATATCTATCACCATTTTCCTCCAAATCAGCTCAGCTGCTTTGATGTGAAGCAGGAACAAATACACTTACCAGTATAAACTTTCATCATTGCCGCATTATAGACATATATTTTGCATTCATTCAGGTTTTAGGTGGCATTATTATTTATTTAAAAATATATATATATATATATATATATTATGTATCTGCTACTAAGACAATTCTTTGTTGTGTTTTTAACTTAATATTTTATTACGGTAAGTTATATTATATACTCTTATATTTCAACAATTCAAAGCTATCCCTTTCCATCTAAGGCAGTACGAACAAGTAAAGTTTACCAAATAAAAATCACATGAAAACTATGATCTACTTTGAGTTAAGGCGACGCTTTTATTAAAGTCAGAAATGACCAAAACATTACAATTGTATTGTACGTCACTAAAATAACCTATCGTTCATGTGGGAACTACAACATAATAGATTATATTTTGTACATGTTTGTAAATGATTGATAACAAAAGCAATCGTTAAGCTTGAAGTTTGTATGACGCAGGTAGTACTCACATGACGTCAAGCCTTAACTACTTACTTATAGCTATTATCAGATGTTCTGTAATGGTTGATTAGGGCTAGAAGTAGGCTCCTTTTACCTGTTTTTTCAAGATATTATTATTTTGATATTATGAACAACACGAATAACTTTTGGTCTTTTCTATGGACTTTTTGAAATATGTATATATTTTTTAATCTACCTACTTTATGCTGGGTTTTTATTAATACTGCAATTAGCGGCACTTTACAGTGATACCCTAATTAATCGGTGGTAATAAAGTAGTACCTGTAGTGGAGCCTACGCCAATGAGGCGACAGCTACACACGAAAAAGAAAATGTACAATGACACAAAGCTATCATTTAAATAGACATCACTACGACTTAATAACATATAACAACATAATTATGACATCATTTTTGACATTCATAAGTAATTGACAGTACATAAAACAAGAAAATAAGAAATGGTGAAATACGGGTAAAATGAATTAATGTGGTGATAATAATGTAATAATAAAGTGAGCAATTTAATGAAATATCAAATGTGTAGATTAATAAAGGTTTTTTTTTATATAATAAACTAGTACATTCCAAATTCAAGCCCAGTCGGCTTAGCCGTATTAAATGAAGAACATACTTAAAAACTTATTAGATATATATAACATTTTGCCTTTATTATTTTATTATCGTTTCGCATCCAGAACTCGAACGGTTTCGACCTGCAAGAGAAAACTGTCGGCCGGGACACAAAGAAGGACTTTTGTCCAGAACTGGGATACATTTGGTTAATAAACAAAGATATACCGCCCACCACTAATGAGCAGAAGATCAGTGGTACTGATATGTACCAATATACCAGGAACTTACTCGTCATATTCAATCTACTAGGGATAGGGATAATAAGCAAGTCTCTAGAAGGGATCTTGTTTCCTGGGAGTTACTTACGATCCTTGGTCTTGAAAATCAGGGGAAGTAGATATAATCTAGTCTACTTTATCGGTGTTGTGGTTTACATCGAGTACGCAGAAGTTAATCGTAAAAATCGTTGTTAGTAGAAAAACATTTTAAAAAATTGTGTAATTTCATATTCATTTCACTTCCTCATAAATATATATTTTATTTGATACTAGTGTTTGTCCGCGGTTTTGCTGGTTTTGTTTCTAGATAAAAAATAAATAATTTATGTCACTCTTGAATATATTACCTCTTTACCTTCTTCTTGTCGAATGAGAGTGGCCAAATTTAGTGTCGAGAGTTTTCAAACCGCCCTAAGGGCCTCTGACATGGCTTACTGCCGCACTAAATAAACATCCAGGACCTACAATTTAACGTGTCATCCGAACCACGGAAGCGGCCATAATGGAATTCCACTTAACCAAAAACCATAATGATCCGTTCCTCTATTGCAGTCAGTATGAAATAAGTACCTACAAACAGGGCAAGTAATAATAAAACCAACAAACTTTTCTTTTTAAAATAATGAAACGGCAAAATGGTGGCGAAATGTAACAAAAAACACGTGCCAGTTTGCAAAACTCTCAGAAATTTTGAAACAAAGCTAGCATTTATAATTGTAAGGTTTTATTTCTCAATGTTCTCGACAACGTGCTTTTAAATTATTTTGTGAGTCTTCACAGTTACGAGTAAAAGTTTGTCGTGATGAATTTAGCGTGATTTGTTAAAAAATAATTTATTTCGAAAATGTTTTCATTCCTTTAATATGATAAAACGATAGGAACAAATAGATTTCGCATTAAATATTAGTATGTGAGATACATATGTACATTCCCAATTTGGCAATCAAGGTTTTTGTCGTTCGCTTTGTCAAATTGTAACGTATGAAATAGGTGCTAACGCAAGTAAATAACAGGGAAATAGTTTCTCTAAACACTAAATCTATACTAAAAAGTGTTACTACACTGCAGCCGCCGATGTACTCACAAACACAAAGAATTGTCCCATAAAATCAATACGTTGCAGTCACATATACACTAAAATATACATCTGACTTCCAGCATATATCAACCCCACGCTATTTCCAGCCACGACTATAGTCAGAGGGAGGTTTCGTAATCGAGTTGCTTCAAAGATATTTGAAGGGGGAAAGAGGATCCATGGGGTAGGTCGGGAGAGAGGGGAAGGGGGATCAATGCAGTCAAAGTGCATCGTCAGGTTTCGGCACGGAAGTCACAAACAAAAGGGCAATGACCGCCCGGCGCCACTGCGACGTCAAACTCAAAACTATCACAATATGTTACCATAAACCATTAGAACACGCATATTCTCCACTCTATTCTCTTTACTGCCACATTCGTGAATCTCCATAAAGTTAACAATGCGACGTAAATATTAGATATAGTACCAGTTCGGTAATAAAAATGAAACACCTAATTTATATGGTTGCGGTAGTTCCGAGAAAAAGTGGCGTAGCACGTTTCATGATAAAATGCTACGAGCTTTACATGGAAGTAATAAAATTAGTGTTCTGTTGCTTCGTAGCGCGCTACGTGGATTGCTACGCCGCGTGCTACGACCAGTAATAGATTTAAGCATGTTTGGTTCTCACAAGAAATTCATGCAAACATCTGTACCCCTTACAGTTTTTGTTTAGTTAGTAATACATTCCACAAATATAAAATTTAGTAACATGTAAGGGAGTAGAATGCAAATTATTTATGAATAAAGTACCTAATAATAAGTTCACGCGAACAATTTCGAATAAAAAAAACTACATATAGTTGTATATTCAAACGCAACATCTATTACCTGGATCAATTTAAAAATAGATTATTTTTTGTCCTATTTCCCAACCAACAACTACTGTAAATTCTGGTTAATATATAAATGCTGGTTTAAAATTAATATCAGGAGCAAAATTAGTTTCTCTACAAATAGTCACCTACATACGAAGTGTTCATTAATCTGCTATTCAGCGCTAAAGGCCAAAGTTCAAATTGTTCCAACTAGAAGAGAACCTCTATTTTCTATTTAGTATTGCACTATGTAGAAACGCCCGTAGCTAAGCTAGTAAAGGTATTCACATACTATTACCAATGTTAAATAAATGTCAATGCGGTCAGTCTTTGGATGGGTGACCAGAAAGTCTTCCGTGAGTCGAATGACACGTTAAATTGTTAGGTTCCGGTTGTTTGTACGGCAGTCATTAAGTCATGTCAGAGGTCCTTAGGCCGTATTGAAAACTCTCGACACCAGAGTAGTCCACTCTCATACGAACTCACTTATTGCACTATTTGACTATCTATAAAACTTATAGGCTTTCATTAAAAAGTATGTGTTTATCCAGGTTTTATAAGTTTGAGCTAAATTTAAATCACTTCCGTACAATAAAAAAATTAGACTCATATACTCATATTTCGAAGCATAATAAATAAATTTAAAATTCATTATTACAAGAAAGTATGAAAGTTTATTTTTCTATTTTTTGGTAAATAGGTATATACAAATACTTTTCTTAGCCTAGATTGCTTCCAAATCAAAATAGTAGTTACGTAAATAAAATATGAAGAATAAATAAATTATTGGCACACAAAGATTTTATAAATATACAAGAAAAAAACTTTGAAGTTTCTAGGGCATCACTTTGAAACCCGTGGCGTAATTTGCTTCGTTAAAATTTATTTCGGTAAAAGTTGTAGTTATTTATGGAATTGAAGAACGTTAGGTATTTGAGTGGCAATCAATAGCCACTTCTATAACCAGCTTTTGTTAGTTAAGGAACGAATCTACCAACAGAAAAATAATTTTTAATTTGGATTTACAAGGTTGTTTAGTTGCGTCAAAATTTTCTTACGAATAGTTTTACCTACCTATGAACTAATAGATCAAAATAAATGGGATTAATTATATTCTGTAGGGTGTTCCGAGCTGGCCATATTTCCCATATAATAATATATATATATTAAATCGTATTAGAGTGGCCAATTCTGGTGTCAGAGTTAAACCTAAGGGTATATTAATAACTACCGCACTATGAACAGCCGCGACCCACAAAATGAAATTCCAAATTTTGGCCACCCATCTAGCAATGGCGGCGTCATTTTATTTTAACGTGTTTGCGCCGCTAGCTGAGCTACGGGCGATTTCCATATGGTAGAAGCGTATTTACATTTTCCTGGTATTGTATCTACTATTCGTGGTGTTCAGTTTATTCGCCTAAAATTAACTGTCACCGTATATGTCTGGTAACGTTACATTACTAGATCCAGCTCAAGCTGAAATATAATATTTATAGGTGGAAAGAGACATTTCTTTATTGAAAAATAAGAAAACAAAGTTAACTTATTCTAATGTAAGAGCGATCTTTCTGCTTAACCATAATATATGCATTCTTAAGTTATTCGTATAATTATTTTTCTCACAAAAATGTTCTTTATTTAGGTACGCTAAAACGGTGACGGAACGAAAGGTTACAATATTTTATCAAAATAGTATCAAGGTTCTCAAATGTGTCTATAGGTATTGACTACGGTAGACTTTACATCGGGTAATATTTAACAAGTAACAAATTTATTTAAAAATATGAAGTATAACTTGCCTTTTCTTAAGAAAAAAATAATTAAGCGAACTTCAAAGTGCAACATTGCAGTTGACTGGTCGGAATAGAAGCAGGTTCTATAGAAGTATTTATACAGCCTCCAGGTAATGACCGTTATTCGTGTCAGGCTTTCAGGTCACCTATCTAGGTCAGGTCTGACTGAAGCTGGGAAGCAATGCACTTTCAAGGCTTTTCCATGTTGATATGTAAACACCTACTATGGCTATAGATATATTTTATCTAAGTTGGTTTGCCCGCTTTATGTAAATAAGCAGGAAAAAACCATTACCGTACTCGAAGATTATCACAACATTTTTCCGCTATGAATAAAACACGTCAATTTAGTTGACTATGTAGCCTGAAATTATTATTCTCAGCTCAATAGACAAGGCTTTCATGTCATTTCCCGCCCACAAAGTGTGCCCCATTCGATTATGTTATTCTATCTTAGGTGAGTCTTATCTAAGTTGTTAGTGGATGGTTTTGCGTCATTTGCCAGTCCGTTTCACTTGTCAATAGCAAGGTTTTCTGACAGGATTTGATAGTAGAATTTGAATTAAAATAGTATCAGAACTAATTTTAGCTAATTTAGAGTGCAGGAAAATTTATTTAAATAAATTATAATAATAAATAAACAAATATTTCAGGATATATCACACAGCGCCATCTAGCCACATACGTTACGCTTGTTTGTTACTTTACCTTGTCTAAAAGAAATTTAAATAAACATAGCCTGCTTGCATAACACATACCTATTGTGAATTTCACACAAAATGCTGAAACAAACGAGGGAAAAAAACTGTTTTGCAAGTCATAGCGACGCGCGGGTATGGGAAGGTTAAAAATCGTTTTGTAAGGAGCGTTAATTTACATTTGCTTAAATTTTACATTTATGTCATGTGGTGAAATTTAAAACAAAGTTTTATGATTTTTTACTCGCTAAGAAATGTTTTGTTAGCATTACTCTGATGTCTTTTAAAATACATTAATATTAACTGGAACGATCACCGTTTAAGAAACCGGGAGATAGTTCATCTACTTCAATTTACAGTCACTTTATCATGCTTATTACGTTATAGCAAGGTAAAACAAAACAAAACCTTATCAATACATTAATTCCTGTGCTTTTATCGAATAGATAATCATAACTATAGCTCATTATGTACTCCACAATCGGTGTCAGGTCAAAAAACTAGGTCATCCCTATACAATATCTTTATTATAGGTATACTCGTAGTAGTGTAATAGTCGATGCATTTTCAAGGATAAAATAGCCGGCTGCGGCTTATAAACAGCTTTATCGAAGGACAGTGTTGTTATCTGATAATATAAAGCTAGTAATGGTAAACATAGTTGTATAAGCGGGAAGTAACGTCATAATTGCTGTGATTAAAACGGTGACATCATTTTTAAACAACATAAGTTATGCGCAGGAATTAAGGTCATTTTTACTAGAAATTTAGAAACATTTGGTTGCTGTTACAATAAGAGCTGAAGCTTTCATGTTAAACTTCGAGCTCTTTAAAGAAAAGAAAAAAAAAAACATTTATTGCAGCAAATAATAAACAAATAAGATAAGATTAAGACTTATGATAAATTTCACCTTTGATTTTTTTTTACCAAAGCCCCTAAAACTACTTTTAAGACAATTTACTCCTCTACCTTTCGAGTTTTAAAAAAGTGTTTAGGAATCAACCAGGCATCAAATCAATCAATCAGGTAGGAATCATCAGGCAGGCTGTAGTCAAACGTAAACCTATCACACGAAAAAAAGAAAAAAATTCGATGAGCTTAAAATAGTGTAAATATCTCTCAATGCCTGAATTCTTGAATAAAAAACATACATTGAGAGTTATCAAACAACTTTAGAGCTTCCTGACATGGCCTATTTACTGATGGAATTTAAAATATAGTTGTGACTTACCGACTAACATTGTCTTATAATAATAGCAAGAAATTTCGTATTTTCCATTTAGTAGAAAGGGTCTTAGTTGATAAGTACCTCCCACGTAGTAAAATAGCAATTTCATTTCACTCTGGTTTTATTTTAATCAGTAATGTTCGCCTTTTTAAAAAGGAATTTTGCTATAAAACGCCTACTCAACATTAAACTAAGCTTACTTTATATAAATTCATTGTTTTGGTTAAAAAGAAATCTTGCTTTGCTTTGTAACAGTGGATTTAAATGTAATTATGATATCTGTAACTAACTTCAAAATACTGCTACACTGCTGATTTTGATTGAAAAAAAAGGAGTATTATATAACTTGATTTTAAATTACATATGTATTCAAATAAATAATATTACACATAAATATATCATAACTACAAATTTAGCCTCATAATGATTTTGCGCACTTTCTTTATTTGGTTGGCCGCCTCGTCCAGACACCGTCCAACCGGGACGCGCGTGCTGACTCGTCCTCCTGATGATGGAAACCTCAGTTTTCCGAAACTTGTCGAGCTAATTTTCGACATAATTATTGACGCAAGTGCTAGCCGGTTATTACAACTAAATTTAATCATGTCTTACGGGAACTATATACAGTGATATACAGTGATCGGTTATTGTTGTTCAAATATCACAAATAAAAAATCAAAATGTCCACTTAAAATTTGAACGTGGATTATCATTGGAAACACTTTGACAGTTTGATTATTATGACAGTAGACAGACAAATTTCGAACAACAAAAACAGACTTGGTATTTTCGAAGTTCTGGACTAATTAACCACTACTACTACTAGACTAGTTAAACCACATTTTCTAATAAGGCGGTATGTTTTCTTTTAGTTATTTCAAGTTCCATTAAAATAACTTGGAAGCAGTATCCACAAATAGCCGAATAATAAATAACATACTCAGGCAACAAGCAGCCCTGAAGTGACATTTGTTCAAAGGTCACCTTATAAATAATCTTTCCAAATAAGAAGGCCTTAAAATTAGAACGGGTTCCGAACAAACTCGAAGTTTGTGTGACGCAAGAAAGTACTTGCGCAGTCTTCTTTAGTCCATCTATGTACATTGTATAGGATTCAGGAAGAGGGGTAGGATATCTATCGACATAGAACAGTTTGAGCTTGTATAACAACACAATTTAGTATGCGCGTGGAGAAAACAAACCGAGTATTTGAAGTGTGAATTTTCTTAATAATTCCTACCCAAAATTGTATAAATTTTTGGTGAGAAAGTGTTTAGGCTTTCTAATTCATGAAATTTTGCATAAGTAAACACTAGTGTGTAAACAAAGTTTATGTATTTTATCTTTTAACTTAGGTAGTAGTACAAATGACATCAAATTGATACAGCAGCTTTTTTATGACTAGTGGACGCCTTCGGCTTGGTTTGCGTTCACGCTCGCGACACTTCCGCGACCTCATACCAAAAATCATGAAGATCCGTCAGTCTTTTTTGCGTGATGAACGTTTAAATAAACAGAGACACAGATTAACAGGCAAAACAGATAAAATTCCTAAACTGTTGGAACGTGTTCTGTTATCAGTTCTAAGTATCTCCAAACATTTTATTTTAAATATCTGCTCAGTCTTTTGACCCTCTTCAGCGTTATTATTTGTATAAGGAAATCATTTATAGGTGCATAGACAATGAAGTCAATCTATTTTTCTAAATTACTGTCAATTACAGTTGAGGTTCCAAAAACTCAGACCAAGCGTTTGGCTTCTATTTTTATCGTGCAATCTGCCAAACTATGGAACTCCTTGCCTGGATTTCTATTACTCCTGAATCTTGTAAACCGGTATCTTCTAGGCAAACACACTAGATTGTACAAAATCTGATGAGTTGTAATCAACCGTCAGCATATCAAGCGTAAAAAAATATGTATTCATTGTCAGCTTCCACGGTACTATGTCGCCGTGAAAATCATTGGGTAACGAAACGCAGCCTGCATACATCTGTCTCTCTCGGCGTAGGAGGTAGCTCGAGCTATTTTTAGCTTTTATAGACTCGGCCCGTTCTTGGTGTGAACCGATCCGATTTAGACTCGACGAGTGAACAAATCTGAACTCTATTACCACCGCATAAGGTTCTCACTTACTTGTAAACTAGTTCTAAATTGCTTGAAGAAGAGGCTTTGACATCTTGATGCTTCAAATTTTCATTGAGGCTAAGTGGCGAAGTTTAGAATGAATTGAATGAATAATTTCTGAATAGTTCTTAGTAGGTAAAGTCTTACATAGTTTTAGTAAGTGATCTTCTTTTTCTTATCGAATGAGAGTGACCAACTCTGGTGTCGAGAGTTTATCAAGCCGCGCTAAAGGCCTCTTTACTAAGGGATGAACCGGTACTAAGGCTTTAATAATAAACTTATTTTGAAAGCAAACTTTTATTTTGATCTTCTATAAGTATGTTTATTGACCATTAATTGCGTATAATTGGAGATCATATGCATAAGATATTTATCACTCAACAAATCTTACCTATAAGTAGGACAGTTATTATATACAAGTTAGTTATTGTATTCGGGTATTTAAACAGAGAGTTGCCAGCCTAATTTTCTGTATGACAAGTAAACAGTAATCAAATCCCAGTAGCAAAGTAAATAATCTAAATAAACAATCGCAACTATCGAGCTCTGCAATAAAGGTCCATGATAGGGAATATTCGCAACACAGAATCATACTATTTTCTGTTATAAAAGAAACCTTTATCTACTCAATTTTTTCATATCAAACCCCTAAATAGCAATATGTTAGCGCTTTATATTCTACCTGCGAACATATTGGATCCCAGTCATGTGGGAGTTGTCGGAACGTAGCGACTACAATTGTATTTGGAAGCAAACTAAATACATATGTATGTATGCACTATGTTTCAGAATATAAAATAAACAAGGATTAATACTAAAATGTATTATTATTTAACTTATACTGCCCACTGTTTGGCATTATTTATTAATTCTCTTTGAGTCGTATTTCGTCATGACTGAGGGTCGTGACTCCCCCGCAGAATTAATTAGTTAGGGGAGTTCTCTTGGGCAGATACAACTTGGTGGGTAACACGATCTTTCCTCGGAAGTTACTTGTCCTCCGATATTGTGGTCCTCAAACGTGTCGGTTTCCTCACGATGTTTTCCTGCACCGCTAAGCGAGTGCAAATCCACACTTTATTTGAAAATACAAGTCATTGGTGTAGGGCCGGTTTGGAACCAGGGTGCGTCTGGATAAAATGCTGACACTAAATATTCCAGGACATATCACACAGCGCCACCTAGCCCCATACTAAACTTACGCTTGTATCATGGGTACATACTAAATATACATAGAAACGAAATATAAAAAAAATATCAGGTCTTTTTTGTGCTTTGTAAGGCACGTTTAACCATCTGCCCCCCGAGACTGGTTAAATGTATTCTTTTACAGCCGTATTTAAAAATAATTTAAGCGCGAGACCTTCAGGCGAACTGTTCATCAATAGAAATAGCGTCAACCCCACCTTGACACTCTCTCAACATGTCTTAGCGCATCTCGTGGAAAGTGTAGAGCTGACATATGTAAGCCACTACTTAGTTTGTACTTGTGAGTAAGAGATAGTTAACCTTACACCCACACACTGTCAGGGGCGTT
This sequence comes from Macaria notata, assembly GCA_927399415.1. Taxonomy (NCBI): domain Eukaryota; kingdom Metazoa; phylum Arthropoda; class Insecta; order Lepidoptera; family Geometridae; genus Macaria; species Macaria notata. The sequence goes on from OV656733.1 coordinate 8,148,832, forward strand.
ACATGTCCCTGGAGGAGGAGAAATGCTGCCTATTTTTTATAAATTGTTGTAGAAATAAGGTTATAGTATTATGACATTTGTCAAATGTATTTTAATGTGATGTGATGTGACAACGTTCTATTTAATTAACTGACATGGAGATAATAAGAGAGGGATGAAAAATCCTTGTTATCTGATAATAAAATTACTTCAAAAGCAAAATTCTACACAGTACGTACATATAATTAATTATAAAAAAATTAGACCCACTGCAGGGCATAAGCCTCCTCCCTCTTATGCTAACAATATCTTTCTTATTGTTCTTTCCGAGATGTTAAAAAAAATGAATACTGATAACTATACACATATAAATAGGGTAAAATCATATAGATGTCTCTTTTTGCCACTACCAATATTGCCAAAGTATGGTATTAAAACTTACTCGAGCATACTATAAAATTACATGTACAAAAAACAATCGAAAAAGCAACATTTATTTTAATTTATTTTATTTGAAACCGACTCTTAGGTTCTGACAAGGTTTCGAGTCAAATCTAAATATATGAAACTCAAAGGTGACTGACTGACTGACTGTCATAGTGATCTATCAACGCACATCCAAAACCACTAGACGGGTAGATGTTATGACGTAGTCATCCGCTAAGAAAGCATTTTTGGAAATGCCACTTTTAAAAGGGTGAAATAGGGGATGCAACTTTTACCTTCTTAATACGAGCAAAGCTGCGAGCACCCACTAGTTTTAAATGAAACAATAACTTTGTGCGTAAAAAATAACATTGGAACATCAACGAGTAGCGTAGGCGTCACTATCAAAGCAAAACCAAACTTGTGTTTGCTGAAAAAACAACACTTACATATTATTTCATGTGAATTTTCAAACTGTAACCTTTGCTTGTTTTTTTATGTTCGTCGATCAATCCTGTAGGAGTCGAAGATAATGTCCAACAAACACTGATCACATCAGACAGTATTTGAAGTGAAGTTTATCGATACGTAATAAAATAAAAAAGCTTTTATTCAACTAAACATTTCATATTTCATTAAATTGCACATACTTACCACATTAATGTATATTACCATAATTTTTCCTTATTTTATATCATGTCAATTACTTATGTATAGAATATCTAAAACTATGTCAAATTAAATGGTTATAATCCGTGCTATTATGTCGTAGTGATATACATTTAAATGTTAACTATATATATAGTTAATCTCTAACTAGATATTGTATAAGTAATAGCAATATATATTAATATAAGTTAAAACTGTTACTCTATAGTTTTATTCATGAGCTTGACCTTTTAAAGATGTCTAAGGAAAATACCAACAACAACCCTCAATTACGGCGAGCTCGGGGAATATTCTGAAAAGCTTGTCCTTTTTCTGAGTTAATAGTAATTTGAGAAAAAGTTGATGTTTTTTTTAATTATTTCAAAAAAATGTTTAATGTCCCGACAGGCGTTATGAATTAAAAAAAATAACAAGTTTGTACAATTGCATACCTATAGTACACCTCGTATTAGAATACATAATATATGTATCTCTATAGTTTATAATGTGTTTTTTTTACTCTTTTATATCTTAATCCTTTAACTTAAAATGTAGGTATACCTAATGCCCATATTTATAAATATTTTGTTTTGTTTTAGGACAAATCAGATCGCCACTGGCTTTAAATTATACAATGGTCTAATATCTAGCTTAATTTTTAGGTCAACACCAAAGTTTAAAACAAAGTGTCTTTTATAGTTGATTATTATGCTATAAATATTAATTCTCTACTAAGGTGCCTAGATCAGTTAATGAGCGTTCTATTTTTGAGTTTTTTTAATTTGTTCTCTATTCAAATAATATGCTTTTCATTAACTTTGAGAGAGTCCGGACTTTTGGGTCAACGAGCTTTTTGAAACGACCATCAACTCCTACATAAAGTGGCTACAAGATGTTAAATACCCCATTGTCTTTTATAAAGAAAGAAAGAAAGAAAGAAAATTATTTATTGATAAATCGAGACTTAATTGTAGGCGTATAAACAAAAACATTTAAACGAATAATTAATAATCTACCTATATCTATGTATCTACGTTATACCCACCCTCCAAAACCACCCGCCAAGTCCTGCCCCCATCATAGAATAGACACACATACATACATATGTAAACATATATATATGTACATATATATACATACATACACATCCATTCCACGACAAGAACAAATCCCAGCAAACGATTCTAGAAGGTAGGTATAACGCTAATATAAAAAACAAAAATTATTTTAAAATGGGTAGGCCATTGTAGTACCTACAGTCGCACCACTCCCCCAATCAGCCACCGCGGCAGAACTAAGCAAACTGCTTGTATTTCTAGCCACGGGGACTTCTCGCGAAAGCAATGAGCCTGCAATGCACTACATTTGGAAATATTACCTACGCAGTATACGACATTCTAAAAGGTTAAGTTTATTAGAACAATGTAACGTACTCGACCGAAATGAAAATGTGAACAACATGTGATATTTTTAGCTTGAAAGAGGTTGTTTCGGTATTTCAATATCAAGGGTGAAATGGAAGCCGTAAATAGAAAAAGATTAATATCGCAATACGAGTGAGGAGTATTGTTTAGGCATCTATCGTCTCGCAATCTGGAGCACAACAAATAATGCCGACGACTGATGGATCAATTCTGCTATCTGCGACTATTTATAGCATTCCACTTGGAAACGATAGCAGACCTACTTTCATAGATATAAGCTGAAGGTCGAGCGATGTTTTATTTTTCGATTTTCTTTAAGATTTTATATACTTTTAGTGATGTTGTATTTCTGCAAACGAAGCTTTCAGGTTGTATCTGACCCATTTTTATATAGTACTATACTATTACTGAGTTAACATTCTTCTTACTTACACATTTGATTGTACATACATCATGGCGAACGTCTAGGAATGGTATTTATAGATATTAGAAGTAGCTGTTGCTATACTAAAGAGAAGACTAAAATACCTTTTTAGCTTGCTTGGGATTCTACTGCCGAAATCGTTACATAACATTTTCCATTCATGCGACACCGTGCCGAAAATAGCCTCTTCTATTTAGTAGCACTCTTATAGCTCTCGCAACCTATCGATTTCCGGCCTTCTCGAGCGATCCTTTCACGCTAAACAAATGACAATGCGTCTTTCAACGCTGATATACATGTGTGGGCATTATAAATCAGTCCAAGATGGGTCTGGGCTCCAATTCATTCATGAACGTAAGTCCTTACGTCAGCAACCAGCCCACTAAGGCACCCCTCCCCTAGCGCCGCTGGCTGGAAAGGGGGGTGACGTCAACTGTGCAACAAGTGTGCCAATATAAAATGTAGGTACTAGGTACATGGACAAGGCTATTTTTAACTGAGCTGGCTTTTCGGGCTTGAGGTGGTGATGGCGATCAATAGTGGATTGTTGAGGATGGCGCAGCATGTTGATGCGGGGTGCTAGGTGCACGGACGCAATGTATGTAGGTTCTAGGGTAGCGGGTATTGTAAAGCTTTTGTAGTAATCATTTTTCAGTGAATCTAAACGACCAACTTACACAACGATTGAAGAGTCCAAAAACTAAAGCCGAAATCTGAACATTAAAGCCCTTAGCCAAGCGTCAAAGGACCAACACCAAAGCTTAAAATTCTAATTGTCAGAATTAAAGATATAGAAATAAAAAAAAAATCATTGAGACAGATTTACAAAATATACACAAACACACATATATACAATAAATAAGTCCTTAACAATCACTTGTTGAATAAATTTTAAGTAAAAATCGTTAAGCCATGATAGAGGCCCTGAGGGAGGCTTGATAAACTCTTGACACTCTCATTCGATAAGAAGAACAAATTATTATAATATTTCTTTGTTGTCTTTATCGCGTTTTCAAAACCAAAGAAACAAATGAATAGCAAGTAAAGAATCAGTTTCTAAGAATTTTAAAATAAGAATGACAGATTAACCATAAAACCGATTTTTTATTAAAATAATAATTATAATTCAAAACAAAATTATTTAATCACAGTTATTTTCTCTACTAGATAATCATAAAATGTCTAAGTTGTTGGTATTCGTGTAATTCAAGACCAAAAGCCCGCCCACGTCGCGAAATCTGTTCTTGTAAGATAATTATTTACTGAAAAGATGAATATTGCTTAAAATACTGGATCAGAGACTTATTCTAGAGACAATTTTATGATTCGAATAGATAAGTTATTAGATAACGTATTGTGTAGGAGTTAGTAAATAGCTTGTGTCCTTAAAACTAGTTACTTAGTTTAAGACAATTTAATTCTGCTCCTACTTAAGTACGTAATAGATCTTAATAATACTTTCATTATTTGTTAATCATCATCATCATTTTATACAAAAGAGACATATTTTTTGTTTGTTTGTGTATACCAAAAAAAAAAAGCAAAGCAAGGTTAAGACATTACATACACATTAAAACATACCTTTAGATTTTCGGTTAATTATATTACACAAGTGTATTATTTTCAATAAAATTTACAACATTATGCAAAAATCTTATCAGAAATAGCATAATAACGGTAATATTCTTTTTTGGTGCTCAGCAAACACTTTTGATCTACAGCGCCATCTTGCGTTAGGCTCGAGCAACGCTTAAGGTTGCAAACAAGTTGTAAAAGCTCCAAAGCTCCTGATAGGAGAAAATTAAGTAGAATGGTGAACACAAGCACCATAGCATAGGTACAAGTTGATGGTTTGTATAATATAAAGCCCTCATAGTTTTCAAATAATCCGATAGAGGGATCACTCGCGCTTTAAGTGTTGAGTATATTTTATGATATATTTTATGTAATCCTTTCTCAGTTTATAACGAAGTCTTTAAAGATATTTTTTTGTCATTATTATTATCACCAATAAACTTTTTTTAAAAATTTAGTTAAATTACTTAATTTTTAATTTTCATATTTATTGACACAATCCAAAATATTATCAAATATTATCTGTACAACAAGTTGCTTCGTCTTACTAAAATGCGATCGTATCAAACAATATTTCCTAAATTAATAAGTACCTAATTTGTAATAAGTACCGGGTTTATTTTAATAATTTCCACTTAAATCAAATTAAAAAAATATATTTTGGTTACAATAATCATGTACATAGATAAATATTAGATAACATGTAAATATGTATTTGATTTGGACAGCCAGTTCTACAAAATAATATGCGCTAGCGCTTCAATAATTTAGACATCAACGCGCTCGAGCTGCTACGGCAAAAGGTAATAATGTAATTTTTTCTTTATTGTAAGAAGCTTGGTGCAATTATCTAAATTAAAAAGAAAATTTGATAACAAAAAAATATTACCTAATAACTATTACGTACGTACGTATTTGTATTTTAAAATACTTAGATGTATATTCCAAAACGGCAATTTGACTCCATACTTTTTGTTTATCTCACTCTGCTCCATTCGAATCAGCTGGATAGTGTTGCTATAATTATAACCTTGCCGCTATTAAAAGAAATCATCAGGTAAATGTAGCACAACGTTCCTAATAACGTTTACCAAAAATATTTCCGAAACTCTACCTGTGCTCCCGTGAGCTTTTCTTGGAATAGTGAGTGACTCGTATCGAACAATAAATAGTAGAATCCTTCGTTGGCCATTATCTCGGCATCATCATCACGCAGCCACAGTGGGAGCTTTGGAGGCTGCGGGGCGGGGCGGTGCGGGGCGCGGGGCGGGCGGGCGGCCTGCCTCCGCGGCCGGCCAGTGCCGCGCCGGCTTCGCTGCTGCCCGCATGCCGCATAGCGCCCTCATCGCCGCTACCTGAACAAAACATCACTGAAAACAGCCGCGTAGTGTTACAGTGCGACCGTGTGACCGTGAAGTGACTTATCCAGAGTGTACCCACACGGACGCGCCGGACAAACAACAGTGCATAGTGTAGTGTCACGTGTGTTTACGAATGAATGTGACGGCGTAGGCGCAACCGCGGGTCGCACTCTCCGTGAGTTATTCGTGCGCGCGCAGGTCGTCGCGGCCATGCTGCATACCTGACGCGAGCGAGCGCGCTACATTGCGCGAACGGGACACAGCGATAGTTCCCGGCGCGAGTCGACTTTCGCTGACGAGGAAGCAACCCTGCAATGTTTTTGTCGGTGTCATGACGAGGATGAGGCAATGGCACGTGGCGCTGGTCACGCTGGCGGTGCTCGCCTGCGCAGGCGCAGCCGCCGAGCAGATGCAGTCGCGCGCTGTCGACACCGGCGTCGACTTTTCAGCGCCTGAAGACCAACCGGCCGGAACATTTGTTGGCAAGATCCCGATCAAACCAGGATTCACGTACCGGTTCAACGAGCCCCCGAAAGAGTTTGTTTTGGATCCAGTAACAGGAGTAATTAAAACTAATGCAATTCTCGACAGGGAAACTGTAGACCGTTATGCTTTTGTTGTACTCTCCAGCCAGCCGACCTACCCGATCGAAGTTAGGTTACGAGTCACCGATGTCAACGATAACTCTCCCGAGTTTCCGGAGCCTAGCATTGCAGTCTCTTTTTCGGAAAGTGCGGCTGCAGGGACTAAGTTATTGTTGGATGCCGCAACGGATAAGGATTTAGGTGAAAATGGGATTGCTAACGATTATCGGATAGTAGACGGAGACAGTGAAGGTAAATTTCGATTAAATGTTACCGTAAACCCAAGCGGACAAACATCGTATCTGCATTTGGAGACAACTGGAAAATTAGACAGAGAGACTACTGACTTTTACATCCTAAACATATCAGCACGAGATGGAGGTAATCCACCCAAATATGGATACTTGCAAGTTAATGTCAGCATTCTTGATGTCAATGATAATCCTCCCATTTTCGATCAGAGTGATTTTTCGGTATCTTTGAATGAAAGCGTTCCACCTGGAACAACGGTGCTGAAAGTAACAGCTACAGATAGTGATTTAGGAGACAATAGCAAAATCACTTATGAGGTCACTGATACTGAAAAACAATTTGCTGTCGATCCTGAATCTGGCGTTATAACAACAGCTAAAAAACTGAACTGCCCAAAATATTGCAGTAATACTACGTGTAATATGACTTGTGTATTAACAGTAATTGCAAAAGATCACGGTGTGCCAAGACAAGATGCAAGAACCTACGTTACTGTGAATCTCATTGATGCTAATGATCATGATCCCGTTATAACTTTTACCTACGTTCCTCCGACGGCTAACTTTGCTACTGTTGATGAAAATGCTAAGAATGGATCACTTGTAGCTGCCATCACAGTAACTGATCAAGACGCAGGACTGAACGGAATCACTACCATTAGTATAGTGGCTGGTAATGAGCTGAATCACTTCAGACTAGAAAACTCATCTAGTGTTTACATTGTCCATGTAAATGGAATATTGGATAGAGAAGAAATAAGTAAATATAATTTGACAGTTGTTGCTACGGACAAAGGATCGCCACCTCGGACTTCAACATCTTTTCTTGTGATTCATGTAAATGATGTCAACGATCATGAGCCTGTATTTGAAAAGTCGGAATATTCTGCAATTTTAACCGAACTATCTCCTATCGGAACGTATGTAGCCAGTATTACTGCCTCGGACGAAGACACTGGTGTAAATGCAGAGATATACTACGACTTTTATGATGGGAACCAACATAAATGGTTCTCAATAGATCATTTGACAGGACTGGTAACAACACAATCAGTTCTTGATAGAGAAATTCAGGGAACAGTCGAACTGAATGTTTCTGCGAGAGACGGGGGACCAAATCCGAAATGGGCTTACACAAGACTCAAAATAACTATCTTAGATGAAAACGACGAAGCACCTAATTTCCCCCAAGATCAAATCAACGCAACTATCTCAGAAAACATCAAACCAATTAGAGAAATTCTTATTTTGACAGCATCGGATTACGATCAAGGTACCAATGGTTCTGTATCTTACTATCTGGCATCAAGCATAGAAAGCAAATATCCAGATACGTTTACGTTAGATCCTATAACCGGCCAACTAAGTGCAATTATTGCACTAGATAGAGAAAAGATACCTTTGTATGAAATACCTGTCATAGCCAAAGACCAAGGTTTTCCTCCACAATCTTCAACTGCAACTATCTTCTTGAAAGTATTGGATGTAAATGATAACAATCCGATCTTCTATCCTCAACGGTACATAGAAACTATTAGTGAAGAACTATCACCTGGGTCTATTGCTTTACAAGTGAAAGCTTCCGACCTAGACGAAGGAGATGAGGCTCGTATTATGTACAAGCTTGAAAGTGGAGGAAATGGATATTTTGAAGTTGAACCCTGGACAGGTAATGTTGTACTTCAAAAAGATTTTCATAAAGCTCCAGAAACTGTTTTCACTTTGAAAATATCTTGTACAGATAAAGGAAATCGAAAAGCTTCAACAGATGCTATTGTTGAAATTGTGAAAAGATCTCAACGTAAAAGTTTACAGTTTGATGGAAACAGCGGATACACATTTAAGTTGGTTGAAGACGAAGGTAACTCGAGAGTTAACGTTGGGCGATTTGTGGGAAAAATAAATGCTAAAGTATCAAGCGATACAATTTCGTATTACATTTTGGAAGGAGATCCAAAAAATGTGTTTAAAATCGATGAAAAAACCGGCACAATCACAACTAATGATATTGTGGATCGTGAAGATAAAATGACATATCATCTTAAAATAATGGCAAAAACCGGAGTATCGTTTGGTTTTACAACAGTAAATATTTCTATTTTAGACGTAAATGATAACCATCCCATATTTATTGAAGACAAAGATGAAATTCATATTCCCGAAAATATGGCCGTAGGTCAAGAAGTTTATTTTGCTAGAGCAACAGATCGAGACTCAGGCTCTAATAGAACTGTATTCTATACGTTGACTTACAATGCCCAAAATAATTTTAGAATATCTGAGACAACGGGGGTAATATATTTAGACAAGCCCATTTCAAGTGAACCAGGAAGTTGGCTCTTCATAGAAGTGACAGCAACTGATAATGGTACTCCACCTTTAGCTACCAAACACTCTATCACTGCTATTGTAGATGATGTAAATGATCACACACCTGTTTTTGACCACACATCTTATGAAACGTCATTACTTGAATCTACTTTAGTGAATACTCGGTTTTTTGCCGTGTCAGCTTCAGATGCAGATTTTGGATCAAATGGTAGAATATCCTACTACATAGCTGAAGGTAATACTGATGGAAAATTTGGTGTATTTCCGGATGGATATCTGTATGTTAAAAGTCCTTTGGACAGAGAAGAAAGAGACTATTACTCTTTGACTATAGTAGCAACTGATGCCGGAAAACCAGTGAGATCATCGCAAGTTCCTGTTGTAATTCATGTTTTGGATGAAAATGATAACAGTCCGCAGTTCACAAACACAACATTTATATTCAAAATAAAAGAAAATGAACCACCTGATACGTTTGTTGGAAAATTAACAGCCACAGACCGAGATATTGGAAGAAATGCAGAGTTAACATTCTCTTTACCTATTGCTCAAAATGACTTCAGGATAGATTCCAGAAATGGTTTCATTAGAACCTCCAAATCGTTTGATAGAGAAAGTTTGGCGCATAATACGGGTCAAAACTATATAACTTTGACTGTGACTGTAAGTGATAATGGAAAAACAAAGTTATCAGATTCTGTAAGAGTAACGGTATACATAACAGATGTCAACGATAATCCCCCTGTGTTTGTGCGAACGCCTTACATAGTGGAAGTGTCTGAGGGTGCTGCAGTTGGGGCTTCTATTATGAGGATTCATTCGACAGATGCTGATGAAGGTCTTAACGGTGATATCTACTACAAACTTATTGGTGGAGATGAATATGGGAAGTTTAGCTTGGATGAAGCAACAGGTCAATTGTTTATCAACAAGCCATTGGACCGAGAAACCACTGATAGCTATCGCCTCACAGTAATGGCTCACGATTCTGGTCAAACAATTCAGTTAACTGCTACTACAACGATTTCAGTTACAGTTCTAGATGAAAATGATAATTCACCTGAGTTTACCCATACGCAATCAAATGTTTCTGTATTAGAGACAGAACCAGTCAATAAGAAGATATTACAGTTTCATGCCACAGATGCAGACCTTGGAATCAATCAAGAGCTTCAGTATTCCATAACTTCTGGAAACAGAAAAGATGCAAGATTTTTCATTGACAGTTACTCAGGGGAATTATTTTTACACAAGCAACTGGATTACGAAGATTTGACTTCCTACACGTTAAACATTACGGCTACTGATAACGGAAGCCCTACTCTGTCGTCCAGCATCTCTTTCATTGTAAATGTTATCGATGCAAATGACAATGCTCCAGTATTCACAAATACAGCCATCGTACGACAAATCAGAGAAGGTATTCCGAAGCACACTCCGATAGTAACAGTGACCGCAGAAGACCCAGATTCAGGGATAAATGGCAAAGTTTATTACTCGATCACACACCAAGAGCCCAATGATAACAGGCGGCACTTCGCAATAAACAACGTTACCGGGGTGATACATACTTTATTGCCCATTGATAGAGAAAGCATCGACACGTTTAGAATAACTGTAGCCGCATACGATAGAGCGGAGCCGCCTTCGGCGAGATTGTCCGCCGAGAAATTAGTCACTGTGATTGTCGAAGACATAAACGACAATGCTCCAATTTTCGTCTCGATGAATGCGGCCGTAATTAATTCGGAGAGGATGGGAAGAAGCGCCGGCCACGGAGTATTTATAATGAACGTGCTCGCTCGTGATCTGGATTCAGGTACGAACGGACTGGTCACATATAAACTCATACACGGCGGGAACGATTTATTCGATTTGCATAGAAGCAACGGGGCATTGACTTTACGGTACCCTCCGGCGGTCCCAGAAGCGAGATGGAACCTTGTCATAAAAGCTACGGATGAGGCTGTACTGAGCGAACAGAAGAGCACAGAGACTTATGTCAGCGTAATAATGGGAGGGACAGAGTTGACCGGCGTCTCGTGGACGAACGTTAAATCAGTGTCGGTGGCTGAGAACGAGCCTGTAGGAACAGCCGTGTTAAACTTGACCAACAATTACAAATCGGGTTTGGAATATTATATAGTGAACGTAACCGGTGACGGTAAACAAGTGGACAGACTATTCGACATAGATTCGTCGCTTGGGATCTTGTCTACGGCGGTGTCTCTGGACCGCGAGGCTGGAGTGGATCGCTACGAGGTAGAAGTCTGTGCCGTCTCTACTGGGAAGCCGCTGAAAACAACCCACACTAAGGTGAGTCAAATTTAAATTGGCTGAACAATTTTAATTAAATTTATTGTGATAAAATTGAACGAGCTTATCGGTACCGTTGACAGTGTACTAACCACAGTTAGCATTTAATCGGACAATCCAATTAACTGGCACAATTGTCGGCAGAAGACAAAACATCGGCACCATACCGTTGTTGAAATAAAGCGAAATAAAAAGCGAGGCTCGTTAGTGTGTGCCGGGCGGCGCACTCTAATCTCAAGCTCTAAATTACGATAAGTCCTTTCTCGCGAATGATATCTGCACATTCGTTCTGAAACCCCCGAACATTATGTATGTATGTATGCAGGCACAACATAACTTTATTTGCTTTGTATCACTTCATTATAATTTAAGAAACAGACCGATATTTTTACTAATCTAAATTCTTTATGAATCGGGTGAGGTGATAAAATTCGATTTTGCGAAGGCTCGATTTACGATTATTGCATGCCATCATAATCAGAGTTTTGCCGGAGCGTAAATATAACTTTACATTGTCAGATAATGGTATCGAGGACCTGTTCAGTGTTTTACCATACACATACATATATACTCGTCTTTTACAATCATTTTATTTTTGCTTCTTTTTTAATATAGTGTGTTAGCGTCCTCTAAATCTGCTCATAACCGCGTCAACTCGACTCAACTCCAACTTAACCTATGGACCCAAACGCCATTTCAGTTGCGAGATTTTTATTTGTCTGTTGGTGGTATAAAAAGATACCTAAAACTGGTCGTGTGCTCGTAAAAGTTCTCGCCACATAACGATGTTCCTCACCTTTGACGAATAAAATGTTGAACCTGGGAGCCTACAACCGCCACTTTAGCACTTAACACAATTTTCACACAAGATGTAAAATAATATTGTACTTGAACTCATTAATTACGATATTATTTATAATAGTACAAGCAACAAGAAATCCTGGAATAATTTTTAACACGAAATAGGCTTATGTTTGGCTACAGCTTGTCTGATGTTTAGCACCACTGTAGTCTAAGATGTATCACGCTTACTCAGACAGAAGCTTTTACTCTAAATTTGTAGAAAAATTTTATAAATGTCGCAGTGCCACACCAACAACACTAAAACAGAATTCTGGAAAAATTGAAGTTAAGTAGTTTGGTTATTTTTCATTCGACTACACATTACATGTAATGTGTAACCATTTTTCTTTAGGCATATTTGTTACCTTTTGACTACACATTATACATGTAATGTACCTCACATTACATGTATAATGTGTAGTCGAATGGTATCAAATATGCCTAAAGAAAAATTGTTACAGCCTTGCCCAATTTATTGCTATGATTTCCTCAAAGCCTCAGTTTTAACAACTGAACAAATGAAATTACTGCATAGCATAAATAATTAATTTACGTTTTAATCCGCGTGCTTGACTCGACCAACGATCCAGTGCTGTTGGTTTAATATTTTAATTGACTCTGACGATTATTTTTTGTATTGTAATAGAACACCAATTTTGTGTGATTTGCATCATTGTCCATTCATGCTGAAATATTATTTGGCATACCTCTTGGTTGATTTCGTTGATCATAACAATTTTTTGTTTGTGCTTACGTCTGAGAAATTCTAGAGACAAAAATTTAAATTTAAGTATCCATTGTACACATTATTAAAACGTTAAATAACTTAACTTATTTTAAAAATACACGCATTTTTTTTTCAATACTACATTGGCTTTAATTTTAGAAAAATATGGCATACACCGTAGAAGGACCTGGGCGCCCACCACGATGTATCTGCCCAAGAAAACTCCCCTAACGAATTAATTCTGCGGGGGAGTCAAGACCCTCAGTCATTAGGAAATACGACTCAAATAGATGGCATACACAATAACACACACATTAAAGTAATAGCGCTACATACCCAAAGTACTATTACACTTTCCTCCATCTCTGATTATTTAAGTACTCTCATGAGTAGGTACTCACTCCACTTATCCATCCGTGTAGGTTCCATCACATCACAGGCCTGTTCATAAAACTGCCCGAGTTATATCACGCTGACAACACCGTTATGTTTAACCGCCGGCCAATCCCAAACGACTTGCATACCACACTTACTATAAAAGTCTTAAAATTTGAGAGAAATAAAAGATTTAAGCTGTATTCACATGATTTTAAAGTATATTTAAAAAAAAAATTGCGTCACTGTTAAGTATACTTTTAATAGTGATAGGTCTAATAAAATTTTGGTACACAATCACTTGATTTTTTACCTTTATTTTTAATAATAATTAACAGAAAACTTAAATCAATATAAACAATACTAACTTTAAAGATATATAAAACATACATTATTCAAGCTTAACAAAATAGCTTCAATATAAATTATTGGCTATTTAGCCATCATAAGATAATTATAATGTTTCAGTAATGAACCTGTACCGCATAATGTTTTTGATATTAATTAAACGCACGAGTGTGTGCGCGTCCCAAGCTGAGGAAATTAATAAAACTGTATTAGCTTGAAACTCGCTTATTTGAATACCAATGAGATACCTTATTTAATCGACGTGTACCGATTGGTCGTGGCAAGTGAGAAGTGTCGCTTTTACTACTCAATATATTGTCATAAAAATGTATTTTTTACAACATTTTACTTCGTTATGGTCGCGATCTTGTTATTTCGAGCGTTGATTTACACTCAATTAGGATTGGTTTTCATTTTATTATTCGCATCTCTTTTACCGTAATGTGATAATTATTTGATCCGGTTTGGTTACACTTACAAAATTAACTGAAAACTTTATATTTTTAATTATATGATAGTATGAAAATATATTATTATTTCCTAATTTTTTGCAGCTAAATGACATATAGCCGAATCACATTTTAGACACATGTTTCAGGTACATATTTTTAATATGTTATTGAATCTTAGCGCTTATTGGGTTCAGGGTAAAAAAAACTATTTTAATTCGAAAAGTATTTCATAGCAAGTTCAATTAGAGTGACAGAAAAACACTTTACCCTATAATTAATAGTAACCTGTAATACCATGGTTAGGTTAACACACGTGAGATCCGTCATGGGTCAGATCACATCAACATCAGGTGGAATTTGAAGTTTTATATTGAATATACGGGGTAGGGATCCTAGATAGAGACCAGTCTATAAGGTTATTTTGCCTTAGTAAGTACCTATTTTTTTAACAATAGTAAGAACAAATTTGGGTTACTCACCTTAACCTTGTTTATCACTTATAGCAATTATTTAGGTGCAGCTTTAATTTAGCCGTCATATGAGCGCTAGCCCGGTTTTGGTGTAGTTCTTGTGTTGATGCATCTGAAGCTCTAGTTTCTATTACTTTACCCCGACTATCCTTATTGAGTTATTAATAATCCAAATAAAAGATTCAAGATCGCAGTAGTTATTGATATAAATGGTTAGATCAATGTCAATTATATTAGTCTATTGATACTTTTAAAATAAGCTTGAAATTAGATAGTTACCCAGAACGTATCATTAAATCAAGCAACATTAAGTAATTATATTACATTGTAAGGTTGCAAACGACCATCTGATGAAAATATGGCCGCCTTGGAAAGTTTATTTGGCAGAGCCTACATTACTCATGCAGGTATGTAAATTGTAATCAACAGACGGAAATTACTTAATGCGTTTCGGAGATATAGAATACTTTTTGGTAACCAAAGTTCTTTTACGATAACGCTGCAGGTCCGTGCCACCCAAACACGTTATCAAAGGTTCACGAAACGCATTTGAGCGTGGCAACAGGTTAAGAACAAACGTTGATTTATCATTTAAACTTCGGCCAATCAGCACGTCTGACTTAGCCACCAATAAATCCATTGATAAAAAGCAAAACATTAACAAGCCTGGCGGTAAATCGGCAGTTCTGGACAACGCCCCCCTTTGAAGGAATATATCGGATTCTGTGACTTTTCACATTTCATTACCGTATCGACGATATGTGGGTCTTTACGGATGATTAAGCTCGGATTTAAGACACATTAAAGTTTTTGACATGCACAAATTGGGCTAATTATTTCACTAATTTGCAGCCAATTTCGTTAATCAAAGGAAATATCTGACCCTAAACTGATATTTCAGATTTGGAGATAAATATTTAGATTAAACATTTTATCATTTAAAAATTTGCGTAATTTTACCCAAGTTTAAGTGTAATAATGCAATGTAAGTGCAGAGTATGATATTTAAGCTAATAACAGAAAAAACATATTATGTACACTTAATTTTTCTAAGCCGTATTCTCAACAGTAGCTGTGCTGAGCAGCAACGGGCTGTAGATAATGCTGATAAGTATCATCAACAATAAGTAAAACAGATTCACAGGCTTAGAACGTAACGTGTACGTTCATTAGAGCGAGTGTCGACCTGAGCGCTCACAAGTTGCATAAATCAGTCGGGGGAATGCAGCAACTCTAATGCGCTTTCGATGTCCGTTGATAGCTCCTCTACACAAGCTACTCCTTTATTCCGGGCTTTAACACCCGGGATACAGTTTTGGGTGATACCAGGTAGGGTTTACCGCTTTGTTGAGCAAGACTGCGAGGGACTGTTGTTTAACAGTTAATTTTAAATGTTGTAAGCTGTATTGGAGACCGAAACAAACATATGATTTTCATAAAATGAATTACGTTTCTAGATAACAAGCCCTCGAATGTCGCATAACCATAAATACGTATTCATTATTTATTATTACAATATTTAACCTGATAATGGCCAGCTCTGGGCATAGTGTCGTTATATAAGAAATTTCGTTGTGATTGTTGTAAATTTATAAGTAACATAGTGTATAATATGTTTTACCCAAATACATTATTGTAGTAGGTAGTTGGCTTAATGTACGTGTTGACTTAAGCTGTTAGTACATAAATGAATGAAATAAATAAATAAATATAATAGTTTTTCTCAGCATAACAGCATTTACATAGAAAAAGGCCGAGTCTGATTCGATAAAAACGCCTATAACCTTCGTTTGATCGTTAATATTATGGCATATGTTCCTATAAAGCGAAAGAACGAGGAGCGCACTTATTTTAACATAAAATTGCTAATAAGTGTTGGCAAATTCAAATAGGTACTTAAATAAATGGGCTCAAACGCAGCATGTATTGGTTTTGCCTCTTTTATTTTGAAGCACAGATGACTTATTGGGCATAATTATTTCGAGAAATAATTTCCTTTGTATATGTTTGACTGGTTGCTAACCGGCTGGTATTAAAGTGAAGAGAATTAAATATACTTTCTTTTTAATTCAATGCTTATTTATTTTAGAATAAAACTTCAACTATTCGCCTATTATATTATGTATGACGCCAACGCCACTTATAATGCCAACCAAAACGATTTTTTGATCACTTAACTGACATAATGTACTACTACCTATTAAAACGTCAAGTTTACGTACACGTGTTATTTAGTTAATGAAGAGGTTATTTAGGTGTGAAATAATATAATCTATAGTTAATAGGTATCTACTAGGTAATGCTTAATATCAGGCAGGCTGTAGTCAAACATAAACTTTGCCCACGTAAAAAAAGAATTGCATATCAACCGGTCTCTCAAACTAAGTAATGAACTATTGTGACGTAATCGTATATATTTTCATAAAAATCACTACACATGAATTAGCGAAAACCACAGTAAAATTTTACATCACATCATCATCACAGTGGAATCTTATATGTATTTTCGTGTTTTTTCCGCAGTGATAAAAGTTCGATTAAGATAGGATTCAATTAACTCCGTAAAACTTTATACGAACGAACGGTTACTGAAACATATGAAATCATCTTATGCATCTTATCATGAAAATTTTCATGTCAAAAGCAGCGCACAGCTAAAAAAAAACATTAGCTCTTTTCAAACATTATTTTCAACAATTACTACTATACCTTTTATTCCGTGGCTAAAAGTTGCATTCTTCTATCTGTAGAATAATACCAGACAAACCAGGGCTTCAGACAGCAATAAATAAAGCTGATAGGTATATTGTGATTTGATTTACGTAGCCGCTTAGTTTATTAGCCCATTGCCAATAGCGTTTTTGAACGTTTTCATTTTATAGCGATTTTTTAGTGATCGCAGCTTGTTTTATGGATTTTTGGTTCCTGACTTTTTTGTTAAAACGATGTTTTGGGATTATGTTTTTTATTTTAAACGTGTTTCAGTTTGCAAAGGATAAGTAAACGATTGATCTTTTATGAAACGGCTACGTACTGTTTCTGTAAAATTGTATTTGGTGATAATGATATCTTTATATAAAGTTATGCTAATACACATAATATGTAGCTTTTCTCTACAATTATCGATTTGACTGCTCCGTTAGCTTAGTTGGTAGTGGCTCTGCCTTCTAATCTAGGGGTGCGGGTTCGATTCCCGCATAACACAAGTAATTATGAATATTAAAATTTGTAATTACTTGTGTTGAGTCTGGTCGTTTCTATGTATAATAAGTATGTATTTACAAAAGAAAAGTATATATGTATTATATCCGTTATCTAGTACCCATGATACAAGCGTAAGCTTAGTATGGGGCTAGATGGCGCTGTGTGATATGTCCTGAAATATTTTATTTTATTTATTTATTTAATTAATAGATTCTTGTATCTATTCGCAGATACACATAGTTTTTTTAAACGGTACCTAGTTTAGTCTAGGACTTAGTTTCTAGTACTTACATATGTACTTGTTCGAAGAGCTATAAAAAGGTGCACACTTGTCGAAGTATATCTGTTAGAAACATCGATTAAAATAGCTTCACACCGGATATATTTCTCGTGAGAAATTACTGATCTTGATCTACTTACGCTAATTTAATCGATTAAACTGTGAAAGTAGAATATCCCTTTAAGTTACATTTATACTATTTTAATGTTATGTTTAGTACTACATTCAATTTAAAAAAAAATGAATGTTATACAAACTTATACAAAAACAGTTTGAAAGCTCTTGACAATAGAGTTCGCCACTCTAATGCTAACTATTTTCTTATAATACACATGAGTAAAGAACAATCAGTTGTTTATTGGGAATTTCCTAAATGTTGTCTGTTAAAAAATATAAATAGACTTAATTTTCCTAGCAACAACTCAAATATATACCTACTTAAAGCTAATCTTTCGATAAAAATTCCATCAGACATTTATGATTAATCTCATTAAATACCACAATATTTTGATTTTGCAACAAAAAGTTACTTAATCCTCTCATAAAAATTGTCTGCCGAATTAAAGTAATCTTTATAATAGTTTCATAAAATGGTAATTTTAAAAATATCTTTGTTAACACTCTTATATGACTAAGTTTATAGATTTTTTATGTAAGGGTTTTTAAATAATACGCAAGAAATATAACTGAAAGTAAATTTAAAGGGCGATAAATTATAAACAAAATATATAAATTTCTAATATTAAATTGACAGTTACAATTTCAAAATGAAACCAAGTAAAATGCTTGTTATTAGATGTTATTATTTTATTTTTGTTATTATTTACTGTATCCGCTCGACTCGACGTAGCAGTTATCACAATATAGATTTCGTGGCAGTTCTTCGACTTAGAGCGCTTTCAAATCGCCTGGTGGCTGCGGCGACCAGTCAGCTGTGACCCTCCGCCCCTCCCGCCGCCTGCCTTTCTCAGGCGTCAGAGGGGACACTGATCACCCTGTCACAGGCCTAAGTTAATTGGACAAGTTTATAAGTGTGCTTCCATGTGATGTCGAACCGGTTCCGTCTGTTGCTTTCTACGTCATACATCGATGTTTATGTAGGGATAGTTATGAGAACACGCGAGTACCTCTTAAGTTGGAACTTGTATGAAGTTTATTATGATTTGTATATCATTGACGGAGGCATGATGGGAGCTTAGCCGCGCGGAGCTTGTACCTGTCCTCTTTATTTAGTTTATATCTCAAGTGGAGCGGGGATGTAGCTATGCCGATAATATAACTCATACAAAGTGGATCGGAAAACACGTTATGCCTTGTACGTGCTACGTTTTCAGCTGCGTCCACAGATTATGTCAAAGCACTCTAGTAATCCAATAAAATGCCTAGGTAATGCACGTCATCGGCTCATAAACACCTGCAAATTGTCTCGATAGGATAAAGTTACTTATATTAATCTATACAAAATAGTATATCAGTATCAATTGAGTCAGGTCGCGCTAATGCATGGAATTTTAATTTGGATGGCAACGAAATCTCTACATATTTCACGTCTCGATGAACTGTTTGAATAATTTCGAACATATATAAATAGCTAATTGGGAAGATAAGAGATTGACATTATTTATGGGTTCACTAAGTTTTAGGAAGACTTTATTTTACATCACATATATCGATTGGGTTAGTTACATGTTTCATTGATGTCACGAGTTTTCAAGTTTAAGAGACATTGTTGTGAACAAGTTCGTTATAATACCGTTTGTCAGAGCACACAAGCGCACCTGTAATGGCCACAAACCTCACGCCTCCGCGACGTTTTGATGCAAAATTGATTTTGTGATACTATCTACCCCCGAGGGAGTGCTGGATAAATAAATACTTTAAGATAATCTCAGCAGATCTGAGACAGGCCAGAATTACCGACCGCGGGATATTATTGCATTTTAATTCCTCGCCGGACACACCTCTAAAGCATTAAGCTGGGTTTACATCTGTGATATATCAAACGGTACAACCGTTGCAGCATATAAAGCAAGTAAGACAAGCTACAGTTCTTTTTTTGTCCAAAACCCAGTCAAAACTGTTATTTTTGTCACACAATTCCGTCACAAATAACTTAAAAGTGTATTGGAAAGTCACAAATGTGGACCTACCTTAACGATTTGAAATGATTTAGTGCGTTATTGTACCGATGTTGCTCGGGCTGGTCCTTCATGCCACATAAGTCACATACATTTCGGAGAGAAACGAGCGTGGCCGGATGATCTTGATATCACATCCAATGTTACCACTAAATTACAATTAGAGGGCGCATGTTTTGACATTAAGTTTTGTGCGTAAAGCCGCCTTTAAGCTGAGTGCCTGATTTTTATTTAGACTTGTGCGATTCGATTGAACTTATAATCCCCACACCTACGTATGATCTCGGCATAAAGTGATGCCGCGAGCCGAATAAAGTGATAGTCATATACACTTCTTGGCAACTTTAGTATATCTTTTGTTTAGTTTTTCTATGGATCAAATATGTATAACAAAAATTTTATTATGCTAACATGATAATCTATAAGGACCTCCCATGCGTAGCTCATCCATTTAACTTTATAAGCTATACCTCGTTACTGCTACTTTCTCACACAAACTAGTCACATAATATCAGATTAAAGTTGAGTTACTATATCAAATTTAATACATGTAGAAAATATAGAAGTTGTAGATTTCTCGTTTAATATTCCTTCATACTCGAGACACTCTACAACAACCGAAGCAATAAAAGTGAGATAATTTCGTCTGAGTATTCAATATATTTAAATACCTCGCAGCAGATCCAATAACGGCCTAAAGAAATGGATCTGGCAATCCCATCACAAGTAATAAAAGATGTTTACAAATCACCTAATTAAAGGTGCATATGTGGTTTGCACTAATCCTTTTACGCCCGAGGTCATAATATAAAATGTAAGCAATATGGGAGTCGCACTGATTCTCGCCTCCCGATGCAGAATCTCGTTTAGAACACCGATAAAAGTTGTAAAATGCAAATGGTGCTAGTGAAATGTTAAGAATCTTACACCCACGCCCAGCTTTGGCACCGTTATTTTATTCACATTGGTATTTTCACACTACTCCGGTATATATTTGGATTGCCGACGGATTTTGTTCGTAATATATTTGGGCTGTTTATGTGAAAATGGATTGGGTATCGGAAAATGATAATCGTCGGTCGACATCGTTTACATGTTAAGATACGAGTACAATATATGGAAACGATATTGGGTGTTGCGGAGGGAGCGTTATATTGATATTGCAACAATAAAAAGACGTTTTTTAGTCATTTGTTTCTTAGAGTGTAATTTGGATTTTACAATAATAGATGAGTATCGAGTATTGAGCGCGTGAATGGTGATCATTGTTACGGTACAGTGGAGAGTATAAATCGTAGGCGAGTAAAGGTAGAGACAATAGAGAACAGTCGGCTACATTTCATCCACTAATTGCAGGGGCGAGAAGACCGCCTGTCGATGATCAAGCGCCCCGAACGGCAGCTAAACGCCATTTTGTTAATAGAGATGGGATAACCTATATCGATAAGTGATTTTATCGTAAAAGTTATATCTACTGTTATAAGTATAATGTTTTTCTTATTGTCTCTGAAAAAAATATTAGATTTATTTATTGCGTTATGTTAATATGAACCAACATTATTTGAATTAGTCAACATTGAAGACAATTTAATGTAAAAATGTACTATGCAAACTAAAATAAGGTATGATTATTGTTGGAATTATGCAAATAGTTTGGAAGCATTTCATAATCCGCTTATGTTAGATCAATAATACATAAAGTAATGTCATAATTAAACCCAACCTATTTCCGTTTTTCAGTGACAGTGTAACAATACGTAAAAGCATAGCGTACTGACTACAATGTCAGAATTAAAATAATAACATTCAAAATATAACACAAATCTATCGACATTACACTTGTTTCTGTCACGAAACATCCCTATGCAGAGGAAGCCAGCCGTAAAAAATATTTAATTTGGTTAGCGCGTAACCCATAATTACACCATACATAGTTATTCACGACTCGGCCTGGCTTTATATTCACTCTACAATTGGCTTTTGAGATATTTACACACAACACTAAAATTTATAGGATATCGGTCTCTTATACATACATATTTGTATAAGAGGTCTGTGAGACTTGTATGAAGTTTTCATTTTGTAGAATTAATCAATTGGTTTATTGGAGTAAATAATATGCAGTGACACTATATAGAACTTGTTTGTAGAGATA
Organism: Macaria notata; assembly: GCA_927399415.1. Classification (NCBI taxonomy): domain Eukaryota; kingdom Metazoa; phylum Arthropoda; class Insecta; order Lepidoptera; family Geometridae; genus Macaria; species Macaria notata. Next base: position 8,171,143 of record OV656733.1, read on the forward strand.
GGGGTTTCTTGGCAAGAATGAGCTCCACCTACTAGGCTAGAACAACTGATGTATTCAAATGTAAATCTATACAAACTAGGACAATACCTATTTATTTGTTAATGTGTTTTTTTTTTCAAATAAATAAAATAAATAAATATTTCAGGACATATCACACAGCGTTTTCATCAAATATGTATGGAAACCTAATCTCGGTTTTACTCTCATTCGTTATAGTAAAAAAGCATGATCCACTTAATCCAACACACGTAATCCGCTGAACAACAAAAACTAACAAACTGTTTAGCAAGCCTTCCGTCAGTTTTCGTAATTACAGATTAATCTCTCACTAAATCTGTGGCACTGCGCGAGCAAAGCAAGCTTACAATGCGCCCGCGCCGATGCGCTGCTCGCCCAATTAAGAATACAGGTTTAAAACAAGTGTGTGAACGTATTCCGCTAAACACACGGCTAACTCGTCCCCCCTTGTAATACTAATAGGCTTATTCAATATGTTTAATTCAGTTAAGCAGGGGGTAGACTTTTGTGGCGATCAAAGAATGCGGAGACATGAATGGAAGATTTGTCGAGTTCAACTTGGAATATACTCAGAACGGGGTAGACGACTTTAGAGGAATTTTTTGTCTTCTTTTTTTGTTGTTTCTAAACTAATTCTTAGATATAAAGTTGTCTCAGACATACATATATCCAAAGCAGGTATGTATAGATTTTCATGCAATCACTGTAATTAATTGTTTGTGATTTTCAATAGTACATAATTATATACTTACAATTATAAACTAACCCTTGACTTAAATTACATGCGCCTAACGAATGTACTATTATGAAACTATAAAAAATCCTTATGATTGCAGTGAGAAATATCGAGACCATCCTCCTTTTACATTAAAACGAAACCTTTAATTTTGCTGTGAATAAAAAATAAAAGGTGTAAACGTAATAAAAACAAAAGTAGACCCAACTACCTGATATTGCATAAATCTTCGGTTTCCAATATCTTCTTCATATTATAGGAACTGTTATATTTATGCATTTGTATAAGCACCAACAATAAAACCATTTCCGGCTTGGAAGTTCTTAACAAATCGTTTTGCGCGTCGCTATGAACCAGGTAGGCGCATTCTTGAGGTGTCTTAAACCGAACTCAAACACAGTTTTATTCTAAGAATTTGCTATTTGAACACAACATTGTGAAGGCTACTTTTTTATAAGATCGTGTTTAAATGTTATGTTGAAGTCATACATAAGCTTATTTTGAAAATAACCTGTTAAACATGAAGAAATTTTAAGATTTATACATGCATTTTTACTACATAATGTCTTTGTTATTTTACTGGTGATATTGGATTATAAGATATGAACAGTATCATTACCGTTCCCAAGAAGGTTTGTCGGGAGGAACAGAGGTCGCTCTGAGGTTTTAATAACTTTAAGCCCCGTTTATAAATCAGCAGGACATTTACGACTACAGCTTCATTTAAACTATAAATATCATGAGCTATAATCCAAATAAAAAACTATAGGTTCAATAGACGCTAAATCAAACCATTTTATTTATTTATTTAAATTTAAGTTGCACCCCGCAGTTTTATCCGTTATCCTACGAAGACTTGAGCGCTATCAACTCTTTTATACATTTTAGATTCTTCAAGATCGTGATTCTCAGTTTTACGAGAGATTTCAGTGAATAAGGAAAAAATCTGGATAATTTCACACGGGGCCAACAAATCTGAAATATTTTATTTACGTTCGAAAAAACATATAAATATGAAGTCAGTTAAATGCAAACAACAATTTGACAAATATTTTTTGTTCTGAAAATATTAAATTCAAAATATGTAGGGAGAGTATTTATGATAATCACTTCGGTAAAAAGTTATGCATGCAATTTAATTAATTCCATGTAGATAAATAAACCTTACATATAGTAAGTGTCCTGTCCTCGTAAAATGTAAATAATGTCTTTATCACACCGTGGACAGCAACTTCTTTTGCGTTGATAAAGTAATCTTCATAGAGAGGTAGAGATAGGTTATTTTTGTCGCATCTCGCGGCGTGCGAGGCGTGTCTCATCCCTACGTCCCTCGCGGGTATAAAGGTGCACCATAAAACGGGTCTCGGTTTATGACCATTTGACGAAGTTATATTCGTTCTCGAAGCCGTTTCTTAGCCAGCGCCGCGATTGTGGCCGCTCGCCCGCGTGACCACTCCGCTCCTTTCTTATTATACTATACAATTGCGAATGGTTTTTAACTTCAATCACTTTGACGTATCTTTATTAAATCTATTGTCTAGATCTAATGCCGTCGCCGGATAATCAGTTTAGGTTAATTCGTTGGGAGTCGTGCCCGCGAGTATAGGGTGGGCTATCGCCGGTGAAATCTGCAATCTCGACAATGCCGTATCAATATTCATGCTAAGGTCGCGACTTCTTACTATTTGCATAGCGGCGCAATGCATTCTCCAGGTTGCAACTGTTCTATTGTTTTATGATCAAATGACCACGCGATATGGGGCCGGTCACGATAAGCTTGTTATAATGCACTGAACGCATGTTTATGGTCTGATGACTGAGCTATAGATTACTGCTCAACTTTGCTTGAACTTCACCTTTTTGGGATAAGATCGATGAACAAACTTCTCATATGTTGATTGTTGAATAGGCGTGGAAATTCGTTGATTGCTCGCGCTGAAACTGAATAAAATAAATAGACCGTGAAACTGTTATTGTCTTAGTGTCAATTATGGCGTAGCGCCGAACGTTTGGTATCAAGTGCAGTAGGCAGCACAATAGCCGGCAGGGGAAGATAATTCCATTGTATAAAATAGCTTAAATGATAGTATAAAAGGTTTTTTCTTTGATTTCAGGTAAGGGCCATAAATCTGCCAGTCAATGTATGCGCTGAAAGTTTTGCCACATAACTCCGTGAGTAAATAAATTGAAGTCTGGTTTGTTGAATATTTTATTATATTTAGAATTGGCTTTACATGTGTCTATCTATTCATAGACAAGTATGAATAAATGAAGTACTTACGCTTCTTGCAATAATTCATTATGTGACTTATAGAATATGGCAATAATTCTAACGAATGTATTTTGACGATAGAATCTGTTTTGGTGAATTGATAAAATGAAACCTTTTGGTAAAATTGTTGATTGTTAAAAGTATCACCACTGTTCTGTTAAAACTGCAACGACTAAATAGAAATGTAGTACATCAATATGACAGTAGTGCAGTAATTTAATTTCTCTGATTAACTAAAAATACTTCTATTTAAAAATCATTATAAATACTTATATTCACATTTTACTCACACTATATTTACAAGTAATTGTTTCCATAAATACTATGAAAATACAAATTCCTTATAAGCTCCAGTGCATATTTCTCGTGCTTTAATGTCATAGGTATTCCAATGCTTTAATTTATCTTATGAGAAAGCTTTTAGTGCGTTTGGTTCAATAAAAATGACAACTGGAAGCGAACGAGGCACAGCCACTAAGCCATTTTAATAGCAGGCCCGCGTCTATAAATTATGTTTAATGATCACTAAAATAAAATAAATTGGAAAATACAACGCTTCGGTGTAAGTGTAAATAAATAAAAAGCGTTTCCTTTCACAAAATTAAAGGAATTACAGCGTTTTACTTATGATATTGTGATGTGAAGCGTAAACTGTGTAGGTTTCTGATACAAAACAAGTAGCTATGATTGCATATACTCAGATTTGATAAGCAGAACAGTAGGTATATTTACTTAGAATATCAAACAACTACATAAAATGTGTGAATACTTTTCTCTATGTATGCGGATTGGCGACCTAACCAACCTAATGTAATGAAAATGCTAAACTATCTCGTATTATTGCATCGATCGTATTAACGCTTAGTAAATGGTATTGAGAAAACGTATTAGCTAAGACGTTACCTTTAAAAAAGTAGATAGCTGTGAAACCTTTAATAACATATATGTACATATATATTAGGGAATTCAATGAAAAATTTAACATAAACCTTAAACATTGGACTAAATTGTAATCAATTAAATTGTGTTATGGTCTGAAGAATAAGCATCAAAATACCCGTATCCTTTAAAACTAACTTTTTCGTAAAAATGACCTTGCGTGTATTAAGCATTTCCAATATCCATTGTCTTGATGAAGTCTATAACTAGCCATTGCTTTCAATTTGCATTCTAGATTCTTAAATCAATCACCAGCATAAATTATTTTTTCATCACCACGGCGTATAATATTCCTATTTCAATATGGCGATAAATTGATTCCTGACATACCCATCAAGTTAAGGGGTAGAGCGTATTGAAATTTGCTCTTACTTTGTTCCTATCTTTTTATGGTTCATCATTTACTGTACAAGCTGTTACTTTATGGAATTCTCTGCCTATCAACATTCAAAAGGCTCAGACAATTGATTCCTTTAAAAAACAAGTAAAGGAATTTTATCTCGCTTCCCTTCAGTGAAAATTGCTGTTATTATTTCTACTACTATCACCTTTAAATATTTTGTTGTGTATTATATGTATTTGTATATAAACATTAATTTTATTATATTAAGTATGTGTATTGCGTATTTATATGTATATATATATATATATATATATGTATATACAGGGTGTTCTGTAGAGGGTCCGACAAACTTAGTGAGCGTGTTCAGGTACGTATTTAGAGAATACAAGTTGGCCAAAAAAAAATCCCTGACCTCCTATTTTTTTTTAAAGATTTTTTTTGTAAATTTTACGTTTTTCACCGAAATTGTACCTATTCACTTAAATAACATTTCTAAAATCCGTTTTAGACCGGATGTTTTCATGTGATTATAATCTCAAATGCATGCTTAAGCCACGAAAAGCAAAATTACATACAATTAGAACTACCTAACTGATGTAGAACTCATAAAGTGAAAAAATAAATTAAAGCTTGACATCTAAGTTCAACTTTCACAGTGATTTAAAAAAAAACCACTAGCGATTCTGGAGGTAGTATGCATTAAAAAAGTTCTCCATTTATCACTTATTACAACGACATAAAAAAATGCTATGATACTTATCGGCTTGTTCAATAAATGAGGTACCAACTAAAATACAAACAACAGAAATTAATCAAAATTATTTTTATTTCAAATCCTGTTCGAATACAGCTCCTCTGTTACGAATACACGCACGGCACCTACGACGTATTTCTTTTGTGGTGGTGTTTAGAGTCATTTCTGCTTTAATTTTTGCAAATGCGTCGTTAATTCTTGCCACCAATTCTTCTTTTGTTGTGATTTCGACCTCATACACCAACTCTTTAGCACGTCCCCAGACATAGAAATCGAGCGGTGTTAGGTCTGGGGACCGTGCGGGCCATTCAATTGGGCCACGCCTCCCAATCCATGAATTGGGAAAGCAGTTATCTAAATGCTCGCGTACAATGTTTCTGTAGTGTGCCGGGCAGCCGTCATTCTGAAATATGATTGCCCGGTCATCTTCAAAAATCGGCAGGTGGCTCATTAATTCCGGTAAGTCATTGATTAAAAATTCCAGGTAATTTTCGCCATTTAGTGTATCTGGGAGATAGTGGGGTCCTACGACGTCTTTCCCAATGACACCTGCCCATACATTGACCGAAAACTTGTATTGGTGTGATGTCACTCTTGTCGCGTGAGGATTTCGCGATTTCCATAAGTGTAGATTGTGTTGATTAAAAATCCCCTCTCTCGTAAATTTTGATTCATCTGTCCAGAGTATGTTCTTCAAAAAATCTTCGTTATCTACATCCGTATGTAAAAGAAAACGGCAAAACTGCGAGCGCCGCTCTTGGTCCCAAAACAAACCTGTTTGTGAACATCAGATGGGCAAGTGGTAAACCAATTATTTTTATTGTAGAGCGTGCTCTACAAAAACTACTACAATCATAAATTAAATGTACCTTGCACCGGAGTGTAGTGATAAGGATGCCTCCTATCTGCATTAATTACTGTCCAAACTTTGAATGACAAAACTCCCAAGTTACGGGCCACTTTTCTGACGCTGGTGGTGGGATCTGCATCGAACTCTTGTACAATGTTTTCATCTACAACGACGCGATGCTGTCTATTGTTCAGGCGTGGTTCCCTAAAGTGTATGGTACCAGTTTCCCGCAGTCTCCGAAAAGTGTTTGTAAATGTGGTGTGATGAGGCACACGTCTGTCGGGGTACGACTCTCTGTACATTCTTTGTGCAGCACGTGAGTTCCCATCAGCTCGGCCGTAGACAAAAACCATGTCAGCGTATTCTTCGTTATTAAACTCCGTCATGTCTTCACAGAAAGAATCCACACAGCAACAACAGCAACAGTCAACGTTAACAACAGTAAAAGTAAACAACGGATGACACTCAACAACGGTAACAGTTCAACAAATCAACGGAAAAACAAAACAGAAAAACAAATAAGTATTACGAATCGTACTCGCGTCAAACAGTGATAACAGTCAAAGCTCGACTAAATTAAATACTTACACATTTTATTGTTTAGACAACCGCCAATAACCGGTATTGGCCTTACCACGCCGCCTCTGCATTCTTTGATAGACAGAGAAAGAAGAACTTATAAGTAACAATAGTTTTATACTTGCTCGTCGTATTTGGTCCCTATTTGTTTGTTGTTATGTTGTTACCTTGAATCTTAATTTTACTCAACAAGCCGATAAGTATCATAGCATTTTTTTATGTCGTTGTAATAAGTGATAAATGGAGAACTTTTTTAATGCATACTACCTCCAGAATCGCAAGTGTTTTTTTTTTAAATCACTGTGAAAGTTGAACTTAGATGTCAAGCTTAAATTTATTTTTTCACTTTATGAGTTCTACATCAGTTAGGTAGTTCTAATTGTATGTAATTTTGCTTTTCGTGGCTTAAGCATGCATTTGAGATTATAATCACATGAAAACATCCGGTCTAAAACGGATTTTAGAAATGTTATTTAAGTGAATAGGTACAATTTCGGTGAAAAACGTAAAATTTACAAAAAAAATCTTTAAAAAAAAATAGGAGGCCAGGGATTTTTTTTGGCCAACTTGTATTCTCTAAATACGTACCTGAACACGCTCACTAAGTTTGTCGGACTCTCTACAGAACACCCTGTATATTAGTAAAATTTCTTTTTTCCCTTTTTGTTGTACACCACATTCTTCTTTTTTTTCTTTTGCTTATTTCTCTCCAGCTGAAGGTTGCCTGGAAGAGATCGCTTTCAGCGATAAGGCCGCCGCTTGTGGCACTAGTTAAGGTGCAATTTGTTCTATGTACTGTTTTTTTAATATGTGTCAACAATAAAGAGTTAATCTATCTATCTATCTATCTATCTATGGCCATAGAAGAAAACAAGTTTTTTTTTTACCAAAATAGGTAAGAATCCTGCTGAAAAGAGATCGTATATTATGCAAATTTTTACGGAAATTTATTTGTATAAGATAAATCTTTTATAAAATTTAAAATAAGTTCGAAGTGTGAAGAATGAAACCGACTTAAATACTTCGCATTTCTTTTGTACTGCAAAAATAATACTGACATAATGTTTTTTAATTGTCTGTTTTGAAACGTACTACCCTTAAAAGTTACTCATTTATATGCCTGGCGACCTTCACCGTCGCAGCCGCAGGCGTCGTATTTTTTCAAGAATCGTTCATAAATATAGCCACTGCACTATTATTCTCATATCTGAATTTTAATTAGTTGTATTAAAAACTTATTGGCTGGTTGACGTGAGCGATGTACTTACATACCTACTTGATTGTATTTTAATATACTAATAAATGTAATGAGATGATTATTTGTTTGTTTTTGTTGAACATCAAGTTCAAGAAATAATAATTCTTAGTAAAGTTAAAACTTGTTTGAAGCTGTGTCATTACATTATTATACTATTTCCTTGCTGATTAACAACGTTTAAGATAATAAAAATTATATGTGTGAAAACATTACCACTTTTTATCATCATTATCAGCTATTTTATTGCTAATCTGTTGCATCTAATCTGAGAAATATCTTACGGCTAGTCTTGGCTCTGATACAAGTAGATATGTATACGCATAAAATCTTTATAACGCTGCTTTTTTACCAACGCTGTTTCATCATGAGCAATTTATGAAAAAAAAACGTATATCACTGTATTATAGTTCCCGTAAGGCATGATTTAAACCTCAATTAACCTCAGTTTAGTTAGTTTCAGTCACCTGATGATAGAAACCTCAGTTTTCCAAAACATGTCGAGCAAATTTTTCGACTTAATTATATTGACTTAAGTGCTAGCCGGTTATTACAACTAAAATAAAAGTATAATATATTTAATTTTGCAATATTTTTATATATTAGTGTCTAACAATGTCTTCAATGTAGTCAGATATTTCCGTCTTCAGGTTTTTGAGTTTTAAAAGGATACGCAGCTCTCTCAACTTCCGCGTAGGCGTAAGCTCTTTAGAAATACGATATGTGAACCTTATTTATCTATTATCTAATCTTACTAGGACTGTCTTCCTGAAAATTTACAGTTTATTTCTATTATGCGTCTTACAATACCTGAGGATGTGTTTAGTGTACGCTTTTGAGGATTAAATGCAGATAATGACTGTTCAAAATTGTTTGTGGGTATAATAGTTCGGATATTTGCTTGAAAGCTGACATTTCCATCTGGCAAAGAGCAAAGGCTATCCATGTATAGTCAGTATCACGGATTAGCTCACAAGATATCTGCGGGATTGTCATATACTGCAACTTATTTACGATCGATATCCACTGTGATTTATAACGACAATGCTATTAGGTTTGTAAAGGTGCATGTGCATTGTGCATGACTAGTTTTGTCCTATTACGTGGACGCGGCTTTAAATCAATTCCATCGATTCGATTTTAATGCCTACTGGAATCAGATAAGCTTTGCATAGATTGTGTATTGGTTAGACTTTGAGTGGTATGTAAGCCTGAATCACATAATTGAATGGATCTTTTCTGATAAAACAATATGGCAAACATATTTTATTGTATTTCATAATGAATTTTTCTTTATATACAATACTTTTAAATTATTAAGTTTACTATTGTAATCAATACATGTACATGTATTCTGACTTGTAACTATGGAGTTATAAATAAATAATTTGTATTTGTATTGAAATTAAAGTCAAAAATAATGACTACAAAACTTTGTAGTCATTATTTTAAAATGTAAGCAGGTACTATTATTTTACTAATTTATTCTGATTTTGTAAGTTTGGTAGCGACACTAGTTGTTTAATTGATGATAACACATTGCAAGTGTTATATAGTGAAAGAGTAAACCATAATAGTAGTTTATGCAACTGTCATATAATTAAGTTACTATTATGAAACTCGCTGCGCTCGTTTCATAAACTCACACTCGTGTTTTAATACCCGTGTTATAAAAAATAAATAAATAAATAAATAAATATTTCGGGACATTGCAAACAGCGCCATCTAGCCCCACACTAAATTATATATACAGCATACACTACTTTATTGTTATATGCAGTTGCATACACTACTTTATCTTCACTAATGCATTGATAATTTATTAAATTAAATTCACGCGTACGTGTATTGTGACAGTGATTTTGCCGCCATTAAAATCTAACCAACGAGAGTGCTGCGCGACCAACCTGATTGGCCCTGCAATCAGGTTGGTCACGCTTTTTCGATGTTATAATGAGCTATTACGATATCGATGTGGATATTATAACATCATGTGAAATTGCTTAAATTGAGTGTTTTGTTGTCTGCGCTATAACAGTAGTAATTATAAGTCAAGTATTGGAAACATAAGTAGAATGAATGTGTAAGTGTAATGAACATTAGTGTAGATAAACAGATTTTACTGCCTTAAACTGTCACTAGAGTAAAGCAAGTCGTTACTTTGTCCCGTGCCATCTTTATTCGTATTTAAATCACAGTTGGCACCGCGATGAGGATGTTTAATACACCTTTTAATTGATACGTTACGTACTGAGTTATTGTATCTGATCTCTGGCCGGCGAATACCGCAGGCAATTCTATTGGCCAATTTATTTATATTGATTTCCATACTTCCATCCACATATAGTATAGATAACTTTGACTACTTTATGTGCTCGCACTAAAAGGCTCACAGACGTACTTTACCATAAATTAATAAATGAGATGACTCGACCATATTGTATTATAATGGGCCTGTTCGCTTTCTAGTTTATTTTGGGATAGGCATTGAGTTATTCTGTTTCATTTGCATATCACTTAACCTTGTTTGCTCAGAACTAGCTATATTGTTTTAACCTTTTTTAATGAATCAAGCTTGTACTATTACGTACGGTGAAGTAATCTTTACAATGCAAATAAAGGTAGGTTCCGCATAAGGTCTTGCAAGATTCAAGTTTCTATAAGAAATTGTGGTAGTGCATGCTTGCAGGTGATCTACCCGCTAGCGAACGGTGTAAAAAAGCCGCCACCTCCCGAGAGCTCTTCTTACTTAGCCGTAATTAATTAAAACAGGATCGTTGGTAACCAAACTCACCAGTTTTTGTGAGACGCATTACGTCAGGCCGGGCGAATGCCGCCAGCTCGCTACCGGGCATGCCGTTTGGGCGGTTCAAATAATATGACGAAGTGTATCCGATAAAATTATTATTAATTATACATTCTGCTATTGATCGATAGATTCTGCCAGTTTTTCTTATACGTACATCTGCAAAAAATCTTGATGCTAATACTAATTTGTTTCAAGTCTCCAAAAACAAAGATAAAACATCAAATATCCATTTATTATCACGTTAAGATATAAAACAGCATAAACGACTATTCAAAGTGTTTTTGTTTCCCATTTAAACGACGGATTTATGGTAGTCCGTTTGTCTGGCTTTAAGGTCAGATTGTGACTGCTATAATTTTAGAGATGTGTCAAGTTACCGAAAGTCGCATGCGCTACGCGACGCTTTCGGAGATATTATGGATATATCATCGAATTATGCAGTTATCTATCGAGAGGGAATGCCACTAGCGTGAGAACCGGCCGTGGACTCTGCCAAATTATTCAGAATACGTTCGATCCACGTCCTTGGTGCGTGACCGGCGACTGAATGACCGAGCAATGCCGGAGAACACCACATTGTATTACTTTGCACGTACTCGCAACCGACGCTATATTAAGTATCTATAAAAATGCTATATCTCGATCTAGACTGTTATGGTATGCAAATTGCCTATTATTTAGGTGGCTTTCCATCTTCTCAATAGTTTGCGTAGTCACTTATATATTTTATCATTATTACTACACACTCGAGATTCTAAAGTCGCTTTAGATACCTACTGTATGTATCTACTTCTCAGGTATGTTCGTAGGTGAGATCAGACTAACTCATATTTCATCTTTCACAACCTCCAGCCACCTACGTATTTATTGTTCGGCGGTAAAAGATGATTACTCGTAAATTATTCCCATTATATTAATTAAGTTTTTAATATAAATAATGGTCTTACGGGTGAATGAGGCAGAGACGAGACGGGTACAGCACGTGAATCGCAGTTAAACGATTAAGACGAATAAGCCGTATCGAATTCGATTATGGTTCGGCATCGTCGAGTGGAGCTACCGATGACAGTATCGGGAATGCGATTTAAGATTTTGGAAGTTCGATGTGTATGTATAATTAGAGGTACGGGAGCGAGTAGTTAGTGCGAGGGGCGGGTTGTCCACGTAACGATAAATCATAAGTGCACAGGACCACGGGGCGGGCACGGGGCGGAGCGACTCATTTTTAAACGGTTTTTTGAGTTTACAGGCGGCCAATGCAAGAGTAATTCGGGCATCCTTTTCTGGCGCCTTGAAATGGCGACACATTTTCGTTAATTAGGACAACCATGATTACGCCTAATTTTCCGGACAACGACCTGACAAGTGGCTATGCAAAAAGTGGTTTCGCTAAAATTTCCTCTCGTTTTCGGTTGCAGAATGGTTCCAATAACCGCGAGTTTTAGTTTTGAAGTTAAAAGCCCTTTATTAGTGCGGGATTCCATTTCCATCGCGTGATTTGGAAGAGGTTTGTTGGAAAAAGTTGATGAGTGTTTCTTGCAGTATTGTCGCCCTAATATAACTAATTAATACCCCCGACGTCGGGCGCAGGCTGGCCGCGGTCGCTACGTGCTTGCATTCTGCTTTTTGTATGCTCGCGTCTCTATTGTTCTCTGCCGGATCACAAGATGTTTGCCCTTAATTCCTTCTCACTGCAGCATCAGCTCTGAATACTGATTGATGTAGGGTTAGTGACATAGCCTTATGATGAATAGCTGCTGTGTTATTTATGTGTCGTAATATGTTAACACGTATACACAAAAGGACAAAGGTAAATACAAAAATCTTAGTTTTCAAGATCTATTTTGAATAGTAGTTTTACCTTTAGCTTAATTAAGCAATTTCTAAAGTCATGTCAGTAATGATAGTGATAGTTATTGTAATGATAGCGATCAACGAAGTCAGTGCTCTGTTTATGGTACAATGCGTGAGAATCCCTGTGTCATGAACCTTGCTCATTTCTTACTTGACTGATGACTCGTACACAACACTATTATACTTGTGTACCAAGTCTAGGTAAGCACTACTTTGCGAGTTTTGTGTTGTTCCAATATTTAGTTTATGTTCCAAATATATAAACTCAAGATAACAAACTCTAAAACTAACAATGATTTTATAAATATGTGTTAGTTTCTCTTTGTGAGTCATGTTAAATGCAGACAAAAATACACATTTTATATATGAAATAATATGTGTTTTTGTGTTATACATATGCATTGGACTAAAATGCAGCGCATTTTTTACAAGAGCTATAAAGCTTAATATATAAGCGGTTCTCTGGCAAGTACCGGTGTAGATCAATGGTTGCTTGATGCAACCTGCATACGGACCTCATAAACTTGGATTCTACGAATTGACACAGTTCATTTTACGACATCGACTAATATAAACCATACTTTGTGGCATTTTCGAGCGGCGTTTTAGATGTGACAGGAAATGTCGAGAATGGAACTTCGTAAAATTGTATTTTCTTTTTTTACGAGGAAAATGTTAATTTGTTTATTAGTTTGTGGTGTTGACAAGTTAATTGCGCGACTTTCACCTTGATATACAGTTTAATTAAAACATTTTTATTAATCAGAAATGTCGATATATGATTGTATAAAGTAAATCTATAAAAACATTTCAATTTTCTTATTTTTTATATTGAAAAAACAATGACGCCCACATTATAAATTTGTCATCGTTAATATTTGAAAAAATCTAGTTGGTATGTATACGTGTCTCCAAGTGGATTGGGACATGTCACTATAAATATTCATACACATAATAGAGCCACAAAACATGATATTATTTGAAATGTTTGATAATATTTAAAATAGTGTATAACTAGGAACGATCACCTCGAGGGCGTTACTATCTACATATTTATACCAGATACCATTTAGAACCAGTTCCTCTCGCCACTCGATTCTAACAAGAATTTGGACTCACACAAAAATAAATACTGTCCAAGTAACATGAGAAAGGTAAAATCATCATATTAAAAAACACGTGCCCATCAATTTTAGGCTAAAGTAGGCAGTAGATAAGATACATTTTTCTATGCATAATGGGTCAGTAGTTAATTCAGAATAAAGTTGGAAATGAAAAGCTATACAGCAGTATTTATTATGACATCGGACAGTAAAGTACAAAATTGATTTTATCGAGGTTCACGTGTATGCATAGTTTAAATTTCTACACAGCTCTGTTAACCTCCGCTGTTAGAGTAATTACTAGCTAAGTTTGACTTTAACTAGATAGGTTTGCGGAACATTTTACTTCCAAGAATTTACTTACCTTTCCAACATCCACGTTTAAAGCCTTTGTTAAAGATACAGCTTTTTGCGATACTTGAGAACAACGCGTTTAACTTGTATCAATCACAATAAATGCGGTATTTCCTATCGACCAACGGCCAATAAATTGTAATTCTATTTGTAGCAAACTTAATATCTCGGGCTCGGCAAAACAATTTATTAAACTACGGAAACTGAAAGAACAAATTAATTCTTAGTATAAATGCTAATAGGCTATTACGCGCGCACCATTACATGGCTGTCAGTTTAGAGTACACTTTACATTTAGTTGGAATCTTCCATTATATTTTATTTAATTAAGTGGCCTGGACTGAAATTTTATCTGTAACAATATATTTGAGGTAAATCGTGAGAAGTAACAGTGATTTGCATGTAATTAAGACTAGTTTATGTGCCGTAGTTTCGAGTACAACGCGGCGTACTTACTATTTATTGCCACTACAGTTACGCAGTTTCTTATTATGACTACATTTGCGAACGCAGCAATGTATACTTACGGTCAGGTATAAGTTTATCTTCTACTAAAATTTAAAAAAACGATTTTTTTTTTTTAAATAACACGAACACTAGTGAGTGTTAGCAACCAAACTGTACGTTATAACAAATATACACTCCAGGGTTGTTAGTGTCTTGATGAGGGTAATATTATTAAACTGTAAATTGTTTCTCTTGAGTGCAAAGTATAGAGCTAAGGTTAACGACAATAGTCTGTTAAAGATAAGCGTGAGCTTTTGGTCTGGAGTCTCTGAGTAATAGTGAAGATAGGTACTATCTGCTCACATGAAGGGAATGAAGGACAAACGCAATGACAACACATCTTAGAGACGCCTTATTATAGTAGAAAAATCAACATAATATACAAGGTGTAACAGAAGGGTGTGACAATATTAAAGAGTATACATATATATCATGTAAGGAGTCATATACCAAAATATGAAAAATTAAATCGCATATATTTTTTACCATACAAAAATTAGATAATATTTTTCACTTGATTTCGTGGCAGCCCTAGCGAGTGACGAAACCGAAATAAGCACACATTCTTTCATCCCGTTCTAGTATTAGTTTTAACGCAACGTATTCTCTCTCTCTCGCGCTCTCAGAGAGACACCGCCGCGCCGTGTCATTTGTCAATGAAAGAAAAGTCAATGAACGCTCAAAATGATAACATGCAGGGTTGCAAGTCTTAAAGTTTTAATGAAAGTTCAACTTATGATTACTCGAAATCTATGACACTTAGAATTCTGAAACCTAGTGAGCTGTATTCTATATATACATAGGTATGTATAGTATAAGTATTGTCACACCCTTCTGTTACACCTTGTATATAATATCTTTTATCTACACTAATGTTGTAACATTCTACTTATGTTTCCAATACTTGACTTATAATTACTACTGTTATAGCACAGACAACAAAACACTCAATTTAAGCAATTTCACATGATGGTATAATATCCACATCGATATCGTAATAGCTCATTATAACATCAATAAAACGCGACCAACCTGATTGCAGGGCCAATCAGGTTGGTCGCACTTTATTGATGCGCGCAGCTGCGCTCTCGTTGGTTAGATTTTAATGGCGGCAAAATCACTGTGACAATACACGTACGCGTGAATTTAATGTTTCGCAATGTGTTTTTTTTAATACAAATTAAAAGTTAAAAATGGATAGCGACGATGGTATTTGTACGCCTCCGGATATTCTAGAATTGGCAACAAAAGTAACTCACAATCTTTTGCCAGAAAAAAAAATATATGAATAATTAACTATTGTCAGCTTTTACTCGTGTTGTTTGATTAATTGCATTAGTGAAGATAAAGTAGTGTATGCAACTGCATATAACACGGGTATTAAAACACTCGTTACTATTATGAAACTCGCTGCGCTCGTTTCATAAACTCACACTCGTGTTTTAATACCCTTCATTATATGACAGTTGCATAAACTACTATTAAGTTGTCTTTAGTGTGTGTCATTATTATCAAATAAGTTGTATTTTAAGTAAATAAGTCAGTTAATTTTATCAAGAGTAAATTAAACTTTAACTTCCAAGACTAGATTTATAATGTAAAAAAGTACCATATATTGTATCGTAAAGGTTTGATCACTGAATTTAATACTGTTTAACTAATAAATATTACTTCACAGTCCACATAAAAAAAACATACTATACATCTATGTATGTACCAATTCAATCTGCCGGTAACGCTATGTGATAAGATAACAATTTTAAATAATAATTTATAATATGATACTTGCGTACATGTATGGTTATAATTTTGTTAGAATTTTAATATATATTTCGTGGCTTGTAAGACATTTTTTATGAGTAAATAACTCTAACTTTGTCTTAACAAACGGGTAGATTCAGCAGAAATGGTTTGTATAGACAATAGGTACATAGTCAGCGTCTTGGTAAGCGAAGTGTAAAAAGATTTATGCAACGATGGCTGGATTATATAAGAAAAATAGGAAAAACATCTGGGCAAGAACAGCGCAAGACAGGGAGTATTGTCGTAAGAGGGAGGAGGCCTATACCCCGCAGTGGGTCTCATTAGGCTGATGATGATGATGTAGTTAGCAGTCTAGACAATATTGTCTACGTTTAAGTGTTTTTATGGACTCATCCAGCCTGTTTATAGGCGTCGGACACAATGCTGTTAATATCTCATGTACATTTATTACATTGATTGCAAGCGTTGCATTCAGTTGAGGCGTCCGCACTAGACGCTTCATAAGTAACGTTTTATATGGCTCAGTTGTTGCTTGACTTCTGATAAAAAAAATCTATCTCGTTATATTTTTGCTCATAACTTTTGTGAATCGGCAACAGTTAATTTATTTATTGTTATTTTTAAAAAAATAACAATAAATAAATTAACTGTTGCCGATCAAAATCAAAATCAAAAATATATTTATTTACCATGGAAACATTAAATACATTGGTGCACTTATAAGTAAAATATGAAAGAATTATTCAGGTTATAGATTAGTTTTAGTTGCATTTAAGTAGCTGTGGTTTAGGAAATAAGTATACAATAGCATGCAGCGTTGATTACTTTAACCGTAGCGTTGTGACTATAAAGTATACAATAGCATGCAGCGTTGATTACTTTAACCGTAGCATTGTGACTATAAAGTATACAATAGCATGCAGCGTTGATTACTTTAACCGTAGCGTTGTGACTATAAAGTATACAATAGCATGCAGCGTTGATTACTTTAACCGTAGCGTTGTGACTATAAAGTATACAATAGCATGCAGCGTTGATTACTTTAACCGTAGCGTTGTGACTATAAAGTATACAATAGCATGCAGCGTTGATTACTTTAACCGTAGCATTGTGACTATAAAGTATACAATAGCATGCAGCGTTGATTACTTTAACCGTAGCATTGTGACTATAAAGTATACAATAGCATGCAGCGTTGATTACTTTAACCGTAGCGTTGTGACTATAAAGTATACAATAGCATGCAGCGTTGATTACTTTAACCGTAGCATTGTGACTATAAAGTATACAATAGCATGCAGCGTTGATTACTTTAACCGTAGCGTTGTGACTATAAAGTATACAATAGCATGCAGCGTTGATTACTTTAACCGTAGCATTGTGACTATAAAGTATACAATAGCATGCAGCGTTGATTACTTTAACCGTAGCGTTGTGACTATAAAGTATACAATAGCATGCAGCGTTGATTACTTTAACCGTAGCATTGTGACTATAAAGTATACAATAGCATGCAGCGTTGATTACTTTAACCGTAGCGTTGTGACTATAAAGTATACAATAGCATGCAGCGTTGATTACTTGAACCGTAGCTTTGTGACTATAAAGTTATGTTAATATTCTTCTTATTTTTTTCGGCAAAGAGAGCAACAGTATAAATGTTATGTTTGAAAATTCGTCTTAGTATTCTTATATATCTTGTTTTTACTAACAAATATTCATAAGTAGCTTGTTTTTTCTTGCAAAAACTGCATTGTTAATTGTATCCCGACTCCAATAACCCGCCCGCTAGAGCCGGACCGCAGAGTACGGTCCCAATAAATCATTTAGCTCTAACTCGTAGCAAAGTCGTTCGTCATTTTATTCGTACATTTGCTGGGTAGTAAAATGCGGGCTATTTTAGTGTACGGTGGACAATAGCTGGCCGAGTACGAGAGAAAAAAAGAAAAAAGAAAAGTCTGAATAGTCCTCCACGGCCCACACGCCTGTAGCTGTGGCCACTCAATCGTTCGTGTTCCTCTACTGGGATACTAAATATATAGAGTCGGTTTGCTGACTATATTTTAAACTATTAGGTCTTTACCTATGAAATTGCCGATTTGTTTGTCGAAATTGAGAAACATGATATTTCCATACAAACATTTTTAATGTTTGTATGGAAATGTTTGAACATATTTAGATGCAATTGATAACTATAGTTAGATGGAAAAAAGCTATGCACTGCATATATCAATTTCACAAAAACAGAGTATATGACAAAAATATACCTAGTTAAAGTAGTGAAACCGACGACACATTGAAAGAGGTGTTTTCAACGACTTCCCTGTATGTAATATGCCCCAGTAATACATTTTTTTTATCTTAATGGTATATAATTCAACAATTTATACAATAAAAAAGCTGTACGTAAAAGTTACAAACAGATTAAAATGTAAGAAAAAAACGGCAATTTCATAGGTAAAGACCTATTATATGAACCTACAGTTTCATTTACGCCTATCGAACTTACCTAAAAATATACGTCTGTCCATGTTTCATCTCCACGAAAAGTATGAACGTTACCATGGGGCGCGCGTTGATGTCTTTTATATTGGCAAAATACATCGAGAATTTTTACTTTTCACTGTTATAAAGCGCCAGTAAATGTACTCATAATAACATTAATTGTATAATTCTAAGTTCATATGCTTTTTTTTGTATTTTAGAATAACAGTTACATTCGTTTTTAATAATTTTGGTACATATTTATTTCCTACAACATATATCAACGTGAATATATTTATATTGATTGCAGTACATATGCCAGCACCTGTTATTTATTAAAAAAACTATCAGTTGAACTGTTAGTCACATCAGTCCATGGATCTCCTGTCCTATTTACTTCGAGCAATGACACAGCGTTAACTTTCAAGAGATACTTCGATTCTTTAGAAGTTAAGTTGGAGGTACTGCGAGGCTAACGAGTCAAGATTGACTTGAGTGCTTCAATACATAAATACTCCGCGCCTTAATGATTTATAAATAATATTCAAAGAAACAATAAACGTTCAGACGTTAGGAATTTGTTATACCTATGTTGCCGGGAACAGGAAAATGTTTAAAGACATGCGGGCTTCGTTTATAGTTCGGTTTTGGTATTAAAAATTACATGTACGGGAAATTCTTTAAAATACATTTTCATTTGTGACCACAACAAGTGGTAAATAAAATAAGTGATGCGTAATGCTTGTATGAAAAGTTTTTAAGCCACCTTTAGAGCAATTGACTTACAGTATGTAAGTGAAGTAAATTCGCGTGTGAGTGGTAAACTAAAGTTCTGTGAATTAACTTTTTATAACTTACAATTTACTTGTAACCAGTAATAAATTTAATTTAAAACAAAAGATATCTTAAAATATTCACACATATCTATATATTGGAATTCGTTGCTCTTATTTATAGTGATTGAGAAGAAACCATTTAAATAATTAGGAATGTCCCCATCGACTCGAGCTTACGAGTCATGATGTCCCATTTCTAACATGGCTTAATTATTGGATCCGGTCTTTGGTTACTTATAAAAACAAACATTTAAATTTGTTACGTGAGTCGGAAGGCTCCGCCCACGCCTCTTGTACTACACGTTTCCCATATTCAATTCAAATAGACCTATTGGAAGCGACCGTTTTTAGATTTCGTTCAAAATCTCTACCAACTATTTATGTAACTAGACGACAGTTAAAATACAGTTACGTCGTATGAATGGAATATTTGAATATTATATTGCTTTCTTTGTAAAGTTATGCATATTAACGAGAACAAAGGACGCCTGTTTTTCGTCTGAGGCTCGTATTGGTGACTGGAAATAAAGACGTCTGACTAAATGGGCACGTTTTAAGCCCTTGTTTATTGACAGTAGAAAATATTACTTTTCTTGAAAGCGGATAGTACCTACTCGGCTCACGAGCTAGGTATCCGCATGAAGTTTCTCTCTCAAAGTATTCTATTTGTTATTTGAACAATACATTGCCTACACGACGTGCGACTCAATGCCTTTCAAGTCAGATTAAGTTAGGGAAGGCGCATTATTAATAACAACCAATAACTTAACTGCGGCTTGAAATATCCAAGTTACTTTTGCTTAAGCGACACTCATATATTATCTGACCTGAGAATGTGTTTCCGGATCGAGCGAGGTTCTGTCGGTGCCTTTCGGATTATTCTATTATTCTTTGCAACATGGAGATGTTTACGTCAAGAAATCGCTTATTTACTCTCTCTCAAAGTAAAGCTACTTCTAGTTACAATTTTATACTAAGTTTGTTTTATTTCTATAATGGTTGCAATTCTGTTAGTCGCTCAGTTTGTTTTCGATTTGTACCTTGAAATTGAAACATCTGAGCTACTTTATGGCACACATTAAAAAGTAAAATAAAACGCGTCCTGTTGAAATTTTATGCGCATGTAAAATCAAATTTAAACAAATGTAAGCGTGACAAGGGTCGTTTTAAAGCTTTTAATGCATCGCATAAAATACTCCCATATCTTTTTGTGTATTAGCAAGAACAAAAAACACGTTCAATCGAATGGAATCATCACAATTTAAGCTAACATAGAACTAGACAGTTTTTGTAATCCAATTTGCATTAGGTACCTACTAAATTATATTAGTTCGAAAAACAAGTGAAGTAAATTTATAGCAAACTTTGATTCTGCATGAAAACAACAGTCCATACATTCATCAATGTCACACAAAGCAAGCTACAGGAAGACAACATTTCATCAGAAAGCTCTTGTTACCAGTATTATATAACAGTCTGCAAGCCATCTAATTTATCGCTTGCTCCACATAACACTACACAGGTTTAGCAAAATACTTTGCCAGTTGAAATAGACTGTGAAAACAAGCCGTAGACAAAGTGGAAACAACTCCGAACACTTTGTATAATTCAATCTGGAACGATGCTCTAGTCAAACGACCCGATTTATCTTGGAAACAAAAGCAAGTAGATTAAAGTATTTATGGTGTTGGCAACATATCGTCGGAGGTTGTTACCTCTTTTATCTCTTACCTCGCTTAATGCCTTGCTCGGTCTCGGGAAACCTTTTAAAAGGTTCGCTCATCCCTCCAGCTACGAAGCTCATATTGTGATACAAGTTTTTGCCGCCAACGTTTTATTTTGTTGATGTTTTACTTGAACTGTGAATGCGTTTTGTAAAGCAGATGCCGGGTATGTAGTGGAAAGAATTTCGCATCAACATTTTGTTCGCGTATGAGTGATGTTTAGTTTTTGCGTTGTAGGAGCTCGGTGCGAAGTATAATTGTCTTAATTTGTACTTAGTAGTCAAACAATGGCATTCCGAGTCTTCAATAGTGGCATCTGCACTGACAACGAGTCATATTTCAATGTGGAGTTATCAAAGGATCTTTATCTTCAGATGGAAATATATCTTCCCAATACTTAACGCCTTTGCATTGTAGTTGGATTAATTACTTTGTATATAATACATATGTTGTTGGAAAAAAAGTGTCCAAAAGTTAAGTTCTTTAACTTACTCGTAAAACAAATAAAAAAATGTGTGTGTACTTCTGTTTCATATATAAAACGGAATTAAGTTATTGAAGAGAACATATAGGTACGATTCGGGAACGTACTAACTCTGAATCAAAGTTAGGTTATGTTCAACAACTATACCTATAAAATAATTAGATCAATTAGATCAATACATTATTATAAATATAGAACAAGATTACCTATGTGCGCTTCCAACGGGCCTCGAACTAGGCCAGGCCTGTATCTCAGTGGCCCAAAACAGAATTATTATTTGATTTAAGTATATTTTCGCGCGTATCAGAAGATTTTAAATACAAAAACAAGATAGAATTCACATAAATATACATAGTACAGTTTAGTGGAGATAATCGAACAAATGCTTAGGTACATCTCAAAATCATAGTAAGTAGTTAGTATTGAATCAAAGCGCACAACTTCCATTATCCGACTACATAGTGTATAATCCCAACATTGCTTAATCTTACCTTGCTTGTCAAGGGTTTAGATACCATATATATTTACTGAACACTGAACAGTGAGGCGCTTATAACTTTATTCTGGCAACTCTATGTTACGTTACTATTTAACATGGTTTGAAATTTGTTTTAGATTATATCAGTCTATGGTTTCTTACATTATATTTATTTTAAATCTTGTTAAGTGATCCAGATTAAAATGAAACTGCTCTAAAAATGTATTGCAATGTTTTTTTTATATAAAATACCAATTAAAAATAAATTAGTAATGAGGAAACAAAACATGTTACTTTAATTTATTTCAGTATAATATTTATGTATTAATAAGTATAAACACTAATATAGTATTTGTCAAAAATATTATGATATTTTCGTAATATGTTTATAACACACATGAGTCACAAGTCTTAATCTTGTCCGAATCACCGTTACATAAAAAATTTACTGCCTGCTAGGCATTTACAAAAAAAATACCACATTAATTATGTTTTTGCGTCCCTACTCTTTTAAGAAGCATTAAATTGAAAGGTTAAATATCTGTTAATATGTGTGATGCTATTTTTAATTATGTTACAAAATGTTAGCGTTTTGTCAGTTTTGCGAATTAAAAGTTTTAACTCCGTTGCTTGCAATATTATAATATAGCATTTTTTGGAAATCTACAATTATTTGATTGTATTCAACGTTTTGTTTATCTCGGTATATTGTTTATTTTTCAACGTTATATTGCTGTTTGGAAAAAAACAGAAATCCTACTAATGATAACAAGCCAAATAATTCAGTAAATAAAAAATATTAAATAGTAGAAATCGAGCAAAATAAAAATAAATACCACCATATTGCACAATATTACTCAGTTAATATAATAATATTGATAATATTACTCAGTTAATATGTACCTTAACTTCCAACTAGATAAATGCAAAACTGTGGTGTAGAAAGACACTAGAAAATCCAACGATACGAAAACTAAAAATACATACTAAGGACATATACATGAGACATTTACCATGCATAATTTTGAAAGGTACCATGTTATCATTTGAATTTATTTATGAATATATATTCAATATTCAATATTCAATATTCTTCCAACTTGTAATCATACCAAATATTTTAAATCATCTTTACATAACTAGGAGTTATAAGACTTATATGAATGATCGTACCAGTTGTTGTTAGCAATCTCTTGTACTTTATGCGCCTATGTTCTGATACTGAATCAATTTATAAATGTGATACTGTTTATGATCAGTATAAGGTGTCTTTGCAGTGCTAGGTTACATTTAGGCCTAAACATTGTTTGTCATGAAACTTTTGCAAATAACATGTTATTTACTTAATTGCTTTAATTGAAGGAATTTGCTGTAAATTATTCAATTTTCACAAATATGACTGGAGACTATTATGTATTTAATATGTAATATTTACGTTTTCTTATAATTCGTTAACCTATTGTTTTACTCGAAATGTTAACAGTCGTAATATCAATTAACGTTATGGTCGAAAGTTTACATGTACTAGTATGTATTAAAATAACCATTTGTTTTTAGCTCAAAATGGCAATTTTTCGTGGGTGTGAAATGGAAAGCAACACAATGTTACTTTCTATAAAGCTGTAGTTTGTTGTGTGTTTGTTTAATTGATTGTATTATACTATCATATTTATTTACAAAAATATTTGAAAAAAGAAGTGGATTGATTAATTTGTAATAGCATAGATAGACTGATTAGACAACCCTGTCACAATAGCATGTACTTCATAATGTTAAAGTAATAGAAGCCGGTAGAAATAATTTACGGGGCATTTGCTAATATTATTTAATAGCTCCGTTTGCCTATAATTTGTGGTATGTATAGATTTAGAGTCTGTAGCAAGGCGCCGGTTCATGATTTGAATGGCGTGCTGTGATTGGCGCGCGCCGGCTGCGCAGGCGCCTGTATTTAGGTCACCGCGTAGGACTAGACTAGCAACAGCTTTTGTAACCAAAACTATTCAGCTGCATCGCAATCATTTTGGAATTGTGTTGGTTCACGTGCATACGTTTATTGACTTATCAATGTTGTCCGTTCGACAGCCAGACCTTATATATCTGCTTTCTGTTGTAAGATTTGGTTTTGTAGTTTGCGACAAAATGAACCTGAAATCGATAAAACAAACTTTGTTGTTCCACATTCTCGTGTATACCGTCGACTAAAGAAACTTTACACTCTCTGACGCACACAATCCTTCTCTGATTCCAAACGCGTACAAAAGTCTCTCCTATTCAATGGCGTCCTATTGTAACAGTCCGGAGACTTCACAAAAAGCACACTTGCGAAATGACTTACGGCCGAGAGCTTAAAATTTCAATGCTGCGTACGTTTCGGTTAATCGTAAATTAGATTTAAGCGGAGAATGCCAGATTCATTCCATCTAGAGGCCGTAAAATCTAAACTGGGATTTCTAGAAAAGTGCGAGAGTCTGAAATAATCATAGGAGGTCTGAGCACAATAGGTTTAGCTCGTCTCAGCTTGGAGGGCACGTATGCTCGTAAATACGACGTCCCTTATTATTAGCAGGCATTGTTTGCCGGGCTGGGTACAGTCAGCGACGTCGGTGCAGCGCCGGCCCGCTGCTAACTGCCTGGGAGCTCGCGCGACGCCTCCTAACTTATACCTGAATTATGGATTTCAGATAATTGTTTGAAACTCTCATATAATATGAAATGCATTATTTATAAAGTTATTTCTATAAATAACTTTATAAAGGAAGAGGAAGCTCTGTGAATGAAGTTATTTATGTTCCCGTGATTGTGTGCCTCAGCCGCGGCGTTTGAGATGATTTCTCGTTGGGCGAAGATTTAATGCGGTTATTACAGTGGTGTGGGCGAGTGTACTCCCTAGGTCCCGTCGGATATCCGACACTGGCTTTAATATTCAGTCCCGGTCGGGCCATATTGCACAATTCAATCCTAAATAAACTCGACACCGTAATTAGCTACGGCGCTGATGAATTTATCGATCAACATTAAAACCTAATGCACCGTAATTAATATTTTTATATCCCTCTAGTATTCATTCACGGGCCTTTTAATTAAAATTCAAATTTCACTTGATGAGAGTCGTTGCGGTCAAATGATGGTCGGCCGATATGCATACATTGTATAGTTAAATGTGTGCTCTAACAGAGCTCGTGGCTCAACTTGTAAAGTGCATCTTTAAATTATAATCATTGAAAATTCTTGGGAAATTAGACTTTAGCTACTTATTAATAGCGCTCTCGTCCGGTTGAAAGTGACAACTTGGTTGAGCACTCTAGAAAATAGCTAGCAATTTGTAAGTTGAGGAAACGCTAATTATAGGAATCGTTATATTCGCCGAGGTTCCTGCGAAAGGAGTGAAACGCACTCATGCCATTCGTTTGTGTCTTCATTATAATTTAACGGAATAGTTTTGGTATATTAACAAATAACCGTGTTTATTTTATAAAATACAGTTTTTTATCATTTTCTAAGCCGTGATCAGTTTTTGATGTTGTTTTCACCAAACATGTGAACCAACCACAAGTGTAACTGTGTGTGTAGGCATATCGACGGCCGTCATTCTGACTAAATGTAAATCCAGGCGTGATGCAGTGAGTTCAAAACTTTCCTTGCATAAATAATAACGTTTAATAAACCTATAATATTGAATCGTTTAAAAGGCCGCTGTGGCTCAGGTAGGGGCTTGTGGGTCCGAATTCAAACCATTCATCTTTTAATCTGACAAGTTCTATTGTAGTCAGCAGCAGGTATCGCTTTTGTGGGAGACCGAGCTCTTAACTATTTGTTATACTTGGCTTTACTTGTATGAATGTTTGGGATCTCACCTATACCTATATATTTCTTGGTACGTGGATTCGGTTTTGCTCGGCAAAACATTTGATTGGCATTTGTGTTTAACTACTTTTTGCTGTAACTGGGCTTGTTTTCTTCATAACTGTCTATATTTAGAACCTAAATAAGTAAACGATAAATGTTTTTTGTCGGTTTATGGACTACTAAAAAAAATAGGCTAAGATTTTACTTTTTAAATATTTTTCTTTTTATTTCTTAATTTAAATTTAAATTTTGTATAGCTTTGTTTCCGTAAGATGAGTTTTCCAACCTCCTAAAAAAAATGTTTCCCTGAAGGAATCAGCTGCTACAACACGAGAGACTACTTTCTCTCAGCGTAGCAGCTGCTCGACATATTTTTTGTATTCTAAAATGTCCTATTTTAAATTAGATTATAAATAATTGTAAATATTTATTATAAGAACTTGTGTGTCCAATAAACATTTATTATTATTACTCAAATAGTAATAATGCAATCAAAAAGTAGTTTTAAAACCATACATGCGAATAATTTATCTCTAGTATAACTGCATAGCATAAGCTCCAGTTCTTGGAATGCAAAAATATGAGCAAATTACTTGTAGCCTACAGATATGTATGGTATAATAGCTCAGTGTTGCAGAGTATTAGTGCAAAAGTATAAATCAGCAAAGAGCCTGTAGCATATCAGAGGTATATATTTTTACGCGAGAACTTAGAGAACTTAGGTTTATTTTTAAATGAGTACTTAAAAATCGCATATATATAGGCATAGATAGGGTCACATAAAACGGTAAACAATTGTTCATGAGTGTTGATTAAATCCAGAAGTAATTATTTACCTAGAGTGGGGCAACATATGTGCAGCAATCGTTAAATCATATCAAGGGTGGTCTACAATGATGTCTTAAGCCTCAAAAAATTGGACTCTAGAACCTACCACTTTCAAACGAGCTCACCTACCATGTGTAGCGTAAATAAAAGCAACGCGGCTCCCATTAAAAGGCAGTCGATTAGACAACAAATTACGAGCAACAAGAATGACTTTTTAACATCGATCCATCAGCCGCGGCCGCAGATAAGGGCATATACCTGTCACAGTAATAAGTATTAAGGCTTGACTCATACAGGAAAAAAACACAAAAAGCCTTGTAATGGTATGGGTTTTGTAGCTGAATATTTTATCTGGATGGGGTTGGTTTTATGTATCTCTGTTAAAGTTTTTGTTGAAAAAGCGTACTATAGCCACAATACAAGCATTATTTCATGATTTGAAATCAAATTACAAGCATTCTTTCATGATTTTTGTAAATAACTTGTAGTTTAAGACAGGATGTGTGAAAAGACCAGAATTTAATAGTCTATCATGAAACTATACTTAGCTTCACAACAGCTATTTTCAAAAACAATCTGGATTTATCAATCGTGTTTGCAAGTACTAAAATATATTTCGACAGTAACAATCATTAGATTTAAAGCTATTTTGTTCAGACAAATATCTACAAATCTTAGCCGATAGGGTGTGTCCTTAAATAGAGGTGTCTGTATTTTAAATTAGTTCGTGCAAATTAAAGCAATTTTGTAATTGCAAACAGTGGTACCGAGTTTACATTGGCATTTAATGAGAGAAAAAAGGTAAGCTACTTAAATTACTTCGGTGTTCTTTTTGCACCTCCTATTTTGCGTTAAGTAATTCACTTGAATAGGTGTTACAAAGGAGTCACGGCCTAAGTAAATACTTACTATATGGAACTATAAGTTTATGTCCACTGCGATATACATGCTAAATGTTTATTGTACATAATTTATTATTCTAGGTTTACCCTAGATTTTAAATTACATAAATATCCAAAAAAATGTAGAATCAAAACTGTTGATACAGAAATCTTCCTTATACGAGTAAGTTGATTTGAATGCTATTTTAATCGTTACCCTGTAGAATTACAACTAAGTGGCATCATTTTACAATTACTAACAACATATTTACAGAAAATTCTGTGGGTACTCTTAATGTATTGTCCTTTA
This sequence comes from Macaria notata, assembly GCA_927399415.1. Taxonomy (NCBI): domain Eukaryota; kingdom Metazoa; phylum Arthropoda; class Insecta; order Lepidoptera; family Geometridae; genus Macaria; species Macaria notata. The sequence continues at coordinate 8,199,151 of OV656733.1, forward strand.
TAATATTTTCTCAAAATAAAACACAGGTATAAAAACTTGCCGAAGTATTTATCATTTTATCTACTTGCACTTAAAGTATACTGCAATGGCCACAGGACGCATCTAGTGCATAAATGTATAGAATGGCGTAGAAAACAATTATGTTATTGAACTTTAAATAGCGAGGAATTCTTATTAGCTGTCATCTGAACAGGTTTCGCGGCACCTCAGTCGCCAGCGGGGCAATCCTTGGCTCGCCTGGTTCGAGCTTACGCCTCTTCATTGCCTTCAATATTCCGAAGTTTTTATCTAACTTTCAATAAATCATTCCGCAAAAAGCGAAATAGACGCGTAAAAAGAATTACCTCTGATAATAATTTAGAATAGTCGTGAATCTAAGCTTTTTTGTAAGCGATTAAAATAAAATTCTAGATGTCGCTACTTACTTTAGCATGCTTACTCAAAAAGTTCATTAACACTGATTAAAAAATGTTAAGTAATTAATGTACAAAAAGTGTGTTGGTAGCTTTTTCTGGCCTTTCAGAGAGTAACTGTTTCAAGAATCCATGTGTCTGATAAGTATCTTAAGTAAACTGGTGTGGCGACGACTAACGCGCATTTCAGATACATGCGGCCTGATAATGTTCTAACTGACAAGTGGAAATAAGTAGCTAAATGAAGTATTCGAGGTATGCTCTCAGTTGTTCATGTTAAACGGACATCGCTCTGTGTCAACAACAGTTAGGACTTTCAAAAAGCCAAGCACACCTGCTTTTAAACTTTTCAAACATCCAAGAATCATACATAGTAAGAATGAAAACCATAATGCTATGACACAAATACTAAATTTAATCTAGTAATCACGCAAACAAATAAAGCTAAGCTACTCAAGCAGTGAATGTTTTTATTTCTGTGACTGTAGTCGCAAAAGTTTAACGACCAAATGCAGAATTGCAAGATCTAGTTTGAAAGACCAAAACCTGCCATAAGAAGGGTAGATTTTATGAACGCTATCAAAATAATACTCGTAATATAGTTTCACAATCCCCGACCACGTGTGGCAGAGAACGGAGCGTGGCCTATTCCGATACCTCCTCTCATAAAATTGAAATTGCCTAATGAATAATACCGGATTAGTTTAATGGCCCCATATGTAGTTCTTGTCACTTTTGTACTTTTATGTTTCAAGAAACATAATTATTTTTCAAAACATTTACAACACAACTAGAGTCGAATTTGCATTTTATAGCGCGCCAAGATATTTTTACCGGTTTCGTTATCGACAAAAATAATGAATGCCGGACAAACATTTTGAGGTTCGATGGTATCGGAAAAGTAAGGCACTTTCTTGTCTTCTTTCCCCATCTACTATTTATATTCAGTTTTCGGCAGTAATTACGATCGGTGAGCATTAAAGTTTTGCTCAGGCTCGCCAGCGAATATAAATGGGCTGTTTGATGAAATATCGCGTCGCAGCCGTGGGCTACACGCCGGGGCTGCGTCGCGCCGCCCTTATCTCTGCCGATACGATTTTATACGATATTCCATTTTTCTTTTTCTGACTTTTATGGATCGGTTGTTCGCGGAGTATCGATAATTCGAGATCGGCCTTTTATGCTATAATTTCTATACAGGTAGCTGTGCGATTATGTACCGCTGCCGGTGGTTCTAAAATGTTTACATTGCTTTAATGGATCTATCGCGAAGTGATTGGTAACTAGGGCGCGCTTCCCGGGTGTTTTAGAGACGCCCGGCCCGCGAACATCGTTTTCCTATAAAAAGCGTTGAGCCGTTCAGGAACCGGTCGAGGCGAGTTCTCACAAGGTCCGCCCGCTTCATAACTGGCTACTTTATGCTATTGTAATGATCTAGGCTAGAAGCTGCCACCGCACACAAAAACGCTCACATTGTCTCAGGACCTGTTGCCGTATACGCCGCGTGTTTTATCACTTCGCGACCGGGCTCCGACACTTCCGAGAAAAAATAAAAAAGCTCCGACAGTTTTCATATTTTTATTTTTTTCTCATATAACAAGTCTCATGGTCGTGTTAGGTAAATAGAAGCCGTGCTCTGTGGGCTCGCGACACTTTTTGTACCTCTTTGTTATTTAAACTAGACATGGTTCTGTCAGACTAACGTCTCAATACGAATTCGGAGGTGGATGATATTGTTTGGCTTTTTAACGTGGCAAAAAGTACTTACCTACTGAAATTAATTCACCGTTGTTAAATGAAGACGTTAATCTCAGGAATAATGGCCTGTGATATCAGCAATTAGCTTTATAACTAGGCACCTACTCGACTCAGTGTATGATGACTTCATCTTAGCCAGTAACTATAGTTATAAAGTAATTGTATGACATTTTTTGTTCTTGTTTTGAATTTCATTAGTGTCTTTTGTGTTGTGTGTGTATATCTGTAAAATATATGTACTGTCTTTGTGTACAAATTGACTTGTCTTGCAAACGTACAACTTATATTGATTTTAGTACTTAGAGCAACATGCCGTTTAGTAATCTGCGGAGAAGAACTGGAAATCCGGATGAAAGCACTTACGTTTAATGCTTACAATTACTATGCAAATAATTTAAATTTTGAAAACTAACACTAATGCACTTAGGCACTGTTTCGCGATGCAATCGGCTAATGAGGACAAAAAACTGGGATCCTGTTTAAGAATTCCAGTTGTGTCCACAGTTTTTCGAAAAACTTTTCGCAGACGAATTATTCATAATGAGCATCGGTGGATAAAACGTTATATCAAAGTATTTTATGACTTATCGCCATATCGTTACGACACTTTTCTGGTTGGCAATTGTCGCGCCCATGTTCGGAATTTTATAACGTATCGCTTTTAAATTTTAAAAAATACCGCGTTTGTTGCTGGAGGGTTGTGGGCTATCGATTCACTTTATGATGGTTATTTTTATTACTTTATGTTAATGCATTAAATACGTAGTTACACGGTCATGATTGCACATCTCTTTTGTATGAGCGTATGTGAGTGCGTATGTACTCAATGCATGGACCTCTATTGGAAGAACATTTGAAGATCGTGAACGCTAGAGCCGACTTGCCGGGGGTTGACAAACGCCCTAGAAATCTTTGAGTAGCCCGAATTGAAATTTTTGTTAAATTGCTGCTTCACCATGATGGAGCTGATATAGACTTACTTACCGTACCGATATAAATTGTAATATTTCTACAGGCTTACGTCAGCTATCATAAAGTAGATATATAAAATTATAGTTATTGTTTCGGCGCTGTAATAATATCAACGAGTAGTTATCTATCAATAATTTTCCTATGGCCTGTCATAGTTGTCACAAATTTTCTTGCACCCTTTTTATCGGTAGCATAGTCAAAATTATACGGACTCCTAACAACCTTCATACAAACCTTGTTACTAACGAAACCTTGGCCTACTATATCAAAATCTATCAATAAATCTTTGAACTGAATATTTCACGTATTACTTCACAGAGCGTCTGATTTTTTCACCACGATGAAGTTTATTTGGTGTGCTGTCTTCAGTAGCCAGTAACAGGAAAAGTCGGATATTATAAGAATATTGCATGTGAGGCCATGTAGTGTGCGTTTACCCTCCAGCTATACGTATATTACTGAAAGAGTACTTTAGAAGCCGCTGTCCGCGAAACGTCTATCAATACATTGTTGCAAGATTTATAAATAGGCTCGCCGAGAAACGAAGGATTCACAGCTTTATACAACCTTTCCTCTGTCATATACACGCTTTAACGAGGCAATAAGGTGATTAAATAATCAAAAGCAATTCAAACTATACGTAGCCAAGTGTGAGATGTTTATGACCTAGCAAGCTTATTAATATACATAATATATTTTATGATTCATCTGGTTACATTCTGCAGTTTTGTATTCCCCTAAAACGTAAAAACATTTTTCCATTAATTTTAGCAAAACGCTCCCGTACATTGTAAATCAATTTTAATGCTCACCTTTCAAACTCGCATCCTACCACAAAGGCCATAATTTTTCACTCAGTTATTGATATATAATTACTAAGCTAGAGTATCCTCAAAAATAAAACAGCATAACCTTCTAATCGTAACTTTATGCCCCCGTTCCTAAATCCACCATGCGACGGAATGCTGGAGAACGAGTTTTCTATCCGTCCCTGTCATTTCCATAGGCTCACTATCTCCGTCCTCGTCAGCCTCTTGTCATTTTCTATAAGTTTTTCTAACATTCTGTGGCCGCACGCCCCCTATTTTAGCCGAGCGCCTGCCTTATGAACGATAACTTTTGTTTGTTCAACAGTTATGACTATTGTTCGACACACTGATGCTTGTTACGCTTGCTATAAGTGTTTGCTCGCCTAATGAAGCTCTGTTACCTCATCCTTCTAATGATTTATTTACCATCGCGTGTTCACTACAGCCTCATACGTAGTGTCGTAACGAGATTTTTATTAAATGTTAATGACCAGATTCAATGAGGCAAAAGTTAAGCACCACGAATTAATTTCGATTCGCAGTCATTAATATCGAGCTCAACGTCCTGTCCATGTAAGAATTTGTATAAAACAATTAATGTGCTGTATTGGCAGACATAAGTTTCTTGATATTGGTAGCTGTGAAGCACTGCCGGGTTGAATATGCTCCTCGGCTGAAGTCGAAATCTTAATAATGTAAGCGTTGCTTGCGTCGCCGTGTCGGCTCCTTAATACTAACGAGTTACAAATTAAAAGGTACCGAGACGTGTGCCAAAGGTAACTTTATGGGCTTCGCATGTCTTATATCAATAAATTATTAACTACGCTCCTTGTTTGATTTCACATTCATGCTAACAACTTTCACCTCAAAACGTACCTTGAGTCTTTTGTTTACGGTTTAGAATGCTGTACTTATGACGCGAGGCGCGACGTTGGAATTTAATCCATAAAGCTTGGTGTTAATGTTTAATTTATGCCAGCAGGAGTGTAGCAGAGACAGTACAAATAGTAGCATTGGAATAGGTATTTGAGCGTAAGCCAGGAGAGGCGAGAATCTTTAGTTTTAATTAATACGCTGGATCTAGGCACCGGGTATTCGTTATTTTCAATTAGTCCCCGGCGCCGCCAGTAGCGTGTTTTGAATACAACGATTAGGTTTTATACTTCCCTCAAACCTCTATATTATATCATCAAGCATCTTCACTAATTAATAGTTACATTTTCTAAGATCTTGAATTAAATATTTATAAATCTGAAACTTTACTATCAATATCTGAAAATGTGTTAGTAATATTATTAAAAACATTTTTAATAATGTTTAAAAATAAAATGAATAATTTCTAAATCTAATATTAGCAGGCCTGTATAAATTAGCATGTAATAATTTAATACCTTTGGTATTGAGTACTTAATTCATTATAATTGAACATTTCAGCTTGGACTGGCTCTGCGACTAACTTCAATTAAGATTTTACGACTCAAAGTGTTAAGAAGCTGGGAATTTATATACTTAGTTGAGAGCCATTATTATAATTGTATAACGACTGTGACCAAATAATACGAGACCTACTCCAGAGGATTTAGTTTCATAGCCTTTAAAATTTAATCTTATCTTATTACGATGCAGATTGTCATAACATAAGAACAGAACAAGACGTTTATTAATTTCCGAGCCGCCTACAAAACAGTTTTTTACATGTCACTTCGATATGAGAACCTCGTACCTATATCCAATTAAAGCAACAAATATTAACAGAAGTGAAACTTAATCTACGCCTATTACAGCGGACGCCTCGGCCGGCAGAAAAACAAGAAATATATAATGTGTTCGTAAAAAGATAAACTTGTCAATTTCTGACGAGGCTAGCGACGACTGTAAAAAATATAAAGCTTTATCGATGTATTTACGTACTAGTAAGAACCATATTATTTCTCTACTTACAGTGCTATTCTTACATAGCAAAATGATTTTGTGCGTGTCTATTTTTATGTACCTACTTACCATTTTTTTCCTGCCTGCCTTTTTACCTAGTACATTGGATTACTTTCAATAGGTACTAAGCACGACAGTTTCCTAAGCTAAGTAACTAAACAACATTCTTGTTATAAAATCTACAACATTTACAGTATTGATGAAGGGAGCCAGGGTCCAATCATTAACCAGCAAAGATGCATCATACGAGAGTTGGAGCCCAGCAATAACTGGTGGTCAATGCTTGTATAAGCAGTCACGAGTGCACGCTGCCTGATGCTATTCTCACGACTCCGACCAACTCACTATTGACACCGAAATAATAATTGTCACGTACAATGTAAAACATGAAGTGTCACAAAAAGTCCTTTTGATGAATTTCTCAAACACACGCCGAGAAAGAGAAGGGAAAAATTAACGGAGGCGTGTTAAAGTGCATTGATGTAGATTAATATGTGAAAACGTTGTGTACACGCCGGCCTCTATTAACAAGTGATGCGTAACAACAACATTTATGAGCCCCACCGTTATGTTTTGTGAGGACCCACGATTTCGGACACTAATTTTGAATTTCTGAAAATTTAACGTTATTGTAACTTTATAAAATTCTTACAAGAGCAAGCGGCTCATAATTACTGATTTTAATATAATGTGACTACGCAGCTTCGTGTCGTTAAATGATTCGAGTCATAACATGCGAGCGAGGAGATAGCATCAGTGGAGCCCCATCGCCGGACAAATTCAAGTAACAGGTAGGTATTAGATATAATATTGATTAATTGGATGGTAATCATATGTACATATTTAGTTGTATTGTAAATTCAAAATAAAATATATGAGGTTGACGAACTCGTGGACAAGTGGGAAGAAAAGCCATAAACATTTTATAGACCAACTAAAGTATTCCTACAGCTTTGGCTTACAATACTACTTTGATGGAGTTGCGTAACGCTTTACTGGGAATTCAGTGGATTTTATTTATTTTACTAGATATAATGAGGCATATCTTTAATTATATTTCAGTATTAATAAATATGTTACCGTTGTCTTCTAAAAAATTTAGTGTCGTGGTATTCGGGTCTTTGTACGACTTCTTTTGGTAATAATTGGTAAATTAAACTTTAATATCCAATTTTTATAATATTAATAGTTACCTTTAAAATTAACATACATATATTATATCTAGCTGTGATCGTGACTTCGTCCGCGTGGAATAGTTATTTTGGCCATCATATTTATTTTTGCAAACAACCTTTTCAGCTTTATAAATTATAGCTGTTACCCACGACTTTCTGAACCGTTTTCGCAGCGCACGCAACGGAAGTCTTCAAAGATAATTTTCCCCGTTTTTTCCAAATTTTTCATTGTTTCTTCGCTCCTATTAGTTGCAGTGTGATGTTATATAGCCTAAAGCCTTCCTCGATAAATGACCGCTTCAACACAAAAATATTTTTTCGATTCGGACTCTTCTTCGTTCCTGAGATTATCACGTTCAAACAAACAAACAAACAAACTCTTCAGCTTTATAATATTAGAATAGATTATTTTTTTGTCTTCAGTTTCTTATAGGTTAAATATCTATCAAATAAAAGTACGAAAAAACCACAACTATGACCACTCTTGACCCACATAATATGTAGGTTAAACTAATGATTTGACTCTATTTAATTTTGACAAAAGCAAAAAGTTCCACCGTTACTATTTATTTGTAAAGATTGACATTAGGTTCATAAACCACAGTGTAGTTGCTGTGAATACTTTCGCGACCTGATTCTCTCTGATTTCTCTGATGTGTGCCAGTATAAGCATACATATTATATTCTGAAGACACCTAATTATCAAACTATTCAATAAAAAAACTAAAGTAATATACCTACTTTAGACATAATTTATCTTATTAAGTATCCAGTATGCACCGGGTTACTATTTGATCTTTACTATCACTTATAAATAGAAAAATCTATCACCAAATACCCAAAGTTATGCTTTGGCAGAATTGAGAACCATGAGTATAGTCTACCTTCAACTACAAAATCACTAACACATCAGTAGTGGTAAATAACTCTGGTGGATGACAGACTGTCATGGTGTTAAGAACTGATGACTTAGTATGAATATGTGTGTCGACGACATTGTACGAGTCGCGGGTTCTTGATGGATGAGGTCTGCGCAAGATCGACTCAGTTGGCACATTCAAAGAGAGGCCTATGCCCAGCAGTGGGATAGAGAAGGCTGTGGATGATGTTAATGATGTGATCTGAAATTAATTTGCTGTTACGGCTTTATTAGTATGCAGGTTGTGTGACATTAGCTAAGCCACATCAGAGGCTTTTGTGGTAGTTTGAAACAAGAGTACGTCTCTCTCATATAAACTTTCTGTTTAGACCTCTATTGGGTGCAATGCTAATCGAAGCTAACCTGAATTATAAGCTGACGGGTAACCCGCCAATCACACGCGTAATCACGGACTAATCACCTCGAACCCGGCACTTAGCCACCGTCAACTGGCACTTACTGCGCCTATGCTTCTAGGCAGTTGTTTATCTATGAAGATCGCATGCGAAACAAAATGAGAACTTGCAAAAAAGTAGAATTCAATAAATATTACTCGCATTCTACAATATTATTTTTTTGCTTAAATTTTAACAGATAATGTTTTACACTTAAAAAGCCTGAAGTTTTTGATGAGTTTCCAAGATAACTGTTCAAGACATCTAATAATTCATCTGTGAGATACAAATACTTCAGACTTAACTTATTATTAGAAATACGAAATCTATGTTTTTTTTTTATTTAGACATACCTATGCATTTTCCTAATACCTGTACATTTATAAACTCTATGCACAAACAGAAGTTTCAAACTCATCTTATTTTCGTAAAACATTTCCTATTTTGTAGGAAACAACTATCCGACTATTTACTGGGCTAAAACCACTGATTGTAGTAGATACCAGTAGAGGGCAGCGTAGTCAGTGATTCTCTGCAGGTAGGCGAAGCTTCCGGCGTCTGCGCAGCTTTCTCAGACCTCCTACTGGAGCCTGTTTATTCCAACCATAAATATCGGACCCGTGGCTCTGTTCATGTCCAATAAGGTCCAGCTGTTATATTGACGTTGATATTTTATGGAGAAATTGGTAATTTGTAACAATAGAATGTCGAAGGTATTGTACCACGCACGTTTCCCGTAGGCAACAGTTGTAACTTTGAAAGGTTGAGTTGAAAGCCCGTTCACGTTATGTGCGTTTATGTCACATATTTTACTTGTTCTCATTGTATTATTTTCATGGAACATCCGGGTCAGGAAACTGTAAATATACATTAATAACGAACCTTCTATGAGTATTTAAGTTCTTGTGAGAGTGAGAAACTTTGGTGTTGAGTGTTTCAAATTACTCTCAGGACCCCTGACATCACAGACTACAATAAACAGTAGGAAGAGTTATACCTTTAGTGAATACCATATACCACTTACATTGTAAACAAAAAGTTTCTATTTAATTTGCACGGGCAACCATTACTTGCACCACATAAACTGCTTATTTTACTAGGTGGTAAGCACACACTTACCGCACAACAAACTCTAATAAGCCTTACAGTTCTAAAACACGACAGTAGAAGACTACAGACATGTTTGCTTCGAGGTGTGAAATTCACACCATAACTTAGAGAAGTGACAGCTTTGAGAATTGTCGACGGAGTAGCTTATTAAGTTGCTCAGTTGCCACACCTCGATCTGTGATTGACTGCTTTCTAACAATGGTGCGAAGGAAAAGTAACTGTGTTTATTTTGTTTGACATTTGATAGGTTTTTCATAAACTTTTTTTAAAAAGCGAATACTTTCTATGCAAGAGTGTTGTATGAATCTTCTACGCCATCGTTGCTTACTATCAGGCGTAATCAAACGCAAGCCCTTTGATAATATGTATAATTTTATATGTGTTTGAATAGAAACGTTCATTTGCTGAAAAAAAGTCATTGTATCGTAAATCACTTTAATTCTACGAAAAACAAATATATTTACCACGGATTTTATTCCTAAGTACAAAAACATTGTATCAAATTTAGAATGCCTGCTAAAACATATTTGTCATGGTTTTCAATATTTCATTCATATTTATTTGTATTCGTTTGGTTTGTAAAAGGTCATACTTACTTATAACAATTTATTTTATTTTTATTTTTGAATGCATGTTATTATTGTGTTTGATAATATTGTTTTTTTTTATTATGTATGTTTGTTAATAAAAAAATAGCTAATAAATAAAATTGAGCACGACTGATTCATTGGAAAACTAACCCAAAATCAATTCTGGTTTAAAAATTAAAACCTTAATCGGAATGTAGTCGTTTTCTGTACTTATAGCGGCGTCAATACACTGATGTCCATATCTTTCGACCCGAGAGCAGGTAACAAGCATCTAGAGCCGGCAGGGGGTGATGGTACAAACTCAAAAAGGATTCACAAAATATTCGTTCCAAAGGCGCCTACGCATAAAGCGTTTTGGTTACGTTCCTTTTGAACTTTTTGAAGTAGCCAAGTACATAAGTACTTTAAGTAAAGTTCTTTTGTATTGTTAGTGGTTCACGAAAAATATGGTTATAATATTTATTGAAATAAAAAATCCCGTTACCTTGTTATTTTAACCAACCTCGTTCTGTAACACATCGGTTCCCTTCACTTTGCGACAGAATTTAGGCGTCCAGATAGCATCTCTTTCAAAGTAACAACATAATTCAATTATATATCTTGCAAGTTATCGATTTATCGGCACATAAATAATGTTACGCAAATTCGCAGGCGCTGCAAGTAGCGAACATAGAACGGCAGTAAGTCTACGAATATACCTATAAACTCATAACAAGCTACTCGCATTAATAAGTTCAGTTTATTGTTGCTAATAAAATTCTATATGCTGGCTGACGCCCCATCTTTTTTATAGGGCACCTTCGTAAATAATGCTGAGCCAGGTATAACCTGTGGCCTCACTGTGGAATCGATTAGTTGCGTCTCGAACATATTTCGTGGAGTTCCTCAGGATCCCGTCCCTACTTTTGTCGCTTGATTGCTTTTTGATGTGGCGATAAATGTGACTTATGTGGTTTCGGCTAACGGCGCATACATTTGTGTAATGACAGGTTTTGTGCACTTTAGGCGGGCACCGTTTAATGTGTGAACGTTATTATTATCTTTTTTCAAAGATCTACCGATAAAACGTAATTTGTACGTTCGTAACTCGTTCGTAATTTAATGATGCTAATGTTTGCATGCTAATTAATTTAGGATTATTAATGATTAAGTAGCCGAGACCGGTTATGGGACGATTATATCCGACAATGCTTTACTATTATGTCTTAACCGTGTTTTTATAATATTTTCCTAACGACTTCCATTTTTGTTTCAGGTAATAAAGAGTTTAACGACCAATCGTAGCGTAAGTGGTTGAAATTAATAGTGATGGTTAATGTCGAGCGTTTGATTCGAGAGATAATCGCAGTACACTTATGAAAGAAAAGTATTTTAATTTAGTTGATTGTTGCATGCTCGGGCTAGATGTGAGCTAGATCGCCGTCGGCAAAGAAGCATTCAGCTACTAGTCAATGTTGGCTCGGCATGCGGCGGCCATCTTGTGAGGAGGGACAGACGGACGAGAGAGACGGCTCCACTGTAATTGCAGCGCTATTCCCCGCGGGCCGTTTTTCTATAAAATAGCGAAATAAAGAGGTACGTCTGATACGCTAGTGATGTGTGTCCCGATGACTGCAAGATTTAATTTAGTCTTATAATATTATGCCAAAATGAGAAAATTACTCTCATTCGAGAACAGTTGAAATAAACTTTTTAGTTGCATCCTAGCTAGTTAGGTTAAAACATTAATTGCATAAGATTACCTACCACAGTTTAAAAGTATCCCATAACATTTTAATGGATAGGTAAGGTCACTTTATTGTTAGTCCGCAAAAAAAAAACAAAGAACGCTGTCTACTACCTATTCCTTTTTCTCAATACACAGAAGCAATGCAAAACTTAGAATAGAATTCCTCTTGAGACACCCAATCGCATAACCTATTCCGTACCGGGCAGGCTGAGATTCAATCATAGTAACACGGCGCGAACGATCAATACCACAGAAAAACTGCAGATATAAATCTCTGAATAGAAAAGTGTTAGATTTTAACTATTATGTGAGGCACGTAGCCCTCCATAAATGGTTTGTAATTGTAGGTGAATGTCGATGTTTTTTGCGGTAATTCAGCTGAAGCTGGAGACGCGGTGTGACACTAGTTTTTGTTGCTCTATACCAGATGACACATTATCTGTCTCGGTTGAAATGGGACGCCATTTAACTTCCTCTGGCTTAGAATTGCGGATAGGCTTATACGTGACTCGATAATAGCACCCGTTGCCGTGTTTATACTATTTGATGGGTCGTCGTTGTAGCGTAGCGAGATGCTGGTAATTATTGTATATGTATTTATATTTGTCGTATAATTAGTCAAATTATTTTTGTAAGAATACATTATATTATTATTTATAGTACCTATATTTCCGAAATGTCTGTTTTTTAAGTATGTTATATAGCAATTTGCTTAATGTTTTGTATTTGGCGTATAATATGCTGTGTAAAATATGCAAAGATATATTTTTTTTTTTTAACTTGAACGGGTTTGCACTTGACCATAGTTTACCTGATAGCAAGTAAGGCTATGGCCTAAGATGGAGCGTGCTTACCCGATAAGAACCGATTCACTAAGTACAGATATTTAAAATAGCACCTACAATAATGTTAATAGATTTGTCAAAAGATTGATTGATTATTTAAAATACATAGATGAAAGATACAGTTCGCGGAAAACTTTATGAGCTCTCTGAAGTTAGGCCCGAGTACGTAACCGCGCATGTACAGTTGAGCGCACAATCATTATTGTAAGATTAAAAAAAAAACATAGTACATTTATGCCTATCACAAAGTATTTAGATTTTAGGTATTTTTACGTGCAGTAAGATATTAGAACAAACAGGTAGGTATTTATTTAAGTAAATTAAAAACTTTAATATAAAACTTGTGCATTTATTTATTTATGTTTGGCGACGTAGCACATTAAAGCGTCCACGAGGCATATTTAATTAAACCAAAAAGTTCGATAACAGTAAGAAGCCACAGTAATAGAACTAACAAATACAATATAATAGTGACAAAACTTAACAACAACAATAACAGAAACAAATAAAAATAACGAAAACAAATAACAGTAACAAAAATTACAATAGGAATGAAAATGAATTGTTGCACTCGACTGTACTTTCGTCTACAACGCGCGCAAGTGTTGTGTACGAACGGAGCACTCACACTAAGGCACGGCGCAACGGGGCGCGAGCGGGGATACGGCGCGGGGCGCGGGGGCCGGTGCCCTCTCCGACGCCCTGTCCCGTCCCTCGGATACCTATAATATGCGTACTGCGCAGCCACTAGCGTGCGTGTTCCGAGAGCTCATAAAGTTTTGCGCGAACTGTACACCTGCCTGAATAATGTACGAGTGCAATGTACAAATAATCCGATCTCTCTCTGATGCCGATATTGCCATCATAAAAGTATAAACGCGTACAATAGTACATTGTTACCCTAGGGGTGAAAGTAACTTATTTAGTCCCGAGACGGGGTTTGGCGCCCGAACGCAGTGAGGGCGCTAATAGTTCGAGGGGCTAAATAAGTCTTTAACCCGAGATAAACACTGTGCTTTTCATTACAAATACGAGGAAATTAAATATAAAAACATGAATTAGCTAAAGAAAATATGAGTAAATTTTATTTTACCACCCAAGTCAAAACAAAGATACCTACCTCAAATCGTATGATGATTTTCCACTACCGCTTTAGCCTCTTCTTTTATAAAATCAGGCGTTAAATGTATATTAAAATCAGATGAACTCATTTTATGGTACAAAATCTCTGCTATACGTATTGTGACGTAGAACCTCCTTGAATGTAGGTGTAAAAACTATTTGGTTAAATGTACTCCTAGGTTTAAGAACTCTTTTGTTTTTGTAAATAGGAGTAGTAGAGTTAGTAGAGTTCAAGATTTTTACTTGAGAACTGGCACAATACATAGTTATGGCCAAAAAAAAAGAGTTCAAGATCGGATCAAGACTCTGCGCGCGGATGAAATTGGAACTAAAATGTTCTGATTGCAATTTGCATCAGAGGCATTGATCTCCATCAGTACAGCGTACTTGTACTGATGGAGATCAATGATCAGAGGCCAATTCTTGGCAAAAGTGCTGCCGCCAGTCGCGCGCAGAGTTTTTACATGTTAATTTGACAGCTGTCAGTTGAAAGCGATTCTCCCTAGGGATGAAAAGTATTACTTTCAACCCGCTCCTCAGGCAATTTCAGAACTACTTTCAGAGTATGAGTAATGAAAAATCCATTACGAGCCTTGTATAAACTATTTCCGAATAAACAAACAAATTAAAATAGCATCATCGAGGTTATAAAATAGAAAACAAAATAAATATTTAATATGCGTGAAAAGTAAATGGCTCATTTCATAAAACTTCATCAAAACTATAGGTACGAGAAAAACTGTGTGACTTGCTCAAAGAACTATACCAATGCCTAATAGGCATATATACCTGTACCTATAATCCAGTATTTTTGGATGATTTCAATATAAAATGTATTAAGCATTAAGTAATTGATGAAATAGTGAAAACCTGTTTTGAATCGTATTTCACGTTAGATTGTACGTGTCCCCATAGAATTTTAAAATGTCGACACTAGAGATAGTCACTTTTTTAGTTCAAAAAGAAGAATACTCGTATATATTACTTTTACATATGTGTAGAAATAAGCATAATATTTTTTCTCGTGATTAAAGTCACGGATGGAAAACGAGTCTAATATGTATATAGCATGAGTAGTTTGGCAAGTTTAGAATCAAAAGTAACAGTAGCTGAATAGATGATTATGCATGCAATAAACATTGATTAATTAATCTCGGGCCCACCCAAACCTAATCTAGCGCTCATTTGGCTTCGCCCAAATATGGTTCTATTTTAACTTTCGAGATTTCTACCAGACTTGTATGATTTACTTTTACTTACGGTGTTGAATACGAGTTTGTATTAGGAAAGTCTTCTTTTTATTTTAATAAAGCATCCTAATTTAATATGAATCTAAATAATACGTAATTTCACTTCTTTTTTATTTTACTATTTTTTCATTATTTATTTTAAAAAATCTACCACTTTATTTACATAGAAATAAATGTTATTTAAAATAATAGCCTTTTACGGACATTTTATTTCATTTCATAGAAAAAACCCGTTTGTATTTATGAGTAAGTAGATTTAATTTCTATATAAATAATTAGGTAAACACACATGGGGTTAATTTGAATGTTTTACTATTTAGTTAAACCGCCATAGGAAATAACAGAAGCTATAAGAAATTTTGATAACACAATAAAGTAAATTTTAGGTACCGGTTTCACTATATACACAATAAAACTTTCAATTTAAACACACAATCTGAATATCCCATTAGCCAAGAAAATTTACATTATGACCGATAGCCGTAGGTGAATTAAGAACACAAACACATTTATCATTCGGCATTCGGAACAATAAGAGTTGGCCATAGATTTATGTCAGGGTATCGAAGAACACGAGATTGGAGTTCGTTATGCGACATTTCCAATGTTTGACGTCACGTGATATAGAAGGGGTATTATTGGACGGAGACCGACTCACAATCATGCGACCCACGTATCGGTAACGTGGAGGCTTAGATGTGATGTATTGGGCCGAGGGCGAGTGTGGGTCTGGATGAGACTTAGAATGTTTTTGTGTACCTATGCGTGCAGCGATGGTCTTTAATTTGATAGTTTCCTTTGAAAAGAATATTTTAAACGTTAAAAGTAAAGTAAAAAAATATCCCTATAAGTCGTGTGAATAATCTTACTTTCTAATCAAGTTTTATAGTTTCTTCAAAGACTACTTAAAATGCATGCTAATGAATTAATATATTGCTTAAATAAATTATAATTTAGATTATCTTTAGGCTTTTCTAAAGATTTTCTAAGTGTCCCTTTTTTGTATTAATTAGAAGTAGTATGTTTAGTTTTTCTTCACTTGTTTTTATATTTTATTATTGTAAATAAAGTCAAGAAAATTTTAAATAAATGTTGTTATTATAGTCACACTCTTTGTTTCAACTTTACATATATAATATCAATCAGTGGGTTTGTTTCATTTGTCTGCAACAAGTAACAATGGTATGTAGAACATATTTATAATTCAGAAATGCATTAGCTAGTCAGATCTAGTGCTTTATCTAGGTCAGGTACAGTATGTTGGCGGAGAATGCGCCTAGATATGCGTCATATAATGGTGATTGAATAATATATTATTCAGTCGATATAGAGTAGAGTCCAAGTACGGACGAGATTCATGTCTATATTTTTTTTACTTGAAACTAAAAGTGGTGTTTCTATGTCTTGCATCAAAAACAAGATTTAAGATAAAATATTGTACCTACTTAATCTGTTGTTGTGACACCTAAAAAAAAAGTAACTACTACTTTTATGTGTTTATTTAGAGCTTTCACGTGAGAAACTTAACTTAAACTTATAGTTTCTTATTTTTTATTACACGTGCTTGCAATATAGACACCATAACAACAGTTTGTCTGTTCTTACAATTCAACATTGTAATAATGCTTGCAAACACCATTATGACTTTTAAAACGTGTTATGATACGGATAATAAATATGATTAAACCGCGCTACCTGTAGTATCCTCTGCCTACGCTTGAAATGATCGCAGTGATTTGTACCTACTTAATTTAAGTGACACCGAATTTTTTGTTCGGAACTTTTGCTCATTTTATTACATCGGTCAAACGAGGTATCGTTTATCGTTTTACTTTATTATTTTTACAAATATTTACATGTATTTATGCTTCGACTTGTATTGGAAAGTATGCGGAAGTCTCGAACTAGATTAAAAGTGTTGCGAGTAAAAGTAGCATAAATATACCCGATTAGGCCGCGAGAATGAATGGGTAATTGATACAGATTCTACGGGAGGTCCGTTTTGTGATTCATTAATGATTTTGACTTAATCACTTTTATCTCACTCACCAACCAGATTTGCTCTATTAAAATATTTGATTGGAATGAATAATTCATACGCTCGCTTTTAGCGTGACAATGTTTTATAAATATTTTATAGATACGATATGAACAAAAAACTATGAAACGACTTGTCGATTTATTAAGCTTAATATAAAGTTTTAAGAAAGAAATAGGGTCTCGTTCATTTTAATTCGGACCTTATTTGTTTGCAACATGATGCTGTACATCAATATTAGAAGAACAAAAGTTTGACACAAACATTGGTAAAGTTCCCATGAGTCATCGTCCCGTCCGTTCGTGCTAAAGAAATATTTGACGCGGTAACCTGAAACTGTTTTGTATATTTTGCGCGAAGCTTGCGGGCGATAATTTCGATACGAGCCGGCCTAACGTGGCATTTATGATTTATAATCCAGCCTCGACGGGTCTTCGTCACAGGGACAGCGGACTTTAAAAATAATTTTGATTTTAAATTGGAAGCAACTTATTAAGCACCGGTTTTATGCGACGGGACACGCAAAAATTGGTGGCAGGAAGACATTGGCATGCAGTCTTTAGTCAGGCTGAGGCTTTTAGAAATAGCCATGAATTGCGAGTGAAATTCGGTGATTTGAGATCGTCGCTCTTGTGAGTTGTTGAATAATTTTTGAGGCATTATAATATTAAGTTATGGCTCGGTAGTTTTTCTTTCAGGTTCAAAGGCTGACTTCCAATGCTATTCAGTAGAGATTTACCTTTTATCTGATGAATCTAATGCACGGTATTAAGGACAAGCTATTAAACAAGGGGATAATCTCTGTGCTTCATAAGGCACAAGAGACGTCTCCTGACATAATGCCACCGTTGACAAAGTGCCCTACACGTATCATTTTAACAAAGATTATCTCTTCTAGATATCATAGCTATTGTTGAATGAATGAATTTAGAAATTTTAGCAGAATCATAAATAAAGGAAACACCCACGCTCATTCATGCTCAATATGCATAATTTATTTGCTCTTTTGTATTTTTTAGGAGAAACTATGCCTGGTTTAATATTACAAAAGACTGTAGCTTCAATTGTTTGTGTTACCTTCTTATCATTGGTAACACAATTTCGTCATTTTACCAAATCTTGTGTCACCAACAATGTACCAAATTTAAGCGTTATTTCCCAGGCATTTCATACAGCGCCATCTAGTCCCATATCATATTAAACAAATACTTGTGTTATGGGTACTTGTTAATTTGAATTGCTTATACAGTATCTATATCCAGTACACAACTGAAGCGAGTATTTACCGCGTGCACTCTCTACTTACCTAATTACGAAAGTCACGCTTCGACTAAGAAAATCTTTTGTGCTCTTTTCCCGTGCGTTAAGAAATGTAACAAAACGAATAAAGATTTTTTTCCGAAATGACTTTTAGTGTCACGGCTTCGACCGATGACGGTTTAATGAGAACGCTTTGTGATCGCTGGGCCAGACGGCGCTGTGTCGAATCGCTGTTGTGATGTTCTTCGGCGTATCGCTTTACGAGGGTTGCAGTGATTTTAGTCGGAGTTCGTTTACTCGTCTTTCGGTTTAGATGTATTTTCTCGCAAAGTCGTGTTTGTGAATATTTTATGCTTAATGTAATCTATGTTTCTATTGCTTTTAAAAAAAATTGGGTAGTAATTTTATGGCCATATAATTAAAAATCTAATTCACTGTGATAACATACATATAATTATTTTATACATATGTAGATTTAGGCTAATTTCAAATTGTCAAGAAAATCAAACCATACTAAGGTAAATCTTAGAATATTAAACTCATTACAGTGCCCCGGTGAGCTGCAGTCGTGTCGCCGCTGCAGCCGCCGTCACCCGTGACAAATCCCTCAGAATAGTCCCTACTCTTTCTTGCCACGGATATTTTAAACATGAACCCGACTCGAGCTTTTGATAATTTTAATTTATTCAATTGTATTCCCTAATGCTCTTTCGAGCGTTACTTTTTCGTTGATTTTATTTATAAAGTAGGTTTCAACTGTTTATTTGTACAACAGTGGCTGCTAGAATAGTTTGCGTGTTATTCAAAATTTAATATTTTTACCTCAAATAGCATGATTGCGTCGACGTAGGAGTATAATTATAACGGTAATCATTCCCAATCAATAGTAATATATATAAAGTGTTTTCAGCAATTCACCAAACTTATACGAACGTAAAAACTCTTATTAATAAAATATGTAGCAACAGTTAGTACAGTTACCAGCTCGATCAAAGTATTGTTAGGCCCGTTAAGTGTGGCTAGGTAACCGGCTAACTGGTATCCATCAAAGGAAATTCTATGAAATTGGCTATTGTATCGGGACTGGCCTAACTTGTGCTGGAAGGGATGCTCTTTAACCCTTAGTCGTGATGTCGCCTCGACCTCGGGCGAATCTATTTTGCCCTTCATAATAGCTGCTTTCAATTTGTAGTGGCTATTTTGTAGCGTGATGTATCACGCTGTTCGATTTGCTACGTCGGTTATTAACAATATTACCTCGGTTACAAGGTAAACTAATGCTAATATTACACTAATAGTAACGGTTGCAGTTTAGTAAGCTGACTAGGAATGAAGTTGAAAGATGCCTCGGATTCTAATCTTTATAAAATTTAAGAAATAAATACCCATGTTTATTCAGTAAAAACACATGTCAAACAATGTAAATAAATCAGGATTACATGTCACATTAAAATTCAAGAAAGTATCGTTATGTTTTAGCCTATTAAAGTATCAATTTGTTATATCACGAAGTAAATATGATTTGCTAACTAGTGTTAGCGTAGCTCGAGTAGAACGCGTTGAAGTCTTTTGAACGGATTTTGACAAGACTGATAGCAATATGATTACCAATAATTTTTCATTTTACTTTTATACATTCATTAATAAACTAAATTTAATACTCACCCTTTTTCAAATGTCGTCGTTTTAAAATTTTTCGTGTATGTAGTCATAAAACCAATATAAAAGGTTCAGGTATTATATTAAATAAACTCAGAAGCATTTCTTTATAGACGGGAAGTATGGAAACCTTATCAATAAGGCAGCGGGGAGTCCGATCATATCGCTCCTTCGCCACAAGAATATCGACGTAGAGTTACGAACTTTTGAACATTACTTTGTCTCGGAACGTGACTTTAAAATATTGTATTATCTCTCTACCGATAACTATTTATATCACTAATAGGCGCTTTACTATATTTATGTATCTACCTTTTTACGTTGCTACATTGTTGTTGGAAATGTAATAATACTATTTATGAGAGCATAAACTTGAATTAATAGTGTCTATGTTTTTGTATAAGTAGTTTTTTTAATAATTTAATCATTTTACAAACATGTGCACATTTTAATACAGAAGCATTGATGAAGATTTCAATCGAGATATTATGTTTTATCGAGTTTGCCATAGATTTATCGAGTTGTAAAAATGGAAATGTGTAACACATTATTATATTTTGTCACAGCAATACCTCGTAAATAAATTGTTTAATCCTTGGCCAGTAATAAAACCTATGTAAGTGGAATACTAAATCAAATACTGTTCGTTTTCCAAGATGTTCACGATACGGCTCGAGTAAATCGTGAACAAAGATGGCGTCCGGAAAACGGTTATTGGTAATGGTTGGCGTGGGCGTATGCAGGAGGGGGCGGGAGGGCACTGAAATATAAGAAAATAGACTGTTTTTTTATAACATACGTTATACGTACACATGCATATATAGGTACATATTTAAACTTACGCATTTCATTGTGACTGTATATATTAGCTATTTCCTCATTACTGAGGGTCGTCACTCCCCCGCAGATTTGTTCAATTGGGGAATTTCTCTTGGGTAAGGGCTTGGTGCCAGATCCTTCCTCGAAATACACATATTTTCGTATTTTGTGTTCCTCAAACATGTCACTTTACTCACGATTTTGTCTACACCACTAAGCGAGTGCAAATCCACACATAGCTCTAAAAATAAGACCAACTAACTTGATATGCATAATTGCAATTGCGTATCCAGAAATGTAAAAATAATAATCACCAAACCGTTATGTATCAAACTTAGATCTAAATAAAATACAATCAGTTCTGTAGCACTTTAGGTTTGTGGAAAAATCATCCATAAATATTACTCGATCTCTAAGCGCATAAATAGAAATTATCAACTTGATACCACTTATACGGCTATAAATATAAATTGATAGTTCCCATGAATGCAAAAACACGCAATTCATCATTCAGAATCGAAGTTATTTGTTCAAATATAGGTATTACCATAATCACGATCCGTTTATCCCATATAGGAGGTAAGAAGAGCGATCTCTAGCCGTTTTCGAGGCAAAAGTTCACACGCACGCGCCCTCTAGCCGCTAGATCAGTTGCATAGCTTGGTACACAATTGACATATTTTTATACTTAGTGCACAGAACACTTTGAGACCTACAATACTTATTGACCTATGATTATGCATTGCCTGTAAAATTTGTTAAAACTCAAATTGTAATTGAGTGAGAAATTTATGTGCGAATTAACAATTCAGAAGAGGTAATGTGAACAGCAGATTCTAATTGTGATTCTAAATTAATTTATATCTAGGCAAACCTGCTACATCTTAGTCAATGGTGCTAGCATTAGGTAGGCTGTAGTTAAACGGTAGGATAAATAGCAAGAAAGAACCTAAAAAATCATACCTAGCACAATGATAATGCTGTTCATAACAACCTTACTAAATTCTAGGAATCTTAGGCACTGAGAAACCTGTACCTCTCCGCTATCACGAAAAGCTATTTACTACCGACACACTTCTGTCCATCTGTCCGTATAATAAACAGCACTGTTATGACCCTTGTATTGTTTAAACTGCTCTCAACCGAGCTGCATCGTACATTGCAGTGTTTGAATATACTTTGCAGATATTAGATTCAGTTCCTTGTCATATTACTTAGCAATTAGCTAGGTGTGTGTTACAGTAGGTTTGCTTTTGTTGCTTTTTGTGACAAACTTTGTTTGCTTAATGAGTTTTTTGTTAAATAAATTTATTAATGTATCACATATTATTTCCAAATTTTAGTTAAATCAACAGCCAGTTGTTATGAGATAGTTATCTTCCAAGTAAATTTTCTAGAGTTACCTTATAAAATAAGAACTAGAATAGGACATGATTTTTTACTGTCGTGTATGTTTTTTGTTTCTTTTTTCTTCCAACTGCCCGAGCGAGACACAGCGAAAGCAATATCTATTCCATTATGTTTTATGCCTCAGCTACCTGTCTACAACAATGTAAGAACTCCTTAACCACCATAAATGGTGGCCAGCTGTTGCTTTTTACATTTTACAACATACAGAGGTGACATTTGATCACAACCCATTACAGCGGCAGAAATAATTATGACTTAATCTATTATCCTCTAGTGTTATAAATAAAGCTTCCACTGCTTCCGACATTTCTCAATTGATTCCAGAACAATTTATTAGATGGGCGTACGCGTTCTTTATCACTTATTGCATCGTCAAACGTTAAGGCGTCTAACAGTTTTACTGTTAAATTATTCATACAACTAAATACGAAATAAACTGTTCGATTTATAAAACTGTTATCTGTAGAATGGTTGTTATAATGGCCGTAGCTGGAATATGAGCTGTCCAGAGCCCGTACCTCTGGGCTAAGCTTAAAAATTAATCATGCTATATTAGTAAAGCTTCCTTATATGAGCTAAACTGAGATCGCAGTGGGATAGCTGCTTTCTTCATTGCTAATCGACGTTTACATTGTAGGGTTTATTTGTTACCTGTACGAGTCAAATGTAAAGGCTAGATAGGAAAGTCTGTTTTAGAGTAGGTTTGAGATTTATATTTTTTTCACTATTCATTATTAAAAAATAGATAAGAAGAAAAACATAATAGGTAAGCACATTAAAATTGAGGTACGCCTAACTTTTCATCTAGCTCAACATTTAAATTATTCAAAAATAACTAGCTTCTTAATTCTGATTCAGATTTGTTCCAAGGTTATTCCCAGTCCAATTTGATATCCCGATCTATTAACATCACATTTAGTTTAGCTCCGAGCTCCTATTAAGTCATCCGTAATTTTAGTTCTTATTCTATTTCACACGATACCTATACGAGGAGTAGGAGCGCTAACTTTTTACTATCATAAGGCAGATTATAAATATAAAATTGCTGACCGCAGGCTTGTTGCGTGAACCCTTTGTTTTTTTTCTTTACGCCATGACAGGCTTGCGTGCGCCGCATGTATGGTGAACATTGAAAGAACCCATAAATTGTACCGCACCAAGTAAAAACATGATTTGATAATAATAATTCTGATTTAGTATCCGAAACTTTGAAATTGATTTTTATTTTCGACGAAATAAATAAAGGAGTGTTGTTTATAATATTATGTGCCTATATGAATATTTGTTTTAAGTAAATCATTTCACAGATTTTCTGTTACATATATGATTTTCTGATCTCTAGCACTGACTTTAAATTAATTACTAACTCTAATACGCTACACTTTTTGTAAAGAACCTACTTAGCATTACGATAATTAGTTGCATGTTTCCATGATAAAATACTATCCCGACGAACATTTAGTACAAGATTTGTCAACCAGCTCGGAACAGTCGACTAGTTTGTAAACATAAACGTTACTCGGCCCGATTAGAAAGTGGCCTATCTCAGATCGAGATGAAGATATCGTGCGACTTCTTCTATACTCAATTATATTACCTACTTATAGAATCAACTACAAAAAATCTTTGGCAGTTTCCATTTACTTGTTCTAACGAACGTCTTCTTATGGTCATGCTCAGTTTGGATGTGATTTAGATAAGTATTCGAATTACTTTTTGAATCTTGTAACGAGATATTAAAGGTCCACCAGGCGTTTCCTGTTTATGTTGTTAAAGCTAACATAATGGTCGTCAAGATTAAAGTTATGACTTAATTTATATTTTTAGATTTGTTTAAGTCTAATATATTAATTTCGGTTTTATTACGAAATTAAGATGTTCCGTTTCTGTTAAATCGTTTTTAAAATTGATGAAATAATATGATATTGCGTTTATTTATTTTAGCCATTTATAAATGGCTATTTTATTTTTAATATATGTACTATACCTATAATATTACAGGCTTAATAACGTCTCCCAGATCTTTAACAATTTTATAAAGAAAATATGAAACAAAATTGATAAGAAAATATAGTAAATTGAATAATTTCTAAAATATTACATTTTATATTTATAAAGTCTATATCGTCAAAAGATATTAGAATAGCGTAATAGTGGTAGTAAATACAAACTCAATGGAGCAACAAGGTGAATAATGTTTTCAATCAACATTTATTACTACAAAAACAAGTCAAATGAGAATTTTGTCCGCAGATGAGTCATCTACTGTCGCAAATTCCATATCCAGTAGCGAAACTTGTTACTAATCTACTCTGGGCAAAGGGAGAATAGATTTTATACATTATTGCTCCAAAAAATAAACGTTTTATAGTTTTTAACTTTCACTTAACATAAGTTTTAAAGAAATGATTTTAATAGTAATGTCATAATATAAAACTTGTTGGTATGTTTCTCCTTTATACTTCAACAGAGCAATGAATGTTTCTGAAAGACCTAGCGCACAGAATACATGGTACAACCTATAAGCTATAGGTTCGCAAGAATCACAGGTTTTTAAAGCAAGTTGCGCGATTTCCAATTTGCGACTTCTGCATTTGATGATTGTAAAGATGTTTTAATTTTAATTTTGATTGTTAACAAAGTGTGACGAAAACTTTAATGTTTTTTTTTACTAAAATTGTGTTTATTTTATATTAATTCAACATTAAGCATTATTATTACTTCTAATGCAATAAAATATGCGTTACATAAACATACTAGTAAACGTAATTTCTAACACGATGATTGTTAAACGAAATACAGTTGGTATTTAACTGTTAATAATTACGCGGTGTTGAGATAAGACATGGCAAATGTATTCTATAGTAATTAACTACGGCTCTTGATTTGTGGCTTTATCAGGGTGTCTTGATGGTCGCCAATTTATTGGAGGGTATAAACTGTTACCTTCTTTGTGGTGCTGGTACCAGCCAGGTAATTCAGGTTGACTTTAATCAAGGGAAGTATAAATGTGTAGCTCTGGATGAAGACGAAAAGGAAGTTCTGTGTAGTATTGTTATTGGGTAATTAATTGTTTGGTTTATATTTTGATGTTAGTTAATAGTTAGGGAATAGTCAAGCCTTTACAAACGAAATTTGGTACTTATGAGGTGGCTTAGCAATTATAATGATAACTATAATAAATAGTTGGGGCCTACGACTTAACTATCCTGCAAATTGGGTTATTTTCTTGGTAAGCATAGTAAACGTTCAAATGGGTTAGAAAATAGATTTTTAAAAATAAATAATATAAATAAATCTAAAATAAGTCACAATTTTTTGTTTGTTTAAAAGATTGTAGCAGAAGCGTCTAAAAATGGTTAGTATAGTATTGTGTCGATGTTCAGCTAAACTATCACCATAACCAGAGACTTTGGCCGTTTGTTTGTTCTGTCCGTTTCCAAGTCAACAAATAACGAACGGTGGGCAGATGATATCTACCTAGATTCCGGGTAGTACGTCTGTGTGCGGCTGAATGCCTAACGGCAGCGTCAGTACATTCTAGACTTGGTAGTGCCTCCTGACGGCCGGGCCCGGGACTGTCCTGTCACTCAATCTCTCAACAGATTACACTTCAACAAATAACTGTACACGCACTTAGACACTCGGCAAATTTTACACACCATCAATGTCAGGGACAAAGTCGCTTGAAGACTTGTCGCACTGATAAAAGCAAGTTAAACGATAGATCGACGGCATTCAATTAAATGAAGACTACAATGGACGCCGTAAAGATATCCTGCGCATTAAAAATTACACCTCGGGTTGTGGTTAGTGGATTTATGTGAATCGTTGTGCCCAATAAAGTAGGAGATGTCTAATAAATCGTCGGACGCTCGGTGGTGCAGGCGACACCTTGAAGTGGGCGAGTCGCCCGTTAGAAGCCCGCGGCGAGTGGCGGCTGATCGACCTCCGCTGCTGCGAGCCTGGAAAAATATGTATTGATGTGCATATTACATATCGGGGGCATGCAATTTTATGAATAAGACTGTACATAGGTATATACATGAATTATAATAATAGTAAAGTAATAATTGTTCATGAATGAGCAGTTTCAACAACATTTATGTATCAATTTATTGGACTGTATAATTTTTCCTTTCATTTGTAAAACGTGACCTGTTGCCTTTTCTCATTTGCTTGTCATCAAAAAACAATTGATTGCAACAATCAATTTGAAACTTAAGGAACTAGTTGAAGTCTGTTTCATGGTTTTACTTGTATCTTTTCTTTGCTAACTGTTTCTATATTCGTTAAAAACTTAAAAACGAAAATTTTCGTGTTCGTCCACAAATTCTCAACTCAAAATGCAAATTGATTTATAAACTTGAACTGCTCGCTTAAAAATAATTGCAAATGTAATTACCTCCTCGCAAGTCAAGGCTTTTAGCGTTGCTTTTAAATAGTCATTAAAATTTATTGCTGACTGCGCGCCCGAAGATGGCCATTTCATTCGGTTTACTTGAACTATTCCTAATTACTAACCAGCCTCATAAGTGAACTTGGCTTCTTTTGTTTTCTGCCATATTGTGTTTAAGCTCTTAGAAACAAAAGACATCAACGCGCGCCATTAAGACGCGGTCTCAACCTGAGCTTAAAAGAGATGAAATAGAAGAAGATAGTATTCTCTGTGTTGATGGATTGAAACACACGATACAATCTTTGTAAAATTAGCCACAAATATGTATAACTTCATGTCTCATGTCTTCTCTGTCTTGATTTAAATCGGGCCCTAATCTTAATCAGATAGGATCAGGATACACAAATCATGTATGTTAGCTTGTTAGGTCTTTTTGTTCCTCTTTAACGCCACAACTAAGAATACTATTGTTAGAAATAGTAAAAAAAAATAAAGAAAAAGGTATATAAAAACTTCCACTAGGTCAAAAAAATTAAATCAACATTTTGTCGAACAGTGAATTTATTCCACATATTTGTTATCATTCATCAGGTATTGAATTAACACGTGTAACCCTAACTGGCAAGGTGAACGGTACAAATAGCTCGCACCGCGACCAGCCATCCATGTACCTATCTTACATACTTATGTAGTATACATGGTTACTAGATTTTTTTTGAAGAAGTTTAAATAGAACGTTTTATATTTTATTTTGTTTTCAATATATTTTAGACAGACCCGAAGGACTACAATCTCATGGTAGGCAAAAGCTGAAAAAATGGAATCAAAGATGTAAGTGCGCTTACGAAATGGGAACTTGCTCGGTGTTCATTTTTACCCTCCTTTGTATAACGGTTAAAAAAAACTATTTTTCATGCATACCATCGGACAAGTTTTGTTGTATAAAATTGTAGCGTATAGCGTAAAAGTCTTTGCATTAAGACAAATAACAGTTAATAATATAATATGATAATTGACAATCTTTAAAATATTGCTCATTAGGTACCACATACCTAACAGTACCCGTGTATAAGTCGACCTACTCTCCCAGTGTCGGGTAGCTAGGTTCAGAGAGGTCAGGTAAATAAAACCATAATGAAATCTGATATTACACCCAACCCACACTTAATATTTATGATTTCGCTGTAGCTTTAAACTAAATCATTACTGCACAGTCTAAACTCATTTGATACCTAACTAAAGGTCACTGCAAATCTGTATCCGAAGGCGTATTTATTGATAAACTAGCTGTTTCTGTGGCTATGCCAGCCTTATTTTGGGCTTTTCTTACCTTTGACATCCTATGCATCTGCTTGTCTAAAAACATTTATTCTTACTTTAAAACATACAGATGGTAACGGTGAGTAATGCTTAGGGTAAAACGATCTCCATAAATACGCCTTTCGGTTTGCAAGCAAAGTAGGTACACAATTAATACACGTCTATTGCAAATTTAAATAAACTGTACAAGGATAAAAAAACATGTCTATACGTCTCGACGTTACCACGTGAAAGAAGAATCAAATTAACAAACCAACAGATACAATTTAACTCTTAAATTTGTAAATCATAATTACTAGCTGTGCTCGCGACTTCGTCCGCGTGGAATAGTTATTTTGGGCATTACTGATTTTTTTGATATCTTGAACCATTTTCGCAGCGCACGCAACGGAAACCCTCAAAGATGAATAATTTTCCCCGTTTTTTCGCATTTTCTGTTGTTTCTTCGCTCCTATTAGTTGCGGCGTGATGTTATATAGCCTAATAAAACCTTCCTCGATAAATGGTCTATTCAACACAAAAAGAATTTTTCAATTCGCACCAGTAGTTCCTGAGATTAGCGCGTTCAAACAAACAAACAAACTCTTCAGCTTTATAATATTATAGTATAGACTATAGATTATTGTATTGTACGGTGTAAGGTAAAGTAATTCATTCCCCGTCACATTGTAACCCCAGTACCAGTCTATTAGTTTTGCTAATGGAATCAACTGAAATTAGATCCGAGTCATGCTCTGAGCGACATTCCGCGGATTTAATCGAGACATAATTTCCATATCATAAGAGTATTTATTGCTCGCGGCAATACATCATTTGTATAGGTATCTAGGTAGGAAGGAAAATTATATAGTTTTGATCTATGGGTATATAGTTTTAGTGCAACATGATCTAGTTGTTTGGAACAAACGAAATATTTTGTAGATGCACGAATGATGCGTGTACTCGATTTGAATGAGTTAGTTAGGTACATATACGTATGTAGATATATAGATAGTGCAAGAGAGGAAATTACTATAAGAGCTGCATTAATTTTAACTTAAATGTCTTTGTAATTAATCACGCAAAAATGGCTGAACGGATCATCATGATTTTTGTTATGTAGATAGTATAAGATCTTTGGAATGTCATAAGCTACATTTTACCCTGAAATAATTCAAGCGAAGCCGCGGGCGTGCACTAGTCTATTATAAAATATGTCTCTTTTTTTCATTAATATAAATATGAGTTTCAGTACTTAACCGTAGTAATCGTACAGAAATCAGATTCACACAATAAGATAGCTTTTGAAATATTATCGAAATATATAAATATATGTTCGCTCAGGCATTTTCAGTTTAGAGCAATCGTGTCTTGTATTAATTTACAATGTCTGTAACCGCTAATAAGGCTTGTAACTAGAATAAGGTATGCTAAACGACAAAATGCCAAGTAACATTGTTAGCAAAGTTAGAAATTGTCAACGTTAGACCAAGTAATTTAGCTGTGATTAAACCTATTGATTGAAATCAGCGCCACGAACTTACTCAACTGCAAATGCGTTAAAATTAATCGCCTTTGGCATTGTTAAGTGAACGCTCGAACGTGAAATAATAGTTTCATTTCGTAATCAACGCAAAAGCGGCAGTAAATTTACGGAAAAGCTCTTTTCTAGACCATATTCAAATAGAGGTATTGGAAATGAGATAACGCGAGATAAAATCTGATATCGCCCAACAAACACGGCATTAAATTATAATAATTGTAAATACTTAAACTATAAGGTCACAGTGACATCCTACTCCACTAGCTCTGAGCGTTTAACAAATGTACGTATCTAAGAGGCAATCTTGCTAAACCAAAGGGAGAAAGTATCTACAAGCACTGACTCCACTGTTAACACCAGCTAACATTACGCAGTCAAATGTCTCAGAATATTTTGTCCTAATTTCCGTAACCAGAAATTACAGGCTTTAAGTACAATTTAACCAGTTAGACATTGCCTATTGGCGATAGTGACACCCTAACCGATCGTCATGACCTGATAGTGTTGCCGTTGCATGCTCGATACCACCTTCTGTGAATTACGTACTTTATTTTGTTCCTTAGTTACTTGCGTTTACTTTCTACAATTATCTACATCTCTGACTAGTTTCAACTATTCCACTTATCGATACTTCGTCTTTAATTTAACTGGTTCTAAGGGGGTACTATCTATTTTGTATAATCGCAAAATACGATTGTATTAATAGACAAACGTGGAATATAGCACAATAAACTTACCCAACACAATTTATTGTTACATGAATGGCGTTAGGCTGTGCGTGCGTGTGACTCGCAAAAGCAAATCCATCCCACACAATATCTATCCAATAAATATCCAAAAAGCTTGTTCTGCAAGCATTCCTCGTCCATTGTGCGGCTTACTGATATATCTTGCGTAAGGAGCCTGCGATTCCGGCGAGCTTTCGCTCCTGCCCACGCTACAGATGCTCGTCACTGTTGATTGACAAACTATCCATTACCGCATTGGAGCGGAGTTTTATCTAAATCGATGCGACATGAGAAGAAATGGTTGGGATTTTACGGCAACGGTTCGCTTTGGCCGCGGTGACCGGTTGCCTAATGCATCGGTTGACAAATCGCTCAATTGTCCCGGCTCGTAGGTTGTCGGGTCCCGACTAGTTGGGTGGCGACTTGTGCAACCGTTGCCCACTTCTGACCGCTTCACGAGTGCCGGAAGACATCCAACTTTATTGTGCTTTATTGCGATTGGATGGTGGTAAATAGGGGACCGTCTGTGAAAATATTTCATTATTCTGCGGGGAATTGAATTGGCATTCAATTCGTAGCGTGTCGAGGCATTTGCATGTTTTTGAAGGAATTTTCTCATCATTCAACAAACTTAACTATAAAAGTTAGTACCAATTTTGTCACTTGACATAAATATACCATTAACATATTTGATAAAATTGGGAAGAAGATATCCATGAGTTTTATAAAATGTTATAAAAACAAGATTTTAAGTTCACTCATTCAGCTGTTAGACAAGGCTTAGTTATTTATGTAAATTGAAATCGTTTAGTTCCACAGATAGCATTAACACGGAGCGCGCTCGGTACAATGTTTGTTGGTTAGTTAAAACAAATATTTGCTTAGTTGTTTGCATAATTTTCCAGCTCATATCATAGAGGTGTCTCTCAGTAACTTAGCAGAAAACTTAATGCTAATGAAGTGAGGTTATGCAATCTAAAGTCTTTTTATTTAATGGATAAGGTGTAATTTGTTTTTGATATATGAGCATCATTGGATCGTTGCTGTAAAGTGAATATTTTTAGTACAAAACGTAAGTGCCAATTATTTCTCTAACAATTGAAGCAGATTCCTGTTATTATGACAAATGTATGTTCCTTTGCCTTTTCTCGATTACGTAGCAATTAATTTTATAAGTTCCTAGGGCATGATAATTCACATTCCATTTCATAGTACTCGTACATTTTTGACTAACTTTAGTATTAGTAACCCAAACAAATCATTCTAACCAAATCTCCCGAGAAGCTTCTGAACAAATCCAACAATATTTTATACAGAAATCTAGCTCTGTTTAGTTATCACGAGCGTATAGGGGCAAAAGGTCAGCAGTTGTCGCTTCCAAACCGTACAGGACCAATGTAATGCAACCAGTTCAATATTTCCATACAATAATACATTGTTACTTCCAAGGCTAATTGAAATAAGCCATGTGCCATTTGAAACGTCCGCGCTCGTAATCATAGGACCCTTCTTAATTAACCGTATGAATGGGATTTATGGACCGGTATATCACAGGGTTGACACGAATGGAAATTACGGTTCAATTAATAAAAAAAAATGTTTACGTTTTTTGTAAGCGTCTTAAAATTGGCGATTAACCTTTACAGTTGTCAGCTTTGTTTCTTGTTAAAGTCCGAACCTTACTGTTAGTTTATGTAGTTAGTTATTGTGCAAAAACATACTGGAGGTTATTACGAGGTTTTTCACTTTTATCGCGCGTGGTTTCCATATCGGATCGGGCGGCGCCAGCGATGCCTGTTAACTCCGTCGGTATTTAATACCCAGTGACTACAATGGTGTAAAAGACAAAGAAATCCCGGAATGTTTGTGGAGTTGTCGGCGGGAGGCATACGCCGCGAAATATTTCCCAAGATACATCGGCACGAGTGCGATGTGGCGATATCTCGGAGCGCCCACTTCGAATCGTCTATCGACTCTATGATCGCCTTCGAAGAGAGGTCACGCGCGTTAAACGTAAATCAACATATCTCCCGACGGGAGATCTAGCCGGCCACGCGGGCCCGCCAACAAAAACTGAATTTTATGGCCGTAACACTACACCCGGGAAAAAAGTAAATAAATTGGACAGGAACGAGCGAGCAGCCGAGCTTACGACGACCACTTAAACGCCCTGTCCGACGAATACCTACTTATCTAGTAAAATGTGGTCGGACTTTATCAACTCTTAACAGAACTCGTTCCTTTATTAGGGTGGGACGCGCTCGGAGTCTCTTACTTTTCAATCAGCGTGAAAATATGTGTTCTTTGTTCGCAAATGGTTGGTTACTTCTAATAACATGCGCCGAGCGTACATATGGAGAGAGCCTTTAACAGCGGCGAGCCTTCGCTGCATTAAGGGTCAGCTTGGCGCGCCTGGCTAGCAAATGAGCGACGCTTTAAATACAATATTGTAACATATACGTTCCACTTGGAATTTTAATTTACAAGTCATTGTTAAATACCTTTTCAACATATAATTCACATTCATTTTTTAAATATTATTCCAGGTATATAAAAGAAAATGATACATGTAGAACAAATTTTATACGTTATATGAGTACGTGTTAGATGTTGAATTAATTAAACGACTCTCTGGACGCACCTGCTGAATCGAACGACTCGGCGTCGTGTAAAACTCTCGACGCAATTATTTTTATTTACATCTTTCCGTTTAAACATAATCAAAAGCAATGGATAGTTAAACCTTCGTAGTTTAATGAATAGAATGATTTGCACTAGCATCATAACTGGGTAAAACGCGGAGGAAGCATTACGGTGGCTAATTAACCTGCCACTTAAACGCTATATCAATTAAGCGAAATTTTGCTTTATGTTAAACGTATTAAGGTTGACGACGTGAATGGCAGACGGGTGCTTTCTCTGGAATGTCGGGCAAATGTCGAGCGCATTTAGCTGATGGCAAATCAGTAGGGGCACTGATAGATACAGAATTATCGCTAATGGATGCCAATATCCATGATTTGAAATATTACTGAAAGGAAACTATCACGAACGATTTCTCTTGATTTTGATTCAAGAGTGCAAGATCATAGTATTTTTCGTAGCTTCACAGAACTTTATATTGTTTATAAAAAAAACACCAACGCAATTCAACATCTATGAAACACAATTTTAACCAATGAAAAGAATCACAAGTCACTTTGCGACATACCACTTAGTGAGTCAGAAAAGTGAAGCGATTTCTATGTAAATTCCATACTGGAGGTATCGTGGCCAAACCGAGTGTTGGAACCGGATCGAGATCTGATTGGTATCTTGCTCGTGATGGTTATCATGACAGTTTTACGTGGCTTGTCTCACTGCCAATGAATCCATTCTAACTATATTTCGATCACACCATTTGTATATTTTATGACTAATTATTCAAATTTATTCGAACTGGTGTGACATTAAGACGATTTGCTATAATTTAATATGGAGTCTGTTATCTTTTCTCTTTCTCTCTTGTAGGCTTGTTTCGTGATTCTAGCAATAAATATGTGTACCTAATTGGTTTTGTTACAGCTTTGTATGTTGTTTGCTGTGTTATTTATTTTCAAATTCATTTGTTTATGTATTACTCGTATTTACATACAAAATACATATTTCAAATACTAGGCAACAAGTTTCAACAAGCCAAACTCTTTGCAAGTACTTGAAAAAAAATGTTACTTTTTTCTAGGAGCGACACCAACAAAGGAGATCACAACCAATTTAAAACCCGAATAAGATAGGAAAATCACGTCACCATATCACTGATACAACCAACAACGCCTGTTCAAACCTTCAGCCCTAATTGCGTCCGTTCACAAGATAAATCGATTATCTATTCGAAAACGCTTTTGAAAAGAAGTGAAACAGCGAATAGCGCTAAAAGCATCTGCAGATAAGTGCTGCTACTTCTAGTCTGTGATAGCACTAATGAACCCGTGTAGCCGTCACCGAAGTGGCACGGTTTGAACGATGCCAACCATTAGAGGGAACCCAAGGCCAGCCGAGGGCGGACAGCTAGCCGTATAAACCGTAATTATCTTAAACAAACCTAACTGAAAGGCGGATATGGTGCTAACTCTCCGCTACTTTTTGTCACACGGAAAAGCACACGATGGAAATAATTCTGACTGCCCAAGTCCTACTGTAACTGCATTGCGATGGTATTTCATGATTTTCCTAAAGTACCTATATTGACTTAGGAAACAATAATGTTTATTTTACTAAAGTTTTTTATAATATGATAACAGTTTATCAACATTTTCTGCGTTTTAATTACTCTGAGCTTACCAAGTTATCTGAATATTCTAAGTTTATGCAATTTAAAATCTAGCTTCAATGTTGAACAAAGTGTAAGAGTTTATTAAAAGTAATTATTAAATAGAGAATATTTTGTTCATTTATTTGCACATAAACTTAAATTAATACATCTTGCATAAGTCATTAACTTAACAGTTTCTCACCCAAAACGACAATTCGTGTACCGGTAATTAGAGTAAGAGAGAGTAATTTAATTTTCCTGTTGTATGTTGTAGAGTAATTCGGTCAACGAGGTTCACTTGAAACTAGAAATTGCAATGTTAATTAAAACTCAACGACAACGCACTCTTTAGACTCCTAACTAGCTATAGTAAGAAAATTCAAACATACGTAAAATAATTTGCGATAGATAAGTTACAGATGATCATGTGATACAACTGCACACATATAATTATCACCACACCCAGTATATGTATAAACCTTTCTCAAAAAAACGTTGCTTAAGCAACGTTTTTTTTCTTTTAATTTTCAAAGAATTTTCAGTTGCTATAAAATTTGTCGCTATCATATACACACGTATGTGCATATATGTATGTATGCATGCATGAGTGAGCCAACTAACCTTTTGAGTACGCTTCCAACGTGTCAGAATGAGTTTTTTTTGAGTCATTTACATAAGTTTTGCGTAAAATAAAAAAGAACATCTAAATGATTGAAGGATAATTTAATAATTTATAGATAATGATAAAGATAAAAGAATTTTTATTTGCCTTAATACATTTGTTAACATTGTAGGTGTCCCTGGCAACAGCTGTAGGATTCCCTGTGTCGCGGTGCCAGGGTTCTTCCATTGAACAAAAATTAAATTATACAATTGTGTTGTTTTCAGTTGAAGACTCAATTGAAAGTTCTTACAAGTTAAATTAACTTCAGCATTGAGTTGTGACAATGATTGTTCGTTATATTAGTAGGTTTTAAATGTCAATTGTTTATTATAGGTAAGTTAGGCTATTTAAGTATAGTAAGTAAGTTAGGACTTAATAATAATATCATAACAACAATAATATATAGGCTAGGTAGATTGTTAGTTAGTTAGGTTTCTTCGGTTTCTATTGTCTATGTCAAAGCTCTACATCGGTAAGGGCGGGTTTCATAACTTTCCGGATATTGAATTTGTAACGTAGTTGTATAAATTTTCAATCAGAAGCTAACTGGTGTCCTGATTCTTAGAATAAAATCAAATGTTGATTTCTTGAGCAATAAATGCTAGGTTTGTTATAAATATTAAGACACATGTAAATGATGAACATGAAAAAGAAAATTTATGCATTATGTACCTACTTTACGTTTGTTTGTATGTAACAATAGTCAGTCTTTTTATTTCTTAGTTTTTGCTGAACTAAGCTTTCATTAATTACCTAACATATTTGAAAAGAGCAATAATAATCACAACCATCAAGATATGAACCTACATCATTATTTTTATAACACATGTAATACGAAATAACAAAATGTCTGTAACCCATCTCAAAATCACAAAACCTCTGTAATCAACCAACCATAAATTACATTCAAATGCTCAGATACAGAAAACCCTTTATAACTAAAGATGACCACTTAGATAGGCGTAAAACCTATTATATGCTATGTCACCTTAGTATTCAAAGACTAGGTTGCCTAGAGACCGGGTCAAGTGGCGTACAAGAAGAGAGGCTTATGCACAGCAGTGGGCGATAACAGGCTTATGATGATGACGTGAAAATAATCACGCTTGTCAGGATTCGAACATACATAATTCTGTTAAAAATACATAGTTTACGAAAGAAAAAAATGTAACGAATCAAACCATAGATTGACATTCAGATGCTCAGAAAACCAATAAACGATAAAAACAATCTAAATATATAAAACTCAAAGGTGACTGACTGACTGATTGACTGACTGATATAGTGATCTATCAACGCACAGCCCAAACCACTGGACGGATCGGGCTGAAATTTGGCATGCAGGTAGATGTTATGACGTAGGCAACCGCTAGGAAGGATTTTTGGAAAAACTGCTTTTAAGGGGGTAAAATAGGGGATGCAAGTTTCACTTCTTAATGCGAGCGAAGCCGCGAGCATCCACTAGTATAACCATTAATGACCACTTAGATAAGTGTAAAACCTATTTTATGCTAAGTCAGAATTGTCCAGACCTATTGTGGGGTCACCTTAGTATTCAAAGACTAGCCTAGGCCGTGACGACGTATGCAAACCCGGTCAGGTTGCCTAGATCATGTAGATAGGCAAGTATAGTGTCGAGAACCGCTACATGCTAGAATACTACACTGGATAGATTGATGGATTAGTGCTTGTGTGTACAGGGTAAGATCGAATTGAAGTGAATCGATTCTTATCGGGTAAGCACGCTCCATCTTAGGCTATAGCCTTTGCTAACTATGAGGCAAACGATGGCCACGTGCAAACCCGTTCTAGTTAATAAAAAAGATTATGAACCTTTATTTTTCAGTGCCGTTATTTCATTTACAGTGTTATTTGTGTCTGATATGATACACATCTATGTCTATTTATGTATATAGCTTAAAAGTTATCCACGAGAACACAAATATATAATTAACTCCTTCAATCATATCTGTAATAGTACGTACGGATAGGTTAAGCCATTTGAGCGAAAAGAAGCACCATAAACACACACATATATGCGTTAATTATTATCTCAAGGTAAAATTGACATATCTACAAAACATTCGATTAAATCCAAATTTTGAAGTCAATTTAAGTTTAGTTTTTTTTTTTAAATTATGTTTTAATAGGTTTTTTTTGGTATCTGAATATTTATTTGATTTTTATACAAAATATTCATATTATCAACGCACCCTGTACACAGGGCTCCGGACCCGGTAGCAGGGTAATAACGTGCGCATTAAACTGTTGTTTAATTGGACTCGTCCAAGCAGTCGTTACAGCCCTTAGACAATATAAACAAGAAACACCTTAAATATCTGTATACTCTCTGTACATACTATTACGCTAACCATAAGTCTTGAGATGGCTAAAATACCAAATGGGAATCCTAATACGCCTATGGGGATCCTATGGGTATATCGCGCGCTGATGGCAACGGGTCAAGCAATAAGCAGATACATATATATTGTTGTTTCTATTTGTTATTATTTTTTTAATTTCTGAA
This sequence comes from Macaria notata, assembly GCA_927399415.1. Taxonomy (NCBI): domain Eukaryota; kingdom Metazoa; phylum Arthropoda; class Insecta; order Lepidoptera; family Geometridae; genus Macaria; species Macaria notata. Next base: position 8,236,807 of record OV656733.1, read on the forward strand.
ATTTGTTTTATTTGATATGACCAAATTTCAATTTTTACCCTGTGCTGCAGCAACATTTTTAAACATGATGCCAGATGATTTTCATTGCTGAATGTCCAATAACAGCTAGCAAAGGTGGTCATCATAGATTTGCATTCATCATCAAACCAATACTTACAATAGAATTATGTGATACATACGTGTTTTTTTTTGTCATAATGAGATGTTTATTTTGTGTGATGTCGTGGTCACAGGTGTATTACGTGATGTACAGTAAATAACGGGTGCTTTTATAGGGATAAATCCTTGATTAGCCACAGCTACTGTACTTAACTGTATAAATTATTGCCATTGGAATGTAATTATAATTATTATTTATTTAAATTTGATTAACAGTTAAAGCAGAACGGATATCGCACTAACATTTAGTATAGATATATCTGTTTTACAATAATAAAATATAAAAACAAGGTAAGAAAAACTAAACATACTACTTCTAACTACTACAAAAAGGGGCCCTTAGAAAAACTTTAGAAAAACCTAAAGATAATCTAAGTGCTCCAGCCCACTACCAGAGGGCAGCGTGCCCAGAATGCTGGCCGCATTACCACGCTGGATGGCAAAGCTGATACGTTGAGCCAGAAAAAGGCCAGCATTTTGGACATTGAGATTTTGATACTATAAATCACTTTATGCAGTTTACTAAGCTTGTAGGTAGTACCTAATGCCGCGCGTGTTAACTAACCTGGGGTCTAATGTACCTCTGTACCAAAATTCATCAATATCGGTTCAGCCGCTAAGACGTAACGAACGTGCACACACACTTTCGTTTTTATAATATTAGTGTAATATGATTAGTACCTGCTAGATAAATATAGTGACAAAATATTTTAAAACCAATTAAGTACTATTGTTTGCTTGCTTTTTCTACCACTGAATTCGTTCTTATTCACTTTTGTATCAAAGGAATCGCATCAAGAAGTGTCTAGTTGTTATCTTCGATGTATCAGGTACCATAATTGTTTAAATTTATACGAGTATTTTTATACAGTCTTGATATAAAGCTGCACAGGTTCACCTGCTCTTGGATGATTTAGACCATACCTTAATGAGACACGATTTATGACTGATAACTTTTAAAAAATATCATAAAATTTGAATATACTTGTTAAATTTAATTTACAAATACATAGTAACTTAATTTATTAAAAGTCAAATATGTCCTGACAGAATTATGCAATGAAACCTAAAATATGATTACAAGTGTGTGTCTGTAATTATTTTTTGAATAAAGAAATAAGAAGTTGATATTAATATCAAAGCTGAGAGAATCAAGCAATAAAAATATTTTAGACTTGGATTATGATTAGATTCCTAGAAATATGCATGCCTGAAGCAACAGCATATGGTCGACGTTTATTCATGCTTGTGGATGGATTTTTTGAAAAATCATCTATTTTGTAAGTTTTTTTTCTTCTGTACTTATGTATTGCTAAGTATTTTTTGTATATATGCAAATAAGTACTTCAATTTAATAATTAAATCAACACCAAAACGATAATATGTAAGCATTTCTCCAGCATACTTTTTCTTAAAAACTTTGTTTCAGTCAATCTTTCAGACCAATCTTTCTTTCAGACTTCTGAATTTAATTGTATAACATTCCATCATCATAAATTTAAGGGCCGGGCCCTTGTCTGTGGAGTATGCGCCATCCTTTCCGGTCTTCTGCCAATTCCTTGACCTCCTTATACGACATGACACCCGCCTTTTCTTTTATTTGGTCCATGTATGATCTTCTCGGCCTTCCTCTTCCTCTTCGGGCTTCCAATTTTCCTTCCATGATGTTTCTTATAAATTCGTCATGTCGTATAAGGTGGCCAACCATCTTCCCTCTTCTGTTTTCAATAGTTGCCAGTATTGTACGGTGTTCTTGGACCATGCTCAGCACTTCTTCATTGGTCTTTCTTTCTGTCCAACTAATTTTCTCCATCCGCCGCCAGCACCACATTTCAAAAGCTTCTATTCGTTCTCTATCTCTTTGAGTCATGGTCCAAGTTTCGCTTCCATAAAGAGCAATACTCCATATGTAAGATTTTATGAGCTGTTTTCTTACGTGTTTTGCAATTTTGGATTTTAGTAAATGTTTCTTCCGGTTGAATGCTGTTTTTGCTATGGATATTCGGGTTATTATGTCTTGAGTGCATCTTGAGTCTTCTGTTATTACGCTTCCTAAATATTTGAATGAATGTACTTGTTCTATTGGGTTATTGTGCAGTTTAATGGGATTTCTATTGTAAATTTGGTTTCTGGTGATTGTCATAGTTTTGGTCTTGTTTGAGTTAATTTTGAGGCCTATTTCTTGAAAAGCTTCGTCCATTTGTTTGATTAGTTTTTCCAGTTCATTTCTATTGTCGGCTAAAGCTGCAATGTCATCTGCGTAACGTATAAAGAAAATCCGCTCTCCATTCACTTTAATTCCACCGTTTTCTGATTCTATGATTTTACTAATTGCATTTTCAATAAATATGTTGAAAATAGTTGGTGAAAGTGGGCATCCTTGTCTTACTCCTTGTCGTATTTTTGCTGTTGTGGTTTCAGTTCCTATGTCTATTGTGGTTTGCTGATTTTTATAAAGGTTGTATATTATTCTTCTGTCTCTATAGTCTACTCCAATGTTTTTTAAAATCGTAAGCATCTTTTTCCAATTTACTTTGTCAAAAGCTTTTTCCAGGTCAATGAATGCAATATGTGTATCTATACCCAGATCTATTCGCTTGTTAGTGATGAGTCTTAGAGCCAGTATTGCTTCTCGTGTTCCTTTTCCTCGTCTAAATCCATATTGGTCTTTGGTAATATTTTCTTCGGCAATGGGTCTTAGTCTATTGTGAATAATTTGTATGAGTATTTTTGAAGCATGTGATATGAGACTTAGTGTTCTGTGTTCTTCGCATTTGTGGGTGTTAAGTTTTTTGGGTAGAAGTACTGTTTTAGTGGTTTGAAAATCATTAGGAATGTTACCTGTTAAGTACATTTCTTGGGTCAGTTTAAATATTTCATCTAAGAGAGGGTCACATACCGCATATTTGATAAGTTCTATGTGAATTTGGTCTTCTCCTGCTGCTTTTCCATTTTGTATATTTTGTAGAGCTCTGTCAAATTCTTCTCGTACTATTGGTGGGCCTAAATCATCACAATCTATTGAATTTTCTTCTTCTAGATCTTTATCATCCAGTCCTGCTCCGTCGTATAATGTTTCTATGTAGTTTTTCCATCGTTGTACTATTTCTTTTTCGTCCAGTAGCATTTTTCCATCTGAGTCAAGGATTGCTGTGCTTTTTGTCTTGTGTTTAAGGTCAATTTTCTTAATAAGACTATATGCTATATAACATTCCATAGTATCTAAAAATAAGAAATGATATTGGTTTAGTTCATTTTACGACTCATCTTCGCGAGAGCAAGTCTCAAATGTCACTAGTCTTATTCAGCTGGTAATGTGAACGATTTCTTAATTAAGTACTAGTACGTGGGTAGACTGGTACGTATGACTACGTATTACTGGTATTGTATTAAAGTATTTGTAAGTAGCAAAAAAGTGATATAGTGGCATTCTGGATTATTTCATTAGTATTTTTCTTTACTGGGTGGAAATATACGAGTGAACACATCTGAACTCAAATTTTGCTTCTGAAATGACATTAATATTGTACACACGAAAGGTTTGTAAATCTCTGAGTTTGTACATTTTTACGACTGAGTCTGATATGAACAGAATATAGATTAGACTCTGATTTAGGCTTATTTTTATTTTTCTCAGATCAACCGTAAGTACTAAAATATTAAGAATAAAAACGTGGATAATAAAAGACAGAAAAAAAAACTTAGTTCTGAGTTGTGTGCAGCAGAATATAATATAGAAAATCTTTGTACAATATATTTACAAGTGTTTTGTAAAACAAAGAAAAACATGTTAAATGTTGTTTATACAACGTATTTTTAGGTAAATTAATAGTATTATATTAAAAGGCGATTTCTCAATCATTCTCCTGACATTGGTGGCCATCTCTAGAGCATCTCAACCACTGCTGTCTACTCTGTACTTAGTACATTAAAGCGCGCCTAGTATATTTATGCGCCCTCCAGATTAAAACGTTAGCCTACTTTTACATCGAAACAGGATTCACTCGGGGATAATCATAGGCAAGTAAAACTGATATAATACTTCAAAGACCTCACACTTAGCGTAAAATATATATCCCTTAGACATATATATTATCATCACAAGTATTAAAAACGCAATGATCGAAATAATCACAGCATTTACGCGACGTAGCTTTAAGCTGATTAGACAATTGTTAGTAAGTTTTAATGAGGCATTTGATATGCGAATGACTTTTATGTTTCCATAGAGAGATTAGAGTCAAATAAAGTCTGGTTGCAGCGCACGTGGTATTTAGTCTTCTTCTTCTGGAATCAATGAGAACAATATTGTTTGTTTTATTTTGTCTGTGTCTCCTGCTTCTGTTCTTACAATAAATAGGTGGTTGTTATTTCTTCATACTCCTCTTCTCTACTAGTTAGGTGTCTATATAATGCATGGCAACTCCTTGCGATTATGATCGGTTTAATTTATAATGATTAGCTGATAGCTATCTGTCGTTGGAGGCCGCACGCGTCACAGTTCGTTATACAGGGACGCTTTGTAGAACATTGTGGGGTGACCATGAGGGCTAAGGAAAGTGGGATAACCTTAAAACTGAAGTCACTTGTGCATAAATTGATATAAACTATTATTTAGTAAGACTCTTGAAGTAAGAAAGATTAATTTATGAATTTTACCCGGAATAGTAGGAGTATGAAGAAAAGCCCGGCTCCTGTATAATATGTAGGTATTATAATATCGGTATAGGCTATATATAATAGCAACGAATGAAACATAACGATATGTTAGAAAACTTATCCAAATACTTATATAACAAAAATGTAAATATAATGTATTAAATCCTCCTTGAAATCAAACAATCCATGCTATACCCACCTGCACTCTGGCAGTGAGCTGGATCACTTGGACTATCCTTTAATCTTTTCCTAAGTACCCTATTTGCTGTTTTGTGGTAGTTGTACTATGGGTAGTTATTCCCCTTTGTTTTTCTTTAATTTTGTATTGTATAATAAATATCAATCTTCAAAATCAAACTATAAACATATGCCACGTTATGCGTTTATACTCGTACAAATTCCTTATAAACTGATGGTCACCTGCACCTCCGCAGAGGTTACTCTACTTTTACTATAACCCTACGTGACGAGCGTGAGAATGCATTTTTCATATTATAATCTCGTCTTTTCATGCATAAACAATATTTATTATGTTTTACTACTACCATAAAAGTCTTTATGGATGTTATGAAATAAGATATTAAGAAAGATTAACGAAGTTATCAGCATAAATCACAAAGATTTTTTTTAAAGATTTTCTCTGTTCCCCACGCACTATAATCCAGCGATCTTCAAAAAGAGAGTGAATCGGTTTTTATCGGGTAAGCACGCTCCATCTTAGGCCATAGCCTTACTTGCTATCAGGTAAACTATGGTCAAGTGCAAAACCGTTCAAGTTAAAAAAAAAAAAAAAAAGATGGCAGGTGATACTTAATTTTATTGTGATACATTCTATACCATTCCTACAATACTGTATTAGGTAAATGAACTACCTTTTGCCATCTGCTGAACATTACTCTTGTTATTTTTGTTGTTCTATGATAGCCACCTTTTTTTTTTTTATTTGTATATATTATTCAATATAAGTTCATTTATTATCAGTATATTTAAATAAAAACCAATCTTACTAGTTTTTAAAGATATTTCTTAGATCTTTCATGTAGAAAATACAGTTTTTCAGCCAAACAAAAGTAAAAAGACCGAATTCCAACTAAAGACAAATATTTACATATCTCATCTCGAAAATGAATTAAAAGATAGACCTTCTTTGATATTTGCTTCGGAGAGGGTATAATAATTCCAAGACCGTAAAGTTATCGAAATAATGTGAAACAGTGCAAACTCACGCTGGGCTTAGCAATAACCGCTATATTGCAATAATCCTGAGTAAAATGAAGAAAAATAAATGGAAACTGATACTGTTAAAGCGAATCTGAAGGTTTGCTATTTGCAAGTAGTTAGTATAACTGAGGCTGTAAAGGGTTGCTCTTAACTAACGATTTAAGAGTAGGTTTTACACGACGTTTTAACCAATTATTTTACAAAATTATTACAATTGTGTTTAAAATTTTCCTTACTTATTCAATACTCAGTTTCCAATTAACTGTTATCTAAAGATACAATAAAAATATTTGAAATGATACTCGTGATATAATACGCCAAGACTATTTATTTCATTCAGTATCATCTGCCAATATTAAATGTTAAATAAGGTTAAATACACAAACTGTACATAACTTTACAAACCTTTCTAAGTTTGTCTCTATATCTTTCTTTTACCAAAACCAAATCCCTTATTATTGAACTCTTACAAACAAACATCAAATACATACAAACACACGTACATATAGCTAAGCACCAACCAGCAAGGGGTCTCCCAATTAATAAGGCGCGACGCCCACTGCGATTTACGATATTTTTATGAAACTCAGTACGATATTAATGGCATTACTTTATACGACTTTTGTCATGTTTATTTACACTTGATTGTGATTCTTATCGCTTCAGTTCTAAGACAAATTAGTTGTGTTTAATTGTGGAATGTTACACTAAAAAATATATTTCTAAATGCTTATGTAGCAGGTGCTGTAGGTAGACACAAGTGCATTATAGGATTTATTCATCTTTAAGACATAGTCAAAAAAATTAATAATAAACATGTATAAAAATTGACTACAATTTCCAAGTTTCGACTATTTTTTGGTTGTGTCTATGTAAAATTTATAAGTAATTATTTACAAAAGTAACGATTCAAACTGTCCGTTTGCGAATACCCATGGATTAAGGCATTTGCCAAGCATAGGGTAGATAGCGATGTTTGTCAGTAATATCTTGGAATATATAGTCACATATATATATATATATATTTGTAACTTTATAGTAACTTTAACCAAATTAGTTCTACTTAATGAAAGAGAACTTATCTTAACTAGTACAATTAGTTGTTGATAGGTAATTAAGAAAAGATTAAAATCGATGAGCCCAAGCCGCGTCGGAGAACAAAAGAAGGGTGTTAAAAACGGTATTTAGGTAAGTATATCGGTTCGTTAGCCTGTTTTTTGCTGAACGGGAATCGAACCCGCGCCCGCGGCCGTCGTGCCCGCCGACAAGGATCTCGGCCATTGTGTGCACTAGACTTGATAACATTCTGCTTTACCGCGAAACATTAAAGGCGTTATAGCCTTGTTTCTCTCTAGTTTATGCAAGCATTTGTGAAGAAAAAACACTGTACGTAAAATCTAAAATCTTTCAATCGACATCATTACTAATATTATAAAGCTGAAGAGTTTGTTTGTTTGTTTGTTTGAACGTGCTAATCTCAGGAACTACTGGTGCAAATTGAAAAATGCTTTTTGTGTTGAATAGACCATTTATCGAGGAAGGATTTAGGCTATATAACATCACGCTGCAACTAATAAGAGCGAAGAAACAATGGAAAATCTGGAAAAAAGGGGAAAATTATTCATCTTTGAGGGCTTCCGTTGCGTGCGGCACAGCACAGCAGAGTAGCCATAACAAAGCATTATTATAATAATGCTTTGTTATGTATTCAATAAATTCTAATGCTAGTTACTAATATATCTATATATAACAATTGTTGAAACCATCAGTCCTTAGATGTTTCACCAGAAAGCCTACTAAGATCAACTTGCATAACGATTCTTTAATTCGAGTACATTTAGTGATAAAATATTGAAATGAGATAATGGCAGTGGTTTATTAACGTCAGAGGTCCTAAAGAGTGTTTATGCTGAGTTGGGGCTGTGTTGTGGCAGATTTTATGTATGTTTGTTTATTATGTACTACTTACTTGTGTCTGTTTTTCTGTTAAATCTGCCATAATAAATGGTTTCTTTGTTTTCTTTCTTTCTTCTTTAAAATCTTTAGAGAATAGAGTGGACCACTCTTATAAGAAGTAGGATTTATTATTGTACTATAACAGTTTTAGAAACCAAGAATTTTAGAATCTATGGTAGAAACCATTGCATTGATTCAGTGCCGTTAATCTGGCCAGTAATTTAGTTGTTGCAATTTCAAGAGATCAGCTGTTCTCCAGATCGAAGCTAGCTTGCATCTAATTGCGATATTAAATTGGTTTAGACCAATCAAATGCGAATGCCTTTTGAATTGAAACGCTTAAATCAGTGCTTAGTAAACTGTGCGTTTACACTAGAACTAGTAACTATCTTGGCTTTAGGTACTTGTGGATTGCGAAGGAATTTAGGTACTTGTGGATTGCGTAATAAATATAATTTTGTAAGTGTCTTGAATAGTTAATTATGAGGCAAACTATGGCCAAGTACAAACCCGTTATAGTTAAAAATAGTTAATTGATTACTAATTACACAACAATTGAGCATTAGTTTTACAAAATCATATCTACCCTCCATCGACTGTACTAAAGTTATGCTAAGAGATTATTTAAAGTTTATTTGGAGCTGAGCAAAAATTATTAGCATCATTTCTGTTTTACACAAACGAAGAATAAGAAAATTGAATTTAATATATGTGAACAATATCCTTTAATATCAAGAACAAAAAATCCAAAAAGCCTTTGAGTATGTAAAACCGTCATAAACTTAAAAGATACGGCAAAAAATATCGCATAACCTATAATTCATCAAATTAAGATATAAATTGTGGCAGAGAAGCGATTGATTTTAATAACATGTGCTGAGGTAGTTGCTACATCATTGCACTAATGGGTTTATATTGTGGCCTAGGTATACCTACCTATACATACGTAGGTAGGTAATGAGTAGTTGCAGACGTTGCGATGATTAACGATGGAAGCTCAGCGCGACAAATAGGTATCTAATACCAGTATTTAATCAGCAAGGTTGAATTTTGATCTTTTTATTTGATTGAAGTTCTAATCGTATGGGAGCTGGTACTTACAACTGAATGATCTGACCCATAGAATAGAATACCTACGCCAGTTGAGCTAATGGCGCTGAAACTTTTAAAATTAATATTAAGAATCTATACTAATATTATAAAGCTAAAGAGTTTGTTTGTTTGTTTGAACGCGCTAATCTCAGGAACTACTTGTGTGAATTGAAAAATTCTTTTTGTGTTGAATAGACCATTTATCAAGGAAAGCTTTAGGCTATATAGGCATAACATCACGCTGCAACTAATAGGAGCGAAGAAACAATGCAAAATGTGGAAAAATACGGGGAAAATTATTCATCTTTGAGGGCTTCCGTTGCGTGCGCTGCGAAAACGGTTCAAGATACCAAAAAAATGTGTATGAAAGAATAATTTCTCTTGAAATGATCTTACTAAATGTCCGCAATAGTATATGTCTATCTTTTAAGATTAACTCACTAGAACTGTTATTATGATAATAACTATTCCATGCGGACGAAGTCGCTGGCACAGCTAGTTACAACTAAACATTTAATTAATTACACGAAGACACGTCTTAACCTCGCAATTTGTAATCATGTCGGTTTCCTTGGAATGTTTTCCTTTGACTTTTAGCGATTCCAAATCATAACAACAAACTAACGAATTACTAGAAAATACCCCTTATTAATTCACTGGGATAGAACCGGGACACAACACAACCTAAAACAAACGCCTCTACCACCGAGCCACACTTGCTTATAGGCGTCTAATTATATTTCATTCGAGCACCGTTACATGATAAAAGTTGCCAGCATGTTGCCAGCATAGCTAACAGTCAGTAAGAATGTCTACCATCAAGTTCTGGTTACTTAGCCGCAGAGTAGGCGTCGATAGGTACTTTATTCGCCATAAAAACACACACCTACACATTATACTGTCCATTAACGACTGTCCAAACATTATGTCGATGGCTTTTAAGTGTTTAATAAATCTCTAACACTACAAGTTTGAATTTAACATTACTCCAAGATTGTTCTAGGCTAGTCAAGTTCACGGGTCATAGTGATTAAGATAAAATCGGCGAAGTTAATGCAGGCAAAAGTGTTAAGATAGAGTATCGAAAGGTTTTAGTGTCTTCACTTTTTGTGCGGTTGTCTTTTTATGATAATTATTGTTGTCTAGCATAAAAATTGTAGGGTGTTTATGGATTTTTTACTGATAAAGAGTGACATCAAACCTATTTAAACTATGTTAAATTAATGAACCTAAAATTGGTTTAATATCTGTAACATATTTTCTGATTTATGTAATTGTATTAGACCTTTGTTCAGTAGTACAAGATAAAGGTACCTAAATGAAAAGACGTCTTTGGCTTATTTTGACTATCGGTTTATAAGATGACCATAAGTATATTCGCTAACTTAATCATAAACGCCTATGTTTCGTAAATGACTATCATCAATTTATTTTCTCAAACCATAAAGTAGAAATACTGCTCGTTACCTTTTCTTAATTTACAACCACTTACAAAACAAAATGAAGATGCTGTAAGAAAATTACTACATCCGGACAACGGACACTGGATAAAAACAATATGAGTTAAAATTAAAAAAATTATGACATTTCATAAATTTTAAAATGAAAAAGATCTCAAACTTTATCCGACAAGTGAAGACTAGACAATACAGACTAGTGCTAGAATTTAAGGAAACAAGTTGTATCTATTTTTATCATCCGGATAATTAAGTTAAACATAAGACATACACAGCTAATAAAAATACAAATCACTTTTCAATTCAAATAAAAATAGTCATAACCATTGCTAAACAAAACTAATATAACAGTGATAACCAGGGATATACAAGAAACGAATAACTAAAACCCGTACATTCCAAACCTTCTAAACATCACCACAAAACTGTTGAACAAGCAAATCTACAAGCAACAATAGCGCGGTCGGAAAAAGTCGTGACTATCTCTCTGAGGTCAAACAGGATGCTGCGGGCGTAAATATACCGATCTTAATTATCGGGCGATCGTTAAAAATGACCGACGGCCAGACCAAATCGGCGAGCTTGCGACATCAGCTCTTTATCGCTTGGGCCTATTCTGTGAACCAATCGAAATTATATCGCAAATTAATCGTGAATAATCGTGATGCAATACACTCAATATTTGACGTGAGTGACCATCCCATCTCGAAGAATGTTGTGATGAATCTATTCCAAATAAAATGGTTATGGAATATCAGAGTGTTTTATGCATAAAATATATATTTAGTTATTGTATACGTATCGAATTGAAATTTAAAAAGCCTAACAACATGTTGGCCGCTAGAATTGGCCCCGATTATCGCAGGCTCGCATCGCCCACTGATAAATCGCTAGAACCACCTGCAATACGATCCGCTTGCTATTATTGTACAGTTTTGGCAGCCGACATTATAATTCTTTTGTTGCCATTGCTATTATTTCGTTGTGATGACTTGTGACTTTGCTACGTTTGGAGATGCACGATAACGTCAGATCGTCCGGAAAACCGTTTGTTTTGTAATACGAGATTGTAATGGCTTTGTGTTTCTCATTCTCTATGATCGCTTTGTGCGCAAATAAGACGGTGAAGCATAAGGGGCATGTCAAACGAACGCCCAAAAGAATTAAATAAACATCGCGGCCCCAAAATAAGTAATGGTCTCGTTTGGTTGCAGTTCGTTAATCGCTCGCAGCTTTGTGGGCCCGAGCCGCGCGACCTGATATCGATCCCAGAACGACGTTGAAAAATTCAGAGCTCGTGATTTTCGTTCGTGTACTTCATTTGTGTGCCGAGAAACTTGGAATATTGTTCGTTGCTCTACCTTTCACTCTTCCAACTTTATGACGGAAGTTAATAAATACTGCGATGTTTAACCGCTGCTCCATATCTGATGCAGAGTTGACTAATTAATCAATCTCTTGCTCGTTCTTATTCCGAAATGCGGTCTGGCTCCGTGGCCGCGGCTCATGAATATTTCGTAGGTGACTTGTTAACCCTGAACTAAAGGTGAGCTATTGTTTTAAATCGATCATAAAATGCGATACGTTTAATTTAAACTATAGTTAAAGGTGCTCGGAATCGCGATACTGTCACTCTATAATTTTATGGCGTCCTCATTTTGTATTCTGCAATCCGCATGCCGATGCACGATACCTTCTATGTAGTTATTGGAGATTTTCCAAAAAATATTGTGAGTCGTGCGTAGTTATTACGAAATTATACTATCGATCAGGCAATAATATGCGGATAGTGCCCTGAGGTGGCGAATTTAGGAGAAATTGAGGGTGCCTGGGTTGCGTGCCTCTCGCCAGCTCAATAATCCGCACATGCAAAATATAATCAATGTTATTCTGCGCCGGGATCATACGGCACGGGACAGGCCACTTTACCTCAATCAGTGTGATCCGTTTTGAATAACATTGTATCATTTACTGGACATATTTTAATATTTGTTTGTGACAATTGTCTTCTCAAGGCATTTGCAGACAATATATAACATTTTATTTGCCAGTTAAGGAAAGTTGAAATTTGTATACCATTTGATCAGAGACCAAGCGCCTCAGCGTCGTATCTGTGTGCACCTCGCAGGATGACGTGCACCGTTTACCGTAAACATAGGGCCGAATATTTGCGCGTTGCGCTCACGGCGATGCAAAATTCCGTCGCCTCTTATCGGTGCACTTTATCCGGGTACTTTTGTGCATATTTTACATAATATATTTGTCGGGACGCGGCCGATAGCCGATGTGGGCGGACCCAGGGCCTGCATGCTAATGCACGGTCAAAGCAGGACACAGAAAGGACCATTGCCTATGCAGTTCGGGATGCAATCAGAACATACACGTTAGACAAATTAATGTGAGTAACATTACAAAGAAGTGAGTTTGTTGGTTTTCTTATTTCCTTGTCATTCCGAAATGGAGCAATGCATCACACATTAATGCGACTTTGCTATCAAAGCAATAAAGGTGTATTAAATGCTAGTTTATCGCAAAGGAACACCAAAACTAACACAAAAAAAAACAGTCATTAACTACAAATTTATGTGATTTAGTAACAATAAGTAATTACTATAACAACCTAGCAGACCAAACATATTAGAACTAACGCAAATTCCTACCGATTAACTTAACTTAGGCATAAAATAAATATTGGCAATAAAGATTAACATCTGCAGTCCTGCCACTAATCTCTGACACCATAACATAATTGTGCGGTCCTGAGGGTAGAACGGTCCCGGTCACGAACCGCTCTGAACATAGTCTAGCCCGCACAATACGACATAAAGACACCGCTTTAGAGCTAAAACTTTAAACCTTACCATCGCCCATAAGTAATTGTTTATAGAAAATGCAGTGCATGAGCCACATTGGTGAAATGTGGTTTACTTAATTTGCGTTTATGTTTTATATTGACAAAATAAAACACATAATAAATCACAAATATCGAGTATGAAGAGTCAACCTGGACGTCGGTTGTGAAAAGTGTATAAACGATGAAGATACAAATGCTGTAGCACATTAAAAAGATTGTGAACTTTGAGAAACTTAGATTGGTGTATCTGATTATATCGTCTACGTTTAGCCCTAAACGATGCCACCATATCCGTCGGCTGGTTGCATCTCATAAGTTCGCATGCCTTCGCTTACTGCTACAAACTCCTTCGTAAATATATATAGCCTTTGTTATTTCGTATTATCCTACAGCTTTTTTTAAATGCGGTAATTTCGCTATTGAATGGTAAGTGTTTCAAGACGTTGTTTGCCTATGTATTTGTTCTTTGTGTTGGTAAATGTTACGATTTGCTGTAATTTATGAAATGTTTTTGTTGAAGGCAAGCATTTTATTTTAATGGTAGTTATATGCATGTGATTTATGCATTGTGTACCCATTTTAGGTGATTAATTTGTGTATTGTGTACGACAAGACATTTTCCTAAACCTCAATGTCACAGTTTCATTATTCGTAAATTTACCTGATTAGTTTAAACTGTTTTTCAATTTTATGCGTAATTCTGTTACAATGTATAAGAGGAATGAAAATTAGAGTGGATAAAATAAGAAGGATAAAGGGGATTGACGGTGAATTTTGGTTGCAGAGATGAGAGTGATTGATGTGTGTGAAATTACCTTCAGCCTCAAACCGAATATACTGTGTGGTCATTTTTCAGGCACAAAATTTGGGTGAAATTAAAAAAGTAATTACAGACAATACATGACAGGCCTTCTTTAAAAATCAATAGATATTGCGTCGGCTCTTTTGATTAGTTACCTACATACCTCGTATTTGTAATAACGTTATGGTGTATTATTTTATTGTCGTCGTTTTATGTGATTATCGTTTTGTTTTAGTTTTTTAACAATTCATATATGATAATTTATAGATGAAATCTGGTACGCTGAAAATATTGAAATTGTACAAATAGAAAGAAAATGTTGTGTATGTGCACTGTTTTTTAACTTAATATTATATGTTATCAAGTAAATTTGCAATTCCAAGCTAAGTTGCTAAGCTAACGAACAAGTAGAAAGCAATTTGTTCCCATTCCCGTACCATCCAGAGTTGAAAAATAAGTTGGAATAAATCTTGTAAATTAGCTTCGCCTGAAGCTGCAACCTGACAAATTTATCTTGCCATGAAATAATACAAAGAAAAATCATTCATTTACAAACACAAATATAAAATGAACATTAAAACAAAAATCAGTTTTTTTGATAGGTACCATAAATTAGTACAAATATCAATAAAATACATCAATATAAATTGATGATCAAAAAGTTTACTAAATATTTATATCATTTTGAAAATGTATGTATTAAGTTTACTATGTTATGTTAGAACGACCAAGTTGTTTTGATATCGCCAAAGCGAGTATGCATTCGATACAGTCAATTTTTCAACGCACCCACAACATGGAAACACGAAATAATTCCTATTAATCTAGTAGCGAACCGCAATCAATTATCAAAAGTTGAGTTATCGACGATCCCAATAAACCGACGTACTGTCATTTCTCTTCCCTTAATCGATTACTTCAAACATGAACTGCAGGGGGCCAGCGCAGCTAAACTATGCGTACGGGCTTAAGCGTTTTGTCTATGCTTCATAAATCTTCAAACTGTTTTTATAATATACCTATGTAATACCTCGACCCAACATAAATATTTACCCACCACGCCACGAGGTGTCTCAAACAGACTTATAACCTTTAATAACAATTTATTCTGACGCCATAGAGTTTCAATTAGACAATTAGAAGTACACATTGTCGTTTCCGTATTATATGGCCGCCATTGTAAAGCTAATGAACTCGCCGGGAATTTGTAAGCAACGGACAAAATAAATGTTTACAATCCGTCCCACATTTTCTCATGCATTCTTCTTTTGTGAACAATAAATTTTATTAACACGTCACAATTTATTTCCTCTGGAGGCTGGTGGGTACAATCGACGTTAATTGCTGCTGCTCTTACGTAGAGGCGTATAGTCCGGCCGTGGGCGAGAGGAGCTGGCTGCGAGCTCCACGCACCCTCGCGCCGGCATAAAGGAAATATTGAGTCATCATAACAAATGCGCGCGCTGGCCGCGGCTCTCGAGGCCCTCCACAATCGGTCTCGTCTTATCTGTGACGGCTCCGATCATTGTGCCCCGAATGCTTCGTGCCTCGGTGCATCAATGACGAAATACTGCTGCCTTTTACTCTTTTACTTTTCTCTACCTTTGTTGACTTGTCGACTTCTTTTCGAATCGTTTTTTCTAAACCTCTATCCGGTTCGTTTGTAAAGCTCGAATCTCGAACTCCGAGACCTTATCTAATTCATCGCATCGGGCAACAGTAATACCGCTTAATAGTTAGAATATGATAAAAAACAATGACATGATCGATTCAAATAAACGTACCTGCATATCTCATACGTGTTCGCCGAGAATAAAGGACGTCAGTTTTACTCCTCATTATCAACTGATATTCTATACGTAACTTGGAGGCTTCAGATGTAATCAATCTTTGCGAAATATTCAAACAAAAACTCATCAGAACGTCTACTTCCAAAAATGAGGAATGAAAAAATGGGACCCATAAAAAGGACAAAAAATTCAAATTACCAGAATGGAGAAAAAAATGCTCCATTAATCATATTGATGAATGCACTTAGTATCACACATACTGACGGCCAGAGCTGCTCGAGGGGCTTTAATTCGATACTTTTGATCAAAACACCCGAAATTGTTCAATAATAGCAATTTATTTTTAAATCTTGCACAAGTATGGAGGTATACTTCTAAAATGCTTGCAAAACTATTCTTTCATTTAATTAGTTTTTTCTTAGATTGAAATAAAACGTTTTTATTTTGGTGCAAACTAACAAAAAAAGAACCTAAAAAAGGCAATGAAGAATGAAGGAATGAGCCAGAAGGCTCATTTAGGTTATTTGCCATATTATTTCAGATTTCCCATCAGTTTCGTTCACTAAAATAGCAAATTTGTGAGCCAGTCGTCCACTGGCTGCATTTTTAGAATTATTAATTTGGTTTCTGTTCTTATACTGTGTTAAAGTGGCCGATTTTGTGGCAAGCTCATAAATAAAACATAGCGAGGCTCAGTCTGTTTTATAGAAGTCGACGGTTGGTTAAATACTTGATTATGTTATACGTTTTGTCTCGGACGTCTCTTTTTGACGGAAAAACTGATTGTTTCGTTTGTTTGTTGCAGGTGGAAGTGGTGATACTGGATAAGAACGACAGTCCGCCGGAGTTCAGGAATATCCCGGCGGCCTACTTCGCTTCTGAAGATCTGGCGCCGGGACAGCGGATTGCCACGATCACAGCAGAAGATCCTGACACTATTGGGAGTATAACGTACAGCATACAGAACGATGTTCCTACTCCGTTCACGCTAGACTCTCGAACCGGCGAACTGACTCTGAAAGACCCCTTGGACCGAGAAACGGTGTCTGAATACCAAGTGATCGTGCGAGCTGATGACGGGACACAGTTCACGGATGCCACAGTCGTCGTACAGGTTTGTGAACTTGAAATATATTTAGAAAGAAAAAAAGGTAGCATTTCTTATGTAAGTACACAAGCTCAGAATAAGATTAGTGGTGGGAGATAGGTGCACTTGTACAGTCGATAGTGGAGTTTTTACATACAACTAAATTTGAAAATTCGATCGCTTAATTAATCAATTTTAAAAATTATTTGTTGTCAATTTAATAATTTTTGGCAGTAAAAAAATGTGACCTTGCTAATCTTCTGTTCTTTTTGTTACATTAATTCAACGCTACAGTCTGTCCCGTTCCACATTCCATTTTGCAAAACTAATCGAATTTGTGATTGTATCGAGAAACAATCAAATTACCGACAACTCTCTCTTCGTCTAGCCAATTTGATGCATTTTACGGTATTTCTAACGTGTTCTCGATAGAGTTGTTAGTTTGTGTAATCGACATAAAAGATGTCGATAGTACTAAAATTACGCACGTAGATAATAATCTCTTCATAACATTTATGACTCGTCAGAGAAATATAATAAAAGGAAAATAATACGAGCTTCTGTACAAGGCTCTAATAACTAATTAAAAAAATCATGTCGTAACTAAAGCGAAGACAATCCAATTAAAGTGTGAAAAAATCATATTTATATTAAAAAAAGTCGTTACTATTCTACAGGCAGCACAAATAAAATCAAATTGTCGTGAGCATTCACCTCGAATATGCAAAATGTATACAAACTAATTGTATGAAATAATTTTGTCTAACATTCAAACCTTTTTCATAAAATTTGATTAAATACATACAATAAAATTCCTAAAAACAGTCCACCGCCACTTGTGCAGAATTATTTTTTTGTTGTTCGATAACTAATTTATCGACATCAAGATGATCGACACTCCATCATCCATCCCTAAAATTACCAAAACAGTTTTGTTCCTACCTGTATCACCAACATCTGCATCGGTCGAGCGGCCCGTCGGTTCGAATCACTCACTTTGTTATCGCCTGTGTCTACTTGTCCGACTTTGCTGGCGATTAACTAATCATTGGAGCATTTAGTGATATGTGTGCCTGTTTATTTCTCCGCGACGTAGAGGTAATGGTTTGGTTCCTACTGAGATACTCACCTACGTACTTACATGTATATGTACTGGCAGTTACATTGTACAAGGTTAGTGGTAACTAATGTATAACCTTTTAAGGTTGACTTGAGAATGACAAAAGCGACAACTTTAGATCTACAACTATTAGAAATTTACCAGAAAATTCTGAAAAGGTGTTCCATACAAACAGTTCATCACCCCTTGAAAAAATGTATGGAGATCTGAATTAAACTATCCGTGAATTTAAAAAATCATAGATTAAACGTTGATGCTTTTGAAGTACTCTTCTCTGTGGTGGTCGCCCAGGTCATTCCACGGAAAAAACATGTACTTGGATATTGTGGTCCCCAAACTTGTTGGTTTCCTCACGATGTTTTCCTTCACCGTTAAGCAAGTGGTAATCCATACATAACATGAAAATACAAGTTAAGGTCAGATATGCGTTATTTACCTCCAACCCTGAAATGTAACTACTAATAGGTATACGAGTAGGTACTTAACTGGGAGCCGTTAGAAGCCATTAAACGCCGATATATTGCTGCGAGTAACAAATACCAATCAGACGGTTTCAAGTACATAACTTTAATTATTTACATTGTTTGGCTGAAACTAAAATTCCAGAGAAAAGTGTCTGCTTTTGTTACCAAAAGAAAGATTATATATATATATTTTTTTTTTTTTTATGTATGCAGGTTTTATATGTTTGATGTAGAAAGGCACAGTGTACTTTGACACAACAAAAAGTGCACAAACATTTCAATTGCCCGGCCAACTAAAGGCTTTTGGTAAACAAACCTGCGTCTTTTTACTTTTCTTCATTAAAAACTATTTATTTACCTACATTTATTACTTCCAGGTGACCGACACGAACGACAACCCGCCAGTTTTCAAAGAGAGCGCCTATTCCTTCGACATCCCCGAGAACGCAGGCCGAGGCGCCGTCGTGGGCACCGTGGCCGCCATAGACCTGGATGCGGGGGCTAATGCCCAGCTGATATACACCGTCATATCTGACTGGGCCAATGATGTGTTCACGCTCAATCCACAGACTGGCGTGTTTACGCTGTCTGCCAGGCTTGATTATGAAGAGGTATGTTTTTTATTTATCTTATATATATATCTTAATATATGTATATAAAACTTAAAGGTGACTGACTGACTGATATAGTGATCTATCAACGCACAGGTCAAACCACTGGACGAATCGGGCTGAAATTTGAAATGAAGGTAGATGTTATGACGTAGGCATCTGCTAAGAAAGGATTTTTGGTAATGATAGATAGATAGATAGATAACTCTTTATTGTCACACACATATAAAATTAATAAAAAAATACTTAATAATGCCACTTTTAAAGGGGTGAAATAGGAGATGCAAGTTTTAATTCTTAATGCGAGCGAAGCCGCGAGCACCCATTACTTTTATATAAAATTAAATTAAATCATTTGCTTGGCCTATTAAAACTATTGGAGCGCTGAGACTGGTATAGTCATTTCGTATCATGATGACAGAAGATTAAATTACGTGATACCTAAATTTGCAAAAAGTACACCAGTGACGTGATACATTTTTCTTGAAATTAAATCTCATTCTGTCAATCCCAGTTTATTTTATCTCGGAAACATAATATGCGAGTACTTAGGTATAAAATAAAGCGGTAGTAACTAGACAGATAAAGCTTTAACTGTAAATTCCGCGGTCGGTAAAGTGCTCGAAACGGCTGTGAGATCGCAAAAACGAATAAAAAATCGTCTCGTAAACTGGCACGACAGTGAGTCGTAAAAACAAACAAAATGCGCAATTAAAGAAAACTTTAAATAGATTAAGTGATTACCGCACTTCAAGTTGGAAACAGGATCACATAGCAGAGTATCTGCTTACTGATTGGTTACTTCTTTACCCGGTTTTAAATATCTCAAGGTGCGTGAATTTTAATTTTGATTAGCGATCATTTTGTGAAGCGTTCAATTAATTACTGCTTTTGTGAGAGTTACGTTTAATTGTAAAATAAAACAAGGCTATATGAATTGTAGCATGATGTCATGTATTAACGCGGGGTGCTATGTGAAATCGACATTTCATAAAAATCAAATAAAATAGAAGTATATAAGCTAGAGCTAATTTTTTTTCAGTTTATATAATTTTGATTCAGTGTTAAGACAATAAAAGACGCCAAAACACGATTACGTATACTTTGCTCGATAGTTTTACTTTTTGAAAAATTGTTGTTTTGAAATATTTTTCACCTTTTTTTCCAAAAGTAGTACAGAAATTTAAACCAATTTAATTATATCTAAAAAATAATGTTATTTTTTAGAGGAATAAAGAGCCATAAATAGAATATTCTGAATTGCTGATTGTATATGAATTTATTTCGTCTGCAAAACTGCTCAAATTGTGCAAAATTGTTTGCGTGTGGACAAGACTCGTCGGCCGGAGCTATGCGCGCGATGCTCGCCCTTGCTTTCATGTTAATACGGCGTGAAATGGCATGCGAAAAAGCAACTGTAGGCATTTTTCCAAGCGCAAAGCGTTTTCGGGTGAAATATGGTGGCCTTAATTGCATTTTTCGGTAAAATCAAGCGTTTTACATATCTTTATGGCTGTGTTTTGTAACCAAGGTAAGTACTTAAGATAGGTATAATTTTTATGAAAAATAATGTACTTAACTACAGTTGAAAAGTTTTATAACTCTTATAAACAGTTAAAATTACCAATTAATGTTAGTTCTAAACAATACATAGCAATGTATTTTCTTCTGAAATTCCTTACCACCACTAAACACAAGACACAACATAAATTACAAATCCAACATGTTGCATAGCCAAAACTACTTTAGCGAGGTGATATTATCAACCACTATAGATTAGTATATCTCGGTGTGTCCATCTTTATTATCGTCATAATTTACAGCTTATGCTGCGATGCTAATGTTCATAATGTTTTCAACATTGTATGTTCTGTCGCGGTGCTCTGCGAATATGGTAGAACACTCTATGGCGTGCTTACAGATAAGCGTGATAAACATAGCTATATTTGTCACGTAATATCTTAATTTACTCACCAAGGAGGTGTAAAGCCAGCTTGATAGATTTTTTATTACTGTGGAATATTATTTTGTAGTTTTGTTAGATGTTTTTTTAGATTTACTTTCCCTACTCCTGTATAGTTGCTGTTTGTCTTACAATTTCGTCAGCAAAATGCCAAAATACAGTTAATACTATTAAAAAGTTGAATTAGTCAAGCTGAGATCAAATTAAATTGGAACAAATAACGATCAAAATTAATTCATCAAGCTAGTTGCGCGTTTCAACTCAAATTTCAAATCTACGTATTTACCACCATAGCGTTCGATGAAAAATCTAAATAAATTGCATAGGTAGTGTACACCATCTTAGAACTTGAATATGGTCCTACATATACCTATATATATTATATAGTAGTACCTACTAGACCGCCCCTGACTGCTTCAGGCTATTGCGGTTGAAATAATTATTATCTTAGCATAGATCTCGACACAGGGCATTGACCTAACTAGCTCCACTTGGCCAAGCTAAATAATCTATACCTAATTATATAATTGGAGACCAATTTAATAATAGACGGCACATAAAGTGGCAAACATGAAATGAAAATAAGCAACAGCAAATTATTGTTATTATGATTTGAATCTTTGAATATACAATCGAGTAAACATCGGCGATTATTTTATTATAGTACCTACTTAAACCATCGCAGTATTTATAGCCTCAATAAATGCATATCAGAATATTTATAACATAAAATTTACACGAGATTTCTAAAATATTTTTCTTTTGTTTTTCTTTTGAAATATCTTTAAACGCTTGATTTCAATATTCCTCATAAATAGGTAAAGCATATACATAGTAATTCCAGAACCACAGACCATTAAATTCTCATAACCGCTTCACCCACGAATAAAAAAGCCGATAATAAATGTAAAATGTATTAACAGGCGAGTTATTATAAATCACTTCTTATTGTAAGAAATGAAGGCACTCAGTGTTCTGAGTTCGCTATTGAAGGACAATGAAGCCCTTAAGGTAAGCATAAGAGGGCCATTTACAAAATGTCTCCCTTTTTATTGTTTTTCTCTATTTAAATTGCCATTGAATGTAATAACATCTGAAATATTGGGCATGAATATGCAAGCTTTCTCAAGGCTATATATGGAAAAGACAGAAAAAGTGTCAGAAAGAAATAAGTTGTAGGCATATATAACATTTAAAAACCTTGTTTGACTTAATATTGCTGTTATCTAGTCGAAATTTGTTTGCCATTGATAAACATACCATAAAAATGCGATCTCATAGAGGAAGTTTAAACGTATCTGTGAATCATAGCAAAAAATATATTTAATCATTAAATTTTAATATGAAGTACGATACTTGAGATCAAAATTTAACGATCACATAAATTTATCGATATGATTGCTATCTTTTAGCTGATAAAAACACTTGAGTACACCTATTTATGTGTACAGGCGCTAAGCTGGCTTGAGTTATTCTTTTTTATAAAGGGCGACATCTCAAGGCTTATTGACCATGTTTTTGTTGCTACTGTCTGTTTTGTATTTGTAAAGATCTTCACTGCTGCATATAGATGTGACTCAAAAGTTGCATCTCTACATTGTATGAGAAACTATTCAAAGAATAATATAAAAATTATTGTGTACTATTTCATATTGCAAATGACATGATGCAAATGACTGTCTGTATGTGCCTGAAACCAAGCCCCTTATCACAGAGTCACTTGTGCCCTAAGGGCCTCTGACATGGCTTTACGACTGTTGTACTAGACTAATAGCCGGGATCTACAATTTAACGTGTCATCCGACCCACGGAAGCGCCCAAAATGGATTGTCACTTTTCAGTCACCCATCCAAGAACTGACCGCGTCGACCTTTGCTTAATATTGGTAATCGCATGCGATTCCTTCCACTAGCTGAACTACGGGCGCTTCATTTTTGTACTGGAACTCTAGCTCCCATACAAAATGGCCGGAACGCACCCTTAGAGTCTTTCCGACTGATTTTCAAATACACATCTCTATATTGTCACTTATATACGACGCTATCTGTTTTTTACCTATTACGGAAGCGAACCTTCATAATGTATACATATTGTCTGAGTAGGTACAAAATGTAGATTCTAAGGCTAACTAAGACCACGGCGCTCTTTGATAAGCGAAAGATATGGCCCTGTGTCCCTAATGACATCGCCCGTGATAGATATCTCTAATAAAATACTAATTATATTATCTTGCTGACTAATTAAAAACAGGAAATTCTTATAAAGTACACAGCAGCTCTGCAGCCTTAAAGTAAGAATGTTGATAGTGTAGTTAAGTTGCGGACATCGTTATTGAAATTCCATATGCCTGGTTGCTTGTGAGTCTAAGTCAATATGAAAATCTCGATATATTGCTTACAGTACCTAAAATAAGTTAAGATTTTATTTTTGTTTTCTGTGCTTGTTTATTTTGTGTTAACATCTACGTTGTCACTTTAAAACATACGTATGACAAAATATGTGAGCGGTAACAAAAGACAGCAGTAGTTCATGTGATCATATATATTTTTACAATAAAGCGTACTCTTTCTCGTATTACCTGAAAAACTACAAGGACAACACATCTCGGACAGTTTTTAATCGTAGTAGGTACATCTAAAGATGTCTAGAAACAATCATTATTGACAGCAATCATATTAACTACATCAGTTTTTACCGAAGCAAGAAACTTGTTTGATTGTTTATGAAGTGGTATTGGCGTCAGTTTCGAGACACAATGCGCGCGCAGGACCTCTCGAGGACGACTGGCATCGCTCCGTCTCATCAAGTCGGTCCAGCCTGTTAATTAGTAAAAACAATTCTCAGTGTACATTGGTCGTCTGGCCGCCGACCGCCCGCCAATTCCGCGTACCCCGCTAGAAAGCCGCTAATTTCATCCCGGTACAGTTTTTTGGCGGCGCGCATCATATTCGGCATTTGCCCGCTCGATCCGCCATCGAAATTAAGGCTTGAACAATGTCTGACAAAGCGGCCGTCCGCAAAACATCCCCGGCCCGGATTCCGCGTCAACTGACCGTTTTTTAAATCGCCATCTCGCTTTACGATCCGCGAATGAGGCAGCTTGTCATAGCTGGGAAGTTTCGGTGTCCTATTATATGGAAAATCTGAATGCCAGCGTCATTTGTTTTTGTTGACAACTTTTGTAAGCTCTGTAATAAATGTCCGAGGTTAGCTTTTCGTTAACATTCTTGAATACAATGTAAGGCCCTTAGTACTAAAGTTACCAACTTTGCTATTTTTGTACCACCATTTTGCTTGATATACTATATACTCAGTCTTTGTAACTTAAACATTATCAAGTGAAACCTCTTCTAAAATTCCAGACCCAGCACTACATTCTGGTGGCGCAAGCGCAAGACAGCGGTCACCCATCTCTCTCCGGGACTGTGACAGTGTACGTCAACGTGATAGACCTCAACGACAATGCTCCAATCTTCGACCCCATGAGCTTTTCCAACGAAATCCTAGAAGACGTTCCTATTGGTGCTTCGGTCGTCACCATCAGTGCTACCGATTTGGATTCAGGTATTTTATCACACCATAAACTATAAATAATGATAACAAAATAACAGTGACAGTATTAGAACATTTATTAAACTTTTAGTAGATAAGTTTGTACGCAAAATGTTAATATATAGGTACTTACTTAAATGAGTCAAAGAAATTATACCTACTAACAATACACAAAACACAAGTTAATACGTATGCAAATAAAGTATACCGATAAAGGATTTCCTGAAATAATTTGACACGAAATTTCACTAAATGCAGAACAAGGCCGAGTTTTTAAATGTCTTTTAAATCAAATAATAAAGTAAATAATTGTCTTTGTAACGCTTCCTTTGGAATTTAGAATGGTAAGTCAGCCCAGAAATCTGTGATAATAATTTTTAGCGACACCCTTATAAAAGAAGGTTATTAATTTGACCTAAATACTTGTAACAGAGAAAATTTCATCAAAATTAATTAGTTTAGTAGTTTTTGTTGAAGTTTTTGAGATTTGGTTATCTAAGTATTCCAGGATCAGGCATGTACAGGGATTGATAGGTTGTAAAATAGCCCTTTCTTTACTTTATACTTTAATTTCTCAGATTTTGTTATACAATATTTTTTCATTGTGTTGACCAAACATTTTTCACAATTTCAGGTTTAAACGGAAAAATTACATACGCCATAACGTCTGGAGATGAAAACCAAGACTTCAGGATAGCTGAGAATGGCACCATCTACACGATCAAGTTACTGGATCGAGAAACTCAGCCGATTTACAACTTGGTTGTCACCGCTAAGGATATGACAAAACCTCCAGAACCTCAACTGTCTTCAACTGTACAGGTCAGTTCATAATTTTTTTTAGCAGTATCAATGTTATGGCAAACCACGTTATAATATTTTATTAATTCAATTTCCACCAAGGAAAGCTATCATGGATTAACGAAGAAACTAAGAGAAAAGAGGACACCTAAATTAGAATCTTTGTATAGTCAAATAAATGTGCTATGTTTGCATCGAGGTAGGATTTTATAATAAAAATAAGTGGTTTACTAACTTTTTAGTGAGACTTAAAGACGATTTTTGTTATTTAAATAAATTTTATTCTAAATAGATTTATTTATGTACATAATACTATTTGTTATTTTAACAATCATTTATACCTAGTAGGTATATATTTCTATACTGATTTGACGTCAAAGGTACAAATCTAGTAGAAAGTGCTTTGTTTGCCAAGTCCTGTTCCATTGTTATTATTGTCCTTAGGGATGAACTCAATATTTATTTTTACAACACAGTGTTACATTTAGGAAGCTCTTACTAATCAGTCAATAGCTTCGCGTCTTATATTTTCTAACTTACCACCTCTCTAGGATATTATTCTTTTCCATTTTTCTTTTTTAAACTAGTTTCATTTCAACTACACAGTCAACGCTACAGTTTAACAGTCACTTTGATAATTTCCCTATAGCTTTTAGATGAACCAATTGAGATCATGTAGGATTTAAATTATAATAAAAACAAACTAGAATCTCTGTTTCTATACAACCGTTTGAGCACACGCGTAAAGAGGCATTAAATTCTCCCATAGAAGTTAAGTTTATCGTTTTAATAGTCTATAATACTCAACGGAAGTGTTCATTACGACCTATTGTTAAGCTCATCCATTGTGGGAGCCACAATGTGTTCGTAATGAAAAGAGACAGTAATACTAGGATATAAGACTTTATTTAAATGAAATCTTGAAGAAAAGTGTTATTGTAAATAGAACATTTACTTAATGAAACAATTAGAAGCCTTAAAAAGCAGCTGTGACCGAAAAGAAAGGAAAAAAGTTTTAACGTGCGTAATTGTTCCAAAGGCTGTAAACTCAAAGGAAAAGTAATTTAGTGAATGATTTATTTGATGAATTCATATGTAATGTGTCCTTTAATCTCATTCTAGGTGACAATCCAGCTCAAAGACGTGAACGATATGGCGCCTGAATTTGTATCATCAAACGTCACGTCCATATCAGAAAACATTCCTCTGAACACAGTCGTGATGACAATAAAAGCAATCGACAAAGACGAAGGGAGAAATGGATACGTAGAGTACTTTATGGCACCAGATCCTGAAACAAATGGGTATTTCTCGTTAGGAAATGTTGATGGAATACTCAGAGCTACAGGAAAATTGGATAGAGAATTAAAATCAAGCTACACCATTGTTGTCACTGCTAAAGATAGAGGTGACCCACCAAACGTCACCAAGACAAAAATTAAGATAAACATTCTTGATGAAAATGACAATAGTCCTGTATTTGATCCCAAACAGTACAGCGCTTCTGTACCTGAAAATGCAAGCATCGGAGCAAGTGTACTACAAGTAAGTATTTTAAAGTGATAAACAAAAAAAAAATTAATACCAAATGAGTACCTACACCCACTCGCGAAATTTATTGTATAACATTTTGAAATATTTTAAATATTTTTTTTTTGTTTTCTAGGTCTCAGCTACCGATATTGATGAAGGTGTCAATGGGAGAGTCAGGTACTCCATAGCGTCAGGGGATGAAAATCGAGATTTCAGTATCAGTGAAGACACTGGAATTGTAAGAGTGGCCAAAAACTTGAACTTCGAAAGGAAATCTCGCTACATTCTAATTATACGAGCTGAAGATTGCGCAAAAGACGATGCGAGATTTGATACGGCCGAGCTATCAATTTCTATTCAAGATATAAACGATAATCCACCCACGTTTCTTGATTCACCGTACTTAGCGTATGTAATGGAAAATATTATTCCCCCCAACGGCGGGTACATAATAACAGTTCATGCTTATGACGCTGATTCACCGCCGTTCAACAATCAAGTGCGCTATTTTATAAAGGAAGGTGATGCTGACTTGTTCAAAATTAACGCTTCGTCAGGGCAAATTTCCTTGTTGAGAACATTAGACCGCGAGGCACAAGATGAATACATTTTAGCTCTAGTAGCTATGGATACTGGTGAGTTAACAAGACGTTTACTAAATAAGATATACATATTATATTAATAAGATATAGACGTAATAAGTATATAACAATGGATGCAATTGTATTTAAAAGAAAATAATTGTGATTATATTAATTTTATTTCTTCGTGTATGTTTTATTAAATATTGAACGTTATTTGTTTCAGGATCACCACCACTGACAGGCTCTGGAACAGTAAAAATTGTGGTTCAAGACGTAAATGACAATAGTCCTGAATTTGAAAGACAAAGTTACAAAACCACTGTAAAGGAAAATCTTCCTGCTGATACCATAATTCTGACACCTATAGCTACTGATGCAGATATCGGTAACAATGCCAAGATAAGATACAGTCTACTTGGTGATAAATCTGAAAGATTTCAAATAGATTCTTCAACGGGAGTTATTTCAACCAACGCCACTTTAGACAGAGAAGACTGGGATGTTTATTACTTGATTATTATGGCACAAGACTCATCAACAACAGATCCAAGAACAGCAACTACCAATCTGACTATAATTGTCGAAGACGAAAATGACAATACTCCAACTTTTGCCAGTCCAGTTTACGAAGCTCATATATCGGACCGCACAGTAAAAGGTGATTTTGTTTTTGGCGTTAAAGCCAAAGACAATGATATTGGATTAAACAAAAAAATAGTTTATGATTTAAAAGGCGAACATCAAGATTTATTCACCATAAATACAGAAACAGGTGTCATAAAAGCTGAAGAAAATTTGATGAAACACAAAGATGATACTTTCAGTCTTATTGTTGTTGCAACAGACAGTGGTGAAATACCTAGGCAAAGTACGGCAGAATTGATTTTGATACCAAAAGCTGTCAAAAATTTTCCCAAGTTTACAGTCACAAACAAGCTAACATTTACGTTCCCTGAAGATACACCAGAAGGTGTGCTAGTAACTAGGCTATCAGCCACGTCTCCTAAAAAAGGACCTTCTGGCCTATTACAATATGGTATCGCTGGTGGTAATGTAGGAGACGCGTTGAAAGTAGAACCAATGACCGGAGAAGTTTTTATCACTGGAAAGGGTCTTGACTATGAAACGATGCCTATGTATGAAGTATGGTTTGAAGTAAGAGACTCAGACAATCCACCGTTGAAATCATTTATTGAGATTGAAATAAAAGTAACTGATGCTAATGATAATGCTCCAGTCATTGAAAGTGTTTTATATAATGCCTCAGTGTTAGAAGAAGAATCACCGCCACAACTGGTTATCCAAATTAATGCCCATGACGATGACTCTAATGAAAATGGAAGAATAACATACAAACTCATTAATGACTATGAAGAAACTTTTAGAATCGATTCAGAAAACGGAGAAATCTATACAAACATAGCATTGGACCGAGAGTCCATACCGTTTTATGAAATTTTGATTGAAGCGGTTGATCATGGAGTGCCACAGTTAGTAGGAACATCTACTGTCCTCGTGACGGTTTTAGACAAAAATGATAATCCACCAAGATTCACGAGATTGTTTAGTGTTAACGTCACTGAAAACGCAGAAATTGGATCATTTGTCATAAAAGTTACAAGTTCAGACTTAGATTCCGGCCCGAATGCTAATGCAACTTACAGTTTTGTAGAAAATCCTGGTGAAAAGTTTTTGATAGATCCAATTAGTGGTAATGTTACCGTGGCTAAGCCATTAGACCGAGAAATGCAGGATGAGTACGTACTAAAAGTTGCAGCTATTGATGGCGCTTGGCGGTCAGAAACTCCGTTAACGATTACCATACAAGACCAAAACGATAATGCTCCAGAATTCGAATATTCATACTACAGCTTCAACTTTCCTGAATTGCAAAAGAAAAACAGTTTTGTCGGTCAAGTAATTGCAAATGACAGAGACAAGCAAGGGCCCAATTCAATAATATCATACTCACTACAGCAGCCATCAGACTTATTTGCAATTGATCCTGCTACAGGCGAAATATCAAGCAAGTATATTATGAACTACAAAAGAACTTCGATTAACTCTTCACCTGAGAATACTTATTCAGTTGTCGTAGTAGCTACAGATAATGGCAAACCTCCAATGTCGTCGGAATGCCTAGTCACTATAAACGTTGTAGATGCAAACAACAATGCTCCTAAATTCAAAACACATGAAAAGTTTGTACCCGTTCCAATAGATGCAACTCTTGGGGAAAAAATTGTGAGGTTGGTTGCTGAAGATGACAAAGATTATGGAATTAATGCTGAAGTCGAGTACTATGTAAATGGTGGTAACGGGACATCTTATCTCTCAGTAGACAGGCAAAGTGGCTGGATTGTTGTAAATAAGCAATTTTACTATATGGACCAGTATTACGAATTGAAAGTGAAAGCTGTTGACCGAGGAGTACCACCACAATCCGATACAACGAAACTTACTGTCGTCGTTACTGGAGAAAACATGTTTAGCCCTAAATTTACTGCACTTAGCTACCAAGTCATAGTGCCGGAAAATGTACCAGTTGGATCGTCTATTCTTACAGTAAAAGCAAGTGATGAAGATAACGGCCCTAATGGCATTGTAAGATACTCCATATCATCTGGTAACATTGGAAAAGAGTTCCAAATCAATTCTATAACTGGTTCGATAAGTGTCTTACGCCCGCTTGATTACGATACTATTCAAGAATATCGATTGAATATAACAGCTCATGACCTTGGATTTAAATCCAAAGAAACAACTGCCACTTTGTCCATAATTTTGACTGACATTAATGATAATTCTCCGCGGTTCAATCAGTCTCAGTACATTGCTTATTTACCAGAAAATTCACCAGTTAATAGCTTTATTTACAAAGTTAGAGCAACTGACATCGATTCTTCTAAGAATGCTGTTATAAAATATTACATCAACAATAAAATGACTTCATTATTTTATATCAATGAAATTACTGGTGAAATTTACTCCAAAGAAGTTTTTGATTATGAAGAAAAGACCATTTATAAAGTTGAAATCCGAGCAGAAAACCCTAACTCAAGTATGAGAAATACGACGGAAGTTATAGTGCACATAACGGGTGTAAATGAATACTATCCTAAGTTCAAACAACCAGTTTTTCATTTTGATGTATCAGAATCAGCTGATGTTGGAACTAATGTTGGTGTCATTCAAGCTACAGATCAAGACAATGGTGATGATGGAATTATATACTACTTGTTTGTTGGTTCTAGCAATGATAAGGGATTCAGCATTAACTCTCAAACCGGAGTGATTAGAGTTGCACGTTATTTAGACAGAGAAACGCAGAACAGGGTGGTGCTTACAGTTTTAGCCAAAAATTCTGGAGGCATTCGAGGTAACGATACTGATGAAGCACAAGTTATTATATCAATCCAAGATGGTAACGATCCTCCGGAGTTCTTGAGACATGAGTACGTAGCAACTATTTCTGAAGGTGCGAATTTAGGACATGAAGTAATCCGAGTACAAGCTGTAGATAAAGATGTCCGACCACAAAACAATCAGTTCAGCTTCTCAATCATTGGTGGCAATGTCGATCAACATTTTAAAATCGATTCTCAATCTGGAGAAATTGAAGTAGCGCGTCATCTGGATAGAGAAAGTGTATCAACTTATTCATTGATAGTGGGTGCTATAGACACTGGCATTCCACCTCAAACTGGCACAGCTACTGTAAAGATTACCGTCACTGATGTAAATGACAATGGTCCTGTATTTGATATTGCAACATTTGAAGGATCTGTATACGAAAATGAACCTCCAAATACTAGTATAGCAACACTATCCGCCTCGGACCCGGACCTGCCACCCAATGGAGCACCATTCTATTACGCTATAATTGGTGGTAAACATCAAAATTATGTTAAAGTTCATAGACACACAGGTGTACTGCAAACTACACGAAAAATAGACAGAGAACTAACGCCATCTCTAGAAGTAGCCATAGAAATTGCCGACAGTGGTACGCCTATAATGAAATCTAACTTTACACTTCAAATAAAAGTACTTGACCGCAATGACAATCCTCCTACGCCTAGATCGGCCCACGTTCTTGTTTATTCATTTAACAACAAAATTCCGCTTGGGAAAATTGCGAATGTCAAACCAAATGATCCAGATATTGATGGAGACTACAAGTGCTCAATAATCAAAGACTCAACATCAGAAAATACTTTAGCAACTCTGTATATAAAAACTGGATGTGATTTGTACACTCATGCAGTGAAACCTGGACAAGGATATTCATTTTCTGTTTCTGGTAATGATGGAACACATAGAGATGTTGTCTCTTCGATAAGTGTTGAATTTTTTTCATTTGACAACATGACTGTCGAGCAATCGGTTACGTTACGCATTCTCAACATGACGGCTTCAGACTTCCTCAGTCACTATTACCGCAGCTTGCTAGAATTATTAAAAGAAGGGCTAAAGCGAATGGAAAGTATTTATCTATACAGCATAAATGAAATTGAAGGTAATTTGGATTTAACTGTTGCAACCAAAGATGATCGCACAATCTGGAAACGAGAAATCACGGAAAAGTATTTGAAGTCAAAAGAGCCAGAGATTGTAAAAAACCTAAGGAGCCAAATCATCGTGCCATATTTTCCATGTGGATCACATCAGTGCCAAAACAGAGGAGTATGTACCGATGGGATCAGAGTTCTAGAAGACTCTAAAATAACGGAAAGTTCATCTCTTATTTTATCTTCACCTCTAGTAAAACACGTGTTCACGTGTTATTGCACTGATGGGTTTATGGGGAACAACTGCGAAAAAAGACAAGATCCATGTACACCTAATCCTTGTCGCTTTGGTGGACAGTGCCATAAACAGGGTCACGATTTCACTTGTACCTGTCCCCCTCGACGTGAAGGTAAGACGTGCGAAATGGAGAGAGATGACGTCTGCAGCAGTAATCCGTGTAAAAATGGCGGGTCATGCAAAGAAAGCGCTGACCGGAATTCGTTCTTCTGCCTTTGCCGACCCGGTTATAGAGGGAATCATTGTGAAGCACTTGTTGACTCATGCCGACCAAATCCTTGTATGCATGGTGGAATATGCATTAGCCTGAAACCAGGCTACAAATGCAGCTGTACCAACGGAAGATACGGTACACATTGTGAAAGTACCACTTTTGGATTTGACGATCTATCTTACATGCAATTTCCAGCGCTCGATGCTTCAACAAATGATATCACAATCATATTTGCTACTACAAAACCTGATGCTCTTCTTTTGTATAACTACGGTTCACAAACTAGCGGCAGATCAGACTTTATCGCCATAGAACTGATAAATGGGAAACCTTTGTTTTCATTCGGTGGAGCGCGAACATCGATCACTTCGGTTTCAATTGCCAATTTGAATAGAAACATTACTGATGGAAACTGGAACAAGTTAACTGCTACTAGAAACGGTCGAGTGATATCTTTGAGCGTCACCTCCTGTACCGACCACGGCGACACCTGTACTGAATGTGAACCTGGCGATGACTCCTGCTACAGCGACGATACAGGCCAAGCTGGGTATGTATTGCTTAAGTGTTTTAATAATTAAGATATTGTTATGTACGATCACTATTATTGAGTTGACATACATTTTTTTGTCAACATACACACTTTTGTTTATGAACATTACTTTAAACTCTCTTTCCACCCATAAATATTGAATTAATAAGATAAATAAATTTTAAAATAAAACTGTAGTGTTGTCCAAACTAGGTTACCTGGAAGAGATCACTTTAGTGATAAGGTCGCCCAATGTCCCTGGTTACCTTCCACCTTTATGTTAAATATGTTCTTTTTTATTTGGTGTACAATAAAGTATATTTGATTGATTGATTGATTAAAATAAAATATTAAATAAAGGTAGTAATAAAAAAGAACAATTTATCTCAAACACATTATCATGCACATACAACTATGTATATATATAGCTTTTTGTTTATTACTAACCTTATATTGTAAATTGTTCACAATTACTTTAAACTATATGTAGTTATTTACACCTCTAAAATACAAGCTATGCTAAGTTAAAAGTTGCAAGCAATGCGTTACTATATATAAGACACAATGTAGCTAAGCTGACACTGTGTAAGCCATCTTAATTGTGTCAATAAACATACATTTATTTTGTTAAATCATATCATATTTTAATCGTTTCAGAACTTTGAACTTCAACAACGAGCCATTGCTGGTCGGCGGACTTCACAAGGCAGATCCAGTACTAGAACGACCTGGACAAATCCACTCTGACGATTTCGTCGGTTGTATGCACAGCATCACAGTTAACGGTCGGTTACTGAACCTCTCCAACCCTCTACACTCGCGTGGTATTGAAGCCAACTGCGCTCGTTCAGATAAAGGTGCCTGCTATAAAAGAGATGTCTGTGGAATCGGCGAGTGTCAAGACAGATGGAAAGACAACCTTTGCAAGTGCACCGGAAACTACATCGCGCCAGATTGCAGCACATCTTTGCAATCAATATCAGTTGCAGAAAGTGGCTTTGTTAGTTACACCATATCAGAAAAACACAGGAGAATGCAGCTGTTAGATTCATTTTATGGTGGTAGTACATATTGGGAGAAGAAATTTGGAAAATCAACATCGAAAATGGCTGCAAAAGTAATTAGCCCACCAAAAATGTTATCGTTTTCTTTTAGAACACAGCGTAAGAATGGAATAATATTTTACGCAGCCACTGACAAATACTATACGCTTATTGAATTGGTCGATGGGAAAGTCAGTTACGTATCGAAACAAAATGCTTTAGTAAACATGACTCAAACTGAACAAAATGATGTCTCAGACGGGACATGGCACAATGTTACTTTATTATCAATTGGCAGAAGTATAAGATTGATAGTCGATGGAGAAAATGTTGGAGAAGAACTTGATGCTGCTGGAGTTCATGACTTCCTAGATCCATATCTTACCATCGTTGCATTGGGAGGCGTCAAAGCAGAATGGCTTACGGTAACTGCTCAAAATAAATTCGAAGGATGTCTGGCCAATTTCACCATCAACAATGAAATTCAACCCTTCATCGGTAACGGCAGTATATTTAAAAATACTTCATTCAAAGGAAAAGTATTGAGTGGCTGTCAGAGTGCTTTCGCCGGTGGTATCACACAAAACACTTCACCATTGACTGTTGGACTTGTTCTCGTTCTAGTGTTCTTTATCTTTTTGATCGCCGCAAGTTTATCATCAATCATATACTATCGCTTACGCAAACAAAAGAAAGAAAAGGGAGGAGGACTAAATAGTAAGACTAATTTGACTCATTCAAAACATAATGGTGGACCAGCAATGCTCAACGCACCCAACTTAATCGCTGGAACAAACGATAGCCTTATGAACAGAAGTCACCATAATAACGACACTAATCTAAACAGCTACATGTCTGATAACGCTGACATAACAAGAAATGTTGGACACATTGTTGGCCCTGAACTGCTTTCAAAGAAGTATAAAGACAGAGATATAATGAATATTGACCCCCCAAGACCACAGAGACCTGATATAATTGAAAGAGAAGTAGTCGGCAAAAGTCCAGCTCTAAGGGAAGATCATCATCCACCACCTCCTCCATCTACTAATAATTCCCATCACACGCATGATCATCCGAGTGGATTGGATTTGAACTCTGAAGTACCCGAGCACTATGATCTTGAAAACGCGAGCTCAATAGCACCATCTGACATAGATATTGTTTATCATTACAAAGGGTTCCGGGAAGCTGCTGGTGTACGTAAATACAAAGCAACCCCACCGCCTATAGCCGGTTATCATCACAAGCACCAGACTCCGCAGCATCGACACTCGCCTCACCATCCTAGTGGATATCCATCGAGAGTATTACCTCAGGCAACTCAGCCCCCTCCACAGCCAACCCGGCAGCTCCAAACGACTCCACTCGCTAGACTCTCCCCAAGTAGTGAGTTAAGTCAGCAGCCTCGTATACTTACTCTGCATGATATATCTGGGAAACCACTACAGAGTGCCTTCCTGGCTACAACATCAAGTTCAGGAGGAGTCGGAAAAGATGCTTTACATAGTAATAGTGAACGTAGTCTCAATAGTCCTGTGATGTCACAACTGAGTGGGCAAAGCTCTTCAGCCGGCCGTAAGACACCCAGTGCTCCACCTCAAGTACCACAGGTAGTGTCGGTCGGTTCCGGTGCTGTAGGTCTCACTGCTGAAGAGATAGAAAGAATGAACGCCAGACAAAGGACTTCTAGTCTAGTGTCGACCCTAGATGCTGTGTCGAGCTCTAGTGAAGCGCCACGTGGAGGAGGCGTAGGCCACTTGTCCCACAGACATCACTCACCTCCCGACGACAACAGGAGCTCGACGGGCTCCGACGATGAGAGTGGAAATGATAGTTTTACTTGTTCCGAAATAGAGTACGATAACAATAGCATCAACGCGGATAAATTAGAAGATGTTCGCAGACAAAACGTCAGTAGCGCCAGTAATCCTAAAAAGCCTGTCTTGCCGCCGCCATATGAGAGCTTTGACTCTTCATTTCGCGGGTCTTTAAGTACTCTAGTCGCATCCGATGACGACCTCGCTCCGCACGTCAGTTCCGCTTTGTACCGGCAAGCAAATGGATCTCCTGCATCGGCCACTCTCGGTTGGGATCATTTGTTCAACTGGGGTCCTAATTTCGAGAGTATGATTGGAGTTTTTAAAGACATCGCTGAATTACCAGATTCCGTCAACGGGCGAATGTCTTCCTCGCTTAGGCTTCAGAATGGAACTCCTAAACCGTCTGAAGAATATGTATGATAAATAACTAGGATAACATTGTTGTAAATAATAAAACTAAGCAGGTAGTACATTGTAGAAATTGAATATTTTATATTGACACATTTAAAATTTATACTGTACTTATGAAAAGTTTGTCATGTCATATTGTTCGCGTATTTTGTAAAAACTTCTTCCATGTGCGAATATTTTTTAGAGATAAGACTGTATAAAACTTTTATTTTAAATAATTCTAATGTAAAATTTTGGAACCTTGTATCAAGGTTTCATAATTCTTGCCATATCTATTGGAGAGTGTTCTGTTACACTTTTATCAATTTTTGCGGCTATTACTATGTGGTATTTTTATTTATTTTCCTGCATAATTGCTGCCATTGCTATTTCCTGCATTCCTTATAAACTTTATGAATACGTTACAAATAACTGATATCAGAAGTAAAGTAATGTTTCTACAAAAATCATGAATAATGATGTCGCGTTAATTTATAATGCATTTAATACAGAACACTCTCCAATTTTTTTAATAGATTTTAGACACATTATACAAACCTCAAATGTAAATATTTAATCTTATAATGATATAAATAAGTATTATTTGTACAACTGCCAAACTTAATTTTCTGTCGAATTTCAATTTAAATACACACGTTTCTGAATTTTGTTGATGTTTTTAGAGATGTTATAAATTGTCGTGACTTTTTAAAAACTCTGTTAAACGCAGTTATATATGCTGTCCTGAATTAAGCATTTTATAAGTTAATGATAAATACCTACTGTTCAGCCATTTAATTAGATAAAATGGTGCCAAATGTTAACTGAAAAGAACTGATTAAGTTAATGAAAAAATAAAGACATTCAATTGAGTTACTTTGTTTTCTTTTATTTTGTAACAATTGGTAAAATACTGGTACATACATACATGGGTAGGTATATATGTATATGCAGACTCAGATCAAGATTCAAAGGCCAGTTTTTAGGAAACTCGACCCAAATAACATACAGGTTTACAGAGAAATGGTCAGATTGAATAGGTTTGATTTCACTAATTAATCAGAAAAACTTTTACAATAAAACTGTAAAAAATTCTTTGACCAATTCGTTTTGAAAAGTACATCGATATAATATCATTAAATAAAGATTCCAATCGTATATTTTTTTTATTATTACCTACTGTTACCTACTTAGGTGCAGCATCTTTAGTAACGCTAATTAAATTATTCTATAGAAGAGGGCGTTGACCTCTAATTTCTTTAACCATAGATATAAGTAATTAACGAAGTGTGTTACACATTCTAGGATTAATTAATTATCATGCATAGAATTTTTATCATCCAACGAAATAATTAACTTCTTGTTTTTGACACAAACTCGTATCAACGAGTGAAATTATTTGATCACTGTTTTCTCTCTTTCACTCTTTTGAAAACTATCAATGTGAGAAAAAGATAAAATACGGATAATTTCTTATTTCTAGTTTATACCTATAGCTTATGACAGTTGTTTACAATTATTGAACTTAGTTTAATTTACCTATTAGATTCCCTGAAAAAGTGTTTAAATTAAACTTCCATAATGATATGCAAAGGGTTAATGTTTAATCTATTATCGTAATAATTTCCATACTAATTAAATATCAAGTACGTAATGTAGACCTTAAACTGAAACGACATGGGTATTTGCTGCTAATTTGGTACGTAATTATCTGTTACACAGGAACTTAGAAGAATAACACTTCCATGGAGTAGTGGGTGTGGTTTTTTATGTTTATTGTAGGTGCACAGTGTAAACAATCATAAAGCTTGTTTGTGAAAACGCATGAATGTTGGTATAGGATGCAAAAAACCTAGCAGGTACGAGTATCTATTTGATAGTTTTGATGGAGCGCAATTTTTATTTTTCAGAAAAAGATAGGTTAAAAATACTTTTTACATTTCTGACAAGTTGATATCGGTTGATAACAAAAATGTAACTATCACAGGCTACTCAAAACTTTCAAAGTGTTCTTTAAACTACTTCCTACAAAAAAATTAGATTTTTGTAAGACACAAGGTAAGTAAACATAGGAAAATTATATTCTCTCATAACCTTAAACTAGACATTGTTAACTATATGTATACGTAGAGATATTTTATCTAATATTTAACAATAAAACCGTTAGCCACGCATTCTATTCTAGTAACGCAAACTGTGCAGTAATTAATTTAAATTTTAATTTAGCTCATTACTTTGTCGCAAAAAAATGTAACTTGGTTCTGTTTTACTAAATTAGGCGACTCCACGGTACTTCCTACCGAATTTGAAAACGGCAAAAAGTAACGCTGAAAATTGGCCGATAAGAAACGAAATTATTCGAAATTGGCTTCAGTTTCGACCTGACTTAACTCGAAGGCAATTCATCGAGTTGTACTCACGAGTTAGTTTATTGACTAATATAATAGTTAGTGCGTGAAATCTCAGCCAAGGATCTAACTCGATGTCGCGAATTGGAAATAAAATAGTGTCACATAAATAAATTGATTAAAACCAAGTGATATTCAGTGCGTAACAAACTTTAAGTGCATATCGATATGTATAAAGCATTCGTGATTTTTTATTTGGTTTGCGTGTGTGAGTATGTCTTCCATCATACTTATTATAAGCTATCTCTCTCTGGAGTCGAATTTTCTCATAACTGAGGGTCGTGACTCCTCCGCAGAATTAATTCACTAGGGGAGAGCTCTTGGGCAGATACATCGCGGTGGGCGTCCCAGGTCCTTCCACGGAAGACACATGTTATCGTATAATTGTGGTTGGTCCTCAAACATGTCAGTTTCCTCACAATGTTTTCCTTCATCATCAAGCGAGTTCAATTCCACACATAACTTGGAAATACAAGTCGTTGGTTAAGGGCCGGATTTGAACCAAGGTCTGGATGAAAAACAGACACTGGGACCGCTAAACCACACTCGAATATGAGCTACATTTTGAGTTAAAATAAAGATGTAACATAATCATGAAGTTAATAGCAATAATTGATTACATAAACCTATTTTATCCCACTAATAGATTGATTGATTAACGTTTATTGGACACACAAATAAAATACAACACAATACAAACAAAAGGAAATTTAAATCTTATGCCACAATTGGCGAAAAGAGTAAGTTAGATATATATAAATTTGTGTAAACACGTTTATATATTAAGTATATATGCATGAGCTGCGTGTTATCTGTTGAAGATCAACAGCTGAACCAAACTTGTTGAAATTTGTTGCTAAGACAAACGGTTCGTTTCAATTAAAAATTAAACCTTAGATATCTGCAATTATACCTACAATATAAAATTTGAAACAGAAGTAAAGAAAATAAAATACGAAAAATTTATAGATTCAATATATTTTTTTAACAATTGTTGGCTATTTTATCAACGTGTAATCTAAACCATAGCCTTCAGAAGGCTGTGTTTATTTGTTGACAATGAGGCAGGTCGAACTACCGCATTCATTACCTATCTCAATGTTTATCTTGTAACTATCTAGAATTTAAGGGACACGGAAATATTTATTTGTATAGTACTTAGTGAAAAACGTATATCAAGATAAGTATCTTGTAAATAAAAAATATGGGAAATGCTGGTCACAACCGCTTTGGCTCATTCTTGACGCTTAGGTTAGCCATCGCTTTCCAGCGTGGGAATGCGGCAAGTTTGATAGGCGCTTTGGCACTTGGTTTGGTTATTGGGTTATAGGTACCTACACTAGGTATGGTAAGGTTTTAATTGATTATTTTATTTTTCTGAAAATGTATTCTAACGTACATAATATGTATAAATAATTGTATTCACAGAATATTCACTTTCATACATTTAATTATAGTCAATACTGCATAAATGTAATATTTTCAATATTTCAGATTATGTATTGGTAGAGTCACAATGCTACGCTCCTCCAATGGAGTGTCCAAATGTGAACATTACCTTTTGGCTCTATACAAGGTAAATAATTTAATCACTTCAGACATACACTTCATTAAATACGACCGACACCAATGGTACCGGGAGGAGACCTTTGAAGTGGGTCGATAAGGGCTGCAGATAATGATAACTTCATTCAACTAGCTGTGGTAGCAGCTTTGCAGTTGATCCTCGGATAGGTGACCACGCTTAAAAATAGTGACATCTTACACGAGGGACTTTTGTTACTCGGATACACGTTATCTTATAGCAATAAATAATCTTTTTTTTTAATTTATTAAGTTATCAGTTACAATTTACATATTGATGGACCATGAACCATGAATATGTAAATTGTAAATTGTACTGTAATATGGTCACGTGTCACATTTATTACGTTATTATTAGATAAATTCACGAACAATGCATGTAAATGGAATATTCTTTTAATTGTTAGCGCCTTTCCAAATTGTGTATGCAATTCACAGATCAAATGAAAACGAGCCTCACCAGGTATTTGCTAACGACAGTGAGTCTATTATGTCTGCTCCCTGGGTTTGTGATGCTCCTGTCAAAATCCTCATTC
This sequence comes from Macaria notata, assembly GCA_927399415.1. NCBI lineage: Eukaryota > Metazoa > Arthropoda > Insecta > Lepidoptera > Geometridae > Macaria > Macaria notata. Next base: position 8,277,851 of record OV656733.1, read on the forward strand.
ATGGCTACACTGGGTACAAGGATTATTCTCCGAACACAGAAATTAGACCAGGTATTTCTTTTGTATGTCTCATCTCATCCCTTCTTCTAAAAAAAGAAATAAAACTAGAATATAGATACCTATCTTTATTTAAATTACAATGACTAAACTATGTACATTTGCAACAATAGTAGTTTGGTAGTCTTGCAACAAATGGTAAAACAATACTCAATATTATTATTCATATTCCAAAATATACTCTATCAACTTACATAACGCCTGCTAAATTTTTAAGAGCATACGCCAAGCATGTTGTTTGATTGTTATTTTTTACTTGCAGTTATTTCACTTAAATCCCTTAAATTTTATTAAACCTAAATTAAGGCAATCTATAGTTTCACTATTTTTCTTCCAGCATACTTGAACTGCTGTGACTACAACATTATTTCCGTGGACTACAACCCTATAGCTCGAGAGCCCTGCTATTTCGAAGCTGCTAGAAACACAGAGTTGGTCGGCAAGTGTACTGCTCAGCTTATTGATGTCCTGGTCAATGATCATGGGTTTAAGCTGGAACAGTTCCATGTCATCGGCTTCAGTCTGGGAGGACAGATCGCGGGGTACATTGGGAATTATTTGACGTGTGGCAGGCTGCCAAGGATAACAGGTACTTAAATAGAATATAGAGAAGTTAAATGTGAAATCTTGGTGGTGTATTTGGTGCTTAGAATTAACTTGTTCAAAGCTGAGTTTTTGGTAGGTGCTATTTAGGAATGAGCTTGTATTTTTTAGAACAATAATAACTCAGTGCTGTCTATACCTGTCTGTCTGTAATACAAAATTAAAACGTTCTTTTTTTATTCGCTAAACTCATAAAATATGTTTAATAATTAAAACTCTTATTAATTCACCTCGTTAGCAATTGGAAGTTTTGTAACGCCTGCTAAGATAATAATATCAAAAGTATTTGTTTGTTTAATTGCCGTAACATTTTGTCCAGTGCCTATGCATAGTTACTGGCAGATTGCTTAAAATAGTACCTTAAGTGAAAATTATAATTTTATGTACCTTCGATTTAATGAAGCGACCTTACTACAGGCCACAAAATTAATGGTTTAATTAATCGTTAAGTCGATCGTCGAGTCGAAACCTGGATTGTAGTAAATACCAACTTGCACCAATAGTTGCAATTTTTTCTTTACTTTTAGCACTAGACCCAGCAATGCCACTATTCGTGACCCACGACCCAAGTAGAAAAGTAGACAAAACAGACGGGGAACATGTAGAAGTAATCCACACCAATGCGCTTCAGAAGGGCAAGTTGGAACCGAGCGGCCATGTGGATTTCTTCGCCAATGGAGGTCTGACGCAGCCGGGATGCAAAACTACTAAGGATCAAAGTAAGATGTTTATACAATTGCTACTTTTGTTTTTGCTACATAGTATTTTTTGGTATTTAGTTTTTCTGATAATAATATTAATATATGTAGGATGGTTTTAAATTTATAAATACATGTAATATGGTAGGTAATTTTCAGTTTCAGTCTATTCCAGAGTTTATATTTTAACAATTTAACATAATTTCTCAAACCTGTTATGTTCGAATTGTCCTCCACTAAACCGCATTTGATTAATGTAGTATGGCTTACACAAGAACTCAATTTAGAAGGCACAAGTGGGATCGTATAGTGTGATGATTATGAGTTATTATTATGCTATTCATGACACTCTACATTACCAGATAGGTACCTATGTACTCAATGATAGGTACCTATGTACTCAATGATAGGTACTTGTGTACTCAATGATAGGTACCTATGTACTCAATGATAGGTACCTATGTACTTAATGAAACAAGCATCATTGGATAAAGTAAAATAGTATCATGAGAAGATGTGAAATTCAGTTAATTTTGCGCGATATGTAAAGTCCAAATTTTTGTAACTGTGATACAGTAGATAACTCTATTAAACACTCATAGAATTAGTATGACATGTACTATGTGAAAACTGCAACGAACTGTGGTTCCTTAATTACATCTTTTGTTTGCCAAATTAAACGCAGCGTTAATTACAAATTTAGTACCTATATAATAATAATTTAATGTGCTATTATTTCTCAAAATGATGAGATTGTAACTGACCATCATTAAAAGATACTATTGTTGACCACATTCCTTCTTACATCAGCATTTAGTGTTGATAGTGAGGAATGCGGTTAAGTGCAGTTTTAGTTACCTTTTATTTCTACATTTTGTGCAGTTTAAGTGTCCAGATCTTAGCCTTTTGTTATGTAATAGACCATTTTGGAGCAATGCCAAGATATTAACTGACTACTGAAGGTTACAAATATGAGCATGATTGTTTTGTATCACATTCAATCGGGTGAACTAATTCGCTATTTATTTAATATTTATTTAAATCATACCCATGAATTAAAAAAAAACATATCATGGCGTCACAATTATACGAGAAACATAATATTATTATTTATTTCAGCAAAATCTGGCTGTGACCATGCGCGTGCGCCGGCCTACTACGCTGAATCGATCACGACTGAAGACGGTTTCTACAGCACGCCCTGCTTCTCTTGGATCACATACATGATAGGATGGTGCGAACTTATGAATTCCAGTGATGAGATACTGGTCGGAGAATATGCTCCGCAAAAGTAAGTTTTTTTTAATGAATATGTAGTAATCTAAACTTACTAATATTATTAAGCTGAAGAGTTTGTTTGTTTGTTTGAACGCGCTAATCTCAGGAACTACTGGAGCGAATTGAAAAATTATTTTTGTGTTGAATAGATCATCTATCGAGGAAGGCTTTAGGCTATATAACATCACGCTGCAACTATTAGGAGCGAAGAAACAATGGAAAATGTGGAAAAAACGGGGAAAAGTATTCATCTTTGAGGGCTCCGTTTGCCTTCGCTGCGAAAACGGTTCAAAATTCAAAGAATTAATACCCAAAATAACTATTCCACGCGGAGGGAGTCGCAGGCACAGCTAGTAGGAAATATTGACTATCACTCGACTGATGTTATGAAAGTTACAAAATATTGCTGAGTATGGCCCAATAGAGGTGACATGGTCATGTCTCACCAAACCCTTTACAAAATAAATATTAATATATATTGCTGTATTCTATGTAGCACTTGCTTAAAAGAAAAAAAACATTTTTTTGCCAAAATATTGCGTACAACCGATAATTTATGTAAGTAAATGGCAAAGATCTTCGAAGGAGCAGTCCGATAATAAACCAATACCTTGACACCGATAACAAAATCAGTAGCACTGTTTATGATTAACACTATGCCACACCAATCAATGCGATGTCACGTAAATTCGCATAACTATCCATAATTTTGATTGAATGGGTGACCATATCATACGTAAATAGTGGCATTACGCTTAGTGATAGAATTTTATTATAGCGCACAACGGCACGGATAGTTCACACTCCACATTGAAATTATATTTATATCTATTAATTATATTTATTTTTCACATTTATATCTAGGTGTTTCCATGGGCCATATAACGGATTAATACTTGAATTTTTAATTCTCCTCTTGTAAGAACAAGAGCCATTCCAAAAGTCCATTTCATACAAACCTACTTGTTTTAGAAAAAAAAAACGAAACATACGTAATATAATTGAAGCAATTACCTTTAAAGCCATGCTAATACTTATAGATCAAACTTCGCTCAAAATATTTTTTGATGTGATCACTGTTTGTTGGAAAACATCTCCGACTTCTACATGTTGGTGGATTGATCGACGAACATACAAAAAAAGCCATGCTAAGGGAACTACAGTGTATTCAAGCATAAGTACATACAAGCCATATAAGTAACTATGTGCGCAGCCTAAGGCTGACTAGCAACCTCGACACTTCCATACTTTCACTCTGTACTCACATAATTACAATATACTTCCTCCTGCGATTGACACACTATCTATCACATGTGGCGATCTGTGTGATATACTCGTACTAACCTATCTGGGAAAAGGATAAAAATTTAGGAAAACAGTCAAAAGACTCGAGAAATTTCAATTTGTTCATTAGTCTTATGAATATTTCTGGCCACCTCTTTTAAAACGTAGAAGACAATAAACTCCTATAAAGGTTTGTACATATGTGTTTCAAAGATTCGGAAAATTTCAAATGATATCGAAATTGGCGTACTCATATATTAACCAATTACAGTGATCCAGCACACATAATCCTGTGGCTTTTATGAATAGGCATTTTTGAGTGCAAAATTAACGATGTAATAATTTATTCCTACCTTGTACGTATTAAACAACTTATAAAAATATACTTATCCTCTCGTCAGTGGCTTTGCTTTTGTGAATTATGCGTTGTCTGCGTTGTGTCGCGAGCATGCCACAGACCGGGTCTCAGGGCGGGTCAGTTCTTATTAAATTTAGTTTATTTCCAAAAATATTATTCTATTATGTGCCACCTAAATATATTTAGAATCTAGAAACATTACTCTAGTGCCATTATTAATTTCAACTTCGCCATGGTCGGTAACACAGCTAGAAAATAGATTAAAAAGTGGTAAAAAATATATACGCATCTTAATCTATCATACAAGATCGTCTACCACACTTATGTACTCAATATGTATTCTAAAAAAGTAACATGCATGTGCCAAGTAGAATATAATTTTGCAATGCCTCATAAAGATTCAATATTTTAAATTGTTTGACCTTTTAAAGATTCTCAAAATGTATTGTGTTATGTATGTCAGGCGGACCCAGTCGCTTTAAATAGCTCAGTGAATATCTGCATTATGTGAGCTCCTGCATCTTGGTTGTATAATATTGATGCAATATCTTCGTAATTATTATGACGAACCACAAGAAGTTGAGACTCAATTCGCCTACTTTTACTTCATGTAATTTAGCAAAACTAGTTATATGGGTTATTTTTTTAAGATGTAACCTTATGTGAGATATACAAGGTGTAACAGAAGGGTGTGACAATACTTATACTATACATACCTATGTATATATAGAATACAGCCCACTAGGTTTCAGAATTCTAAGTGTCATAGATTTCGAGTAATCATAAGTTGAACTTTCATTAAAACTTTAAGACTTGCAACCCTACATCTTATCATTTTGAGCGTTCATTGACTTTTGACGCTATCAAATGACACGGCGCGGCGGTGTCTCTCTGAGAGCGCGAGAGAGAGAAATACGTTGAGTTAAAACTAAGGCTAGAACGGGATGAAAGAATGTGTGCTTATTTCGGTTTCGTTCGGTCAATGATCACTTGCTAGGGCTGCCACGAAATCGAGTGAAAAATATTATCTAATTTTTGTATTGTAAAAAATATATGCGACTTAATTTTTCATATTTTGGTATATGACTCCTTACATGATATATATGTATACTCTTTAATATTGTCACACCCTTCTGTTACACCTTGTATATGGACCTTGATAACCTACAAGTATTTTAAAATTTACAATGTTCCATGAGTTTCCGTGGTTTATTGTCTTTATACTGTGTTATAATTTTTTTTTACTCTGAGTATACAAAATATATAGGTACAACAATTTCAGAAAAAGACATATTTAATTTATAGATTCATGAAATCGAGAAAGACCGTGCATCTATGACACTCTGAGAGGAGGCCTATATACCTAGTAGCAGGCCGACAATTACTGAAGATGGTGACAATGATGATGAATCAAATATTGTCTAATTTAGGTCTTACAATAAATACAGTTTTACAGAAGTCGTATTATTCGACTAATTACTAATGTGTAACACAAAACCAATAACAATGAAGATTCTGTAACAATTGTTTGTCTTAACACGACTGTCGTTAAGTCATTTCAAAGGCCACTAGGGTGGTTTGAAAACTCTGACACTAGTTATACGAACTTACTTACTTTCAATAAAAGGTTTTTTTTTTATATTTCAGTGCATCCGGGCTGTACTTTTTCTCAACGAATTCAGAGTCACCGTACGCGAAAGGTCGCAGGAAACAAGAACAACATAGTGCAAGGAAATAAAATGTAATACTTGGAAATTGAGGTTTTTATTTTTAAGCAACCTTTTTCCCTTTCATTTTTAAAGTTAGTGTAATATCTGTAAAGCCCTTCAAAAACCTTTTTATGTAAAATGTTGCAATAGCGAGATCATGCCTTACCATATCAAAAAGTAACTAGTTACTTAAAAATATGCACTTAGCTCAGCTATTTTTAATAAATTAAGTATCTACGAGTTGAAATGAATATCTGTCGTTTCTTGAAAATTAATATTAACCTTCATAAAACAATTCATAACATGTGAACAGCTGACATTTGCAACATACTCGTACTCGTACCAGCTGACGTTTTTGAGCCTTGAGAAGGTGGTTTAGGTACTACATACATATACTAAAATTGTTTATAACAAATATTATGTAGTGTTTATTATCATTTAACAAAGCTGTGTTTAGTCGTAATTAGTATATATTCTTATATCTAATTGTCTGTGACTGTACCAAACTAAATAAAATAAATACCGAAATGTTGTAAGCAGATAGGTACATATTTACTCATATAGGTAGGTATATAAGAAACGAAATCATTGTAAATTAATCTTTTAGTAGTATAAGCCTTTGTTCTATTTTTCATTATTTTATTTAATATCTGAAACACCTCGACCTACTCATTTCGTTTGAAGATTTCCCTGCCAGATTGGTTGCCTGGAAGATATCGCTCTTAGCGATGAGGCCGCCAATTAAGACGCTGATTCTAATTTGTATGTTTTTTTTGTATTGTTTCATTTGTGGTGTTTCAATAAAGTATTTATCTATCTATCTATCTATCTTTTCTGCGAGATTCTGCAGATAAACTTTAAAGTGCAAGATATGCAATTAGATTTGAAAATTATTTCTTTGATATAATCATACAAAATTTAGGTAAGCATTACCAAGCTGAGATATTTTACACGTAATTCCGAATGACTCACGTACTACAATAATTTTAAGGTAACCTAGTAATCAAAGTTGCATATAGATAATATGAGATACCTATGTAATTTAGGGGATATGTACAATTTGTACATAGGTACTAAATTTTATTTATTGATAGGTATGTACTTTTAGGGTCCAACCTGGATGAGGTCTGCACAAGATCGACGCAGATGGCACATACAAAGGGAGGCCTAGACCCGGCAGTGGGATCCCAAGGGCTGTGGATGATGATGATGATGATGTACTATTAATATATTATTGAATTAACAGATATTTTTCTTTATCTAGATCGGTTTGTGGTGCAATTAATAGTTTCAGCAACCACAAACCAAGCCATTTTTTTTAATTAAAATTTTAATTCCCAACTAGTTTAAAAAAAGATTAACAAAGGTACAGTTCTCATTCTCATTTCATGAAATAATTTGTAAACTCTTAAAACCAGAAGTAGAGAGGATTCTAAAAGGAACTTTAGCAACTTACGTTCATTTTTTATTTATAGTTAAACGTATTTATTTATCGTATGGCATTTTTTAAATCTCTACTTCATAGACTTAATTTTGTCTTATTACAAAACACGGTTTAAATATTAGTCCAGGACTTTGAAAATTAAAAGTGGGTTCTTGTTGTTCAGACATCACATACAAGCAATCAAAATGTCAACAAAAAATTGGAACTTTGATTTAACCTTGGTACATTTTGACAGTTTGATAATTATGACAGTATACAGACAATTTTTGAGCAACTAAAACGGACTTGGTCTAGACTTATATTTAAACCACGTTTTGTAATAAGGCCCTGTGTTTTTAAATTGTTGAACTGGACATATTGTTACAGAACATGTACCTAAGTATTAATTACATTTGACTCCATTAATTATATACATATATATCATACGATCTACGACAACATAAACGTTAATTTATAAAAAAAATGAGAAAATCGACATGTTTGTCAGGTATCCGTTTCGGACATTGCTAATATCCTTTTATTGCCTATAATTTAGTGTCGCAACATGTCGCATCAAGCAGCAATGAAGCAGCATCCGCATATGTTTAGGAGTGTTGGTCAATAGTGTGTCGAAATATAACCTTCAACCGAAGCCTGCGGTTAAATGCCAAAGATAGTTTATAAGTTGGTTATTAAAGAAACAAGGTGCGTGACGTTTACTAGTTGTAGTCGATTGGTTTGCTTACAATCAATTTTTAGTAAACCTAATCGAGAACTTGTAGAGTAGGTATATATAATTGGATTCAAGTTCAACAGTTATAAAAAAATAACAGGACATATCCATCTAGCCCCATACTAAGCTTACGCTTGTACCACGGGTACTAGATAACGGATATAATACATACATATATACTTTTCTTTCGTAAATACATAGTACTTAATATACATAGAAACGACCAGACTCAGTGGTGGGTATGCGTAAGATCGCTCAGCATCAACTAAATCCATGATTTAATTTAATTTTTACACTTCAAACCATTGGAGCAGATATTTCTTTATGTATACTCATGAGAATGATTATAGTATTGTTATTGCTTTATTTGTGTGGAAAATTGACTATGACGAAATTTAATGAAAATTTACTACAAGTGTTGGTATAATATATCTCTTATCTATTTAACTGAAATATTGAGTAATTACCTTACATAATGTTAAATTCTTTGTAAATTTTCGTCATATATTTTGTTGAGTTAACTTCAACCCAGTTTTATTTCTTATTAGATATCCAAATAAATAGCAATCGTATAATCAAACCAATTACTAATCTACTCTCCGAAATTATGCAAAAATGTCCTCCCATCCTAAAGACGGGAAGCTTTGCGAGGGTCACGCCAGCAACAGAAGTAGGTACCATTACCACCTCCACTATCTTTGCCAGTCCTCGTAGAAAACACTTACACGCCGCACGCATTTAACACCCTTCACTTTAAAAAATAAATAAAAACAAATACGTAAAATAAACATAAGACACCAGAGACGAGTTTCTTCGCAAAAGTATCTGTGATAATAGAGTTAGAAATAAGCTATGTTAAGTAAGATTTGAACTGTGTGTGAATGAATTTTAGTAAAACATGGTGTCAGGTGCGAAGTGGTTGTTTTTAATTGGATTTGCCGCTTTACAACTTACGGGTAAGTTTAAGTTAAAGTATGGTCGTTTATTATATTTAAGTTTTTTTTTTTGTTATTGGATGTAAATAAAAACAGAGAAGCACGTAAGCTTCTTGTAGTTTAATATCGATAACTTTAAAAGATATGGACGTAAATATACCAGTAGGTACTCTATTATATAGGACACAGTTTTATTATATTTTCATCGTGTATCTATTAGCAAAAATCATACATAAGTTTATAATTTCGGGAAGTTTAAATTTATACTTTCAAATGTAACTTTGAGTCATTGTTTACGTTAAATATTACATTTTGTATAAGTAATGGGTGCATTTACTTTATTAGGCTAGTCAAAACGTCCGTAAGCTACAAAATAATATTTAAGTTAGTGTAACTAACATATATAATTATATTTTAATTATATATGTTAGTGTAACTAACATATATAATTATATTTTAACTATATATGTTAGTGTAACTAACATATATAATTATATTATAATTATATATGTTAGTTACACTAACATATATAATTATATTTTAATTATATATGTTAGTTACACTAACATATATAATTATATTTTAATTATATGTGTGTGTAGTTAAGCTTTATTTACTTGTGAAAATTTAACGTTTTCCTAAACGAATAAACTTACGTTTGAATTATTTGTAATCGTTAGTAAATTAGAAACAAGCAGCCAAATGCAGGCGGTGTAGCAACCGTCACGCGTCGAATAGCAGAGTATGAGTATGAATGATTATTACCTAATTAGGCATTAGCAAGTACGAACTTACTTACCTAATCACTTCTTTTGATATGTCCATAAATGAAGTAAGCGAAATATTTTCTAGAAATATCATAGTCGTATTTAAGTAAACTGGTAGGTGCTTGACAAGTGATTTTGATATTAATTCTTCAAATCTGAAAATTTTAATGGTGAGGGCTTTTCAAAAAGTGGAAATGTCAACGAACTCCAAATAATTTATAAAATAAATATTGTTTGTTTACTCTGGATGCGCTCATTTTTAGGGTGGATGCACTTCACATAACGTCAACATACTTCTTTATTTACAAAACTATACCGTTGGTTTGTCTAACAAAAAAAAATTCACTAATACATTCATAATATATTAGGTATATAGATAATATACATACCTAAGATTGCATACCGAAAGGCGTATATATTGTGGAGATCGTTATAACCAAACCTTCCTCACTGTTATCATCTGTTTGTTGTAACCCCTAAGTGCATGAATAAATAAATTAAATGATATGAAAACAAAAAAACAATTTCTACAACAATCTCACCCACTTACGCCAAGTCCAAAAATGTGTCGAACAATTTCGCCCCCTTCTCGCCACAAAACAAAAGCCTGTATCACTAAACGTTCCGTACAAGTGCAAGCACACGTAACTACGTCATTGCATAATACGAGTTTGTTTGCAGTCTCTTTCCTCATCCGATTCATTGCTCGGCACAAGTGGCGTGGAGTCGCTAGGTGAGGTAAATTTATTAATGAAAAAAACCGAAGTTTGTTTTATCTGTATAAAAAATAAGAAACGTAATCTCTATCTGGAGTAGATTTTTGATAAAAAGTGATTAGAAGCATAATATAGTTATTTTATATTTTAAGTTTTTTTTTTATAGGACGTGACTTTATAAAGATTCAATTATAGATATTTTTATATTTGTAATATCTTGTTTTGGCAATAATGTCAACATGTAGACAAGACAAAGATTTTATAGGTGTGATCAATAGAAAGTACCACCATTTCTATTAAAAACCTTATTACCTACAGGTACACGCAACATTATGATTATTACAGCTTCGTAAAAAAAATACCCACATAACCTCTTGCAAATTTAATGCTTGCATGTCATGAGTATTAAAATTGTCTCTTCCTGACAGCCTTTAAAGGTCATAAATATTATTCTTGATTTTGTATTTAGAAGGCCTATAAAAATTAACATATCCGTGTTCAGTAAAATGTTTCTTCAAGGTTGATTCACTAGTTATAATGATATTAACGATTATTCTAACTGGTTATCATTTCGAGTTGTAAGCACGCTAAATTGCACTTATTATGTTGTTATGGCAGCTAATTATTAGGGACCTATTTCGAAGGTTGCAGAGGTCTGTCCATTATGTTATCATAACTTATGAATCGAAATAGAAAGAGACAAAGATAAGGATCACATAACAGATAAGTACATAGGTAATGATTACCCCAATTTGCAAACATATACACAATATTTTTTTATTTCTATGTTTGCTAGAATAAATAAAATATTATTAATGAAGTGTGTGTTTCAATTCACATATAATTTTATATAAATTATAACAAGTATCAACCCGACTGTGCTCCACAATAAATGTAACGGAACATAAAAGCACTTGAGATATGTTTACATTTATAGAGCAGTGTAACCGCATCATTCCCATAGCAACTTACCTAGTATTTTTTATAAAGTAAAATATTTTCATTTTATTTTTATATGCTCAGAACCGGGACGAGTGGCGGACAAGAAGAGAGGCCTATGTTCAGCAGTGGGCGATAACAGGCAGATGATGATGATGATGAAAATATTTTTCATAGTACAGTGTTAAGAAAATTAAAAAAATAAGTGGCTAGTAACAAAATGTCATAGTACCTATATGTAGTAACAAATCAATAGATAGTTTGTAAAAAAACATGTATGTTATTAATAATATCAATCAGAAATAATAAAATGCGTCAAAGACCGGAACAAGTCCATAACACACAAGTTTATTTAAATTACAATCATTTAAGTTGGCCACTTCCGAAATTCTTTACCGACGACACACTTACCACGTTCTATGTTATACTTAGTTATACAGCGTTGCATAATCTTGAACCTCGCCTAAGTCACGACCTGTCGTGCTTTCTCGATGTTTTGGCGGCTATTGTGGTAAAAACGTGAAATTTTTACGGATGAAAAGATATATTTAAGTTGATCGGGACGGAAAGTTATATACAGAAAATAAAATAAAGTTAGGGAAGAATATTACCGAGCAATCCAATTTAATTTAAAATTACTTCAATAATAATATTAACCTCAATTGCAATAAATGAAAGATTTACAAAGAATTAAAAACAAGAGTTTTGTGCAAAATATAAATAAAAATATTTACTCGTCGTTATGGCCTTGGTATTTGAACGGAAAAAGAAGGTAAAATGCACAAAAAAATCCATTGTTAAGCATATGATTATGAAGACAACAATGAAAAGTTTAAATGTACTTGGTTCCGGATTATGCAAGGCTGGCGTCGTCTTGAACTCTGAGGTACAAAACAAACCGGTATTCAGTACTTAAACGAGCATTATATACAACTTTAAAAATGTAGTCTAGGTTATAAAATATACAAATCCTTAGCCAAGTTCCGTCCGTCTTCTTCTTATAAGCATTTTCTATCAGTGGTCTAAATTTATTTTATATGAAATAAAATTACTTATATAAGTTAGATTAAAATGCTATGAACCATAGCATTTTAAATATAGGTACTTTAGTAAGAAGATTATGAGCAAAGTCCTTCGTTACTAGACAACCTCAGTGATATGACACTTTACCTTGGCATTTTGTATCACAAAAATAATAATTAATAAGCTTATTAAAATCAATGCTATCTTCTTTCATCCTTGCAATGCATAATGTAAGTATTTGCCAAATTTAACTCCGCAAAATACTTACAAGGCAAAATAAATTAAATTTTAAATAACTGTATGGAACATACTATCAAGTCTAAAGCCTTCGGACATTTAATAATTTTTACTTGGGCATTTTGACACTGAATGCCTTTTACAACCGCTGTACAAATAAGCCCAACACTCGATTAAGGATTCCAAAAAAGTATCAATGTCAAAATGAAATTAGTTTGAACTTGAGTCAGCCCCAGAGTTCACAACAATCAAAGTAGGTATGTAGAATGGTTATATAAGACGCGGTTACCGCCAGCCTTTTCTTTAGCTACAAATAGATAGGTAGGTAGGTATTAGGTGTGTTACCTCCGCGTTGGTCTTTTACATTCACCTACTTTTTAAGATAATAGATAAATTGTAAAAATAAAATGTAAACGTGAAATTTACTGGTGCCTTTTGTGGACTATTAAATGCTTGCATTTAAATGTTTATATTTTTAATATTTTTAAAAGTATGTCACTACGAGCTAGCAAGGATTTTTTACTCCAAGGGAGATAAAACGTCAAATTTATCGTAAAGCTGTTCATAAAATTCATTTTAATTAAATCTTTAGCTGATAATTTATCAATTTATAAAACACATCAGCTTCAATTATATATTATGTAATTTTTAATTACACTTAAGTATGTTTTATTGGAATAAACGCAGGATACGGAAGTGAAATTAACCTTACAATATCTAATAGTTATAACTATAAACGTCTAGATTGGAAATTGGTGTTCCTCATATAAAGTATGTATATTACGAAATATTAATGCATTTATTTAGTCAAGCATGTAACCTATTTTCGCAATGCATATGAGTTATTAAATTACCTACCGGCGGCGTAATAACGACTCCAGTGAATGTCTCAAACTTAGATAAAGATAGCTGGCGGAGGCAATCGCATGCGATTACCAATGTTAAGCAAAGGTCGACGCGGTCAGTACTTGGATGGGTGACCAAAAAGTGGCATTCAATTTTGGGTGCTTCCGTGGGTCGGATGTCACGTTAAATTGTAGGTCCCGGTTGCTTATCTAGTTGGGGCGGCTTCATAAACTCTCGACACCAGAGTTGGCCATTCTCTTCGATAAGAAGATAAAGATACGTACTAACTTCACATTGAGTGCATCTATGTAAATTCTCACAATTTTAACGCAACTTTGTAACTAGCTTCTAATTACAATCCATAGCCATCCATTGTATCAACACTACTTAATAAAGACAAGCATCTCGTTCACACTATAACTAACCAAACCATTAATAAAAACTTAGCCAATACTCCGATGCACCGTGGGAAAACCAGCTTACCAAGATCCTTGTTCGTTTACTTTTATAACCACAATCGAGGTCACCCATAAACGGTGACAGAGTCATGATAGCTGATCGAATATTACGACACTTTCACTGACGGATTCTCTTTTGTACTTTCCATCGAGTGGAATAATCTGGTTTACAAGCGTTATGTAAGTGGTATCGATGAACTTTACGTTTCTGTTATGTTTTCCTGGTCTTATATGAACAGGTATATAGTTGCTCGTGTGTGACAGGCTCATCTGAGTGGGGCGTAGGTGAGATAATTGAAATGTGATAGCAATTAACTGGTAATCTAAATACATATATAACTTAAAGGTGACTGACTGACTGACATAGTGATCTATCAACGCACAGACTAAACCACTTGACGGATCGAGCTGAAGTTTGGTACTTATGCAGGGAGATGTTGTGACGTAAGTATCCGCTAAGGAAGGATTTTTGGAAAAAATCGGGGATGCATGTTTTACTTCTTAATGCGAGTGAAGCCGCGAGCACCCACAAGTTTCTGTCGTATAATACAATTCTTAGGATAAATAAATATACTGTTTGAAAATTAAAGGTCGATTCAGCTACTCGTGCTTGGGTAATCTTTATGTTTACGAAGTTAAGCAATGCAATTTATTTTGAATTCTTTGTTTGCCTAACAAATATTTTGTATTTAGAAATAATTAAATACGCATATTTAAGTCATGACTGACTGCAACTCAAGGCGACATGATTAGTGAGTCGACCTCATAAATAGTCAATTGACAGAATTAACGTTGCTAGTGCATACTTTAGGAATATTACCATTTTACAAGGCTTTCTAGGTATAATTACTAAAATGTTCAAAGTATTTTTGTGCATTTTTACATTTAAAACAGAAAAAGTTAAAAAATGTGATTTATTTTTTGCACTGGTATGTAATAAAACATATTTATATTTATTAATTTCGTTATAACTCCTTTTGTTTATTTAAATACAACCTGTTTAATATATTTTTATCATTGTTTTTTTCTATTAAATAAATCAAATAATATATCCTGTATAACCTAAAAATATAACATCTATAAATGGACTGCCTTGTAAGGGTTAATAATTTGTACAATTTATACTTAAACCTGACGGGAAGACGTTGTCACCCGGGAAACAGAGACAACTCGTCCGGGTGACAACACACTGTTATAACAAATTACTCTTGTTTTTGTATGTATTAATATAGTGAACCTAGATGTAAGTATTTTTGAACCGAATAAACGTTTTTGTATTGTATTGTATATTAAAAACAAATGATGATAATGTGAGGTCGTTGCACAAACCATCTGTCATCCTAACAAGTAAGAACCTAAAAAATGTCCCCTACAACGTAGGGGGATTAAAACTTGTGGAGGAGGAAATAAAAAAAAAAAAAAAAAAAAAAAAAAAAAAAACCATCTGTCATCATGTGTCATATAATGCAGAGGTTTCTCAAATAGATGATGATACCACAATTATACATTTACCAAATCCTCGAGCATTCATACATTTAGTAAGTAAATTGTTTGAGCCAATCAGAGCGCAAAGCTGTCGGCTTGCCTCTTTGTTAGTAAATACTTACTGACACTCAAATAATGCGCTAGTTCATATAGACATTCATAGTGATACTATGTTGAAATGATGGACATGGAATATCTTGTTGACTTTAGTTTTTTTTAGTTTTCATGGCCTTGCATATGACTACACTTTCATCGTCATCATGTCAGCCTGAGTTCACCCACTGCTGAGTATAGGCTTCCTTTCCAACGCCCTCGAGTATGTCAGATGCATCTTTTACCAGCATGTTTCGAAATGCTACTTTGTTTGAGAAAAAATAAATATGCATAAAGAGCACGCTTGCCCAGAGGAAACCTATTCTACATACCATCTATTAAAAATATTGTACTCACTAATTACTCTTTTTTAAATACTTTATTCAGATATAGGTTCAGTTACTATATACTTAATTGTAAAGTTAGAAAACTTGCAAGCTAAGATATATATTATTGATATTGAATGAGGCGTTACTTTGTGGAAATTCATTGTAAATGGAGAATCTAGAGAAATGTGTAGGTACTGTTTTTTCAGAGTTTCATTTAAGTTGCCAGCTGTCATTTTATTCTTTGCTTTAAAATTTAAGAATTGGGTCCTAATTTACCATATGTATAAAGCCAGAAAGTACCAGAAATTGATTTAATAGGTACATACAATAAAAACGCGGTTTAAATATTAGTCCGACTTTGAAAATAATAAGTGGGTTCTTGTTGTTCAGACATCACATACAAGCTATTAAAATGTTAACTTTAAATTGGAACTATGATTTAACATTGGTACATTTTGACAATTTGCTAATTATGACAGTAGACAGACAATTTTCGAACAACTAAAACGGGCTTGGTCTAGACTCATATTTAAACCACGTTTTGTAATAGGGCCCGAGTCTTTCTGTAACAGTCATTTTAATAACCATTCTTGGCTGGTTTATCCACTTCAATCAATCTAAACAGGTTAAGCTACTAAACGCTTTAAGATTGCAACTTGATTTAATAAATCAATAATGACACGACCTAACTGTATTTACAAATACAGTTAGGTCATGTCATTAATACAACAATGTCAACAATTAATATTAACCATAAGAGAACCATAGTGGTTACAATTGTTCCACTAATCTTGTTTCAAGAGAATTATGTGTTGTTCTAGTTATTTATTAATATTAATCTATAATTACAACTACGCTACAATAGAAGTTGGTACAAGATCATAACATCGACATATACCATAGCTGGGCTGGACTGGGCACAATATGCCAATGATCTAATTCCATTTAAGCCCGAAATTTTTGACTGCAACAGTGATATTTGATGTCCTTGAAAAGTAGATAGCGCCAACAATATATTATTATCATCTTATATGATAATAATATATTATAAAAAAATCACAATACCCGATGCACCCCTTTGGGTTTCACCCTAGTCAATAAAAAATACACAAATAAAAACAAGATTCACATACATAGTTCCCGTTTTTCTTTAGTTCAAATGTTCATAGCACTCTTTATCTTCGGCGTGGTAAATGTAATAATGTAAATATGTCAACTAATAAGTTGCATGTCTATTATGGTAATATGTCTCTTGTCGTAATAGAGGTTATTGCTATGCAGTTACTCGCGTGTCAAGTATTATGAAATCTCAATGTATTTTGTAATTGCATGTGCTATAACAGAATTAAAAAAAGCAACTAAACTGGCTGAATCTTTAAAGAAAATTATATGATCTTTTATCTCTTATCTAAGCAAATATCTTGTAGTACAACACATTTTTTTTTCAAGAATTGTTTAAAGTAGGTACTATTTTCTTAATGTCTTAAAATAACAAACTGTCGTAAAGTTATTATTTACAAGGGCCAAAGTGCCCAATTAGTATTCAATGTGTTAAACAAATAATGTAAGTTTAAGAGACGCTATGTGCGTCAACAAAGCTACGACTTACAAAAGACATCAACGCGTGATTTGCTACGAATAATATGCATTTTAAAGGATGACTTTAAACTATATACCATTTTAATAAAGTAATCTTGACTTCTTCTTCGTTTTGAATGAGAGTGGCCAACTCTGATGTCGAGAGTTTATTAAGCCACCCTGAGAGCCTCTGACATAGCTTAACGACTGCCGTACTAGACAAACAGCCGGGACCTACAATTTAACATGTCAGCCGACCCATGGAAACAGTAATCTTGACAAAACTGAATCATAATACCTACATAATACATATACATGTTGTATCTTTTAATTTCAGTATCAGAATCTCAGCAAAATCCTCAAAATGACAAGAAGCCCCAGTCATTGCGAGATGTGTTCAACACCACATCATGCATCGAGCCGCCGTACCGCTGCCCGCATCCGAGGATGCAGTTCTATTTGTATACCAGGTAAGTATTTTTTTTTTATTAATTTTCTTTCGTCGTGCGAACAGCCAAACTGTGGAACTCCTTGCCCGAATCTCAATTCCCCTTGTACTATAATTTGTCGGTTTTCAAGTCGAGAACCGTCGTTCCGAACCGAAAAAAGTCGTAAACCGGTTTCTTTTAGGCAAGCGCGCTAGATCGTAGATTATATACGTTGCTTAACATCAGGCAAGTTGTAGTCAAGCGTAAGCCTATATCATGTATTGTTGTGTACGTGTATTTGTTCTACTTTTTTTATGGAAGATTCTAGGCCCTCACTACGATGTAATACTACCTAAAATAGGTTAATTTTGCGCATGAATATCCACTGTATTTAAAATACAACTCTTGGACGGGGATTAAAATAAAAGCATGGGCTTGATGATGAATCCTTAATCCAATAAGTTCTAACGTCTTAAGGAAAAATCATACCACACTATTAATTAATATACAAATACATGCAATTTCGACAAGATCTATTCTAATCATATTTATTATGAGACTAGACTACCGTACTGACTTACTTACTAATGTGTCGCTGCGATCCAAAGTGGATCCTGGCCTCCGGCACAAAGAGACGCCACTCCTCTCGGTTCTGAGCCATCTCCCGCCACGGTAGCAAGGAGACTACCGTAAAACTACAATATAATATATGTAGTCAAAACAAAGAAACAAGTGAGCAAAATAACCCTTAAAAAATAATCATTAACCTTAAGTATCCGTTGAAATTTTCTATAATTTTGTTAATAAATATCTTTTTTGTGTCAATTTCCAGAAAAACTCAAGAGAAAGGCGAGCTGCTAAACACTCTAGATGACAATTCTTTAGCCAAGTCCCGTTTTAACCCGAAGCATCCCACTAAGATCGTCGTGCATGGCTTCGGAGGAGGCCGGAACCTTTCGCCCAGTACCGATATGCGGAAAGCATACTTTACGAGAGGAAATTATAATATAATTATTGTAGATTATGGAACGCTGGTTAAGGAGCCGTGTTTAAAACAGGTATGATAACATCTACATATGTAGAGTAATTATGAGTTTAAAAAACGAATTCACTCTTATATAATACTAAACTAGCGGACCCGACAGACTTCGTCCTGTCTGTTGACTCTTTTACTCTTTAGTTAGGTAGAAAAAGTTTATATGGGAAAAAAGGGCTGTTTTTAGGGATTTTCCGGCATTTGTTAAAAATTTTCCCTCATGCCTTACGAAAGCAAATTATTTATTATCTGTTATTAATGACATGGTTATTATCAGAGGCTAGCTGCTGTTGTTCTTTTAGAAAACATTTTAATGAACCATTTCAAGAAAATTCACTGGTTATCATTTTAACTGCGATTAAAAATCGTTAACTCACTATGATATAAATCTAAAAATATAGGCACGAGCGACACAGTAAATTATTTTCATTGTCATTAAAAACCGCTGAACACGTTTTATCTAAAAATCTCTTAGACATGAAAGTACCAGTCACATGCATGGTCAAATGTCTATGATTTTCCGCTCCTCTTCCTTGCAATTTCTATAATAATTTCTAAAGGCTGTATTATTTTGTAACCCGTCATTGTTTCGGGCAGGCTCAAATGCGCGCCAATTTGCATTGTTTGGGTGGCAACATGTCATTACATAGACAACTGAATTGCTTGAGCTGTTGTCTTGTCCACGCTTTGATTTGAATAACTGACTAGATTACGAGATCACAAAATCATTGATATCATGAAAGAGCGTGTTTTTCGGTGACAAATTGTGTCTTCTAGATTCTATAAGATTTAAAAGTCTTAAGGAAAGACTCCAAAGTGCACCGTACATAAATTTATATTCATTCAAACCATCATTATCATGATTAAGTCATCACTTTATGGTAGCAAATAATAAAATTATTTGTCTATTGCTAAGATTAGCAAACTTATGTATAATGAAAACTAAGTAACGTTTTGTATTCATATAATGCACATCTTTCAAGGACAAAAAACTGTTAATACTCCGCGTTATTTGAAATTATTGTGACGATTAGACATAATACCTACTTCACATCGTTGGAAGTATTATGTTAAACCTCGTAACCATAAGCTATACTAGGTATTATATACTCGTGTATTGTAAGTAATTAATTATTATTTTTATTTTTATACTTCTTATTCCAGATAGACTGGGCTCCTCGCTTCGCAGGGCTATGTATCGCTCAGCTAGTGGAATACCTACAGTATCATCCAACTAAAGCTATCCCTCCAGAAGAGATCCATACAATCGGGTACAGCGTCGGGGCTCATATACTGGGTCTTGTTGCTAACCATCTGGCAAAGGGCAAGCTTGGGAGGATTACTGGTAAGTTGAATATTTATTTATGTAGGTATAACATACGTAAAGTAATCTCTAGATTTTATTTACTCTATCAGAAGAAAATGATAATATTAGTCAAGATAGCTCTCCAGTGTTCAAACATTTTAAAAATATCAATCTGTCTCTCAATACTCTCTGTTTTTGAATACATGAGTTATCAAATACCCATAATTTTGTCATTACATCAAATTTAGTAGATATTCCAATACATAGGTACCCATTTGTCTAGTAAAATTAAGTGCAGGAAACGTAACAAATAGCACGTAATTAAACTGGACGTTTATATATCTGTTTAATATGTTCGTAGGCGATTTCAAGTTGGTGAAGTTTTTAAGTATCCAAAAAAACTTGCTAAAACTATTTAAATCGGCACTGAATGAGGAAGTGATTGCAAACTGAATGTCATGTCCTTAAGTTAGTTATTTCAGAATATCGCAAACCGGACTCAAACCAGTTTTACCTTTAAATGAGACTTAGGCCTTCGACTTACATAAATTGAGTAGACATTTAAAATATTAAGTGCGCAATCTCTGAAACAGTCTCAAAAAATAAATAACTCCCAGTAGTAAGCAAGTAATTATTTAAAAGCCTTTGCTTTTTACGTATTTAATAATCGAATGTGCAAGTTTATGTTTTCTTTATATCCAGGCCTACGCTTTAACACCTGTATGATGGTTCTTAAGATGATTTTTGAATAAACTCCAGGTCTAGACCCGACGATATTCTTCTACATGGGCAACAACCGCTCCCGCGACCTGGATCACACGGACGCATTATTCGTGGACATCGTCCACACGGGGGCCGGCATCCTGGGCCAGTGGGGGCCAAATGGACACGCAGACTTCTATGTGAACGGAGGGTCCAGTCAGCCAGGATGCGCACACGATACAATATTTCGTAAGTTTCTTTAGAATTTCACATTACATATTAGGTACATAAGCAAGACGTAAAAAAAGATTTTGTTAGTAAGACTGGTAGAAGCGACCTCCGTAAAAGCGACTCTGAAGTCGAAGTATTAACTCATCTGCGTTCATATATCTAAACATTACGAAACTGCATTATTTGGAACATTTTGCTTGTTCTTATCAATATTCTTATTGGCGACAGCAAAATGCTACAATGCTAGATACTATTTGTCCAGCGCCACCTTACGGCAACTCATGGCAGTTTCCCCTACAGTTAGTTAGGCCGCAGAATTTTTACTAATGAGAACCATTGAAACTATTTTGATGAAAAGTTACTCAGGTAGCCGATAGAGGGCTACACTGTTGATGATGAAGCACATTGTACAAATAATATAAAACAAATAAACTCGGTTCCCATTAGTGAAAACGAGACGCTTCTGGGATAAAACGTACCTTATGTGCTAAGCCAAATCAAAATCTATATTTTCACAAAATTTCATCCAAACCGACTCAGTTTAAACGTGAAGAAGGAACATAAACACTCGCAAACTTCTGCATTTATATTTTTAAAACTTGATTGGCTCTAACTTGACTACGCCTCGTCTGATATTAAAAAAACTGTCAACGATCTAGCGTGCTCGTCTAGATAAAACGTGTAGTATAACAGTTCTGAAGTCTGATTTTCTTCCTTTTTTTACATGAGATAGGCTCACGCTTGAGTACAACTTCTCCTATCTTCCAGAGACCCTCTCCTGCGACCACACAAAAGTGACTCCGTACTTCATAGAGTCCATCAACAGTCGCGCTGGTTTCTGGGCCGGGCCTTGCAACAGTCTGTTCTCTTACCTCATTGGCTGGTGCGAGCCCAAAGATACCGAGTATGTGCTGATGGGAGAACATGTTACTCATAAGTAAGTGCCTTTATTATTATACGTCTGACTTTTTAATACCTGATGGGCCAAAGAACTAAGTTTTGATGATCTTACTATCAATAACATTAGAGCACTCGTCAATAGCCGTCTTGTCCCTCAAACATCAATATTTCCTGTTAAATCATGACTTAAACTTAATTAAAATTAAACTGAACATCAATTAAATCAATATTCTAAATATTATCAGGCCAAGTTACCAGGTTTTACTACACTTTTCTCTTACCAAAACCACAAAAAAAAACCTTAACACAGGCAATGAAAAAACATATATAAGTACCTACTTTCTGAATATCTAAAATACAAACATACTTATACTTATAAACATTGTTTTACACAGTTTTTTATTATTTTTCAGTGCTCGTGGTGTATACTACGTGACGACTAACGCAAAGCCTCCCTACGCTCGAGGCTTCCCCGGGAAATCTAGAAGGCTCCGTCGCTCCTTCATACCATACAGTTGACGTGTTCTATATATAGGGTATATGAATAAGGGACTAGGAGCTGTCAAATGCAGTGCTCGATTGGAATGGCGCTAGATGGCGCTGTCTCACAATATAAATGTTTATATCTTATTTACATTAAAATATGAAATTATACCACCAATTGGGGCACATATAACGAAATATTTACCTCGCAATATTTCAAATTATCAGTGTGTATATTGTAAATGCCTACGTGGCCAGTAAAAGAGATTTGAATCGGTATCTGCCAAAACTAAAAATAATACTCACTCCTAACTCTCTCAAAATCTAAAACTAAGTTTCAAGGTTCAGCACTAGCGCTCTTATAAAAATGAGTTGAGAAGCTATATATAAACAGAAGAAAGAATACGATTCATTTTAGGCTAAAAAGTGACACTATATTCAAAATGTAACCTACTGCGCTATTTTTACAGTTGGATTACATACACGTGTGAATTAATCTCTCTATAATATAGTGTCTAACTTATACTCAAATTATTAGGTCAATTTAATTTAAAACATAATTTATTATATTGATACAAACATTTTATAGGATAAAATTACTAAGGGAAAATATGAAGGCATGTACGTTGCCTAAGGTTTTGTGATATTTTTGTCATAAGCTAGATTTAATGGTTGAAAGAAATATTTTATTTGTAAAAAGTGTAATTACTTAGGTACGTATAAAAGCTTTTACAATAGTTTTAAGGAAAACGCTCATCTAAAGTTACCTGTGTAGAATAAAACTTATGCATATAAGTTGAAGTTGATTTTGTTTTCTTTTCCTAACCTGGTTAGAGTTCCCTATAAATGAGTTTTATAAATTTATTTACTGATTTATCACTGAACATTTTAAACGATTATACACTGAGATGAGAAAAATATGTATTTATTGCAAACTGCATCTTTTGGGTAACAGAATAATGTATTTTTACCTCTCTTGAAATAAAACCAGAAATATGTTTTACCAACATATAATTAGTCGGGAAGATAATGTCATAAACACAAAAATATAAATAAGTAAAATGACGTTACATTCACAGATTACTTAAAATGAAACAAGTTGAATATAATAATAAACTAACAATAATTAAATTTGTATTGACTAGAACAGCACTTTAACATAAAATTAATTAATATATTTAAAAACTCATCAATATCGGTGTATATAGAATTGGTACATACTTATAATAGAGTTTTTATTATTGCGGCACATTGAAACACATTTCTTTTATAATAAAGTACGAATGGTTTTGAATCGGTAGTTTAAAACAAAATACTTCTATTATTATCATAATAATATACATAGTTGGAAATGATAAATGCAAATGAAAGTCGCAGCGGAAAAACACTATATACATCTCCAGAGTTTCATTTACAATAGATTTCCGCAAAGTAACGATTCCTGATTCAATATCTTATTATAAATGCAGTTTACTGGCTTAACTGCCCTAACGTATATAAAGCCTACCGTATAATGCCATATAAATAAACATATTTGGAAATATTTTCCTATTTACACCCTATTTTTTGCATATAGGCCAAGTTGAAACTTATTAAATGCATTTACACATTTTATTATTACTTAATAACGTACATATATGAGTCGTAATAAATGATTATAATTTATTACAGTAAAATGATTCATATTCCAGACTAAATAATAGATAGCATGAACAGTATTATCATTCATGTTCATATTGTTTTTTATCACGAAATAAAACATGATATTAACTAAATATTTGCATAGAGATTTCATGAATTCTATAGGTTAATAAGAAGAAAAATTATGGACTAAATTCCACTATTCTACCTTAACCTCTAACGCCTTTTATTAGCAGCTGAGCAATGATTGTGCAAAGTAGTGGTGCTTTTTATCTAATTTTATCAGGTAAATAGAAATAATTAAATAAAAACAATTAATAAAGCACAATTGAATGAAGAATTTTGCTGCAAATAAATAAACGTGTACCTAAATTATGTGTGAGTAGGTATTTAGTATAAATATAATCTGGTACAATGCACATAAATACCTATATGACTATATTCATGTGCAAGTTATTTTTCATACAAAACATTTAAAGGCTCTAAATA
Source organism: Macaria notata (assembly GCA_927399415.1). Taxonomy (NCBI): domain Eukaryota; kingdom Metazoa; phylum Arthropoda; class Insecta; order Lepidoptera; family Geometridae; genus Macaria; species Macaria notata. The sequence continues at coordinate 8,302,616 of OV656733.1, forward strand.
AGAAAGATTATAATTTAATCTATGTGTTTCTTAAATAAGCTTGAAATTTTTATTTCGTTATGATGAAATGTTTCAAATAAAATTAAGGAGTGATTCGTAACAAAATTATGTACTACAGCAATGAATTTCTACCAGGACTTTTAAATAAAATCCTTAAATTATGAATCTAATCAGTAATTGACAAATTGGATTATTCTTCCAATAACTTTAATTTAACCTAAATTAACAATATGAACTAACAATTTAACACTATATTTTGTTTCTACATAAGTGCATTAATAAATTAACTTAAAGTTGTGTAGTATGCCGAAGTAATATTTATAAACTGATCATCAATTTAAAATCCATTTGTTTCAGAAAGAAAAAAGAAATATAAATCGAAATCTCTAAAAATCCTCTCAGTTCAAATTTCATTACAAATATTTATTATTTTATCCAAGAATTACAATTATTGTCACTGTCCCAAAGGTCAGAAAAATATAATAAGTATAATAATCTAATATATATTTATTAATTATATGCTTATGTACATATATCTATACATTTTATTATCATTTCCCTTACATCTAGGTCTACGGTCGCTCCGAGAAGCATTATTGTCGACACAGCCTTACAGAGTGAGATCACCCCATTTAAATATTATATTAATACTTATTGTCTTATTATTATCATTTATTCATTATACTTATTGTATAGTATCAAACTAACAAATAAAATAAATAAATATTTTTATAAAATTGCAGTTCCTAATATATTTTTTAGCTATAAAAAATAAGAATACATAAAAAGTATATATTTTATACGTAAATATAGAAAATAGTAACAAATGAGACATACACATTTTAAAAGTCATCAAACATAAAATATAAGACATAAATAACGTTTTTTTTAAAATACATGTATATATTGAGAGGTCTCATATTAATTTACCTAAATATATCGCTACCTATATATTAATACCTATACATTAGCGGTGCACATCAACGAGTGGATGGGGGATCATTGTACCCTTACCGCCATTTTATATTGGACACTGTGAAAATTATCATTACAAGTCAAATAATTCAATTTCACATATAAAATATACATACATAGAATTAAAATATTAATAGAATTATAAATATTGTACTGAATTTCGATCCCAAAATTCGAGAATAAAAAAACGTAACAACATAGATTAGTTAAAATTATGTATATTATACAGATATTAGCAATTCCCGGCCTCATAAATAGTGTATTTTTTTCAATGTGATTTTTTAATCTAAATGATACGAATAAATATTGAAAATATTTATGCAGGTATACGTAATTACAGTATCAATTATTTAAATTACTTGTTGTTTTATAGAAAAGTGGTTTTTTGTCTAAAATAGACATAGTTCTACCAACGATATGAAATTCGATATAATACAGTAATATTTTGTGCGAATAATTATCTAACATTTACCAGATATTTTTGCTAAAATAAGATATGCCTGATTCAAAACATTGCTTTTAAATTTATCAGCTTACACATAAAATTCATATTAAATCATCGATAGTAAAATGGCTAAAACTTTAAATATTTTTCTATATGTCATCCTTCTAAAAATATAATTATTAATAAATGATTTCAATAAAAATTGATACATTTATCTGGTATCTAAGATTACATAATTATTCATACAAACTACACACAAATAGTTATTTCAAAATTTATTCAAAATATGTTACATCGCTGAATTGACGGCGTAGAGACATCTTTTAAAACAACATTATTGCTTTATTATCATAATAACTAATGCTACAGTTAACATTAAATACAGGTATTAGGACAAAACTAAATATTTTTATCATTTTAAATGTATAAGTATCATTATTTTGTTTAAAAACGTAAATTTTATGGGTATTTTATTTAATGAAACATGTATTTTTCGAAACATATAAATATGCATGTTTTATTAAACTTATTAGTTCCATTTACTTTAATGACTGATATAAAACATATTATATTCAATGTAATGTGCGTAAGTTTAATGTTTTCAAACAATTACTACATTTTGATGATAATTCTCACCGATGTCCAATGAATATATCTAATACATTACATTATGTTCGTTATTTGAGTATATATTTGATTAAATACAGCTACATTTTTAAATGGCATACATATTTAATATACGAATCTCCTTAAAATTATGACCTCCTAGTATGTTGTTGGGTATATTTTTTTAGGTTTTTTTTTATATATTTTTATGTCATTGCTATACTAAAAATATTTTTTATTTACAATTGAAGGTTGAAAATTAAAATTTCTTTGTATTATAACGAAGAAAAATGTATCAAAATCAACATAAATAAATAGTTTTGCTATTTGAAATGCAATATTTTAAAGGCTTTTATTCTTTATTATCTTACAGCAGAACTATTTGATAATCTCATCAACCCTTCAGGATTACCTTTTGTGAAGGAACTTTGTGTAGAACTGTTGCATTTGCTTGTGTGTAGAACTGCTGTAAGATTCTTTGTAAACGTCCAAAAGTTGTGAAATAAATATTTTATGTGACGTCAACCAGCTTTCTCTTACGAGTATGCTGATATTTTTTAGGTAATCGTATTTATAGAAGTATAAGAAACATAGTAGTATAAGAAACTGACAATACTACCAACGGTTTTTTTTTAGAAGGAATGGGTTTGCACTTGACCGTAATTCGCCTGATGGTAAGCAATCATTACGGTCTAGGATGGAACGTGCTTACCCAGTAAGAACCGATTCACTCTCGCTTTAAAAATCGCAAGGTTATAATTCCTACACTATTTCATGCCTACTTGACAATAGACTTGCTTTCTTATATGATCTAATATATATTTTAAAATTGTAAACTACTTGTGCAGATTTTAACAAGTGTTTGTGAGAGTAAAATCCAGTCAAATATTATTGTCATGGTTTTCAGGCCACTTTTCAGTATTTCATATAATTTATTTTTATGTGTTACAAAAATAATGAGCAATTTCACTCTGTTTATGTGATTATAAAAGTTACAATTTATTTTTCGTGGAATAAATTAGTTTAAGTTTGGGTATTTTGATACGAAACTTATTTGCACGGTTTGTACCAATTTAAACATGGTACAATATTGAAATTTAGTGATTTCGTTTTTTTTACTGTAAATCGACTCTTTTTATATTTTTTTATAAATTATCACAAAGTAATATTTTCACAACGTACAAAATGGCCATTGTCCATTCCAGAAATCAAATACTCATTATATAAAATTAATATATATTACAAAAAGAACTTCAAAACTCTTTTATAATTTTCAGTAAAATATATGACAAACTTTTGTGCATACAAGACATTCTAGTACAAGCAAACATAACCTACTCTACTCGTACTATACTTTATTATCACAAACGCATCATGTGGATTATTATTATAAATTTTATATATTTATTAGGTATTAAAATATTAATCTATATTGTTATGTAGTAATATAAAATGTTCATATATGTACATTGCCAGAGACGCTGCTTTATATACATCAAAGATCTATTTGTATATTTACAAGGGATACATGGATAGATATTATGTTGCATATATAATTATAAATATATCATAAATTATACAATTTAGTCTTGAAAATATTAGAATACCTACCAATACAAGATTTAATCACTAGTTTATTGAGAGAAATGTGTTTCAAAGTCCTTATAATTATATTTTGCATTTCAGCTTAAGAAATGATATTCAGATTATTAATAGTGGGCTGGAGCACTTCGATTATCTTTAGGCTTTTCTAAAGATTTTCTAAGTGCCCCTTTTTGTAGTAGTTAGAAGTAGTATGTTTAGTTTTTCTTCCCTTGTTTTTATATTTTATTATTGTAAATAAAATTTTCTCCGATTATTAATACAACGTATAAGAAAAACTAATATCTTTCATAAAGTAGATTACATGTGAACGAATGTTACAAAAAATAACATTACATATTAAGGCAATATCTAATTAATAAAATAACTTAAGAAACCTGCATGGATGAGATGGATCTGTTTGCCAGAAGCCATTGTTCTCGTTAATATGTAAACTTATAAACTTGAAAGCCTAGAATTAATAACAAAACTTAAATACATATATATAAAATACTTATTCATAAAACACCAGCAGGCACATTTATGTAATAAAAATTAAAAACATGTTTTACATAAAGAGAGATGTGACATTACTTCCCATTGAAATATTTATATACATTATAACTTTACCTACCTCTACTTTCAGTAGGTAGATAATATACATCCAATTATTCGTTTCGTAGTATTACTAAAGAACAGCTTTAATATTCCGTCAATATATTTTATAAACATCTTACAACAACTTTACGAAAATTAGTAACAAGGAGGAGATATAACGTCTATAAATAAATAACAGTGAATGGGCAAAATAATACCTACCAGAAATTCTAAACCAGATAGCTAAAAATATTCATTTATGATATGCAATGTAATTTATATACATATATTTTGTACAAGAACAGTGCGATAAGTTAACCTAAACTTTATTCATATCATTGTATTAATTTTACTAACCAATTAATTGCCAAGCTGACAGAATATGTATTATTGTATTTCTATAAGTCATATTTTGACAACTTGTTTATTGAAATTAGACATAAATAAAATTTGGAAATGTACTATAAAATTGATATTAAGTAAATCAAATAAATAGCTATAAACTAAACGTAACGCTTAGCTAGAATCGTTATAAGTTATATTAGCATGGAAGCTAAAATGACGATAATTTTGTTGAGATCGAATGAAAGGAAAAGCTACAGATAAAAGATACCAGGTACATCGATAAATGGCTCACAAAAACGACTAGAGTAACTTTACAAATTCTATCTAAACGCACTTTTTGAGTATTTTATATTGCAATTTAAAAAAGGTTTTTACATAATTATGTTATATCGTTGCCATAAAATTCAGTTTTGTTAAAAGTTGTTATTCAATTTCGTTATTTATTTTGTTTTTTCTTGTGTAAAGAAAAAAAAATAAATCATCTAGTCATAGTAACTAGACTTAGTCCAAAAGAAAAACTGATGAAATTGTTTTGTTATCGGGTTTGAAGGTGTAATAAGTTAAATTTTGTAAAAAATTCTGGCGTTTTGTATCGATAATTCTGCCGGTTTACCTTTTGTTTCCTTTCTATAGTAATTTTCCCAAAAACTGCGTTTAGAATTTACAAAAGCTATAGGTTAGGTTAGTAGGTACCATCGTCCGTGAGGTCCGCGTAGGGCTGGGCGGGCGGCTGCACCGGCTCGGCCTGGTAGAGGGCGCCGGACACGAAGGGGTTGTTGGGCACGTGCTGGGCGGGCGCCAGGGCGGGGGCGGGCGGCCGCGGCGGGGCGATGGCGCCGTAGCCCGGCAGGGAGTCGCTCTTCAGGGGAGCTGACGGATGCTCCGTCTGGATGGAAGACAAGGTATGATAAATCAAAGGTAATATATTACAATAAATAAATAAATAAATTTACAAGTGGCCCTATCACTAAAAGCTAATTTGACATCCGTTTTTTGTATAACATCACAAAAAAAAATTAATTATATACTAAAACCAAACCGATAACCACTCGAAACACTTTATGGCATGTAAATGAAATTAAAAAATCCAATAGAAGCAACCTATAAATGAAATTTTTGTCAGTTTCAATCAAATAATAATATATATAATCGATAAAAGAACACAAACATCCTAATTTTCCTAAAACTATAACTGTCTTTATCCGAAAAATCATAAGAAATTCAGACAAATCACATTAAAAACCAGTAGGTTTGTTAGTACAAGGGTAATAAAAACAGACTTACAAAAGTAGTCTCATGCTCCGAGGGCTTGCGACTGAGAGCGGTATCATCGGTGCCAGTGTCGGCCCACGGCTGCAGCTCGCCCGATGCGAATATACCGTAGATGGTGATACCGATGAAATGCACCGTTGCACCCATCAAGAATACATCGCGCCATTCTGTGATTGCCTTCTCCTTGTTGTCCTGGAAGATGGAGATCAGTTTTGGTTGTCTAGCTGGCTTGACAATTGTTGAATTGGTCAATATTATAACCGTATTTATTAATATGGTTTTAAAGGAACGCTACAAATGACAACGTTATTACATTGTCATTTGTGGCCTCACGTCTATTACCTTTAATTTCCGTAGATATTATAAATCTACTACACTTAAATCATATTATTCATCACTAAGGATTGAGACGAGGTACTCAAATCAATGGTGCATTACAATCAGATACATGATGGTAAGCATCTTACCACAGAGTGCACATTGGAATAGCACAGCTCGAGCTCAGTCAAAATATAGAAAGACTGTGATTGCCCATAAAAATGACCTATTTTTATATCATACACAATATTATAACCAAGCAATCGGTTTTTAAACATTAGCTATAAATACAGAACTCCCCCAACTTTATAACAATGCACCGGCACCACTCGTGCGTCAGTTCCCTGCGTTAATAAAGTGCTCAGCGGAATATACTGCGTGAGTCGCATCAGCGCGCACCCACAAAGTACCTCATTTCATATTCAGAACGCGATTCTCGCCTACTCGATTTCCTTTTTTAAATTAGCCACGGCCGAATGTCTTTTTTGTTTCGCGACGTCTCGAATTCGAGAAAGCGATACCCTAGTACCCCCTCCACTACTACAAAAAATGCAAGGGGACTCAACATCAAAGTTTTCGATAAAACGCACGAATTCAAATTGAAAAGGTTTCGGGTGATATTGAAATAAGTTTAAATTAACTGGCTTTGAGCAAAATTTGATCGTTTTTATTGGAATCGAATAAAAACGGTGAGTGGCTGATTTTGTTTCAAAATCGTTAGCCTAACCTAATTTCCTTATACTCACTGAAGAAAATTATGATTTACTTCTAAAGGAAATAAACATTTATTTCTAGAAGGAATGCTTGAATTTTGATATTTTTTACCTGTAGGTGATTATTTTATAAATTTAAAATATTGCACGTTAATCTAAATCCACATTCAAGTGTCAAGAGTTCAAACGCTTCAAGAGAGAGTGCACAAGCTCCAAAGACAGAGCTTCAAATTTTTTTTTAATTTTGTCATAGGTACCTTATCCTGAGTGATGTAATCTATGACAATAGGCACGAGGAAGCCAGCAATAGTTCCGATGCCGTTGGACAGCCCCATGAGGATGGAGGCGTAGCGCGGAGCTATGTCCAGATGGTTGACATTGTACCCGGAGATGGCGAAACCACTGAACGCTACGCCGAGGGTCAGCTCTATGGTGGCCAGGTACTAGAAAATGACAAATAATCATATTCAATAAATTTATGAATTAGACTGATCAATGATACTTTAGAATGATATAATAATTGCCTCTGTATTTGTCACCCCGATTGGCGACTGCAACCCGATACTATTTTTTTTTAAATAAATACCTACTATTTTATATAAACTTAAACAGTTTTCTATAGGTTAACAGCAATGTAGATTCGTTTCGATTAATAGATTTAGAGTTAGTAGTAAGTATAAGACTATAGGATAACTTCCAGTAGAAAAAAAACAACACCAACATTTTATTATTTTAGGATGCAAGAACAACAGACTCTAGATAAATGACATATTCTTTGTATTTTATGACTGGATTCTCATAATATTTTACCAAACTTACCCTATTGTTAGCATAAGCGACAAGCACAAAGAAGAAAGCCTCCATCCCGAAGCCGCCGCAGTTGAAGAGTTTCCTTACGGCGGTGGTGGTCATGATGTTGTTCTTGCGGAGGTAGTCGGCCAGCATGCCGCCGATAGGCACCAGGGATGTCATAATCAGGTGGGGGATAGCGCCGACAAAGCCCGACTGGAAAGGTTATTTTTTTACACTCTATTACAATACCTTGGCGAAAAGTTACAGATTTGTCCACTTTTTTAATGCAAACTGCTGAATTGTGGAACTCCCTGTCTGACTCCCTGTTCCCCGCGGAATATAACCTTGCAATCTTCAAAGTGAGAGTGAATCGGTTTTTACTAGGTAAGGACGTTACATCTTAGACCGTAATGATTGCTTACCATCAGACGAATTACGGTCAAATGCAAACTCATTCCAAAAAAAAGTTATTTAGTTGTAATAAATGGCTTGCACTTCCGTCAATATAATTTATCGTGCTAGCCGGTTATAACAACTAAATTTAATCATATCTTCCGGGAACTATTATAATACAGCAAACTTATCAAAATGTTTACAGATTTGTCCAAGGTATTTTTCGGGCCTTTAACGCTGCAACAAAGTGATGAAGTAACGTGATATTCGGTATGGAACCAATAAGGTTTTCAAAAGTATACATAAACTACCTTTTATCCCGACTTGCATATAGCTATGTAATAATGTGCAAACAATATAGTATACATTTTATTTAAAAAAAACATTATTAAATTTCCAAATAACGAGGAACTAAAGTGATTGCTTTTGATGGTAACCTTGACATAGTAAAAAAATGTGTTAACACAATTTTTATTTAATTATCTTACCATTTTAGTTTAATTGTCTTACTATAAAAAACTCTTACCTCAGTAATCTGCATGTTGAATCGTGTATGGAAGTACGAAGACTGGAAGATCACGAGCAGACAGAAGTTCCACGTTCTGCAAAAATTGGCTACGATGATGGCGTACACCTGAGAACCAATGAAAACTTATTTATTTGTCTGTCATATCACCTACTAATACATTTTATAAGCGTTAAACAAGGTGTCTTTACGTTTCTTTTATATCTCTATATTGAAATTAAACTTACAGGCAGTGAAGTAGCGAAGGCCTTCCACGGCGTGGCCCAGAAGCCAGGCATAGCTGCCTGAGTGGCCGTGCCCAGCGACTGCTCGATGTAAGTCAGCTCCTTGGCTTGGATGCAGGGGTGCTTGCTCGGACGCTCGAACACCAGCCAGAGCCACATAACGTACCTGGGGATATAGTGGTTTTATTGCAGGCTAGTTACAAAGTAGAAGTGATAAAAAATATAAGACATGTGTTGAGAAAAAAAATATACACGTAGACGTACAGTTTTAGACAGAATTTGTAACATTGTTGATAATTTTTGGCCAGTAAACATATGATATTGTTACTAAAATATTATTTTTAGTTATCTACGAAGGGCGTGCAAGTGACCTACTCAATGTATTTGCAGTATTTAGGCAAGTCTATATTGAATTAAAGCGATGCAGAGAAATTATAGGTTACTTATAAGAGTATTGTGAACTATATTTCCTATCAGTAAATTTTTGTTTTTTGTATTTTTATATAGCCACATACGAAAGCGTAGTTTCAGCGCTTTACTTGCGAGCGTTTCAAGAATAAGATTTGATCTATACTTTCAGAATAATTAATTAGTCTTACCAAATGACTCCAGACACCCCGTAGAAGTAGAAGGGCGCCTGCCAGCTGATGTAGTCGGTGAGTAGGCCGGACAGCGGCATTCCTATGACAATGCCAGCGTAGGTCCCGCAGAAAGCCAGCGTGGCCAGCCGGGAACGCTCCAGCGGAGGAGCCCACATACGCCAGATACCGTGGCATGATGGGTATGTCACACCCTGTCAAATACAAAAATGTTTTTAATATCATACCTACATGTATAGTGCATTGATTTATTATTTTTTGGCAAATAATAATAGGTGGTTATCAAGTCACATGAAAGTTTTTTTTTGCGGGTATGTTATGCGATTACTCTGTTCTTTATGATTCCGATTCCAATTTTTTTCCGACAGCAAATTATACTGATTACGATAAGATTACTTATAGGATTGTAAGTGTGTATCTATCTGATTTTATCTAAGCAAATCTTCACAAATGAAAACCATAACTTGATGTGTAACTATATAGTCTTGTCTGTGCTACAGCACACACTCACACACATACATACTATACATTAGCTACATTAATTTACTAGTCGATTTTTTTCATATAAATGCACGCTTAAATTATTAAAAAGGACCGAACATTGAATTCGTATACTAAAATAATTTCATAACGAACACATGAGTTGTCAACAAAAGCTCCACTGACAAAGCTTTCCAATCCAATCCGGATTATAAAGATGGAATATAACCTTTTCTTATCGTTCTGAAGCTGCTATCAATGGCATACAATTTTATCTTTAATAGGAATGAAGTAAGCCGATGTGAGGATTGTGAAGTAAATACGTCGCCATGGCAACGAGGGGCTCGTAATCCTGAAGCGGATTTGTACTGGCTCGAGAGCGATTGAAGATGGATATCTGACGACGTGTTGTGGAGTACCTATATTGCTGAGTTATCAGCATATAGTACTGGCTACTAGCTACTATCGCAGATATATTTTATTCAATCGCTTTTACCAAATAACAAACAAACGACAATGCGTGTTTCGTTATCACATAAATAGTAAGGTGATTGAGAATACAAAACACTGTAGCAATGCAATTATATCAATAATAATATGTATGGTTTATTTAAAAAATAATAAATACATATGTATATTTGATGCTGTTTTTATTATTTTAAGTTTTATATAAGACACTTCATGCAGTAGTATAATCATTAAATCTAGATAGTTCTTAGTAACTTTTAAAATAATTATTGAAATCCCATTTTAAATCACTTAAAACTTGAAAAACTCTATCGTAAAACACTGCTTTATGAGCAAAATTCAAACCTAATAACACATCAAACTCATGTCTAAAGTTCGGAACATTTGTCGTTTGCGACGTGCTGCTGCATGATCAAGCTTATTATAGATGCGTCAAATTTGTCACTTGATCCCTCGTAATTGTTCAACTCGTCACGTTTGTAACACTCCCCTTTTGTACTGTCTGTGCATGATATTATGATACGCTTTCTCTATGTTCTTTTATGAAAAGCTACTGTTAATTTTGTGCACAAAATACTAGAGACAAAGCCGGAAAAGTACTTCAAAATTATTGACAAAATGGTAGTATGCTCAAAATAAATGAACAAAAAGTAATAGTCCATCCATCCATTAACAACAGACCGACACCAAAAAAAATTATAAATTTCTTATCACAAATACCAATTTTACAAGAACTGGAGCAATTTCCTACTTTAACCGGCAGATCACGCTTAAATTTACATATAAAATACCTTACTCATACGTCACTAACCTCAACAAATCCCTGAGCCACTTTCAGTATGACAACGGTAGCGGGTCCCATGGTCATGGCTCCAGGGATGGCCATATTCAAGATGGCTGACATTGCTATAGCAATGCCAAAGATCCTGTTGGCAGGGTACATGGAGGCCAAGAAGCCACCAGGGACCTGGGTGATGAGGTAGCCAGCGAAGTAGGAGGAGTCGATGGAAGACTCCACGCCGACTGTCCAGTTGAATGGGGCTTGCTCGCGGGAATCCTGGAAAAAATGGGGATGGTAAGACATGTTTTGTGATAAACAAGAATTTTAAGGATTTCCTAAAAGGGAGGCTAGATTATAAATTCGAATTTTAATATGTGTTAATGTCGGAGTTGCCAGAATTTGAGTATGTTTTTTTTTCTTGAGGCAGTTGTTGACCGTCACCTGCAGGAAACACACTATTTAGGCTCTAAAATTACTCATTTTGTAAGCATATGTTTATTTGTCAGTCCATGTTCTCAACATAACATCAACATACTTAGAAACTAAAAAGAACATTGGCGGGGGCACTGCCGTGCTCCCAGATCATGTTCCAATTTCATCCAATTCTAAGAATAACATACGAGTACACAAGTTGAATTGCTTATCAAATTTTCTGGACTAAGGAAAGGAATTCTCAAATATAAATTTCCAAATCAAATGACTTACTTTTACTTATTTAAAATAAAATGACTTGCTTTTACTTTGGGATAGGTTTGCGTTTGACTACAGCCAACTAGAAGATACCTCTATACTTACGTTGCTCTTCTCCGTCATCTTGAGCTTGGCCATGCTCATGTTGCAGCGCATGCCGAACATGATGCTGAACCCGAAGCACGCCAGCAGCGCCACAGTGTAGCGCGCGCTCAGGCACGGCAGCTCCGCCTTCACGTATTTATCTAAACATTTTATGTTGATATATTTATACATCCAACTAACAATATATGAGTCTTTTTGAAAAGAAAAGCAAACAGAAATTTAGAATCAATTTAAACGAGAAACCCTCCCCAACTAAATGTCCTCCAAAAACCCGCATTACATATATTTTGTTAAGCTTTTAGACAATCAACTACTTTCTACGTTACAAAGACATGACAAGTAATGTTCTGCCGGCGCTACGTAACTACTGTTATCAGGCAGACTGATAGGGTATGAGGTCTTAGAAGTGTCATAAGCTGCTTTTTATCCCGAAATAATGCGAGCGAAGACGCGGGCGTCCACTAGTATTTTAATAATATCTTCGTATTTTACCAATGGGTCTCGGCGGCGGCCGGTCGGGTGATGGTGGGGTCTCCAGGTCTTCTCCATCATACATCTGGTCGTAGCCCTTCTGGTCCATGTGAAAGTTCTCATATTGAGCATTTCTGTAACAACACACAACACAATAACATTATCAAATGTCAGAATTAAGAATTATTTACTGTAAGTGTATATTGTAGAATATTAACTCTATATTTTTGTCTCCATTTCTTGTAATACCATCAGGTTCGTGTTACTAAAGCCTGTCTGATCTTAAATGTCTGTATGTTTTTTAACACAACATTAATTTAGGTGTAAGTAACACGGTTACTTATTAGGTGTTAATTCGCTCTAGACTTGAACAACCAAAAAAAATTAAGGGATGCATATGTAAAGGAATTATTTTAAATTTGAATTTTTGAATTTGAACTACCAAACTACACATGGCATGTGTAATGTTATGCATACTTACATTTTTTTTTAAATGTGATGTGTATATAAAGTTACGTGTAATATTTGGTGTTATCAATAAATAATATGTGTTTGCATTATATAAATTCTCAAGTAACACTGAGCTTGTATACATTAATTACTTGCTTCCAGTCCTAACCACATTCAAACATAACATATTGCTTATGGCGCTCGCGATAGTAGAAAATTCACAATTACAAACCTTTTTGTAATAAAATATATCTCACCTAACCTATGCTACATAAGACTATAATTCAGCTAGCATATATAGATAGGTATACCTATGTACTTTAGAGCGCAGGTGATCCCACGCGCTTGCTATCAACTGGAGTGCATTTTAATTTTATTTTCTGCCTCGTGGGACGACATCGGCTTTAATTACTAGGAAACATGGGATAACAGCATTGTAGTTAATTGATTTTTTCAGTGCAGTTTTTTTCCTTTAACGCAGTACTGAGAGTTTCACATTCGCTAGTTGATTTTGACTTCAGATTATGTTAGATATGTTGATCAATTCCAAATAAAGGCCACATTTATTTAGAGATAGTGTAAAAACAATAGATATTACAGACGTACATTTCAAACTCACTAAACTAAAATAAAATAAAATCTTTGAAAAGTGAACTGCAATACAAAATGTGTCATCGTTTTGATTCATTAATGTATGTAAATAATATCAGCTAGATCAATAACCAAACACGGCAAGCTAACTGTAACTAAAAGCAACACCAGCAATTACCCAGCTATCTAGATTCCCCGTTAAATGTCCATTAACAGTGACTTCCAAACGGTGACAAAATAATAATTACGGCATTTTAAGTTGCGTCACATAATTATATGTATAGTGTGGGGTGCGTTAGTGCCACAATGGGACCGAGGGGTGGGAAGATACGGGGTATTTTGTACTTATATTTGATGTTTTGTATTGCTTATGTGCGCTTAGGATTAAAATGTGTAAAGTGTAGGTACTAGTATGCGTATTAGAATACGGTAGATTCACGGTATTTCCCGAGTAAAAAAACTTGTCAAATAAGTATGGTTTCAAATTTTCAGTGGCATTAGACGAGAACAGACAAATGTAATTAAATAGAAAAAAAAAGTTGCAACAATTTCTTTCCTTACTAATTTTTGAAGCGTTTTATTATTTTTTCTCTTATTAACTTTGGGTGTGCAATTGCCACTAGTACTTTATAATAGTATTTATAATTGGCTATACCCCAAGAAGCGTCATACCTCGTTCACTCACAAGTGAGTAAACGCATTATCACTGAGAGCGCCGTCGGTTCCACTTTCGCCTCTTTCACTACGATATGATACTAGACGAAAATTAACTAGATATGACATTTTATAACAATAAGAATACTATTCCATAAAGTATTGGATTACTTTAAAAACATGTTGCAGAAATTTAATTTTGAAATAATTAATGGCTTAACTTGTTAACAATTTATTAGATTTTTTTATTGAAGCATTTTCTAAGTACTGAAGGAAATGAAACGATTAAAATAAATTACAAATATGTAAAAAAAATATACTTTTATAATATTGCATAAATCAATACGATACGAGTGTATATCGTCATCTATTCCAGCGATACAATACATTTTGGATGCTTTTATTCGACGATTCATTACGGCAAAATAGGGGCGGCAAAAGTAAGGGGACGGCAAAAGTAAAGGGACGGCAACAGATAGCCGCGTTTATTACTTTTGTCAGCGGAAAAATGAATCCTCTCCCGATTCGTTACGGAGATTATAATCTGCCCAAAATATAATTCTTTATTTGAACATTCAGATTAATTAATTTGCTACCGGTTTAATTTCAATGCTGAATGAAGATGGAAGGTTGGTTTCATATGAAATAAATTAAATACGATGTCTTGTGAGTTGTATGATATTATTTTATTTCATTTTTGGACATTTTCATCTTATTCCTATGTTTGTATTAATGTTTTTTTAAGCAATTTAAGGTAGCAGTCCTTTGAAATTTGTTTATATTTAAATCTCACTAAGATTGGATACCTTTGTGAGTAGACAGTAAAGTGGAAAGACTAAAATCTGGGCGCAGTGCTGGTAGAATTTATTGAATACTTGAATTTAATACCAAAACTTTTTGTTTTCTGAACTATATACTAATTATATTTTTTACCATTAAAGCATAGAATGCTTTCCAGTCCTAAAGCACTAAGTCTTAAAAGTCCTAAATATGTATCCACGTTACTAAACCATTTACGAATCCCCCTGTTTGTAATTATCGCCTTTTACCTTTCCGCCCCTAATCTAAAACGGCGGGTAACTAAGTTAGAGCCTCGACATAGTACAAACATAGACTGACCTAAGTGCATATTGTAAGCAAACGATGCTTTATCAGTTAAAAAAACGCGTAATAATTGTAATATAATAAACACAATTTTTGAACATGTTTAATTTTGTTATCTAGCACACATAACACATGCGTTGGCCAAATACGGGGCTAGACGGCACCGTGTAAAAGTCACGAAATATTTTGTTAATTTTGTTCATTTTCACTTACAATAGTAGATAATCCAACGTATTTTTTCAATGTAAATAAAATATCTATTAATAATGAATCAAACCTAATTGCAAAAATTCAATCCTTATAGATTGCATTGACAGCTATTGTCATAATGTTATAATGGTATGATGATTATTTCAAAGAAATGTAATGTGCTTATATTTCACTTGTAATTCAGCAAATTATCAATGAAATGTATAACTCATAAAATTATTTTATCTTCTTTGTTCTTGAGTTTTTTTAAGACCGGTCCTTTACGATGCTATGTCAGTGAGATGGAGCTTTAAAATCCCCGCACTCTGTCGTCACTATCAGCTCGCAAACAATGACGAGCAGCGACGCGGCCTTAATTCGATTTCTACTCTTAATGGATCTGTTTTCAAGTCAAACTGGTGAAAACTCACGTGAAGGGAGCCTATGTAGTATGTACTCACATACGAGTTTACGTTTGTCGGGATACCTATGTGTAGGATAATGTATTCCACGCCATGGCTTGTAAAGTGATATTTTGTTTCTATGTACGGTTATTGTGATCATAGTATGTCGTTTTACAAACTAGTTTTCCGCACTAGTGCGATAATGTTTATTAAACACTGGATGATATCATTTTTTTTCATTAAGTAAGACGACGTCTTTACGGCTCAGTTACATAGTGCTCAAAGCCGATATTCTATTGAAAGGAAACTGGGAGTGGCGCAAACTGCAAAATTGGCATCTTTTGCGGAAGCTTCAAAACTTCCCGCGGAATTTTCTGGAAAAGTCTCCTTGGAAACTTCTACCTGCGACGAATGCAGAAAATGTTAAAGCCTTGGTTCCTTTGAAGAGTTGTATAAAACTCGTAGTGGAAGCAAGTTTCTTATTGACCTTTATATGTGGATTAATGAGCGAAGTTCTGCGGTAAATGGAGTGGAAAGGATCTTGCGACTTCTCGACTGTATTGCTATTTATAGATATATATTTTATTATAGTCTGAGCAGTCGCAGAGGAACAGCACTACATATTTCACCAGAGTTTCATTTATACTAATATCCGCAAAGTATCGCCAGATTCAAAGTCTTATTATAGTTTAGTTCTATTTAAGATTATCTATTTATGATGTATGTAGGTTGATTTTATTTATAAAGTATCCTAATGAATATTTACCATCCGTTATGACTTTTCAATAAATATTCAAAGGCTATGCGTGTCAGGTTTTCTACACGAGTAAGCTTTACTGGTGGTATTATGACCTTCACCTACGACTTAAGTTTATAATAATAATACATTTTTTTGAATACTAATTTAATCAATGTAAGTAATCATATAATTACTAATGTAGTTAATAAATAGATTGTAAGTAGTGCGATAAGTTTAAGCAAACCCCAGAAAATACAAGTACAAGTTTAAATTTCCATTTATGTCTTCATTTTCCTTAGACACTTTTTTCCATAAAAGTAATAATATTTAAATATGCAACTATTTTAAGAAACCAGGGATTTATGAATACAACAACTTATAGATACTATACATTACACATCTACTACGTTCTCCCCGGGACAATTAGCTCGGGGCTCGACTTTCGAGTTGGAGCTCACTCTACTTTAAACTATCGGTTAACTTGTAACTTCGCTTTTAGTTATCACTTTGCGAGCACATTGTCTGCCTGTCTCATCTGCAGACACTGAAATTTAACTAGTATCTACTAACTGAAGAATATGCTGTGTGGCAGTTTATGAATTAATGCAATGTGGATATTAAATGTTGTTTTGTCGAATTACGATGAGTTCGTAAACAAGTTATTAAGCCTTTCTGTTGCCTTTGTACTTTTGGAGTTATTGTTCATTTCTCTAAATAAACGCATAGTTGTAAAATTGACAAATATTCGTTTTTTTTTCTGAATTTATTACCGCTGCGGTAGAAAACAGTAATGTTGCAAGTAGCAAAGTCAAAAGTTTTGAAATATTGTACTTTCCATTTCTGGTGCTATAAATGAAGCATTTTATTATTATTACAACAATTCTCAGTTAACATTGAACGACTGAAAAACTTATTTACAGTACAAACTACTTTTAAAAAAAAATCGCTGTCATATTCAATAAAATGTTATTCCCACTAGCACAGATAAGGCCTCTTCCGTGGAGGCGATAATTACTCCTCACGCATGCAGACCAGGCTTCTCCAAGACAACTCCTGGAGGCGACGTCAAGAGGCAGGGAGGAGTAACCATAGACCACGTAAACATAGACGATACTTTCCTTTTTTTCTTTAAATAAGTTGGCATTAAATCACAAGTAGGTAACAATTTATTGGACCAATTAGTATGGAGCTATGAGTTTAATGGCAATAATTTATTTTGCAAACATTATTCAACTAATTTCCAAAGAGAAAGTTATTGATCAAATGAATTGCTATTTTTTTATTGCTAATCGCTTTATTGATGTTTTACTTTTAAGAGAAGCTTTTATCAATTTTAATGTTACATTTTTATCAGAATTACCACACTTATTCTAAATATTCACATAGATATTTTTGACAAATCTTATTCTGTTTTTTTAAGCATTATTAGGAGTTTATTTGGCTTAAAGTTAGGAGTAACAGAGCTCGGGAGTAACAAGGGCAGAACCTCGAGCAGATCACAATATGCACTTGAACATTCCCGCTATGAATACCTAACCAGAGAGGTATACAGCTATTGATAAATGGACCACTTCATTAATATTTAAGTTGAAATTCGTTTGGTGCTTAAAGTTGAAGATCAATTACATGTAATAATAGAGTTGAGAGATAAATTCTTCTATTAATTAATTGGTGGAATAGTAAATATTAGTTTAAGAATGTACACCTACTTGTTTTAATCATTTAAAATTTTAACGTGAAAGTCATGTTCTTGTCCCAATTTTTCAGCAAAGTCGCGGGACAATAGTATAAATTTTTAGTATCGTTACAATTATTTTAAAAAAGCTTACTCGGCTAAATCGGCTTTGTCGGTTAAATCGCCTGATGGTAAGCTACGTACCATCTACGATCTAAAGTTTATCCGGAGAAATCGCTTAACTCTAGACTTAAAGGCGGATTAATTTATTTATTAGTTCAATGGAAACATATATAATGAAATAAATATACAAGCTCTGATTCCAACCCTGTACGGTACGTGGGTGGTAGCTATTACACCCCGTAAAACCTCCCTCTCTAATTGATTTACAATTGTCGGTTAAATTTGTTTGCGCCACCCTCGGCGATCAGCGATCGCAAATGCATTCAGGACAGTCGGTTAAACGAATACTTTTAACTCTTGAATTGGAAATGGGAAACGTTTTAATTTAGTAAAATCAAAATTTATTAAAAAAAAACTAATTACCTATCAATAGGGAAACATTCATAACAGAATAAAAAACTGCCATAAAGATATGAAACAAAATTGGAGAACAAATTAGTATCACTGGTTTCAGTGGTGTAATACTGAAATTACATTATTTATTAAAACGCCTTTCGTAGAATTCATTCATTGCTTCAATCTCTAGATACTCAGTGAATTAATAAACAAAATCTATAAATAGATAAAGTGGTTTTACAAACTTCCAAAACAAAATGAGAATATTTCTGTATATTTTAATTTAACCCACAGCTCGCAAGTCGGTCAGTCTGTCAACTGGGGTGAGCCTGGAGTTATTGAATAAAACATGTAATAAATAAATGTAGCCAATGTAACGTGACCGTGTAATAGCTACATATACATATATAGGCGCTGGGTCCACGGTCTAATGCTGAACTAGGCTTTAGGACTAATCTGCGAACATATAACTAATCTAGTGTTAAGTTGAATGGTCGTATTCGAGCTTTTATTTAGCTGAAGTATGGGAATAAAGAGTATGGGTACATAGTAAAGAAGTTCTACCAAGAGAATACCAGAGAGAAAGGAATAATAATTTATTTTATATAATTTATGTCAATTGCTGAAGTTTTATCTAGCTATCATTCTAGTTAGGTAGCTGTGACATCGAGAATAACAATAACAGCCTAAATAACTTGTAGGCTTATATAATATTATAACCCTACAAGTTATTTAGGCTGTTATTGTTATTCTCGATGTCACAGCTCCAAGTTATTTAGGCTGTTTATAATATACACTTGTAATTGTACATTAGAATAAGAATTTATGCAAATAAAGATAATTTGAAAACAAACAAACAACTTGTAGGGTTTGTAATTGACCATATCATCTAAGTTCTATCCCATACTTTATTGAAACAAAAAATCAAATTATATACTGTTTGCACAAAATCACGGCTATAAATAGAAAAGACGCAGTCAATGAATAAATATAGCGAATAATATCGCGTTTCGACACTCACAAGCATAATAGAGTTAAGACAAAAATGGCGCGAAAGATATCACTTTGGAACCCGAGACGCTTGTTAGCGTCTTCCCGGTTTATTTATGACCAGATTTATTTTATGGCGATTCCGGGATATACTCGTACAGTAACAGAATCGAATGGGGGAAGGCCGAAACAATAATATCGACGGAGCGAAGCCTGGTCCGTGACGACGGTGGCGAAAAAGGTTGGCCGATTCAGTAACTCTATTTGAGGTGTTTTATTTTAGTATCTTTGCTAAGTTATTGGTTTGACATTTTATTGAATTTGTTTCTATCTACAGTGGTACTTAACATCAGGAAGTCTATATTCTCAAACGTTAGTCTATTTTGCGTAAATAAAAGTATTTTTAAATATAACGTTCAACACAAAAGAGAGTTGGTGTTGGGTAAACGAAATTCTAGTTGGGTAAACGCTACTTTAGCCAGTCAAGTCAGCTTTAGGGCAGTAAAAGACTATAAAAATGGGAAAAAATATCAATGAATCGACATTGCTTTTTGTACCATATACTTCAACGACTGTAGTATTTTTAAGCTAGACATGAAATGTAAAAGTGTAAAGAACCAAACAATTTAAAATGCAAAGAACTATTCAAATCACGCTCTGAAAATATTTCTTTCGACATCGAATCACGAGAACGTGCTCTTCGCTTTCCGGGCGCGCTTTCACTCAATCCCGTTTCAAATATCAATTTTTATTTTGGTGAATTTCATAAAAATGGAAGCAAACAGTGCTCGTTGTATTTGTTTAGCAGAGGGAGTGTTTGTGCTGGAGGTTCTTATTCTCTTTGGAGAGGTCTAATCTGTCGAACGATGCCAACCTCACGTAGCGCGGACAGTTGTTTCTTGCTCTCGGCTGTTATTTACACAGGCGTTGTAACATTTGTGCCAATTCCTATTGTTTTGGTGTTAAATCTGAGTTCAATTCATGAGCTTCTTTTTCTCATCGAATGAGAGTGGCCAACTCTGGTGTTTTCAAACTGCCCTAAGGGCCTCTGACATGGCTTAGCGACTGCCGTACTATACTAACAGCCGGGACCTACAAATTAACGTGTCATCCGACCCACGGCGGCGCCCAAATGGAACTACAGAATGAACTGAAACTACAGAGTGTTTATTTGTAAGCTAGTTAGTAGGAAAATGAAATAATATCATCCCCGGAACACGGATCTGCCGTCTTTATTGTGACTATTGTGTTTATTGTGCGTGTATTTTTTCCTGCTAGTTTTGCATGCCAATTGATTAAAAATATATTTTATCTTTAAAGCTATTCTAACGCTAGAAATATGGTACATATTTATTGCTTGGTCATATTTAATTTACCATAAAACATGAGCATTGTGTATACATATACATATTATTAGCTACATACAGTCGTAAAACCCCAATAATGGATCAGTAACCATTGGCGGATTTAATAGGCGGCAATTTCTGCAGCAATCAAACGAGAGTAAAGAAGGCTCGGAAAGGGTCGAGCGATAACCGAAACGTTATCACCTCTGGCTGTAAATAAATTGAAGTGAATCTTCGAGGAAGAAAATCCAGACAAATACCCGTTTAATCCGGGAAAAAGCTTCCAAATCCCGAACAAATCCAGGTTAGTTGTAAATATCAATTACGCAAATACCCTGAGCTTAGAGCGAACACTTAAAGCCGTATCGAGCAGACGCATCCACACTCCAGGGGTGAGGCTCAAGTGTTTTATTATTTGCGAAATGGGTTATACAACTTATAGGGCAAGGAGTGCATGTAGGGTGGAAATTATTCAAGATCTCTGTTATCTAAGATGAAGTTTGTGTTGTGATGATGTAAGGCAGTTTTATTGATTCAGTGTTTAAGCACATATACTGTCTTACTGTCAGATTCAGACTTATAAGTTAAAAAATAAAAGCCTATATAGCGTCATTAATATGTATCTCTATAGACTTAAGCATAGTAAGTACCGAATTAAGTATATAAAATATAGCCAAATATACAATATTTATGAATAAAAACCACAATACCACAAAGGAAATTCGTGAAAAGCTGTCCATTTCTCCATAATTAGGCCAGAAATAGTAACGAACCATCTCAAAGCAACAAATAAAAGGCACAGCCAATTGGTTGGAATTCCCTTGGGTTGTTTTTTCTCGTCCAATACAGTCGAACAGTCGGGCCCGAGGACAGTCGAGATGATTTTAATATTCCAACCTCCTTGGGAGCTTTCTATCGATCATAATATACCGACATTATTGGGTCATACTTTAAAAATAGGACTAAATTTTAGTTCCGTTTTTTTAATACTTAGTTGCGTGTATCACCATAATCTAAAACTTTGATTTTCGTTCCAAGTTTCGATTGATTGATTCTTTATTTAGTTGGATACGGAAGGGTAAAGAAATTATACTATCCTACAAATTCGCTTCAAATCTCTATTCCCCTTGAACTATAATTTTACAGTTTTCAAGTTGAGAGTAAACCGGTTTCTTCTAGGCAAGCGCGCTAGATCGTAGAATATAACGTTGCTTAACATCAGGCAAGTTGTAGACAAGCGCAAACCTATCTCATGTAAAAAATGACCTACTATGCTGTCTGACCTAATTGTATGAAGTAAGAGACTAAAACAACAATAAAATGTAATTAGAGATAGCCACAGAAGCTTTATATAACTGCTAAGACCGACCAAACATCCCAAAAGCACCCCAAACAACCCAGAACCACACAAAAATCATATCTCAAATACGATAGTCGAATCGTAAAAATAAATTGGTATACCTGTGACACAGTAATTCCGTCTCTAGAGAGTTTCAAGGGGAATAATGACATATGGAGACATAAGCATAACCTCTACTTATTGTGGCGTGACGGAGGGCGAAATCACTCCGTGGAAGTCCTTAGAGATGTGTAGCGATTTAGGGATATACCTACCTAGGGCGGGTATTATAGATAGATGGTGCAAAACAGTATGGACGAAATCATGTTTTGCTCATCACCTAGTAGTGGTCAATTTTTTTTACATTAGATAGGCTCACGCTTGACTACAACTTGTCTGATGTTAAGTAACGTTATAATCTACGGTCTAGCGCGCTTGCCTAGACAAAACTGGTTTACTCTTGACTTGAAGACTGACAAATTATTCTATTTTTTGTTGTACTCCACATTCTTCTTTTGCTTATTTCTCTCCAACTAAAGGTTGCCTGGAAGAGATCGCTTTCATCGATAAGGCCGCCGCTTGTGGCACTAGTTAAGATAATAATTTGTTTTATGTACTGTTCATTTTTAATGTGTCAACAAGAAAGAGTTTATCTATCTATTATTTTTCGACAAATGGTTGACTGTAATGTGTAAAAAGTACGTAAAAAAATAAAAGTCAAACGACAGTCTACATATAGGGTCATGGTTTATGTGATATTTTTTTTATTATTTGAAAATTTTAGATTGTTTTGCGTAGATCAGATGACGTCTTGTTAGGTTGTATGAAGATCCCGGCTGTGGTCTATCTCTCAGTCAAATCATATATTGTTATATTGAGTCATTTCAAAACTCACATCATCAAAATAAAATTAAACCTAACAATAATTTGATCTGATCCAATAGCTGCTTATTATGTGAAAAATTGTTTTTTTTAAACCATTTCTGAGGTAAATCTATGATGCAATTACCAAGCAAACATTAACAAAATGTAACACCGAACATTATCAAACTTATTTAAATAAATAGGCCCATACTGTTGACATTATTTTTGCTTTATAAAAGTAATATTTTGAACATGAACCTTGTGTCAATACCGTAGAGTACAAAATACAGTGGCATTGTATGAGAAAAATCGAAAGCTTTTAGTGATTAAAGCCTCTGTTTAGAATATAATGACTCCAAAAATTGTATGAACTTTTTCTCGGTGACCTAGTTTGGCTTTCTTTATCGTTTCTGAACATTAGTAAGTTACTTATATATGTATATTTATGCATTATAGTCATGATTATTGCGGTAAAATATTTAGTAAAACTGTGTCTGTGATATGTTCTAATCATCAAAATATCAGTGAATCCTAAGCTACTAAGTACATACATAAAATAATGCAACATATTAGTACACTTCTACCATAAAACAAAATACAAATACGTATACATATAGATACTCACAACCACCTCCAGAACATTTTCCCTGTAGATTTTCTTCACCGGAATCAACAGGTGATAACAAAGTTCACACCCCAAAACGTCTACAAACAATATCCTGCTTTATCCGCCAAACAACACGGTTCAAAATCAAAACAACGCACGCTGAACTTTACAAGTAACAACCTGTGGATTATCTTTAACACACAACTTTACACCTTAACAAAACTCTTTTGACTTCTAACTAGATGACAAATGACATTTTTCACAGATAAACCACGCAAATTGTAATTGTATTTGGAACAGAACAGAAAAAGTAAATCAAGTTTAAATTTAGAACCAAATGGGAAGAGATGATTGTGTTTTATTTGATTTGATATTAGTGATGTGGTATTAGTGTTAGCGTTGATTAGTAACGTGGTGCAGGCGAGTGATTGTGGCGAGAGAGCGAGGCGGGGTGACGTCACGGCCGCTGATATCAGACTAGCCTGAAATGCGTGCCACGCTCCCTCTATCGCTCGATGAGATATTCTGCAATTGTCTTAGGGTTGGACTTCATTCAGCTGATCTATTTCGGTCAAGTTCAGCTTTGAAGTGAAATATAGGTCTGGTAGGGGAATGGATTGATTGTTTTTAAGCTTAGTGTTAAAGTTAACTCTAAATAAATACTATATAAAAAATAACTTTAAATTTAGTTTAAATGTATATTTATGCATACATCTCACTAAGTAATTTTGCGTAAAGGTAAATTTTTGTGTTATTAAAATTATTGATATCCCATTGATATATTAAACATTCTAAAAATACTTATCCTGCCACTTAGAAAATATTGTGTCCACTCTTCAACATATGATTTCTGTAACCAGTTAAAAAAAGAAAACAATAAATTGTAAAATAAATACCCCAACTTCCAGAATACAGCATCTCATGAGTACATCATATATGAAGTATTATATCGTACGATGCCACAGTGCGTGCTAGAAAGGAATGGCAACTACACCAGAAAGAGAAAACAACAGGCATTTCATTCAACACCAGGCTATCTTATTCTGCGAAAATTCGCTGCCGTTTTGATAATCAATCTCTACCCCTCCTTGTCTAACGCGAACTGATATTGATTCAGGCGAGCGAGAGGGGAGATGGCACGAAAATGTATTCTTTCATGAAGTTGCAGAATTATCCAAGTAGTGCGAGAGACTGTTGGTAGACATTCTAATGACAAGTGAAGTTTTGAAAAAAAAAAAAAAAAAATTATACTGCACAAAAAATTACCTACTTGACTATAAAACATACAAAATATAAGTAGGTTCTCAATTAACTAACTTAGCTTTAAAAATAATGCGTCAGAATCCAGACTGGGTCACTGAATCTTGGAGTCAACCTCTTTCGTAAAATATCAATATTAATTTAAGACTTTCAGGAACAATAAGTGAGTACAGAATTGCTTCAACATAGAATATCTATACTCTATACTAATATTATAAAGCTGAAGATTTTGTTTGTTTGTTTGTTTGAACGCGCTTATCTCAGGAACTACTGGTGCGAATTGAAAAATTCTTTGTGTGTTGAATAGACCATTTATCGAGGAAGGCTTTAGGCTATATTACATCACGCTGCAACTAATAAGAGCGAAGAAACAATGGAGAATGTTGAAAAAAACGGGGAAAAAATTTATTCATCTTTGAGGGCTTCCGTTGCGTGCGCTGCGAAAATGGTTCAAGATATCAAAAAAATACATATGTAAGAAAGAATTAATGCCCAAAATAACTATTCCACGCGGACGAAGTCGCGAGCACAGCTAGTAATTTATATTCGTAAATATTGAGTTAGTTCTATTTTTCTTACATATCATAGATTAGTAATGGTGACACTTTTATGCGACGAGAGTGCTACTATCGTTCTAATACCTACTAAAAGTATCTAGCAAGTTACATATAAAATAACCTGCATATAAATTAATTTGTAGTTCTGTACAATAGATTGCCAACTATATATTGGACTGATGATGAGTCTAAGAATTTATATATATATCATCCTGTTTCAGTGTATTAAAAATCATACAATACAATATAACTTTATTGCACACCAAAAATAAATTACAATATGCAATGAACTTAAACTATAAATGAATGCACAAGTGGGCGGCCTTATCATCTTGAGTGATCTCTTCCAGGCAACCTTAGCAAGAAAACGATGACAGAAATCAGTCAAATCATCATCAGCACCAACCATTTTTTTTTATATCACGGAAAGCTAAATGAAGATCACAGAACGTTAGCGCATTTATCAGCGCAGCGCAGTTATCCACAGAAAACAGAAACAGCATGGGATGGCAAAAAATAACTAAATTTTAATATCAATAGCCTCGATGATAATTAGTAATAAAATTTGAAAAATAATGAACCATACCATCCTTATAATATTTTAGAGGGAAAGTTTGTGTGTCTGTGTGTGTGTGTGTGTGTGTGTGTGTGTGTGTGTGTATGTTAATTAACTCTGTAGCTCAAACGTCTGAACAATTTAGGATGAAATTTGTATGGAGGTAGACTATGTCTGGATTGATACAG
Source organism: Macaria notata (assembly GCA_927399415.1). Lineage (NCBI taxonomy): Eukaryota > Metazoa > Arthropoda > Insecta > Lepidoptera > Geometridae > Macaria > Macaria notata. The sequence continues at coordinate 8,329,029 of OV656733.1, forward strand.
GCTATTTAATATTTCGGATTAACGCAATTTACACTACGAACCGCTGCAAGTAAATGACATACATTTTTTTATGTATTTGTATAGTAACCATAAAAGACAAGGTCTCCCGTACGTAAGTGGTGCGAATGCTCCAGATTCACAGACAATGCCCCAATTTATATCCAACTCACTTACCGAGGCGGGAAAGTAGTTCGAGGGAGAGGGATGCACTTATATGTCTGTCTTATAAAACTTTATTAGAAATAATTGATAACGAGTTTACAAAATTGCTGACTTTACATGTGAATGATGCCTTCTTATAAAATAGCATGTAAGCACCTTCAGGCCCCGTGGAAGAACCTGGGCGCCCACCACGATGTATCTGCACAAGAAAACTCCCCTAACGAATTAATTCTGCAGGGAGTCACGACCCACAGTCATGAGGAAATACGACTTAAGAGAGACTAACTTAGACTGTAACTTTTATTATGTATTTTCATTGAAATAAAAGTACATATTTTGTTAACCCGTTATCAATTACCATCACCACATCATGTCGTCCTAATTTTATATATGTAGATGAAAGTTTGTGAGTGTGTTTGTCACTTTTTCATACTCAAACGGCTTCGCCTTAGATTAAATTTGATGTGGAGATTGATTGGACCATGGTATGACGCTTGGCCACTTTTCATCACAAATTAACAAGGGTATTACTAAAAGTAGTACCGAGCTCATTTTGTTTTTTGTAAAAATCATCCAAAAACTTACAGGATATACAAAAGTAATCGACTTAGCTATTAGTCAATACAATAACTTTCAAAATAAATACAAAATTACTCGACAACATTTACCCTGGCAACAATAGCTAACGCATCGGACTGTATAACCGTAACTAGGGGAAGTGGGGGTTAGACGTCGCGTCGTACAAAGCCAATTACATTAAAACATTCGGCGCGGGACAAAGGGCAAGAGAACAATGCTGAGGCACCCGCGATATGTCTTTCAATGCTTTTAACTTTCCACTGATGGCGGCGGGGAAAATGGTGACGGCCCGCGACAAATGCCCGTGAAGTAGGGATGGGGTGAGTTAAGAGTTTATATTGATACATCTGTTTTTTGTGAAAAAATATATTTTTTTATATTAGGTGATTTGTAATAAATTGTACAAGTTTGGTTTTCGTCGATTTGATTTCAATATGATATTTGTTTAAGTATATTAAATTATTGCTATTCATAGGGCACAATATTTTTTATCAATTTGAATACTAAATGATACAATAATTAATAAAATATCAAAATATTGATTGATTAAAACTTTATTGGACACTCACATAAAAAAACATAATACAAAACGGAAAAAATATTAAATCTAATGCCACAAATGGCGGCCTTATCGCGGCGGACCTCTTCTAGGCGACTGTAGGATGGAGAGGAAATTATAAAAAAAGACTTGACGGTGGTAAAGGTGAACAATAACGAGCACATGAGATTTAACTATAAAAACTTAAACAATAAACATAAATATTTAATAAAATAATAAACTACTGTTGTACTAGTAAAACTTAAAGTTTTACTAGTTTTAAGTAGTTTATTATTTTATATATTATAAATATATATATGATATCTTCGCCTTTTTTTAAATTCGAAACGTTAAAATCATGTTTTGTTACTAATAAAATACATGTCTATTGATCATAAAATTAAATTAACTAGCTATCACATTATGACTTCCTTGCACAATAAATCATAAATGCATACATATAGTACCTAGTTGCGTTATGTTGAATCTGTATGGATGGTAATGCTTATCTAATCTTATATCATTGTTTAAGTTGGCCCATATCATATCTTTACCACTCCACAAAACATCCCCGGTTGCATCACTATCAAAGAAGTGAGACGTAACCAATGGGGTATCACGGCTTGGTTGCACCGCAAACTCATTTTATAAATCGTCCGCTCGTCCGTCCGGAACCACGCGTTAACTTACCCCAACCTCCCCTTTACAAAGTAACTCGAAAAAAACATTAAAAGGTTTTCACGTGATAGCGATTTTTCTTATTTTGACCTCGGAAGTTATATTAAGTGACCCTTGCTTTAAGGTTTTTTGTGGCTTCGTATCAATAAAAATAAAAGTATGACCTTAACTTTTTTATTGCTTTTGGAATAAAAAGCTACCAATAGATTTTTTTAAATACTGATATGATTTTATACACATCTATGTATGTACAATGTACATATTGTATGTACATCAGTATCTTTAAAATGATACAAAAAATGTGTAAATATATAATGATACCAAAAATCAATAAAAAGGAACCAAAGCACTCTCGACTGTACAACATTTTATTGCTAGAAGCACCCTTAGTTAACTAGAACATAAACCTCAGCATATTAAATAAAAAATATCAGCCTACTAAAGCTTTACTGAATAAATTCATATACCAAATTAAGGTCCCCGATAAAGTATCACATTATTCTTTTACAAAAACGAGCTTCTCTTTCGTTTAAGACGGTATCATTCCAAAGATCTTAAGTAAATCAAATCGGGCCATGAATAGCGGACCAAGGCGGACTTTTCCCCGGGTTTTCTTCAGATGCTTATCACAATAGCCAGGGATCAGACGAACTTATCTCCGAGGAGGTAAAAATGTTTCTTAATGCCTATTTAAGTTGGTCCCATTTGGTGCTATCGGCTGGCTTGAGCCACGATCTTCTTTTGATGCAGTGATCTTTGGTTATACACGTTATGGGGATGGAGTGGGTTAAGTTAGTTAAAATAACAGTTTAGGGGATTGATGATAAAGCAGTGTTTTTTTTTTTTGTAAAACATGTATTCAAGAAAACCAAAACAATAATGCTTTCAATTCGTGACTTTAAAATTTTTATTAACAGCTGTATAAAGTCAAGTACTTATACAAATATATTTACTAACAAGAAAATATCTATAGCAATATCTCACGATCATCGTTTACCTAATTGGCTTATCGACGAAGGATCTGAGCTTAAGTCCATTATCTTGAAATATACGAGTAAAACAGTCTAGACATTTACAAAGCCTCAGATTTGCATTAACTGGCACTTTAAAACTATGATTTATTTCATGGGCATGCAAGATATATGTATACTTTTTCGCGATGTTTGATATGTCCCCAAATATTTACTCATTTATCTTGTTATTTTGTCAGAATGGACAACAAAAGACCATGGACACAAATAAATTTTTTTTTTTTTTTTTTTTTTTATAAAAAAAAGTGGCAAAAAGGCAGACTATCTGCCTGATGGTAAGCAATCATCGCAAAAAAAAAATGGAGCAAAATTGTTATGGTCCCTATATTAATTTTACTTTGTTGAAATTAAAATACGGGCCATAAAAGCGTGGCGTTAACCGCCCATGAAAATCAAAATGTTCATCACAATGTATCATTCGGTAGTCTTCTACAATGCGTTAACATTAACATTTTTATGGTTCCTAAACAGTAACCAAATGCGCTGTTAAAACCCATAGAAGAATGATGTAAGTAGAACTGGCATCTATCAAAATTTTTGTAGCGACAGTTGTCATCATAAAATTAACACAAAATTATTTTGGATTGTCTACCTTACCAACTATGTAATAAAGTATATGGTTTTCTAACCCTGATTGTGATTTTCATAATACATTGATCGGTAAGCCACATCAGCGGCCCTTATGGATGAAAAATCTCGACTCCACAGTTGGCCACTCTTATACGAAGAAGAAAAAGAAGTGATTGCTTTTTTTTAACATTAAGTTTTTTATTGAAATTAGACTTATTCAACTGACATATCTTCACCAGCCTGATCACGCCTCCTCCTCTCAAGTATAGCTGTCTCTTTTTCCATGTTAAAACGCATAAAAAATGTGGTGAGTGCTACAAATGTGTAGAGCGGTTGAAGCCCCTCGGAGACTGTGTGGGTTTGGGCTTTGAAAAACAACAATAACCCTCCTCGTATGTATGGCACAATATACTTCCAAAGTACATCGGAAACAGAGCTCTGAAAGGAGTAAGCGGCATGATTGAGTAGTTGCTGAAAAGGTTTCTAAGATTGGTAAAGGTTGGTAGGATTTATTTGAAAGCAACAATTTTAAATTTAAAGCACTTTTTTGGAACAAGTTCTTTTTAATGTTTCGTTTTATATTAAAACCAGTAGGTGCTTGCGTCTTCGCTCGCAGTAAGAAGTAAAAATATGCATACCTTATTTCACCCCTTTAAAAGTGGCATTTCCGAAAATTCTTATCGAATTTCTTCGTCATAACATCTACCTGCATGCCAAATTTCAGCCCCACCCGACTAGTGGTTTGAGCATTGTGTTGAAGGAACACTATGTCAGTCAGTAAGTCTTGTCAGCTTTGAGTTTTATATATTAACATTTAGATCAGAACTGTTTTCGAATGAATTAAATACTCTATATCCATATACAAGATGTACCAATCACTTATATATTTTAATGTAAGCAATATTCAAGTACTCTAAATTCATCAAGTCATAATACCCGTTTTATTTCACTTAGCTCTCCAAACAAAAAGTTCAATTAAGACAGCAAGCAAACGAATTGCATACCGATGCAAAACCAACATCATTTGAATACGAGATTTAACGTCTCGATTTGCATAAATTGCAAGCGCCATCTCTACATTTTATTAACTCTATGTGCACCCTCTCTGTCTAAAAGCCACGCTATTTTCATGTTTTGTGAGTACAAATGGGAATCCATTTAAATACTACGCTAGCGTTTCAATACAATTTCTATGTAGGTAAGTATTTTCTGGGATGTGATTTGTGACTGCTAGACTAACCCTTTCTAAACATGTATCATTGTAAAATACGTGATTTTCTTTGATGTTTATTGTTACCTTTAAGTAACCGTTTTATTTACAAACGTGAATTGCTGAGAGTTGTTTCACTTGACTGTTGATAAGAGCTTATTAATATAAATCAATCAATGTACAAGACGGTACATATATCGTATTCTTTGAATAATTGTTATACGTTTTGCGTAGCATTTGCTACGAGCATGCTACGAACTATAACAAGCGTAGCACTATTATGTTTTTGTAGCACAAGACTTTTAAAATACTGAATTTGAATACTGTCTGATACACAACTGATTAAAGTCCGTTAAAAAAGAAGTAATATAAATGCAACCTGTGTACATATGTTAAAGTTCTTAACACTTGTTGAAAATGATCTAAAACCTATACGAGTAAGTTTCTCGTATCTCAATTTGCAAGTACATAATATCTCAATTTAAATTGCTTCGCGGGTCGCAATATACTGTAAGCCTTTGTAACGTTTGTGCCTTTTGAGTAACATCAGGCTTGCAGCTTGCAAGGCTTCCTTCCTTTGAGGGATAGGGAAGAGATTGTATCGATATACTTATTTGTTTGCTGCTGATCGACTCGCGGATGCAATTTAGGGATTTCTATGGTGCGTGTGTTTGATATTGGCTGTATGTTTTGATCGTATTAGAAAGAGGCGAGTAAGTAAGTGTATTACGATACTGTGATCAACTTACTTGTGTGTATATAGTCTTATTATGTATAAATATGTTAACATTGTATTATATGCAAATTAGGTTTTTATATAAGTATACACTGGTTTGGTACTTTTCACTAAAGTATGTTAATCATGAACTGACAAATAACGAAAAAACAACGAAAAATGTTGCAAATTTGTAACAAAATCATAATATATCATACTCAAGATATAAATTATCAAATAAATTGAATACAACTTTTAAAAGCTCTCCGAGATTATGACGACAAAGTTTGGGATCCGAACAAAAATCTAATATGTCACAACCTAACGCCGCCGTCAATTAACATCAACAACTTTGTCGCTTGCTACAGTGTATTTCAGTGACCAAGATTTTAGGATCCAACTGATCATAATTTCCTGTAAAAAAGAAGTTTGTATGAGTTTGGTGAGACTGACCCTTGTGTCAAGAGCTTTCAAACCCTAGCCTTTGACATATGCTATTCTCTAACTATTTAGTGTATACTTTCCGTTTATATTTTCGTTTATTATCATCAATAATTATCATAATTAATTTTGTGAGGTAAAAAACGTAAATGTTTATTTTTTTAACATGGAATAGATTACGTTTGACTATAGCCTGCCTAATATACAATAATACAATGCAAATTAAGGAATGAACAATGTTGTACAATATTTGTTAAAGTTATTTTAGCTTACTAATTTATTACTTCGTGAGTCATCCAATTCATTTATCACGAAAAATTTGGCATAAAGTATATTTGATTTGATTTTTATTTATCATTTTACTTGGTAACTATTTTTTTTTCATATAAACTCAATCCACCCAACCTCACTTACTCTTATCCTCTTCTTCCTCGCTAAGTTGTCTCCGCGATTGTATTTTAGATAATGGCTCAGTAATCAGGGCGGTGATTTATCACGGCGTATCTGCTTCGCTGTCCATTAGGCAATCGCGAGTGCAGCCAAAGGGTTGTCAACGCTTGTGAGCTTGTCACCCCATGTGAAAACCTCATAGAGGGCGCCTCGGAGGTTTTAGTTTGGAATTTCCTTGGGGATGTAAAAAAATACGGTATTATACTAATGGTTCCTGGTTATGCTAAATGTACTTGCTGAAAGTTGATTGAAGTTCCTTTTTATATCAATATAAAAAGTATTCATTCTGTGGTGCAAGATTTTTGACATGTTTCACATTACCTAAAACCGTATTAAAAGTCATTAAAAAAAATTAAACGTTGGCTACTGGTTTCCATTTCTTAGATCAAACTTTCGAAAAATACAAGAGTAAACTTGGTTTATGCGAGTTACAAAAAAAATAAGATTTGCGCTCTTCTATTTTCTTACCAGTACTACTAATAACAGCATGTTTAATAACTATAATAAAACGTATAGTCAACAAAGTGCTGCGTCGACATTCACTCTCCATTTAACAATTTGCGAGCACCCTCTCTCACCAACCCTGGACCAAATATTGCTCGGTGGGACTTTATAAAAGTACCACCGCAATCAAAGGGTAGTATGTACATTTTACAAATTATTCTTATGCTAGTGGATGCCCATGGTTTCAGCCATTTTCTTTAATTTCAGGATTCGTTTCGTTTCGTTTTGTGCATCGAGTGGAAAAATTACTAGTTGTACAGAACAGTTCAAACGCCATAAACAAAGCTCAATTTCCCACCGTTGCTGTGGCACTGCCCGTGGCCCGTAACTAAGTTAGGGGCACAACAATTGACATGCATTAACAGCATTTCCTCCAGCGTCACGCATTTATCGCCCGGAAATTCCCGGAAATTCAATCGACTTTCCCAACAGCCCCGGATTAAGGGACACTTGCGATAAATTGCTAATAGAGTCATGATACACTCGGAATTGCAGCTTATTTGCATGTTTTATCAATGTCATTTAAGTTTATTGTGAGCCTTGTTTGAGTTAGTTGCAAATAAGTTACGCTTACGCTTAGTGTTGGCTTGTTGAATGAAAACTTTACTTATCGTGTATACATAAGTATGTATAATAGATCTATTGTTGATAGTGATAGCCCAACACAAAATAAAAAATTAAAAAAAAGAATTTAATGTGTTTGACCTAGGTAGGAGTGTAAGTTTAAAGGTTTTTTTTAGTTTTGCTATATTTAGTGTGTATTAATGTTTTTCATAAGCATATTTAATATCTACAAGGAGACCTGCTATAGTCGAACACAACTTAAGCACAATATTAGATATACATACATATGTACTAAAAAATCACTAAAGCATAAAAGATAAAGACAAGGTGCATTTTTTTTTTACAAAAGTCTAGCATTCCAAAAATCCCTTGTTGTTTATCTTGCAGCGGCAGAGTGCTAGCACCGCTTACAGGCCCTCGAGACGTGACGGAAGCCATGATCGCCATCACGCTGATCAATAAGGCTTTCTCAAATATTTGCACACGGAGAACATTAGTGGGCGGCGCGCGCAATATCACGAATGTGGCTGCGCGGGTGGAGTAGAGTAGGCGGTGAAGAGAGGTTTGTTTATGATTATTTAACAAAGATTGATTGTTTTTGTCTTTGATCATTATTCCCAATTTTTGTTTCGAGATAGGTATTTACCTTTTTATACTTTCGAGTTTTAAAGGTGCTATGATATTTTATAGTATTGGACAAGATCACATCAATTACATTAATGACACTTCTGTATGTATTAAATGTCATTGTAGTCAGAAAATATGCATACATCGCTTTTTATTATTAAGTACAGGATAATTTTGGTTTTTACTTAAAGTACCTACATACATGTCGAAGTCTATAATATAACTTGTTTCAACTATCTCAAATTCCTCAATATAATTCCATAATATAAACAACTCTAAAAGAAACTACAACAAGCAACAAAGCTTTCTCATACAGCCTACTCTCTACATTGTCGACACATAATGTATTTTGAAGACGCAACCGAAATGAGTGGCGCCACGAAGTCTGCGCGACGTCAGACGCAAGACATCCATCCAACTTAATGGCCCCACACTAAATGAGGGATTTCAAGATAAACTTTTATGGTCGGGAGATAGTCATCATCAATCAAATTAGGTAGAGTCACTGAGTTTGTGTTACGAGATTCGTTGTTCTTTTGCAAGTTTGACAATAATAATACTGAGGATTTCTAGCCCATGTTCCGTACATTAGAAAGGCTTTCATTTGGCAGAAAAATAGTTTGAAGGAACTTTCTCAGTACCAATGTACTGTAGTTTTAGTCATTCGTAATATTACTAAATTTACGTGTAATTGTCATTTGTGATACTTAAAATTAAGCCAACACCCTGTTTCCCCTAAACAATAGATTTTTTTTAAATAAATTAAAAAGAGTTTCGCAAACAATAAAATAAAGAAAAGTAAGTTTATTTTAGCTTTCTACATAATATGGGTTTAATTTTAACAACAGCCTGCCTGACATTAACCTCTAGTGTAGAATGTAGCACATTTGCGTAGAAGTCAAGTTTTCAAACGTTTACTTTTTCATTAAAAAATTCCTTTGAAATGTTGCACAAAACCGGAGAGAGAAATATCCCTCTCCGAACGTATAAATCCCATTGAATTCGCTCCACTAATTAAAACCTTGATTAGTTCCGTCGGAATACGTCAGAAATAATTAATCCGCCCAAAGTCAGACTGTTAATTTGGATACAAAACTGATACAGTGGTGTGTATAGAGTGTACTCAGTATTAAGTAGATTAAAATTTACATTGATGTATTTTATTAATCAGTGAAGTTGTTAAATTTATTGCTTGATAACAATTTAGTAATTTTGTTATGCTATAGTTCGCTGTCGATATTTAACATTCATTTCTAATCATAAAATATGGATAAAATTATTATGTGTTTATAAAAATAACTAAATTCTGAACACACTACTTACTCTGTTATTAAAATATAAAAAATCCATGGAGCTACATAGCAAACTAGAACAATTAAAAAACAACGCACTAATCTTTCCAATGTATTTCTATGATGACACATAATTGACTATAAGTACATTATTCGAACTAAATGATACCTTCATTTCAATGTCATAAATATGCCATAATATATTACTTATTTTAATATGTAATTCACAAAAAAACTTTATTTACAATAATAAAAGTAATAATTATTGTAAAAAAAAAATATTTTATATATAGTTTTATACTTGTATGCTATAAATAAATCATACAAAATATTCATCTGAGTCCACCATAAAATACAAAAAATGTACCATACCTAGATATGGAGCAAATACCACAGTAGGTAGGCACCGGTTGTAATTTCAGCAGTAGAAGTAGGATTAGACTGGCCCTCCGCCACAAAGTGTGGCTAAAATTAAATCCGCTGAGAGGACTTATTAATGACAAGTTCCCTTAATGAGGACGGAGGCTTGATTGGACGAAGCCAGATTGATTTCAATGGTGTTGGTACTGTACAGGTAAAGGGTATAAAAATTACATGTAAACTTTTTTTGTAATTTTTCAGAGGCCCTTAGGGCAGTTTAAATACTCTCGGCTCTAAAATTAGTCACTCACATACAAGCTTGCTTACTCAGTGTTCATGTATTTGTGTGTTATAATAAAATGTTTAACTATATATGGTTTCTTATAAATAAAATGTAAACTACTTTTAAATTATACCACGTAACGTTTTATCAGCACGGATTATGGCCAAGAGGTTTAGTTTTTAATTTACTTTCCAATTAGAAGCACATCTCAAGGGTGGTTTGAGTAATAAAGTTGTTGCAGAGTCGATCGCATGGCCTCGTAAAATGACCTAGTTTTCAGAAAAATATAAAATTACAAGCGGCGGTGCTTTCTAGCGATAAACCGAGATAAAAAGTATCTTATACAAGTGCTAGTTATCTCTTTATATTATTATTTAAGTATTTGATGAACTATAATTGTGTTACTAGTTATTAGAAATTAGAAGCAAAGTAGTATCTACGCACCGTAGACGGTCAACAAAATCTACGAACTGCCTACGAGATTTTCACAATTCATAAAATGTTTGTTGCATTGTGAATAGTTTTTGTAACTTTTTTTAAATAATGTATTATATAAAAACTTATAAAATCTTGCAGCTTTTTTTTTAATTTATATCGTAAATAAATTACGATTCAGCCTCATTCAGCTATAACTATTTAAATTGTACTTCTAGATAAAACATCTAAAACACTTTTACTTTAACTTGTGATACCAATTGAATTAATTTTAAACGCGAATACCATGATACCTACGTAATAATACATAATATTACTACAAATCTCCACCATACAAATATAAAAGTGCGTTTTACAATTATACTAAAATCAAATCTCCACCAGCGAACTAAACAACAGTTAGTGCACATTCTTCCACATTTTTCAAAGAAAGCTAATTATCTAACAACCGAACACAGACCACGAAATATGATTCACAAAAGTGTCTGTTTGGTTTGCCGGATTTATCTCAGCGGCCCCTCGGCGCCTCATCCAGGCGCCGCGCCGTCCCGTCGGGCAGACTTGCCGGCGACATGCCTATTGATCTACGGGGATGACGACAGTTTTATACGATAAACAGGGGAATAGAAATACAAAGATTTAGGCAAAATATCTGAGTAGGTAAAATTATTGTAAGGACAGTCTATCAGAGACTGTTCTTAGCAATTCAAATCCAGATATTTTATTTTATTTCTATTACAAAGGCCCTGCTTTATACTCCAAATTGAACATGAACATAATCTCCTTAACACTACAAGATATGTCTGTAAAAAGAAGATACTACCTGGCTACTAACATTGAACTACCTGGACACGGAATCACTAATAGAGTTCGTATCTTAACTACCAAATACTATTTGATACTACTCAAATACACAAATACTTTACATCACACACTACATAACATACATTCACACACCACCGTGTATTTAAGAGGCTATTAATTTTAACATACTTACTGAATAACTTCAATTTAATCTTACTTAATTAGGATATAAAATAGTGCTAAGAACATTTATGTATGGATAAAAAACTGTTAATATAAAATTGGTTGGGAGGTGCCAATAATTAAACCAATTATTTACACATAGCACAGCTGTAGCTCAGACTGACCGAGTCTTACAACACAGGCTTAGCCTAGTGTAGGACGCGGAATGCCTGCGCTAGACAGCAATAATTCTACTTATTTTGCCTTGCAACTCAAGTACATCATCTTTTGCTTGGCACCTACCAGCCCATTAAAATGTATGTCTAAACCTAAGGAAGAGCCTACACTCCACAATACAGGTAAATTACATCCTAGTGTGGAGTGTACGGAACAAAGTTTTATAAGTACTTACATTTTTGTTAAATAAAGTTATCTTTATCTTATTTTCAAATCAAGAGGAAAATTGTGCTTAATACACACATATCTGAATCTGTTTGTTGTCCGAAATAAAAACATTTTATTTATTTTTATTTTATTTATTTAATAGGATTTCTGTACCTAGATCTACAGTTAAAAATGTTGACGATGTCTTACTCAAGATATTGTGATTCTCAGTCCTTCTAGGAAGAACATTGCAAGATAATATTTACAATGTAGCAAACAGTCTTACATCATCGATCCAAAGATCTACGTGAAGTAGTCATGGATTCTTTCTCTATTAAACGAATAATTATTAATAGAAAAATGTTGACATTTAGGTAAATTATAAGCGTATGGATTAATAAACATTTTATTAGTTGGAGTGCAAAAACAATTAAGGCATTGAAATATAAGTTACATGTATCAAATGCGGCTATAGTTAACATAAAAAAATATATAATGTCTTCCGTTTTACTCTGCCCGGCCCAATCTGACACACATTGAGCCGAAGAAACTGCAAGACCAAGTTTTTCAAGTCACGGGTGTAATTTTCACTCCTTTGATACTGAAGACAAAATCGTATTTGAAGACTACGATTTATGAAGATATGAAGAAAGACCGCTTTATGAACAAAGTTATCGCAATAAACACGGCAATATACCCATATATTATAATAGACGTTACATAAAAAGTAGGAAGGTACTTTGAGCAACATATAACAATTTGGCTCGTCGCTCAAAATGGCTGGCTCTCGATCTATCGATCTCTGCTGGAGATGGTGGAAAACAGAGCTATTTGGGTCAAGAAGCTTGGCACGGATCACGATTTAGGTTACCCCCATTGCGTTAATGTTCGGTTTAAATTCAGGTCTGGGATCAAACTTTCACTCAATTACGTCACTGCACGTCATACTGCAAGGTGCAAACACAGCACAGGTACAGCCAATAAAACATTTTGTTTCATGTCATATCATGTTAAAATGTATTGTAACTATATGTAATATTTTTTTAGCACAATAAAAGCTTTTGTATTTAAAGCTTTTATATTTGTAAGTATCTAAAAAAGTAAGTTGTATAGTAAAGTGACAATAGCGTTTTTTCTACAGTTTACCTTGTCCTATCAAATATATAAAATATGCCTGTTAGCAATGCTTTGTTCACATTTAAATCTGAATATCAGAATTATGTTTGAATTTACTTATCGAGAGTGAATTGGTTTCTTCTAGGCAAGCGCGCTAGATCGTAGATAAAAGCGTCGCTTAACATCATAAGAGTTGTAGTCGAGCGTGCGCCTATCTAGTTTAAAAAAAGCTCAGCCATGGGACAACGTAAGAAAATCATATATCACAGACATATTATAGAAACTCTGATTATCGTGGTATCTTCAGTCCCACACCTCTAATTGGGCGTTCCTACCCACAACGGGCCACAAAAGGCAGCTCATTAAAATTTCAGACCCGCGGGCAAATACATTAACAAGCTGTAACTAAACACCCGACGTCAAACATTCAATGGTTAAACAGATTCACAATAGCTTTAGATAATCATGTAAAGTTATTGAAACGTCTATCAGATTAATATGTAATAAAATTGGATTGAGGATTAAACTAGGGGCTAAATAACAAAAACAAGACTTAATCTAATCATTGGGAAGCAAAATCTAGCGAGAATAAGATATTTTCTGTAGAGAAAATATCTTATTTATAAATAATTATAAATTATTATAATTATTATTTTTATATAAATCCATTGTTTGTAGAAACAATGGATTTTTATGTAGTAGGAATTGTCCAATCATAGCACGGAAGTCTGGATTCAGTTAAGAAAATCTTTAGAAAAGCCTAAAAATACTCTAACTGCTCCAACCCACTGTCAGATTGCAGCGTGCCAAGTAAACTGGCCGCATTACCACGCTGGACGGCAATGCTGATACGTTGAGCCAGAAAACGGCAAATAAGTTAAAATCGATTTTCAGATTGAAACTGTTTAGGAGGCAACACAGTGCATTCATGCACTAGCAGTAGTATCAAACACACATGCAAATATTATACGAAACTTGGACGTTTGAATGCCTAGCTATATTATTATTCTCAGTTTTAATCTAATTTGGAACATATGATGTGCATAGAAGTTCAAATTGATTATGTATATTATATTATATTAAATTCAACCTCTTTTTAAGAAGTCGGATTAAAACCAATGAATATCTACCAGTTACTGACGTAGTACAAGTTTGTTCGTTTGGCGATCAATAAATCAAAGCAATCATGTTATTACGCCCTCCTGGCGATCCTCAATAGAGCCTGATAGGACGGAAGGGAGATAATGTCATCAATAAAATACGACGAACATCTGAATATTAGAATAGAATCATAAAAGTGATCGCCGGAAATATAGGTTGGTTCAACCTGCCTGTAAATCGACTATGTTTAGAAATTGTGTTCTAAATATTGCCCCAAAAGTCTACAATCACTTGCCAAAATGTATAACTGACGTGTTATCCCTACAAGTCTTTAAGTATAAACTGAAATGTTTACTGCAAGCAAAGGCTTATTATACTCTTAAAGAATTCTTTAATGACTATGATATATGTAATGTAAGTACTTAGATTAATTGTTTTGCATGCCGATGGCTGAAATGTGGCGTTCTTAATTATAACTGACCTAAGACCTTTATGTACCCATCTTTCGCAGACAAATAAATGAATTTGAATTTGAATTTGCTATTATTGTCCTTTTGTATTTTTTTTTCGTGAAGAAAATGTAACTTCTTACAAATTTCAGTGCAAGGTGCATTTTAGTATGACAAAGCCTAAATTACCTATGTATTGATGGTAAATTTTGACAACGATATTTTGTAAACATCACTATTGTAATAAAAGTAACTCAAAGATATTAAAATGAGACAACTTATGTTATCATCATTTCTGTAAATTCCAAACTTTTTGTAAATTAAATGATTGCCATTTTAATTACAAAATTGACCAGACATAATAAAAGAAAGACCAGAAACAAATTTTCCCAAAACAGTTTAATAAATTTCCATTTTAAACATCATCGATTCAAGTGCAGTATAAAACAAAGCTGAGTCCGGAGCAATTAATTTGGGGCCGTTTTGTCCCAGCTCTGATAATTTGGGGCCCTGTTATGCCCTGACACCATAGGCCATATTACAAAGAGACTCCTATATTACATGTATATGCTGCTGTTATGTAACCGACGCGCGTTTGATGTTAGCTTATGCCACTTGTAATGTAAGCAACTAATCATATCACCAATTGTCCCTAAATTTGACGACTCCAATTTTTTTGGAATTCCCATGGATGTCCTCTAGACACATTGCTGTGATATTTTGCGGTTCTCACTTTAAATGTTAAGGTATCTTCTTTGTATTTTAAACATAAACTGGTGGTGTATTGTGCCTCTTATCAAATAAAATAAAAATAAATGAAATAAAATAAAAGACATTTATTTCAGGCCAAACCCATAGTTACTAAAACTAATTTGGACACTGCAAAAGTCAAGTTAACTAAAATTACTAATTAATAAACTATTTTTATAGATCGGTTGATTAACATATGTGTATAACACTTAGTTCAACTTTAATAGGCGTCTACCGCACGTTATGTCGGTGCTGGAAGCTGGTCCAATCCAGTAATTGTCGTAGACAATATTCAAATGGCGGAAACAATTAGCTTGAGTGCTGTACACTGTACGTTTTGTTCTAGCACGAGATAGGTACCTACAGTCTGCTATGAAATAGGGAGGAGTGATAATAAAGTGAAATGTGAAAATGTTTTTTTAATTGTACAAAACTTGGCTTTAAATGAAGGTATATGATACCACTAAAAGAGGTCGCAATTCTGTTTCAGTTTGTACTGCAGCAATCTTTTAACGTTATTAGTATAAAACATATTATAGATAATTATTTCAGGACATCATCATCATCACACAGCGCCATCTAGCAACACACTAAAATGCAATTTACATGATAATGTGTAATTAATTGAAACATCTTTATATTTTGCACTCGTTTTTGTTTTGTTATGACTACGATATATTATTGATATATAAACAAGAAGAAAAAGCAAAAACAGCGCAAGAAATTAAAGTTGAAGAAATTAAGTTTGAAGTATTTGGGTAAGAGGGAGGAGGCCTATACCCTACAGTGGGTATAGTCTCATTAGGCTGATGATGATATCTTGAAACAGATACGAATGCTAGTTTTTAATTTATTTATTTTCATATTACTCTTTCGTTTATCTCCCGTCCAGACGTTTTCTAATTGATAGCTCCTATAAATACACTTATACCCGTTACACCCCCCATTCTAAATCTCTTTTGTGTACTGCGATAACAGTACAAAGCCTGCTAATGTCTTTTAAGGACTTAGCGATTTAAACGGACTAAATAATGAAGCGGTACCCTTCCTCCCGTCGCTACGCAATTTATCAGCTTAGAGCTGGTTGCATGATATAGGTAGGTAGGTTTATTTATTTATTAGTGCACAGAACAGGCATTAGGCTAAAATACAAAAATCATCGTCATCAATTCAAATTGCAAGTGCTTTCTGATCTTTTGGTGCAGATTTTACTAACGCGTTATTCAAGTTTTTAATTTTATCTTGGTTTTAATTTATAAGTCAAAATGGTAAAATAATGCTAATGACAATAAACCATATTATGTGTGATCATTAGAGGGATGAGAATCCTTGTGTTAAGTAAGTTTATTCAAACCTTTCGTTGTCAGAGAAAGTCACTAGCAAATGTTCAAATTAGGAATTGGTCTTGTTTTTGTAATCACTTTGTTTATTAGAGTTACTTTTTACAATAGAAACCCGCGAATCACTTAGTAATATCCCTTTTTGGTTACTCTCAGTCTTGAACCACCGAGATACAGGCCCAGGCCTAGTTCGGGGTTCTCAAGAAACACACATTTACATTGTCTACATTAATCTAGTAATAAGTTATGTTAAGTAGTACCAGTGTTTTGTCAAATAAATATCTTTATTATTATAAATAAGGCCGAAATACACTAGATGCTTAGCAACAGATTTTTATAATTCAGAATGGTATAAATACATGACCTACATGCTGTGGACTGATGGCATAAGGTTTTCTGCGAAGCACGTGACCCTGCCAGATTAATTGTGCTTTAATCGAATTGGTGATTGCTGAATTAGTAAGCACACATACATATGTATGTACCTCCAATTGGAAAAACAAATCAGTATAAATACTTCTTAGATAACTTGAATTAAAATGAATAATAGAATCAGCAAAACATCTAAGTCAAATCAAACATTATTACTTCAATCGATCCATCGTCGGGATTCGTTCAATTCGAGTGGATATGCTGTAATGCGATTATTTGGGCGAGCGGGACGCAGTCGACTGCTCAGCGCTGATAACAAACACACACAACCGGATTTGTGTTGCAATAGATGGTTTCACTTGCTTTGTTAGTAGTTAGAAAGTAAGTTATAAGTCTTGAAGTCTAAGCGTGTATCCTTTTTTTGTTTGTTCCGTCTATACTTCCTCCAATAATAGCTGTACTGTAGTTTATAAAATCGGCAAATAATCTCACCTTTTTTGTTCATTTTCACAATATAAATAAACTAATAGATAATACCCAATACACATTTATATAATTTCTATATACATACAAAATGTATGATTGTGTCCAAAACAATATTATTTTTTGTAAAATTAAAAATGTTGATTCAATAAGTATTATGTGTATTATACGTACATTTCTTAATTTCAGAAAACCAGCGTAGGTAAAAGCAAATAGTTACAGTTAAACGATGAAAATTTTGGTAGTTTTTTGCATTGAGCAGTGATTTTGCTAACAAATAATATTACCAAACGATTCCTTTTGAGGCAAAATTAGGTTAAAATTGATTGATTAACTGATGTAAATCTCCGTAAGGTATATTATCTCCAATAATTTCCAATTATAAATAAATAATACAACGTCTTTGAAACTTCCAAGGACTATCCTGTCAAACAGACCGTGTTACTAAAACCAAAACTATATTCTACCCTCGTTGGCAAGATTTTGAAGTGTAGAGATAAATCCATGTTTATCTTTGTATGGTTTACGATTGGTTCCACTTGGTAGCTTTTATCCGACTACGCAGTGGAGCAGAGTGATCCGCTTGTTAGAAGGGATATGAAATTATAAGTATTGTCATTTCTAAGCTTTTTCTAGCTGCTTTATCCATAATATTTCAATACAAATTACATTATAGCTCAATATAGAAATACTCAATACATAAAACCAAAACTCATATCATAACAACACGTTTAACATAATGAATTTGAAAGAAAAAATAATCTTGTAAATGAGAGAGAAAAAGCAATAATAAATAATCACCAATAGATATTTAAAATAAAATCAAAACCTAAAAAATATTATATCTAGTAACATAATTAACAAGGCTATCGTGGCAGTGCATTTATTAGAGGCAACTATAAAAATGCCTTGTCTATATTTAGCTTGCTTGTTAGCGTCAAGATTGCAGAGCCCACAATTTAGTTTCACTGCAACTATTTCTCGGCTATCAATATTATCGTCAATCGTCTGACAGTCTGTTTACGAGATTTCGCTGAATTGTAGATATTAAATAAATAAATAAATAAATAAATATTTTCGGACATATCACACAGCGCCATCTAGCCCCATACTAAGCTTACGCTTGTATCATGGGTACTAGATAGCGGATATAATACATATATACTTTTTTTTTTTTTGTAAATACATACTTATTATACATAGAAACGACCAGACTCAACACAAATAATTACAAATTTTAATATGCATAATTATTTGTGTTATGCGGGAATCGAACCCGCACCCCTAGATTAGAAGGCAGAGCCACTACCAACTAAGCTAACAGAGCAAATTTTATTTCGTTTAAATATTATTTCAATATTATTCAAATTTCAAAAAATATTATTTCGTTTATTTGTTTCGGTAAGCTTTTGTTTCATATTTATAGAAAATGGCTTAAGAATGTTAATTGATCTGTGTTTTATTATTTAAAAATAACGTTAAATATAAAATAGTTAAAACACATGATGACACCTTCTTTCGGTTAATGCTTATGTCAAGTGGTTTTGTCTACTTTGTCTACTGTATGTGGATGACAATAAAATTATGTGAAACAAATTGAAAGTTTTTTCTATTTGGAGGTAAGGCCGATATATAAGAAGTAAAGCATACGTTTTTAATACATAAGTAAAAAAGTACATATGTAGTTTAACGCAAATTGATACATACTGTTTATATTTTGATGTTATGTATGGATTAAAAGCAGACACTGGACCCGCTAAGCTACACATGCTTTACTAATCCTATTTTTTTTACATTATATAGGCTCACGCTTGACTACAACTTGCCTGATGTTAAGCAACGTTGTAATCTACGATCTAGCGCGCTTGCCTAGAAGAAACCGGTTATATTCTAGCACAAAAAAGCATGCTTTGACTAAAACGTCTGTTGTGTGAGTATAGTTTAAGGATTATCATCCTTCTCTTAGGTACTATATATTAATTCCATGGTATGGTTTCAAGAAATGTCGTGAATGAATGTCTTGATTGTCAAGTTAAAGCGGACGAATGTCTGACTATAAAATGTAATCCCATTTAATAGAATAAAAACCTTATGAATGGATATGACTTACTTGAAGAGCAGTGGTTTGTTAGCGAACAGGCCGGAAGCCTTTTCCTTGGCGGCGGAGAGCCCCTGCATGGCGGCCTGGTATCCCACATCAAACTACACGATACCGCATCTGAGAACAATGGTATAATATTCACACAGTTGTTAAAAATATATATAGATATACGCTTTCTTAAAAACACCAGCACAGTACACAAATTGACATAAAATATGAAAACTAAAGCCTAAGATCTACAAGGTGTTGTAACTTTGATGATTCTGGGTATTTGATTCAGAAACTAATGAATTATTGCTTGTTTTTTTTTAATGCACTAATTGTGTTTTAGATTTATTTACTGAGGTATATTCATCAATCGTCTGCTTTCAATTTGCATGAGGCGCAGATTAATCTGTATTCTTAAAAATTGCATTTTTCCAGAAATCCATTAATATTTTTTATTAGATTTTGGAACTCCGGAACAATTTGATTATAATAATTGATCAAGTCTCCGACACTGTCAAGAACTGGATTGTCTTTTATTAGGGCCAGAGGTCAGCACCTCCGATTATGCAACATCAAGAGCATTACATAATATACCGAGGTCGGTACCTACTTATGTATAGCTATAGCTATACGACGTTATGTATACGTATAGACTATAGGCGCAAGGCTTGAGCGTAAAAATCAAATTACAAGCATCAAATCTGACAAAATTGATACAGAAATCAAAGCAAAATGTAATAGAAATTCAATTACTTACATTTTTGTGTTCCCTGGTGTGGCAGGAACGGCGTAGCGTCTGTGGCCCGTAGCACCCCGCACCGCTACGTCGCGTAGCTCCCTCGCCTCTACGGTGTAGCGCTACGGCTGCGCGCAGACCGCCCACCCATTGGCCGCACAGCCTGCTGATGTAGATAAACCGCCACCAATCACAGCCGCCGCTGTAAAGGGGCGGGGCTTTTCAGTTTTCAGAAAATTTTCAGAAGTACCCAAAATATGTAGGTAGCACCCCAACGATGTTTCCACATGAAATGGTTGAGGGAGAGACAAAGGGAAGCCTTAGCATGCACTCGCATAAGCATTCATAACTGATTTTAACGCATCATGCTTTGGTCTCGTGTGTCGCTTTTGAGTGACAAGTGTAGCCATCAGGACTTGGGACTTCTTTAGATCTCAATTTTTGTCTGAGTACGGTCACAAAAAATTTAGTAATAACGTCGCAACAGAGACGCAGGATAGTTTTTGATTTAAAATTAGAGTTATCAATTCTTTTTCCAATATTTTATTTTATTTTGGAAAATTTTAGTGATCTACACATTTTAGTGAGCCATAGTTTTAGACACTATCCTAATAGAATACAATATATTCATGTAATACATACTTAGAAGCAAAAGTCAATAGATTTAAGACCACAGTACCAACCTTACTCCATTTTTCTCAACATAATTTGCTACGATAAAACTAGCCCGACATTAATGCAAAGCGAATTTCCTGAGTCGTTTATCAAAAACGCTATCAAAGTGAGTCCCGGCGGCCGGCGAAGGATTGCGTAGAAAAGTCGAAACGGTCTGATGAGCAGATACTGATTCAAACGCGACGCTAGATGCCAATATGGAGGACGCAGAGGTACGAAAATCATACCAGAAAAATAAAATGAATGCACTGATTTTATATAAAAAAAATATTAATGGATATAAAATGACGTCTTCTTTTTTGACGATTCATCATCATCATCAGCCTGTTATCACCCACTGCTGAGCATAGGCCTCTCTTCTTATACGCCACTCGTCCCGGTCCTGCGCAGATTGAATCCAGGTGCTCCCTGCGGTTATTCTAATGCCGTCAGCCCACCGTATTGGGCGACCTCTGTTTGACAATTACAACAGTTAAAATTATACGTATGAAAAATCAAGCTAAATTGACAATTAAATAAATAAATAAATAAATATTTCAGGACATATCACACAGCGCCATCTAGCCCCATACTAAGCTTACGCTTGTATCATGGGTACTAGATAACGGATATAATACATGTATAGTTTTCGTTTGTAAATACATACTTATTATACATAGAAACGACCAGACTCAACACAAGTAATTACAAATTTCAATATTCATAATTACTTGTGTTATGCGGGAATCGAACCCGCACCCCTAGATTAGAAGGCAGAGTCACTACCAACTAAGCTAACGGAGCAGTCTTCCAGGAGCAGGATTCCAAAAGCAACAGTATATTTTATTCCAAAATCACGTGCACAAATTCACGGGCAGTAGTATAATAAAATAATAATAAATAAATATTTCAGGACATATCACACAGCGCCATCTAGCCCCATACTAAGCTTACGCTTGTATCATGGGTACTAGGTAACGGATATAATAATATATACTTTTCTTTTGTAAATACATACTTATTATACATAGAAACGACCAGACTATCATAATATAAGTACTTTCTTTAATTCTATATTCCTAAATTGTATATGGATGTAATTCCGAAATAAATGATTAACATAATATTGTATTCTATTCTATTAAAACAGCTTTACATTAAAACAATTTCTCACACAACGTCAGAATATATAGTAACTTTGTAACCTACATAAGTCATCCCTCATTCCCATTCGCTTACCGCATCCATTCCATATAAATCAGTGCGTGGAGCCCGGCGGCGCTCGGTGAAGCGCGGAAACTTCATTTGCGAGCGCTTCTGTCCGTGAAATGAACCCGATATTGCAGTGTGTCAGCAAACCTACTGAGGGGAGTATTGTTTTAATGGGGATTTAATGGACGGTTTTGAATAAATACCGTTGTAATACAATAATAATGCTAGGATAGAAAAAAACCTTGGCATAAGACAAACAAAGAAAGATTTAATGAAGAAATATTTCGTCAAATTTCTTGACATGGGACCAGAATTACATAATATGTATTCAAGTATTTTTTGTTGTATTAGGACAGTGAATGTACTTGAATAAACTTACAAGATGCAGGCTGTTGTGACTTTGATTAACCGCTTTACTTTTAACGAATTGAAACCGATTAATTTTAGTTTTTTAGCATTTTAGTTATAAGTAATTGTAGTAAATACAAACATGATTTGCGAGCGCTGCTGTCTGTGAAATGAACCCAGTCGATATTGCACGGAGAGCTGTGTCAGCACACTGACTAGAGAGGATGAAATATTTTTGTAATGCGAATTTAATGGTCGATTTTGAATGAGTACCTTTCACTACAAGCAGAATCTGAGGATAAATACGTACAGGACGTATTAATTTAATTGTATTATTCCGTAAAATTTTATTTCGATAGGATGTGTAGATACTCAAGTCATCGATCAATACGACTCGACTATTAAAGCTATCTCTGGTTGGTTAGCACATTTTTCAACTTTACATAACAACAGTTTTTATATGTATATGTATTTTGTCAAAATTCGTGACGATAGCACCAGTAATATAAATAGTATATATTAATCATAATATGAACTCATGACAACGTCAACTTCACAAACTCAATGATAGTATATACTAACAAGATGCAGGCCGATGTGACTAGACTATTACAACTAAATCCGGTCGTTCAGCATACTTTTCAATATTTTTTAAGAAAATACAAGCTTCATTTGAGAGCTCTTCTGTGCGTGAAATGAACCCAACCGATATTGCACAGATAGCTGTGTCAGCAAACTGACTAGAGGGGATGAAGTATTGTTTTAATTTGAATTTAAAAACTTGAGCGTGGCACAACCGACACAATAAGTTGCTTTTTTAATTAATGAAGAAAAGTATGTAATTTCATAATATACAACCAAAACTAACTAATGTAAATTGAATACCAGAATAGTGGACTGAAGTTTTCCATAATTTATACTCCGTTAACAAAGTGAAGTTTATTGCATATGAGATCAAGCCCTAGATGTGAGTCCAAAATTTTGATGTGCAATGTTCAGTTATTTAGTTTATACAATATTTTGTCAGTTTCGCGCATTGATAGTTTCGACAACGAGAGAATTAACTATGTTTAGTTAAATCTTAATAAGGTATGCAGACTGCCAGCCTTCACTAGTTGGAGAGGCACCATAAGAAGAAGAAAAACTTAAATCTTGCTGCATTAAATGTATGAAAATAGAAAAATAAGTTCCTTCTTTTTATTGTTTATTTTTCGGATACTAATAATGTTATTTACTTTCTCTTTTGCTTCTAATTTTGACCGGATGCAGGCCCTTAGTTAAACGTTTACAAAGAGTCATCGTAACGTGCTGACGTCAACACGTGTTTCGCCCCAGAATCGAGATCGTCAGGGCCTCGCCGACGGCGCGTGCTCGAACGAAGGACTCTACAAATATCGGCTTTTATTAGACTCTTCAGATCAAAAAGGCATGAAACAATGCTGATAGCATCAAAAATGCTATTAATAAACGATTATATAGAATATTTGGCATGGCCTTTATTAATATCACATCATGCTTCTGATCTATTAAGAACATTGACCATAAAAAGTTTTAGCTATACAGTATACATATATATTTTCAAAAATTAAGAATGTAATACATGGTGCATGCATTTCATTCATATCCAAAAACTATTTGATTTGTAAATTTTGATTTGATATTGACATGAATTTAATGAAGAAGAAGAACGCTGGCTGGTTCCTTGCGCAAAGGATTTCTATAGCAATCCAGCGTGGGAATGCAGCCAGCGTCCTTGGCTCCATACCACATGTAGATTGTTTAAATTTAGTTTAGATGTAAATACTCTTTTTTAGTTCTATTAGTGTTAATATGTGTAAATATTTTTTCTTATTATTTTAATAAATAAATTATTATTTAATGAAGTCTCAGATTCATTGATTTTTATCACAAAAATCCTCAGCAATGTTGATTGATAGCATAATAATTACTAAATAATAAGTAACGATAATTTAAAACAATTGAAATGGTGAAACAAAGTTAACGACGAACGGACGGCAAAGCTTTGGAACACTTTACCAGAAGCTGTGTTTCCTGCGAACTACAATCCAGGGGTTTTCAAATCTAGAGTTAATAGGTATCTTCTAGGTAAACGTGTTACACCCTAGGCTGCAGCAATGCTTAACATCAGGCAGGCTGTAGTCAAACGTAAACCTATCCCAAGTAAAAAACAAACCCTAATATTTTATATGTGAAGACAATTTTTATTTAATACGATGTAAAATACCTCCCTTTAGCAGTGGGCTGGAGCACTTAGACTATCTTTAGGCTTTTCTAAAGATTTTCTAAACGCCCCTCCTTTTTATGTTGTAGTTTGAAGTAGTATGTTTAGTTTTTTTCCCTTTGTTTTCATGTATTATTATTGTAAATAAAGAGTTTTACTTATTATTTTAGAATATATTATGTAAAATTAAAATAAAGTATTATAAAATGAAAAAAAAAACATATTAATTTTGGCATTTATTATTATTTTTACTGGCCAAATCTTTATTGCAATTTATATTTCTAACCCCATTTGAGACATTGTACCTTTCCCCGGAAATAGCCACTCGCACTACCGCCTCAGTCAGCCACTCTGCTTTCCATCAACCACTTGAGATGTGGCGATACAAGTCCATTAACATATTTGAACATTTGTAATCAAACATATGCGTACACAAATATTATAAAGGCGAAACTTTGTTAATGAATGTTTGGTACTTATGCGACTCAACTGATTCCGAAGAAAATTTGATATAGAGCTGGGTTAGACTCTCTTGTATGTACTAACACACTAGCTATACCTGCGAATTCGTCCGCATGGTATAGATGTTTTGGGCATTAATTCCTTGAATTTTGAACCGTTTTTGCAGCGCACGTAACGGAAGCCCTCAAGGATGAATATTTTTTTCCCGTTTTTTCCACATTTTCCATTGTTTCTTCGCTCCTATTAGTTGCAGCGTGATATTATATAGCCTAAAGCCTTCCTCGATAAATGGTCTATTCAACACAAAAATATTTTTTCAAATCGCACCAGTAGTTCCTGAGATTAGCGCGTTCATAAAAACAAACAAACAAACTCTTCAGCTTTATAATATTATATTAGTATAGATAAGTTATTTTTATCCCGGGCTTAGCTCAATTTTGTTCGTTAGCTACACATGCTATCGCTTCACTCTGCTACTTTAGCTGCCATCAACCACTTCAGATGTAGCGATGCAAGACAAGGAAAACATTTTAACAGCTTTCCATGAACAAATATTAGAATATTAGAATAAATATTATATTATTATACATGAACAATTGCATATTCATAAATGTTATGCAATACTTTGATGTATCTCCATGTATACATCAACAATATTATTTTCATCCCACCATCTCGGAAAGAGTATTTTTACTCGATACTAGACTAGATAAAGTAAATTGAATTTAGAACATCGTGCGCACTAAGCTTTTGAATTAAAAAAATCATTAAACCTATTTACTGCTACCTCTGTGGTGCCGAATATATCACACAACTTTTTTTAAATTTGTTAAAAACTCAGACTCGGAACCTTCTATATAAAAAAATAATATATAACGTCGGAAATTTGGCTTAGAAATATTAGTCATTAAGACTTGATCACCATTATCGATTGTTGTTTAGTCGGAAGTAGCCACTCGTGCTATCGCCTCACTTAGACACTCTGCCTTCCATTAAACACTTCAGATGTTACGATGCGACACATTTACACAATAGATAAACATTTTTATACATAATTTGTCAGATTTCATTTGTAGGTCCCGGCTGTTTGTCTAGTACGGCAGTCTTTATGTCATGTCAGAGGCTCTTAGGGCGGCTTGACAAACTCTTGACACCCAAGTTGGCCACTCTCATGCGATAAGAAGAAGAAGAAGAGTTATATGTCACATTACAATATTAATTACAATACAATAATAAAAACTTATTACAACTAATAACCATCATTAAAATTGAAAATAATTAATTTAAATAATCAATTTGATGATGAACAAACATTTATATATTGTATAATCCCACAAAAAATATAAAGGAAAAACTTTGTGAGTGTATGTTCTTCCCTTTTTCACGCTTAAACAGCTCCAAAGATTTGATTTAAATTTAGTATAGACCTAGGTTAGACTTTTGTTTAATACACAAATTATTATTTATTATTTAGTGTCCCTTTTTATATTATAGTTAGAAGTAGTATGGTTAGTTTTTCTTTCCTTGTTTTTATATTTTATTATTGGAAATAAACCAGTTATAGTAGTTATTTTCATGTAGTTCAATTTACTTTTGTTCGCCATTGTCGATTGTATCGATTGTTGTTTAGTCGGAAGTAGCCACTCGTGCTATCGCCTCACTCTGCCTTCCATCAACCACTTCAGATGTTACGATGCGAAACAATGCCACTTACAACATCAGATATATGTATAACTAGCTGAACGCGCGCCGTTTCTCGCATTGGTGAATTGTTTTCGAACATTTTGAATGTAAATATAAACAAAGATAAAAATTCTCTCTAAAATTTTTAAGTCCGATTAAAAAGAGGGTTAGAAAATAGAGTATATCCGTTTATCTTAAGTATGTTTGTGATATTATGGCCCAAACGGATCAATCGGTTTTAATTAAGTTTTTTTGTTTGAAAGTGATAATTTTTGGCGACATTTTGTATGAATGGCATAATTCAAATTTCTGACTAATGGAAGAGGCGCAGACTCCTATATTTTGCAGCGTGCAAGACAATTTAATATATGAAAAGTGAGAATTGTAGCCTAAAATATAAACAAATACTTAAAGCTATTTTCATCAAGCTTCCGAATTCAACATCTAAAGTATTATAATTGTTTTTCATAATTTTTGGTCAACATTTTTTTTACAAAATGGTGACAATGATTAAGCTCAAAAGTAATGTGTTTGCTGGCTTTTGTATTTATGAGTGGTTTGTGGGCTTTTTTATTGAAATTTGTAATTTTTTTTAGTAAAATTTACAATAAACATATTTATATTTTGAAACACTAGATAGAGTTAGATAAACTCTTTAAAGAGTTAGATAAACTCTTTAAAGAGTTAGATAAACTCTTTAAAGAGTTAAGCCTGAGGCACAATCAAATCTTTGTAGCTAATCTCTACGATTGCTACGATGACTCTACGCCTCTACGAATTATTTCTCTGTACAAAATGCCGAAGAGAGTATTATTATTGCATATATTATACAAATAAATATTGTTATGATTTTCTTAGTCACCTTAATTTTGTACTTCACAATTTTGTTATTAAGTATTTCATCGGATTTAACAAAAAAGAAATCGAAATTGTTTATCATCATTGCTTAAATTGCTCATCATCATCATCCACAGCCTTCTCTATTCCACTGCTGGGCATAGGCCTTTCTTTGAGTGTGCCAGCTGCGTCGATCTTGTGCAGACCTCATCCAAATTGTTACCTTAAACTAAATGTTATCTCATAATTTGAACGTTTTAAGACCAATTTCTTCACCACAAAAACGTCGTTCTACTAAAATATATTTAATTCATATCCCAAAATCACCATTCAGTGACACCTCATAGTTCGTCCATTGCTACCTTTTTCCGAACGATTGCGTTCATCGCTACCTGGGGGAAACACTCCTCTCTTTCCCACCTAATACTTTCCACCTATCTGCATCCCCCTCTAACCTGCTATTTATGACTTATTAACTCCTCAAAGGTGTCATGGCAACTCTCCCGCGCCGCCTCGACGGTTTAATATAGAAAATTGTGAACTCACGCGAAAATAACTAAGATACAGTTTATTAAATTTCGCTCAGCGGTAATCGCTCTTGATAAGGACGGTTGAGTAAATCTGATGGATTTATTTATAGGACTGTGGACGTAGTGGTCGCTTATATTGAGTTAACGCTTGATTATTTATTGATAATACTTATTATAAAATAAAAAATACTTGAATTTGTTTTAATCTATTATGTTTTTGTGTTGTTTTAATGAAACTGGCCATATCCCGACTTGACAATAAACGTCTTTGACCAGAATGCAAATAATCTATTCATAATTTAAATAAGTTAAATCTTATTTATAAGTAAGAATTTAGCGAGATATATTATTTATCGAATAACATTTTTGTTGAAGTAGACTTCATATCGAACTACTTTTTCATCAAAATATTTAATATTAAGAGATAAAAAGTAGGACACCGGCGAATTATGGTCAAATGAAATCAATCCAAACCCTTTCCATATAAAAACCTAAAAACCACACAGAAAAATCGGCTTCCACAGCAACTAGTTGAGAAATAAATCAAATACATTTACAAAAACGTTCCAATACATCTAAAATCCCGGCATCCGTATCCTCCGGTGGCGTATCTTGATGTTTGCCCACCGATCGCTCCTCGGGGAGGGCGCACAAAGCAATAAAATTTACCCTAAACCCTCGATATTTGTTGAGAACTGGATTGAAAATACTCTACTTATCGAGAGGAGAAATATTAAATTTTGCTCCCGGAGCTCTGTTTTGCATAGTTGTTGTAGATTTGATGATTCACTGTTTTAATTTTTTATGCTTTTGGAAATAACTGACATAAGAATTCTAGATAGAATCTATGATAATATTTTGTTTTATATAAATGTATCTAAATTCAAATCAATTACTGAGTAACAATGTCTTGCTAAAGAGCTAAATATTTACATAGCTATTTTGTATTTCATTGATCTATATTTTATTGTCTTTGATTTGTATTATGAAAATAAATATGTCACATGAAGCCTGATAAATGATGGGAGCCTCTTTTAAAAGTAATTAAAAGAGTAAAAACATGCAAAACAGTCGTCATCGATACCAAATCAATACACAGCACCGTTACTTTTACAACCCTAGCCTAGTATGCTAGACTCTTCACTCCTAAGCCGAACATCCATAGCAACAAACGCAATTGAACAATTCTACATCTGTATAACTATAGAGAATGTTAATGATGATTCAGGTAAAGTAGGCGGGGCCCAACAAAGCCCCGCCCCTGGCTTCCATTGTCTCCCAAATTGAATAAATTAGAGCTAAATTTAATAACTCTATTAGCGTTGATGCAAACAACTTTTGACGTTATAGTTTAGCATGGTTTGGGGGTCGGGGATTCGATTAAATTCTTTCGTTGGGGATGAAAAAACTGTCTGGGATGATTATGCTCTGATTTTACTTGGAAATTTATTAGGACTCTACTTTTAGTATCTATAAATATATAGAATCGTATTTTACATAAAATTATGTAGTTATTTTTTTACTACAATCTTAGAATCTTTTCCTTAAATTCAATTCCTAATTCTTATTATACTGCAGCTTTATGCTTACTTAATTAGTTGTATGAACGTTTAAATTTCTAAAAAAATATCGCATGCCCTCATTTTTATAAGATATTAGAGTATATTTTTAATTTAATTAATTCCATAGTAAAAAAAACAAGAGAACAAAGAGAGGTTTTAATAAAAATAAAAACTAAGCGAATACCGTTTTTAAAAATTCTATTGATTCAACAAATGCAATAGATTTAATGTGAAATTAAATAGTTTTAAGTGTGAGTCGAATAAAAGATGAGAATACGTTTTAAAATGCATAGATATTTTTTTTTATAAATTTAAAGTATGCCTTGTTAAAGAATGCATAAGCTCATTCCAATATACCTCACAGCGCTTATAATATACACTTGAATTTAACAATTGGATGAATTTATGCAAATAAAGATACATTTGAAACTGATTCTCTGTCTTCAATAAATAATTTCAATAATAGGCACGTTTAACGAAAACACCTAGTAAATTTCTATTTAACCACACAATTTGCCTTTTATTAACCAATATTAGATTTTTGCTGTTTTATGACAACAGTGATAAAGAACCGATATGAATAACTTAAAGTTGTCATAGGAGAGTAGCAGTACTTAGTAATTTAAATTCAAATTTATTTATTGGTGTACAATAAAGTACATGCAAGAGGTGGCGGCTCCACGTACCAAACTAGGCATTAGCCTGTATCTTGCTTAGCCTTCCGGTTAAGAATATTGTTTGAGTATATATATAGGTATAAATAAAACTCAAAGGTGACTGACTGATATAGTGATCAATCAACGCACAGCCCAAACCACTGGACGGGTTGGGCTGAAATTTGGAATAAAGGTAGATGTTATGACGTAGACATCCGCTAAAAAAGGATTTTCGAAAATGTCACTTTTAAAGTGGGGAAATAGGGGATGCTAGTTTTACTTCTTAACGCGAGTGAAGCCGCGAGCACCTACTTGTATGTTACATACAATTTATTTAGCGCAATCATATAAATTTTGAATGTAATTAATCTTGAATTAATTTATACTTAGGCCCGCTGTCACTACGATTTTCAAACACATTTTGCGACCAAATTACTTAAAAAATGTCTAAATGAATCGTTGAAGAAAGGCCAGTATTTATCTGTTTTACACGATTAACACCGCTAAATACTAATGGTTGAATACGAACTCCTAAATTAATAAAGCTGCGCCTAGACTAGCGTTTGCTTAGTGTGGGGCTAGATGGCGCTGTGTGTAATGTCCCGGAATATTTTTTTATTTATTTATTTTTACATGCATTGTATTAAGTTAAGATTTTTTAGATAGCTTTTCTATGCAAATGACATTATTAATGTTTAAAAATAAGCCAGCCAATACTTTGCATGCACAGGCGGAATCAAAATTTATATAAATTACTTTGCAAAAAAAAATTACGTTACAAATACACAAAGTATCAAAAATATTTTTAAAATATTGCTTACCTTATAAATAACTCTGTGATTTTTAATTTAACTCCGACGACAATTATTGTTTTTATTACCTAATCTAATTCTAAAACCTTAAAATTGAAATTGATAGACACTTTTTTTTTTCTACGAAGATATGTGATTATAGATACTACGCCAATTTATACTATATTTATATATGAATAAGATATATTTTATTTTGATTTGATATGTTTTGTATTGATATTCATTAGAGTTGTTGTTTTTGTAACAATAGACTCTAAATTTCAATACCTAATCTAATTTAATATGTGATTTAGATACGTATTCGATTATTTGATTTAAATATGCATAAAATTTTCGCCGGGAGCGCATCACTATTAGGGTCCAACGTCAACAAAAAGTCTGCAACAAGTTCTCTTTTTAAATCACTCAAAATATAAATAAAATTCACAATGATAGCATTTTTATTTTATCAACCGATAAAAACAAGAACCATTTTCTTTCGTTTCACCAAACCTCCAAAAAGTTTACGTCGATAAAATCAGCAACAAAACTCGCAATAGTGTGGTCTGTGGTGTGGTGAACTTTTTAATTTGTATTCCTTTTTCAAATTTGTCTATTTTGTAGTAAACTCGTCGATACCAGCAGTAACAGAAAAGAGATTCCGTAACAATGGAATAAACTTTTTAAATTCTTGTTGTATTTTCAAATTTGTTTTGTTATTTCCAGAGAGGGTGTACCCCAGCAGTGATGCGCTCCCGGCTAGCGCTCCACGTGACTGCCGGCGCGGCGCCGCGTGTTTACATCCCCTCCCGCGACCGATACCAGCCTTATCGGGAAACGTGCAAACTCCTTTGTCTGATACTATTCTAATGTTATTGGCGCTGTTATGTTGGCAATGATATTAACATTTATAGGCTCCAATTGGCTCCAATTTGTGGTTTATTGGCGATTTCGAAGGACTTAGTCAATTTTTATATTTGGCTCATGAATTTGGATAATGATAGTATAAGTGGATTAATTATCTACAAAATCTTTTTTATCATTTAGGTTTAGTTGAGAGTTTTAAAATATACCTACAAATTTGCGTAGCATTAAAAATACGAACAACATCTTATGATGCGATTATATTTAGGTAACTTGTTTTTATTATTTTAGTATCCATAACTATAGCAGTATTTAATAATAACATATTAATTTCGCAAGTCACACATTACTATTACTAGGAATTTACACATGTTTTTTTTTCATTTCCACCACGTATATAACCACATAATACAAAAATCTCTCAAACAAATATGAAATGAAAACATTTATCAACTAAACAGTTTGGTGGGGAACAAAGTGTCCATTCCTCATGAGAGCCGCTCGCGTGGAAACTGAGATAAGAAGCTTTGCACCATAAAAACGGTATTTGCCGGAGCAAGCGGAGCAGGGGCAAACAGTAAGCTTGCGTAATAGTTATTGCTTGGGATTTGGTGATCGGTATTTTCAGTTATATTAAGTTAGTGAACAAGTTTTTAATATTTCACATTTATATAGGTTCTCTGGTAACTAACTAGCTTTAGATTATACTAGCTGTGCGCGCGACTTCGTCCGAGTGGAATAGTTATTTTGGGCATCGTATTTATTTTTGCAAACTACCTCTTTAGCTTTATAAATTATAGCTGTTACCCACGACTTGAACCGTTTTCGCAGCTCAAGTAACGGAAGCTCTCTAAAGATGAATAATTTTCCCCGTTTTTTCCACATTTTCATTGTTTCTTCGCTCCTATTAGTTGCAGCGTGATGTAATATAGCCTAAAGCCTTCCTCGATAAATGGTCTATTCAACACAAAAAGAGTTTTTCAATTCACATTAGTAGTTCCTGAGATTAGCGCGTTCAAACAAACAAACAAACTCTTCAGCTTTATAATACATATTAGTATAGATTTATATTAGCAGCATTGGCAATACAAGCAACTTAATTACATATATTTATTGAGGTTATAAATTCGCTATCTACAAATTTGCTTCAACATGTGTTACCCTGTAGAAAATTGAAAGAAAACTCTGATTTATAGGTCTGCTGGATTTTTCTCCATGCGATGATGCTGTTAAAAATCATTTTTAAAATATTAGATGTTATTATTTGATTTATATGTATATTTGAGCTCATAATACTGTAAGTTAATTATAGCAAACAGCAATAGATTGAGTATGTGTATATTGTGTATACATTCATTCAAAATTTAAGAGCGAAGTTATTTTCGCCTTGCGCCTTTTTCCTTGATTTTTCGTCAATTCCTTGACCTCTTGACGACATGACGCTTGCTTTCTCTTTGATTTAATCGATATATGTCCTTCTTGACCTTCTTCTTCCTCTCGTGCATCTAATTTCCCCTCGATAATGGTTTTAACTAAGCATTTATTTGGTACCTTCGTAACCAAACAATTGCAGTACAGTAATTCGAGTGTGGCTCAGTGGTTCCAGTGTCTGCTTTTCATCCAGACGCATCCTGGTTCGAATCCGCCCTACACCAATGACTTGTATTTTCAAGTTATGTGTGGATTTGCACTCGCTTAACGGTGAAGGAAAACATCGTGAGGAAACCGACATGTTTGAGGACCACAATATCCGAGGACATGCGTCTTCCGTGGAAGGACCTGGGCGCCCACCACGATGTATCTGCCCAAGAAAACTCCCCTAATGAATTAATTCTGCGGGGAGTAACGACCCTCAGTCATGAGGAAATACGACTCGAAGAGAGAGAATTCGGATAGATTAAAAAGCACCAACATGTCATTTAGCTACCATGAAACAGATTTAACCATTATTACCTATAATTAACCTGCTAATGGTGTTTCACCATAAACATGGAACGATGTTACTTCTGGGACACGCAACACATAATTATCTTTATCACAGAAATCTAAATGCATTTAGTGACTTTTTGCATTATTCACACATAATGCTAGGAACATTAAAATAAAGTATACATTTTATTTACTTGAGTCGGCCATATTAAAATAGGTATCTATTTTTTACAGCTTGTAGAGAAAAATAAATTATTTTTGCAGGCTTTTGAAAGCATATGTACATCTTTCTGGCAATAAATCAATTATTTCTGCACTACCAATGCGCCATTATAGCAATTGGTCCAAGATTAAAATTGGACTATCTTATTAATAAATATTGAATAATAAATGCAATTTAATTCAAATCGTTTCATTAGTTTTAGCGTGGATATGGAATAAACATACATACTCAAACACTAACAAAACTTTCTATTTTGTAATTATTGTTGTGACAAGGAATAGCATAATACAAAATCGTAATTTAGTAAATGGTTTTCTAATGAAATTGTGGCACAATAGGAAACCTTTGGTGTGATTAAAAGTTAAAGTTACCGCAACCCTTTTTTGTGTCACGCTGCGACAAAAATTACGATGTTTTTTCCTGATTAAACATTATTTTTGATTAAAAGTTTTATGTATGTAGATTATTCTAATAGGATAAAAATTTCATAATTTTAGCAAGTTAGAAGGAATAAAAAAAATTGCGTGTTTTATTTTTATATAGGTATTATGGTTTTATCAAAGATTTATCACTTGCAATTTTTCCTTTACTATATAAATATCTATTTAACATTTTGAAATAGTAACTTAACAGCAGTAATTTTAACTTTCCGTATATTAATAACAAATAACACAAAAACCACGAAATAAAATTGCCTCTAAAATTATATCCCAATATAAACTGTCCACTGTATTGTATCCAAGGATTTTTTTATATCATCCCTCTCTTTCCTTCATTGTATCTAGAAGATAAAGATGACATATAATGATAATTTGATTAACATTTATTCTCTTGACATTTATGTGACAAGGAATTTCTTTTCAATGTATCATCATAGCTATATTTAAATAACGTGTTTGTATTTTTAATCATAACAATGTCTGTAAGCCCACACGGGCAGCGGCTAGAGAACTATCCTGCCCTATAACATGTCTAGCCCCTAGATTATGTTATAAGTTTTTATGAACACCTGTTAAACCTACCTAGTTGCCTGACAATAAATTTCATTTCATTTCATTTAATTTCACTGCTGAGCATTGGCCTCTCTTCACGCCACTCGTGACTCCACGCCACTAGTGTCCTGTGCAGATTTTTTTTATCTGGTTTCACTGTTTTCAGTAGGTATTGACTGATTTTCACGCCTAAATACTACAATAGTTTACATACATAAATTAGCAATGAACTACCCAATAGGCAGAGTATTTAATAACAAATATATAGTAATAGCAAGAATGAAAATCTATATAAGATTTCTACTAAAATAAAAACGCAGTTAGAATCTTTAGGAAAACCTAAATATAGTTCAAGTAAACTCAGGCCACAAATTTTATTCCATGATTTAAATGTTACCAAAAATTTCTTAGGTGTTCCCTTTAAATTTGTAAATCATAGTTATAGACAGACAATAGGGTCCATAACGAGAGGTTCTCCAGTCCCAGGTAAGCCCCACCTAACGAGGCATCACAAGTCACTTCAAAGTGCGTCAATTATACCAGCTTAGGATATAAGCGGCTTTGCACTGAAGTTTTGCCCACGGCAGTGGTTGGTCCTTTAGAAACTTGCTAGATAGGTATGTATTGTACATATATGTGGCATTATTTATTTATTTTACCTATGTATAAAACTAGACCATAAAAATTAGCGACGTTTATTTTTTTACTAGCTGTGCCCGCGACTTCGTCCGCGTGGAATAGTTATTTTTGGGCACCATATTTATTTTTGCAAACAACATCTTCAGCTTTATAAATTATAGCTGTCACCCACGATTTGAACCGTTTTCGCAGCGCACGCAACGGAAGCCCTCAAAGATGAATAATTTTTCCTGTTTTTTCCACATTTTCCATTGTTTTTTCGCTCCTATTAGTTGCAGCATGATGTTATACCTATAGCCTAAAGCCTTCCTCGATAAATGTTCACATTCACAGAGAATTTTTCAATTCGCACTAGTAGTTCCTGAGATTAGTGCGTTCAAACAAACAAACAAACTTCTCAGCTTTATAATATTAGTATAAATTAAGAGCGATTAAAACATCACAACTAAAATACTTGATTCATTACTTACTTTAATCAAGTTACTTTTCAAATAATAACAAACCCATATTCGTCAAACTTTCTCTAGGATTAATTTTGCACCAAAGTACAGTTCCAAACAGCCATCAATACAAAAAATGATACTCCATTCAAACTGGGAGCCTTATTAGGAGTTATTAAATCCATTCTAAAAGTGCTTTGAAAACATCGCTAAAGGGCCCGCGGACAAATTATTAATATCAACCAGTATTCATCACTATGGCAGCCTCCATGAATGGTATCAGAGTATAATCTCGACGGGGATGCCATACAAAATTCAAGCAGTATGGTCCACTTTTTTAATGAAATACAACCACTATTAATTATGTTATTTTTGTGAAATATATATATTCTTGGCCAGCACCGCCTCTTGATTCGGGTTAAAAAGTAGCCTACTTGCTAACATCCTACATATATCTATTTCTGTGCCAAATTTCACACAAATCAATACAGTTAGTTGCTAGAACATGAAGATGTGCAAATATGCACATAAAGTACACGTTTAGTAATAAATACTTTCGTTAAATGTTAGCGTGTAATTTTAAAGAATGATGTATACACTAAATTAATATTCAAATAAACCATCGCAGTATTTGGTATACTTAGGTACCTATTATAATAGATTAATTAAAGCTACTATCCCAATACAACTAATTCAAATGTGGTTCATTACTTTCTTTATTATTTACCACGTTTACTCTCTATGTTAATATGTAGTAGGGTAGTGTGGGTAGGTTTTTTTGGCTCCTTCTATTTCCTTATTACTTACCCATACTGTCCAACCACAATATTGAGTCCCAATATAAAAAATACTGCAGGAAAAAGGGGAGGTGTAGAAAAATACAGGGGTTGGGGGGGCAGGAACAACGGCCTCGTTACGCCGTTTCCGGCGGAAGTCGCGTCGATGCATTGTCGTGAGGGTGGACAATGTTTATATCATCATCGTAAATATTAATATGCTCGCTGGACCATATTTGTATCGCCACGGTGATTTGTTAGCTGGCGCTGTGTGGGCGATTAATCAGAGAATTGATTGGAGTCGAGCTGTGTGTTTCTGTTACCGAGTTATCTCGTGTGTTACATAATTTACGCGGAAATGGGAATATACTAAGTTATAATAATACTTCTAACCGTTTCGACTATGTCAACCACTTCTTACATAATAATTTGAGCGTAGCTTGTATGATATAGGTACATTAAGTAATTGATTAAATTGATTAATTTTCGTCTATTGAGATTTCTCTCTCTCTCTCTGAGTCGTATTTCCTCATGACTGAGGGTCGTGACTCCCCCGCAGAACTTATTCGTTAGGGGAGTTCTCTTGGGCAGATACATCGTGGTGGGCGCCCAGGTCCTTCCACGGAAGACACATGTCCTCGGATATTGTGGTCCTCAAACATGTCGGTTTCCTCACGATGTTTTCCTTCACCGTTATAAAATAAATAAAATAAAATAAAAAAGCCATTTATTCAGCTATTTATACGGAGCATGCTCACACATTACATTGAATTTCCAATAACATCATCATCACTGTAATGGTTTTATTAAATAAAACAATTACAGTGATGATTCCGTTACCGTTAAGCGAGTGCAAATCCACACATAACTTGAAAATACAAGTCATTGGTGTAGGGCCGGATTCGAACCAGGGTGCGTCTGGTTGAAAAGCAGACACTGGAACCGCTGATTGAGATTTAAAACGTATCAAATCTTACCGTACTTATCTGTAAAGAAGATCTATTTGCAGGCTCAAATAGTTTCAATTCAGTAAAAAATCTCATTACCTACTAAATTCGCCTAGACCTAATTAAGTTTTGCGATTAAAATGATATTTCTCTTAAAAAATATTTAATCATCATCTTCATGGGTTTCTAATCCATCCCTTATCGTTCCACAAGTTCAACATAAACAATTACCGCATCACGAAATAATTACCGTCGGCCGTCAGCAGATGTCGAAGTATGGGAAAGTAATATAGTGATGCAACCGAGGTGTCTTTTAGGTCCGCCCCTCGGGAAATCACCGTAATCCGTACGACGGGTAAAGCTCTCTGATACAGCTCTCGGTGGATATAGTGATGAGGTAAACGGGTAACTGACAGAACTGACGATATTTCTAGTCATCGAAAGTTCACAAAGTGTGACAACCATATCCTAGTAACTAAGCTAGTAAGCTGATTTTATTTGACCTGGCACATAGACACAACTTATATAAAAATAATCGTATATATCGTATCGTATCGTATTGAGTCGTATTTTCTCAAGACTGAGGGTCGTGACTCCCCAGCAGAATTAATTCGTTAGAGGAGTTCTCTTGGGCAGATAGACACATGTCCTAGGATATTGTGGTCCTCAAACATATCGGTTTCCTCACGATGTTTTGCGAGTGCAAATCTACACTTAACTTGAAAATACAAGTCATTGGTGTAGGGCCGGTTCGAACCAGGGTGTATCTGGATGTAAAGCAGACACTGGAACCGCTGAGCCACACTTGCTTACCTAACCTAAAACATTAACTTTAGCAAATCGTAGTATGGGTGCGTTGAAGCCGTGTTCAGGGAATCTTACTTATTAACTTATTTTGACTGTACAAGTCACTGTAATGAATTAAAAAAAACTTTCAGTAGACGTGACAACCTCCTTTTTTGAAGTCGGATAAAAATCAGTTATCGATAAAAATATTACAAAACCAACCCCACCTCTACATAAACCACATCTCAATCCAGTGATCTCAGTGAATGGGTGGTGATGAATCATGCCTGTCCACGCGGAAAGAGGCAGGTACTCGCATTATCATGTATATTACACACTGAATGGTGTGACTTGCTTGATAGTAAGCAGCACTACAATTCTTTAAGTACATTTATTTTAAATACTTGTGCCTTGCGGTGTTAACCTCACAAATCCGGGTTCAAAAGCAGCTTATATGTTAGTCCAGGCTCTGATTTACCTCCACACCAAATTTGATAACAATCGCTTCGGCAGTTTGAGTGTGAAGTAACACGTACACATTCACATAATCACACACAAACTTTTGCATTAATAATTTTAGTGCGATTACTATATCTTAAAAAGCTTCTTGGTACTCGTAACTTACTAGTTCTGTTCAGAACCTTTGAAAAATAAACTGCTTTCTGTAAAAATTCAAAGATTCTGAATACATATTTGATGTCTTTCAGCCTATTTTAACTTCAAATTAAATTTGTGCTAAATTTCAAAGCGTTAATTGGTAACGCTATCCTGTTGTCTCTTCTCCCACTAATTATTATTCGTCACTTTTAATGAGGCGTCGATAATTTATTCCTGCGACACTTTAACACAACACTACCTATAAATTCTATATGGTTTTTGTTAGTGTAGTTTGACAAAATAGTGGTTATTAAAGTTAAGCACCTTTTGACTACACTCCGAAAAATGGCATTTAAATCTACAAGCTTAGTTTTATAACACGTTTAAATATAGGCTACGGCTAATAGTCATTATCATTTTTTATATAAATAGGTTAGTGGTAGTTGTAAGCATAGTGTTATCTTAGTCTGAGCATATACCTTGTCTGTCTTATTACAATACGAAGTTTAAATGTTAGTCTAGGACTTTTAAAATAAAAAGTCGGTTCTTGTCGATCAAACATCACATACAAGCGATCAAAATGTCAATTCAAATTTGGATCTTTGATTTAACATTGGTACATTTTGACAGTTTGATAATTATGAACAACTACTAACTTTTCAAACAACTAAATCGGACTAGGTCTAGACTTATATTTAAACCACGTTTTATAATAAGGCCCTTTGAGCTAGAATCATATTCCTAACATTTTAAGCATGGGATGCACTTATTTTGGCCTGTAAGCTAGTTATAATCTGTGTTTGCAATAATTACTTATTATATTCTAGTCATAGTATAGCAGTTTGTTAAACAAAAAGTCTGACACTGCAAAACTTAGCCAACAAAGACGTTGAATAGAGCTCGATGGGTGCAGTTTTAAGCTCACTAAGCGATAAAATCGAGGGGACATCGTTAAGGATCATCGCTCGTTCACATTTTGCTTCAGATGATCACAATTTGATATAGAATGGCCTTACTAAGAATAATATATACTTAAAACTAAACCCAGAATGGGTTTAATAGTAGTTTTTCCTATTATTTTTAATTGGGGAATTGAATTGAATAAAAATCAACAATCATAACCAATTTTAACCGACTTCAAAAAAAGGAGGTTATCAAGTCTTCTGAAAGTTTTTTTTGTGGGTATCTATATTCTAATGTATTAGACTGAAAGTGTTTTTTTTTTAATTTAGCTAAAATACTCGGATGTAGTTAATTTATGTTAGGCTGTGTAGGTAAGTAAAAAATAATAATCCAGATATAGATTTTATTAGATTTAAAATGTTAATCCTAGTTTTGTATTGTTTTTGTGCCTATGTAGTGTACGTATATCTATGTATATAATAAATTCGAAGAATATGTGCTCAAAATGATTTGGTAGTTACTTACCTGCCGAGGCAAAAAGACAATAGATGGTCGGAAAAAATACTCCACTGGGAACCAACGACATTAATAATATTAATGTCGTTGCTGGGAACCACGAAATTGACAAAGAGAACAAGGACGCCCTGTAAGACGATGGAGAGATGACATAGAGCTGGTGGCGGGAAAATTATGGACTAGAACTGCATTGACGAGGAGCACATGGCAAGAATTGGAGGAGGCCTACGTCCAAAGCTGGACGATCCCGAGATAAAAGAAGAAACTTTTGTTAAAATAGAAATTTGACATCTATTCTGACATCGTAAATTCTATTTGACATTTAAATTTTTGACATTATAATTTGTAAAGAAATATTATAAAAATTTGATTTGAATAATAATATTTTAATGAACAAAGTGACATCAAAAAAATGTAATGTAAAACTTTTTAAATAGGGAAATAAAGGCTATTTTTATGTTTTATTTTTTCATTTATTTTATTTACCTGCCTAACTCCAAAGGACAAAAATATTGGTAAGATCCCCGCCCTCTGTTTTAATTTATAATGTTTAGGTTACCTGCAGAAGAGTCTATCATAACTCAATCCTCTGTTTCTCGTCTGTAGATCCATACTAGATATCGAAGTTTGGAGAGCCAACGATGTAATGAAGACTTATGGCCTGGCTGTGACGTCGGAAACTCGCTGTCATCTTGTTAAAGTACGCCTCTAATTGACTTTGACGAATCTCTCTGATGAGTGTAGCTAATTATCTTACTGGTGATGGAGGGTTTTTAAATAATTAGTAAAGGGGTGCTTTAGGCACTCGCAGCTATGAAGTTTAATCGAGTAATTTAAAATATTCTTCTATAAAACATGATAAATATTGTATTATTCATAACCTCCGAACATAATCAGATATATGTACTTCCGTTATAGTTAGAACCCGTTTAGCAGAAGGCAGTGTCTTTCATTGATGCATACACATAAACTAAGTCTTGGTTTTCATGAAACATAATGAAAAAATAATTAAAAACTGGCGCAGCTTTGTCCGCCATATTCTGAAATAAACACATTATTACACGGAGGATAACGATAACAATTAATTTTAATAAATTTATGTGCCTTTTTCGTCTATCGAATTCGTCGCTTGTAGTTGCAACTTGACTCGAGACAATGATGATGATTATGATGTATTATCACCCCATGACACAATAGATAGGACCCTCCTTAGTCGTTGTATTGAAAAAGTTAAACACAGTAAGCTGAATGTTAAACACATCAGCATTCGATGCGAGATCCGTCATTAACATATTGGGCTGGCGCTTTAGATGAACATGGTAGCCATGGATTTGGGAAAATTAGAGATTCTCAGAATATATGTATTCTATAGTATCTACTAAGTAATTTAACTGTATTAATCTGGGGTGGGTAAATAGCAACTCTGTCATAAAAAGATTGACTTCTATGCTCAAAATTCTTATACAATACAATAAACATTTACATCAATTCTACTCTATGTAACTTCTCCACAAATTACAAAATCTCACCTGCTATTATGCGAAAAATGTTCTTCATTAATTTTTTTAGCGTTGGTACTTATTAGGAAGGCTGCGGATGTTGATGATGCTCCTAGTGAATCCCATAAACTGTGGTCACACCAAGAACACTCTTACCTACTTCCGACCAAGCCAGAGGCGCAGCGATATTGCTGTTTGCGTTCAACAAACATGGCCGCCCCACGCCGCCCGCCCGGAGCTCGCTGCTAAATCAATATTTAAATTATTTCAAACTTTCATTAATTCCTACAGATATTGTTTGCATTGATGTCGTTACATTCGGATTATGGTAATAGCGAATTTGGATATTAACTGAGAAGATGTTTGTTTTTTTTGTATCTACATATTGCGTAATATTTATTTCAGGTATTTCTTAAGTTTTGTTTTATACAAGAATATGTTTTATAATAAAAAATATTACTGAAAACTGCCACAAAAAACTTAAGGGTTTGGTTTATATGATTTTGATGTATTTTTTATTAAAAATTTTTAAATTATTTTAGTTTGTTAGCACTTGCCAATAAATATGTCTATTTTAAATACCAACTTTTATATAGTATTACTTAGCGCGAAAGGCATATTGTAGACTAGTGGACGCCCACGGCTTCGCTCGCATTATTTCAGAATAAATAGTACACTAGTTACATACCAAAAATCATGAAGATCCATTCAGCCGTTTTTGTTTTATGAGCGTTTAAATAAACAGACAATAATTCAAAAACAGCTGAAACGTGTTCTGTTATGGATTTAAAGTATACCCAAACAATTAATTTTCTAATATCTTCTTTGTTCAGATTTATTACCCTCTTCAGCTTTATAATATGTATGGATTACCTAGTGGGTGCTCGCTCGCTTCGCTCGCATTAAGACAAGTGAAACTTGCATCCCATATTTCACCCCTTTAAGTGGCATTTCCAAAAATCCTTTTTTAGCGGATGCCTACGTCATAACATCTACCTTCATTCCATATCCATATCCATGGGCATTGATAGATCACTATATCAGTCGCCAGTCGGTCAGTTAGTCAGTCACCTTTGAGTTTTATATATACCTATATATAGATAGATACTTACCTATTAGTGTGTACCTACTCAAAATAATATCTAACAAAGCATGTCCCCACAAGCGTCAACGCTTGCTAAACTGCTATTACCCGGTCTCAAACCATGAATA
The DNA here is from genome assembly GCA_927399415.1 of Macaria notata. Taxonomy (NCBI): domain Eukaryota; kingdom Metazoa; phylum Arthropoda; class Insecta; order Lepidoptera; family Geometridae; genus Macaria; species Macaria notata. The sequence goes on from OV656733.1 coordinate 8,372,554, forward strand.
CTTTATGTACATGGAAGGGTTCACCCCAGAAACATTTACTCCTATGTCGAAATAAAAATCATTTGAACTTCATACTAAGCAGAATTGCGGAATATTAATAAACTAGCTGCGTTCGGCGCTTTTACCTGCGTTAATCACGAATAAAACATAGCCTAGGGTCAAATCTATCCCCAAAATTCTTAAAAATTATTTAGCTTTTGTGAACGTAAAGAGCGTAGTAACCATATTACTCTATACTTAGTAGTAACAAACATACACACGCATACTTTGTCCTGAATAATATTAGTGGTATAGTTAGTATCTAATGTCATGACAAACGTTTTCATATAAATAGATTTTAATAGACTAATTTTCCCCGTAGCAACAAAATTAAAATAGCGCGATCATCAACTTCTTCTTCTTCTTGAAAGGTGTTTTTATTATTTATTGATAAAGGTTATTTTTGTTATGACATCAATTAAAATAGCTGGACAAAGTCCCAAGGATATTAGGACAAATGTATCACTATGTTACAGCGACAAGGTTCTATTCAGAAAGTGCTTTCAAGCGGGTGTCACTGCTTCTCAAGGGAGCCGCCACTACTACCACTTAATTAAGGGGAAGCCATGCGATTTTAATTAACATTTGCGGTGATTCGCAAACTCATTGTGTTGTGCGAATTGAAAAGTTACTGCTTAGATCTTAGAGCTTTCAAAATTGTTTAAAGACTTTTTCACTAATTAATTTAACTGTATCTACCTATGTTTTAATTTTTAATATCATACTTTTGTCTCCTACTTTATCCCACACTTCGATCTGTGTTTTAATATATAAAAAAGTCGCATTCCAATTTTAGACTCCTTTTATACCTACTACAAATGAATATCCAACTTAATCAAGTAAGTAGGTACTTATTTAAGTAGCAAATAAGCTAAATAAAAACTTCAACAACAACTTAGCAAGACAAAGGAAAAAGGGAAAGATTTAAGTAAATTCACTGAAGAAAAGAGGGTGGCGAAATGTAGATCTTGTTACGTAAAGAACGCGAGGGCTAATAAAAATGTTGGTTTAAAACTGAATTTAAAAGAAGTGGGTATCGGGTAGAAATATAACAAACGTAGTACTTAAGTACTTAGATATATTTAATGATGTTTATGTTCTAGGTTCTAGGTCTTAACTTAGAAACGAGTGTGTGTCTTAACTTAAAACCCTGCACTAATGACTTGTTTTTCAAGTTGTGTCGATTTGCACTCGCTTAACAATGAAGGGAAAACATTGCGAGGTAACCAACATGTTTGAGGTGCACGAAATCAGAGAGCATGCGTCTCTCGTGGAAACTTCTGGATGCCCACCACGACATAAGTACCTACTTCCCCAGTTAAGCAATTCTGCGGGGGAATTATGACCCTCAGTATTGAGGAATACAGGAGGAGGAGGCACTTTCTTAACTACTGGGATCACAATGGCCCAAATGGAATTCCACCTGATCACTCCTTGTTATTAATAAATATACCTATATTTATACATATCGCATTCTGCAAGTACCAAACCAGTAGTTTAAGGCTGGTTTGAAAACTTTCGACACCAGTTGTGAAACACACCGCTAGTTAGCCACTCTCATTCGATAAGAAGAAGTACCAAACCTACATAATATTTTATTTCACCAAGGGGCATTTCATAGTGGCATGGCCGAGGCGTGATTCGTCACTACGACGTACCATTAATTCCTATAGAAAAGTCTCTTTACGCCGGACCTTTACTTCTTCGATAACATCAAAACTGCATTAGCGACATTTTTCAACGTTGATATGGTAGGTACTGACCAATATTGGATACGCGAAAAAGGAAATACAAAAAAGTAATCAGTCTGTAGTTTTGAACTGCAGAGTGAGGCCTTCACTGTAACTTTTTTACTTTTTAGAGCGCCAGATCGTAAATTTCAACATCGCTTAACATCAGGCGAGTTGTAGTCAAGCCTATCTAGTTTATATAAAAAACATACACGCCGCCTCCGAAGACTATACAAGTACTATGAACTATGCATAACGTAGATAGATAGATATTTCTTTATTGTCACACACATATAAAACAAAATAATAAAAATTACTTGTACATAAACTACTCTTGTGCCACAAGTGTAACGTATGTAAGTAGGTACCTCCTCCTTCCTTGCATCGTGTTCCTCATCACTGAGGGTCGTGACTCCCCGCAGAATTAATTCGTTAGGTGAGTTCCTCTCGGCAGACACATCGTAGTAGGCGCCCAGATCTTTACACTGAAGACACATATCCTCGAATATTGTGGTCATCTCTTCGCACCTACATATCCTATGGGCATGAACATAACTTAATGCTTTAATGTTTTACAATGATATAGGTAGTTACCAACCTGCAGTAAAAAAGAATTAATCTCAGATGCATTTTATTATAACTGAGATATTACATACCCAATTAAATATGTACTTACTATGTAGTTACTAAGTACTTATAATACCTAAGAGCCACTAAGAGCTGCACATACGAATTTGAACGCTTTATGTACGAATTCAGACGAGCGAGGTTAACAACGGACACAAAATTTGCGGCTACGACCCTAAACTTTTGCCACTATACATTTATTCAAAATTATATTAAAATATTTTTATGTCAACGTAGTTATTAAATATAAGTTATTTGTTTAATTTATGAATTAAAAGTATTTTTTATGATAGCCTACACGCTCGTATTGATTTTGTTGACGAGCCATTATTTATGCACTGCTTTATTTGCTCTTTTGTGGTCTCAACTATTTCTCGACAAAAGACAGTTGGAAATTAAGTAACGTTTATTACGACCATTTACGAGTACAATGTAGTTTATTTCATAGAAGTATAGTGTCGATTTGATTACATATTAAATATCAGTTTTCAGAATTAGCACCATTGGTGCTAATTCTGCGGAAAACGGATTAGACTAAATTACGACTAAATGGGTTTAGTCGCTGTCAAACTGGTTTTGTTATTCCGCTGTATACACGAATAAACTATTTTTAGATCGAGACGGAATAAATTGTTTATGGTCATTCAATTTAGTTGAAAACGTCAAAAAGCTATTCCACTGCGCATAATTTAACGAAATTTCCGTCTAAAATTTGATAACTAAGCGTTAAATTAGACAAGACCTAAAACGTGACGAATAAAATTTAGTTCCGTGTATTTGTATTGCTTGTATAATGAGTGTCTGCTTTCAATTAAAGCAGTTGCAATAGTTATCGCAATTCGTCCTGAAAGATATATCGAATTCGTCGTGGCAGCAGTAGTTTGTTTTGTAACTTGTTTTTCTTGAACTACATAGCATTATTATATGAAATAAGTCCCATGGTATGATTAAAAACTAACTACCATTTTACAGATAAAAGATGTTAATTAGAACGAAAGAAAGAAATAATCATTAAAGATTAACTAGAAAACGATGAAATAAATAAGCATAAATAGGTAATAATAATCAAGCTAAAAAATAACAAAACCATTGTTGCTAGGGAAACGTCTCGGGGGTGATCAATGCAGATGATGATTTTTACTTGAGAACTGGCACAATACAAAGTTAGTGCCAAAGAAAAAAAATACAGATGATCATGATTATAATAATATCTCGGAGGAAGGACAAGCCTGGAGACATAGTAATAAGTTGAAGTGTGGCGCACTATCGGAACCTCTCTTTTTAATGAATGTTTTTAGTGTGCTAAAAAGAGACAACTATATACAATCTGTTCGGCCCTTTACGTTAGTGAAGCCGGTTTTTCTAGCTCGAGTAACCAATTTGGATACTAGCTGTGGATTTGGATTTTTGGCGAATATACCGTGAATCTTTGGAATATTTGGTTAAATGAGTTTGTTTGAGAAGTGTTTTCTACTGAAGAACAAATGGCGTGCGTTGCCTATGGCTGTAAGAGCCATGCTTCGAAGAAAAGTGACGAAATCCAGAGCTTGTCATTTCACAGGTTAGAGTTTTTTATCATTTTCCACAAAACAATACAAAACTGAATCAAAATATTAAAATATAACAAATTTCTACTCTTTTAGAACCTCATTTTGGAGGAAAACAATTAAATTTTGCCATTATATGTTAAAAATACGTAAAGTTTGGTTTATAGTGTTGTGCACAATTGTTCTGAATTCGGTTAAAATCGGGTCTCAAAATCGAACTTATATTTCGAAACCAGTCAATCCAGCATTTAAATAAAACTGTATTGTTTAAGGGTCAGTAAATAAAAACCTACAAAAGTTATCTGAGTTATTTTATTTATTTCGAACTACACAATCCTTTTCCAGGTTTTCTCACCTAGTTCTAACTATGCCTAAAAGATCGATTTTGAAAACATGTTACAATTACGTCACTTTAATATGGTTTAGTTAGCGAAACTACTAGAATAATCGTTAACGTGACAGAACAGAATGTATGTTTCGGTTCGGTTTCGGTTTTTTATTTCGTACGTCGTAGGCACATCACTAAATTGAGGTATTAAAAAACGGCTACACTGTCATTTGAAGGTGATCTATATAGTAACTAGTTATCTCTTTCTTCCGCGTTCGTGCGCACGTAAGTCGAAAGAGTGCAGACATACAGAACACGTTCAATTTATTACTATGACTCCAGGCTTGTCCTTCCTCCGAGTAATAATATACACACAGATAAAATATTGGGCAGTAATTAGTTATTTACTCCATCTATTGTCCAGGTTTCAAACTAATATTACTACTTGCCACTAGATGGCGTGATTGACGCAACTCAATTTAGTTCATGTTTGTCTATGACCATAACCTTTTTTAATTTGGTACTGAAAAATCGCCGAATAGGTTATAGTTAGTTTTGCACCCACCAAATTAAAAAAATTAGTCCGGCTAATTCATCATAATGTTCTCGCATCGCGGCCATTTTATTTTGAATTAAGTTTCCGATCCTTTGAAATGCTAGTGATGTCACTGATAATGTTTTATCGCCCATTAATCGAATCGATTATTAAATAAATAAATAATAAATAAAATTCATTTATTTCGGGTTACTGAGACCCATATCGAAAAAACACATTACATTCAATTCAATTCAAAAACAACATAAATTAGAATTACTTAATTATTATTATCTTAAAATTTAAAATAATAAAGGTATGTACATGTCCAAAAATGTATACAAAGACAGAACATTAAAAATAAAATTAAAAGAGTTATGAAGTTACAAAAAGACAAAACACAGACAAAACAAAAAGACAATTATTAGTCACACCAAAAAGTATAAATAAGAAACTAGTACATATCAAATAATTTTGTCTGTTGACAAAATTTCTGTAAAACTGTAAATATATGAGCAAAATTCATGAATATTTATAAGCTAACACATATTATACAAGCACATCATATTTTTTTATCAACCTTAGCTGCCAGGCAAAGTAACTAATTGAAAAACTAGTGCAGAAACCAGCTTGCTCTGGTGTTTGGTGTCTATCGTATTGTTGTATTACTTAAAGGTCGCAACTGATTTAGTGTGATATGGATTCAGGGCGTAAATAAATAATTTCATTTGTGGTTTTGATGTGTCCGCTTTAAATATATATCCCTGGGTATACCTAGTCAAAATGTGTCCGAGTAAAAATATTTACCTATGTTATTCTGTGCATATTTCTAAAATTTTATATCTATTAGGTACCATGCATAGCACCAGTATTAACTTGAAGATGGTTTATCCAGGTTCATCCCTAAAAACTACGTACTTACCTTGTTATGCAACTCTGAAAGACGAAAAATTTTTCTTCCACTAAGTACATGCATGTTAAATTACATAAAGCACATCATTAATATGAGTTACCTATTAATATAATACACAAATTCCAGTTTGTAGTTTATTAACTTCTAACTTAGCTAAAAAATGGTATGGCATATTTATGATAAGCGTTTTACTTGTGCAATATCCTATGAAATAAAATAAACAACTATTTTGTAAATTTTACAATTAATGTTGTACACAAGTAGGTATTATGTGTATATTAAATATTTTAATCTTATTTTCAATTGGTTTGTCCTCACTAGCGTATTGGAAGGAAATATTAAAAGGCAAGCTCGTTTTAAGGGTGCCAGGGTAAAACGGGACCCTATTATTAAGCCTCCGCTGTCTGTTTGTCTGTCTGTCTCCAGGCTGTATCTCATAAACCGTGATAACTGGAAAGCTGTTTTTTTACAAATGATGTATTCCGTGCCGCTATAACAACAAATACTAGAAATAAATAATATAAAAAAAATATGCGTCTCCATACAATAAACGTGTTTCTTTTTCGTTTTTTTTTTATCAATATTAAAAAACGGTAACAGGTATTAGGCGCTTCAAATTATCACAGAATAATTACTTGTATATAACCTTTCAAAATAAATATTCAAATAACAATAACGTATATATAATAGGAGGCTCCCATACAACAAACGTAATTTTAAGCAATGTTTATCGATCTTAATAAACAGGTAGAAATATTTTGTAAAAATTTAGAAATATATTAACTATAAAAATAAATACCTAATCTTTTACATAAAAACTCACAAAATAAAAATAATCCGTGCATCTAAACGAGGTGCGAGCGAGGTGGTTGTTAAACAACGGCCGCGCACGTGACGGGGTGGTAACCTCACGGAGCAAGCCATGCGAGTCATGCTGCCTGGATGTGTATCGAAAACCTACCTTTGAGTTTGCAATTTACTACTTGGAATTTCGTTGATTTCTCGTTATTTTATAAACTTTGTATTATCTTGAAACGTGATTTTCTTTTATATATGATAGTAGGGAACCCTTCGTGCGTGTTAAATCTTTAACCCCTTACTGCATACGGTTTTCAATTTTCATGAAATTAAGATATAGTATGCCATTGGGTGTATAGAATGAACGATTTTTTTTTTAAATACTACCCCCATATTTTTGTTTTTTTTTTATAAAAATTCCTGAAAGCCAGATATGGCATTGTAAGCAGTTGTCTATAATAATTCGATTTTTTTTAAATATGTCATTACATGCAATAATAGTCGGACGATAAAATATATATATTTTAACCTACTACAAAGAAAAAGTTCATGTTTTTTTTTTACAACGTTTGCAATAGGTACTAAAAAACAAAATAACTTTGTAATTATATTTATTATTTATGTATCTTAAAAAATATTCTTGATCCCTTAAGCCTTTTTACGTACAAGGAACCGAAACAGAAGGTAGCAAGGCAGGTATGTACTACAATACACACACGAGCAAGACTTCGTATAAGTAGGTAATAGGTAAGTATAAATTTAATCAGAAGGCTTTAGTTTAGTTTATGTAAAAGCACTTCCTGAATTAATGATCTAGCATTTCGCAACTGCATGGAATCCCATATATGCCAATAAATGTTTTTACGGTTATCTGCATGTAATGCCATATCTGTCTACGTGATTTTTTCCCAGCTGCATACCATGCCATATTTGGTGCCTGACTTTAAAGCATTATTTTGAAATAGCTATTAGGGCAATCACCAATTATCGTTCACATAACAACGAATCAATAACCTAATTATTACAAAAACCAAAGAAATCAGTCATTTTCAGTATAAAACCACCAGTAAAATAATATTGAAAATTCATAACTCGCCTCACTCGTCAACCATTTGGACCAACTGTCATTTTTTTCTGTAGTGGTGGACTCTATGTGACTTATTTAATATGATATCAGTTATCGGTTTTATCATTTTAGAGCTGCCACACTTAAAAATTATGTGCTAAATTTAAACTGTGAGCATTAATGACAATATCAGATGTGGCATCATATGCAATAAGGGGTAAAAATTATTATGACTTATTTCCAAATCTCAATTTAAGAAAGTAGTACAAAAATGCTAACTAGATGAGGGTTGCGCTCTGAGATCAAAAGAATAATTAATACATTTTTAATCATAATATTTATATAAAGGTCAAATGTCCAGAAAGCTAATATTGTTAATATTGTGAAAAGTGTGTGCCAGTTTGCAAAAATGATCATTTAATTGTCATTTAAATATCTACAAAATATTTATACGTCATATTTTACATGATACTAATTATATTATACAACGATATTTTTGCATCGGATGTAGATAGTCAATTTATTCGAACTACACGTGACTATCGAGTTGATTTAATGTTTCGATTCGAAATGGACGCCATCACTAGTGTATGTCACAACACAACACTTTTTTTCCTGTGCTGTTTCGCGTCGCATGTTAGCATCAAGAAATTTTTTGTAAATCAAATCAACAGCGCCCACCCAATTCATCTGTGAGAGAGCAGAAGAAATACCCAAGTAAGTTCAACAAATCTAATCATTCAATTTTTACATCAAAGGATTACCAAATGTTAAATCTGCTGCCTCAGTTTTTTCTCATGATACCATGCTAGCTACCTAGCTAACATTTGTGTTTAAAATAGGTGAATTCCTAAACAAATTGACTAGAAATAAGTTACTAAATATTCTTATTATATTACATACTATTTACAAAGCAAAAGGTGTGAGAAAACTAACGCCCTATATTGGTAAACTTGTAGGTAGGTAGGTACCTACTGACGCCATTACAAAAAAGCTTTCGTTAGCTTTTTTCTTCTAGGAAAAAAAGATATGAACTATGTACTTTTATTGATGTAAGTATTCTATTTCTTAATATGCAACTCTTCTTCACGTCCTAGATGTGTCCTTTGATATCAATCATCGTTACGGCAGTCATTGTGTAAGCTTGAGGTATCTGTACTTCTGTATGCACCTAAAATCATTCGATGAAATCTCTCGAATAAGTTTATATTTCAACTGTATTTGTTAAGTTGCTGCTTCCTTAAATCAGAATCTGCAAGATTACAATGCATTACCAGGTGAACATTTGTATGTTTTAAAATCTTGGTAGCCACATTGTGTTGGTACAGACAGTCTTTAGGCACAGATGTAAAATAATATTGAATCTAGCTTGTTTAGATGGCCTAATTCTATTTATTTTATTTATTTACAAATCAATTAAAACGGCGCGAGCCAATTACATTAATTAATAAATGATGATATAATACTACTCTAAATCATCAGTCAGTATCATCCATGGTTCATTTCACCCCAAGTCATTGTCATCAGACTTGGGGTGTTAATACTGGCAGCCTCAAGATTGAGATTGTTTCAATAGGCAATTGCGAAGCAACAAGCAGCTAGATAAAAGCTAGTACAATACAACAGCACAATAGTACAATAGGACCAATGATATTCTATATAAACTGAGGTAGATGCCGTGCCGTTTATACCCCGTTCTGTGTAGCGAATTCCAATCAGGCTACATAGCATGTTTCGGCTCAGTCGCCTCGAAGCAACGCGCGACTTTATATCAGTAAAAAATATTCACATTGCCATCGAATGTGTTTATAAAGTGCAATAATCACACTGGGACGAGTGCCAAAAGCAAGAAGGATGTGTCGTTTCATTTGTAATTATTGTTTATCCTTTTAAAATGAAAATACAAATATCTAATATTACTATAAATCAACCAGTGACACGTTGCCACTTCGCCATCTACACAAAAGAGACAAATTCACTCACAATACACGATTGACGGCTCACGTAGCTGTGAACATATGTTTATCTCTTTCTCACAACGGGGCTTTATATATCTCTGATCACTTTTACTTTCCTGAATGATGTAAACAACGCTGCATATATACTACCTAAATAGCTATAGCATAATTTCGCCACGCGCTAGGGCGATTTTTAATGGGTATAACATCTCTATTTGTAAAACCTCATTGAATAGGACTACCTAACTGTCTAACACTAAACAAAATTGGATCTTGTTACTAAATGGCATGGATACAATAAGCTATCAAGTGCTTGGTTGTTTTTGACAATAACATAAATGATCTCTGGTAAATTGTTAAGTTTTATAAAGTTACTTTTATTTGTGTTAGTCTGTCCTGTCTTTTTGTGTTAGTCTAGTTACAAAATATACCTAATGTTGTAAGTCTGAAACAATACTGTTTGATGATGATACCATTTTATGATATATTTGTAACAACTTGTCACAAGATTATGAAAGAATTAGAACATCAATGTTTAAATTTAATCCCTTCTAAACTATTAGTATATAATTTAATGCAGTCTTTCTGTATGAACACCTTATTTGTACATTTTTACCCAACTTATGAATGAAAGTTTGTCATCGAGCTTGGCTAACTGGGCTAGAACAGGGGAAATGCATAAAACACTCCCATTGAGATGGCCTGGCCTGGCTGGCAGGGTCTATTGCCCCCATGTTAAATTAGAATTTAGGAACTTATCAATTCTGTCTATACTTATGCAAGTGATAGCTGCTTACTGTATGACTATCCAACATCAGACTTCATGATTCAAATTGTAGCCCCTGCCCACCCTGCCCACATTTATATTGTGTGACCTTCTCTTTTTTAACCAACTTCAAAAAAAGTCTTGAGTTTTTTTTTGTGTGTATCTTATTACTCTGTTATTTATGAACCACTTTCAATAATTAATTTTTTATTTGATGGGGATTGTTTCCATTTTTTTAGTATTTCATAAACATGTCTGTGCTGGATATGACTCAAATTAAAATTTGATTTAAATTCAAAGAATCTTTGAACGACATAAGCTTATATTACTAATTCAACATGGGGCAATAGGTTTTGCATGGTCATGGACATCTAGGTACTGAAAGCATGTTCCACATTCCAGCCTAACCCAGCCAGCTAAAGTAGTCCTTTAAAGTATTGGAGTGCCTTAACACCTCAGTTGTTCCTCATAATAGTTCAGATCGTAACACTCTGTGTTAAATCTTGCTATTTGATATAGGTCTGATAGATGGAGCAATGTATAGGTTGAGAAAGCATGTTTGCCTACTGTAGTTTGATCGGTAAAGTTAGTGTTCTTGCTTGTGTCAAGAAGTGGTTGCTTACCAACTAATGTTTGGACATATCTATGTTGTGTAGCGATGTCTGATCCATCGCAAGGAAGAGGCAAGGCTCGCGGGCGCGGGCGAGGAGCCACTGCGCCCGCAGCGCGGCGACCTGGAGAAGGACCTCCGCAGCAGCAGCCGGGCCCGCGCCCGCAGCCGCCGTCCGCGTGGGGCCCGCCCTCCGTGGCCCCGCCAGTGCGCGCCGGCGCGCCGCCTGCCCCCACCCTAGCTGGCAGGGCTACATGTCGCACCAATGTGCCCGGCCCTTCGGAACACCCTGGCGATGTCAACATACAAGCCAAGATGCAGCAAGTAGACATTGGTGGTAAGAAAATGCAAATTTTATTAAATTTTCAAAACATTTGTTTCATTATATTATTATTTCACTGATTCTTGCTGATATTTTACTTGTTTCTGTTTATTACTCTTTGGAGCTCTTTGGAGTGTTAACAATATGAAATAATTGTAAATGTAAAGTTTCCTTGTTTTACACTATATCTCATTAATAATCAAATATATATTGCTACAGGGGGTGGCAAAGGTGACTCTCAAAATGCCGGTCGCGGCTCGTGCCGCGGTGGTGGGCGGGTCTTAGCAGAGTCAACCTTCGTTCTGCGCACCAGACCTGAAAATGTTGTCTCTAAAAAGGGTAAGTCAAATTTTTACTATTCTACGTTTTTATTTACTTTGTTATGTAACCTATATTTTAGGATAAGTGATGAATAGATATACAGAAGAATATACAAAATTAATATCATTTTGCAACCTAAACTTAGTAGCTTCCTGAGTAATTAATTGTAGATGTATATTGCTTTTGTTTATTATAACAGCTTTTTGGTATTACACCAAAATGCTGTAATAAAAAAGTAAACTAAACTGCCAATACTGCCATTGAAGATCTACTAAACAGGAAAGGTACGCTTGATCATCCAATGTTCAGTATGCTTCATGATATGAATTACTATTAAATACAAAAAAATATATAAGTACATCGTATTAAGTATTAAGTACCAAATAAATTGTGATGAAAAAATGATAGTTATTTCTCTTTTTAATCCACAGGATCTTCAGGTCAGCCGCTGCTGCTCTGCGCCAACTACTTTACAGTACAAACTACTCCACAATGGGGTCTGTACCACTACCACGTTGACTTCGACCCAGAGGAAGACAGCACCAGCACTCGCAAGTTCCTAGTTCGTGTGCACAAAAATACGCTGGGAGGGTAAGACACTTCTCGTTTGTAATACAGTATAGATGGCTATTGTGAACAGTATTTTATTTAAAGATTTCTAGACAACTTTTTTCAAAAAAATATCTATTTTCTCTACATGTAAGTATGTAATATCGCTAAAATTGAAAAAAAAAACCAATTCAATTCAATTTGATATGCTGTAAGTACTGCCCATGTAAGGTGATCATACATTTTTGATATGATATAAAGTTTCCAAACAAATATATGCCAACTTTTTATATATTTTGTGTTGGAAACTTTCTAGGGAACTAATAGTGATTTTTTTAACCGACTTCAAAAAAGAAGGTAGGTAATCAAGTCTTCTGAAAGTTTTTTTCTCGGTTTACTAATAAGATTGTAAGTTTCAATAATTTGATAGATTCTTTGCTCTCAACTCTGAATTTTGACGGTTCTAAATGAAAATAAATTATTTATTGACTGTTTATTGTTTAAATATTTTATTTTTGTTTAACATTAGGATTGTTTCAACTTGGGAACAGGTGCGACAATACAAGTTTCATCATTATTAGTTCTTACAGAAACACCTAACAGAGACAACAAACAAACAAAAACACAGTATAATTTGTAGTACAATTTAATATAATGCAATGTACCTTGTATGTACCTTCTTTATGATTTCCTTATCTGGCCTGACTGTCTTTCTGCAGAAAATGTAACTTGAACCATCATTCAATAAATTGATGGCACAGACCATAAGGAATATATAATTTATATGCTTGTTCTTCATAAAAGTGAGTGTGTGACTGTAACATGATACTTATGTTTGCAGTTATCTGTTTGATGGCCAAGCTCTATACACAGTGAAGAAATTAGATCCATGTCCCATGGAGCTATACTCTGAACGCCGCGATGGTACTAGGATGCGCGTTTTGATCAAGGTAAGTCAGCAGTTTTAAAATAATACTTTTCAATTAAGACCATGTCTCATGAGTAGTCTCAAGAAAAATATGAATATTTTATAATAATAACATTGAACTAGGATTATACAGAGTCACAAACGCTCGAAAAAAATATTCCGAGCCAAAACTCTGCCCACACTACTCTTTGAGCAGACTTTTGGAGTACCCATCTCTTTTGCACGTTAAAATAATTATCTAAGAGCGAAAGAGACAAGCAGTCTTTTGTCTGCGTTCGCTGACGGTGTTAGCGTTTGGACACTTTCCTGCGCTTTTTAGTTTGAGATTGTGTCTCTGTATAATCAATAGCTCAATGAATAACAACGGTAAAAATATCTGGAGCCGCTATCTTTGTACCTATACCATACCATAGTACCGTATTATCTTTGCATATTATATACTTGTCAGCACATGTTGAGATTGATTTGCAACAAGAAATATTATGTATACGTGTATTTATATTCCTTTATTTTACAATGAATTGTACATAATTTCTTCGTTATTTCATTTTATTGGCAAAAAATGATATTGTAAACAACGACATTAATAATACCTAAATGGACCGGCCCTCTCAGTACTTTACCATCCAAAAATATAAGTCGACATCTGTTAGATTTACATGTTACGAAGTTCTAAGTAAACATCGTAGCATAATTGTTAAAACGAGATAGGCAATACAAAAAGTCGCAAGAGAAAACGAGAAAACAATACAAACGTCTATCAGTTGAAGTTGCTATTGTCATTGCAGAATAGGGATAACCGTCCGGCAAAATTTGTGGAGACAGTTATCTTTTTGCCGGATGCAGTAACTAATTAATAAAAACAACTTAAAAATTGTTCAGTTTATTTTTTAATATTTATAACATTGCTATATCAACACAGTTTTAATGACACAGAATTGAACTAATACTACATTTGAAATCTTATGATACAACTACTAACATAATATACATACAGTTATACAATTAAATTATACAGTTTTACTTACACATACATTATAATTGAATTGTATTTTTGCTATCATGATTTAAAATAAATAGGAAGCTAATGTGAAAAAAAAATCACCGTCGCCCTTAATTATAAAATACAATCCGGCCAATGTTATGGCCGGATTGCCGGATACGATCCAACTCTAATGTACTAATGTTCCATTCCATGCTAAAAAATGACAAGTCATGCTTTCCTTGTCGCACTAACCGCAATCATATAAATCTATCTCATTTTTCATTATTTTCCTCAAATGTCATTACAAATAATTTGTTGTAATTTTTTTTACTTAGGCTCAAAATAAATAACGATAAATCGTGCATAAATCAGTACTAACGCGTGAAATGTGATGACTGAAGCTTTATGATGTATTTTACTGCAACTTTTACACTTTCGGAAAGCACAAGAAGGCATTTTTATTATATCTATGGCTCGCGTCGCATGTCAATGAACGTCTCGCCTCATTCGCGGCCGAACACAGAATGAAGTGCCAAGTGAGAGACGTCTCTCAGTTTTTGTAAAAAGTACATGCTTGAACTTTGTGCTCGCCTAGGCCGGTCCATTTAGGTATTATTAATGTCGTTGATTGTAAATAGTTTTATTTTGTTGCAGTTCGTGGCTCAGCTCCTCCCGGGAGACTATCACTACATCCAGGTGTTCAATATAATCATCAGGAAGTGCTTTTACCTCCTGAAGCTACAGCTGCTCGGGCGGGACTACTTCGACCCAGACGCAAAGGTACACTATTCTTTGAGGCTAATAATAAAAAATATAGTTCTCAGTGTAAATTCATGTTTTGCTGAAAAAATAGTTACTTAATACTTCCATTGTATGATAACTGTAAATATAAAAGTTTAAAGTGTAAATTCATGTTTAACTGAATAAATGGATACTGAGTATCCTACTCTATTCTCTGATAACACACATCAAGCCTGTTCTCAATATAAACTAAGGGTGGAAAATATCTCTTTCTCATTTCAACATCTTTGATAGTACATGTAATTAGAGATTGAGATATCCACTTACTATAAGTCTTTTTTACCATATTGTGTAAGCTTCAAGAAAAAAATTATGATCATTTTATTAAATTATTACATTCTTATCGAACGAGAGAAGCCATCTCTGGTGCTTAGAGCTTATTAAGCCTCCCTAAGGGCCTCTGACATGGCTTACATTTAAAAATTGCTATAATTTATTTGTTTTAATAGTATATGGCTTCCCGGTAATATTAATAGGTTATTAACATTAATATTTGCAGGTGGACATCCCAGAGTTTAACCTGCAAGTGTGGCCGGGGTACAAGACTACCATCAACCAATATGAGGACAGGCTGCTATTGGTTGCTGAAATTGCTCACAAAGTAAGCTCTGGTTTTATTAAAATCTAGGGTCTTCAAATCTAGAGTTAATAGGTATCAGCTAGGTAAGCGTGAGACACACTAGGCTACAGCAATGCTTAACATCAAACTATACATATATATGGCGGGCTATAGTCAAACACAAACCGTCTAAGTATCCCATGTAAGAATATATTCATGGTAAATGTGTGGGCTTGGTTGGTTCCGTCTTTCTAGTCAGAACATAAGAAAATTGAGGTGGTATAAATAAATTTCAATGGCAACATGAAGAATTCTCAACATACATGAACGGTGTTGTAAACTTTTGTGCCAGTAGATCCATCTAATATATTATAATGTCTAAAGAGCTCTCAATTTAATGGCAACATGAAGAATTCTCAACAGATTTAAATGGCGTTGCAAGTTTATGTTCCAATTATACATCGAGAGAGATTACTCTAATAGTTGATAGTGTCTAATAAACTTTCAATTACAAAACTGGCCTAAATTTGTTCCAAAATTAATTACTAATTGCTTAGAATAAAATAGTCTCTTTATTATACAGGTCCTCAGGATGGACACGGTGCTGCAAATGCTGCGGGGATATGTCAACAGCAAGGGACAGGGCTACAAAAAAGCCTTTCTTGAGGATATTGTTGGTAAGTATTTATCACATTATAAATGTCAGTAAGTTTTTTTTAACGGGTTTGCACTTAACCATAGTATACTTGATAGCAAGCAAATGCTATGGCCTAAGATGGAGCGTGCTTACCCGATAAGAACCGATTCACTCTCGCTTTGAAGATCGCTGGATTATAGTGCGTGGGGAACAGGGAGTCAGGCAGGGAGTTCCACAACCTTGCAGTATGAACAATAAAGGTAGAAGCGTATCGTTTTGTGCGGGTCTTAGGAACTTCAACCATAAACCGGTGTGGTCCTGCCGTACCTCTACTCGTCCGGTGATAGCAAGGCGCGTTTGTATGAGTGTAGCTAACTCTGGTGTCAGAGTGCGAGTTTTTCGACCACCCATCATGCCATCATCATCATAATATACAATGTGTATAATATGCATGCTGATCTGATCTTATCTTTTGTTTAAAGTCAAAAGCAATTTTTGAGGTGCTTGGTACTTGGTGTGCGTTAGCATTACTTGTCCTAAAATGCAAACGCTTTCACGCTTTATTACGGCAGAAGTTTGTGTGTATGTTCCTTGTTCATATATATATGGCTGAAGAGATTTGAATGAAGTTGAGTATGTTGATTGATTTGAGCCTGCATTTATATGAATTTTAACAGTATTAATCCCGTCTGCACACTGGTAATCACAGGATAGGTCGTGACTTAGTTGTTTATATGTTTTTTTTTTACGGTGAAATGCATAACGCTATAATTCGGCCGTTCAGAGAATGCGTTCCTGACACGTCGCGATTGAACTGACGACGTAACTAGGTAATGGCGTTGCAGTTACGATAAAAATAGTATTGCTGGTTGTTTACCGTTTTAACAATTGATGAGCATTCAAACAACAATATTATATCAATAATCAATTATTGTTATAATTTTGTGCCAAACTGAGTGTCAAATAACTTGGTAAACAATATTTTTCTAAATCTAAACTGCACTATTACAAGGTTATGTCAGCGCTTTATATTTGTAGTGCTGTGCTAACAATAACAGGCAATAATAGTATCGTAAACAGTTATAATTTATAAAATAACACGTTTTGTTTTTCTTTTTAAGAATGTTATACATGTAGTCGAAGATGATGATGAAGACACCACCTCCTCAAGCGAATGGAGTCTTTTTAATATTCTGTACGCACATTCAATTCAATGTACTTTATTTCATAGAAATACAGATTGTAACAAAGAATAAATAAAACAATGTTATTATATTCATATATTACCCTTTTTTGGTTTCCACTTAAATAACTAAAATATAAATTTTAAATGATACCTACCGCCAATTTATTTCCGATAATAATCTTAAAAATAACGCGGCGGTTCATTTTGGAGGAACGGTAACGAACTCATTGTTATGTTGCGCCCATCACTAGTCGTGACTAACTGACAGGTGTCAGGAACGCATTCTCTGAACGGCCCAATTATAATATCATAAATCATATCATCGGTTTCATTGGTCAGCAGAAAATATGCATTCTTTGTTGCTTAATATATTCAAAATTCTAATTGTTTTTAATGACAAGAATGCGTATGCCAGTATGTTTTATTGTTAAAGGGTTGTGATATTAATTGGCATTGGCAAGTGTACATGCTAATTTGCTGGCCTGTTAGGTTAGTTGGTAGTGGCTCTGCCTTCTGATCTAGAGGCTGCAGGTTCGATTCCCGCATGACACAAGTATTTATGAACTTTAAAAATTTATAATGACTTGTGTTGAGTCTGGTCGTTTCTATGTATATTGAGTATGTATTTACAAAAAAAAGTATATAAGTATTATATCTGTTATCTAGTACCCGCGATACAAGCATTTGCTTAGTGTGGCGCTAGATGGCGCTGTGTGCAATGTCCCGGAATATTTATTTATTTAATATAATTCCAGGTAAGATCGTCCTGACCACCTACAACAACAAAACCTACAGAGTGGACGATGTGGCATGGAACGTCAACCCGACCCACACTTTCAAAATGAGAGACGAAGAAATCTCATATATTGGATACTACAAGAAGGTTAGTTGAAAGTTTGTTTTTAAGACTTCAGAAATGAAGGTTATCTCATCTAATAAGTCTTCTGAAAGTATTTTTTCTCTCTTTTTGTGGGTATGTTACGCGATACTCCGTTATTTATGAACCGGTTGCAATAATTATTTTTTTATTCGATGGGGATTGTTTCCGAGATGGAGATCTAGGAGTAAAGTGACAAGACTTGAAGTATTAGTCAAGAATTTATAGCGGGGCGTCGATGATACGAAAAGAAAAGACACCGGGTCCCACTACAAACATTTATTTTCGGAAGCGTCTCAATAAAACAATACAGTATAGTCCGTGCGTTTCAGAGTCACAAAGTAGAGATGGGCGTTTTCGCATATAGTTGCAAACGGATATGTAACCGATATTTAGTTATCATATCGATATCAAAAACCGTTTTCAGATATCGATATCAGTAGTACGATTTGCACAAGTAACAGTAACTGTGAAACGAGCGTAACGCAAACTCAGACTTTTACCGTTATTACATTGAAAGATACTTTCGTTTTTCAAAGTTAAAAAATAATAAATTTATCAGTTTCAGACCATTTTCCAAAAAAATAGGTACAAATCAAAATTCAATCCATACAATTCTTATTCCAACAAAATAACCGCACCGAGACGCCGCATGCGCTCCCTAGCGGGGGGACGGGACGAGGGGCTAACGTTTGGAATGCGCGGTACAAATTGTTATTATTTATTAATTAACTTCTCCATAAAGAATGTGAGACAGGTGCAAAATTGAAATTCACTTTGAAAGTACATTCTTCTAAGAGATTTTAAATAAGGAGGGCATGTTCATTTCTTCTTTCATTTCTTGAATAACAAATAATAAATAAAGGTAGGTAGACAAAGAAAAGCCACTGTAACGAATAAACTTTTTTAAAATACGGGATAAATGAGAGCAATCAACTATTTACTGTTTTGTTATATTGTGTAGCTTATAAACATTCTAGGTGTAGTATAATTTGATGCGTTATTGTTAAAACCTTTGTTTTTATTGTTTGACTTGCCTACTATATAAGATTATTTTTTATCAATTTTTGTCTATGCAATAATATTTTGGTTTTAAGTGTTGTATTTTAATTTTGTTCTGATACACTTTGGTTATGATGTTTTGAAATGTGTATCTCTCTCTCTCTCTTGAGCCGTATTTCCTCATGACTGAGGGTCGTGACTCCCCCGCAGAATTAATTCGTTAGGAGAGTTCTCTTGGGCAGATACATCGTGGTGGGCGCCCAGGTCCTACCACGAACTAATGGTATGGACCAAAAGTCTGAAATGAATTGCATTTATTTACTATTATTTATTGAAAGTGCATTATATTACATTATTTGGAGCTGTGTTATATCCCGGAAAAATAATTTTATTTATTTTACAAGGTTCTCTATTCGACTGAAAGATTTTTTGTGACCATGTTATGCTGTTTTTCCACACAACATGCTCACTGTTAATTTATTCAAATACCTTTTTATCATCATAAATAAAGGTCTTCTATTAAACTGTGTGGTTGTTTGCAGAAATACGATGCGAAGATCACGGACAGCGTGCAGCCCATGCTGATCCACCGCTCCAAGGCGCGAGACATCCGCGCTGGCATGCCCGAGCTGGTGTACCTGGTGCCCGAGCTGTGCCGCCAGACCGGCCTCTCCGACGAGATGCGGGCCGACTTCAGGCATGTATATAGATATGTTTAAAGATAAAAAAACAGGACATAACATACAGCGCCATCTAACCTCATACTAATCATTTAAGTAAAAAAAAATCAGGACATATAACACACAGCGCCATCTAGCCCCCCATACTAGGCTTTCGTTTGTATCATGGGTAACGGATGTAATACATAATATATACTTTTCTTTTGTAAATGCATACTCATTATACATAGAAACGACCAGACTCAACACAAGTAATTACAAGTTTTAATATTTATAATTACTTGTGTCATGCGCAAATTCAACTCTCAGACTTAGGTTAGAAGGCAAAGCTACTACCAACTAAGCTAACAGGGTAGTCAAGTCCATTTATTCATAATATTCATTACATGTCAAATCCGCACATAACTTGAAAATACAAGTTATTTCCGGGACCGGACCAGGTGCGTCTGGATGAAAAGCAGACATTGTAACCGCCGAGCCACACTCGCTTGTCTTACACTCGCTTGTCTTGGTATAGTGGTGTCTAATTGGATGAATGTTTTGCCAATATTTGTATTTTTTTGCAGGCTGATGCGCGCTTTGGACGGGCACACCAAGATCGGTCCCGACAAGCGCATGGCTAAACTGATGGCTTTCAACAGGAGGCTCACCACTAACAAGGAAGTAGTCGCTGTAAGTAAACTATTTCAATCTATATATAGTAAGAAATGTACACTATTTATAACTCAAGAACGATTGAACCGATTTGGCTAAAAATTGGTTTGGAAGTAGGTACTATTCAATCGCAATACATGCGAAATGTGTTAGCTAATAGCCATATAGTTTGCCTCATAACAAGAGAAATAAAAATTACCATAGATTGTTTATTGTTTGCT
This sequence comes from Macaria notata, assembly GCA_927399415.1. NCBI lineage: Eukaryota > Metazoa > Arthropoda > Insecta > Lepidoptera > Geometridae > Macaria > Macaria notata. The sequence goes on from OV656733.1 coordinate 8,393,193, forward strand.
CTACTTTTTCTATTCTATTTGTTTTGTTCAAATGCTGTTTTGTTCAATTAAGATTATAATAACAACCCTAGTGCGAGGTTAGCACTTGGCAAAATATTTCAGTTTTGCGCTGTTATATGGGTATTTTGTTTAATATATAATTCAAATGATACAGTACATAGTAGCTCGCTACTATGATAATAGACATAAATACATATGTATTTTTATACTAACTTTGTGTTGTAAACTGCCAGGTTCAAGTCCCTCCCAAAAAGTTGGCGTACCTATGGTAAATGTTATTTGTTTCTCTAATATGTGTTCTTTTTCAGCGTCTATTAACAAAATACCATAGATTCCAACTAGTTAACAAGTCCAAACTATAAAAAAAAATCGCTAAAGGAATCAGCTGCTACAACACGAGAGATCGACAGCTGCTCGACATCACATGAATGTGTGCATTAATGTTTCAATAATTGTTGTTACCAGGAACTGAAGACTTGGAACCTGACCCTGTCCAACGACCTAATTAAGTTCAACGGTCGCTTGCTGCCCAAGGAGCATATCCTGCAAGGAAACAACACCAGTTATGAGGCAATCACTGACACTACTGAGGGTTGGACCAGAGATATGCGGTAAAGTTATCCTTGCTTTATATTATCATACATCTAAATATATAAAACTCAAAGGTCTGACTGACTGACATAGTGATTATCAACGCACAGTCCAAACCACTGGACGGATTTGGCTGAAATTTGGCATGCAGGCAGATGTTATGATGTAGGCATCCACTAAGGGTTTTTGGAAATGCCACTTTTAAAGGGTGTGAAATAGGGGAGCCAAGTTTTACTTCTTAATGCGAGCGAAGCTGCGAGCACCCACTAGTTAATGATATGCTAGTAATGGTATTTATTTATATACTAAATGTATTACCTATTAAAGCTAAGCACAATGTGCCCAAATTATGAGATGCAAAACTACATTAGTTGGCATTCATTCACCAGGCAGTTTACTTGGAAGACTATACTATACTTTCTGCCCCATATACATAATATAATAATAAACAAACTAACCACTTAAATTTCGATGGACTATTTATTTGAATTTATATCCTTTCTTTTTGTTGGATAAGTTTTCGTTTGACTACAGTCCGCGTGATCCTTTATCTCAATTTTTTATCCTTATCCTTAATGTAAGCTCTGGCTAGAGAATCAGTCTCTAGATATAGTAAGTATATAATATACAATATAAATAAAAATAAATAAATAAATATTCCGGGACATTGCACACAGCATTTACGAATTATTTACAATATAAATAATTAGTAAGCATGTGTGAATGTTTTTGAGTAGGTTTATTGTGTGTTGTTTTCCTTTCTCTGTTTGTATAGATGTAAATGTTGTAATGTTACATGTTTTTAGGTTTTTAGTTGTTCTTTTTGTTAAATAATTTTGAGTTGTATTAGTTTTACGTTTACCTATCGAGTTACTGTTTACCTATCGTTGTTTTCCAAACTAGGTGACCTGGAAGAGATCACTTTGTGATAAGGCCGCCCTCTGTCCCAATACCATGATCTAAATTTCTTTAAGCTTGTAAGTTCTTTTGTTATTGGTGTACAATAAAGCATTTTTGTTTGATTGAATGTTGTTCTTGCAGCTCCAAGCCGCTGCTGGCGGTGGCGGCGTGCAGGTCGTGGGTGGTGCTGACGCCGGAGCGGTTGCGACGCGACGCAGAGAACTTCGTGGAGCTCATCCTGAAGGCGGCCGGCGGGTGCAACTTTAGGATGCCGCGCCCTGAGATCGGTAACGTGACCTCCACAGTTCCACTACTTCGGATCATTTTCACACGGAAACGAAACACCAATCGTAGAACCCTTTGAAAATTCTGTGTTCTGTGATTGGTGGATGATTGGCGTTTCGTTTTCCAGTAAAAACATTTCGATTTTTTGAAACACCGCTGAACTTTCTTGCTACAATTTTGTGCTGTGTTCACAAGCAACAGATTTACTACTCATCCAGCCCTGAAGCAAGCAAAGACATTAAGTATGTAATGACTATGTACTTCAATTACATAATATAGATCTTATGTGGGGTTGTACTATCCATCACGCAGGGCAAATGAAAGTAAACATATAGCTCAAACACACGCTCCATAATTTGTTTTTTTCCTAGAATTGAAATATTTGAAAGTGTTGTCTGTTCTAGTTACGATCCGGCAGGACAATGCTATGGAGTACGCCAACTCGTGCGAGGGGATAGCTGCCAAGAAGAACCCCTCTCTAATCATGTGTGTGCTGTCCAAGAATGTGACTGACAGGTACATACATCATACAATAATAATATCATAGAAATTTAAATCATTTTTACATAAATCAGCGCTTGTGATACTATTTCCAGTACTTATGATTTTAAGGCTTTTGAGAGAAATTTGAAAAAGAATGTCATTCACTTTTCTGATTAGGTGTCATCATTGGTGTGTCATTAGGATCATTTTGTCCAGCATTGAGATAGCGCTTCAAAGAGGGGGAGACTGGAAACCCTGTTATTTATGTGTCGTACTGTACTGATGAAGCATAATTTATGTAATTGATTTCTTACGGCGGTAAGTTTTCATTCGAAAACGTAACTATGTTGTAAATTTACGTGTCTTTGGTAGTTGCCAAAAATACCCTATCAAAAATGTTAAAGTAATATAAAATCATGTTTGTGTTCAGGTACTCGGCGATCAAGAAGAAGTGCACCGTGGACCGCGCGGTGCCCACGCAGGTGGTGTGCGGCCGCAGCCTCACCAACAAGAACGCGCTCTCCATCGCCACCAAGGTGGCCATACAGATCAACTGCAAAGTACGTTATACATATCTATCACGTTTATAATTATTTTTAATTGTTTTTGAAGATTCTCTGTGGGACCAGGTGCAGCAAATCAGTCCGGGAGTTCATATTGTTGTCTATCACGTTTAGTTAGAATTATTTTTAATGTGTGTGTTTGAAGGTTTACTGTCGCACCAAGTGCAGAAAATCGGTCTGGGAGTTCATATTGTTTTCTTCAAAAATTTACTCATATTACAGTAATCTAAAACTTTTTTAACGCTGACAGTGTGGCCAGTTGGCGTTTGAAGCGTCACTGCGGCACCACCGGTGAAGCATATCCTTATTCAATAATACAACTTTAACATAGATTATGTTTTACGGATTTTTAACTAAAACAAGTATTGATCATCATCACAAATTTACCCAATTTGACCAATCATCTTCTACTTTCAATGGTCGCCATTATTGTACGGTGTTCTTGGACCACGCTCAGCATTTCTTTATTAGTCTTTATTTCTGTCTAACTTATTTTCTCCGCCATACAAGTGCCTATTAACACTAAATAATGTTGCAGCTGGGAGGTGCTCCATGGTACGTGGCGGTGCCGGTAAACTCCCTGATGGTGTGCGGCTACGACGTGTGCCACGACACGCAGACCAAGGAGAAGAGCTTCGGCGCCTTCGTGGCCACCATGGACCAGAAGATGTGCGAGTACTACTCCTCCGTCAACGCGCACACGTCGGGCGAGGAGCTGTCCAACCACATGGGATACAACATCGGCATGGCGGCCATGAAGTTCCGCGAGAGGAACGGTAGGATGCTTCATATTTGTTTAGTACAATAAGTTTGGGTTGAAAACTGGTGACACCATAATAATCCGAATCATCATCATTTATTCATAAAGCCATTTTACACGTCACATTGTGTAGTTGTAAATACTAGAAAATAATTACAGTATTATTTAATTATAGTAGTACTTAATTGGGCACTCATATGAAGTGACTTAGTTTTTATAAAGTAAGTGTATGTCGGGTTTTTAACCCACTCTAAGGCCCTCTGACATTGTTTAACGACTTCCGTACCATGACAAACATCAGAAGTTAACGTGTCGTCCGACCCACGCTGGCCCTAAATGCCTTATTAAATACTAGCGGAAGCTCCTGACTTCGCCTACAAAATAAGTCTATGACACTTTTGGGAGTTATCACTGTTTCCGAATAAAATCTCATTGGATTAAAAAATAGCGTCGTGAAAAAGAAACAAATAAACAAAACATTCGCTTTTATTTGAATAATGATATATGAGAAGTTATATTTTTATGAGAATTTTATTTATATTTAATGCGTTTATCTGTCATTATACAGGTCAGCTGCCCGAGAAGATTGTCATCTACCGAGATGGTGTTGGTGATGGGCAGATTCCGTTCGTCCATTCACACGAGGTGAGTGCATTGAACATCATGTCATACTTCCAGTACTGTGTAAATAATGATACAACATTAAAAAATTTTCACATTTTATCTAAAATAAACTGCATTATAATGATGGCAGATTTCGACAGACCATATCAAAGAAAGCCTGTAAAATTGGAAAATCTCTTAAAGTATGAGATATCTCTCTCATATATATCTATAAGTAAGTCAAGTTTTTGAAGTTAAAATGTAAAGCCTTTCGTTTTCTGAAGGCGTGGTCTTTTTTTAGATACCAACAGTTTGAGATGTAAAGTCTATCTTTATTAGTTTTTGAGTCTAACTATTAACAATTTGTATGGAAATAGCGGCCAGTTAAACGCTGTTTGTTTTATGTAAGTTGTTTGAAATAAACAATATTTCAGATCAAAGTGATTCGCGACAAGCTGAGTGAGATGTACGGGGCCAATGCGCAGCCCAAGATGGCGTTCATAGTGGTGTCGAAGCGCATCAACACGCGCATCTTCGTGCCGCAGGGCGCCGGCGCCAACCCGCGCCCCGGGACTGTCATCGACGACGTCGTCACTCTGCCAGAGAGGTACCTACACTACTTTGACTCGCATTTCCTCATGACTGAGGGTCATGACCACAGAACAGAGAAGACAATGGAAGTGGTGCTCGTATCTCCTGCGTGTGCCACAATTAAGCAGAATATAGCAACATTCGCGGCGGCCATGATTTAGACCGGTCAAGTTAGCATCAAAAATAGGGGTAAGGTTACATTAATTCGCACCTTGCTAAAAATTGGCATGAATGTTAGGAATCCTATTATAAACAATTTGTCAATTATCCACATCAATCCGAAATGTGGAAAGAAATATTTATATTCAAGGTCAAAGGTTGGCAAAAATCGGTTTTTTGGGTTTTCCAGCTAAACGGAAAGTTTTATAATAAAAATAGGTGTGAAAAAATTATCGATCAGATGAATAATTTTCTCAATTTACGCATTACTTACACAGCTCTTGTTATTTACAATAGTACCATTTTCAATTTAATACAATAGGTTTCTAACTCAACAGAAGCTCAATAGATCGTGGAATAGGCCTACTAAAAAACGCGCCATGTACACTAACCTCACGGGTGGCGCGGAAACGTGTGCATATTATGAAAAATACTAAAAACTTTTAAGAACTAAAACTAGAAACTAGAAACTTTTTCAACATTATGCATCTCTGTATCTCCGAAATGGTGATTCTTAGGAAAAAAAGTGTATGAACAATTTTTGTAGATTTTATTATAAAACTTACCGTTTAGCTGGAAAACTCAATAAACCGACTTTGCAACCTTTGACCTTGAATAATTTTTTTCCACACTTCAGTTTGATGTGGATAATTGACAAATTGTGTATAATGGGGTTCCCAACATTCATGCCAATTTTTAGCAAGGTGCGAATGAATGTAACCTTCAATGTCTATTTTGACTGGACTAATTAGTCGTGCTTAGATCAAATGGAGATGTATATTTTGTTTTACTTATGTGTGAGTTTGGCGACACTTGTACCCGTACTAAGTAGTTATAAGGGCACTTCCATTGTTTTCTCTATTTCGTTGTCATGACTACTGCAGAATTGATTATTTAGGCGAGTTCTCTTGGGCAGATACATCACGGTAGATACCCAGGTGCTTCCAATGAAGGCATATTTAATTCTCGGATTGACGTTTACACGTTTTATACAACTATGTATATACTTATTATTCTCAGCAGACTTGCAAAATCGTACATCGTGCTTGACAGACGCCAATCCACCCAATATGTTTCATTTGTTGGTAGAGTGGGATGTTTTTCATGGTCAGTTAATTTTCCTAATTTGATGAATGCCTATCCGTCGATTTTAAGAGGACGCCCTGAGAATTTGGTAGCAAGAATTCGTATTTTACTCGATATGGACAAAAGCAACTAAACTAAAATTTTATGTTCAAGATTCATCATTTCAATTACTATATTTTACGAATATCATAACACCAACGGCCAATTTTTGTAACACAAAATAATTACTTAATCAAAAAGATCTCTATAAAGTCTTTGATGATTTGTGAATAGATTATTTGAAACAAATTCGTAGTTTTTGAAATAAACGACCAAAACCATTTTGTCGCTTGCGCCCTTTCGGAATAAGTGGGGTTTTAGCGATACTTGCCACCCGCGCCTGTTCGGCGGTGCAGGGCGCTTGGACCTACAATTTCAGATTTATAGTTCGCCACTGCGTCGTCTTAAAACTGGGGACCAGTCTTCTGTTTTGCTTACAAGATAGAAGACACTCGCCAAATTTCACTATAATATTAGTGAAATTAGGAGGCAATTCGACAGAGACGTATGAAGGGAGTTGGGGAAGACCTTTTGCCCAGGAGTGGGACAATATTGGTTAACAAAAAAAAAGATTAGTGAGATGGGATGATTAAAGACATTGAATTGTTTTTCAGATATGACTTCTACCTGGTGTCTCAGAACGTGCGCGAGGGCACGATCGCGCCCACCTCGTACAATGTGCTGTTTGACAACACAGGATTTAATCCTGACAAGGTGAGCTATCTCTCATTACGTATCATCATCATCAGCCTACTAACCCTAACCTCTTTTAAAGATAAAGATAAACCATTTATTGATAATACATGGGTACATATTACAAGTCAAAGTTTTAGTATTCCACTCGCCCCAGTCCTGTCCAGATCGAATCCAGGTGCTCCGTATGTCGTCTGCTCACTGCAGTAGGCGATCTACACTTTTATTTGCATTACTTATTAGAGTATATATTCGTCTTCGGTTTAGGGTCGATGTTACAAATATTAGAATACTTATAAACATTATATGTGTTATCAACAAACAAGGAACGACATGTGTCAAGACATTTCCATAAGTATAAATAAATAAATGTTCAGGGCATATGACACAGCACCATCTAGCCCCATACTAAGTTTACGCTCACACAATATACATACACAAGAGTATTATAGTTCAGAGTTAAATGGCGTCGTCTAAATTAATTAATATTGTATCTTGTGTTCAGATCCAGCGCTTGAGTTACAAGTTGACGTTCATGTACTTCAATTGCTCGAGCAACGTGCGCGTGCCCTCCGTGTGCCAGTACGCGCATAAGCTGGCCTTCCTGGCCGCCAACTCGCTGCACAGCAAGCCGCACCACACCCTGGAGAACACGCTCTACTTCCTCTAAACTGGATCCAGGTATTACTTTATACAAATAGATAAACATTTATTGAGACAGATTTACCAAATATACACACATACATATAATAAATAAGTCTTTTTTTATCCAAGGAAAACCCTTTAGAGGTACCATCCAATCCCGGGGAGGATTTACCAACCAACCCTGAGCATAAATACATAAGTCTGCCCCAACTCTGCATAATGCTGGTTACTGGAAGCATTTGGCGCTGGTCTTCCGTTGTTATACACAATACCATCACTTTAGATAAATGTCAATTACATAGTACATTATAGAATTTAGTTTTCCGCTTATATTGTAACAGGTCGTATTTAGAAAACACTAATGAACCTATTTTGATTGTTGTTTTTAATTATTTTCTGTAAAAATCAAACTTGACATCTACATGTGACAAGTCTTACAGTTTTACCTATCTTGTTAAAGTTGTGACCTATTTGAAATTACAATAGAACTCATGCTAGTTGCCTTGTTTTCAGATCCAGTGAAGTTCAGCACCAGCCGCGGAATACCTTAGGTTAAGATTACATACATAGGTGTCGTATGATGGATGTTGCCATATAGGCCCGGCCAATGTCGCCGTTTGTCTTTACCATTAAAAATACAACAAGTAGAATCTCTACAGGTGTTGGAAACCCTATCGAGCTTAGTCATAAGATGGTCACTAATTTCTACTGTTGGTTCCATAAACTGATCTATAATTTGTAGTATGCTGTTTGGTAATAGAAGAGCTTTGCTTATAGAACGTAGTATGCTGGTAGAGATGTTTTATGTAGAGATTTGCATTGCATAGTAGGTACTGACTGATTAGATGTTCTCATCCACAGCTCTTCTATTACTAAACATTGGGTTTGCGTCCTCGCTGTGATTCGATATTATAGTCTGGTGCTAGTAGATGGTTTTTATGGATGGGTAGAAACTGGTGATCACAGTGCCAAATGGGCCTATTTACTCTTGATATAAACGTGTCTTTGACATATTTTTCGATGTTTTTAATATAAGAGTTTTGAGAACTATTACTGCTAAGAACAGATTTCCAATGATCAAAGCAGTTGATACAATAGTATCTGAAAATGTGATTTTAAATTGATACCTACCTTATTAATGTGTTTAGATGTAAGAAATTAGTAGTGCCAGAGGCAGCTTAAGTTCTATTGATTAATTCTTTATTAGCAATGCTTTGCATTTATTGATTCCATTAGCGTATCAATAAGAGTCCGAGGTGTATTCCATACAAGCTGCTGTAGGCTTACTTTACAACAGTTTGTGTGGGATGCGGGCTACTGCCTCAAATTACGTGTCCTATGGCCTACCTCAGTTTTTATTTGTAAGATTTCTAGGAGACTAGTCGTTCGACGCTCACGCATTTGTTATTCAAGTTCGTTTGAACCACCGAAATTATTTTGTTGATTGCTATAAGAGAACGATAAGACTCGTGATGAGCGGTGCAGATGTTAGTTGTAAGGTAGAATGCCATTAGCATCGACACGAAAGCGAGTCTCCATTCTGCTACGCTCCTAGATTATTGTATCACGGACACGTGCCGTGAGTGATGAGCTATTTTCAGTGAAGGAGGGCAGAGAGAATTAATGTGACTTGTTTCGTAAAATGAGGAATCGCTTTTCTGTCTGCTAAAGACACTAAGAAACTGTTGATGGTTTAAACTTTGTTATGATTCGTGGACGAACAAACTAACGGGCAGTTGGAAGTATATCAAGCTGCAGGTGGCATCATGCGTCCGCTAGTTTTGTCCATGTCTTGACTTATCAGTTTGTACTTTTTCTAGTAAAATAAAGTGAATTGATCTGTCGTAAATGTTGTTTCATTTCATTCCTGTTAATTAAGGTTCCAACATTTTCTTAGGAATAATATTCTCGTTATTCTGACCAATTCATCAAAGTAGTGGGATGCCTGCTTCGTTGGGGCACAGAATACAAAGTGTATGTTATTGACCATTTTGACTATCCACACCATTGTAGGATACACAATTAGGTACACACACTGAGCTCCATTACTACATACATGTAGTAATGGAGGTCAGTGGGTACCTACACACCAAAAAATAAGGTACCTACAGTGTGCCGACCATGTTTTCATAATAACACCGCTTACCATGAAATATTTGAATGAGTTTTATATGAAATTTTGCCTCTAAAAAGTTAAATACAACTTTAATAGGTAGCATGTTCCATTGATAAAATTTCTAAACTACAAAACCTTTGCACGTCAAACTTCCACTGCTATTTTCATTTGTAAAAAAACGCGCTACGCCATTGTTTTGCGTTGTAAAAAGATTCCAGTCATGATTAACCTTTACAAAGTTTTTCTTTCAGAGTGTCCTGAATATAAATAGTTTGCTTCGAGACCGAATGAACCACAAATCGATTTCCATGTTTACACCTTGGAGATCATAGCAACCCGTCAACTGGCAAGTCGTTAGTCGGAGTAGCACGTTGCTCTTACAAACATCGAGTTCGTCGTTCTTACAAACAAGACACAACCATGGAGGAAGAGAAAGGCAGTGAGGATTCCGAAAACTGGAAGATATTTGAAACTTTGTGCCGAAAAACACCGACAGAGGTATGTGATAAGCTTAATAAGTAGGTAGGTACTACTCCCTTGGTAGAATTACAAAAAACAATTAGGTATATCTTGTGAAGAAATTGGCTATCAATAGTTTTGATGTAGGTATGAAACCAAAATTATGCAAAAATTGATGGTACCTTATTGAATCGCAATAGTAATAATAGCTAAAGATCAAGAAAGTTTAAGAATAGGTATGTCTTTAGCTGCAATATGATTAGGTGAAATTTTGTTAACTGCGCAAGAATAGGTTATTTAAATTCTGGCTATAAAACCTCCCCTAGGTTTAATTTTAACCTGATTTTAACCCTGATTTTGATATCATAATCAGTCGCTTACAAATGTCCATTGACCTTCTTGCCGCCTACTTCAAAAAATGGAGACTTAAAATTAATGCCACAAAAACAGAGGCTATAATGTTCAGTAGAAAACGAAAAGCTCCAATCAGAACACTACACCTGGATGGCTATTCCATACCCTGGAAAAATTCAGTGAAATACCTAGGTCTAACATTAGATAAAAAACTGAACTGGACTGAAAACACAAAACAATTTCACCTCAAGGGAATAAGAGCATTAAATGCCCTACATCCAATCTTAAACAGGCAATCCTGCCTGTCTAGCCGCACCAAGCTGCGCACTTACTGCACGCTAGTACGGCCATGCTTTACTTACGCTAGTCCTGTCTGGAGCAGCACATGCCAGACTAACATAAAAAAACTACAAACTGTCCAAAATAAAGCTCTTAAATACGCTTACTCTACTCCATTCCGTACCAACTTGCAAAAACTGCATCTAAAAATTGGTCTCCCAAAAATAGATGTCTATATTTACAAACTTTCGGAAAAATTTTATCTATTTACCAACTTTCGTAATTCAAATAAACTCATCCAAAACATTTGCAAAACAAGGCGCAAAAACTTAACTTTTATCGATAGTTATAATCGATATAAGCTCCCTCACCACTTGTTCTTAGACTGCTGTGTACATGAACATCCCGCGTCACTAGCGTAGGCGTGTGTGCGTGATACGTGTGGTCGCCCGCGCCACTTTCAGTCTTATTACCGCGAGTATAGAGGCTGGAGTGGCGTGGGCGGACGCCGATCCGGCGCGCTCGCTTGTGTGCGTGACTAAGCCGTGATGCGGTGGATTCCGACTTCTTGTGACTGTTCGGCCGGCGCGAATTAAATAATTTTATCGAACTACCCCAGGAGTTTGGGTTATATCATTCACCTATTTAGTATTTAAAAACGCAGTGCCTATACTAAAGCCTACGTAATTTGATATTTATGTTTCTAAGTGTATTTTATCTATAAGTTTATTATGTTATTGTCAAGTATTTTTTGTTTTAAAAGTGCCCAGTGTACGTAAAACCAGTAAGTAAATCAAGTTTTTTGTACCACTAGGATTAAAATTTACACTTTTGTTGTACTAGTTTTATAAGTTATGAATCAATAAAGACCTTTAAAATTGAATTGAAATTGAGGTTTAATTTTATTGATGTTTGTGTAAGACCTTAAAATATGTTAAAATCAAATCAATCAATTAATTTAATCACATCAGCCTTTGACGCTCGAAGACATCAGCAGTTCGCGAGTGTCACCATAATTTGACGATTAGAATGCGAACAAGTCGAAGGAACAAGTAATTTTTATAGAGTACTATTATCATAGTACATTCGTCGAGTTACTTTATTATGCTGCAAGACAAACCCTCGTATTTTCGTTTCAAGACTAGCATAGCGAGTATGGCTCAGCGGTTCCAGTGTCTGCTTTTCATCCACACTGGTTCGAATCTGGCCCTACACCAGTGACTTGTATTTTCAAGATTTGTGTGGATTTGCACTCGCTTAACAATGAAGAAAAACATTGTGAGGAAACCGACGAATTAATTCTGCGGGGGGTTCACGACCCTCAGTCATGAGGAAATACGACTCAAGAGAGATATGCACAAGGATGTCATCGCTCATGGCCCAAGGGCAAGTACCTACAAACAAATACGCACACCGATCTATTCACAGAGGCATGGGAAATATAAATCCATTATGGGCAGCACTAATAATCGAATAATATATGCGTTTTGATGTGTCAATTCCAACAAAATACCTCTAGTTAGCCAACTCATGGCCCAGTGGGAGAGGGGAAATTGACGTGGAGTATTTATTTGCAAAAAATAATACGTTTATTAGCTATGTGTTAAGTATATCCGTAAGTATCCATGATAAAAGCGTTTGCTTAGTAGGGCTAGACGGCGTTGTATGATAGTACCTATTATAGGTACATATTTATTTATTATTTCTCGCTTGCCCACAAAATCCGACCTTGTTTTCCTTGGGACGATATCGTGGTCGATTTTGGTCGGTAGTGAAGTCTCATAAACTCCGAGCCCGACATTCTTCGGTGATAAAATGTTGCTTAAATAACTGAAATGTATTTAAATCCCACCTACAACATTTTAATTTTCGTAATTACAACAGTTTATTCGTCAAGCAAAGGACAATTTTATTAATTGATCAAGTACTTTTTAGTACAAGTGGCGCTGCCATATTTTCTGAACTTTTTGATCCAAGTCATTTCCTATTTCAAAGGCAATCGAAGCAGTTACTCCGCCCAAGATATGAGTTTTAAAATTATAAACTAAACTCGGGTCCTAAGTGTCTGACATAAGCAAGCGTAACGCTCACAATGATTGACGCGTCTTGCTCTAAGTACTCGTCAGTAGGTATTAAAAAAGCATGGATAAAGAGATTACAAAATAAGTACCGATTTGAGTAAAAATCAGCATTTTTATTTATTTGTGTTATCACATACATATTTATCTAACAAGTTACAACATGAGTGATAGGTACAACTACGTTAGAAGCTGTATAATTTTTTTTCTATGCAATAAATGTCGTATACCACCGTTCAAAAATTTTGACTGAAATTAAAACCGTCATAAAGAAGTGACTCATCTATACTAAGTATATAATATTATAAAGCTGAAGAGTTTGTTTGTTTGAACGCGCTAATCTCGGGAACTACTGGAGCGAATTGAAAAATTATTTTTGTGTTTAATAGACCATTTATCGAGAAAGGCTTTAGGCTATATTACATCACGCTGCTACTAATAGGAGCAAAGAAATAATGGAAAATGTGGAAAAAACGGGGAAAATTATTCATCTTTGAGGGCTTCCGTTTCGTGCGCTGCGGTTCAAGATATCACAAAAATATGTATGAATGAATTATTTCTATTAAATCTAAAAAAACGTGGACAACAATATATGGTAATATCTATTCCACACGGACGAAGTCGCGGGCACCAGCTAGTTAAAAAATATTTTATGTGCTGATCGCATGACTTAGATAGCCCACAATAACAAATCAAACACATTATACTTGTACAAAAATAATATCTGGAAAAAATATTTTCGAGTCGATCATGTATGTTAAAAAGTTTACGATATGTCTACAACATGAGAACTGCGCGAAAAGCACACTCGTATATTACATATCTCATGACATACAGTTAAGCATAATGCACCTTCCAACTTGACGTGCCTTATTATGTTGAAGGGGCCGAGCGGCGATGCGCCGTACCTCGCACGGAAACCTCTCCGATATAGAACACTGCCTACTTTTAATAGGGTACAAGTTATTAAGCTTTCAGGAGCTCCTTTCAGCATTTTTCGGTTCCGTGGATAGCTTCAGTAACATCATGCAAACGAATAATCATAACCGGGGGTACCATCCCCGTTTTTATGTAAATCGGCAGCGGTGCATGCACGAACATCAGGAGTATTCAATAAGATATCGTGACTCTCGGTGAGGCTGAAATAGCGAGGCCTATCACGCTACGTTCAAACATGGAGTACTTTTACTACTCTAGTCGTGCTCGGTAAGTCACGTGAGCCTGTCTTCTCCGCCCGCACAAAATGTGTAAGCGATCCGATATTTTTTTGGCCGAAAGCCGTAATTAAATCGAAGTTGATTTTGATAAATCTTATGTGATTTTTTGCAGATGGACCCGGATGGAGGCAATGATATTATAACGTCCCTTCGGAGTGATCTCGCGGGTCTTCAGTACAAACGGGACAAACTCATATCTGAAGTGAGAGACACTTAATTATATTTTCAAGTTGTGCCAAAACTAACCATCTTCTTAAATGAAAACACCATTTACAGAACAGCGATTTGAAAAACCAAATGCTCGCCCGAGACCAGAGGGTTCTAGAGCAGCAGGTCGAGATCGACCACCTGCGGGAACAGAATGCGAGACAAAATGCCATCATCTCTTCACTCCGGAAGAAGATACAGGACCTCGAAGAAATACAACGAAACATACAAGCCGCTCTTAGCAGGAGTGAGGTCACGATACAGACGCTTCAGAGAGACAACCGATACGGCGATGAAAAAATTAAAGACCTGGAGAAAAAACTACGCTCGCTTGAGCTGGAATGTCATAATGAAGAACAGCTGAAAGAAAACGCCCGCTGCCAATTCCACGACTTGGTCCGTCGCCTGTCCGCAGCTTTGGACGCGGAGTTTTGCGACGCGACTCACACGCACTCTCCAGAGAGCCTCATCATCAAGGCAGCTGAGCTCGTCCAAGAAACCACGCGGCTCAAGAACAAATGTATGAACACGACGGAAAACTTATCTTCAACTGAACAAGATCTACGCAGCTGCCGCGATGCACTGGAGCGTTCCAACACGGATAGAGAGATATTACAACGACAACTCTCTACGCAAATGCTCGACATTGAACGACTCAAACAAGAAAAGGAGTCGCTGGCTGTACACAACAGGGTTCTCGAGAGAGAGCTGCATGATGCGAGAGAAAAACTCTCGCATTGCTCTAAGAACCTCAACGTTGTGACTGATAATGTTAACCAAAACGAGTCCATCATTATCCAGCTCAAAGGTAAGAAAAAAAGAAAATATAAATTTAAGGAAATTAATACCTTTTTTATCAAATATAAAGTTATTTACAGTACAGTTATACATGGTAGCACATTTATATAATTAGATCAATACATTATTACAAATACAGAACAAGATTGTGTGCGCTTCCAACGGGCCCCGAACTAGGCCAGCCTGTATTTCGGTGGCCCAAAACAGAATTATTATTTAAATTTAGGTAAATATGTTCGCGCGTTTTTGAAGATTTTAGACACAAAAACTAGATACATAGTACAGTTTAGTGGAGATAATCGAACAGTCAAATCAAAAATCGAAACCTACTGTAAACATTTTTTTTGCGCTGTGTTGATCATACCTCATTTATCTTTCCAGAGGATTTGAAACATCGCGACGAAAAGTACCAGCGCCTGCATGCAGAGTTTCGCAACACACTGGAGTCGATTGCAATTCTATTGAGCTTACCGACGCGCTTCGTGGAAGCTCACGAGAGCACCATCAAAGACAGGATCCGCGAAATACTCAGCGATAATAAAGATAAGTGTGTGGTACGTTGTTGACTCTGTATGTCCTATATACCTGCAGTAACTACTAATTAAGCTGGCATTAAAGAAAGCAAAAACGGTTGCTCGTTATATCTTATTTGTTATTCAAATTCTGTTATCTATTTAATAATCAATATTTGTTTTCAGCAAATAGACGCACTGCGAGACAAATTGGGATTAGAGTCCCAGCAGCTGAGCAGGACAGCCCACATGCACGACCAAGCAGCCACTCGTCTCAGGATCTTAGAAGACGAGAGAAACATGCTGGAGGCAAAAGTACACAAACTGGAATCCGAGCTCAACGCATGCGAACTCACCAAAGACAGCCTGCGGAAAGACAAAGCAAACGTACGTGGCCTCGCGACCTCGCGGTCGATCGTGCACCAATAAAATAAACGAGGAAACGCCGCAACTTTCTTGCGTACATAAATCAGAGTTATTGTTACAGTTCGTTGGATTCCTTGAGCGCCTGAGCAGGACGCTAAATATGGATGAGTTGACGCAGGACATCGGCTTAGAGTTGCACACCGAGTCGATCATACACCGCGCGGAGCAGCTCGCCCGGCTCGAGAGCGATAAAGTGGTCGACAAGGTCAGTCGCATGCAACTACTGAGCTACACATACTTGTGCGGCACCCACTCGCCGGCGCGCGAGAAATGTGTCCGTGCAAAAAATACGAGCCGATCTTATCTGTCCGTATAATACGGGATGTTGAGCTCGATATGACGTTAACAGCAATTTATAGACGAAAGGAAATCCATGTCATATCGACCGCCGGCATTCCTCAAAATAAGATATTATCGCCATCCAAATGTCAATCGGGTACATTAGTCAGAACGGCGTGGATATAGCCGTGCAGATTTTAAAGGACAGTCGAAATAGTCAACATCCTGTGTTTATGTAAATATTTGGCTAGTTGTGCGGTTGTAAGTATATTGATACGAGTGTATGTGTGTTGCATAGCTGCTATATTATGGATACTATGGCACGCTGCCGCGGCTGCGGAGGGAACGCTCCTTCCACGACTTGCCTTATCTAAAAGAAGTAAGACCCAACACAGAAATTGGCATGTCGTTAATGACGTAGGTGTCATCATGAGAAACAACTTTAGCTTGCCCACAAAATTAAGTAACTATAATGTTGATCGTTAATTGTGTAATCATTACTTGTTACAGTATTTAGCGTAGTTTTTAATTGCACGCGAGTTGGATACTGCACTGTTAAATAGGTAGTTAAGTGTTCGTAAATGGTAATGTTATTATTGAATTAATTATGAGTGTAGCGTTATAATCAGTAGGTATTTGTGTCATCGCCACTTGCCGCAGTGTTGTTCATTATTCCACCAATAACAGTAATTATGTAAATCATGATATCAATTAATTGCTTATCGAATACATTTTATATCATTCACCCTTTTCATTATTTTTTTTACATCATCATCATCATTTCAATTTACACTGAAAATCCTTAAATAGTTTTAAGGATGTTTTTCCCAAATTTCATATTATTTTCTTAGTTATTTTACAGGTATTAGAAACTTCAAGGTACAAGTATCTCCACATACCTAAAAAATAATTCATTACGAGTACTATTTTTAACCGACTCCAAAAAAAGGAGGTTATCAAGTCTTCTGAAAGTTTTTATTTTTTATACTTCTTTCGTTTTGCAGACTGCTGTAGTATACCAGCTGCAAAGAAGAATCAGAATCCTGCGAGAGCAGCTGCAGAGGAAAGACCTGCATTTGGATCTTCTGCGTAGAAAGCTCAGTGTTCAAGTAAGTTGAAGCCTTCTTATTAGGAAATTAACGTTGTTTCCGGCAAATTTATAACAGACCAGCGAGATGGATCTATTTGAATTATTAAGGCGGATTTCTGGAAGTACCTATGTTCTTTCTTATCGAAAGCAAAAAACTTAAATTGCACTATGAGGATGACTAAAGATTTAAAAAGATAACCCTGATACTATGAACACAAACTGTACTTATAAACGTAAGTAATTCACTGGTCAAACACATACAAAAATTGTGTGGTGAGTACACTGTAGGTAAAGTGTAATTTCTATTGGTTTTGTTAAACTGAAAAGAATTTCCTATTGACCCACAGCTATCTAGATTGTTGGCCGAATTATGTCATGCAATTTGGAACAAAGCCTCCCGTTCATAGTCGTGCGTGCAGTTAATTAACCTAGCCTGCTATTACGTATCTACCAAGTTAAACTTGCTAGTGGATAAGCCTATTTCTCTCGAGGCCACATAAACTGCAAGCAAGCTAGGCTGCTAGATTCTATAACAGTTGTTGATTTTCATCAATTGTAACTTTAACTGGAGTACTTTTAGGGATACATATGCCCAGGCCACGGGTTGTCATAGGTTAAATAACAAAGGGTGCGATGATCGGACTACCTTCACGTTGGGTAAGCCCAACTAATTTCATCTCTCCATATGGGGATTTGGGGTTAGTTGGGGAAACCTGGTGCACCCCGTCCACAGGTTAGTAACTTCCACCTTCCGGTGGATCTTGCTAGCCTGTGTCCAAACGTTCGATCGAGTGGGGGCCCTCGCCTATACCTCCCCTTCGAGAGGGCTGGTTGTAGGGCCCGAGGCGAAGAGCTCGCCGCACCTCGCGGTGTAGGTGGAGCTGGGTGCTCTTTAAGAGCACCCGAGGTGGTCGCCGAGAGGCGAGAGGAGTTCGGTGTACCGGCCGAGTAGCGGCGACACGGGAACCGAACTCCGTGCGCAGAGGGCGCATTGGAGGAGGGCGGTCGCTTTGGCGTGCGACTGCCTGACTCCTGGGGGCTCTGGGTGGCAGGTCGGGGAACCTGTTGCCCTGGAATGAGTCCCCACAGGATGCATGACGTGTCCCGTGTTCTGACACGTCATCCATTGAGGGTTGAGCTGAAGCTCCCCGAGGCGGGGCCCGTTACCGGGCCAGCATCACCAGGGCTGCGGATGTATTCATCGCGCTCTCGTGGCCCTGGACCAACGATGCGGAGATGGAACATCCCAGGTTTTTAGTGGGTATGCCGCCCTTATGGAGTGGGGTGGAGACTCCCACATAACCACCCGCCCTCCCCGGGGTTTTTTGGGTGGTACCTACCTGTAATAGGTTTTCCTGGGCAACAAAAAAAAAAAAAAGGTTAAATAACAAAACATAACATAAGAAGGAAAAACAAAACAATGTTTAGCTCCGCTGTTTTTACATTATAATCCTTTGACTGCGTCTCGTCTGATTTTAAGCGACGATGAAGTCGTATCTATAGGTATATGTTACTTACTTGCCCAATCACACAATGAATTATATTCAATGTTTAACAAGTCGTACCTTATCTAATCAATCATACATGTACATATATCATATTTAATTACTAAGTCAAAATTACACAATAAAAAAATACACAAATCGACTAACGAACAATCATTATTAATATTTTTAAGTTAAATCAGTAGGAATAATATTTAATAATAAAAAAAAATCGTTTATTGCTCCAAAAACATAATAAAACTATACATAAATGCACTATAAACAACGCACTAGGCGAACCTGTGTCGCGGTGTGATTGCCTTCTCGTTCCAGACATTACTAGTACAATAAAGAAAATAATATATACAGATAGCAGTACATAATAAACTTTGTTAAATTTCTGAGGTATCTTAACAATTAGGTAATTACATTTTTCTTTTAGGGGTAAGGTACACATTTTTTTCATTGGTTTGTATCCATTAGTCTTTATGATACGCAAAAGGATAAAAGGATTACCACAAAGTTAATGCATTCAGGAGGAAAGCTGCCGCGTCCGCGCCGTCCTGCAAGCGGAGAGAGACGAGGCGGTGACGCGCAACAAGAAGCTGGCCCGGCAGTGCGACAAGCTACAAGTACAAGTGGCCGATGCGCGCGCGCAGCTCAGGGAACTCAACGCGCAGCTCGCGGACGCTGCTGAATATAAGGTAAGGTTAAGAGTTAAAAATTATACTTACCTGTTAGTTTAGAATTGTGTTAGACTATATACGTAACATATCTACTCGTACACACATAATATATCCTGAAAATATAACTTTTTCACTAATAACCTAAGTCTGTTCTGGCCGCCTCGTTTGAAAGCCAGTCTCATTCTCATCTTCGCTAGTGGTCAATTTCTTAGCTGTTAAGTACACACACAATATAGGTAAGTATATCATCTCAATTTTATTTTTTCCTTAAATCAGAAGACTAGATGTACTCGAATGGCCTCTTTGAGATTATAGTGTACCTACTCAAAGTTCCAATTTTATTTAATATCTTGGCTTTTTTCCTTATTCATCCTTAGGTAATAACTGTAGAATGAACACATACGATACATATGTAGAAAAAAATACAACGAACCAGTTAAAACAACTGATCTAACAATGCTAATAGCAACATTACTACAAGATTACTGGAATTTCTAATTTAAATGCAAGGTTAAAGTGATTTACTTAATTGAGCTTGTACCGTCAGTGATCTCATTTATTCGATTATTTATTTATGTAAGTACGAGTGGTTATTACGTCGTGATGGCTAGGACAAGTCATTCAGATACTACTTAATTGCATGTTGTATTGAGATGTTCGATATTTTATGCGTTCAGATATAATCTGTTATAGGCGTTTAATGGAGGATTATGCTAAGCTTAAAGGTAATTCAAAACAACAAATTAAGTAAAGTAAGTTTTTATGAGAATGACCAACACGAATAACGAGAGTTTTCTAACTGACCTGGAGGTCTCTGAATTCTCTGATGGCTTAACGTTTGCTACACTTCACAACTTAGATAAGATAGCAGCAGAGACGAGAAGCACAAAAGCGGCCTCAGTGCGTGCCTTGGAAGAGGCCTATGTCCAGAAGTGAACGACTGTAGGCTGATGATGATGATGATGATGATGACACTACACATCTTAAAATATCATCGAACCCACGAAAGCACCAAATAGAATACCACTAACTTCACAAACAAATGAAAAAGTAAGGCATGTCAGTGTAAAACCCCAGACCCCGTAAGAATATTACAGGTCCCGGATCCATTACCGTTTACAACTCATCCATTTTTACGTTTTACTATTTCTCGTTGGTAAAACCGCAGGTAAATTTGTCATATGTGTGAGGGTAAAACCTAGTTAACCTATTTAGTAATTTACCTAGCTGCGGCCTTCACAGAATATGTTTTTTTTTTTATAAAGGAAGCCTTATAGATATTGCTTGCATGTTCGTTATAGTACCAAAGTTGTTAAAATTACGAGGTTGTTTGAGAACTGTCGACACCTGACCTTAGCCACTCATACTTAATTAGGTCCTAAAATTAATGGCAATAAAATTCGTTTGGGAACCCATAAGAATTCAATACAATTTACAAAAATCTTAACATTTCTTTGTAACACTGTAGTCTTATAACACTAAACATAATATCCACTTTTTAACAAGAACACAATCCTCCAGATAACATCCCTAGAACGTGCCAGGAAAGTGGAAGACTTACAGAAGCGTCTAGAAGAAGCAGATCTATTACGAGCTCGATACAACCGCAAGGTACGTTTGTAATCATACCTCCTGCCATTTATCTTTTTTAAAAATAACTTATTTTAATTTATTTTTATAGTAAGTACATTGTTCTTGATTTAATAATGTTGATTCAAACTAGTTGATTGGGCAAATTGCGTACCGCCTACATTTTTGTTCATACTATATTTTTAGTATTAAATAGTCACATTTACTCATCTCTTAAGAGATGCCAAGGGGTGGTTATCCCTTCCAAATAATTGTCAAAAGACCTGAATTTTTAAAGTCCAATAGTCGTAGAAAAGTTGTTGCTTTTGGTATGGTACTAAAGCCACTCTTAAAAGACTTTGGGATATATTCATAAATTCCTTATATGTGTGCCAGGTATGCGTGCTCAAGGACCAGGTGCGAGCCACGGGAGAGACCTTCGAGCAGGAGAGGAACAGCACGGAGCACCAGATGAGCTCGCTCCGAGAGGAGCTGGCCAGGAGCAAGGAACTGCTGGCGGAGTGCCAGCGGAGAGAGGCGCAGCTGCAGAGCTTCAGGTAACAGTAATTAAAAAAACCTTCATGAGACTTGATAACCTCCTTTTTTAGAAGTCGGTTAACGAACTATCGAACTTCTTCAGCTAAGATATTTAGCATGTTATGTTCTATTAATGTCTTGTGAGTATCCAAGTTTCACGCGACGATTTATTCTTCTTAGCGTTCTTTTATACAGGTTGTATTTACCTCCTGAAAAGTCACAATTTCCTTTTTTGCGAATTTCCTTATATAGCTTTTGTTGTACAAAAACCACTTTTAAAAGGTGAGTTAGTTACCTTGTAACTCTGTAAAATGAAGAAATATATTAATTTATTGTATCGAAAAGGCAGACACTATCATAACTAAATAAATAAATATGTAATCATATTATCTACCGTAAATGGTTAGGTAAGGTACTAAGTTTTGTGATGTAATTGGTTTTGACCTAATATGTCTCAATTTATTATCCTTTACATACTAATATTATCAAACACATGCATATTTAATACCTCAAATTTTCATTTTACAACAAAAAAACCTAACTTGTTATTTTATACTTGAGTTGCAAATAGTTAATGTGAAGAAATAATGCAATTAAGTATAACTTTGCGTTTCAAGAAAAAAAATGAAAAAACTCACAAAATCAAAAACCGACTTCAAGTCTGTCACTAAAAAGTTAATAAATAATTTATTTTCATTTTTGCAACTTCAATCAAAATTCAGAGTTGGGAGTAAAGAATCTATCAAATTATTGAAACTAACCTATAAGCAGTCTTATTGAAATCCGTAATATTTGTTGTCGGTGATAACCTCCTTTATGAGTTGATTAAAAAGAGCGTTATTTTTTTTTTAATTTTACATTTTCTTGCTATAATACCTACTTCTTATTATCATTTAAGTTATTTCTTTCAATTTCCAGGAACTCAATCGCCAAGCTGCTTGGCATCCTGGTCCCAGCTTCAGTTTCAGACTTCGAGATGGTGTCCCGTCTTCAGAAGCTGATCGACGCGCACCACGACTTCACGATCGTGTCTCGACGCTACGACGACCCGGCGCTGCTGCGGGCCTCGTCTAGATCGCCGCCGCCTTCGAGGTGCAGGACTAGGACACCGGACAGGTAGAACCTACTTTATTTTTTAAAACAGTACAGTCCTACGGTTGCCTGGAAGAGATCGCTTACAGCGATAAGGCCGCCATTTGTGGCATTATATTTAATTTTTTCTCGTTTTATATTATGTTTTCTTTTTATGTGAGTGTCCAATAAAACATTAATCTATCTATATATCTATAGTCAGACATTTGACCACCAGGTCACATGAAGCGATATCCGCGCAATCAAACACTGTGGCCCAAGATTACTGAATAAAGTAAAGTAAATCGATTTGAAGCAACCTTGTTGTATAATTTGCATGATTCTGTCTTGCTTTAATTGTGTAGAATTGTGTTGCAAAAGACAGGATCTTTCAAGTGGTTCCAATAAATAGAGGCACTCAAAAAATAATTACATCAGTCTGTATCCGTCTACTTCTGAACATAGGGCTCTAAGGATTTCATGCTTCCCAATCATTTTTTTTTTAAACAATCAAAGCATATGACTTGATTACTCTCGACACCAGAGTTCGTCACTTACTTTACGTATGTAAACAAGCAAATTGGTTGTTTTAAAAAACAACATCTAATCTACACAAACAAGTGTTTCTCCTTATCAGATCGATCATGGAGATCGATACAGAATTTACTGCAGTCATCGTTCATAATTAAGGTTCCAGTTAGATCCATTAATCAACTTAGTACCTATAACAGATGTCGGCCGCCCGCTGCGCGTAATTGGTTGCTGACAAAGTATACAATATTGAACAGATTCATGGCGGCGATGTTTAGTTTTTATGTGCTTTTTATGCCTGAAGGAAGTGCGTGGTTCGCCTTTCGATTTTATAGAATGGCGATAACTTTGTGATCAAGATACGTTTTATGTAGATAATAATCTTCGTCGCAACATACAAAGACAATAGGAAACATGCATGGAAATGGAATTTGATTTTTGTCAATAAACTATAAAAATATACCAAAATACTAAACGAGCTGTGCCAACCGCATATCCACTGAAAAATAAAGAAGCTATGACCAATTGAAGATTTCATTTCATCTCTTTCTTTCAAAACAGAATTTTCTATGTATTTTGTATGGCGTTAGTGTCATGTGACGTCAGTTCTCTCTGTCTAATCGTAAACTAAAAACGTGTCTAACTGCGTTTTTATTAAAGCCAATTGAAAAATAATTTAACTATGCTGATTGTCTATTAAAAAGCTTTCATTGAAGTAATAAAAAAAAAGTTGTGCATGTTCCCTATTAGATAATCTGAGAAGACACACAACTTGCCATTGCTAGGTGGTAAGAGTAGGGTATACGTACAGTTAAACTTTTTCTCTTATAGTAATTAAATGTGTAATTTACCTAGTTGAACAGATTTATTTCTCTCGGTATTTAATTTTATTTTGCAAAACATATTTTTGTGGATACGCGAGAGTTAATAATAAGTTATTTTTATTTATTTATTTATTAAATAAATAAATACAAACATACAGGCACTTCGGCCATTTCAAACCTCCAAACAAAGACTTTTTGTTCGGTTAGTGTTTGCACATGATTACAATTCGCCAGGTGGTAAACGATTAATGATAGTTTCCACCAGGCGAATTATTATGGTTTTTTTTTTTAAAAGATACGCTCACGCTTGACTACAACTCGCCTGATGTTAAACAATGTTGTAATCTACGATCTAGCGCGCTTGCCTAGAAGAAACTGATTGTGTAATCTATTGAACCGATAGAGAGAAGAAGACATACAAGATCACTAAGTAACATGTATCTTCCAGGTCCCTCCGCTACGACGACTCAGGGTACGCGGACCCTGCCTTCGAGCTAGAGGAGGACTTGTACAAGAGCCGCGCCTTGTGACAGTCGCGCCGCCGCGCTCGCCTCTAACACCTCGCCGGGAGCCGCGGTTATATTCAACAAACATTCTAATCTAGTTTATTAAACGTCGCTTTTATAAAGGACAGCTAAAATCATCCCATCCTTGATTTAAATGGAGGAGTTATATCGTGCAAAAAGGGAGGAGTAATTTTTACTGCTCTTTATAAAATCACGTTTAGTAAACCGAGATATAGTTATTGATCAGTATTTTTTTGTCTTATCTTTATCTAATATCTTTAAAACATCACTGTGATCAACTTACCACTCTTAATTGATGATCCAGGTTACTTATGGCAGTAAATAAGGCTTAGACCACATTTCCACATGTATGTCCATTTTGTCTGGCTATAATAACGGGGTTTGTCATTTTATACCATCCATACTATATTCGCATCATAATTCAGCGTTGCAAAGAGAAGATATTATTCGTCACTTATTTGAGTATAGTTTGTATTTATTGAAAAAAAAATGTCAGTAGATTTTTTTCTGATATCTTTTTTACTAAGGTGTTTTGTTTTCTACTTGACGTGATTTGTACAAAAAGTTTATTTTCAATTGTAGACTTTTCTATACCTGTGTGTCAAAAAGCATTAATATCTTACAACCATTTACTCACAACATCGTTACGTACAAGTAATGCGCGCGCGCAACAAAGAAAGCTCGCCTCCCGCAGTTACTTGACATTGACCTTACCAAGCTTACTCAGAGCTTTGCCATCATCATCCATCAACCGGAAATTCCGCAATAAGTTTTACGTAACAAGGTATGCGTAAAAAACCCAAGTACAATTAATTGATAGCACTTAATTGTAAACTTCTATGATGTGTAGCTCGGTATGCTGAGAATATTTAGTTAAGCGGTTTGTCAATCCCGGATATAAAAAATTGATGCCTAATTCAGCGTCTTAACTAATTTTTATAATACCATTTTTTATTTGCTCAGATATTTGAACTTGAAAGACGAATAAACAATATAAAAAAGGTTTTTATGTTAAAACTCATTAACATTTTTAAGAAGAGCAAACCAAACCACAATATAAATGTGAATGTTTATAAATAGAACAAATTTAAGCAATGTATGTAATATACCTACCGCACGGTAGGTAGGTAATGTAATTATGCGCGCGCGCAACAAAGAAAGCTCCCCCCCGCGGCCAGCTGACATTGACCTACGCCTGTTTGATCAGCGTTCAGTCATCATCATTAATCTCTCTGGATTTCCGCGCCACTTCATTGGATCCCATCATTTTAAACTAACAAGGTGGAAAAAAGCAAAACGGACAATTTGATGAATTGGACGGTAGCGTGGTTGTAGGAACTTGCTTTGGTAGGTACGAAAAGTGTTACAGTTTTGTTGATTTTTGTATGTTGTTTTGCTGCGGTATATATTAGTTGTAAAACAATTGTTTTATACGAAATTGTTAGTTTGAAAAAAAAATCGTTTCTTTGTTACTAAGTTGTGCCATAATTTATCGTTCAATTGTTCTAGATCCGTTTTAAGACCTAATCCGTCTTATTACAAAACGCGGTTCAAATATTAGTCCAGGACTTTGAAAATAAAAAGTGGGTTCTTGTTGTTCAGACATTAAATACAAGCAATCAAAATGTCAAAAAAAGAACTTTTTTTTTACATTTTAACAGTTTGATAATTTGTCAGTAGACAGACAATTTTCGAACAACTAAAACGGACTTGGTCTAGACTTATATTTTAAACCATGTTTTGTAATAAGGCCCAATATGTTTGTCTTCCATACACGCTTCCGTTTCGTATTAATCATTTTTATTTACTTACGTCTTTATAAGATTTATGTTATCAAGAACTAGGATATTAATTATAATAATTGATATTTATTTGGCGTCCATAAAAAAGACATCAAGTAACGCGCACTTAGTCATTTTAAGAAGCAATTAGATCTAATATTGGCGTATGTAGTTCACGATTATGTGTTCATTATAAATTGTTATTACCAATAATTACATATCAATGCTAGAACAGTAGTTATTTGATTAAGGTAAATTAAGGAACTGCAAATAAAGTTATTTATGTACATAGTCAAATTGCTTTATTTTTCGATCGCTATCATAATTTGACGTGAACGAGTTTTACCCAAGTACAACGAAATAACTACATTCTACCCAATAGAGGCGCGTCATTCTGAAGAGATTATTCCAACGATACATATGTACGTCATATATTTCTTATTATGTACGTAAAATCTCGTCATGGATCGGCAGGGTATTTCACAATGACTCGGTTATGATCCGGTCGGCTCGTAGTAGAAATGGTAGAAATTAAATACATTGATAGAAACTTAAAAAAATATACTTTAATGGATATTTTACTATAGATTTCATATGAATAATGATTTATAAAAATAAACGAATAAATATTGAAGTGTAAATCGGATTTTATGTCATGAAAAAAAAAGTTTACCTATTGATAGATTTCCATCTTAATCGAATCGGATCCGAGTCGTTGCGAAATACCCTGCTGGTTGGTTATTGGTCCGTTGCGGCTAACAATCCAATCAGTCCGATATTTTATCGATGTTTTTATGACAGTTTTACAAAAGGTACATACAAGATATCTGGATAGTGTTGTCTATGTCCCAGCAAGTAGCCTCATTGATATGCGTAGCTCATTGCATTTTTATCGATTAAGTAAGGTATGAGTGATTTTAATGTACTGGCTTACTTTATGCAAATGTATGGCCATTTTGTTTTTGTTCCTGCCTACTCGAGATTATATACGCAATTGCTTGTAAAACTATATATTATGGGCTCGCAAATAACTATGTAAATACGTGAGTAAACAATTTCAAAAGGTTCCTTACATAAAGATTCATTCACAAAGATCATGGCATAAGTGTGAGACAAAAGCCAAC
Source organism: Macaria notata (assembly GCA_927399415.1). Classification (NCBI taxonomy): domain Eukaryota; kingdom Metazoa; phylum Arthropoda; class Insecta; order Lepidoptera; family Geometridae; genus Macaria; species Macaria notata. The sequence continues at coordinate 8,420,540 of OV656733.1, forward strand.
AATATGCAATATCTCCAATCTTTTTATAGCTCTTTTTTATTCTACTTATTTGGTGTTTGCAACAACTAAGTATACGTCTAGTAGTTACTAAGTATACCTACAAATCCTTTAGTTTTATAGTTGCTCGTAAAAAATAGTTTTTACAAGTGCAACATTATTTATATTCCAAGAATCTGCCCGCAATATCCTTGCATTCCCCGCAACTTGCAACGTAATATAATAGGCAAGTAAACGAAAAGGTCACAACGAACATCTAGTTATTCAATCTGCTTAGTCCAGTTACTGGAATAGTGTGAAGCTGTCAAATTTGTCTATGATTATTGACTACCTTCAAATTAAAATGCTTAACACTAAGCATTAGAGGGTAGCATGATTTTAGCAATCATACCGAGAACTGTTTTTGCTTTGTCCGTGAGGAGTCTGCCATCAACCAAGAGTGGAATTTAAAAAACTAGTGCAATTAAGTGAAAAAATGGTGATCAAATTACTTTTTATGACTCTCCTGGCTAGTTCTGGTAAGTAAAATAAATACCATCAAGAATTTTGTGGTAATTAATTATTTAGCTCATTACGCCGCCGCTCATATTCCACGTGGTTTATTGGTTTGGTTTAAAAATGCAAAAAGTCGAGTAATTTTTATTGGTTTTCTTTACGAAATGAAGACCTTTTGTTTGCGCATCTCGTTTAAGTTAATGATTGGCATGATATTGCTTCGAAGGAATGGCGTCGAACCCTGAAGGCGACCTATAATTAACGATTTTGTTTACTTATTTCCATTTTGGAATGAGAAATATCACGGCCTAGAGATGGAGATATTTACGATGTTGACGCCTCAGGAGGTACCTAAGTGAGAACATCGATGCTATCTAGATGTATGTACTGATACAAACTATACTATAAAGCCTTCTTATAGTGAACATTCGAATCGCCAAAAAGTCAATGGATAGTTGCAATGCTATCTTTAATATCTACCGCATCAGTGAGCGCAACATTCAAACAATAGATTATGTACCTATACGCCAATATCACTAGATGATCACTGATGGCTTCTGTATGCAAAATTTTCAAAAATCACATTTCAAACCAAAACTATCTAACGATGCTTATGTGAAATAATATATCTCCAAACAAACAATACTTGCTTAATTACAAGAATGATTTTGGTCTGAGAATAATCTCAGACCAAATCATTCTAAGCTGAATTCAATCTAATAAAAAAATGAGAACCTCCTTTATAGAAATCAGTTGAAAAACTCACAACTATTTACTTTTCCCATCCCAGCCTTATCAGCGAACATCCGCTACTCCGACCTGGAGGAAGAGGACCAGCTGTTGTTCCGAGCTGCGTACGACGCTCCGTACCAGAAAGAACAGTACCAAGAGGAGGAGCCTGCCGGCAAGCTGGACTTGCTCAAAGACGGCATGTGGGCGCTCAAGTCTAACATGAAACAACTCAAGGTTAGTTCCTTCATTTATATGATTAGTGAGGACCAACTTTATTATATTATTCTAAGCTTCAGAAATAATCGAATTAATGTCAATTGATAAGCGGCATGAAGTAACTAGCATACAGACATACTTTGTACCATCATCATCATCAGCTTGATTTGATGTATCTCAGTGTGTAATATGAGTTTTGTATTACAGTTTTACCTCTGTAAAATATTATAAACGAGAACTAAATATACCTAGATACCTAATTTGGTAGGTCAGATATAGTAGGTAGGTACATTAGCAATTTAATAGACCCTAAAAACTGAAGTTCATTTATAGGTAGTATGTTATTCCAAGCCAAAATTACTATTGAATACTAGTAACACTATATTATTTCCTGTATGCAACAAAAACGGCGCATAGCGTTTCTAAATCATTTTTTTATTATCTGTTCCTTTTACTGCAGGTGTTCGACAAGGTGCTAGCAGCTAACCTCCTTGCAACCAAGCTGCAAGTCAAGCAGCTGCTCGGAACTCTGAAGAAACATCACCACATCGAGCTGGACAAGAAGAAACCTGTATATCATTATCAGGTACATTGGTTGTTTGTGAATTAAATATAAAAAAAACTTATTTGGGTACAACTGTGAGTATAACCCTGAGCTGAGAAGCGCCCGTAGCTCAGCTAGCGGAGGCAATCGCATGCGATTAGCAAAGTTAAGCTGGTCGACGCGGTCAGTCCTTGGATGGGTGACCGAAAAGTAGCATTCCATTTTAAGCACTTCCGTGGGTCGGATGACACGTTAAACTGTTGGTCCCGGCTGTTTGTCTAGTACGGCAGTCGTTAAGCCATGTCAGAGGCCTTTAGAGCGGCTTGATAAACTCTCGACAAAATAGTTGGCCACTCTCATTCGATAAGAAGAAGACCCTGAACTAAAACAGAGGCATTTGTATAAATAATTAAAATTACTAGCACAAAGCATTTTTTTCTATAATAAAGATGCATGTACCTAATTGTTTGTGTGCTTAAGTTTCAATTAATTTCCAGCATATCAACATTAACAACGTAAAAATTGCACGCAGGGCGCATGTAATTTCAAGTCTTTACTCCACACCACTTGTTCATAATTCCATATTATTATCTACATTAAAACAGCTTATTCATGTGTATCATTATTCGATCAGTTATTATAATCGATGTCATTCTTTTCCTTTTACATCGATGGTACTAGAACCTCACGATACTGCGGCATGTTACTTAGAATACTAGTTTTCTTGTCTTCATAAATCAGCGTATTTATTTACTGACATACTACTTATTTAATGGTTTTATGACACCTAGTTAGTACATGTTTTATAACTGTATTACATGTGCCTTGGGAGGGTACGTCTGTTTTAATTAAAATGAGGCCTTCACTTGAGATGTTAGCGATAGTTGGTATAAATTTATGATCTACCTTCGCAGGTCTTTAAGATAGACAAATATTGTATGAACTGTATAAAACTAATATAAAATAAAAGAAATATGTACCTATGTACGAATTGTATAAGCTTAAAAAATAATTAAAAAGCAAAACTCATTTTACAATTGAATAGAGAAGACTAAACTCCAGAGTATCTTAGAGTCAGCAAAAACAAAATAAATATACCTTATTTATTTTGTGGTCTACTTCTTACATTCTACTAATCCTTTGTCTCCATTTCAGAGCCCTGCGTATCACCAGTACGAAGCCCCGCACTACCCGCCAGCCTCAGAACACTACACTCCGTCGCACGCACCCCCTCAGTACGACCCTCCGACCTACGCCAGTTCTGCACCCCCTAAATATGAACCCCCCGTACATTATGAGTCACAGTCGTACGTCCCTCCACCTAAATATGAACCCGTAACGCATTACGAACCTCAATCATATGCACCACCTCATAAATATGAACCTCAATCTTATGCACCACCTCATAAATATGAACCTCAATCTTATGCACCACCTCAAAAATACGAACCTCAATCTTATGCGCCACCTCAAAAATACGAACCTCAATCTTATGTTCCACCTCATAAGTATGAACCCGCTCATCAAGAAACCCAGTCTTATTTACCACCTTCTCATAAATATGAACCTTCTTATCAAGAGTCTCAGTCGTCTTCATCTCATAAATATGAGCCCCCCGCACATTACGAGTCTCAGCCTCATGCTGGCCCGAAGCCGACTAAATATGAGCCAGTAGTGGCTCAGTACCCTCAAATACACATCGAAGGACCTCAATATGTGGCCCCTCAACCCACACCTACGTACGAACACGACCCTTATTATGGATATTAAAAATAATAATTATTTATGTCAAAGTATAATAGTTAAATATAGGCTTTATCACTCAAATCTTTCCTAGAAAGAAATCGAGTTGCATAGAACAAAGTTTTTACACATTTTAATGTTAACAATTTTCTACTATAAATGTAACTAAGTTGCAATAAATGGATCAATGCTATGTAAATATAAAATAAATACATGATTTATAAGTAACCGTGGTCGTTCTTTGTGTCATCATAGAAGTTATCCACTCGGTAAAGTCGTGCTCCGGCGACGTCATAAGAAAGTGCATTAATAAAATAAATTCGTAATTGTTAAGGTCACAAGCAGTGCTGAGAGGCGTAGTTGTTGCCGGCGCGCGCGCAGACCACTCGTGTACTAGAAGCGAATCGCTTACCGATCTATCGAATCAGAAGATATCGCTTAGTTTTACAGAGATTCGAGAGCGGCCGAATTATTTTTTAAAACTACCGAATTATGTACTAATGCACTAGTTTTTGTTAATAAAAATGTTCCTAACAACAATTGCGGATACAGTGGATATGTCTTTATCTATACAATAGTAGTCGGCTGATACGAAGGTGCCAATACTGCCAATCTGCCGAGATGCACTGCAACTTATCATGGATGTTCTTACTGGTATGCATTGTTTATTATATCAAGGTTTCTTATCAGATTTTAAGATTACAACTTAATCATAAAAATATTTGACCAAATGTTATTTTCATAGTCATTGGTATGGTTTTTTTTAGGTACTTAGGTAGGTAAAAGTCATAGACGAAAACGATTCAATGCATTGATATCAACTTTTAAATATATCAATTGTTACGTTAATCAATGCAAATAAAGTATTCGCCTACTATACATCAAAAAAATAATATGAACATATGAGTTATGGTGACATTGTTTAATTTTGTCTTTTTGATCTTGTCTCATTATTTCTTCAGAGTCTGACAAGGTATTCAAAAATTTTAAACACCTCATGACCCCAGCTTTATATTCACTAAAAAATATAATTATTTTAGATTCTTTTAGAATAGTTTTATCAGAACTTTGTTTCGTCTTAACATATTTCACGTGCATGTCATAGCAACAAAGCTCTGACCGCTAAAGCTCCAATTAACATAAAACATTACAGCGGAAGTAGACTTATTGACTTACATAATTAATTTAAGTAGGAAAGTATATATTACTAAGTTCGTATGCGTTGTAATTATTTATGACACTCTGGGCAAGGTTGGCGGTAAATAAATAGCATTCACATGCCTTTGTATTTAGGAGGTGTGAGCTATGCACATTCACTAATTATTCTGTTTCGTTTTAATTATGTTGCTAGGCCAGGTACACTTTGTTCTTGGGGTAATAAGTACTCTTAATCTACATACACTACTATACTATATGTATAAAGTATCAATGCCATTATATGTTTAGAATTAATTAAAAGTTATAATGTAGGTTTTTCCGCCTCTCTTTGTATGTATGTCTTCGGTACTTAAGTAAATAAGCTCAATTTATTACGAAGACAAGCCACTACTCGATCTGAACGTATTAAAGTTTTTTTTAGTTAAAACCGTAAGGCTTTAAAAACTAAACTAATAACAAATGTCAGTGCACTTTTTGCAAGAAGTCAATTAGGTGAAATAAAGAAAAAATTACAAATAAAAGAATTTTGTACAAAGTATCATATAAAAACATAGTCAATCATTTAAGGAACCTCAAATGATATTTTAGATAGATAGATAAAACTCTTTATTGTAACACACATTGAAAAAAAAACAAGAAACACAAAAGACTTAAAAAATAGTGCCACATCTGGCGGCCTTATCGCTAATAGCGATTTCTTCCAGGCAACCGTAGGATAGACAGGAGTCGAAAGAAATATAAAGGATGGGATGTTCAAAAAAGAGAAAATATATACTAACAATAAAATATATGAGATAGGAGAATCGTAGGGCTGAATTTGAACTGGAGCAGTTTTACTCTTACTGATTTAATAACCTATCCGTTATAATGTCAAAATCTTGAAATAAATAAATAAAAGTGACTGTGCCCTTCTTGATACCATCTAGATTGCTGCACTTTTTTTTATACACAGCAACTATCTCCTGTGCCTACTTTTGTTCTTGAAGCAATATCTAGGGCTGTAAAGGTTACCCACCTGACGAGAGTTCATCGATCATCTTCGTATCGGTGAATCATCTGCGGAACTCAGACGCCTATCATTATTTCTACTCTTGTAAATTTATTTCTGCTATTAGTAGCAGTTAGTGAGTGCGGTTCCAGTGTCTGCCTTTCATCCAGACGCACCCTGGTTTGAATCCGGCCCTACACCAATGTCTTGTATTTTCAAGTTATGTGTGGATTCGCACTCGCTTAACGGTGAAGGTAAACATCGTGAGGAAACCGAAATGATTGAGGACCACCATATCTGAGGACATATTGTGTCTTTCGTGGAAGGACCTGGGCGCCCACCACGATATATGTATCCGCCCAAGAGAACTCTCCTAATGAATTAATTCTGCGGGGGAGTACGACCCTCAGCCATGAGGAAATACGACTCAAAAGAGAGAGTAGCAGTTTAGTTGCTGCCCGTGGCTTCGCGTGCATTATTTAAAAAGTAGCATTATATCACTCTCAACAACTCATACTACCTATATACCGATAATCATGACGATCCGTTGAGTCGGTTTTCAGAGATGGGCAAACAAATAAACAGACAAAAATTCTAAAAACTGCTGAAACGTGTTCTGTTATACTGGATTTAAAGTATATCCGTTTTTTTCGAATATCATGTATGCACAGATTTCGACCCTCTTCAGCTTTATTATAGGTATAGATAGATATGGATTAAATGCAGTTGCCAGGCCAAACCTATTTATACTACGTAGTAGGTACTTGTTTATTAAGTCTGTTAAAAAGAAAACATCAATACAATGTACAATAAATGTCAGACTGATCTTTAGCAAACTGGATCGAACGGTTGGACCAATTTTGCTCTAGTTGAGGGCGAAACGGGTCTGATCCACTTCCTCGTGTTTTTTGTGAAATGCCGTCAAGTTGCAGGTAGCTAAGGACTTGGTAGGCGTAAGATAGCATGTATTATATATAGAAGGTATGCTCTATTTAGCTTCGGTAACTCGTTTGTGTACACCTGTGACTGGACGAAGCGCCCATAAGAAGCTGCATGATTTAAATACTATACAAAGAATATAGTATAGCAATGATATTCCAAAATCGATGTGAGAGTCCTGTGTGAAAGTCCCTTAATATAAGGCCTGACTAAGCGTCATAAGTTGTTTCTATGAATTATGGTAGGTAGTAGATAAAGTTTTACGTACTTGATAAACATAATACGATTTTCTGTTTTTAAGTTAAATCTACTTTAACTACTAATGCGCAATAAATAAAATCAAAGTATTTTTTTAAAAGCTATAAGCTAGTTATGTGTTTTATTAAACTAGAAAACTTGCATCGTCTTTTCAATGGAATAAAATAGGTACAAACAAAACATTTTCGATGAAGTTTTCCTTCCAGTTAGGTTCACACTGTTCACAGTGAATACCCGAGATACTTCGGAATTTTCATGGTCTAGTAAACTTTGCCGACATTGGGTGGTCCTATACAGGGCTACTTGGAAAAAAATCCAACTATCTCGCAAGGCAGATAGATAGCAAAAAATACAGCTGTCCCTTACAAAAAAGTGCATCGCCTCGCTGACAAAACATTAGTATTTTTCCCCTACTATTCAAAAAATATAGAAAGTAGCGTAGTAATTTCAATATACAAAAATCGTAAAACTAATGTCCTCCAAAGTTGCTGGTGTTGTCAGGTAGCCCTGTATAAGGTTATTGACTTAATTTATGTCTGATATTTGGGAGGTATTATAAATGTGATCGTTCTCCGATGAAACGTAAATACAGATAAAATCCGTAGACAATAACTAGACATCTTTTTACTATTCCTAAAAGTAGTAAGTATTAAAAACTATAGGCTTAAACAATTTCGAAAATAACAAAGTATTCTTGGACATCAAAAAGTTCCATTATATTTCAATGTTAATTATATTGTTTTTCATTAAAAAATATTGATGTACAGCTGATATAATTGCGAAGTGTTTTGTCTTTTACACTTGTTGACAAAACTATAAATGTCAGAAAAAACAAAACATATCAACTGAGTTCTTAAATTAACCAACACAGTTCTTGATACATTTTTCATAAGTATGTAGGTACCTACAGTGGCAAATTTTTGGATACACTTACCTATTTTTGTAATATGATAAGTAAATACTTCAAACGAACTAGCCGGAAACAACAAGTAAATTTCCTATTTTCCCGATAGGTTCATTTATTTTTTTATTATTTCTGCTAGATAACTACTTACAACAGCGGTAAACTAGATTCGAACCTGCCTACATACAAACTTAAATAACAAATAAACCCCAACGCACAAGATGGATGGCGCGAATCAATTCCACGCAAACTTGCCTATCCCTTTGTGATCTCAAGTTCTTTATCACGGGTCAAGATATTTGCATTCAAGTTTAAAATACCGCACGATCTGGTAAATCAGAACTGGTTTAGTCGGCTCGCCCTGCACTTACAGTGCAAATAAACGTAATGTGCACAACGGCAATTTAAATACCATACGTTACACTAAACGGTGAATAAAAACGAATACATATGTAGGCACATATTTTACAGCTTATACGTTAGTATCATAGGTATCAGTTATTAAGTACTATATAAATGCTACACTGTGTTTATTGGTATATTTATCTAGTTTTTTACCACAGCCAAGCGACAGTTAATCGTGAATTTTAGCGACATCATAGGGACCTGCAGTGACATTGGGAATTATGTTTGTACCTCATTTACGCTTAAATGGTTGAAATGTTTTATAGGGATAGTTTAATACTGAATTAACAAAAGTATAGGTTTGTTTTGATTCCAGGTAAATGCGTAAAATACCGCGGAGTGTCGGTAATACAACTTCTCTTTATTCGTCTCCGCATATCAGATGGTTCAAGAACGGTTTGCAAAGGCTTATAAGTACTTAAAATAAAGGATTGATTGTTATGCGTCTGGATTATTTGATCTATAAATTAACAGACAAAGCTTCTCTGAATAATGCCAGTCCCGTGTAAACTGTTGTGCTTGGCTATTTTTCATAGAATACGTTTCATTTATCAAGTGGAGGTAAAAAGCGTTTATTCCAACTAGAAAAGTTTCCATTCAAATTTATGGGTCTTAACAAATTTTGAACAACAAGAACCGAGTTTTTATTTTCAAAGTCCTGGACTAATGCCGCGTTTTGTAATAAGACGGTTATATGTTTTTTTTATCTGAAAAATAAATAACAACGCCTATGGGTCTTAACAAATTTTGAACAACAAAAACCGAGTTTTTATTTTCAAAGTCCTGGACTAATGCCGCGTTTTGTAATAAGACGGTTATATGTGTTTTTATCTGAAAAATAAATAACAACGCCTGTGACATTATCCGTGTACATAAATCAATCATAAAAACAGCATACCTATTAATAAACAATATTTTTTATTCAAATTGGTTCAGTTATGTGCGTGAAGATATATAATAAAAAATAAAATAAATAAATATTACGGGACATTGCACACAGCGCCATCTAGCCCCGCACTAAGCAAATGCTTGTGTCGCGGGCACTAGATAACGGATATAATACTTATATACTTTTTTTTTGTAAATACATACTTAATATACATAGAAACGACCAGACTCAACACAAGTAATTATAAATTTTTAAAGTTCATAAATACTTGTGTCATGCGGGAATCGAACCCGTAGCCTCTAGATCAGAAGGCAGAGCCACTACCAACTAAGCTAACAGGCCAGTCGAAAAATAAATGCAATATTTATTATCTAAATACCTATAGAAATATTACCTTCTATTTTGGCATAGATAAATTAACTATATTGACATAAAAGTTATACATATACCTACTAAAACTTAGATCATATTATTTAACTATGCAATGGGTAGGTAGATATTTTTAAAGAACCTTGTTCCTTCTGTTAGCGCCGGTATCTATCTGGTTAAAGGAAATGCGCAATTAACAGCTAAACCAATGCAAATAATTGGGTAGGCTAACTAACTGCATAAATTTAAAACAATTTGCTTTAGTTAGGTATTGGTAACCTAGTGAATACTTGATCAGTACAAAAATTAAACCCGATATTTGGTCTTTTTTGCAATTTTTTGAGAGATTTGGTTTGAAATTTCATTGTATGATAAATAGTTTCAAACTGGATATCTCTGGTGGTTAGATTGCATGCTAAATGAGTACCTAAGAATTAAAATAAGTTATAATTATACGTCAGAAGCCTAGGTAAATGCGGTTATTTTAATCAGAGTAGAACAAAATAATTATAAAATTATTCTAGTAATATCAAGAACGAATCAATAATATATTATTTTATTTATAAATAGGTATCTCTTATATTTAATTATAATTTCTTTTTATAATAAAGATCTATAAAATGCCACTTCCTAATCCAACAATCCATACTTATAAAGAAACGTTAATTGAGATGTTAAAATAAAAATGCTAAGTGACTTTTTAAGACGCTGTAAAGGCAAAATAATCTTTTAATTTATTCTGATGTGGGCGGAATGTTTTCGCAATGTCAATTGAAACGGCATTTTTTAAAGTAATTTATTGCCATTTAATTGGGTTTATTAGTCAAATCGGAATGCCTATCAATTTGATAACTTATTAAGACAAACCTACTCGACCAATCCGTTGACGCGGCAATGATGTATTTAGCACCAGTTACCTACATCACAACAAAACTCCCCTTATGAATAAATTCAATGGAGAAGTCACAATCCCCAGTGATGAGGAAATGCGACTCGACAATCGATAAGTAGATCGTCCAAAAAAACAATTGTTCACATTAATACGGTAAATTCACATGAAGTGGTGACGATAAAACGATTGTGCGACCATCTATCAGCTATCTACCGAGGTGTTTCAGAAATTCACAGAATGGCTGACCAACAACTTATTAGCACCTAACTGTGTCTCTAATTATGATTTGATGTCACTTCATTTTCAGCCTGATAAAAAATATAATCGATTATATGTTTAATAATCAATGAGCATTTAATTTAAATATACATAGGGCCGGATGCATATAACGGTCTCCCAGGATATTAGAAAAGCTGTAAGAGATCATGTTTTTAAAATTAAGCTGAAGACTGGCTCGTTCAAAAATCATAGTATACAATTGATGAATTTTTCTTGAGCCAAAAAAAACTTATTTGAACATTAATGGCAATAATTAAGTAATATAATTTAATTAATGAATAATTATTATACTTTTCTATACATTACAATAACTATTATATTATTTGACTTGTAATATGTACCCATGTATTACCAATAAATGGTTTATCTTGTTAAGTTGCATTGCCAAAGTTAATAACCGCAGTCGTATTGGTTTGACCGAGCTTACACGTTATCTGTCGGCCTTCGGTTTTCACTGTCACAAGCCTGCGCGTGCGCCGCCCACACTAACATCCCCACTCCCTAGCCTTTGTTGTATTGTACCTAGTGTTCCTGATTAATTTGATATTACATTGCCAAATGGATTAGATTAACAGGCGGATTTAATCTTGTGTCTTGTTTGAAATTGATTGGGTTTAGCTTTTATGATCGTTTGTTGTTAGTCTTCGTCGTCGCTACTAACCTAAGAAAAAATAGTACCTACCTAGAACTATTTTGAATTTGAAAAGCTGTTTTTATTAAGTCTTCCATAATTATAGCCTTTTTTATTCCACTGGAAAAAAATAAGTACATTTACAACAAATTTACACGAAAGCCTACCTACATAAATACCTTAACTAGGTACGTCGATGAAGATTGCCAAATAATCAGAAATCCATCATTGCTGAAAAAAACAATATATCAAATATCAGGAAACGATCTAAATTCCGAACATCAGAAGAATCATAAGAACTAAACTAACGGTCGTAATTTGAAAGAAATATCACATTAGGGGTCAAGGTCTCAAATATATGATGGCAATAAAATATTACGGCATCAAGAATAATATCCTACTTCCTAAAACATCTGGTGAACGCATCTAGATCCTGATATTTTGTGTTGATCTTTGTCTTTATTTACATTTCAATATTTCTGCACGACCAACTTTTAATCTACATGAGCTGCTGTCAGTCAGAATCTCACCTACTCATATAAATGATCACAAAAAATTCAAACATGATTGTTCGTTTTAGTGTACATACCTATATCAAATGTACCTACATAAAAGTGCTCGTCTAAAGCACTTCACTGGAAACACTTGAAAAGTTAGATTATATGAAAAATCGACTACTAGTTATATGTAAAATGTATCAATTAATTTATGTATTCACGAGTGCTTAATCTATGGAAGGTGTTTAATTAACCAAGTTCAAAAATAGACGAGATTTCAGTTCGGCTTTTTGTAGGTTTCTGATCCTTTTTAGACTAGAGTTTTGTCATCCATTTCCACACTAATCACTGCATTAAAATGCATATCTCTCGTGAATCGTATTTCCTCATGACTGAGGGTCGTGACTCCCCCGCATAACTAATTTTTTAGGGAAGTTCTCTTGGGCAAATACATCGTGGTGGTCCAGGTCCTTCCATATTGTGGTTCTCAAACATGTTGCATTCCTCACGACGTTTTCCTAAGCGAGCGCAAATCCACACATAACCAAATACAAGTCATTGGTGTAGGGCTGGATTCGAAGTTTCGTTCGACCAGGGTGCATCAGGATGGAAAGCAAACGCTGAAACCGTCGAGCCACACTCACTAAAAAAATGCATACCTAATGCATATTGAACAGGTGTCTATCAACAGATAAGGGAAGTCAATTAACACCCGATATGATAAAGTTCATTTATTTTAGCGTACATGCAATTAAGTACTTATAATATCAGCTGATTAATATTAAGTAGATAATTTAGGCTAATTTATACAACAGTTTCATAAACTATTTTTGAATCTTTTTTAGGTAAGTACTCAAAAAAGCTCTGCATGTCATTTGAATAAGATCTTCTAATTACCAATCATGCATCTAAGAGGTGTTAATCAAGGATATTTTTACTAGAGCTTCATTTACATATGGCAACCCACGTTTTTTTTTATACGAATACCAAAGGAGTCACGTCAATTTTTTGTTTCTCTGGCGCCTTCACTCAATCTATTTGGATCAAGATTAATTAACAGTAGGTATACTTATAGGCGAACGACAAACAGGTACATTTCTTGTCTCGCTTTTACAGTATTTATAATATAGACAGTATACATATATGTAGATATTTTGAAAAAGTATGGAATGCTAAGAGAAAAAAAATTGGATTGGACAAACTGTTGACACCAATAGTGACCTATGAAGTATTTACAAATCTATAAGCAAAAGAAATTGTTTGTTTTTAAATAAATATTTTCTTATTTTTCTATTTTCAGCATTATTTATTTTTCTTCTAGGCAAGCGCGCAAGATCGTAGATTATAACGTTGCTTAACATCAGGCAAATTGTAGTCAAGCGTAAGCCTATATCAAGTAAAAAAAGTATTTTTTTCATTTTAATTAATTATTTCTTTTTCATTAAAATTATATAGGACGTAAGACGACAATCGTTTTCATTTTTGTCATCACCATCACTCACAAGTTTTTGAGTATTAGTATTTGTTCTTCTTTCACGCTTCATCAGCTGAACCGATTTGGATTAAATTTGGTACTGTGATTGATTAGGCCTTGTTTTAACAAATAGCTTGCTTTTCATTCCGGATTAACTGAAAGAAAACCACAGGGCACTAGCTAGTCATTTCATAGTTCACCCACATAATATGTATTAAGACATCAAGATACCAATTTTAGTATCGGAACGAAATCACCAAGCCGCGCGGCCTTATTGATAAAAAGATAACAATAAAGTATGAAACTTATTAAACAGATATCAGTCAGACCTCAAACTACTTTTGAACAATTTAATCGTAGATCTGCGCCGCCTCTACAAGGTAAGGGTTATAATAGCCGAGTTAGACGCGCATTGGTGTATGTACAGAGCTACAGTAACATTTTGCAAAAGTAAGCAGAAAACTATCAAGCTTAACGAATTAATTATATATTGCCTTTCTGTTGCTGCGTTAAAAAATATCAAATATACAAGTATTATCTACATATTGCTTTTTTTTCACTCTTCTAAAGAACGACAGCTCATCATAATTTTTGCAACGCAAGTACATATTAGAATATACGATAGGCAGCCTACGAGTGTAACTTAGTAACAAGTTGATTATTATTTATCAACCAAATAATGTTTTGAATTCCTTTTACGTATACAGCGATGGGGACATGTCACTTGCATCGCAATTGTATCATAATAATTACCTTTCACATGAAACCCTGTATTTGCAAATGTGGTCGCGTACTCGCGCAAGGACACCGGCGCGGTCACTGACAGTCGCCGGACTTCTCGCCAACAGCGCTGACCAAGTTAGCTTCCGCCACACTTTACTGCTTTTTTCACCACATACTTACATATATATAACTTAGTATTATCGTATACAGGGTAATTGGTCGCGAATGATCCTTTTAAGGACTGATTTGGTAAAAAAAAGCGTCAATTCTTGCTAGGAGACTTGGAAATTAGCAAAAAAATCTTTATGTCTCCATACTAACATTTTGTCAAGAAGCTATAAATGTTTGTATGGAAGAGGCGACTTTTTCGTAGCACAAAAGTTGTGGTTTTTTCGTACCAAAGCCATTCTTAAAAGGGTTCGCTTTATTTACCAGGAACCTTGAATAAGTCTTATTTACCTATTGCTGATTACCTAATCGGGAACTTCCACTAAATGTTTTCTAAAAGCTTTGCCAAAAAAATTGTTCCGCCTCAGTAATGCGTTGAACATTCCGATCGAATGATATTCAATTCATATCCAGCACATGTAGGCGAGTAGAGGTGTTTACTGTAACATACGGAGCTATAATAAAATACGAAAGCTATGAACATCGTACATCCTTGTAGATCATGACGCATTGTTTTCTAAAGGTCAATATAAAATGATGTTACATTAAGGATTATCACCTTACCTTCTTTGCGAGTATAAAGTCTGGATGGGCGATGGAAATGTCTCCTCTTTAATCTTTATTAATAAACCGAGACGACATACTTTATAGGTCGGACAGGTAGATCAGTTTTTATGTTGTCAACTTTAAGTGAATTTCCGCGTTCACATATGCATCCGGTAACCTGCTATGAAATCTTACTTCGCCAATACATATAATAAGTAATGTGATTCTGAATTTATAAGCAGTTTATATGACATTTTATTAAATTGCCTCGATTTATATTTGAAGCTCATGTACTGAGATCGGGCCTATTCACTATTTAAATACTCTTGTACCTGTTTATAGCGCTCCATATTAAGAGATACAAAGATAGTTTAAATAAATGTCACTGACAATTAAAAGTAATTATTATGAACTGAGTGAGCACTATATAACAATAAACTGCAGCAAATATTTAAAGCCCGTATGTTTCTCTTTGCAGGTCATACAACTGTTGTTGGTGAGCTCGCGGCCGCTACAGGACGCAGCCGTTCACGACACAGGACAAGATCTGTCTCCGCAGCACAACCAGCACCCATCTGATACAGACAACGAACAAGTCATATCTGTAAGAATAACGTCTTCTGTGGCCGTCGGGCGCGGCAAAGGAAAGTCCCTTCAAAGAACTAGTGAAAACAATCCCAGCAGGGCTCAGTACTCCAACCCCACAACTACGCCATATGAAGACAACGGACAAAATCACAACACTAATGTGCCAGCAAATCTAGAGGGAGCTAACATAGAATTCATAAAGCAACTCAACGCCAAGAAGGAAAAAGACTCAAACGGAGAGCTCCATCCCTTCCAACTGGCCATGTATCAGAAACAAAACGATACAGACTATATAAATGAAAGAAGTTACGAGAGTACCATTTCCGACAAAGAATACAGGAATGAAGGAAACGTTCCTTTTTCCGACAACGAACCGTCTCAGTCACAAGACGTAGATTATACAATAGGAATAAATAAATTCGAATCTTCTATTTTAGACGATGCGCTAAAACTATCGGATGAAAGGTTGACCTCAAATACAACCGACGACCTCAGATCCAACGATGATAGCAAATCAGTAGCTGACGCCGGAACGACTTTGCCTGATATTGCTCAAACTATTTATGATGATGACGTTTATAACCGAAAAGAAGATTCAATCGCGGAGCCTTCTCTAAAATCTGTTTTAAATGTAGCCGATAAGAACAACGAAAATTACGAAAACATCGACAATGTACAGCTAGCTAGGTCAGTATTACAATCGCCGTCCTCAAAAAACTACATTCAAGGTTTAGCAAATAAACCACCGAGCGAAAGGGAATCTAGCACCAGACTGACGACTGTAAGTTTCAATGTAGTACACGACACGCCCAACGGGCAGGCTAACTACAATCCACCCAGCGCGTATGTGAACCCGACACCGGGTTTCGAACAACAGCGAAAGTTCTACGAACCCCCCAAAGTTTACAGCCAGCCGGCACAAATATACAGCGAACCGTCGAAATTCTACAGTGAGCCTGCAAAAATATACAGCGAGCCTGCTAAAATATATAGCGAGCCTGCAAAGATATATAGCGAACCGGCCAAGATATACAGCGAACCGGCGAAGATATATAGCGAACCAGCAAAAATATATAGCGAGCCGGAGAAATTCTACAGCGAGCCTGCATCGCTGCATCTGGAACAAAACGGTCCGCGGAGCTACACGCCGTGGCAGCCCTCGCGCGCTCCGTCTCCCTCCACCACCTTCACTACTCCGATCACAACAGTCACCGTCCCCGAGACGAGAAACACTAGAATCCCGCCGGAGCATCAAGCCGAGAGGAACTACGAGGTGGATGAGAAGGTGAGCGTGCTGACAGACGGGCGCAGCCACGGCGTGCAGGAGGCCACGACGGAGAAGTGCAAGCAGGACAGCTGCAAGGTGGGGTACGTGGTGAAGGGCAGGCAGTACAACAAGTACCGCGTGGAGGAGAGGACGGCGGACGGGTTCATCGTGGGCGAGTACGGGGTGGTGCGCAACGAGGACGGCGCGCTGCGCGGGGTGCGCTACACCGCCGACAGCGCCGCCAGCCCCCGCCTCATCTACGACGCGCTCATGAAGTTCCTGCAGCTCTAATAATACTCTACTATATCACACTCGCTCTTGAATCAGCAATAAAAACACAAAATACTCGTTTTTTGCTCATTTATTTGTAATTATTTAAGAATATCGATCATTGCGCATAACACGATAATTAAATAATAATTTATTTTATAACTAGTAAGACTGACTGATATAGAATGGTACAATCATTTGGTATTTCCTTAACGATGTAACAGTTCTTGAAACATTAACATTTATTTTTAACTCGCTATAAAGTACCGAAACCGTTGTGGTATTTGGATAGTCCAAAACCAGGTTTACATAAACGCGATTGGATATGTATTTTAATCGTGTTGTCAATGTGTTTATCAATTCTATTTAAGGATTTAGGCAGTGTTGACACAAACGTAGATACCATTTGAATTTAGGCAACACCACAATACGATAGTCCGAAATCCCATAAAGAAGTTTTCGAATCGATTTTCAGAAAAGGGTAATCTACAATTTTGTTAGATCTTGTTCCTCAATCAACATGCCTGATCGATTCAGCATCACCTTTACACAGGGCTTTTATTCTCTGCCTCCTCAATCTATTGTTTGAGTAGTTTCATTTCTGATGTCCCAGTTACAATTTTCCTGAGAAAACGAGACATTCTATATAAGAAACACGTGGTGCCATCTGTCGCTCTATCGATATTACATTATTGTTTAAGATAGTCATTAAATACTCGCTATAACTTTACCTTAGCTTAATTAATTAGTCAATTAGTACATAAAGCAATTGTGACAATAAATAATTAATGAGATGAAATGATGATGTTTCTTTTCGTGGTAGCTACATTTTAAATTTATTATTCCAAAACGCAAACGTTGGTCATTTTCAAACTTTACATTGAATTAGACATACATTTTTTTACAAAGAAAACTATAACAGTGCTTGCCTATATAAAAACTATGAATTGAAATTGCAAATATTATATATATTGGTGCTATGACGTGCCGTCATGACATAATGTAACTATGCATATAATCGTTACAACATAAGTCCTAAGTACATAAACGTTGTAAACAATGCGTTACAGCTAATTAAATACCTTATATTCTAATAATAACTTCACATTTAAGTGGCGGTCGCACAAAGGAGATCCTACGACAAACCGTTTGGTCTCAATTGTCTTCAGTTATAAAAAATATTTTATTAAAGCCAATCGACAGTGATGTTATGTACGATTGTGTTTGATATAACATTTTGGACATATTATATTTTTTCTGAGACCCATTTGAGGCATTCTTGAAGCACTACAGCATAATCACTTAACAACAATATAACTTTCGCATCGCATTTTCAACTGTCGCTTACAATATATTTTACCTACATGTATATAACGTTTTTAATGATTAGGTCTTTTGGCCTACATATATAACATTTAGAAAATACGCCTAAATTCCGCTAACATCTTGTGCATTTAAAATTTTAACAACATTTAACGACTTGTGGAAGCACATAATACGTTTTATTTTAGTTAAGACTGGATGGATGTACTAATGTGGTCGAAGAAAGCTAATCAAAAAATAAAATCATTAAATAATTAAAAGTGCCTACTGGAAATACTTTCTTAGATAAACCAAGCGTCTATTTTTCATTTTTTGCTTGATTTAATTATTACAGATGTTACCTCAAATAGTTTAGTTAGGCGACAGTGTCAAACTTAGAGTTTAAACAATCATAATACGAACACTAGAGATTATATAATAAAAGTTTAACTGAAAATGTACATAAGGACAAATAATTATGTACGTAGTGTATTAGGCCGTAATCAAAGATGAGACATTGTACACAAGTGGAATGTTCTTGAAATAAACAGAAAACTTTATACTTAGTAAAGTAATTGCTGGAATATTAGTAAAAAATATAAAATATTTAAATTCCCACTTATTACACAAAAAAAAATTAAATTGCGAAAAGTTTACACAATACTCTTCACATAGTTGTTTTATTCATTTGTTTCGTGTGTTTGTGATTTTTTATAAGTATGTATTTATTTATCACGCTTTTTTAAACTAAAGTACTTTTTTGAGTTTCGTTATTAAATGTAGGAGTTGCAGATAATATAAATAATCCGTTAAATACATATTGTTACAAAAAAATAATCACAAATATAAATAACCGGCATTTATGAATACATGACACTAATGAAATATTATAGCGATATGTAATTATTACGATAAAGGGATATTCGTTGATATAGGTAGTAAGTAAGTATAGTAGAAGGACTCGGCAAAAATATACGAATATAAAATGTTATTATTCAAAATAGAGAGTTGAAAGAGTTAATAGTTTTATAATATAGTAAAACTGTTATAATTACTAAAAAATGCGTCAAAATGTAATATTAAATTTGAGATTACATAAATGTTTAATTAATAGATATTATGTCGGTATTTCTTTGTAAATAAATTAGTAAATAACTGGGTATAAGTAGATCTAAACAGTAATGTACTACAAAGGAACGTAAGTCAAATATACCTAATATATAGGTCATCCATAATTTAAATATAAAAAAAAATCAGATCGACCAAAATTGACCGAACTATATCGATATGCTTTCACTCATCACTCGAAACTTTGTGAATTCATCTACGTATATATTTTTAAGTATCCCTAGATGGCGCTGCTTTGGTTATATATGTTCATGTTACATAAATTAGCAGTATCTGCAAAATTATTTTAAGATAGACTCACGCTTGGCTGAAGTTTATTCAAAGTTACTGCGCAAATGATTGGCGGCACTTTTGCTACAATTGACATTAAAGATGTTACTTCCTATTTAATCATCTTAATTTTGATTTTATTTTCGCTCACATCTTATTATCATCATTAACCACAGCTGGTTTCGTCCCACTGCTGAGTATAGGCCTCTCTCATTATGTCACAGCTTCTCAAGCCCCGAAAATACAATACACGTCACAATTTCCGCATAAACTAGCGCCATCTACAAACCTATAAATACATAAACATATCCATCAATACCAACTCCATCTTAGTTCAATACTTTAAAATATCTCGAAACACTGGCGACTCATTCTCAATTCAAATATCATTCAATTCATAACTTGTAATGTCTTTTACATAGGTACCTGATTAGGTATTACATACTTATATACCTAGTTACATCTAGTAGCTACATGTGAATACAATCAGACAGCATAAATACAAGGCAAGCGTCAAATACAAATTAAATCTACACACTATTCGTCCTCAACAGATATAACAAACTTCGATAGCTTTATTTACTACTTATAGCTAGGATGGGCTTGTAAACTGGTGGACGAGAAACGATTGTTATCCTTTTTAATAATTGCCGTTTATTTCTGAGTTCGGTGGATATTATAATTTTGTAAGATTGGGCTTTTGAAAAAATCTAAATCATTATTAAGGACATGTTTTTTTTAAAAGACCCAGATTACCAACTTCGGTGTTGACTGTAATTTGGGCTCTTAACGGTTTGTTCATCATATTCAATTCGGATCTCAATAGTTAACTAAAATGTTCGTACTATGACGTGACGTCATGACGTTTTTAAACCCATCAGAGGAACAATTGACATATGACTGCCTCGGTGCAGTCACGGCTTTTATAATTTCATCATTGCTCATTCACCAGTTCTCAAATCCAACACAACTCAGGATACAATGTACCTGAAGGAATGTAACACACGGCACAGTGCTTAGTCGTAGGTCTCGGACTCCTGCTGCACCAATTTGAAGCGGCGCGGGCTCTTCACTGCGATGGAGCCGTGCCCGTCCAGGGACAGGCGGCCTTTCATCTGCAGATACCTGGAATTAAGGGAAAAGTAAGTACTACGTTTTTTTGGCCAATCTTATACATTTTACGCCAAATCTGATGTAGATTTGGCGTAAAATGTAAAAGATTTTTTTTTACACTAATATTATAAAGAGGAAAGATTTGATTATTTGTTTGTTTGTATTGAATAGGCTCCGAAACTACTGGACCGATGTGAAAAATTCTTTCACCATTGGAATCCTACATTCACCCTGACAAACATGGGGTACTTTTTTTATCCCGGATTAAACTTTTAATCCTGGATTAACGCGGGTGAAACCGTGTAGCGCTACTAGTTAATTATAAATGAGTAGGATTTGAAAGAAAAAACATTATATACAATATTATTAGTAGCATTAACTATGAAATATATGTTCATACCTATAGAATTATTTTTTCAAATATTATTCATTAATAAAATTCAAGAATAGTATTTTTAAATTAATATAATTATCATACAATAATTATTAATATTACCTTATTAATCTTAATCTATGAACAATAAATTATTGCACAATATGAATAATAAAAAAAAATATGCCTTTTTTTTGCTGGCAGTACTATTTTGACAGTTATCGTGTGAAGTTGGCAGCAAACGCGATCCTATTCTTATTTGGCACCCATAGTACTAATCACATTTAAACGTTAATATAAGTAAAAATGTGTATTTTAGCATGATATCGGACTGTTGTCGCAGAGGCTGTTGTTGTTGTCGGTTCTTATCGGGAAAGCACGCTCCAGCCATAGCCTTTGCTTGCTATCAAGTAAACTATGGCCAAGTGCAAACCCGCTAAAATAAAAAAAGGACGCTGAATGAACTGTGTGAATGAGGATAACTCTGCGAAAGCAGTCATTGTGGAGATGACGAGTAATAGAGTAAAATGGACGATAAAAATAAGCTATCCCGACCCCATGTAGTAGGAAAAGGTGTTAAAAGATACAGGCGTTTTTTTTTGCAAAAATCGATTGCAAATATAAACTGGCAATTTTTTGTGCTACTCCAAAATAAATTCGATGAGGAAACAGCAAGCCGCCGCGAAATAGGTCATTCAGGTTTGAAGAAGAAAGTTATCATGGAGCATTTTTCTATTCACAATGTTTTGCAATCTACATTGAATACTCAATTCAAGCATTAAGAAAAAAGAATGAGATTAATTATCTTCATTGTCTGGCATAATTTATTTATTTATTTGTATGGCATTTTTTTTAAATCTCTACTTCATAAATTTATTGTTTTTAAATACGCAATCGCATCTGCAGTTAAGGTTTTAAAATCCTCCATTTGTCCGTCATACTTCAAAGTATATAGAGGACAGTCAAATACTACGTGCTGGACAGTCTGCTCGGGAATATTATCTTTGGCATAATTAAGATGTACCTTTTGATGTATCGGCAGACGAGCTTGGTGGGGCGTTGCTGCCACTCATCTAGCACTTCCTTCGGCGCTAACACCTGGAAAATTAGAAACGGCTGTATCAATACACTTTTCCAGACGGAAGTTCGAATAATAGTAGGTACCTAGACCTGCAACGTGATTTTACACTTACTAAGTAGTCCTCAAGCTATGCCTAAGTTACAAACATATGTAATTTCTGTATACAAACAAGCATACATAAATTAGTTGTCTTAGATTTATTATAACTCATCCATCATTACATTAAATTACCTGAAGTGACACTATGGTCGAAACTGGAACATACACGGAATGAAACTGGCTTTTCAGTCAGTCAGTCAGATACTGGTTATAAATTAATTTTATTACCTGGTCCCCTTTAAGCCTGTCGAGCAGAGTGACGCACACGACGGTCGCCTTGATCCCAGCGTGGTGCGTGAGCGCAGCGAAGGCCAAAGACAAAGTTGACAACGCCGTTCTCGTGGATATTAACATCAGCTGATGATAGGTAGACCCTTAGAAACTAATAGAGTGCTCTTTTTACTCACAACACTACTAGTAGACCCACCATTTCATCACTAAATCATTTGTACAAGGCAATGTGTGGTTGAAAGTGGAGCAAAGCTGTATTGGAGAGGAACTGGTTTTCCACCGAGAGTGCCGGAACACACCATTAGATACTTAACGATTTTTTTTTTATTACCTGGTCCCCTTTAAGCCTGTCGAGCAGAGTGACGCACACGACGGCTGCCTTGATGCCCGCGTGGTGTGTGAGCGCAGCGAAGGCCAGAGACTCCATCTCGATGTTGACGACGCCGTTCTTGTGGATGCTCTCCAAGTACTCCATCTTGTCCGCTTCGGTGAAGTCGCAGAATGCGCCGTCTAGTCGACCTTGCCCTGGAAATGGATAAAAAAGGTTAAACAGAGATATGTAGCAGATTTAGGAAATTAGAAGCCCAGAAGTCTAATGTTCTCAGTATTGTAGATTAAAGAAATAAATGGTTGGATAGTTTAATAAGCCATATCACCCTCATTAGGTTAATATGTATATTTTCAGGGTGGATTTGTGATGCCCAGCTGCACATATCTCAAAAACTTAGAAACAAAACATAAATAAATAAATATTCCGGGACATTGCAAACAGCGCCATCTAGCCCCACACTAAGCAAAAGCTTGTATCGTGGGTACTAGATAACGGATATAATACTTATATACTTTTTTTTTTGTAAATACATACTTATTATACATACAAACGACCAGACTCAACACAAGTAATCATAAATTTTAAAATGCATAAATACTTGTGTCACGCGGGAATTGAACCCGCAACCCCTAGATTAGAAGGCAGAGCCACTACCAACTAAGCTAACAGGCCAGTCATATAACATGTTTGTTATGATATGATATGTAATAATAATTATTGTGACTGCAAATGTCTGATTCTTCTGGCGTTATAAAAGCGATACGATAAGAATACTACTGGGAATATAAAATTAAGATACAATTGGAAGAATCACGAAAACAACTCGAAAGACTTGACCTACGATAATCTTCCACAACCGTATTGAACTCCGAGTTGACATTTATGACACAAATGGCAAAACAACAAAAACAATTCTAGAAAACTTGACCTCAACCAATTAAAAAAACAAACGTCATTACGATAATCTTTATCCAGAAACTAGTAGGCATTCATATCAGGTTTGATGTAGGTTTGTTTTGTTTAGGAAATGAGTCTTCCGAGATTTGACCTAATTATACAGGCAAGTGCGCACTGCGGGCAGGGGGCGGATGATGGGGCAAAGGCCGAGGTCCCTTGAGATAATCCCTTGGATTGCGGAACGAAACGCCGCTAATTAGGTACCGCTAGTACATGATAAGTGCGGTAATCAGCTGATGTTTATATATAAATACATATGTAGTTTAATAAAGAAACATTCATACCAATCGCAAATTACCCGAGAATTAAAATCACAAGGAGTTTAAATCCAGGGTGAAAATAGTTTTACATAAGCGCCTTGCATATAGGACTACAGTGAAATTATGGCTGTAGTTATCTAAATGTATAAAACTCAAAGGCGACTGACATAGAGATCTATCAACGCACAGCCCAAACCACTGGACGGATCGGGCTGAACTTTGGCATACAGGTAGATGTTATGACGTAGGCATCCGCTAAGAAAGGGTTTTTGGAAATGTCACTTTAAAGGGGTAAAATAGGGGTTGCAAGTATTACTTCTTAATGCGAGCGAAGCCTCGAGCACCCCCTAGTTAAACATAAACCTATTACATTTGGACAAGCATTAAAACACACTTTCAGCTCATTTTTTTTAAATCATCTCAGAGAGGCAGAGCTTTGGCAACAAAAAATATAACTGCCGTTTCATACACTGATTAAAAGCGTGAAATTGACGGCTTCTATAAACAAACCTACTAATTACTTCCACTAACTACGGCTTAACACGCGTGACCAAATAATAGCCATCAACATCTACCTTCGTTATGTAACTCACAAATAGACGTAACAAATCGATTTTGACCATTGTAAGTAATCACTTTACTGAGTGTTTTATTTCCTACGTTAACAAATGAAACGTAATTACTTACTGATTCGAATTGATAAATCACAGATACAACTACTTAGTGGACTATAGAAATTCAGAGTCAATTATAATGAAATTTAAAATTGTGAATGATTTTTAAAACATAGGTTAGTAAGTACATAAACACTGTGTAGAAAACACTGTAAAATGGACACTGAAGGTACGTCATCAGTAAAGAATAAGCATTATTAAAAAAAAACTATGTCAGACTTTAAGTATTCTGTCACTTTACTGAACAAATCTAAGCCTATCACAGAAAACTGCATCAAAATCCAAGTAATCGTTTTGGAAATATGTATAGGTAAAATTGGTTTGCATAAGCTATATCAGTATGTTAATTTATTGGTTTTTTCTTAAAAAGTACAGTATCTAATGTAAAAAAAGTCTATGGGACAACAACAATCCCATGGATTATAAAAAGAATTTAAATCGGTTCATAGCTAAATAACGGAGTAGGTAATCGTGTAACATACCTACAAAAAAGGAGAAAAATAAAAACTTTCAGAAGACTTGATAACCTCTTTTTTTGAAGTCGGTTAAAAATGAAAATCATCGATCTGCCGTTTGATATGTAACAAATGAGCAGCGTTTGACTAAGTTTGCATTATATGTAGTAGATAAGTAAATACACTAGTTGTACTGGTATCAATAAAAACTTACTCTCTTGTCACCATACTAATAAACAATAGGTATAAAAAAGCAGCTAAACTAATACATGTGATGGCGACAGGTGTGTCCCTGAACAAATTAAAAATGCTCCTTCAAAACAATCTTTTAAAATAAGGGTTAAAAAATGGTTAACAGAGAAGACATTTTATTCACACAATGATTACGTACCACTCGTGGATAAAATATGTAATACTTACATTGTTTTTTTTAAGCTTTGATTGACTAAATATGTGAGTGTTGATTTATTTATTTTTTAAGTATTGACATGTAACTGCTGGTTGTTATAAATAAATATCTGAATCTGAATAAACTACAATCTCAGACTCTGCAATTGTTTCAAACCGCAATTACCGAGCTGGATCGAACCAGTTAGTCAACAAATTGGTTTGATTCCCTCTGATGAATGGAATGTGTATCGTACATTAGCCAATCTAGCCGGTGCAGTGTGGAGGAGTGATTTGAAGGCCACGCTGGTCTATGTATACTGGGTAACAGGGTGCTAAAGAGATATGTAAATAAAAAATAAATAAATACATATTTCAGGATATATCACACAGCGCCATCTAGCCCCATACTATATAATCATTAGTATTAGCAATTCATAAAGTAACTGCTTGTATTATGCGAGAATCGAACCCTACTGATATACAAGAGCAGATTATGTGAAATTGCTGAAAATGCTTAACATTCAGACGGTCTCAGAATACAGAAACAACTTAGCCAGAACGAATGTTTACAAATACTACCTAATTGTTGAACAAAACACAACTTGAATCATAATATCTATTAATTAAAAAAAACATAAAAAACGTTTATTTGAGCTTTCAAAAGGTTGAGTAAAGAGTTCAACAGTGAGTTCAAAATTTGCACACACGTAGTAATGCCAAAAAAACCCTTTAGTACAACATAAGGAACTTTTTGTTCTGAAACTTGAATTTAGCAACTCGGACAAAAACGTTCAGTCGAATTCAGAATCCCTCGTTATTGAAGTCGGTTAAAAAGTGGTTAATGTTCTTCTCTCTTCTTATCATATGCCGCCTCAGAATTCTCATCAGGCACTAGTAATTGAGTAACCTTGTAGTATAAACTGCAGACTACTGTACAAACTATGTAGTATGCTGTGTTACATGGGCGTATTGGATTGCATGCACTTGAACAATGGCTGCAGACAGCCATCAAAGCATGGAATGATATGGTGTGGCAGTAATGACGTAGAGATAGATGTCTTGCACTCGATAGTGGGTATAGCAACTAAATTAATTAGGAATTTATCCAAGTAGTTAAAAAGTAATCTAATCCTTTAAAGTTAGCTGTATATTCCACTATAAAACTACGCAGTAAGCTATGTAGCATGGCCGTGTCGGATTGCATGCACTAGAACAATGGCTGCAGACAATCATCAGAGCAAATAATGATGTAGGGGGTCAGTAATGACTACGCAATAGATGTGTTACACTTGATAGTGTAAAATAACTAGAAATTTGTTCATGTACTTAGTTGATTACTGACTTCTTGATGATGAAATGAAGTTTGGAATCATGATATGTTTAGCAAATAATTTTACCTAGATTACGTGACATAAAATAAATTGTATTAACAGGTAATATGTTATTATTTGCTGTATCTTGAAAAACATTTTTTAACATCTTCAGTGCTTTTTCAGAATTATTATATGTTTAGAGGACGCTGTATGACGACGAGAATAGAGAGAAATGACAGAAAATCATCAGAGATAGATTCATAGATAGTGGTAATCTCGTGATTACGACAATCTATGGACGGTCGTCCTTCAGACATAAGGAATACGACGCAAGGCGAAGGAATCCGAAGGATACATAATATAAACAGCGTACCTTCATAGAAGTCGTAGGTGCACATAGTCTTGCCAGTGATGGTGTCGTAGGGGTCCTCCGGGTCGCCGAGCCCCTTCAGCTCGCGGGCCAGCCGCTTGTCCAGCTTGGCGGGCCGCTGGATGTTCTTGCCTAGCACTGTCTGGAACAAAGCAGCATAGAATTTGTATGATGTTTCTATTTTTCTGTTTTAATATTTAAATGCTGAAGGTGTAAGTGCGAAATGACGCCGATAATAGGGTGTAATGTCGATAATCAGATAAAATCTCCGTAGCATCTATCTAACGCCACAGTCCGCAATATACAGCAAACACACAATTTAATCTCTCCGTTTCTATTCCACCGTCGAACAAGCAGAAAAACAGAGAGGCGTCACTTTAAATGGTTAAAATAGCAATAATTCGCATAACGCGCATTGCTTCTAACTTCATAGCAAGGACAGCGACACAATGGAACTATCTACCAAAAGCTCTATCTCCTGGAAATTACAATCCAGGGGTCTTCAAATACAGTGATAAATAGATATATTCTAGGCTAGTAGGTATAAGTACTAGATCGTATAATCATCATTATCGGGTGCCATCTTCATATAGACGTTTGTAGGTCAATTAGCAAATTTTTCTGCGATCTCATGCAGGTTTTTTTAGATACAAGATAGCCTTTATCCACTTCATTCTCTGACGTCTTTCATTCTCATCGTATACTACAGGCTACAAATGAAAGCCACGTTAGAAACTCACCAATTCAAGTGCATTCTTCATGGCTCCATCGACAGCCTCCTCCGATATGACGACAGTGCCACCTTCATACCCGATGCCTCCGCAGGTTCCTATCCGGAAGAACACCGGGTCGCGCACCTTGGCGTGGTACATCAGCTTGATCACCTCGTGGAGGAGTATACCCACTGAGGGTATGCCCATGCCGTGCTGGAATAATGAAGACAAAATTAGATTTTTCTTTGTTAATTTGGTTGGCGTCAAAGAAAGATTGCTTGTGCTCAGCATAATGGTGATAATTAAAAAAAATACTTAGACTACGATTTAGACTTGATGAAAAAGTATAAACACTTCATTAGGAAGAATTCACGGGAATGGTCTCTCCGTCATTAATTCATGGGGATTTGTGTGATGTCATCACACAAATCCCCATGAATTGTCAGATTATAAACATAGAAATTATCAGTGTTGAAATAAATCTAAAAATATCTTAACAAACATGACGACATATAATAATATCATTGTAGATGTTATGATGTTCTTCGTTCAACGCCGAGAACTTAGAATACATACATAAGTCTGGGAATAATAACAAATTACATAAGCTTGTCCTTGAAGATCAATTTCGCATTTCATTAAATTACTTTTAATCAATATCTCAATTTCACACTTTCGATGCCAATTCTCCACTTCATAAGGTGCGTCACGATTCGATTTAGCTCTTGGCAAGATCACCATACATGAAATTATGTGAACGCATATATATTAGATCATGTGAACAGAACATATTAGAAACTTCGTAAAATAATATTTTACGAGTTTCGTATTATGATATTATTGTAATACATTAAAAATACACAATATGGTTGATATTTGAAAGTAGGGAAAAAAATACTAGGTATTGTTTCTAAGCATACATTTCCAATACGACTTTTAAATTTATTTATTTTTCATAATAAGTGTGTATTTTATTAAATGACGGACTACTTTTTTAATTAAATGTCTTCTATTTTTAAACTATGTGTTGTGAACCTATTAGAAGATACAGTCTTTAAGTGACCACAAACGACAACAAAAGATAAACGAATAGATGTGAAATTTTCAGTAAAATGTTCATCAGTGTCCGTTATGAAAAAGATAATAAAATAATGAACAGTAGGTACATATATTATGTACATAAACACAACGGACTTGTGAATGATAGGTCAACAGTGATAACTCAGTATAATTATCTAGAAAGGTGAAACGAATAATCTACAAATGACAATAGTCCAGAATAAAGTTGGTACGTTATAATGATCTGCAGTAAATATATATTTATTTAAATAACCTTACAGCATATTACACTATGTAGGTATATATATTTTAAACAATTTTGAGAGTTAGGAGATAACAACGGACCTATTGATTTTTGTTTATTTGTTGACAATGATGCTGGGTCATAATGACTAGAATTTCATAGAATTGTCTCAAGTTATTTTCACATCAGTATTTTACAATTTTTTTAAGTAGATACGAATGTAATTTAAAGTCACTTAGTGCAGGAAAGCCCTGTCTTTACAATCACATATTTGACGAAGAATCACATATAAACTACCAAATCAAAATCTATTACAAATTCATTTTACACCGTTATGTACTCGTATCGTAAGATATTGGATATTTTTCTCTCCGCCGGTGTAATCTCCCGAGATATCTCTATTAAGTCAGCAGCTGTCTAGTGCCGTTAGCGTCACTCCATCGATCCGAGAATCTGTCGGATTCCATGGGATTGAGATACATTATGTATTTCCCTGTTCCTTTAAGAGAAATATGCTGGTATTTGTAGTTCGAGTGATGTGACGGTATTTAAGATGTAAAAAGCTTGCTATAGTAATTTAATAATTGCTATAGTACCTATTCGATTAAAAAGGACCTATGACACAGATTACAGAAGTACAAAATTATGATTGGTGTATCGTAAGCGTATACTGTTCATACTATTGCATTTTGTTTCCTATGGGAATAATAAGTTTAAAATTAAAATTTAATTGTTTTTCCTTCCCTACAAGAAAAACCTCGATATCTAACCCTATATTCCGGAAAACTAGTTAAGGAGACGTAAAATCTTAGAGATGTCGTGAGTGAAAGAGACGAAAGGCAATATCTAAATTATATAAAACTCAAAGGACTGACTGACTGACATAGTGATCTATCAACGCACAGTCCAAACCACTGGACGGATCAGGCTGAAATTTGGCATGCAGGTAGATGTTATGACGTAGGCTTCCGCTAAGAAAAGATTTTTGAAATGCCACTTTTAAAGGGGTGACATAGGGGATGCAAGTTACTTTTATATACTTCTTAATGAGAGCGAAGCCGCGAGCACTTACTAGTTTATTAATATTTTTTGAGAGATACTCACACTGATGCACAGCACTGGCCCCACTTTGTACATGGAGTATCTGTAGGAGAACTGGCTGATGTCCTGCAGAGTGGTCCCGCATGGCAGCTTGTGTCCGATCTCCGCCATGATGGTGTAGGCGAACTGCTCCATGCGCTTCGGCGTGCCTCCCATGCATACGAACTGTTGGACAAATATGTGGTTAAGTTATGGTTATGTTATGGTTAGTTACAGAAAAATATAGGGTGGATATTTATTTATTTACAGACACAAAAACGACTTAAAAACTAAAACTTAAATAAAATAGAAACTTGATCTTATATGTGAAACAATTTTAAATTTGTAAGTCTAACTATTGTGTACAACTTTCTTTACTAATGTTCACCACTATTATAACCGGTAATATTACATTTATTAAGTAGGTTTTTGAATTTAGTTAAGTAGTGATGAAATATATCTAGTTTAGTAAGTACTTTCTTTACTACTGAGTTAATTTTACAAATGACACATACGAAACAATGGGTTGTTATGACCAATGTTATTATAAAAAATAGGTATAGCAAATATGGTAGGCTTCCCAGTAGATAATTTCCGAGTGACAAATTTAACATCATTCAGCAGAGGTTCACAAAAAATCCCATTTACAATCTTATGTAGGATACATAGGTCAGAAACACTCCGTCTATGCTCAAGACTCTGAAACTCAAAGCGCATCAAGCGATGCTCGTAATCTGGTATAGATCGCATCAAGCTCAATTTAATGCTCAGATGTCTAATAAATCGTTAATAAAACAGAGATCTCTTTCTTCCATGGTTTAAGTATGTTTTGGATTTCTTATATTTATAGTGTCAACAAAACAACAGGAACAACAATGGAAGCTGACTCGTGTTTCATTCTTTTGTGCGGATTTGGTTTTAAGTATAAGTAGTTAGTTTTGAGAAACCCTTC
Organism: Macaria notata; assembly: GCA_927399415.1. Lineage (NCBI taxonomy): Eukaryota > Metazoa > Arthropoda > Insecta > Lepidoptera > Geometridae > Macaria > Macaria notata. Next base: position 8,451,907 of record OV656733.1, read on the forward strand.
TGGCATTAAAGACTAATAATCCAATATTAGCAGTATAATCGATATCGGTAGGTAGGTGGAACAACATATCTCCTGCATCAGGTTAACTTTATCCAACCTGTTTAGCTTATGCATTATGCGGAAGAACCGTACACTTGTTATATCGGAACCTACCCTATCTGTAGACAGTACAATTATCATGACATCAATCTATTGAAATGACAATGCAGAAACGAAGCAGCCATTATTTATAAACATTTTAAATCAACAATCAAGGCCACTGCTTCTAAAGAGTCACGTTCTATATTTATGAATGTGAAAATATCTTGGGTCTTCAAATCTAGAGTAAATAGGATTCTTCTAGGCAAGCGTGCTACACCTTAGACTATAGTGGTGCTTAACAACAGGCAGGCTATAGTCAAACGTAAGCCTATTTCGTGTTAATAAAAATATGTTAGTCCGGGTTGTCTGTTTATTTTTAACTTGCTTTTTATAAATCGACGACTTCAAACCTACCTTGCTGAAAAACTTTCGAAAACAGACTTGGCTAATTTTGTATAAGAAAACTTAGGCAGTTTTTTTTATAATTTTAGTTAGACAAATTATAGTTCTAGGGGAATAGAGATACTCTATTTTCCTGAAAATTACTGGCGCAGACAGTCGTGCCTTTATACCTACATAAAGTAATTATACCAACCACCAATTCCAATTATATATTAAAGATAAAGATAAAGAATCTTTATTGATAATGTAAAATTGTAACATACATAGGTATAAGTACTAATATCACAGAATATGCTACACAAATTACAATATCTCGTCAAATTGAATTTATAACATTTAGCTTTTATAAAATTTTAGAAGTTACATATGTCTAGTTTTATTAATAAAATAATGAAAATTTTTGTTTTTAAAATCATGTCAAATTCTATTATGTATACAATATTCTTCTATTATGTATCTTATGATCTTATGATGTCCATAGTTTTAGTTTTATTTACTTTTAATTGTATTTGTTAACCATCCAAACCACTTGGAAGAACCTGTCTTTTGCAACGCAGTTCCAACTAAAGCAAAAGACAGAATCATGTAAATTATACAATAAGGTTGCTCAAATAAAAAATTACTTTACTTTACTTTACCAACCCCTGTTCGGCGCAAATATTTGCCGATCATAAAAATACCAGAGTTCTGGAACTTCGGGCCGAGCCAAGACAAACAATAGAAGCCTTACCATAGGTATATAATGGTATGATATATACATAAATATCCTCTCTCGAAGGAACGACAGATCACCGTTATTTTTGCTATGGTGATACAATAAGATCTCGAGAGTGATCTAGTTTACACAGACTATTCCGTCAGCAATGCATCCTGCGTAGACCAATCACAGAATAGATTAGAATATTTCTTCTGTATAGTACTATCAAGTTGCGCCCAGAGAATTTAATTGGAATATTTTACTTAAATATACTTAACTAGTGGATACACGCGGCTTCGCTCGCATTAAGAAGTAAAACTTGCATCCCCTATTTCACCCCTTTAAAAGCGGCTTTTCCAAAAATCCTTTCTTATCAGATGCCTACGTCATAACATTTACCTGCATGCCAAATTTCAGCCCGATCCGTCCAGTGATTTGGGCTGTGCGTTGATAGATCACTAGTATCACTACCTATATCAGTCAGTCAGTCAGTCACTTTTGAGTTTTATATATTTAGATTATAATTTGTTTTAGGTATAACAATTAGGCGTCATTTGGTTTCGAGTTTGTTGGGCCGAAGGGTCCTTAGAGTCGGCAATTATGTCTTTGGCTATTACCGCCTCTCCCTTCTAGGATCTAAGAGTAGGTACGTCGTTTACTCTCGATATAAAGAACACGCTTCGGAGAAAATGTCAAGGGCTCGTATTGCTTGGTAAGCAGAATGGGTTACAATTTTCTGCGTAAAAAGACAGGTAAGTATAAATATAACGAGATCACTTCTCTTTGTATCGTATTTGTAACACAATACTAAGCGCAGAATACGAAATGTTTTTTTTTACATGAGATAGGCTCACGCTTGACTACAACTTGCCTGATGTCAAGCAACGTTGTAATCTACGATCTAGCGCGCTTGCCTAGAAGAAACCGGTTTACTCTCGGTTTATGTAGCGTTCATAAAAAAACATTTCATATAAATATTCTAGACGTATAGAGAAAGCTGTATGGATGAAGAATTAATTCTTGGCTTATTTTATTGTTAACGATTTTACATGAATTTTTGACTCATATTTTTTTCAAGACTGTTTTATTTAATCATACAAATTTATTTGTAAATGCGGGGAAATTCAGATCTTCATCTTCTGGAATACGCCTAGGATGCCGTACCGATTTGGCGAGAGACGTCAAATCAAAGAAACTGACCAACTAAGCTTACAGACTAAGCAACCGAGCTGCTGCACCAAGTGTTTCCAATTGTAAGATCCTGAAGCTAAATAAAGCACTACATAATAATATTACACAGTGTTGCTGGTAGCTGATAACCAGCCGCACTAACTGGATTCAGTAAATTCGCGAAAAACATTTTGCGCGATTTTCTAAGTCGTGGAATAATAGTATAGTTTATGCAACTGTCATATAATGAAAGGTATTAAAACACGAGTGTGAGTTTATGAAACGAGCGCAGCGAGTTTCATAATAGTAACGAGTGTTTTAATACCCGTGTTATATGCAGTTGCATACACTACTTTATCTTCACTAATGCAATTAATCAAACAACAAGAGTAAAAGCTGACAATAGTTGCCGCCATTAAAATCTAACCAAAGAGAGCGCAGCTGCGCGCATCAATAAAGCGCGACCTACCTGATTCAGGCCTTGCAATCAGGTTGGTCGCGCTTTGTCGATGTTATAATGAGCTATTACGATATCGATGTGGATATTATACCATCATGTGAAATTGCTTAAATTGAGTGTTTTGTTGTCTGTGCTATAACAGTAGTAATTATAAGTCAAGTATTGGAAACATAATTAGAGTGTTACAACATTAGTGTAGATAAATAAATAAACAATTCAGGACAAACCACACAACGCCATCTAGCCCCATACCCATACTAAGCTTTCTCTTGTATCACTAGATAACGGATATAATACATATATACTTTTCTTTCGTAAATACACACTCATTATACATAGAACCGACCAGACTCAACACAGGTAACTTTAAAATTTATAATTGCTTGTGTTAATCGGGAATCGAACCTGCAACCCCTGGATTAGAAGGCAGAGACACAACGAACTAAGCTAACAGAGCAGTAGAAGGCAATGGTTCTTTACCAGTAATCCTATTTACATTTTAGTTGAACTCACCTTGACATCTCCGAACATCTCGACGAGGTCGTGCGAGCCGCTGCCGAGCGCCAGGTGGTAGAGGATGTCCTGGTCCATCAGCTCGATGTTGGGGTTGCGGAGACGGACCGTGCCGTCGGGGTACCTGCGGGGCAAGGAATTATTAGGAAATCTCTTTTGTTTATTTTACACAATATTTCATGAGTTATTTTTATCAAGTGCTAAACCCGCACTGTGGTCGCGCCTGGCAGTTAGTAGACCGTAGCCTATTTGGTTAAGGCGTTCTGGACGGTGATCAGAAATACGCAGGTTCGAATCCTGCCGGTAGTGATTATTTTCGCTCATTTTCCAATTAAAGTTTAAGATGATATATCATATTGTTTTACGCTTTACACATTGTATGGAATGATAATTTTAATAGCTGTATTCACCAGACATTTTCATCCATGATAATAATATGTCAATGCAGTGAATGGGCTTAAAATGTATCAGAAAAAGATAGATTAGTAATAGTCATGTGAAGTCAAGGAAAAGTCTAGTTTAAATTGGCACCTCCCGATTTATTTATTTACATAACAAATAACGTAAAAATGACATATAAGTACATACATAAGTATTACAATTTCAACGCTATCCACTGGTCTCAAAATCGACTCTCAATTTATACGCGTTGTGATGAGCAGAAATGACAATGCTTATCTGGTGAATTGATGTAAACATTAATTGTTTCTTATTCAAGAAAGCAGGGGTACCCTCATCAAACTGCGATATACCTGGTGAAAAGAAATCTTTAGTTGTTAGGTACTTCACACGACACACGAAGAGTATTGAACTAAAGTCTAATGATAGCATCTAGGTTAGTAGGAAATAGTTTTAAAAATAAATAAGTTGCTCGTATCAGCGTTAGTTTTATTGTATTTACCATGAAAAACCCCTTTGGTATACTTAGCAGAGGGTTTTTTCTATGAGTTTTTTTAAGCACCATAGAGAATTATATTATTTTAATTATTATTTATAATGTGTACGTGTACAAAACATGGCAGACATACAAGGTCCTTGGTATAAAGTAACCACCTGATGGCTGGGTCTACATCGTCCACATTACTTCTAGATTCTTCCTCGTCGAAGGTCTTCCTGTGAGGATGGTGACCATTCTGGACCTCTTTGGAACTGTTGCCGTTCAAAGAGCAGCCGTTTCGATGTTTGGAGTCTCCGTTCATGGTGCTCGCCTCTCAGTTGCAAGGCATAGTGCTTCAGAACTAAAGCAAAGTATATGAAGTTTAGTGTTTTTATTTATTTTTGGCTAAAACAACAACAGATAAAGATAAAAATAAGCGCTAACTGAAAAATATTTTTTATTCTTAATTATTAAAAAACAAACATTAAGGAAACGATTACGGAGAGAATTCGCACATGACTGGATATGAATGGCGTGATATAAATAAATAAATAATAATTTGTTTATTGTGCATAAAATACAGTGTTGTAGGTACAGCTTTGAGTAATCAAAATTTACATAAATTACGTCGGTGTCATACGTTGGTATGGTTAACTGAGTCTTGTACAAGGTACCTCAAGGGTCCTGAATTGCAAGACTGCAGTACCTCCCGCCGCAGCAGGCTTCTTTGCCTACTGATATGTATATATGATATGTGACTCATGAGTTGCGTCAAAACAGATAAATATCGAAAACGTACCAAATATTAGGTCAAAATAATCTGTGAAGACTAAGGGAATATACTTTATGTACGTAGATATTACTAAATTTTAGTAAAAATAAACGAGTCGGTATATAATATGACTGAACTGTTTACATTCATATTCTGATACATATAGATCCCACAATCGTATTATGATCACAAAAATAAATACGCGGCAAATAAACAAACAAAAATGATGACAAAGATGACGATATTTTGAGTAAAAGTTTATCAGGAGGGGTTAGCCGTGTAGATAAGCCAATTAAAAACATTTTTACTCCCCTGACAAAACGCGCAGTTAACTTATCTACCGGTATCTAACAATCTGTTTGCAAAAAATTTAGTTTGAAGGTCGACAAATGGACGCTGGAACAAGTCGCCCGAATAACATGCGAATTTCGTCATGCATGGTTCAAAGGAATTTGATATTGCATTAACGTAGAGGAAACTGCAGTTTTGTAACGTTCATTCAAATGCAGACAGTGTCATAGATCGATATGATAGAATTGTTGGGTAAGCCGACAACAATATGTATTAATTACAGCTTTCTAGCTGTTATGGTTTAAGAATTATAGCCTGGAGACAGACGGACAGACAGACAGCGGAGGCTTAGTAAAAGGGTACGTTTTAGGTACGGAACTCAAAAAAAATGCACAAAGAAAAAATGTACCTACCAGTTCTAACAATTGATTATGGGATAAAAGATATGTACAAAATTCTTTACTGGACTTTAGATGTTTTTGGGTTATATAACTGTAGTATAACTGTACGTCATAAAATTACAAGAATTCGTACAGTACTTTGCACAGTCACAGTGCACTGTAATTACAAATAGCAGGAAGTCGCACGTGCAAACCCATGTACCTACATAATAATTGAGTAAGGTCCATAAAAAAAAATAACTGAGGGAGTTCAAAATAATACATGTCATTTTAAAGTATTGTGTTTTTTTAATGATGATAAGTATTATAAAATAATTTGTGTGTGTGAAAAATATGTAACTAAAATAACTCGTGAATGTCTGAAAAGGCAAATGATTTAAGTTAATTATCACGATGTTTTAAAACTAATTACAGGCAGTTTTACAATAATTAAATTATCCAAGTAGATAATTTTAATACAAGATACAAGCATACCTAATAGTAATATATAATACACAAAATTAACTTACCTTGAAAAATATATCCACCTTTCACTCACACAGATTTTTCTCACAAAATAAAAACTGTATCGCCCGTCAATTATTTCACGCACGAAAAACAAAACACGTTCGACCGGTCCAACAGTCTGCTGGCGAATAGATTAGTTTACCAACAAACGAAGCGAAGTCTACTGGCTTACTAAAAACACTGCGTTAGCCGAACTGCAATGTGTCATTCTTTTGTCGTTGTAATAAAGTTTATTTTGCAGTAATTTAGGGTAGGTTGTCCTAAATAATTCTCAGTAAGGCTTTTGTTCATTCATTGCTGCACCACACCTCCGTTTCGCCTGTTGTATCCGTCACATATTGCATACGACATGTAAGGCCAGGGTGTATGTCAAGCCCTCAATTTCAACTACATACATACCTACGATTATATAGGTACTCGTATGAGTTTGCTTGTGGCGGTTCGCAGTGTTATTCTTGTTTTCGCAGTGATCATCTTAGGTTAAACAGTATGTGTTAGATCAATATACTAATCTATATTCATATCAAATAGTTACGTACATTCAAATGTGTTTCACTGGATATTCTTATTTACATAAGAAATAAACGTAAATGAATAAACCTCTGTGAACACGAACCTTTATAAACTTATAAACGATAACCCACGCTTTTTTTCGGCTTTCTGTCAATCTTGTACCTATTATAATCTCTTTTTTCTGATAATCAAAAGAAAGCCTTAAAAATTTTACCAAGCATATTTTCTCTGAATATTCTGCTAGTAAGTAGGTTCTATGATTTATCACAGTTTGGACGTGTCTCCGCTACTGAAAGATGACAACGTTTATTCATGAAAGTACCGCAACTACGCAGAAAGAGGCTCGAAATATCTTTGCGGCGGTTCTTTATCTGTTTTTTTTAAGGATATTTATTTCTACAGACTTCAAGCAATGTATGTATGTAGGTGCGTGACATGGAATACAAAAACCCTTGCATGGGATTGCTGATATAATTTACGTAAAACCTACAAACATTTTTGTATTACACGGAGTGATATATCCTTACTAGATAAATAGTAGGTAACAAAAGCTAGTGTTTGGTAATTTTTGGAGATTCCCGATATTAAATACGATATAACTAGAGTTAAAATAATTTCTATAGCTTTCGACGAAATATTTGAGAAAGTGAACAATTTCACTGAAATTTTAGTCAATGATATATAGTTTTCAGCATTTTACCCACTAACCTATTATTATAAGTATGTACATACACACGTACTGTGCATTAAATTATGACCTATATATTAAAGTATTGAAAACTGCTGCAACGTGATCACATTGACGTCTCTGTAATAGTCTGCTACACCATGTGGCACATATAAGTACGATATCTGAAGAAAAAAACAGGACGGCTTGCGATACACCGGGGCTTCCAGGTGGCGATTTACAATTTCCACAGGGTCCGTAGTTAGTTATGATGTGCACATAGAAGTAGAACAACTTCTATGTGCACATTACCTATGTGCACATAGAAGTTGTTCTACTTCTATGTGCACATCATAACTAACTACAGTTTTCATCACTATACCTATTATATTAACCACTAGTGGGTGCTCGCGGCTTCGCTCTCATTAAGAAGTAAAACTTGCATCCCCTATTTCACCCCTTTAAAAGTGGCATTTCCAAAAATCCTTTCTTAGCGGATGCCTACGTCATAACATCTACTTTCATTCCAAATTTCAGCCGAATCCGTCCAGTGGTTTGGGCTGTGCGTTGATAGATCACTATATCGGTCAGTCAGTCACCTTTGAAATTTATACCTATATTTAGATTTGCACACCCAACACAAACTTAAACAAATATTTTCCCATTTTCCTAACCAAAAATACGAAATAGAATCCACGCAGGATACCTAAAGTGTTACTAAACATTTCCAACACAAATTTAGATTTTTATTGCATTATTTCTACGCAAGAACATGAAAGTTACTCAGCCTACCCAAACCAAAATTAAAAATTTATTTTCACATTTTCCTAAGCAAAAATACGAAGTAGACTAAAGAAAATTAGAGCACCAACGTCAGAGAGAACTCCAAACAGCGCCAGAATAATTGAACATCAGCACAACACAATGGCTGCTGATTGCGCACATTGAGACTTCGAGACTCCACTCGGGGATAGACAAAATTGATAAGAAACTCCTCTCTAAGATCCCATCTGTCATTAGTAATCATTAGTAATCTGTTATTATTTTTAACTTACATAAATAACGTTACATACATCATATAATTTATATGAAAGTTAGGTTCACTGTCTAGGTTGACGTACTCACTGTATATGGTTACTTATAATATTTAAAGTGTGAATATATAACATATACCTATAGCAATGTATGTCACTGTAACCTTAAATAAAAACCATTACAGACTGATCCATAGAACGTTTCATTTACATGGTGATCAGGTTATTTTTTGTCTACCTAGATATCACTCTCAAAATGAATATTTCTCGCCTAATCCAAATTCGTGCTTCAACAGTACCTATCGTTTGAGAGTCAGGTTCATTCTAGTAAATGCGTGAACCACCTTCGAAAATCGTCAACGTGACTGGCGAATATGAAGAAACAGCGTCACACAAACTGAACTAAAACTATAACTAATGACTTATTGCACGATCATGGTGATGTACCAATTATATCTTCAAGTATCGTGCCTTTTTATATGACCAATGACCTAGATTTATCGAGGCGCCAGCGCGCGTGCTGACTCGTCCTCCTGATGATGGAACCCTTAGTGTTCCGAATCATGTCGAGCTAATTTTCTACATTATTATTGAAGTGCTAGCCGGTTATTACTACTATATCTAGATTTTCTTGATATACCTACGAGTGGGTAACAAGGTTTAGTTTAGTAGGATAACTATCGGAATGTTCTAGCTATACTGAGCCGTCTATTGGATGTTATATCGTTGGTCGTGTTTGAGAAGCTGTTCCTATCGCGCTTGTTTCGCTTGTTGCGTCGTAATCGGGTTCGCTGGAATACATTACACGATTGAATGCTGTCAACAAAATTGAATTCATTTGGAGAATTTGCATTACAATGTGTATTTTTACTACGCTTACGATTCAGGGTCATAATAATTTATCAGGTAACGTAAAAACAGAAAAAAACATCTTTCAGAAGAACCTCCTTTTTCGAAGTCGGTTAAAACAGACTAACTCATTGCCGTTATTCATATATTTTCAAATAATTACTAGCGGAGGCCCGTAGCGTTACCCGCGTTAATCCGGGATGCAAAGTAGCCTGTGTGTGAATCCAGAGGCTGATCTACCTCCATAGCCAATTTAACCTGAAAAAGTACCTAACACATACGCACTAGCTGTCGCTTTTGTAATATTACTGTATTCGAAGTACCTTCATCTTATTTTTTTCCCAGTCATATAAAAACCATAAGTCAAAAAGAAAGCATCATGTGTGCTTTGTAGTAGGTACCTAACATAATAAGGATACGTGTTAGGTTGATACAGTTATTTATTCAGTTGTAAATCTATATTTATAAAACTCAAAGTTGACTGGCTGATTGATATAGTGATCTATCAACGCACAGCCCAAACCACTGGACGGATCGGGTTGAAATTTGGAATGAAGGTAGATGTTATGACGTAGGCATCCGCTAAGAAAGGATTTTTGGAAATGCTACTTTTAAAGGGGTGAAATAGGGGATGCAAGTTTTACTTATTAATGCGACCGGAGCCGCGAGCTCCCACTAGTAAATAATAAAATAGGCGGGTACTCGCGTAGCTATGACATGGTATCCATTCCCTCATGAATCACCTACACGTTTCTTATACATAATCTGTCAACATTTCCTTTACTCGGTAACTCCCCAGAGTAAATTCTTGTAAATGTAGATGTGTAAGTACCTACATGTTATTATGTCTTTCCGAGGCAAGTCTTCCTTAGGGAAGGATAAAGAAACTACCTTTACACGTGAGATGGTTCTTTAGCATGATGTATGCACCTACATTGTACATAGTTATATGTAGGTATACCTAAGTATAACCGCGTGGAGCATTGACGTTGCTTAGTCTAAACATACCTCGGTGTGTAGTTAAGCTGTTTAATGAGTGGCTAAGTAGCGAGAGGTCGTGTCAAGTTCACCTACTTTTACTTAAATCGGGTCACGTCATGCCTGTTTTGTGTTTACAATAGCAACTCACTATGGCCCGACAATCAAACCTTCATTATGAAAAAAATCGAAGCATTTGTTAAAGAAGTGCTTTCTCATAAGGTAGGTATATCACAACGCGATGGAAGGCTTTTGTCAGGAGTAATTAGTAGGAAAATCGTTTAGACGCCACAGTAAACATCCCAGTACCAATTCAACATCGATTTAACCGAATCAAATCTTTTGTTATCCTGAAAATATGAAAGAAACAAGTAATTTAAGTAAATTAGTACTCACTCATCGCGGAGCTCATCTTTGTCGAACGACATTGTGGTGTGGGTACTGTGGCACTAACACTACTCTGGCGGAGGGCGGATCGATGCGTGTCGTGGGGCGGGCGGGCGCTGCGCGACTGGATCCCGCCCAGCACCAGTCGAAACGGAAAGGAGATGCGCGGAGCCGGCGGCGCGATAACAGCGGCGCTGTCGAACCGTGGACGACACGGGAAACTCTTATCACAAATGCTAATACACCCAGAGAAGGTAAGGTAAGGATTAGCACAGTCGTTAAACTCAACACATTTAATTGAGATCGGTTGCAGAGATATTCAAACCCGCTAATAAAAGGAAAAACAACGCAAATTGCGAAAATATGACATCACTGGCTTGGTAAACGTTATGTAATATCACATAACGGTTACTAAGCCAGTGAACTCAACACCATTGTTGCTGTGGAAATAATATCATTTCCACAACAACAAAGGTTTTGAGTTGCGTTTAATCGCTTACTTTACAACTAATAAGAATACGATAAACGTTATCTGCGATAACCGTCCAGTTGCCTAGTGTTAGGTATTTACAAACAGATTCATTAGGTAAGTATGAATCAGATTTTGAAACGAAAAATGTATGTACTGAAACATGACAGATACTCCTCTATTTGGTTGCATAGAATGTTTCGCTAATCTTAAAGCAACAAGTTATTTACTGATTATTCTTACATTTGAGTGGGATTAATTCAAAATAATTAAACAGAATGATATGCTTGCACTTTTTTATTACTGAATACATACATAATTCCATATAGATCAGCACACAGGATAGGATTCATACATAGCTTATTCGCACGTTGGGAAAAATACATACATCTAATCTAACACAAGTATTTCAAAAAATGTTGCCCGCAATCTCATATAATCAGTAAAGGATAGCTAGTGTATTTTCCCTCACACTTTATAAAATGCTGTACGTTCAGATTTTATGATTTTGTAGGCAACATTTTACAACAGTAGATATCTACTTACAGTAAACAGTTTCAAGATCAAACCTAATGTAAAATATCACAAAAATATAATTTTAATCAAACATATTTCCTACTGACTCATTGATAACTCCCATCATGTCATAGAAGAATAAACATTTCTCAGCATCGAACATGCCTAAATTCATTTCCACAAATATTCCGAATGAATACCCAACTACTGCGAGAAAGTCATATAAAATAATGAAATGGGTCAATGCGATAAAAAATAAAATACCTATATCATATTCAAAATAAATTCATGATTGCTAAAATATTCATTAATTTTCATTCTCTAGCCACTTATATATTTTATAAGAACAACACTTCAAACACTTACTGGATTAAAATTAATTTAGCTTTCCAGATTTTGTAAGTTTTAAACTGAGTCAAATGGAGGATCTATCGGACAAATCGCACTTTTTTTAACTTTAACGGGTTTGCACTTGGCCATAGTTTGCCTGATAGCAAGCAAGGGCTATGGCCTAAGATGGAGCGTGCTTACACGATAAGAACCAAATTAATTGATTATATTGTTTCTATTGACATAATATCAGGAGTGATGACCATGTTTTAGTATATTTAATAGAACTACCAGCAAAAAACCAAGTATTAAAGGAAGCCAGTAGATTAGGAACTAATTTTACAAGTGTGTAGCTTGCACTAGCTTAATAAGTTTTTTACTCGTCACGATTCGTCTAGTGAGAGTGAAATGTTTCATCTGAAAGCTAATTTATAGCTACTTATAGAATTTCACAAAAAAGTACTACAAATGAGAAGACATATTTATAGCAACGGTAGGTATATTTCGTGCAAATATTTACAAGACCTGGGATTATCGCGCAAAACGCTGTATAGAAAGCAAATTTAGATGTGTACCTAATAGGATTTTACTTGCGCATTTTCAAATTGTACCTAATTTCAGAGGTCTTTATAAATATTTTGAAGTACCTATATAATTATTTTCCAGTATTGTAGTCATATTTCCGACACTTGCACTAATATTTATTCCAAGTTTATTCAGTCTCAAGCTCTACAGCTTCATTGAGAACTCGATTAAACCTGCTTTGATATTAAACATTATGTAACGAAATAGTAATGATTCTTGTTTCTAATTTGACATATCTTATTGCATAAATAAGAACCCTCCTAGCCATTTTTGGCTTCGGCGACCGTTTTCTGCACGATTCACGTTTTATTTTATTTATTGCATTAATAGAGTGAATAGGTTTCTTCTAGGCAAGCGTGCTACATCATAGACTACAGTGGTGCTTAACATCAGGCAGGCTATAGTCAAACGTAAGCCTATTTAATGAATAAAAAAAGTAATACGTCATGTAAAATAAGTATAAGGTAGTATAATTCTCTATGTATCAGAGTACAGATATCTATTTATTAACATTAGCAGGCGTCCTCAAGAATTATATTATGTAAAACTTCTGGTTCCGGAAGGTTTAACACTAAATTAGGCTACTGACTAGTAGACAAAATGTACCTATAACTTAAACATTAAGAAGAACTGGCAAAGTATTTGCTAAATCACAATAACAATTTCACGCCAAAGCTGTCTTTTTATCGGAGGCTCGTTTTTAAGACTTGGAATAACACAAAAAAAATGCGCTAATAGAGCCTCGTAATTAAATCTGCAGACTTTTTTATCATCTAGGGTGGGCAGGGTGGTTCACAAATACGAAACCTTTAATTTGGAAGACTAAACACCAATAATAGAACTCCTTGAAACTTCTACAAATTGTGGATCACTATCATTGGTAATTGGTAAAATATGTCAGTTTAGACGTATTTGATTGGCGTTCCGGTTCCGAGTGAAAGCATTCCGAATTTGTGAAAAACTCTGTTATAAAGAGCTCTATTTCATTTGATGTATAACTGTTACTGGCAAGTCAAAATGCAAAGCACATTTTGTTCTGCTATCTCTAATTCACAGTACAATTAACAATAGTTATAACACATCTATTTAGTAAACTGTATTTTGCACTATTTGCCCGTTTATTGAACAACAACCGTTCTAACTTGAAGTTATTAAGTGAAGGATATGCAACTTTCTCTCAACAATATACTTTTACAAATAGATTCTTAGTAATAAATGATGATGTTGAAACAACAGCGATACATTCCGGAAAGTCCATTTTTATGCGACTCGAATAATGTAAAGTACTGAAATTAATACAATCAATTGTGTTTGATTAATTATTATGACAATCTTTGTATCGTACATTTCATGTAGTGTAATTGCAATCATGCAATGTATTTTGAAATGAGGCGCATAATTGGCACGAAAACAACTAACATTTGACTAATATTTTGGTCTGCGTCTTCACAGTGTCACAATCATATTAATCTAGTTTTTAAATGTAATCTAGTAATACACGCCAACTTCACATTTTGAAAACAAATGGAGCAATGGAAGTTTGTTTTAAGCATGGCAATATTATCGCTGACTATTTCAAAAACATACCTATATATTGAGAGTCCAAGATAACTTCGCGTTCAGACAAAATTGAAACTAAAAAGTTCCAAGCAAGCAGATGTTATAAAGCAATGCACTGGATGATATGAACGGTTAAAAGGTAACGCACAAGTGCTGCAAAGTTGTCTTACACGGACTTTATACAGAAACTAGCAAAATAAGCTAAAACTGAGAACACAACACTGGTATAAGAAACACAAAAAGATCCCTAATATAAATAGTTTTTCCTCGGGAATATGGCGTGCGGTTCCTTGTAGCTAGGGTCGGGTTGGTTGCGGTAGCGTCGCGCGAGCCACACGGCGAATAACTGGAAGTTATGTACAAATATTTGTTAATATATGAGTATTAATTTGTAGCAGTAGAGGCGAGAAATAATAGTTAGGATATATACACAATAAAATGTTAAAAGAAGACCAGGTTTCAAGAAATACAAAGCAAAACACATAGCAGTTAATTGCCTAAGGTACTTTGCAGGCTAATTCTTGCAAGATGTTAAGTCTGTCATTTATTTTTATTGGTGTGAGCCAATCTTGAGCATATACAGAGTAAATACTTACTAGCAAGTTCTTTTAAATCTTGGTTTGGATTTAATTTAGATTAATAGAAAATAATATATGTATGTGTATTACCTTTGAACGACTATATCATTACTGAGCGGCCTGAATCATATAATAGGTCTTTACCTATGAAATTGCCGTTTTTTTCTTACATTTTAATCTGTTTGTAACTTTTACGTACAGCTATATTTTTTCCAAATACAATTTTTACTGTATCAATTGATGAATTATGTCCCTCTTAGATAACAAAAAAAAATTATTACTAGTGCATATTACTTATAGGGAAGTCATTGAAAACACCTCTTTCAATGTGTCGTCGGTTTCACTACTTTAACTAGGTATATTATTTTCCATATACTCTGTTTTTGAGAAATTGATATACGCAGTGCATAGCTTTTTTTCCATCTAACTATAGTTATCAATTGCATCTAAATCTGTTCAGACATTTCAATGATATTTCCATACAAACATTTCTAATGTTTGTATGGAAATATAATTTTTCTCAATTTCGTCATACAAATCGGCAATTTCATAGGTAAAGACCTAATATTATTTGTAAGTACATTTATTTCGTTATTTCTCGCCTCTATTGCAATACCTGACTGTATTCAACATTTAACTATTCACAGTCATGCAATGCCAGTGCAATACATGCAAACGCATCATGTCAAAGTTTATTAAGTTCATGCTACATTAACTGTACAAAAAATGCAAATATTATACAAAAACAGTAACCTATAAATTTTGTAAAATGTAGATGATGAAAGTCTTTAAAATGAATGAAAATATGGGCGATGACTTCAATAAAAGGAATGTGCAGAAATACTATACCTAATGTGAGTGATCATGACTTGTAGTTTGAATGTCTTTCCCGAGTCCGTTCTTGCAGTATGCAGAAATTAATTCTTGTTAATTGTTTTTTTAATAATACTTTATGCTCACTTCCATATAATAAACGCAAGTATTTTTATTAATGGTTTATGTAAGTGGAGCTATGTAATATGAATGGGTTTTTAACCCTGGATCACTAACCATACGTCAAAATTACGACGCGTACCTCGCGGATTTAGTGTTTTGGTAAGATCCCGACCCCCGCCACCCCGCCCGTTTTTAATACCTTCCTAATTCGTATCGCTAGTAACCCCGCAAACACTGATTGCGGCAAACGCTCATTACATCGGGATGTATTGTGTGATCGTCGTAAAATTTACGAAAGGTTAGTGATTACGTCACTCGAAAATAATGGTTAGTGAGCTAGGGTTAATGATAATCGTATCTGGGAGCACCAAGAAAACTGTCAAACGGACATTGAAAATATCATATTAGATTTTTTTCGATTTCTATTTATTGAATCAAATATATCATCCTCAGCATTCATAAGTTCCTTTTTTATACATTGATAAAACATACATGAATGAAAGAATTTAACCAAACACAAGTCGGAAAAAATATTCTAAAACTCATGACAAACTAAAAAAACATGCACGACGCATACTTCAAACTAAAAATTAGACATAATCCAACAGCTTTCAGCGGAATCACGATCATTTGTCAAAGACCAATTTCACGAGCATGTTTTTACTAAGAGTAACGTTTTTTATTCGTGTTTTAAATAAAAGCAGACGCGATCAAATCAATAGTGTTGCTCGCTTTTAAGCCCCACATTTTTTGTACGGTTCAATTGAACTTGACATCAATGTTATTATGTTTTTGTGTCGGCACGTTCTTATTTCATAGACTAGAGTATTTAAATGAAATTTTAACACGTGGCACAAAAAGTCTTTTATACGATTCATGACTCGAAATAGATGAATATTATATAACTAGTGGACGCCCGCGGCTTAGCTCGCATTATTTCTTGGCTTCGGATAAAAAGTAGCCTATGACACTCCTAAGACCTCATACTACCTACCTACCAAAAATCATGATAATCCGTTGAGCGGGTTTTGCGAGATAAATAAATAAACAGACAAACAGAGACACAGATAAACAAACAAAATTTCTAGAAATTCTTGGAACGTGTTCTGCTATCAATTCTAAGAATCTTCAACAATTATTTTTACGTATTTTTAATTTAACAATTATTTTATATGTATATATAGATGGTGTTTTTTTGTTTTATGAATAATTTTAATTGTAACCGTCACAAATCATTAGAAATATACATGCCTAAATAACTTCCTGGTAATATTATTGTCATATTTTACTTCTACTGAAAGCTCGAATCATAGCTGTTCTGGCTCAATCAAATTTCAAGCAGAATGGAGATGATAAGATTTTTTCATCAACAACATTTTATGAAGAAGAATCGTATCAATTAAAGGTAAATATTGTAGACGTAACATAAGAGCACAATCAAAAACTCACGACTGAGCTGCATACGATTCTGTTGCTTGGCTTGAGATTTGATAGGCAACGTAATATTACATAGCATTCGAATCACACATTTATGAATGTTAGAAAAAAAATGTTACGAAGAAGTTGGATGCTTAGAAAAAAACAAAATCAAAGCAAAGCGAAAGCGCGACAAAACATCACACCAAATCCACCTCAAATGATAATATAGCGAGTCCATATCGTCAGTACATTCATAGGAATGCACTAGGGTTAGCGCGCGGGTCCTTCTGATTACGATATCGTACTGTCAACCACACACCAAGAAACTGGAAAGTAATCGGTTTGTTAGTCACAGATGCAAGCCCACACAATATGTACACCCATGACAAATGACATGTCTGTTAGATTATATCTATCAGGTCAGAGAAGACGAAATGTTAATAATTAAGAGCAATATTAGTCAAGAGGCCCCCAGACACATTGTCAAACAAACTGTTTGCATAGTAATGTTTAGAACTTAAAAACAAGGAAAGATTCAGTGACGTTTTATCTCAAACGGTATATATACAATCGAAGATGTCGTCCTTAGTTAACCATTCGAATATGTTTTGAAGATTTCATAAAAATAATTTTGTATAAAAACTAATTTTTCGGTACAACTCTAACTAAAAATACAAAACCTTTGCAGCTGCTTTACTAAAGGAGATATCTTCATTTGTTTGTATACTTTAACTATTCTAGATTCATCGCTGAATCTTTCTTTTATTTTTTTAGTCTTGAGTATGGAAATTCCGTGTTCAGCGTCAGAGAAATGTTATCAAAGAGTAGGTAAATATAATTTGTTGATAACCAAATTTGAATTAAGTCCAGAAAGTAATCTCGTCTTTTTATGTGTCCCGAAGCGTAATTTATCAGACATTGACTCAGTGATAGTGATTTAATGTCATCACGGAAACACTTTGTTATGTGTTGTTACACAGAGTTACTGCTCACTAACACATATCCTTTTTTATTAAAATCAAATTAAAATTCATTTTTAAGGCTTTTTGGGACCTATATAAGGAATTCAAATTACATAATAATATTCATTCAAAATATAGTAGCATACCTTTTTACCTTTATGTACCTTGTTTAATAAAAGTATTAAAATGAACTATAACTGTTACTGATACAAACAATTCTTCCCAGCCCCAAAGAAGTATATGGAGAAAAACAATTTTAATAGGAAAGTTAGTACTTAGGTTTTCATTCGCTGTATTTGAAATCAGCTTAAGCAAAAGTTATGTGTAAGTATGTATCTAAGTTATCAGTAACTGTGTATATCACTTAGATTATTATGAGTTTACAAACATTTTAATAGATCTGTATAAAATCCTAAGGTAGTCCGATTTGATCACAAATTGCACAATTTGTTTCAACTGGCCAGTGCAGCATAAGTTACCAGAAAAGTAGTAAAAAGATCACCAAACTACATACACATGCCATGATATGAAAATGCTTTTAAAACTTCAAAATATTCGTGAATTGTATAAGGAAAAAAATAGTAGCTTTGTGAAAAAGCACTTTCATTGAGAAGATTAAAAAAGTTATTATTAGCAAGGAGTTTTGATTACTTTTATATTTATGTTAGAACTTACCTCTGTGAAGCTAAAGAAGAGGCCAATTCCTCCGCACAGTTTGAATGTGTAATCAATGGATTCTTTGAGTTTCTCCATGCAAGGTTCACACTGGCAACCCGGAGAAATAACACCGCCTCCACAGCATACTTTCTGTAATGTAGAAATGTAAAACATCAACAAGTGAAGGCCAGATCAATTTAGAGATTAATGTTGTTGTTGATGTAATTCTGTAAGTTTTATGAAATTATGATGTGTAACAATACAAATCTAGGATCAACATAAGCCAAAAATGTCTAAATTGTTAAAATGTTGTTGCGTAAGTGGGCCTAAAATTGAAAATTGTCTGCAACTAAACTGTAAAAAACAATTTCTACTTACATCCACCAGGTCACAGGAAGGATAGTCAGCAGTCCCGTTGAATGGTACAGATCTGTTCTGGAAGCCGCAGCATTGGAACTTCTCCTGGACTGACTCCTTCATCTCCATGTTCACCGTGTTCCAACCCTGGAATCATGCAAGGAAAATACTCTATAATATCATATGATGTTTCATATCAAAATTCGTATGAGTGAGTAAAATAGATAAAATTTAGTATAATACTTAGTGTTTTTTTAAACCTTATTAGGTAGATATTGTATACCCACACAAGTGTAATCACAAATTATACTGGACCTGCACAAACACAAAATGTAATTAATAACTATTGAAACACACTTATTCGACTTTAGCATTCAGTTTAATCTACTTGCCTTTAAATAGGAAATATGTACATATGTGTACA
Source organism: Macaria notata (assembly GCA_927399415.1). Lineage (NCBI taxonomy): Eukaryota > Metazoa > Arthropoda > Insecta > Lepidoptera > Geometridae > Macaria > Macaria notata. The sequence continues at coordinate 8,471,299 of OV656733.1, forward strand.
CACATGTAAAAGTACCTACTGTGAGACAAATATCTTATTCTGACCTTATTATCATTAGTTTGTTTGTGTGATAAGTTTGTTCATAATTTACATTCTCACCAATGATCTTCCCATAGCTCATACATACATATGTAGCTACAAACTTAAGTAAGATAGGTAAAACAAAATTATGTTCATTATACAGTCAAGATGCGGTGAAAATTTATTTTACCACATAAAAATTTACAATGGTGCCGTTAACACCATAAAATGTCAGATCCATTATGCTTATACCTTGAAATGCCCCTACAGAGTTGTTTAAGGTCAGTGATATAACAATGATAAATAAGCTATTCAACATGAGGGTGAACTTAAAACAACATTAATTTAAACCATAAGTGAAACTTGATTTTGTTGAAAACTAACTCTTTCTGTGTAAGGGATACCATGCCAATCAAAATATTTGCTCAATTTGTACTACCCTACCCTTTAATATCATAAAAGCAAAAGTTTATGTGTGTTAATGTGTATGTATGTATGTTACTTTTTCACTCAATCTGCTATACCAATTATTATGAAATTTAGCAAAAAGGTATGTCATATTATGATAATGTATTACACTAAGAATTAACAAAGAGGCTACCTTTTTCCCATATTAGCCTGGCTAACAGGGTGCTGCCAGTAATAAGTTTTCTATGTATACATGTGCTATTTCTTGAATTTGTAAGTATTGTATGAATGGACCCATACATACCTATCAGTGATTTAAGAAAAGCAAAAAAACTTCATAACATCATCACATCAATGTTTCTTTAACTCAATAGCAAGGGAGTGGAAGATTCATTTGAACCAATACTTAGACACAGTTATCACAAGAAGCTGCCAGTCTTATCTGAATGCTAGTGACAAATACATTTACTGATATCTATTTCATGTTTACATTTGTATTATTATGATGTACCTACATATTGCACATATTATATGCTCATATATAGAAATTGTCATGATAGTTCTACGAACATTGATCTCATACAACATAAATTTATTTATTTTACTACACAGGAGTTAAAATATTGACAGCTTTGGTTATTTATTCATAATTCATTTACTGAAATAGTCCAAATGGATAACAGCATCTATATTACCTACTTATTATATCTATATTATTGATTGGCCTGTTAGCTTAGTTGGTAGTGGCTCTGCCTTCTAATCTAGAGGTCGCGGGTTCGATTCCCGCATGACACAAGTATTTATGTACTTAAAAAATATATATATAATTACTTGTGTTGAGTCTGGTCGTTTGTCTGTATAATAAGTATGTATTTACAAAGAAAAGTATATAAGTATTATATCTGTTATCTAGTACCCACGATACAAGCGTTTGCTTAGTGTGGGGCTAGATGGCGCTGTGTGCAATGTCCCGAAATATTTATTTATTTATATAATTCATTCAATAATCAGTTATATAAGTAGGTAATATTAATTTATTTATTTGAATAATGGGCGAGCAGCAAATTGCTGATGTGCCCATATCACACTGTGTCAAAATTGTTTTATTTAGTCCACACAAAGATAAAAAATTAAACAGTCCACTGGTGCAACGATCACAAGTTAACAAGAGATTTTTGGTTTTACGTAACCAGTCATCAAGCCGGTTCTTAAAGTTGTTTACAGATGTTGCACTGACCACCTCTTTTGGCAACCTGTTCCAGTTATGAACTACTCTGTTGCTGAGTATGTGGTGACCTGTGTTAGTTTTGGCAGAGCATCGCTTGATTGTCTGGTTGTGTCCCCTGCTATGATCACAACAATTAGTCTGTATCTGTATCTATATAGAAATCAACAACATCTAGAAGCCTAAAATAATATCATAATTTTTATGATTTGCATTTTTTTATAGGTGGTAAAGTATTTACCAATGTGAAATTACCTGTTGAGCTAACATTTCTTGTTGCTTAGAGTTGACAGCGAGGCAGGCACATGCCACAGAGAACTGCACCAGGAACAGCAGGAACAAAATAACCATGTACTGAACATAGTCATGGAAATATTGAACTAATAACATCTGAACATACAAACACAACACTAGGTATCTTGTTTTCATGGTATAATAATGGTCATAGATTATTTTTATGATCGCTTATTTTAAGAAACTGAATCATATTATCAACCATATGTCAAATATCATGACTACAAAGCGTACAAAATTTGCTGTATTGTGTTACACTTTTGCTCTTCCATTCAGGGTCATTAGAAAGTGATTCGGTTTAGAAAAGGATACAAAGAACAGCATCACTTGATGATGCTTCACGGTGCCTGCTAGCCCCAGCAGAGATATCAGTATGAGGAATATCCCACATGCTAAGATACCTCCGACAATGGGCAAGTTGTTACCCAGTGACGCCGTTTGCCCGTACACAGCCACCGATATCAGAATACTCGCCACGACCTGATTACAACGAAAACGATATAATATAACGCGCACTGGAAATATGATTTATCTCGTAAAATAAATGCAAATGAGGAAGTGGAGCGTTCAGTCAGTTCCCATCTGCAAGACTTACCACATACAGGACATTTAACGCAATCAATGCGTTTTTCGAGCACGTAAACCCCCCACACATGTCGAACAATAATATTATCACTCTCTACAATAAATAAACTACCATCTCACGGTAACACATAAAACAAAGGAAAAGATTTCCAGAAAAATAGAAATTTTACGCGAAATCGTCCGATCGCAAGTCAGCTGGCTGAAAACTAACTAGAGATAGGATAGGATAGGATAGTATAGTAGATAACTCTGAGGATAGACCTTATCGATGTATTTTGTCGGACTTAAGATCACAGTTTATGGAAATTATTATACTAATATTTATCTTTAATCACATATTTCAAACAACTTAAATGCCTACTGAGCATTATGTAACAATATTTTAAAAAATCATGACCACTAGAAGTTTAGTATCTACTAGATTTTATCGATTAATGATATTCTATCGATACCTTTCTTAACAGGGTTTATCTCTATTAAATGTTACAAATGTCATACTATATTTTTTCCTTTTTTTAATCAATTAAGTTTGACAGACTATACAACAATTTAAACTTTTTTTTACTTCACAAATTGTATTTATTCTTCTTTGAATAATGAGGCAATGGTGATTCTGCGTAATTTAGCATTTTTATTTTTGTATATCACATCACCTGTGTTAACCCACTGCAGAGCATAGGCCTCCAATGCAGAGTGCATTGGACGTTGGACAGGAGGCATATGCTTCTTTCTTGTCTCTGACTCTGGACAAAACTCCACAAATCACAAATTTTCTGAAGCTTCCATTACATCTGGCCAAAGGTACCTAAACATAAATAATTTTAACTTAAAAAAAAATAAGTTTAATTTGGCCTTATAGTGAAACAGCGCATAAGGGGGTCGCGTAAAGCGGGGTACCTACTTCTGTATCACCTTTAAGTTATATTACGTAGGTATTATATTAAAAAATTAAACACATTAAATAATGAAACAATGTATTATTTAAATTATTTTACAATACAATACAGCATAATTTTATTGTACACCAGAAAATATTTACATAAAACAATTTAAAGAAACAGAATTTAACCTAGGTACATTGGGCGGTCTTATCGCATACAGCTTTCTCTTCCAGGAGTTCCAGGCTTCTTATTCTTTTTTTATTTTATAAGTATTCAATATTTATTTTAATCATCGCCAACAGCTTTCATCAAGTTGATCGCTCTATCGTACAATAGTTCCTTAGCTTTGATGCCCCACATGAAATCAAGATGGCTGAACGTGGCATGAGGTACACGGAACATGCCCACCGACTGTCCCAACTCTCTGTGCAGTCTCTGGACGTCAGATACATGCGCGAAGATATCTTCATCGACGTAATGGAGGAATACTGGAGCAGTGATTCTCTTCAGATTGTAGGCTGGTGGGGTGAAGCTTCTATATTTCTGCCAGTTGGTAAGAGAGCCGTGGTCGTAGCGCCGGAAGAAGTTCTTGCGGATGTGTTGTCCGTAATGCACGATTTGCCGCACGGCGGCGCCCGCAGGGGTGTGGCCCAGCTTCACTGGGAACATTGTCTGGAAGAATAAAAGTTACAGATTGTTTTCAATACACATCATGCTTGAACCCAATTCGCATAGTAATGCGCCCGCCAAGTTCAGTTGGGCAGCGAGCATATACTACCTATTTGAAAACATGTATAGTAGGGTTAGAGAAGAGTTATAAACTTTACTCTTCGAGAAAGCTGAAAACTTTTTAACACCAAAAACCACAGTTTTGTCTTAGCAATTTATTACATAAAAATATTTTGTGATATAAGTAGGTATACTATAACTTCAGCATCATGCACGACCAACTCGTTGGTGCTAACCAACTTTGAACTTAATTCCTGTGACAATACAATTGATATTCACCTACTACAGTTACATGTAACTTTTTTTACTTGGGATAGGTTAACGTTTGACTACTGCAGCCTGCCTGATGTTAACTTACAGCATTATGCAAGTCCTCGCTGCTTCCCGCCATAAAATGCAGCAGAAGAGCTGTGGGTAACTCATTGTTGCCAACCAACTTTGAACCTAATTCTTGTGAGAGTATGGCTGATATTCACCAACAGCTACGTGTAACTTACAGCATTATGCATGTCCTCGCTGCGTCCCGCCGCTATGAACAGTACGTTGGAGCAGATTAGCTGCGTGGGGGCTCCGTCGCGGCAGAATGTCTGCCCTAGCTGAGTCATCAGCGGCGTGTTGGGGAGCAACTCGTTGATGCCCACCAGATTCGCCATGGTCTGAAACCAGATAATAATAAGTTTATTAACTGGTAACGAGTAAACAACATACGCGAATTACAAGTGAGTGAAAACCGTTTAGTTAACATATTTATTAACTGTTTTTGAAAAGGTCAGTTCGATATTGCTTTTATGTAGGTATGTACCTGATTTATTGTTGACTTCTAAAAATCCCGTTTAATCAGTTTGACGTAAGTATGTGATATTTGTTCTAGATAGATGAATATATAAATAAAGATAAAGATAAAGATAAAGAATCTTTATTGATAATGTAAAATTGTAACATACATAGGTATAAGTACTAATATCACAGAATATGCTACACAAATTACAGTATCTCGTCAAATTGAATTTATAACATTAGGCTTTTATAAAATTTTAGAAGTTACATATGTCTAGTTTTATTAATAAAACAATGAAAATTTTTGTTATTAAAATCATGTCAAACATAATAATAGGTATGTAATCATACAATATGTCAACTTAAATAAATCTTATTTATATGAAGGCTTATTTAGGTTTCAATTCCAAACGTAGGTGCAAAATCTTGTAGGTTTATTTTTGTAGGTAGGTATGTCTGTTTACATATGTTTAGAAATGTATCATAATAATTCTTTTGTTTTAGACTAATTATGCTCCAAATTAGAAAACCGATGTATGTTAAGAGTATTTGTAGCCCAGAACCCAGATATCCATAAACTTCTCCAAGAACATGTATGAGCATAGTTTTTGTTTAAATCGCTACTTATTATGCCATGCGCGTATTACAATATGTTACAAGTAATCGTAATTCGACTCTATAGTAACTTATGTTGTTAGGTTAGTATACCTAACAACATAAGTTACTAACATTATCATCCTTATCACCAACCTACCTCAATATTATCAGCATGCGGCGCAAGCGCAATGAACAGCGGGTTCTCATTGTTGGTCATGAAGGCTACCGGCGCGAACGCTTGCATTGAGATGATCTTCGCGTTGTATTCCGGGCGGAGCGATGCCATGGTCCAGAACACTGTGGTTCCTTGGGAGTGGCCTGAAACCATTAAGCTAGGATTAGTCGGAGTCAAAAACGCTCAAAAAAATGTCCGAGCCAAAACTCTGCCCACGGTACTCGTTGAGCAGTCTTTTGGATTACCTATCTCTTTTGCACGTTCTTAAAATATGTAGGAGCGAAAGAGACAAGCAGGCTTTTGTTTGGGCTTGCTTTCCTTGCTTTTTAGTTTGAGTTTGTGACTCTGTATAGTAATCCTAGCTCAATGTCTCAAATGATATAATTATTATATTATCACCATTATATAATTATAAGAGAATCGTTAGCGTCGCAAAAGACTTGAAGAGAAGAGAAAAGAATGAGCTTCTGTATTTTGGAAAATATATAGCGAAGATTGGGATTTGCCTAAAAAGATACACACCTATGTAATGAAGACGAGATATTCCGGAGGTTTTAAGGGCATAGTCGATCATGGCGGGCAGGTCGAACTGGCCTATCTCATCCCAGCTGAACCTCCAGAAGCGGTCGCGGGAGGAGTCGGGGTCCAAGCTCACATGGTTGCGAGAGTAGTAGGTGCCGCGAGCGTTGCCGAGCCATACGTCGTAGCCTTGCTCGGCTAGCTCGTATGCTGGAACGGAACAAAACATTTGTAAATACAAAAATATTTACTGACGTAATAAAAACGGGTAACAATAAATTGCGTGAAACCTCTGGCCTTGTGCTAGTCGTGAGACTGTATTACAAGGCCAGTGTCTTCTCCCAAATGAGAGGCTTATAATATATTACGTCTAGTAAGGACTAAGTATTAAATGAAGAGAAGACCTTACCCAAAGCAGTCCCCGGGCCCATCAGCACCCAGTCAGCAGCCGACGAGAACAGTCCATGCATGACAAACACGACGGGCTTGCGCGGGTCATACACATTGTTCCTATCGCGGCCGTGCGGGATCCGCTGCATCTCCAGGATGTAGCCATCTTCCGTGGTTACTTTGTGGACTTCGGCGGGGTAGCCGTACTTGGTGATGAGACCGGGCTGTATAAGAAAAAATATATTAGTGTCATTATGTATAATGTAAGTACGCATCAAGGGCTGAATGACGCCGAATGTGAGCAAATTCCCGGAATATTTGTTTTAAAACTTTAAAAACCTTCGAGGATTGGTACCTACTATTACCGTATGTGCGCAACTACGCATTAACCCCGACCAAAGTTCCGACGATTCATTATGATCCGCCGACACTATTTTGAAGTTAAATTACTAATAACACGTCGATTTATAACCAAGATGTGTCACATCAAGTAACACCATAAAGGGCAAAAGTTGTCCGTTCTTCACGGAGTCTGAATCGATTTGATGCTTTTTGATATGGACATGGAATCTGGATGTCTGAAAATGACACAGTTATATCTAAAGCGCTTATTATACCTTCGTCACGATTTAAAAAAAATAAGTTGAAACTCACCACATCGAGCAGAGCATCTTCCAGCAAGTTGTTCGAGTACCTGCCCCCCTCAGGCCCTCCTGCCTTATAGTACTCCTCTATCAGGTCGGCATGAGGAGGACTCCTCCCCGCTGCGATGCCGCTCAGACACAACAACACCACCACACGCCACATTTTCTGTTATTTCTTTATCCTCCATATCTATACCAACTTTTATACCCTCGCAGTGATTTCTAATCGAATGACAAGATTAAATTAAAACGATTATCGACAGATTTGATAGATTAACACTCGAACAATAGCTACGATACGAAGTTGTAATCGCTCCCTATTTACGCAAGTAAGGTAGTTAGGTACCTAATTGATCTTGAAAATATTTTTAATTTTTACCTACTGAACTTTGTCCTTTTTTGTAACTTAGGTATCTCTTTAGATTTATATCCAAATTGTCTCTACTAAAGGATCTCAGACTTAATTTTTTGGTTGTACCTTAGGAAACAGAATAAAATAAAGTTATTGTAATGCTTTCATGAAATTATAAAAACTTAGTTTTATGTAGGTAAGTATAATCTTGTAGCTTACCGTTAAAACATACCAAACATACTACCTACCTACCTGTCTTGGTTTGCTAACAATAGACATAGTAATTTTATTATTTTGCATTTGACTCACCACATAATCAACCGATAAAACTTATCATTCAATCTTTACTGTGATTTCATTACTTGTGTAACGAGGGATTAATTAATAATCTCCAATTAACACTGAACCAATAACAAGATATTCAAAAGTACATATACATATTACGATTAGATTGTTATTTAGTTTTGCGCTTTTAGCACACTTTTTGTTGAAATTTGTAAAATAAATCAAAATTATCATTATTTTTGATAAACACATGCCTAATACGACAAGTTTAGTAAATAATTATTAAGTATTTTTTATTCAGTTATTTTATTGATATCTAGGATCTAATTAATGAAAACTGAAATATTGGAAAAAATTGTGACTTAAAGGATATTAATATTACGAGAATCTTTGTTTCAGGTTTATAAGATGAACAGTGCTCCATACACATATGTGGAAAACAAATATCTAAAAGTCCTCTTTACCAACAAAATATACTCTCGACACCAGAAATAGCTATCCTTCAAAAAGACATTATCTGAATGATTGAGTGGGTGTTTGTTTGCCAAACGTGTGACAGGGCAATAGAAGAAGGAAACGTGATTTACTTACACAACATAATCCATTTATTGAATTGCAGACTAATGACTACTGTTCTGCAAACAACTTCTTAACAAATATTTGCATACATTATTTTATTATTCTTCAGAGTTTTCTTCTGTATCCTGTGCTCCTTTAAGTTTATCTTCAAAAAACTGTTTCCTGTGCATCAGAGCAAGCCTTGGTTGCCTCAAGCCAAAGTTTTCATTGCCCAGTTTGCTGTATTTGCTCTCACCTTCTGAGCCCATCAGCTCTCTCAGTGCTTGGTTTCGTTTCATGATTTTATCATAAAATACAACACCACATTCCACAAACTCTGGGTCCACTTCTGCTAGTTTTTTATCAACCTCAGTTTCATAATATACCTCTGTCATATCTTTCATAAGGAAATATGATCCAGCCCCGAAGAGAGTGGTCAAGGTATAAAGAACCAGACGGAGACTCAATGGACTGGCATAAAGGTTCATTTTCCTATTTATGAACTGACAGAAGGTGTAACAAGAAAACACAGATGCGAATGGGTAAACTGAGTCATAGATATACTTATTATTCTGGGTCATTAAGATCTCTCTGCATATAGCAAACTGTTGTACCTTTTCTGGTAATATGAGGGCATCTGCCAGTTTTTGGCCAACTTCAGAATACCAGTCTACTTTTTTTTGGTTCACCTGCAAGAAAATGAGTATCTTGACAGTATAATGGAGGAAATTTATATATTTTTAGTGCAACACACTAAGCAGACATTAATGTCAGGGTGTTAAATAATTTCATTATGGTTTTCTCTTAAGCCAATAATTAAAACATTACTTCTTTTTTATTACTCAGACATTAAGATAAAGAAGATTCTATAGTATCTAGTTTTTACCTGGATATCATCTTTCTGAATGTCCTCCAAAGAAGTGTATGTGAAGTTGACCGGAATCCCAACAGCAGCACCAAATCTGGAATTTGTACTTCCTAAAAATATATCATTTCTTTCAGTAATATATTTTTATAGGATTCTATTACTAAAGGGATAAAAAAACAAACTCTATTACTAAGACTACTATTGCTATTTGTCTATCACCAGTCTGTTATCTCATTAAGTGTGATAGCAAGACAGAAATATTTTCATAGATACATTTATATTGTATTATGAATAAATAAATATTTCAGGACATTTCACACAGCGCCATCTAGCCCCATACTGAGATGGTTCTACAAGAGTTGTTACCTCACCGATAGTGGATAGTTATCAGTTTACAAAAACTATAAAATACATTTATTGAAACTTTTATTGAAACTAAACTAAGCTTATGCTTGTATCATGGGTACTAGGTAACAGATATAATACATATATACTTTTCTTTTGTAAATACAAACTTATTATACTTAGAAACGACCAGACTCAACACAAATAATTACAAATTTAAATGTTCATAATTATTTGTGTCATGCGGGAATTGAGCCTGCACCCCTAGATTAGAAGGCAGAGCCACTACCAACTAAGCTAACAGAGCAGTCAAAAGTTATGTAGCATTATTTAAGAAACCTCCCTAGCTAATTTGCACTGTATCTCTAGTGGAATAAATAAACATGCTACCTGCATGGAACAGATCATATCCAAACACGCTGAATGGAGATATCATCTTACGGTGTACATCAGTGAACTTGAGCAAATCCAAACACTTGTTGTAGCATTCTTCGAGTTTATTAGGTAAGGTGACTGGTTTACCATCCCTGGAATTGCAAACATTCAAATTCAGCAATGCTTCTGAGATATAAGTAGGTAATCTGAGACTGTGTCAACCTGTCAACAAACCGATAAATAACAGACAATAGATTTTAGACAATAAACTTACTTATAATAGTGAACAAATTCTTTATATTTGTAGAGGAAAAATGTATGAGGAATAAACTTAGCAGAAGTAAAGCCAATGCCGATAGCAGTAACCGCACTAAAAGTAAAATACCGCCCTCGTTCTGTTAGGAAAAACGAAATGGGCTTTCTTGTCGTCATTTTTACTAAAATCTATTCCAGCCCAGTAAAATAAATTATAAATACGACAGAGAAGAGACATTAATTTGTTTTCGAAAAATACTGCATAATTTGCAGGTTATGCGTTCGAACAGCTGATTTTAACTGACACTGACAGATATATATTACTGACAGTAAACATTGCCAACCCAAGTTAACATTTTTTTTTTAATTGGCCATAACTTTGTATTGTGCCAGTTCTCAAGTAAAAACGGGGAAACTTCATATCCCCCAAAAAAGCACACGAAATTAACAATAATTAAGTATTAAGTGATCAGAAAGCTTTACATATATACAACCTAACAAATTAACTTAACACGTAACTACTATATTTACATTAAAAGGAAGGGAATAAATTTACAATTTGAGGTCATTATCTATGATTAACTTTGACAGTGCGCCATATACTGCTTTTGTTTTGTATGTTAAGAGGGAGGATACATTTATTGGAAACGGAATCTCCAGTTCTATTAAGCTTTCGTAAAAATTGGTTACATCAGTTAGAGGGCATTCGAGTAGTAGATGATTGACATCAGCAACCGGTTCACCACACGATCATGAAGGATTGTCTACGATTCTAAATTTATGAAGGTGTGCAGGACTACAAACATGTCCAACACGTAATCTTATTAAGGATGAAGTGGCCCTTTTTCCTAATAATATTTTAGAAAACCATGGTTTAATTTGCAAGTGACTTTGTAAAGAATAATAATGTTTTCCAGTTAATATTGCAGACTTCTCCCATATATCTCTCCAGGCATTCTGGAGATATAATTTAGGTAAAGTTGCTATATCATGGCAATAATTGACGTATGGATACATATCTCCACACCCTGTAGCGTCATTAGCAATTTGATCAGCTCTCTCATTTCCTTTTATACCACTGTGGCTCGGTACCCACAAGAACGTAACAGAATAACTCTTTTGATGACATTTGTACAAAATATCTCTGATATTCAGAATTACAGGCATAGTTGCTTTTGATTTGAAAGGAAATCTTTCTAATGATTGCAAGGCGCTCTTGGAGTCTGAAATAATCAATGTTTTTGGTAATTTTGCCAGCAAAATATATTCTAATGTTTTATTTTAGCGAAGCATTCACCAGTAAAAACAGACGTTTCTTGTGGTAGTTTGATTTTTTGGATAATGTTGAATTCCCGGTGAAACACTCCAACTCCTACCGTGTTATTATATTAGCACCATGTTTCGATGCGTCACAATAAATATGATGCCAACCATCCCAGTTATCATGTATAATAGAATTGAAATTATTTTTTCCTAACCTTTTTCTATATCTAGATCTACATGTATTTCCGGGCTTAAAATCAATGCTTCGTAGGGGACATTGTCAAACAGTGGGAGTTTCGTAGAGCGATAAGTAGGAGCTGATAATGATGTAAACCTATTACCTAGCACTATTGACAAGACATGGCACTATTTTATGTACCCAATAAGGTGAAGTAGAACAAAGATAAATCAACTGGGATAATTTAGGAATAAGTGGGTGATTGCAAAATTGAAAGGCTCGGCAAAAGAATCGATCTGCCAAGAATTGGCGTCGGATATTCAAAGGGGGTTCTGCGCACTCAACTTGAAGAGCATTAATAGGGCTTGATTTCATAGCACCAGCTATTATCCTGAGAGATTTATTTTGAATAGAATTAAATTATAAATTAAATTATTGATAACTGATACTCTACAAGGTTCCAGGAGGAAACTTCCATAATCAAGAACGCTTCGGATAAGAGCATTATATGCCAATTTAAGGGAGAACGGATGGACACCCCACCATACTCCTGCTAGACATCTTAGCATGTTAAGACGCTGTTCACACTTATATGAAACTAGTTCAGAATGAGGAATGCCAGAGAGTTTGGAGTCTAGAACTAGACCTAGGAATTTAGCTTCCTCTTTTTGGGGAATTAACTTGCCATCATATTTGATGTTTAAAAAAGGGGGATTACGTAATCTAGAAAAAAGAACGGCAATGCTTTTTCCTACAGATAACTCTAAACCATGCCTATCTAGCCATGATTAAAAACTAATTAAAGATAGAGAAAGTTGGGTACACAATATATTCAATTGAATTGCCAGAGCAATAGAACAGTAGATCGTCTGCATATTGAAGAACTTTAACTGAATCTAGTAAACAAAATTCTAAATCATATGTGTATATGCTATAAAGCAGAGGGCTTAATACAGACCCTTGTGGAAGGCCTTTCCAAAGAGTTCTGCATTCGTCTGATGAGTCGAGTCGGATTGTTCTGCCACTAAGAAGGTTGATGATAAAATTGGAAAGTATCAGTGGCACTTTCAATTTTTCTAGTTTAGTTTTCAGAACTGTAAGGAACAGTGTCGTATGCTGATTTAATATCCAAAAATATACCAACCGTGGGTTTGTTGAGTGTGAGAGAAACACGAATATCAGTCACAAATATACTGATGCTATCCATGCAACTCTTTCCTCTCCTAAAACCGTACTGTGATTTTGCCAAAAGATTATTTGATTCAACGTACCATTCAAGCCTATTTTTAACCAGATGTTCAGCAATTTTGACTACAACATTAGACAATGCAATAGGTCGATATGAGGATACATCGGAAGGCTGTTTGTTTGGTTTTAAAATGGGTAACACTATTTGAGCTTTCCACGATTTTGGAATATGGCCTGATATAATGATGGTGTTTATCACGTCTAACAAATAGAACAAAGCTGAATCTCCAAAGTGTTTATAAAAAGAGTAAGGAAGACCATCCTCGCCTGGAGCAGAGTCTTTGGTGTTCATTAAAACGCTTTTCAGCTCTTGGAAATTGAAAGGTGAGTTTAGTCCGGTAAGACTTGTAAGAGTATTACTATTTATTTAAGTCAGTAACTAATTCCTTCTGGGGAGCGTATGAAGGTGCTAAATGATCAAGATATTGAGAAGATAATTGTTGTGGAAGAGAAAATGTTGGATTTGACAAAGTTGATTTGAATTTCCTGATATTTTGCCAAACTATCGTTGATGGAGTCTGGGGAGATATTGAGGTATAATATCTTTTCCATCCAGTCTTACGCTTTTCTACAAGAATTTTTTTAGTTTCTTCTATTGTACTGACGAAAATGTCGTAATTTTCTGATGTCATGTTTAAATTATACTCTTTTTCTGCCAACTTTCTTTTTTTGACAGCTTCTGAACATTCTTTATCCCACCAAGCCGGAGAAGGTCTTCTATTTAGTGCGCTATTCTTTTTAGGGAATAGCTCTTCAGCAATGTTTGACATTGCACTTAACAAGCTTTCGATACAAATTTCTTCAGTGAATGTATTGGGTTGTTTAAGAGTTGGTATAATATTCTCTAGCTTTGATTTATAAGAATGCCAATCAGCATCGGCAAGTCTGTATTTCATACGAGGTGAAAATTGGTGAGGAGGTGGTGGAACATTTTTATTGGCTAAACTAATGACTATTGGATAGTGGTCGCTGCCATGAGTGTAAGGACGAATGCACCATGTAAAATCCAGAGCGACATCTGGTGTGGATATGGATAAATCTACGGCACTCAAATTTTCTCCTGGTTTAGTCCTACGAGTAGGAGTTCCATCGTTTAGGACACATAAATTTAGGTCATCAAAAATATTTATAAGTTGGTTGCCATATGCATTAGAGATCGAACTGCCCCACGCTTGATGGTGACACTTGAAATCACCTAAAACTAAGAATGGTTTCGGAATATGCTGAAGAATTTCATGAATTTCATTTATTATAGAAGTAGAAGGATGAGGGATGTAGATAGATACAAAACTTATATTTAAAATCTTAGCACCAACAATGGAAAAACCATCGCCATGAGGGGGAAAAGACAAAGCAGTAAACAACAGTGTGGAATGAATGAATAGTACGACACCACCATGGTTGTCGATTCTATTGTCATTGAGACAAAAATCGTTTTTAATTTTTAATATAGAGCCAGGTTTTAACCATGACTCTGACAGAGCAATAATACCTAGTAGGATTGATTTTTGAAATTATATACAACTATTCAGTTTTTTTATGATCTGCACTTCGGCAGTTCCACTGAACAATCGTTAGTAGATTGCCCAGCGGGACTGTATCGAAATGTTTTATTGTCGACGTTCATATATTGTTATTGAGTTGTTCAATTAGAGGGGCAACGTTGTTCGGTAACATGATATTATTTTTCCTTAAAGTGTCTATCAGGGTTGACATTATCTGTTTGAGGGTTTCAATACTAAGTTGATCATTACTATTCGCTTTATTAAGGCCGCAACCATTACCAATACCAGACAGCATATCATAATCTTAAACTAATTGGCGATGTGCTCGGCGATCGTAGCCCTTGGCTTGTGTATTCGTTCTTACAGGTGAACCCGACTTGGACGTGCGCACAACAAACCCACCACGCGAGGGGCCAGCTGCAGACGGCCGTGGGCCAGGAGTTGTAAACATGATTGGTCTTTCAATTTTCGATATAGGAGGACTTGAAGACAGTACTTCAGAATAGGACTTACCTATGGGCGTGTAACGCTACCTAGGCCTAAGGGTTAAATTCAATAATGATAAAAAATTCGGCAGCTAGGAATGTACAACGAGATATTTATTTATGGTTCCTTAAGCCGGTAAAGTTCTTCTTGAGAATTTAAAAGAAAATAGGTAGGACGCTTCCAGGGGGCGAGAGGTCGGTACTCTACTGGACTGCGATGGCGCCAGATGGGGGAGTGGCCGAGCGCTGAGATGCACGAAGTGTCGAGGTGGTGCACGAGCTGCAGTGGGCAGCGGCTTCCAAAGGAAATCTTGACCCCTGGAATTTATTATTACAGGAGTCTGAGCATCATGTTCGTCAAGACTCCTCCGATTGCTATCCACATCGAGACAATGTCGAAATTGAGCGAAGGGTGTGGTTTAGCAATCAGACGGAGTCAACATATTAATAATTAGAGAAGTGGGTAAGCTCGTGAAAACAGTGAATGTCGAGTAACTACTTACCCAAATGCTGGGGGCGCAACTTCCACAAAAACTTTAAAATAATATTTGCAAAAAATATCTAAATTTTTATAGTAGTAATACGATTTGAATCGAATAAAAGTGTCGATGAAAGATACGTGCGTCCATGGCTTGTAAGAGACACGGACTGCTGTGAGTGAAATGCGACTCGCCGGCCGCCACTGGCCGAGCGCTCGAGTTTGCGAACAATAGAACCGGTTTGCTAATGCACAGGGCCGGCGGCAAGTGCGCTCGTATTCGAAGGGAGACACCAGGGGCGTATTCAAGGAGTATGAGTGACGACTACGTTACAATACCCCCCCGCTTAGCGAAGGGTTTTTGCTGAGTCTAAGCGAATAAAAAAAATCCTACGGCTAACCGTGATCCAACAAATTCAATAGGTGATAACAAAAAAAAAATATATCATAAAGAAAATATATAAAAATGGGAAATTTACAATAATAAAACTATTTATTTTGGCCAACCAGTTTTAGGTCTTTAATATGCCAAGCGCCAATATCTTTTCCAGACATATCTTGGAGTATGTATTCCAGAGGTGATATTTTAGCAATGATTTTGGCTTTTAAAAATTTTGGCGCTAACTTTTTACAAAATCTGTTATCCTTATCACTCAGAAAGTAAGCACGCTTCATTACCATATCGCCGACGTTAAATTCGACAGCCTTCCTACGCAAATTATAGTGCGAGGTGTTTTTGACATGCTTGCCAAAGCCTGGACTGTACAGTGTCAAAAATATTAGACAGGCAGCCTAAATTCTCAGCGTATACGTCGTATAGCAAAAACAATATTTCATTACCAAGGTCGTTATTAGTATAGTGAGTGCCGCAAGCAACCAATTCCCTGCCGAATACCAAAAAGGCAGGTGTAAACCCTGTAGCTATTCACAGAACTATTTATTGCGAATTGTATTTTGGGGATATTCACGTCCCAAGAACGGTGGTCGTCATCTACGAAGGTGGAGATACAAGTAACGATCGTTCTATTGTACCGCTCAACTAAATTAACTTGAGGAGTGTATTTTGGAGTATAATAGACGTTCGGGATACTGTATTTTTTGAACAGGCCTTCAGCCACTTTTGCTTTAAATTGAGTGCCATTATCCATAAGGACAGTCTGAGGAACACCATGCACGAGAAAAACTGATTCTTCAAGGATCTTAGTTATAATATCCGAGGTGGCCCTTTTTATGGGAAAAATTAAGCAATACTTTGAAAAACAGCAAGTAATGACCAAAATGTAGTTATTCTGTTTCCTTGAAGTAGGCAAGGGACCCATAAGATCTATCGATATCATTTGAAATGGCCGTGAGCAATGTTTCGGACGGCCCATTTCTCCTAGAACCTGATGGTTTTGAGACTTGTAGGAAAGACACTTAGCACAACTACCTATGAACTTGGCGATATCTTTATACATTACTGGCCAGTAAAATCGAAGGGCAACGCGTCTGTATGTTTTAAAAATACCCATGTGATCAGCCGTGGGCTCTGCATGATTCTCACTAATGACCCTTTCGCGAAGCTCTTGAGGTACTACCTCTTTCCAGGAGAGTTCGGAAGTGAGGTCTCCAATATTCCTTGTCAACCTATACAAGGTGTTGTTTTTAATGATGAAGTTTGGGAATTTGGTCGGATCCTTTTGACATCCGTTGTAAATATTAAGATACCAAGAGTCTTTGGGACGCCTTGCGGTGTAGTAATGAAAGTCATTGGTAGGTATAGTCACAACATTCTTTTATTCACTAGGTACACAACACAAAACGTCTCCATTATTATATAAGACTTAAAGACTTATATTAGCTTAGAAAGCTACGATAAACATTTCCGCGAGTGCGTTGGCGTGGCGCGGGAGCGGGGAGCTTCGGTGAAGGTCTCGGACCGACCCGTGTGCGTGTGCGCGACGCCGCGACCGCAATGTCCTGTGTCATATAGAAGCGCGGTGTTATCCCCGCGCCCCCTTCCCGCTCATGTGCGTGAGTCTATAGATATGTTTTGAGGTGGCGCGACGTTCGCCACACCACCCCCCCACGGAGAAAGGTAAACCGAGCATTAACAAATAAAAACTTAAAAAACTTACAACCGAACTTACATTAACCGACCTTAAGGTGTATACATAATTACAAAAAAAAATATTACACATCCACCGGAAGCTTAAAGCGGACGCGACGTCCGGATCGGGTGACGTATTTAGCTGGAGGGTCGGTAGGTAAGGGATTGGGTGATTGTGGTTGTGATCTAGGTGATGGTCCTGGCGAAAAAGTAGTGCTAGGAACTGGCAGTGCTGCGTTTGGCTGTCTGTCTGCAGTGGATGCAGGAACAGACGTTGGCACCGTTTGACTCGATGTTGGTTCCATTTGAGGAGCTATGTAAGCTGGCTTAGTTCTGTCGATGCTAACTTGAACGCTCCTACCAGGCATTTGAATAGTGAGTGTCTTGTCTGTGCGATTAAGAACTTTATAGGGCCCTGTGTAAGGGGGTTGAAGTGCGCGGCGTACCGTGTCATCTCGTAAGAAGATGTGTGAAGCGTCGCTCAAATTTTTGAATACAAAAGTTTTGGGCTCCGTGTGTCGGGACGCCGGTGCTGGACGTACTTTGGCCATTGTGCTCTGTAGCCGGGCCATGAAGTCATCGCTTGTATGTTGTGGTGTGCCACTAGGTACTAGGAGCTCGCCCGGTAAGCGTAGTGGTTCACCGTATACAAGGTCTGCAGAGGAACAGCGTAGATCCTCTTTAAGTGCTGATCTGATGCCGAGAAGAACGAGCGGTAAAGCTTTGTGCCAGGATTGTGAATGACACATGATAGCGGCCTTGAGATGCCGGTGGAAGCGTTCCACCATACCGTTAGCCTGTGGGTGGTAGCTAGTTGTTCTCGCTCTTCTGGTAGCTCCTAGATCCATTAGTTTGTTGAATAACGTGGATTCGAATTGACGTCCTTGGTCAGTAGTGACGGTGGTGGGGACGCCAAAACGAGCAATCCAACCGTGAAGAAATTGGTCAGCAACTTCTTCGGCTGTTATATTTGTCATTGGCCAAGCCTCTGGCCATCTTGTAAAACGGTCAATTGCCGTAAGGCAGTAGGTGTAACCGTTGGAGGACGGAAGTGGTCCTATGATATCCAGATGGACGTGTTTGAATCGTCCAGATGGAGTAGGAAAATCAGCGAGCGGGGCTGATACATGTCGTGTGACTTTGCATTTCTGGCATGCGAGGCACTCGCGTGACCAGTTGCGACAGTCTTTTTTAATGCCGGGCCATACGTAGCGATCAGCCACAAGGCGCGTAGTTGCACGCACCCCAGGGTGACTCAAATTGTGAAGTCGATCAAAGGCTGCACGACGATGTTGCGGTGGCAAGTATGGCCGTGGTTTCCCGGTCGTGTCATCGCAAAGAATGGTGATATCGGACCCGGGAACTAATGTAGGCACTAGTTTTAAAGAGGAGTTGTTGCGAATGTTTTCGAGGTCATCGTCCTCTGCTTGTGCTCGAGCGAGCGAAGCGAAATCGTCACCGAGTGAAATTTGTTCAACTCGTGACATGGTGTCGGCGACAACATTGTCAACACCTTTAACATGCTTGACATCCGTCGTGAATTGACTGATGAAGCTAAGTTGGTTCAGTTGTATTGGTGGGAGCTTCTCTCGTTTTTGGCTGAAAGCATATATGAGAGGCTTGTGGTCGGTGTAGATTGTCGCGTGTTGTGCCTCAAGAATATGTCGGAAGTGCTGTACACTTTCGTATACTCCAAGGAGTTCGCGATAGTAGGCGGGCCATTGGCTTTGTTTATCTGTTAGTTTCTTGCTGAAAAATGCCAATGGTTGCCAATGATTAGACACCTTTTGTTGTAGGCAAGCTCCCACGTAAGTTGATGACGCGTCTGTAAACAGACCTAATGGCGCGTTACTGTTTGGGTGAGCAAGCAGAGTAACGCTCACCAGGGCGTCTTTACACCTTTGGAATGCCAATTCAAGTTCTGGCGTCCAGGGCACTGGTTTAGCACCTTTGAGTTTGGATGAGGCTAAGACGTTGATGAGTGGCGCTTGTGTTTCTGCTGCTTTTGGGAGGAATCGGCGATAAAAGTTAATCATCCCGAGGAAGCGGCGAAGACCTTGCACTGTTTTAGGTAAGGGATAGCTCCGCAACGCTTCAATCCTCTCTGTTGGAGGGCGAGTTCCATCTTTGTTGATGGAGTACCCTAAGAATGTTACTTCTTCGGCACCGAAAACGCACTTGGATGCGTTCACTACGACGCCGTAGTCTGCCAGGCGTTGGAATAAGGTGCGTAGATGTTCCTTGTGCTCCTGGTGTGACCGTGAGAATACAATTATGTCGTCAATGTACGTATAGCAGAAGTCGAGTCCCCTCACGACTTCGTCCATGAACCGTTGAAAAGTTTGTCCAGCATTTCTTAAGCCGAAAGTCATGAACGGAAACTCGTATAGCCCGAACGGTGTGGTGATGGCAGTCTTGCAAATGTCTGGTTGGTGTACTGGCACCTGCTGGAATGCTTTTACGAGGTCAATGGTGCTAAATATTGTTGAACCAGAGATGTTGTGCGTAAAATCGGCGATGTGCCTGACGGGATACCGGTCTGGAACAGTACGAGCGTTCAGAGCGCGGTAGTCTCCACAAGGTCGCCATCCTTCCTGACCCTTTTTAGCCATGTGTAGCGGTGATGCCCAAGGACTGTCAGATGGTCGAGCTGTTCCACAAGTGACCATGTCTTCAAATTCCTTTTTAGCTGCAGCTAGTTTCTGAGGGGCCAGGCGACGTGGGCGGGAGGAAACTGGAGGTCCATCGGTCGTGATGATGTGATGTACCGTATTGTGTTTCACTTGTCGTGGTAGACCTGGAGGTCGCGTGAGGTCAGGAAACTCCAATAGAAGATTCGAGTAAAGTGAGGTCGATTGAGCAGACACGGATCTTACACTGACTTGGCTCACATTGGCAATCGATGCTTGGGTAGATAGTTTGGTGTTTCCATCGATAATTCTCTTGTTTCGAAGGTCAGGTAGTAAGTTGTAATGACTTAAGAAATCCGCACCTATTATTGGCGTATCTACGTCAGCGATGATAAAATGCCAGTGAAAATCTCGACGCAGGCCTAAATTCAGGTGTAACGAGATAGTCCCGTATGTCTTTATTGAGCTGCCGTTAGCCGCAGCTAGTTGATAGCCGGTTGCTTGTATCGCGCGACCCTTGCATAATTTTCTCGGGTAGCAACAGATGTCGCTGCCGGTATCGATAAGAAATTGGTAACACGTCGTTTTATCGACAGCGAATAACCGGCGGCTTGTTATATCTGAATGATCAGTCGCCGCGACTACTGATCGTGCAGTGAGTTTTTCCGACTTCCACGAGCACGGTTTCGTGCATTTACGTGCCTCATGTCCGTAGGTACAATGAAACCAGCACAGGTGCGAAGCTGAACTTGACCTCTCTGACCTTGCTGATCTCGCGCTGAGGGCATCTACGCAATTTGTAAGTACCTCGACTAGGCGAGCAAGTTGAGTTAACTTATTATTCTGTTCCGCCGTCATGTTGAGTTGCGGAAAGGGAGAAGTCGAAAGAGATAAGGATAATAGGTAGGTATGACAGTAAGTATATAGATATATATACGTCACACGAACCGAAAGTAACAACCGCTTTCAGTACCGGAATAATAAATAACAAATTATAATCAGTACTAAAAAATAACGGTTGTACCTACTTAATATCTATAATTATTTACATTATTATAAAACAAATACAAGAGAAAATAAAATCAATTTAAACATATAAAACAATATTATAATAAATGTTAACCGGTAAGTACATAAAATAAGTTAACCGACAGTGAGTGCGTTAACCAAAAAAAAATAACACAATAATCGGACGGCGGGCGGTGTGCAATGGGTTAAAATAAGTAGGTAAAATCCGGCCGCCGTGAACGTGTTTATAAATACATGATTAGCTCACGTAAATGGGTGCCTAGACTGCCTAGGTAAGTTGAGAGTATCACAAATTCTTAACGTAATCTATAATACATAAGCACAAAGAAATTTTATAAGTACGTAGAAACATCCTATAAATAATTAGAACTAAGGTAACAACGAAAATTCACTTCACTTGTTTCGAGTTCTAATGTTTTAGGTAGGTATGCACTGTAACTATTATGTTGACGAAATTTTTGAACGAGTAGGTATTTAGCTAATACTAAAGTTCGCTCACCAAATGTCTGTAGGTATACTCATGTGCTGGCACGAAGGGAGTGACGGAGGTGTTTCCATCTCCTGGCTCTGCTACTGAGATCGGTTGAAGCGGGTTCGGCGAGGATGCTCGCAGATCTCGTCGTTTCGTATGCTCCGCGTGGTTGGCCTTGAACTGAGCGTGGTTGATTCGCTACCGCATAGCAACAGGGTGAAACCACATGGATTGGTGCTTGCTAGGCGCGGGCGACGTTGCTACCGAGCAACATGGTGTCACGGTAATATTACCGTGATGGCGTAGCCACGTAGCTCGTAGGTAGTTAGTTGCTGAGCGCGGTTTGTGAGGCCACGGGTGAGGCGGCGCGCTTTGTACGTTGCGTTGCGTGTTTTTCGTGGCGGCGCGCTTTGATTGATGTTTGCCGCGCTATGCCCACTTGTAGTCGCGACGCGTTGTTTGCATTGCAGCGTTATGACGCCTATGTTATCGGCGGTTTGACGCAGTATGAGTTACTAAGTGCGCCGATGTTTATTGCGATTTTAAGCACTGTGTTGTCGTAGGTAACTGAAGCACTTGATAAGTAACATAGTCTCGCACTGAACACGGAAAGTTTTTGCACCGGGGTCACCATTTTGGGACGCCTTGCGGTGTAGTAATGAAAGTCATTGGTAGGTATAGTCACAACATTCTTTTATTCACTAGGTACACAACACAAAACGTCTCCATTATTATATAAGACTTAAAGACTTATATTAGCTTAGAAAGCTACGATAAACATTTCCGCGAGTGCGTTGGCGTGGCGCGGGAGCGGGGAGCTTCGGTGAAGGTCTCGGACCGACCCGTGTGCGTGTGCGCGACGCCGCGACCGCAATGTCCTGTGTCATATAGAAGCGCGGTGTTATCCCCGCGCCCCCTTCCCGCTCATGTGCGTGAGTCTATAGATATGTTTTGAGGTGGCGCGACGTTCGCCACAAGTCTTTAGTGTCCAGATGAGAGTTGGAAGAACTTATGGCACTTACCGGTACGCTACGAGAGAGAGAATCCGGTATGACATTATCAACGCCGCGCCTGTGCTTCAGAACAAAGTCAAAAGCTGATAAACGGACGCCCCAACGAGCCAAACGTCCTGTAGGATTGGAAATTGACAAAAACCATTTTAAAGCACTATGATCCGTGTAAAGAGTAAAAGGTTTACCATTTTCAATATAACAACGCCAGTATTCAAGAGCAGTAACGACAGCCAACGTCTCTCGCTCTGTGATGCTATAATTACGTTCGGTAGCCGTTAATGACTTACTCATGTAAGCGATTGGATGCTCCTTCCCATCAATGGATTGAGTAAGCATCGCACCTATGCCGAAATTACTCGCGTCTGTATGAACTTCAAACGGTTTGTCGTAGTCCGGGCATGCCAAAACCGGGGCTGACACTAAACAATCCTTTAGCTTCTTGAATGCAATGTCAGCCTCAGTTGTCCACTTGAAGGGAGGAGTTCCTTTTTTAGTGGACGTTAGGGCGTTTAATGGACCAGCAATGGTGCTAAAGTTGGGGACAAATCGTCTATACCAGGTTGCCGTGCCCAGGAAACGCTTGAGGTCCTTGCGACTTTTCGGTGTGGGATAATTGAGTATGGCCTCGACTTTTGCGGGGTCAGTGCGAAGACCAGATCCATCGACAACATAGCCTAAATACTTCAACTGCGAGCTAAAAAACTTACATTTTTCGAGATTAATTGTCAGATTAGCCTGCTTTAGCTTTTCTTGGACACGTAAGAGTAGCGTCACGTGACTAGAAAAGTCCCGAGATACGCAAACAACATCATCGAGATACGCAAAAACCTGATCTTCGAACTCTGAGAAGAGGTAGTCAACAAGTCGCTGTTGAGTTGCCGGTGCATTGGTAAGTCCAAAAGCTGTCCTTTTAAAACGAAAGGTCCCTCGCCCTGGTACATAGAATGCCGTTTTATCGCGATCCTGCTCGTGGATCGGTATTTGCCAGAAAGCCTTAGATAAGTCGATAACTGACAGGTAGCGAGCGTCCCTGAGGTTATCGAGTATCTCTGAAATGTAAGGTAGATTGTAAGCATCGCGTTTTGTTACAGAGTTCAACTTACGGCTGTCAAGACAAAAACGCGGTTGACCATTTTTCTTTTCGACAATTAAGACAGGTGAAGACCACGCGTTCTCGCAGGGCTCGATTACGTCGAGTGAAAGCATTTCGTCCACCTGCTCAGTTAAAATACGTTGTTTAACAGGCGAGAGGCGATAATAACGTTGCCGAATAGGCTTCGCGTCACCGGTGTCAATGTGATGTGTAATAACGTTGGTTGACCCCAAACCTTTCCGGTCGAATGAAATTTCGTCGAACTGTTTGATGACGTCATCTGCCACTACCTTTTGGTTTGGATCTAAATTCATATAACCTTGTATGAAGGTTTGTTGAGAACAATCTTTAATTTGATTACGATCAGTGTGAGCGTAGCTCATTTCCACACTACCGATGTATTTAGGGCAAATATTGAATACTCGCCAAAAATCCCTACCTAAAATGAGGTTTGAAATGATTTCTGGAACAACAAGCACATGCAAAGTGTGTTGTTGGTTTTCAAAGGACATCGGTAAGTTAATATGACCAATAACGTCTAATAGTTGCCCTCCTGCTACCTTGACCTTACCACCAGTCTCAGGAACCATTTTGAAACCATGGTCTTCGAAGAACTTATGAGCACCGTTGCCAACTATGGTGGCTCCAGAGCCTGAATCAAGAAGACCTGAAGTCCTGATCCCCTTAATGTCGACCCACGCGTAAGGCCTATCATCAAAAACACTGTTAGAGTCGTCGAGAATTGTGCAAACATTATAGGACCTAAAAAATAATCTTACTGTGCGCAACCAGCGTTGCCAATCTTCATCTTTAGGTTTATTAATCGCACAATTCTCATTGGCTAGTTTTTTGGAGCTGCTGTATTGTTCTTATTGCAATCTGGACAATCAGGTGCCTTGAATCCTTTGCGACCACAAATGAAACATACTATTTCGTTTCTATCAGCTGTACATTGCCTAAGGTTGTGAGTGTCGTTGCGACAACGAGGACAAAATCGAGGCTTCCGATTGAAAGAATCAATAGCGTATACATAGTTTTGCCGAGAATCTTCGTTTCGCTCATTGTTTTTGTTTGTAGTTGTAGTGAAGGAATGATATTTATTGTAGCTATTGAACGAAGACGACGTCTTTGAACTAGAAGAACTAACATAAGCCAACTCTGGTGCTAGCATACCACTCGATGGTCGTGGAGGTTCTTTAAATTGAGCAACGCGTGACTGAATATTCTCATAATTACGGCAGAGAAACCTAAGTTCATCAATAGATTTGATTTCAGAGACAGAGGACAGAGTACTTGCATAACAAGGGCGAATATTGTGGATAACAATGTCCAGTTTTTCGTCCTCTGATAATTGTTTTGTAAGTCTTGAAAAGTATTCTGAAATTATAGATAGGTAAATGACAATATTTTCTGATTCACCCTGAGTACGAGTTCTTATTTCCGACAAGAGTCGGTAGTCATAGTCAGGTGGACTAAAATCTCGTTTCAGTGCGGAAACAAGCTCGTTCCACGTGGTTACGGACTGCCTGATGCCCCGATACCAATGTAATGCATCACCAGTGAAGATCTCGATAGCGTTAGATAGTGCTTTTTCATGAGAAATATTTTTCGCCTCACAAACCTCGTCAATGCGTTGAATGAAAGCCCGAACACAAGATTTCCCATCGTATTTTAGTTTGGCGAAGTGATTTTGGTTGCCTTCACAGGTAACAGTGACGTGCATAGGTGGGGTAGGATATGATGCGAGGGTAAGAGCATCCTTTCTAGTGCTGCTAGTAGCAAGGGGGTCTATGGCTGCCTCTCTAAAAGAATTTAATTTTTCTGTAGCCCTCTTAAATAAAGCGACACAGTCATCGTAATTTGCACGATTTGTAACATCCACCGCAATACGGTTGAGGCGGTGATATAAATGATTCATTACGTTTTCCGTTCGTAGTAATGTGCTCTTATCTAGTTGTACAGTGTCTAGCGTTGTATGCACCTTTTGAAGGGCATCGACAACACCGCTTAAATCGGTGGCCGCGTCAAAATGACTGGTAAGTATATCCTCTGAAGGAAACATAGGTGCACATTTAGCTATTTGTTTACGTAGCTCTTGAACAGTCGACCCAGGTGTCTCACCTCGAATAGCAACTTCGTATTCTAACTCTGACTTTTGAAGGGACATAAATTTGACCGGATACGCCATTATGAGTTCCAAAAATTAAAACAATGGTAATTGAATTGTAGTTACTCGACCAATACAGAAATATTAAATGAATACCAGTTTAATTAAAAAAAAATACTTTTGCAATAATTACTCCGTCTTTTACAATTTTATGAAATTAATAACGCTTTCGTTGTTTTCTTCACCCTAATAAAGTAAAGTGTATTATGATGATGATATTAACTGAGAAAGAAAATAAAATTAATCAAAGGAAATTGCAACTCAATAAATAAATAAAAAATTGCAACTAATGTGTGAGTAGGTAATCTATGACAAATGCTTCTCAACAGTAATAGGTATAATATTTATATTTAACTATACAAGTTTAAACACTGCACCGTGTGCGCTTATCCTAGTGAATTTAATGACTAATAATACTTAATTCTATTTTATGTAAAAAAATATATTTATATTACAACAATAGAAAAAAAAACAATGATACTTGTACTCACACTTTAGTTGCTGCAACAAAAACGTTTAACAAAGCAGAGAAAATAAAACACACACCAAACACCAAAGAAAAAATTACTTCAACCCGATGGAACACAAAGTGTAATTAGTGCGCCTATTCCGAGTACCATATAGATGGGGATCGTAGTGTGGTAGACTATCTCACTGGTGGCTGTTTTTATGTGAATTGGAGATTCCGATGATATTTTTGTGCTGATGGTGTGTAAGTTCTGCAGGTTGATGGAGTTAAGGATAAGCGGTGGATGTTCCGAGGGCCTCGACTCGTCATACTGAGGCATTTACATTATCCTTATAGCATGTCCTTTGATTCGGTTGTTCATATTAGAGATGGTAAATTCTGGAGCCTTCAGGTGACATTGAAGTGGGACAACTGCCAGGTAACTTCCTTTTAGAGTTTGATACTGCTCCTGGCCGCAAGAGATCTTCACCTTTGTCTCGATGGGGAAACTCAGGGTGTAGTGCTTATCGTCGAGCTGTTCCAGAGCTTCATGAGTCAGTTTTACTGGAGTCAGGACGCAGGACTTGTTGAGAACCTGCTGGGTGATAAGCTGCTGGACGCAATCAGGCTTGTCTCGTGGTTCATAGGTGGTCCGAGGTTGACAGAGGAACCAGGTTTCTACCTTCGGGCATTCAGCCTCCATGTACCTAGAGTCTTTACCAGAGATTGCTATGAAAGGTGAGGAAGGTATGAGAACGTTTTGATTAGCGTTGGGAACAATGGATAGTCGGTACAGGTCATATGACTTAGGATCGGCAATAGGGACTTTTATAACTATTACTACCTGTTTATCTAAATAAAAATAACCTAATTTTACTATTTCGTAAAAGTTCCTAGTGTCTACATCAAGGATTTCATCAGTTGAATATAAAATATCGGTTAAACTTTCCAAAGCCGCCATTCAAGGGGGGGTTGAGGGGGAGGGGGGATGGAGGGGGGAGGGGGTAAGCCCTCCCCTAAAAGGGGGGGGTGCGGAGATCAACAGTTTTCGAGATATGACCATTTTTGTATTTTGAGGTTAAGTACTACGATTTCACTATGGGGTACTTAACTACCTAACCCAACACTTGCACTACAACAGGACTTGGCTCCTCCTCGTTTCGCTCGTCGTCGCATGTGCGTGGTAGAAAGCAACCTAACGAACCTAATCTACCTTCTGTCACAGACAAGTAACTTCGAGTCCAACACTTGCACTACAACAGGACTTGGCTCCTCCTCGCTTCGCTCGTCGTCGCATGTGCGTGGTAGAAAGCAACCTAACGAACCTAATCTACCTTCTGACACAGACAAGTGACTTCGAGTCCAACACTAGCACTACAACAGGACTTGGCTCCTCCTCGCTTCGCTCGTCGTCGCATGTGCGTGGTAGAAAGCAACCTAACGAACCTAATCTACCTTCTGACACAGACAAGTGACTTCGAGTCCAACACTAGCACTACAACAGGACTTGGCTCCTCCTCGCTTCGCTCGTCGTCGCATGTGCGTGGTAGAAAGCAACCTAACGAACCTAATCTACCTTCTGACACAGACAAGTGACTACGAGTCCAACACTTGCACTACAACAGGTTAGGTTAGGTTTAGCGTCCCGTAAAGTACACCCCAACCCGCTACGCTCGCTCACTCGACCCCGCCATCCCCTTCTATTCTAACCTAACCTCAAGCATGCATCGAAGAAGAAAGAAAATTACTTGACACTGGCAAATACGCGAAGAGTGTAACGCCAATACTAAAAAAAAAACAATGGCGTCACGTTTCGTTCATCAAGTTACAAGTTACACACAAAATATTATAACTACGTAAAAAATTGCGATCAAATAATAAATAAAATTACGTATTATATGTATTTTTCATCAATATATACGTAATTGTGACAAAAACTAAACATTACATACACATTAGCAAATAAATATAATAGTTTGATAAGTCGCACGCTTGTATGTAATAGCAGTCCGTAAAACGAAACGCTAATGGCCGTCATAGTGTCAAGAAACTGTCAAAACGAAGGATTATTTTTCGATTTTAAAAATTAATATCTCGTAAACTAAGCGTCTCCGCACTTAAATATTTAACGTGTAGCCTTTTCTAAATATTATCTACTTCTTAAAAAATTGTGGACCTCCAACGCGAGTGGCGGCTTTGGAAAGTTGAGCCAAAATATCCTTAATTTTCACTAAACTTAATATCGAATAAGGCGTGCTCGATGCACGAATAAACGACAATATATATATTCTAAGCTAACCTAGGGGCCCGCGATTGCCTTGGATGGAAAATCTTGGGGACTTATTGGAATAATACTTATAGGATAAGAGGGGAGAGCAACTCTAGTAAGATCTAGGGTACTCACATATACATTTCCTTGATTTCCTCTGCCGTATCGATGCCTGGATACACTCCCGGCTGCAGCTCCTCAGGATGTAGGTTCTGGATTTTGGTCAGCGACAACGGAGTCAAGCTGTAGGAATAAGCGGCCCGCGCGCACTGACTCTAAAACCCTCTTTATCGACTGCGCCAATTAAGGAGGCTGCGGCCGGAGTTTGCAAAAAAATGCAAAGGATTACTTAAAATTATTTATTTAAAATTAAAATTACAAATTAACTATAATTAAATTGACTGTCTTTATCGATGTTGGAATAAAGAGTCCCTTAAAATTATTTATTTAAAATTAAAGTTACAATTAACTATAACTAAATTGACTTGCTTCATCGATGTTAGAATGAAGAGTGTCCTATGTCTAAATCGCCGGACGCTGGTAACATGAAACTGCAGCGTTGACATTCCGCGACAAGCGGTGGGAACCGAAGCTACGTCGGCAAAATGCAGGCAGCGTGGATATGTAACAATGTTGTCCATTGTGGCAACACAATGGGCTCCTTTCGAGCTTAGACAACATCGTAAAGGACACACTAGTTTCGGTTTTGAATGTGGACATGGATGACAGGACATGGTCGCAAGCATGAAGTTAAAGAAGGTAGAAATGGAGAAAACACTCCTAATACCTACTTAATTCAAATACCTACGCATTGCTATCCCACTGTAAGTGGTGGGAAGTCTCTTTCTAGTGTGGTGTTCGGTATTTTTATATAAATACTCAAAACTCCCGAAACTGGGTAAAATTACCTTTTTAAATTATTATTAAGTTTAAAGTTCATCTGTCACCAAATTATTATTTATATGAGTTTCTAGTGTTTCCAGTTTGAAAGAAATTTAATATAAATTGTTTAAGTAAATTATAGTAAAAAAGCAGAAAATACCAACGGAACACATAAGTTATGAAGACAATCTATACAGATTTATATTATAATTATTTTTTTAGCAGATTTTTATTATAAAATGTTAAAACAAATAATTGAAAATCATTACGAAGACAATTACTAATGTGTATTTAGCAATTGGAGGATATCAAAAGATTTACACATATTTTGGGCGTTTCCTTATGCGGCAACACTTTATCTATCCGCCATCAAAACAATGCCTGTCATTTGAACTGTCATGGCCGAAAAACAACAATCATTCTTCGACTCGCGCTTTTAAACGTAAAAATTAGCTTTTAAAGTATGAAAAATGGTTCAACGATGTATTGTGCGTGGTTGTGGAAGCGAGTGGTATCCAGGAACACACATAAATTATCACACGTAAGTCTTTAAATTGGATTTTTATAAACACTAAGTCTATCGACCGATTTCACTTAAATATCTCGAAAACATTATGATTATTTCTGTGATGAAGCCTTTAACTAGTCTAAATTAGCATATATAATGAATTCTAATTGTTGTAACACATATATTTAATGTTTTATCGAAGTTATTAATAAATCTTAAAAATGGAGTACGGTGACCATAAAATATTTTTTTGCGGATATCTCACGTAGGTATTATGTATGCCATATTCACTTAATCACAAAGTTATTACATAGATATAGGTACTCTGTTAGGTAACAAAATAATTAAATCACTAAAAAAATATACATGAAAATATGTTATTATATTGACTCTTTTTAATGTCATAACATGTTGTGCTATTATTATTCCTATTGTAAAACTGTGCTCTGTTTTCAGATTTCCCAAAAACAGTGTACAAAGAAGTTTGTGGTTAGCAGTTTTGAAATCAGTATTGAAATCCAAGTTTTATAAAAGAGCTCAGATATGTAGCCTACACTTCAAGGAAACTGATTATGACTTACCAAGTAAGAGATTGAAGGCAACGGCTGTGCCATACTACAATGGAAGTGGGACCGAGGAGTATAATGTATCATCAATTAGCCAGGTATATATTGATTGAAAGCTTGAGCTACAAAAACGATTTTTATCTCAAAGTTTGTTCAAAGTCAGAATTATCACATATTACACTAGTACCTACCTATAGTTGTGTGGGTTAGATTAAAACATACTAGTGTTTTGGAGGGCACGCTTATACCGCTGGTTCACTAGCTAGTAGCTGGTAGCTTGGTGGTAATATAATTTACCCGACCAACTACCTACCACCTCAAGTGTAGAATCTGTTACTAAGCGCCTAACGGCGTGTTTCAACAGTCTTGTTTGAGAGCCAGTTCCATTCCATTTCGGTTATGCTCCACCATAGGCCGGAGTCGCTTGTGTGGTCAAATACCCGGCTGTTAAGAGTAAAAAATTGCTTGTCTTGGTAAGCATATATAGGCGGGTATATAATTATATTCCATGATTAACTTACCCATCATGTGAGTTATGTTTAAACGCTGGTCTATTTTTATAAACTATCGTCCGGAGTCTCATTATAGTAAGAAATTTTGCTAAATAAAAATTGGCTTTCAGGAAGGACAATCACAAGATCCGAGTAAAGCACCATCTAGTATCGTAACGTCGCCTAGTACTTCGTATTCTGCGAGATTGAAAGCTCCTCAAGATGCAGAAATAATGATTAGTGCTACCGCAACCATCGGTGCTTCACCTTCATCCTCGAAGGATAAGAGTGAAGTTAATAAACATTCTCTTGAAGAAATTGAGAAACCAAGTCCGAAAAGGCAATGCCTGAAATCAGTAGAAAATCTCGAGAGTGTTGAGCAGGTAAGTTTGCTCTTGGTAGGGAGAAAAGTGGTCGTGAGTTTACCATAATTATGTGACAGTCCGCTTTTTACTAAATTTTGAAATATAGCATTTCATTTATTATATGTATAGATGTATTAATCCTTTCCTTGCCTTTGGCTAAGACTGCAGTTTCATTCGACTAATGCTTTTTTCAAAAACTATTATTAACACATAATGTTTTTTTTTTAGATTTACAACGAGGCAAGCATACCAGTCAAAAAAATTGAAGTTGGCGTACAAGTTAAAGTAAAAACAACAACAGAACAAAATCTACATAAACAAAATAAAGCTCTAAAGCAGAAAGTGGTTCAACAAAATAAATGTATTAAAAATATGGAATCATTAATCGCAGTGGTAAAAAAATACACTGATCACAGTGAAATTGAAAATATAATTCAGGGCCGTTTTAGTGACTTATGTAAAGAACTAAATAAACCGCCTACAAACCCTCATGGCGTTAGGTACAGCGAAGAGGTAAAAGCGTTCGCGCTGACGTTACATTTCTACTCGCCTAAAGCGTATAAATTTATTAGGAGTGTTACTGCTTTGCCACATGTCGCTACACTTAGGAGATCGTTGTCTTTATTTAATTGCAATGTTGGTTTTATAACCGAAGTGTTTGAATATTTAAAAACACAAGTACAATTATCAGAAAATCAATATTTGAAAAATGTAGCATTAATTTTTGATGGAATGTCACTAAAACAAGATTTAGCTTACGACCAAAAACTTGACAAAGTATTTGGATATATAGATTTAGGGCCCATTCCTGTTAGCGACCCTGAAAAATTAGCATCTGAAGCACTGGTTTTTCAGATAGTTTCGTACGCCAAACGATTCAAGTGTCCAATAGCGTATTTCTTTATACAAAATTCACTCTCCGGTGAACTACTGTCAGAACTGATAAAAACAGCTATATTGCAGCTAGCTGAAATAAACATAACTGTCAGATCAACTACCTGCGATGGCGCTCCATCTAATGTTAAAGCTTTAGAATGTTTGGGTTGTTCATTTGATAAAAATGACTTTCGACCATTCTTCCAACACCCAGATGGGCAAACCACTGTATATTGCATACTGGATCCAGCTCATATGTTGAAACTAGCCAGAAATGTTCTTGCCGATTTCACTATGGTATCAGAGACGGGAGAAATTTCTTTTAAGTACATTAAAAAATTGCATGAAGTTCAAAATGAAGAAGGTTTAAAATTTTCAAATAAATTGAGTGGCTCACATGTAGATTTCAAAAATAAAAAAATGAACGTAAAATTGGCTGCACAAGTATTAAGCTCATCGGTTGCAGATGCAATTGATTTTTTGAGGGTTAGCAAGAATCCCGATTTTGCTAACAGTCAAGCAACAACAGAATTTTTGCATATAATCGATAGACTTTTTGATTTAATGAATTCAAAATCAGCCTTTGGAAAAAAATATAAATCCCCGATGTCTTTAAGGAACAAAAACTATTGGGAGCAAATATTCCAAAAAACTGAAAACTACCTAAAATCATTGTCAATAAATAGTAAAAATATATTGGACCACCCAAGAAAAACTTTTGCACTGGGTTTCTTAATTAACATAAAAAGTTTTTCATTGTTAGTCAATGATTTGTGCACATTAAAAGAGTACCCATTAAAATATTTTCTAACATTTAAATGTTCTCAGGACAACCTGGAAATATTTTTTTCATGTGTCAGAGCTCGTGGTCGGGCACAAGATAACCCAAGTGCTCTTGAATTCCGATACATTATGAGAAAAATGTTATTCCGAAATTCCATTCAGCCTTCTATTAACGCGAACTGTATTGATACTGGGTTCGACTCTTTACATGTCTTTGATTTTAATAAACGACCGTCAAACTTACTACAGCTTCCGACAGAACCAAATTCCTCAGACAATCTAGAAGAAATGTTTCGTAACTTAGACTCGGTAGAAATCAGTGCATACCAGGGAAATATCCTTTACTACATCACCGGTTTTATTGTAAAGCAGATGGTGGTACATATCTCTTGCAACGATTGCCAAAAAATGCTACTAACTCCGGAAAGCGACAAAATACAAAAAGATCATCCCTATTTTATAGACATACAAAAATGTCTGAGTTTCACAACATTTGTGAACAGAGGAAAACTTTTGTTTCCATCTGCTTCAGCTTTCAAAGTCGTGAAACACAGCGATAAAGTGTATAGACAAGCTGTGAGCTCTAGCCAACTCAATACAAATAATATTCATGACAAACTGCTCA
The DNA here is from genome assembly GCA_927399415.1 of Macaria notata. Taxonomy (NCBI): domain Eukaryota; kingdom Metazoa; phylum Arthropoda; class Insecta; order Lepidoptera; family Geometridae; genus Macaria; species Macaria notata. The sequence goes on from OV656733.1 coordinate 8,505,045, forward strand.
ACGTCATTTCACAGCATTTTTCACCAATAATGCATCAACTATTTGACCATTCAGCCCCTGATTCAATTACTGTTTCCGAGCTACACGAAACCATAATTATGAAACAAATTGCGAGTAAATTTTTGAAAATTCGAATGCGGGCCTATCTGAAAACGCATTCACAAAATTTACTGTCCCATTTACGAGGAAAGAGACAAAAACTCCATAAAGTTATACTTTTTAGCCACGTGGAATCTTATATCGTTATTATCCTGTAAATAATTTTCCAATTAAGATGCGGTCTGGTTACAGAACATTATTTATTGAGTTGTTCTCAACGAGTCTTTTCATTTGATCCCATGTTGTAGAAGCGCATTATTAATTATTTTGCCATCTTGGATGATCTGCCATATTGGTTTTAGAATGACGTTACGTACCTTATCGTACATTGTCATCCAAACTAAACGTGTATACAAAATCTCAGCTCAATCGGTTGAAGATATCTAAGTACCTACTTTAAAATTAGTTCCGAGATTCCGCCCGAACAAACATAGCTATACTTACAATGTTACAATAATTAAATAAATATTCCGAGACAGTGCACACAGCGCCATCTAGCCCCACACTAAGCAAACGCTTGTGTCCTGGGTACTAGATAACGGATACAATATTATATTTTTCCTTTGTAAGTACAGACTTATTATACATACAAACGACCAGACTCAACACAAGTACTTAATTATAAATTTTAAAATTCGTAAATACTTGTGTCGTGCGGGGATCAAACCCGCAACCCCTAGATTAGAAGGCAGAACCACTATCAACTAAGCTTACAGACCAGTCAAGACAACGACATGACATCACAATGACATGGCCCTTGGGACTGAAGGATTTGATTATTTTTTGTAAATACATGCCTATGTAATAGCACATGTAATGGTAAATTAAGAGTGTGAATTTATGTATAAGTTATTTTCTGTAAATAATTTGTAGATTATGTACCTATAGTTAGATGCTGGCTTCTTCGTACTTTGAATAGAAAAACTAAACATGTTACTCAACTGTGTTTTTTCTTTATTCTTTCCCTTATAAATTTTAGGAGTTAATTAGCTAATGCAAAACAAAACAAAACAAAAAAATTAAGCTTCCATTCTGTAGTTTTCATAAAAAAATACAGAATTATATTTTTAATACTATATTATTTTTGACATTTCTCTTTGTACATTTATTATGGTGTAAACTGATATAAATATAAATCCAAATAACGTCAAAGATTGGACCCCGACACAATATTCAAAGATAATAATCATAGTACCCAGATAAAGAAAAAAAAATTCTTTGCTCTACTATTTTAAATGAAACCATGAATTATTTTTTGAATGAAACCAGGAAGAGAATATGAGGTTGAAGGAAGGCATGGACTAAGCCAAGATTCTGAGACTATTATAGCATGAAGATGTTTTTGATCTAGGGACGTTAGCATATCTGGGTAGCTAGCCGGAATACTCTGAGCGTTGATGTGGGCAATATTGAAGTTTTTCGGTACATCAGACAACGTACTACCAAGAAACTCAGACAAAGGTAGGATACTATTAAAACTATTATCACTGCAAACGCTGCTATCAGAAGAAGACGAGGAAGCGGTGTAAAAGTCACTGCTTGCGCTGTCATTATCAAAAATATTTAACATGTATATAATATATATATGTACAAATAATTAATATATAAAATAACTATAATAGTATATGAGGTATTAGTTAGACTACGTATATATCACACCCGCCGGTTGCAACAGGAAGAGGACTAATTTAATAATAAACAAAGCTCCTTATTTACACAATTAAGTATCTACTTACAATACAATGTTAAACTACAGCTATGACCAACTGAAACTTTAAAAAAGAAAACTTACATATAAACCAATAGCAGCTAGAAACTCGAAATATAAGAACATTAATGACTAAATACAAAATCGTGCGACACGTTACAAAGAAAACTTAATAATTCAAATGACACTGACACTGACTTAAACAATTTTGACAATGGCAACAACTGCGTTCCATTGTCATAAATTTTATGAAACAGCGTTCCATATTATATCTTTAGAATTACGCATACAAAAATAAAATCTTATGAACCTGGACACAATCGAGCGAGATAGAAGATTGAAATGATACATAAATGAAAAATAATTATACAATATTGAAAATTTGAAACGCATGAAAGTAACCTACAAAACAAAACAAAATAAGGGGTAAGCCCTCCCCTAAAAGGGGGGGGTGCGGAGATCAATAGTTTTCGAGATATGACCATTTTTGTATTTTGAGGTTAAGTACTACGATTTCACTATGGGGTACTTAACTACCTAACCCAACACTTGCACTACAACAGGACTTGGCTCCTCCTCGCTTCGCTCGTCGTCGCATGTGCGTGGTAGAAAGCAACCTAACGAACCTAATCTACCTTCTGTCACAGACAAGTAACTTCGAGTCCAACACTTGCAGTACAACAGGACTTGGCTCCTCCTCGCTTCGCTCGTCGTCGCATGTGCGTGGTAGAAAGCAACCTAACGAACCTAATCTACCTTCTGACACAGACAAGTGACTTCGAGTCCAACACTAGCACTACAACAGGACTTGGCTCCTCCTCGCTTCGCTCGTCGTCGCATGTGCGTGGTAGAAAGCAACCTAACGAACCTAATCTACCTTCTGACACAGACAAGTGACTTCGAGTCCAACACTAGCATTACAACAGGACTTGGCTCCTCCTCGCTTCGCTCGTCGTCGCATGTGCGTGGTAGAAAGCAACCTAACGAACCTAATCTACCTTCTGACACAGACAAGTGACTTCGAGTCCAACACTTGCACTACAACAGGTTAGGTTAGGTTTAGCGTCCCGTAAAGTACACCCCAACCCGCTACGCTCGCTCACTCGACCCCGCCATCCCCTTCTATTCTAACCTAACCTCAAGCATGCATCGAAGAAGAAAGAAAATTACTTGACACTGGCAAATACGCGAAGAGTGTAACGCCAATACTAAAAAAAAACAATGGCGTCATGTTTCGTTCATCAAGTTACAAGTTACACACAAAATATTATAACTACGTAAAAATTTGCGATCAAATAATAAATAAAATTACGTATTATATGTATTTTTCATCACTATATACGTAATTGTGACAAAAACTAAACATTACATTCACATTAGCAAATAAATATAATAGTTTGATAAGTCGCACGCTTGTATGTAATAGCAGTCCGTAAAACGAAACGCTAATGGCCGTCATAGTGTCAAGAAAATGTCAAAACGAAGGATTATTTTTCGATTTTAAAAAATTAATATCTCGTATGTTAGGTTGTATATATGTAAAGCTTTCTGATCACTTAATACTACTTATAGTTAATTTCGCGTGCTTTTTTGGGGGTTATGAAGTTTCCCCGTTTTTACTTGAGAACTGGCACAATACAAAGTTATGGCCAATTAAAAAAAAAAAAAAAAAAAAAATATCTCGTAAACTAACCGTCTCCGCACTTAAATATTTAACGTGTAGCCTTTTCTAAATATTATCTACTTCTTAAAAAATTGTGGACCTCCAACGCGAGTGGCGGCTTTGGAAAGTTGAGCCCTAATGATAACATAGAAATAAATTTAATAATACAAACAAACACTACAATATTGCACATTAGTCAATTAAGGAATATCTATATAAAATTAATTATTAATCAGTCAAAAAGTTAAATTAAAGCAACAATAAGACATCTAAAAATAAAAAGTTATAAGGAGGCGGGGTTCCTTATACAATAAAACAAGAGAAACTGTCAGAAGATGATTGTATTGGTCACAACACAGAATCAAATCGAGGGTTCGGGGAGCGCGCACGAGTACATCCCGTCACAGTCGTATCGTAGCCGGACCCTCGATTTGATTCTGTGTTGTGACCAATACAATCATCTTCTGACAGTTTCTCTTGTTTTATTGTATAAGGAACCCCGCCTCCTTATACTGGCGCCCAACTAATAAATGGGCAGTGCGCGCGTGTCAACAAGTCGCGAAACACGTGCGTATTTGCGCGGGTGCAATGGGCAGCACGTGCACATGAACTCTCGCGCCGCGTAGTTACCTATCCGTGCAACGCCCGCACCACGTGTTTTGTTGTGAACTGTTCGGACTCCTTTGTGCTAAGTGAACATGGAAACACGAAGCCGAAGTAAAGTACGCCCCGCCGAAGACGCACATGCGTTCCCTCCTTCCGGCGCGGACGCAACAAGTAAAAACCACACCCTTTCATCCGGTCAAGCCGAAGACACGACAACGACGCCACAGCAGCCTCGCCGTGTTCCACTCTCGGTGCAGCCGATGACGTCCACTCCAAACGAGACGACGTTTACGCAGGAAAGTGTGACTACTTTAATTTCCGCTATGCAGAAATCGCAGGCCGAAAGCTTTAAAAATATCTTAGAATCTTTACTAAGCCAACAAGAGCGATCAAATATTAGTACTCTTGCCAGATGTAAAGCTACGTTCAGTGGCGCACCACAAGAATCCGTCTCTACATTCATAGACGCTGTCGACAGCTATGTAGAATGCTGTGGTGTTTCAGACTCAAACATAATTAAAGGCCTATCTATGCTGCTAACTGCCGATGCCGCGACTTGGTGGGTAGGGATACGCCCGCAAGCCAACACATGGCCCGATGCACGTAGAAACCTACTGAGTGCATTCGGAGATCGTCGCCCGCATCATAGAATATACCTAGATATATTTGCGAAGCCGCAACGTCGAGAAGAGAATACCGACTTATTTGTTGCGAAGATAAGAGCTAATTTTGCAAAGTTACCTCAAAACGATTTAAGTGAAAACGCAAAATTAGATATTACTTACGCTCTTCTACATTCGAAAATAAAATGCAAATTACGCCGCGAAGAAATCTTCTGTTTTCAAACGCTACTTCAAAAAGCGCGAGACATCGAAGATAGTTCAAGCGAAGAACATAATGCGCCATCTACCGATAAAGCGCGCGGAAAAAGTTTGAGCCAAAACGACGCGCGAAATCCATCAAGCACGCCCCCGGCGCAACCCGCTGTGGGCGCGTGGCAACGTTCGTTTCCCGCGCCTTCGAGAAGCGACGCCGCCGCGCGATACCTACCGCCCCCGCAACCCGCTGACATGCCACGGTTGCCTAGCGACGGAGCGAAATGTTCCCGTGCCGCTGACATTCCCGCCGCCAATATCGAGAAGAAGTACAGACCTAAGTGCATCTACTGCAAGCGCTTCGGGCATACTTCGGACACTTGTCGTAAGTTGGCGAGTCGGGGTGAGTCGAACCATACCTACTAACCTTTCCGCGGAAATAAATGGTGTCAGTGTTAGTAACAAAGAAAGTTTTTATAGTGCCGAAATTTCAAACGCGCCAAATAAGTGTTTAGATTTGCCTAATCAGTGCATAAAACCTAACTCGTCAAATAGGTATTTGAACGAAAGAGACTCACTAACAATAAGTCTAAACTAACTGATAATCGTTCTGTGTATTTACGTTCGACGAATGACGCATGTAACAATTTCGAAAATTGTTTGAGCCGCCGACGTGTCGTTGACCTGCCCCTGCCGAATGCCGAATGCCGGGATGAGCGTACGTTAGAGAATAATTTAAAATCGGCGAGTTTTGGAAATATTACATGCGACATTCAAAAAGAAGCTAATAATGTGTGCTATCGTAATTGGATTTCTCATAAATCCACATGTGCATGTACTCACCTTGATGGTTTTACTAATTCCGATTTTGTATGTGATGTTAAATCGAAACATTGTTGTTGTCACAAAATCGAAGCGAGCCCAAATAATAATTCGAGAGCTAGCTATTCAGGAAAATTACCTCTGTATAATAATTCCGATTTTGTATGTGATGTTAATTCAAAGCATTGTTGTTGTCACAAAATCGAAGCGAGCCCATATAATAGTCCGAGAGCTAGCGACTCGACACAAAATGTTTTTTCGTGTTTTTGCATGTCATGTTGTGTTAAAAATACTAAAACAAATACTAACAACGAATACAACGGTGAATGTTTAAAAATGAATGTACAATACGATAAAATTACTGTAAATAATAATGGTGAAGGGAACGCTATTTTTGATGAATGCTTGTATACTGGTGATATTTTTGCGTCTGAGGAAAGTCGCGAGAGGCCGATTTTTAAAATAAAAATTTTGGGTGTTAATGGCACGGCTTTGGTTGATACAGGTGCTAAACGTTGTATTGCTGGTCATACACTCTATGCCCTCCTTCTCAGAAAGGGTCACCCTCTCGTCCCCTCAACGCGTCGAGTCAAATTTGCTGATGGGCATGTGCGGATCATGGATGTACTTACCACTACTTTAACGGTAAAGTTGGAACACAAAACCATTAGGGTTCCGTTCCTTGTTTTCCCAGATTCAAACAATAACGAGACTCTACTAGGCATTGATTTCATCAAAGCAGCAGGCGTGACAATTGATTTTCAAAAAGAGGTATGGAATTTTAGTGGTGAAAGTACTTCACACAAACTACTCTTTGAACCTACCTCACGCCAAATTACCTGTGCCGCCGCGAACATTCTCCGTGATGACGAAGGTTCTCATCTCAGCTCAGCGGAGCGCACTGCGCTCTCTGAAGTCCTAGTCAAACATGGTAAGATTTTCGAAGCAGGGGGAGGTCCAACTCCGTTCGCCGAGCACTGTATCGACACAGGTAACCACCCTCCCATAGCAGTACCACCATACCGCCTCACTCCGGCAAAGAAACAATTAATGCAACAAGAAATTAATAAAATGCTATCCGAGGACATTATTGAAGAATGTGAGTCGGCATGGTGTTCACCAGCTCTGATGGTGCCGAAGCCTGATGGTAGCATTAGGTTTTGCGTTGATTATAGAAAATTAAACGCAGTCACCAAGGCGGACAATTACCCAATACCTCGCATAGATGAACTTCTACAGTCAACAAAGAGGAACTGCTACATGAGTACATTGGATCTCCGTGCTTCCTATTGGCAGGTCAGTGTCAGAGAGTGCGATAAAGACAAAACAGCCTTCATATCTCCTCTTGGTACGTACCGGTTCAAAAAGATGCCCTTTGGTCTGAAAAACGCACCTGCAACCTTTCAGCGCCTTATTGACAGACTCCGTTCTTGCGCTGCCTTAAAAGACCTGACAATACTCACCTATCTCGATGACATTTTGCTCGTCTCTGAGGGATTCCAGAAGCATCTGGAAGACTTGGACCTGCTGTTTAGACGCCTGGAAGAGTTCCACCTGCAGGTAAACCGAGAAAAATGTTTTTTTGCCCGAGAGAGTGTGAGGTATCTTGGTCACATCATCACGCAAGATGGCATCTCGGCTGATCCTGAAAAGGTAAGCGCAGTACTGGACATGAAAGAACCTGCGAACTTAAAGCACTTACGAACTTTTCTTCAAACGTGTTCGTGGTTCAGAAAATTCATGCCAAATTTTTCAAAAGTTGCCGAACCACTAACGCGTTTGACTAGGAAAAATCAAGTTTGGTCTTGGGACTCCGAACAATCCCAAGCTTTCAATGAGCTAAAACGACAACTCACTTCTGCACCTGTTCTGGTTCAACCTGACTTCAATTGCCCTTTCGTTCTTCGAACAGACGCGAGTAACTACGCAGTAGGAGCAGTTCTTCTTCAGGGTGAAGGTAATAACGAAAGGCCAATTGAGTATGCAAGTCGACTCCTCAACGATGCGGAGCGCAACTACTCGACAACTGAACGAGAGGCGCTTGCCGTGGTTTGGGCAGTTGAGCGTTTTAGATCATATATCGACGGCCATCCCGTAACCGTTGGCAGTGACCACCAAGCTCTTCGCTGGCTGCTCTCTTTAAAGTCGCCAACAGGTAGGTTGGTCCGTTGGGCCCTCAAATTACAGTCATTTGACATCAAGTTCGAGTACACACCGGGAAAAGCCAACGTTGTAGCAGACACACTTAGCAGACCCATATGCTCCATCGAAACTCGCGAGGACTGTGGTATTTGCACCGTTACATGTGACCTGCCGACGAAGTCCCCTGGTCAAATAAGACAGGAACAACTTTCGGATCCCGAGCTGACGAAAATCGTCAAGGAACTTGAAGGTAATGATGAGGTTGCCTCTCAAAGATGGTATGAACGAGGTTACCTTATGAACCAAGGAGTTTTATATAGATACAACCCGGATGCTGAAGTAGATTCCCCTCAGTTAGTCATTCCGGCTGATCAAGTAGATGAAGTCCTGAAGAAGCTACATGATTCGCCTCTGGCAGGCCACCCCGGAATAGACCGCACATACCAAAAGGTATCTCAGCTTTATTATTTCACAGGAATGCGCCGCTTAGTAACTGATTATGTCAGGTCGTGCATTCATTGTCAACGATATAAGGCATCAAATACAAAACCGCCTGGTCTCCTCCAAACTCCTGTTCTGAATCAACGGAATGAAGTCTTAGCCATAGACCTTTTTGGCCCTCTACCACCGGGAGAACAGGGGGAGCGTTGGGTATTTTTAATTGAAGACACCGCGACACGATGGATAGAAATATTTCCCCTTAAAGACGCTACAGCTGAAGCATGTGCGTTAGTTCTAATTGAAGAATTCTTTCTACGTTTCGGGTTGCCTCGTCGGATCATATCTGATAATGGCGTCCAGTTCGTGTCCGCAGTCATGCGTCAGTGCATGTCCCTCCTCGATATTAAACAAAACTTTGTTCCTCTCTATCATCCCCAGGCAAATCCTGCGGAGCGTAAGAACAGAGACTTAAAAGCTATGTTAGCTTATCTTGTGCAAGAAGACCACACCTCCTGGCCTAAGAAGTTGCCACTTGTTCGTTTCGCTTTAAACGGCTCTAAATGCCGAACAACAGGGGTATCACCAGCTTATTTGACTTTTGGCAGAGAAATGAGATCGCCCACGGAAGTCACACATGACCTTAGGACCATTCTTAGTAAAGAAAACTTTGTCCCTCAAATAACGCCATACCTTAGGACGTTTGTTAACTCACTCTCAGCGATACGCGAGCGTGTCGAGATTGAACAAGATAAAACCAAAGAGTACGCTGATCAATCTCGTCTTCAAACAAAAACATTGAAGGTAGGTGATTTGGTATTGCTTAAATCCCGCATCCTCAGCAGCGCTTCAAAGAACATAACTACCAAATTCGCTCCAAAACGTGATGGGCCATACCAGGTTTCGGGCATAGTAAGTCCAACCACTTATATCTTGTCCAAAGTAGACCATCCTAGTGAAGTTCTAGGTAAGTATCACATTCAGGACCTTACTGCTTACAAAGGTACGAACGACAGCTCACCGGCTTCGCCTGTTATCCCAAAAAGGAAGCGAGGCCGTCCGCTTACTGAAGGCAAGAAGCTAGTCCAGGAGCGAGGGCGTACTCCTGAACTAGAACTAGCCCCACGTTGGGCGCCAGTATAAGGAGGCGGGGTTCCTTATACAATAAAACAAGAGAAACTGTCAGAAGATGATTGTATTGGTCACAACACAGAATCAAATCGAGGGTTCGGGGAGCGCGCACGAGTACATCCCGTCACAGTCGGAGCCGGACTGTCGCAGTGTTTGAATTTAAAGAACGCGTGGCGAATGACTGAGACGGAAGATAGCGAGTGTGAGCTCCAGAGTGAGATAGTTAATCTAGGTATCGTCTAGGAGGGCGGCCACGAGAGGCACGAGTTGGCAACGACACAGGGTGGTTTACTATATCGTATAATAATTATGAGAACAATACATACGAAGTGTTGCGTATAATCAAATAATGGTAGATTGCTTGAAAAATGCTGTCTCACAATATCGCAAGCAATCCCCCAATATTCCACTCCACGCACCATCAAAAAGATCACAGTCAGGCTTAACATCTAGAAGAGCGTTTAGAGTCGCAAGGGAGCGAGGTATTGGTGATACATTATGCGCAACAGTTCTGCATTTGGGTACGTCCAACAGTTTATGTCGGCGGCCTCGCAGGTAACTGCCTGGAACAAATAGGCGACATAAACGATTGCAGAGGTCGGGAGCATCAACCTTGCCACGTAGCACTTTACACATTTCCACCATTTGGTGATAGGATCTCCTAACCTCCAACGAGTTATACCCCAGGCACCCATACAAGAAATTGGTGGGATATCGATATGGGTAAAATCCATATGTACGCTTGTATAAGTATCTGAGGAAAGCTTTTTGAACTTTTTCCAACATTAAGCTATACTTATCTTCATGTGGATGCCACACACACGAACTAGCTTCCAATTTGCTTCTGACTAGTGCACTAAATATGAGCTTAATAACTCCAACATCTTGAAAGTCCCGGGAGTTCCGGAGTACAAATCCCAAGCGCCTAAAAGATTCCTTCGCAACTATAGTTATGTGGTCGTTGAAAGTTAGCGTTCGATCAAAGACAACGCCCAAATCTTTAACTGTTGTAGACCGTGAAATTAAATTATCGTCTAATTTATAATGAAATTCAATCGGCCTCTGCCTACGAGCAAATGTCATCTCAAAGCACTTAGAAGCATTGAATTCCATTTTGCTGTCAGTACTCCACTGATGGATAGCATTAATATCCTGTTGCAGCTTAAGACAGTCGTCGATTGTACTAATTTCTAGGTATAGCTTCAGGTCATCTGCATATAGGAGACACTCCGAGTGCCTAATCACAGCAGGCAGGTCATTGATCATTAAGATAAACAGTAATGGTCCCAGTATGGAACCCTGGCTCACTCCGGAACGCGTGTGATAGGGTTTCGACTCATACAAGCCCAGTCGAACATATTGTTGTCGGTCGCGTAGGTAGTCAGCAACAAAGCGGAGGAGACTCGGTGAAAAACCTATTGCGCTGAGCTTTTCCAACAATATATCATTGTTGACCCTATCAAAGGCCTTCCGGAAGTCAAAATATAGTACATCTACCTGCCTGCCTCGATCAAGACTAGCGGAGATGTAGTCAACAAGTGTCAACAGGTTGGTATCGACTGATCTTTTTTTCCTAAAGCCATGCTGCTCATTACACAGAAACGGTTCAATTTGCCTATACAGCTTCTCATGGATGATATGCTCAAACACTTTTGCGAGGGTAGGCAGAATAGCTATGGGGCGATACTCCTCCACTAATGATTTATTTGAGCTTTTGGGAATCGGCGAAACTCGAGACAATTTCCATTCAGCTGGATATATCCCGGCCTTAATCGCAAGGTTATATAAATGACATAGTGGAGGAATAAGAACCCTTCCAGCATCTTTGAGAATCCACGGTGGAAAGCAATCAGGGCCAATGGAGCCACTACTTTTCAGCTTTCTGATGCCTTCGGCTACATCCCTAGGTAAGATCTCAGAAATGTGCACGTAGTTACTTGCACGAGACGAATCCTGACCCGAAATGAAATCCGCATCCAAAGTGGGTAGATCCAACAAAAATACGCTGGAAAAGAAATCAGCAAACGCTTCTGAGGCCTCAACACCACTAACTATATTTCCCCTATAAGTGAAAATAGACTCAAATCCACCCTTGGTTCGCAGGCTTGTAATATGACTCCAGAACTCACGAGGATTGGTTTTGATGTTTTGCTCTATAGTAGCCATGTACGAGTCATAGGCATTGGCAGCGCGTAGTCTTAGATCAGACCTTAAGTTTGAAAAAAGCTCATAGGCCTCCTCCGATGCCGTACGTTTCCAATCGCGATGTAATTTTAATTTTAGCTTTATGTCGTCTATAATATCCCGTGTAAACCAAACTGGATAACGTGGCTCCCTTGAGCCAACACGTTGCTTCTTCGGAACACAGAGATCAAAAGTGTTTTAAATTATGTCATAAAACAATTTCACACATAAATTAATATCGTTTTCGGCACAAAAATCTATCCAAGATATTTTAGATAACTTATTATATAGTAATACATAGTCAACTTTTTTAAAATTCTAATCTTTGTACAGATCTACATTACTAGGGTCCATCTTTTTGTTACCTTCTTTGGATATCATTATAGTCACATCAATATCAAGAGGTGGATGATGTGGATCAATTTTAACTATTGGCAATGTAGCCTCTAACACATTAACCGTCATACGTGTACTATTTGAACTCAACACTACATCTAGCATTCTATTATTACAATTGGGTATAAAATTATTCTCATTAAAATTACAAAATGTCATAAAATAGTTATAATAGTCATTAATATTATCTGAAGCAGTATACAAATTTAAATCGCCTAGAACAATCACATAACCCTTTAAGTCATTAATAAAACTTTCTACTTTACAAAAAAACTTCATATAAAAGTCATTAGGTCCATTAGATTTAATATAGAAAACACAGACGTAGATCCTATGGCCAGACCACTAGCCAGAACAATCACATAACCCTTTAAGTCATTAATAAAACTTTCTACTTTACAAAAAAACTTCATATAAAAGTCATTAGGTCCATTAGATTTAATATAGAAAACACAGACGTAGATCCTATGGCCAGACCACTCAAAGCTAGCCCATAAATCTTCACCACCTCCAACGGATTCAAGTTCCGGATGACGCCGCAGTGAGATAGGAGCGCGCGCAGCCAACAATGCACCACCGCACGGAGTATTTCTATCACGCCGCAAAACACACCAGTCACCAGGCACAATTTCAGAATCTGGTACCGATTCGTCTAAGTAGGTTTCGGTGATAGCTACCAGGTCGTGTTCCATCAATGGTAAGTTTTTACGCCAGTCTTTCGCAAGTTTACCCTTCAACCCACGGACGTTTTGGTAGTATAACCTAACTTCTTTGTTGTGATGGAGTCGCCCTGCTTGAGGGCTGTTTACGAAACGGCCTCGGAGTAGTAAGTGACTCATCCTGGTGCTGGTTGGCTCTCTTACTTTTACTACGATAGTTAACCCACTGTTTGATTCTGGAATTAACTGGCCAAACATTATCTGAGAAGCACAGATCGTAATATGCAGAAAGAACACCTAACTTATAGGACTTATATTCTCCCTTAGCTGTTAATTCTTCAACAGTACACGATTCACCTTTGCAGAGCTGCTGAAGATACTCTCGAACTTCATCCACTCCTGAAGCCATGTTCCAAAGGTGTAAGTATCTACGTGTCTCCACTGCTTTCAAAGCCGTTACAGAGGGCCCCGCAGTCCCAAACAAGGATGTCAACCGTTTGCTTCTCTTTTTTGTCACTTGAATCCATTCTTCCGATGACGGTTCAGGAGGTATCTCTGTTGACATTGACACTTTACCTGCAGCTTGCAACTCAGAGCCTGTTGTCAGAGAAAAACTTGACGCTCCAGAATATCTCTTGTCATCACGTTTCCCTTGAGATCCATTTGTAGTCTTAACTACCTCAGCTAGTTGCATAGGTGCCCTCGGCTTAGTAGTCAAGTTATCTATTGGACCGTTCTCAGACTGAAACTGCCGCTGCGTAGCAGCAGGAAGACGGGTGGTAGAATTGGCTATAGCTGTCTTGGAAGGCATCAAGTTTGACTGTGGGCCTGAAACAATGACAGCTTGGGTGCCAGCGGCATTTACGGTAGTCTTAGATTGAACATCCGTAGCACAATAGTGAGAAGAACACGCATTTGGTTTAGATGTAGTTGTGGTATTCCTGGAATTCGAATCCAATTGCACATTATTGCTCAATACCTGTACCAAGCTCGTAAGCTGACAAGCATTATCACTGGCTTTAGATTCGTAGCTTGTAATAATGGAGACACAGAGGTTAAGTTTTTCTTCATAACCTGCCATGACTAAGACTGATTGACTTAACCTTTCGTCATAGTTTTTAATTAAGGAGATTGCACTATCCAGCTTGGCCTCATAGTCTACCATCAGCGAGTTAGCTTGCATCAGATCCTTCCTCATCTTCATCATTTCACAACGCAGCTCGTGAGTCTCAACAGTCAAGTTCTCGATTTTCTCTTCATCTTCTTCGGAAAGAACTCGAGATACTTTCTCTCGAACAGTGACATTATGATGGTCACTCAGCTTTTTAGACATGCCGACCGGGGTGTGGGTGTTATCCCCCCCTCTTTTGACAGAACAGACGCATTCAGGACAAACCCAGGTTATCAAATTTGTTTTGGTCAATTTCTTCTCACCGGTGCATAAAAGATGGAAATATTTATCACACTTTGATACAGTACAGTGCAAGTAATCCTCTTCATTAGCATCTATTTCAGTACAACACGCAGCGCAATTCATACTTGCATAAAAGAATTACAAAAAAAAACAAACTTGCGGTAGGTAGTTTAGGTACACAGCGGCAATAGTAGCGTAGCGGTGATTCACAATTCTCGACCGGTTGTCTCGTGGACGCTCCAGGCGGCCGCGGGCGCGCGGCGCGGGGCGGGCACGGCACGATGACTGTACCTGTGAGACTACTGCTTGCGCCGATGTTTGAAATATTAACCGCATCCAAATATTAACAATATGTTTTTGTTTATATCTTCGGCACTCGTGCTCAGAATTTAATCGGGCACACACCAATAGAAAGCTTGCAGTGTAAACTATCTGCGGATATAACTTTTATTCGTAAAACTACACTTTTTACCACGAAAACTATTTAATTATTACGAAGCACGGCGACGTGCTGTCACTTGTACTAGCGCTGCGCGCGACATGAAGCCTTCTCTTGTCCAGCATTTATTTATCCCGAAGCGCTGCCGGGCCGACATGAAGGCTTCATGACGCGGCTTGGTCAAGAACTCAGATAGAGTAATGCCCGTACCCTTCAGTGCCGTTTTCGCAGACCAAAGCTTAAGTTTAGTGGAAGTGTCGGTTAGCTTCAGTAGTATGGGTCGGGGCCTGTCCGAAACAGAAGGCCGGCCCATTCTGTGACAGCGACTAATGTTATCTACTTTAAAATCGCTAACCTTGAGCTGCTTAGAAACAACAGCCAACACACGAGCCGCAACGTCCTGACCTTCGGCCTCTGGAACTCCATTTTTACCTACTATTTCAGAAATTCCCAATGTTCTGTGCTTGCTCTATGACCAGGGATATTGTTGTATGCTTACTCTATGACCGGGGAATCCCTTAGTACAGTCGTTTGTTAATGTTTTCTTTGAATCTTGTCATTATGTATCGCGTCGCAAACGCGAATTTGGTTCGTGCTTTGCGAAATCGTGACTCAATACTATCCTATAATGAAACTTCCGTTCAAGAAAAAAACTATGCACAAAATTATAGAAAAGAGTGGGAATCACATGACGAATTCAAATCCTGGCTTAAACCTTGTAAGGCAGAATTACTAGCGAAATTGGTAGACTTGAGAAGACATGCTCAAACAAAGAAGCACAAACAAAAAATGGAAGTGATATCCGGCAACCAGATTATACAATTCAAGCCCGATGGTGAAAAGATTTCCAACTGAAAATCGCGCAAAGCTGAAGGAATGCTCGCGCTTTACATTACAGAACATAGCTCAGTTTCCTGCATTAATCATCTAACAGATTTAGTGAAATTGGCTTTCCCTGACTCCAAAGCCACGGACGACTTAAAAATGCATCGTACTAAGTGTACTGAAGTTATTAAAAATGTCTTGGCACCACATTTTACTGAAGAACTTATAAAGGATATAGGACAGCAAAAATATAGTCATAGGTATCATTGACGAATCAACTGACATCAGTACGAGCAAGCAACTTGGTATTGTAATCAGGTATTTCAGTTAAAAACTAAAAAAGGAGTTTCTTCGTTTTTGGCTCTAGAACAACTTGAAACCCTCGGAGGAAGTACAAGCCTGGAGTCATAGTAATAAATTGAACGTGTTCTGTATGTCTGCACTCTTTCGACTTATGTGCGCACCAACGCGGAAGAAAGAGATAACTAGTTACTATATAGATCACCTTCAAATGACAGTGTAGCCGTTTTTTAATACCTCAATTTAGTGATGTGCCTACGACGTATGAAATAAAAAACCGAAACCGAACCGAAACATAAATTCTGTTCTGTCACGTTAACGCTAGTAGTTTCGCTCACTAAACCATATTAAAGTGACGTAATTGTAACATGTTTTCAAAATCGATCTTTTAGGCATAGTTAGAACTAGGTGATAAAACCTGGAAAAGGATTGTGTAGTTCGAAATAAATAAAATAACTCAGATAACTTTTGTAGGTTTTTATTTACTGACCCTTAAACAATACAGTTTTATTTAAAAAATTACGTACTTTATCTTGTGGTTGTATAAGTTGCTTAGTCATATAATGAATTTTCGTTTTTAAGTATGTCTCGGCTATAGCTTTTATGAGTAGATTTATATGATTATCAATATTCCACTGATCAATACTATGTTGAAATAACGATAGATCTACGAATAAATATATTTATGACGGACATAAACATGCTGGATTGACTGGTTTCGAAATATAAGTTCGATTTTAAGACCCGATTTTAACCGAATTCAGAACAATTGTGCACAACACTATAAACCAAACTTTTGCGTATTTTTAACATATAATGGCAAAATTTAATTGTTTTCTTCCAAAATGAGGTTCTAAAAGAGTAGAAATTTGTTATATTTTAATATTTTGATTCAGTTTTGTATTGTTTTGTGGAAAATGATAAAAAACTCTAACCTGTGAAATGACAAGCTCTGGATTTCGTCACTTTTCTTCGAAGCATGGCTCTTACAGCCATAGGCAACGCACGCCATTTGTTCTTCAGTAGAAAACACTTCTCAAACAAACTCATTTAACCAAATATTCCAAAGATTCACGGTATATTCGCCAAAAATCCAAATCCACAGCTAGTATCCAAATTGGTTACTCGAGCTAGAAAAACCGGCTTCACTAACGCAAAGGGCCGAACAGATTGTATATAGTTGTCTCTTTTTAGCACACTAAAACATTCATTAAAAAGAGAGGTTCCGATAGTGCGCCACACTTCAACTTATTACTATGTCTCCAGGCTTGTCCTTCCTCCGAGTTGAAACCAGCGAAGCAGTTAGCATTGTTCAAGCCCTTCTTTTTTGCTTACTAAAATATGGATTAAATAAAAATAAAATGATTGGATTGGGAACAGACAATGCGTCAGTCATGACTGGAATTAACAATGGAGTGTATAAAATCCTGAAATTAAATAAATTAATGCAATAGCATTATCTTATTATTATGTTTTTATTTTATTATTATATTTAGCGTTATTTAGTGGTTTTTTTGTGATCCAAATTTGTGAAATCTAGCGACATTTTACTTTTGACCTAGCGCTTTATAAAAATTCAAGGTGGCAACACTGGTCATCTTGTCAAAATCGTGAAAGCGTCTTGTTGTGGGTTATGGGTTAAATTACGAAAAATCTTATTTTTCGGCTCAAGATAAAAAGTGTATTTTACAATATTAAGTTACAATAATCTACGCAAAAGTTATCATGGAGCAAGTGATCAGTAAGATCGAAGAGCTACGTTTAGATGATTTGGACAATGCATGGGTGGAAGCGATCTTTTTTTCGGAATATCTAGAATTTGGTGAAATACCCCCTGAATATGATCGTATTCAAAAAAAAATTAAGCTACGACCTGCGTTCCGCAGTATTATGAATGCTATAGGATCATGGCTAAGCATGGAAACTGATGGCGAAGAAGAAAAGTCTTGGAGAACTTTATCCCGCCAAATCCCGTTTCGGAAATTGTTGGCGGTTTTGGGTTATTTTATTCATCAAGGCACAAAACAGGTTACGAATGAGGTCCTCAGGAGTAAGGCTTTGATGGCAGCTCGCGTTTACTTCAAACTATTATCCATACCAGGTTTTATGGCATACCATATATATCGTTCCCAGCTGTTTGCCCATTCACTCGCTTGTGTCGGATTCCCAAAGATTATTTGCGACAAGTACGACGAGCAGAAGTCTAAACCGAAAGAAGAAAAGGATGATAATATAGGAACCATTCAAGAACTCAGAGAGCAAGTGAACTCCTTGATAAAACAGTTGCAAATGTTTGTGATAGATTTAAGAGCTATAATAGAGCAGCTACAACTCGGTCCTCATGACATGAACTTTGAAGATATACTGAACAACCTTGTTGATGTAACTGGAGGTGCTATTGTGAATAAGCTTAATGTTGGTTAGTACATGTTTTTATAAAATTAATTATCTTAGTTTGTTGTATGAAATCATCAAATTTTTTTTTGTATATTATAAGTTATTTTGTCAAGTGCTAAACCCAGACTATGGTTGTTTATCTTAAACAAATGTGAGCTTGAAGGAATGAATAATGAGCAAAATTATGTTTTATTTTTAAATTGATTTTATGTTATTACAGATAGAATAGAGCTGGTGCAGCTCACGCAAGTAATATACGAAGTGATCCACATTCTAGTGTGTGACTCAAAGAAGCAACCAGATCCACTAGCTGTTAAATTACTGCTCAAGTGTATACACAGCAAGCTGGTTGCTGTGTGCTTGGACACTAGGGCTTCTAATGTAAGTATGTTCTTTAAAACAATATTATTATGCTTATAAGTTTGGTTTGAGGAAGATGATAAAACGGAAAAGTTGTGGAATTCCCTGTCTGACTCCCTGTTCCCAAAAGGAGAGTGAATCAGTTGTTCGGGTAAGCATGCTCCATCTTAAGCCATAGCCTTTGCTTACTATCAGGCAAACTATAGCAATGTGCCCAGTATTCTAGTTAATAAAAAAAAACTCTGACAATCTAAACAAAATTTTAAGTACCAATAAAATAGATACTTTATTGATTAGTTAACACAATCATTTACATTGAAAGAAACTAATTTAATAACTTAGATGAAATAAATATAAAAAAGCAGCTTAACTTAGCTTTAGTTTAGATTAGTAGTGGTAAAGCATACACTACTGATAAACATGTTTTTTTTTACTCAAAAAAGTGATTCAAGCCTGTGTTTGTTCAACTAGTTGTAAAGTCTGTATCTTAGTAATTCATACACCCTTAATTATAGCATAGATTTTCAATCATACCTACAGGTGATATTTTTGTTCTTCTTCTTATCGAATGAGAGTGGCCAACTTTGGTGTAGAGAGTTAAGCCACCCTAAGGGCCTCTGACATGGCTCAACAACTGCCATACTATGAGAAACAGCTGAGACCTACAATAATAATAGATAATGTTTTTGTTAAACTTGACAGAAATTATAAAACCTATGTAATTATACATTTTTGTTACAGTTACTAGTAAGAGCATCCTATGTTTCATATTGTGGAGTAGTTTTAAGTACATATGGGAAAGCAGCACTGGACTGTTTCCTAGTACTCTTGGAGCATCTGTGCAACACACTCGAAGGCTTGGTAAGTAATTTACTATATACTTATTGTATTAAAAAGAAAGAAAAACATTTATTGAAGCAAATAATAAACAAATAAGTATAAGCAAGAAATATATAGTATATTATAGATATATTACCTAAAACAACTAACTAAATGATAGATAGATAAAAATTCATTTATTTATAAATTGAAATTCCAACTTAAGAATGGTGACTACATTATATCTCGTCATTTTACAATAGCTGTAGTTATAAAGGCATATTGCATCAAATAAAAATTAAATATATCTAAATTGTCACATCATGGACAATGCATTTAATGTAAATCAGAAAGAAACATGCAAGGTAGTTATGAATCCCGATACCTCCTTTGTTTTTGTCGAATCGCGAACGTAGTGCTGACAAGACATACCAACCGGATTCGGGGAATTTCACCTACCACAGTGTGAGACATGAAATCGGATATTGTTAAGGTGTATTAAGCACTTAGGATTTAGTCGTCAGGTATTAAATACGTCGTTTTATTTGTTTGATTTAAATAAATATCTTTATAAAAACTTAGAGAGGCAGTCTTCATCTTTGACAAGGTGCTAACTACTTACTAATAATTTAATTAATAAGTAGCCAAGATTGTGTTGGTTTAAAATACATACAAGCCAATTTTATGATGATAAGACAGCTGACAGTTATTCCTCAACACAATGCTGGTCAAGTCATTAATCAATACTATAAGAGAATAAATAGAAACTGTATTTGTATATAGTAAACCAATATTTTTTAAATGCTCTTTGAGCGCCAGATAGCAGTATTTTTTTTTCAACAAACATAAGATATAAAGATTTTGACAAAAAAACTGGTACATATGTACAATAGCAATAACTTATTACTAGATTAATGTATTACAATAGATCATGGTGTAGAGGGTGTGAAATATATTAGTTACTAATACAATGTTAATGTGTATTTCTATTGAACCCCGAACTAGGCCTGGGCCTGTATCTCGGTGGTTCGAGACTGAGAGTAACCAAAACAGAGAGTAACATACTTTAAGTTTTATGATTTATTGTATGACTAGGCTATGTACTTTTTACACAAAATATAATATATTTCATAAAAGTAATAATATGTGTATTTCAATAAATCATGTATGTATGAATAGTCAATGTAAAACACTGGAAGAACCCTGTCTACTGCAATACAAGGAACCCTTAAGCAGTAGACAGGACCACAAAACCAAATTGTTTAAAAAAAATGTTCCTATAAGGTATGCAATATTGTTATCCCAGGAGCGCGCAGAAGCCCGGCTAGCTCGCGTGCAGATGGTGAGCGGGCTGATGAGCTTGTTGCCAGAGAAGAACCACAAGAATCTGGTCAAATGGATCATAACTCTGTCCAAGACAAGCAAGATCCCTCACCGACACATGGCCATTGTGAGTTGTATTGTAAAGTTATTGACAAATTTCTTTTTAGATTTATTTGGTAATGCAAAAACTGACCAAAAATTTAAAATTTAACCATGTGGTGATTTAACTCGCTGTTCATAATAACCTAAACTTCATAAATTCGGTTTTGAAGTTACTTTAATATAGTTTACTTTATCAGGCAGGTTGTAGTCAAACGTAAACCTATACCACGTAAAAAAAGCAAAAACAAACAATTCATTATATATTTCTTTTTCAGGATTTATTAGAGAAAATGTTGGAGTACAATGATGGTGGTGAAATGGAAACTAATGAAAATGCTGAAGGAGCGAAAAATGGTGATAACACAGGTATCTTTTATAATAATTATTGCTTGTATATTCTTCAATATAATGCATTAAATAAACATGCCAAAGTGTAACCAAATCGGGAAAGCCATTTTTTTGTGAAGATAGAGCAAACGCTCTTTTCATCTTACAATATTAGTTTAGTTAAAAATAATACAAACAGTGGTTGCAACAGACAAACTTGATTAACTAATTACTAAATTTCAGATAAATCAAGTACCGATGGTACTGATCAGAATAAGGAAGCGAATGAAGGCGAAAAGGGCGAGGAACAAAGTACAAACAAAGACAATGAGCCCACACCGATGGACACTGACCAATCACAGGAGCCTCCACCACCACCGGAACCAGTAAGCTATTTGTTATGTAAAGTTTGTTTTAATATATTATATAACATTTTCCTCTGAAAAGAACTGTTTGCTGTAAAAAGACCCATTATTTTAGAACTTTTTTACTGCGACCTATAAAATGACAAAATCACCATAGTATAAAGGTCAGATAGGAGGTGGACATACATACAATGCTATTACCCTTTTTTAATGTGTTATAGGCTCGCATTAGCTATAACAAACTTACCTAGACGATACCAGATACATATACCTATCTCGACATAATATTAATTAACATACATTTTTCAACAGCCCGAGCCAGAAGTAACAGACGAGGAGATGACATCGATTCTTGTAGCACGCACCATCACGGTGCCGTACGGAGACATCCTCCGTGCGGTGTACGAGCGCGTGCAGGACGTGTCCGGCACCGTGCGCCAGCGGGCCGTGGCCGTGCTCACCAAGTGTCTGGACAACGACACACACAACATGAAGAAGGCACTCAAGGTAACTAATTTATATATTTATTCACTTAATTAAAACGGTAATAACCAATTTCATTACATTAATAAATGAATTATCAACACACTTAAGTAGCAAATTAATTAATGCAAATGAGGTTCCATTCACTAATATTGTACAGAAGAGATGACACTGATTCTGGTAGCGGTAATTGATCGAGGTTCATTGTGGGGAGATCCTCTGAAACGATATGATAAGATGGCTTCATATAATATGTGAGTGATAAAACATAAGGGAATGAGGTTCGATGTGATCTTATAATCTGATCTGTTGCTCTCTTCCGATCGCTTGAAGGTGAAGGAAAACATCGTATAGAAACTGACAAAAGGTTGAATTCGAGGATAAAGCTAAAAAGAATTGGAGGCGTAAGAAAATAGACTATTGTGTACCATGACCTTGGGGTTTGTAGGTGTTGTTCAAAAATAGTTGGTTTTGTTGATTAAAATGTTAATACATTGTCTTTTTCCCCGCAGGAGATGCACGGCGACGGCGAAGTGTCCCGCCTGATGGCGGTGGCGGCGCGCTGCGTGTGCGACGAGCGAGCCGTGGTGCGGCGCTCGGGCGTGGCGCTGGTGCAGCGGCTGTTAGAGACGCAGGACCAACCGCCCACCACTAATGATCTGGGGGTGAGTCTACTGTCACAGATTAAATTAAATTAAAATTAATTCTCCCTGTTTCCCGCAACACAGGCCTGGGACCTAGCGCGGGGCACTGAGACTGGTCCATGCGCAACAAATTTCTGTGTATCTTATAAATTTAAGAGCTGGGCATTTGTCAGTTAAAGTATGTGCTATCTCTTACGGTCTTCAGCGGAGTCCTTGACAACATCATATCTGCTTTCGTTTTGATTAGACCCATATGAGTATGGATAAATTCAATAAAAAAGTTCTCGCCCTTCCCCGCCCATTTCGTGCACCTATTTTTCATTCAATAATGTTGATTCATAAAGTTATCATGTCGGAATAATGTGACCAACAATCTTTACTATTTTTTGTGACTTAATTGGTTGGATGGACTAAAGCCGATGCCCTTATTAAGGTTTGACGCTTTGACCCATACATTACCCAAATAACTATTAATATTTATTTGAAACATTTTGCATCCTCCACCAGATACTAGTAGGCCTGTGTCGAGACGCGAGCGTGATAGTCCGCACGGCTGCTATCCAAGGTCTGGCAGACCTGGTTCTAAAGCGACCTTCCACAGCCGTGTTCGACTCTTTTCTCTCCGGACCTATGCATCAACTGTCTGATCCTGAAAATAAGGTATTAAACATCTTAAATAATGCAATCTTAAACTTAGTGTAATTGCGATTAATTCAGTTGCAATACATTTGGAGTATGTAGGGTTTTGGTCTGTAATTATATATTTGTGTCTCTAGCTGTAACAGCTCTGACGGTAATACTTTTGCACGAGGATAACAGAGACAGGCATACAAAAGTTAACGACCGCTAATTAAAATGCTTGTTTTTACTCATATTTGGAAATCATGAGCCACACGACCGTTGTCACAGTAGGCTGTCATTATTTCTAATTTTAATATAAGCATGAATTTTAAACTTGCAAATCCTCCAAATCAGCCTTGCAAGAGATCTTTATTACGAAAATCTTCACACCACGAATCTTATCTACCAATCCACTTTGTTTCCAAGCTATTCTCTAATCTATATTTCTTCTACTCAGTTGCAAGAGACAGTGAAGTCGCTAGTGCAATCTTTACTAGTGGACCGTATTAAGAAGTACAACGTCTCAGATGAAGACCCGATCCCCTGGATGTTGCTGGCTGGTATCACGCGACACAACATGCGACGACATTTGCAGAAGGCGTGCGCACAACTCGCTAAAAGTACCAACTGCATCAGGTATGGAAAAATGGTGGCGATATTTTGCTTAGTTAGTCAGTTAAATAAGCGTCTTGGATAACATATACACTAGTGGGTGTTTGCGGCTTCGGTCGCATTAAGAAGTATACCCTATTTCACCCATTTAAAAGTGTCATTTTTTAGCGGATGCCTACGTCATAACATCCACCTGCATGCCAAATTTCAGCCCGATCCATCCAGTGGTTTGGGCTGTGCGTTGATAGATCACTATATCAGTCAGTCACCTTTGAGTTTTGTATATTTCAATTTCTGGCAATCACCACATCCCCTAGATGTTACGAGGCACAACATGCGATACCATTTGCATCGAGCTTTTGATGCGGGTATTGAGCATTTTCAATCTGGTGGTAAACAGGGGCCTGAGTTAAGAAATTTGGTTGTACAGTTTCGTCGCACACTCTGTAATATATCTTTAGAAAACCAAAAGACTTTGTACTTTCTTCAGCGTCTGGTTGGTGGACTGCCTGAGCACCCACCTGGGCGCGCTGGGCGCCGCGCGGGACCTGCAGGCGCTGGTGATGCTGACCAGCGTGGCCAGGCACGTGGAGTACTCCGACATCAGCTTCGCGCTGCAGTACTACTACGCGCAGGCGGCGGAGACACAGGTATGTACTATGTTTTTTTAACTGAAACTGGTTTGCACTTGACCATAGTTTACCCGATGGCAAGCAATAGCTATGTGTATGTGTTATGGTGTGGCTGGGAACCTGTCTCAATTCCAATCTTGTTTCTTTAAGACATGTTATATTTTGGTGCGCATTACAGATATGTACATATGTCTGTTTATCTACCTGCCGCATTGTGTGAAGCTTACTTGCCTTTGCTCAGCAATTGTCTTCGAGGTAATACTTGTCAGTATGCGACTGGTGGAATTGTTTTACCTGTCACACTGTTGAAGGCCTTGCGTTATTCGGTAGCGCTTTGTTATGCCATGCCATGTCATCATCAGTTGCAGTCATAGAGAAGTTTGGAGGTCAGTTAGCAAAATGAATAATTTATATAATCCTCGTGTTTCAGGGCGAAGAGAGCGAAGCTCGCATAATGCCGTTAACGCTAGATCTGCTAGCCACGTGGAGCAGGTTCGCGCGGCCGGAGGAGCGAGCCGCGCTGCGCGACCACCTCGTGCGCCGCCTGGCCGCGCCCAGCGATGACGGTACATTATAAATAAATATTTCAGGACATATCACAAAGCGCCATTTAGGCCCTAGCTAAGACGCCCGTATCACTAGATAACGGATATAATACACATATACTTTTTTTTCGTAAATACATACTTATTATACATACAAACGACCAGAATCAACACAAGTAATTACAAATTACTTGTGCTATGCGGGAAACGAACCCGCACCCCTAGATTAGAAGACAGAGCCATTACCAACTAAGCTACCAGGGCAGTCAAATCATCATCAGGTAAACTTATGCCTGTCTAATGCTGGACGTAGATCTACCCCAGTGAGCCAACATTAAAATATTTATGAATCTTGTCCCTACCATCAAAGGATATTTTTTGTAGATGTATTTTATTTCGCAGAGTGCCGCATCGCGTGCGCGTTTCTCGCCGCTCAGCTCGACACGTCAAACCTCACCTGGGCCACGGAACTCATGCAATTAGGTAAAGATTTTTTTTAAATATAAGTTTAGCTTCTGTAAATTTTTAATTGTACAAGAATAAATAAGTAAAGATGGTTTTTCCTTGATCGACTTTTAGTTTCAGGCCAACAATTAGGTACTTAACAAGTATGCAAATAACCTCTCGTAACCAAATATCCGTTATTGTTCTCAGTTTCCGTCAAACAATAACGGCGTTTTTTTTTACATGAAATAGGCTCACGCTTGACTACAACATGCCTGATGTTAAGCAACGTTATAATCTACGATCTAGCGCGCTTGTCTAAAAGAACCCGGTTTACTCTCGACTTAGCGCATAATATTCAATCAATATTCTTAGCGCATAATATAATATTCGGCGACTTAGCGCAGATATCTCAAAGTGGCCGTAGGGCTATTACCAACGTTGATTATGTTATTTTTAAGTATGTTTTTATTACTTATTGATTTGATTAAGTTTATGTTCAATTATATAAATTTTGTATTGTACGTCGCCGAAGCCTACAAACCTATTAAAAACTTTCAGCGGAGCGCGCAGCGTTGAACGGCGGCGGAGTGGAGGAGTGGGTCCGCGCCGCCGACCTGTCGATGGTGGCGCCCTCCCCGCCCTCGCCGCAGCTGCTGCAGCTATTCCTCGACGCCATCAAGAACCCTCCTCCAGGTGAGTGTTAAAATATACCAGAATTAAAAAGAACGCCGTAATTGAACCGAGGGTCACAGACGTCTAAGACTTTATGTCTTTTGACTTTATGGTAGTCAAAAGACAGTCTTAGACGTCTGTGACTTGCCCAAGTGGAGAAGAAGAGAGAGGATCGTGCTCTGAAGAAAGCGTAATTGTGACGACCAACTGGTCGACGGCCAGTCGGACATCCCTAGTACCGCTGGAAGGACCAGATGGAACAGAATCTGCATCAGCTCCAGGCTGCCGAGTGGCAGGAGATGGTGCAGAACCGAGAGGAGTGGTGTCTCTTTGTGTAGAAAGGCCATGGTCCATTTTGGGTCGCAGTGCTACATTAGTAAAACATTTATTTGTGGAATTTCAAAGAAATACCTACATACCTTCAAGTTTTCGGATGATGTGTCAGAAAGAGAGAGAAAATAGTCACAGACAACATACAGGCTTGACAGATTGAATAATAAGTCACGAGATTTGAAATACATATTTGAACAATGTGTTATGTATTTCCCCAAGACTGGTCAGGCCGGCGCTTCGGCAAGTGCGTGGCGGGCGCGGGGCGGCTGGCGGCGCGGTCGCGGCGCGCGGCGGCCGACACGGCGCCCGCCGCCGCCGCGCTGCTGCACGCGCACGCACCCATACAGGCGCGCATCAACGCACTGCTCGTACTCTCCGATATATGCACCAGGTAAGTAACGTTGTGTTTAGATTCTCTGGAGGCAAAATATATATATATATATATACTAGCTGTCCCGGCAGACTTCGTACTGCCTCAATCGATAAATAAAAGACCTAAACTCTTGTATAAATTAATTTCAATTTTTTTCCCGTTTTAAACCTTCCCTAGACCTCCACGAACATTTCAAGACTAAGATAAGATAAATCCGTTCAGCCGTTCTCGAGTTTTAGAGACTAACGAACTGCAATTCATTTTTATATATATAGATATACGTATGTTCGTCGATCAATCCACCAACATGTAAAATTCGGCGTACAAAGTGATTTGATTGAAGTTGTTGAACTCCCTGTTCACACACTGAAATCCAGCGATCTTCAAAGCGAGAGTGAATCTCTTCTTATCGGGTAATCACGCTCAATCTTAGGCCTTTGGTTACCAGCAGGCAAACTATGGTCAAGTGCAAACCTGTTTTAGTTAAAAAAAAATAGTATAATCAAAGTAATTGTTGTTGTGGAAGCCATTGTTTTTTTAGTGGTTGACTCTTACTATCTTACAACAGTTTATATGGCAATTACGTACGGGCCAATGCACCTTGAAACAAATCAAATCATTTCTCCACCTTACAGCATGACACACAAAACAGGGCAAGTCAAAAATTCCATTTTATTTTGCAGAATTACTTTACACTTTCCTAATTCTACAGAGTAGAAGTGTATACCGTTAGTTAGCAGTGTGATGTGTGTTCCAGATACACGAACATAGTGGAGCCCCTCCTGGACTCGGTGTGTCGCTGCCTGGAAGTGTCCGCCCCGGGCGAGCTGCGGCGCGCGGCGGCGCGGGCGCTCACGCGGCTGCTGCTCGCCGGGTACCTGCGCTTGCGCACGCCCACTTACTACAAGTATGTACATCTATATATATAAAACTCAAAGGTAACTGACTGATATAGTGATCTACACACAGCCCAAACCACTGGACGGACTGGGCTGAAATTTGGAATGAAGGTAGATGTTATGACGTAGGCATCCGCTAAGAAAGGATTTGGAAATGCCACTTTTAAAGGGGTGTAATAGGGGATGCAAATTTACTTCTTAATGCGAGCGAAGCCGCGGGCGTCTACTAGTGTTTCAATATGTTGTGTGTAGGTACTGCGCGCTGCTAGCGGACGAGCAGCACGAGGTGCGCGAGCCGGCGGAGTACTACGTGACGTGCTGTCTCACCGCCGACACCATCTACCATCACTTCGTGGACTGCGTCACCTACTACAACTCCGATGCATCAGGTACTTTCATGGCGTGATATATCACTGATCCTCCCCCTTGAATCGTATCCCTCATGTCTGATGATCGTGTCCACCACCTCCCAGCACCTTCTCTTGAGTTGTCGCATCTTCGTGAAAAGATCAAATTTCCTGGCATATTCCATTATGTTGCTGTCTTTGTCTTCTCTGCAGTATTCATCAATTAACTTGCATAGGACACTGTATTCACTTCTCACTGCTGGATCCTGGAAATCAATCTTCAGTTCCCTGCTTCGTTGGATCAGTGCCCATGCCCAGGATCAGTGATCAGTGTCCTTCCGGCAATACTTTTTGTGGTAGTTTACTCCTCAAGGCTCTTGAAGCCTCTTCCATCCTAGAATGGGTGTTAGGTTATACCGCCTATGCTCGGTCGCCATGGCCTCGTCTGTTATCTGGCAAGGGTCACCACGGCGACCTAAGGGTCGTCCGCCGCCAGCTATCCTGAAAAGGAACACTGACGCGTGCAGGTGAGGTTGACAGTAGGGCCGAATCTTTGTTAATTCCGTTCTTCCCTTACCCCCATATATCACTGACAATATGTGTATTTTTAGGTACACAGAATGATTTCCTTATGTAGATCTCTGGATACACAGAATCTAATAAATACTTGTGTCTGTTGTCCTCGTGCTAAAATTATTAAAGTTACTGCCTTTAAAGTAGTAAATTCAAGCTAACGTAATCTATTACACGTTACCAGTCAAGACAGTCATACATAACTACCGCGTACATATCGTAACAAGCGTACGATAAGTCACTTATTCACCTTGTCTGAACAATAATTAGCCTGTGGTCATCCATGTAGTCAGGACTTTTGAAAACTACAATTTATACTAAATGCGAAACTTTTACGTACTCTAAAACCTGCAGCATGTCCATGAATGTAAAGTGTGGCATCCAGGTAAAGTGTGACTGGGGCGCACACAGTATTTTGCATAGGAACACTGGTTTGGTTCAAACACATGCGTATTGGAATTTTAGTTTGTTCTATACCTAACGTATTTTCTGTCCGAATGTTGGAGCAGCACTGTCGATGTAAATGTCATTTTTTGTAAAGAAGCGCGAGCGTAAGGTATAAATGCGCGAGCGAGATAGATGCGGTTTTACATCGACTTAATTGTATGTGGTTTTTAGGCAGACCAAGTCCCTACAGTATTGTATTGTATTTATTTATCATTCCGTTGGATCTTCCGAACACTTGGTTTCGTCAAATATACATAGTTAGGTACACAGTGTACATAAAAATAATTACAACATTAGTTTTTATTTGTTTTTAATTGCTTGCGTTCAAAGCTAGACAACCACCACACATGTGGATCTTTAGTGTAATGTTCAAGTTTATAATAAGCTTTTTTAATTAGGTAATCTTTAACATATTTTTTAAAGTGAGTTTCATTGAGGTCCAGGATTTCATTTGGAATCTTATTATAGAAGCTTATAGCATTACCTATAAATGACTTTCCGCTTTTCTGGAGTCTCAAACGTGGATATACAGGTTTATTTTTTTGGCGGGTAATCATATTGCAGTCATTTTTTTTTTGTTGAGGCCTCAAGTATTTACGGGCATACATTATGTTTTCGTAAATGTATAATGAGTGCACTGTTAGTATTTTTACTTCTCTGAAGACATTCTCTAGTGAATGACGGGGCCTTAAGTTATAAATAGCTCGAATAGCGCGTTTTTGTAGAACAAAGATGTCGTTTATATCTGCAGCGCTACCCCACAATAATATTCCATAGCTCATTATACTATGAAAATATGCAAAGTAAACTAGTCTAGCTGTGGATACATCAGTAATTTTACGGATTTCCCGTATTGCGTATGCTGCAGAAGAAAGTTTACCTGCGAGTGCTGATATATGAGCTCCCCATTGTAACTTTTCATCTATTGTCAAACCTAAGAATAGAGTCGAATTCACTAGTTCCAACTTTTCACCCATCATAAATATATTTGTATCTGATTTGGTCACATTAGGAAGTGTAAATTTTACACATTTTGTCTTATTAGGATTAAGTATCAAGTTGTTGGCTGAGAACCATTCGCTCACTTTCTTTAAAACTTCGCAGATATGACTAAGGTCTTGTGTACCTCTTTTATTTTTAAATACGATTGAAGTGTCATCGGCGAATTGAACAATATCACAATTTTTTAGAGAACCTAACATGTAGGGTAGGTCGTTCACATAAACTAAGAACAAAAAAGGGCCCAGGATAGAACCCTGTGGAACACCCATCTTGACTACAGCGCCTGAAGAACATGTGTTCCCTAAATTTACAGATTGAATTCTGTTTGATAGATAAGATGACATAAGGTTAGTGGCTTTGTCATTAAGACCATAAAATTGAAGCTTGACAATTAGAGTTTCATGGCATACGCAGTCGAATGCCTTGCTTAAGTCACAGAAAATCCCTACTGCATCCTGTTAACCTTCAAAAGCCTCTAGAGTAGTACGTATTAACTTGGACCCAGCATCTATTGTTGATCTCCCTCTTGTAAAGCCAAATTGATTTTCGTGTAGAATTTTATTGCAGTTGAAATGTACTAATAGCTGATCCAACATAATTTTTTCAAAAATTTTGCTGATTGATGGAAGTATTGAAACAGGCCTATAATTAGATGGATTTTCTTTAGAGCCAGATTTAAAAATAGGAACTATTTTGCTAAATTTCATCAAAGAAGGAAAGGTTCCAGTCACTATACAATAATTGAAAATGTTAGATAAATATGGAGCAATCGTAGTGATTATATTCCCTAATACATGAACTGAAATCCCCCAAAGGTCTTCAGTTTTTTTAACGTTTGAGCTTTTGAAAGTTTTTAAAATATTTGTAGGAGACACTGTGTGAAAGTCAAATAAAGAAGTAGGCTTAGAAACATGTTCAGCAAGGAAAGCTCTAGCTGATGCTGGCGAAGAGTTTAAATTTTTTGTTAAATTTGCAGCTATATTACTAAAATAACTTTCAAACACATCAACAATTTCTGATTTATTTGTAATCGTTATCCCATCTATATTTAACTTGCATAGTTTTTCACTATGTTTTTTCTTTCCTAATTCATTTTTAACTAAGTCCCATGTTGTTTTTGTTTTATTATCAGATTTTAATATTTTATTTTTAATGTAAATAGATTTTGCCATATGACATACATTTTTGAAAATTTTTGAATAGTTTTTACAAAGGTTTTTTATAGATTCATTACGTAATTCGTTTTTTTGCGCGTAGAGCTGATACAAGGTATCTCTACTTTTAAAAATGCCGGGTGTTGCCCACTCTGCAAAGTTTACTTTGCCAGTAGATTTAAATTCTTTAACTGTATATACCTTATTAAATTCAGTTTCAATTAAGTCAAATAATAGTTTAAATTGTTGGTCTTCGTTCATGTCCATGGTATTTTTAGGTAACAAAGCAATTGACTTTTCAATCGAAGCATAGAAATTTTCGTTACGTTTTTGAGTTATAGGTCGCGTACGAATAATTTGTGAAGTATTTTTAACCTTAGCATCGAAAGTTACACTAAGGCCTCTGTGATCTGACGGAAGCTTATCTATGATAGTTTTAGTTTTTACCTCGAAATTAACAAATATATTATCAATGCATGTTGAGGTCGTGGTAGTGATTCTAGTGGGATCGTGAAACAGCGGCTGAATTTTATACGATTCACATAGTTGTAACATTTTCTTTTTTTTACAAGTGTCTTTATACAAATTAATATTAAAATCACCACAAATCAATAATGGTTTGCTTTTATTAGATACTAGGGTTAGAGCGTCATCAAGGGCCTCAATGAAATCATCCACATTTGAATCCTCAGGTGGTCTATATGCGCACATAATGATATGGTTGTCCAGTTCAACACATGTGATCTCACAAGCACGTTCAACAGATCGCTTAACTACTTCTTTAATTTCAAGTATTAATGATCCCCCACCCTGAGCTGATGTTCTATTGAATGAGCTTATAACATTATAATTATTAATAGCAAATGACATATTATTCTTAGATAACCATGTTTCCGTAAAGCATAAGATTTCATATGAGTGTTGAGATAAAAATAATTCAATTTCTATTAATTTACCATTAATTCTATTAATATTTTGATGCAGTAATTTAATTACAGATTTGTTGGGGTTATTATCTAATTTACTTGTCACATTACAGTTTAGATTGGTTTGATTAGGTATAGCAGAGCCTAAATTAGTTTGTCTCGTTGTCAATTCTAGCGGTTTAAAGTTTTGATTGTACATTTGCATACCGTTGGTACATTATTTTTGTACATGTTATTTAAGACACTTGTCATATATTTAGCTACAGATATTTTCTGTTTGCCTGTCATTTTAAGTGAATTCCAATGTATAACAAAGTTTTTTACAGAGTTGTTCAAGTCAAGTAGAATGAAGTCATTATTGTACATAGTTGTCAAATTGTATAGAGTTATGTTAAGGTCATAAATATGCTTATTTTGTGCCTCATTTAGAAGCTGTGAGTATGGAAAGGCACACAACAATATTTTTCCCAGTGCTTGAGTTTTACGTAACTCACGCAATAACTGAATGCTATGAACTAGAGTTTTCTTTGTAACTCTACGGCTGTCACCCGCCAAAATTACAATATGTGATCCCTTTCCATGCCCATTACATGAAATCTTATTTGTTAACTCACAATGAGAAATATTAGGTAGGCATATATTCGTAATTAAGTTTTCAGAATGTACATTAATAGCTGATCCTAAACCTCTCCCTAATGAGTCACTATACAGAGTAATATTCTTCGAATTACCAGACATATCTGGTCCACAACAATTTGAACATGCATAGTGTATAGGTGCAGGTTTTACTACGCTTTGTACTTGAGCCAGGAGATTACAATTGGTCATTTGATGCTGATGTTCATTCTCTGTAGTAGTACCATGCTGGGAAGAAACTACTTCCAATTCCGGCACGTTGACTTGTTGTCTCAGTTCAGGATAATTGGGGGTTTCTAGGCTTTCAATTATGTTCTGCAAATTTTTCAGTTGGTTTTCTATAAAATTAATTTTGTTGCATGTGTTATTTCTATTTTTTATGTCTTGTTCATATTTTTGTACAATTTCTAAAAGCATTTCACTCTCTTCCTCAAACTCACAAACCTCAGTCACTGTCAGGACCTTTTGCTATCGCCGTATCAAAAATCACGATAGTCCATTATCACTTAATTGCAGCGTGAAGAGACAAATAGACCAAAAAACACGCGTGTATTTGTTGGTCTATTTGTTTCTTCACGCTGCATGTATTATTAATTGTATCGTGTTATTCCAGACGGTTTGAAGTTCGACTCCCGGCAGCTGATCTACGACGTGATGCTGCAGCGGCTGTCGCTGGTGCAGAAGTTGAACACGCAGTGCCGGCTGGCGCGCGAGGTGCTGGAGCACGCGGCCGACCTGGTGGACGAGGGGGAGTCCATCAGCGAGGCCATGAACAACGCCCTGCTCGACACCATACACGTGCTGTGCGGGCCCAGGATGAGGCTGCCTAGTGAGTAATTTATTTATACCATTACAATTAATGCACATTACAGCTACGCCAAATCGTACACTTATCATAAATTGAACTTAAATAGTACATAAACAATCTCTCTTGAGTCGTATTCCTCATGACTGAGGGTTGTGACTCCCCCTCAGATCTAATCCGTTAGGGGAGTTATCTTGTGCAGATACATCGTGGTGGGCGCCCATATCCTTCCACGGAAGACACATGTCCTCGGATATTGTGACATCAAACATGTCGGTTTCCTCACGATGTTTTCCTTCACCGTTAAGCGAGTGCAAATCCATACTTTACTTGAAAATACAAGTCATTGGTGTAGGGCCGGATTCGAATCAGGGCGCGTCTGGATGAAAAGCAGACACTGGAACCGCTAAGCCACACACGCTTCATAAACAATACAATAATAAAAAATCTTTGTTTGGATCTGTGCATATGGGCTTGGAACGTCCGTCGGCGCTAACTAGTCTGTCCATCTTTTCTCGATTGTGTTTCGGAGAGTGTGTAAAGTAAAATAATCCCTTCGACTTCATTCCACCGCTTAGTAAGCAGCATCTATATCAATGTAGCTTAAAATCACGCGGGTTGGAGTCGAACATATGCTTATTTAAACTTTGTCGAACATATTAAATTTCTTTGCCCAACCCACGGACTCCTCTGAAAGGCACTTAAGAATATTTAAATATGTGAGACAATTATTGTGAGAAAATAGTTCTGTACAATTTGACTAGATTGTTCTATGTTGCAAAGCAAAATATTTTAACCTTTATACCAAAAAAATACTTCATTATAACTTGAATTCATGTTTTTCTGTGTACTGAATAACTTGTTTTTTTTTACAGCCAAAAAGCAGACTCCTGCGTCGGGTGACATGCCCGATATTAATGATCTGCAAGAACGCGTTACTACTAATATTGTGTCACATGTAAGTATGATATGAACCATTTTTAAACTCAGACGCGACAAACTAACAAAAGCCGCCATCTAAAAGAGCTGGTTACGATGGTTGTAATTTGCAGAACAGGATACTGTAATATAATTATGATTTTCTTATCGAAATAAATTTTCTAGGTAGTACCTTTTAGTAGTACAATTTTGCACTCGTTAATATCCCGCCTAATTTCAATAATCGTTAGAATCTACATAACACAATTAAATAACCATAAGATATGGTGGACTTTCAAACCAGCTGGAAGGACCTGCACCAGCAGAGTGTTTCACAAATTCGGCACATTTCCGCTCAGAAACGAAACGCCAATCAAAGACGTCGACTGCCTTATTTTGACCAATAACAGTCATCCACTAATCATAGAAGTTACAAGGAGTTCTACGATTGGCGTTTCGTTTCCGAGCGGAAACGTTCCGAATTTGTGATATACCTTGCTAGATGGGAAAAATTGGAAAGTCTTTGCCCAGCAGCAGGACATTTTTTTTACTTGGGATAGATTTACGTCTGACTACAGCCTACCTGATGTTAAGCATTGCTGCAGCCTGAGGTGTAACACGCTAACCTAGAAGATACCTATTAACTCTAGATTTGAAGACCCCTGGACATATAGATTAAATAAAAATATGTATGATAAGTAGATGTAACGCTTTGTTTCCAGAAAATGAAGCACACAGTGGCGGAGGTGCTGGTCCCGGCGGTGCTGCGGCTGCACGCGCGCCTGCGCGCCGGCGGCGGGCAGCTGCTGGTGTACCTGGTGCGCCTCGCCACCGACCTGCTGGCAGACTACAGGCAGGAGGTACTCTACACACTACATATTAGTACTTTTTTAAAGTATCTATGCTAATATTATAAAGCTGAAGAGTTTGTTTGTTTGTTTGAACGCGCTAATCTCAGGAACTACTGGTGCGAATTGAAAAATTATTTTTGTGTTATATAGACCAGTTATCAAGGAAGGCTTTAGGCTATATAACATCACGCTGCAACTAATAGGAGCGAAGAAACAATAGAAAATGTGGAAAAAACGGGGAAACTTATTCATCTTTGAGGGCTTCCGTTGCATGCGCTGCGAAAACGGTTCAAGATATCAAAAAAATGTGTAGGAAAGAATTATTTCTCTTGAAATAATCTAACAAAATGTCCGCAACAGTATATGGCTATGTTTTAAGGTTAACTCACTAGAACCGTTTTTATGGTAATAACTATTCCACGCGGACGAAGTCGCGCGCATCAGCTAGTATAATAATATACCGATATTATAATATACTATTACTCGTTATATACACGTTAAAATCACATTTTATCTTAAAATCTAAGTTTATGTACATAAAAATACTATAATAATTATCATATGGAAAGGAATTTCAGATTTTTGACTAGCCTTTTAATTATTAGCCATTTTAAGCTAATGCTTTCACCTGTAACGTAATCATTACCACGCCTGTAGCTGGACTGTCTGAAATTATTACATTACCATTTACGGTCATAAGAAAAAGGCAATATAAAAAGAAAAATGACAAGTTTGATTGCTTCATAGTATTACATAAATTGTATATATGATAATTAAATTAATTGCCATTTCTTTACAGATCCAAGAGCTCATCGAAACCGACGAGGAGCTCGTGGAGCAGATCCAGCAGTTCCAGGAGACGATAGGGCTGGAGCCGTCCGACGGGAACGAACGTAACTTGGTGACGTCATCCGCACCGCCTGAACCGGAGACGCCGAAAGCGCAGAAGCGCCGCGGCGGCGCGCGCCACGACCGGGACTCGCTCAGGAAGAGGAATCTGCGGATATGACACATAGAAAATATCCTCCCCCTCGCCCCCCACAAACTGCCTCTCCCCGCGCCCCCCAAGCGACTCGGCCCTGCTACTAGCTTCTTACTACAACGCGCGGCTGAGTACACCTCGCCCGACTGCTGGAAAAAGAATACAACGAACAAAAAGTCATCGATAAGTCCTAAAAGCTCGCCCTCGGTGCGATTCGAACTCCCTCCGACGGATAACGTTCTAGATGACGCTGGGCCAGGTTTCGTAACAGTTAATGTGATATTAGATGACGATAGAACGGATTTGAATATTGGATCGCTCACATTAGCCCAGATAGATGATACGTCCGAAAATACAAAAATTTTAGCTCCTAAAGGTTGTGATTATGAAGATAGCGATTCGTGTGAAG
Organism: Macaria notata; assembly: GCA_927399415.1. Lineage (NCBI taxonomy): Eukaryota > Metazoa > Arthropoda > Insecta > Lepidoptera > Geometridae > Macaria > Macaria notata. Next base: position 8,541,690 of record OV656733.1, read on the forward strand.
AGGAACCGCTAGGGAGAATGGAAGATGTGAGAGAGACGAGCAAGAGGTGGGACTTCGGAAGCCCCCGCCCGCCCTCGGCGCAGGGCCTGCCCGGGCCCAGCTGGGCGGCGGACTAGGAGGCACTACTTGCTCAACAGCGAACAGGGTCGAGCTTTAACTCTTTTGGAATACAAAGTATTTCGAATATATTAAGTGTGCGACTTTTGCACACTGATCTTAAAGTGCCTAAATTTTGTTCAAAGAGAAAAACCATATCGCCCAAAGTTTTATAGACTTTTAAAAGTTATAAATGACCTTTATAAAAATTATGAATGACCTTTATTGTGAAAAAATATTGATGTTTACATTTATGTGGTTAAAGATGTTTCTAAATATATCCTTTCGTGACAAAACTAGTTGTTACTTATTTAACCTACCTGCCTGATGTTGTTTAATAAAATATATGTACATAAAAAAAAACTAATAATGATAGGAAAAATTATTTCATTTCATTTTTAAACTGTTCACAAGAATAATTATAATTAATATGAAACAATAAATACAATAACATTAGTTAAATAACATCTATAAAACTGTACTTAAATTAAGCTTAGCATCTAGATCACTCTCTTTTTCTATTTTGAGTTCTTTATTGCTGAAAGTTTTCTTCAGTAACATGTCGATAGCCGCCTCCTCTGCAACAATTGGGAAAAATGTTATTATTGGACATAATTTTATATTTAACTCTTTTGGAAGAAATGGTAATAGGTACATACCTTTTCTTATTTCATTAATATTTAATAAATTATCTCATTAATTTTAATAATTACAGCTATTTAACAATACCATACCTACAATTAATAAGATAAACGTGCTACAAGTAACATATACGGAAAATAATAATTGGAATTGGTTTAGTACTTATAGTTTCCGACATTTACTGGTATATCCTATTTGTTTAGTGCAACACATGTAGTTGGCCACCCACAGTCATACGAAAAACGTATAGTGTGCAACATACAGCATATCTAAATATGTAATACTCAAAGGTGACTGACTGACTGACTGACTGATATAGTGATCTATCAATGCACAGCCCAAGCCACTGGACAGATTGGGCTAAAATTTGGAATAAAGGTAATGTTATGACGTAGGCATCCACTTAGAAAGGATTTTTGGAAATGCCACTTTTAAAGGGGTCAAAGAGGGGATGCAAGCTCTACTTTTTAATGCGAGCGAAGACGCGAGGACCCACTAGTTTTGATATAAATGTGTTATTAAATAATAGTAGCAAATAGGAAACATATATACCTGTTACTTGTATTGCTAACAACTGATGTACGATATGTCTCGCGGTGATTTTGAACAGATCTCTGTTTGTTATCTTTTTGTTTTTGTAATAAGGCATCAGAAGTTTCACCACGAGACTTGCGACGTCCACTTTTTCAGCTTTCTTAACAACATGCTCCACTTTTCTCTTGTCATGCTTTTCTTTTCTCTCTTTGTGATTTGTCTTTTCGCGTTTCTTCATTTCAAGCTTATCGTCTTTTAGTTTTTTGTGTTCTTTATATCTGTTTAAACTCAAACGTTTATGTTTTTCATGTTCCCTCTTTTTTTCTTCTTTGATTTGAGCCTTTGTTACCTCTTCATGCTCAGGTTTCTTATCTTCAACCGCAGGTACTACAGGTTCCTCTTTAGGCATTTCCGCAAACTTTTTGAGATTTTCCAACACCTTGTCTGCTTCTAAACTCAACCTGTGTGCCTTTGATAGTTTCTTTTCATCTACTGCCGTAACAGATGAATCACTTTTGTTCAGCTCGTTTTGATCATTCTCGTGTGGTTCTTGAGATGATTTACTTTCATCAGCATTCTGTGAATTTGCTTCACTAGTGCTTGTGTCGTTAACAGACATTTTGGGTTCATTTGAGCTGTTTAAATTATTTTGATCGTTGCTTGTAATTAGCAACATTGTCACTTCTGCATCATCCGATTTATCGTTAGTAGACATGTTACGAGTGGGCTGAGATTCACTGCCATCGTCAATTATTAATTCTTTTTCCGACTCACTATCTGATGCGTTTCCAAATAATGATTGCTTATTAACAACTGGACTTTGATTGATCTTTTTACTTTCTTCGTCTGATTTCTCCTCTTCATTTTTGGTGATTTTTGACTCTTCAGATTTTTTATCATCTCTACTATGCCTTGAATGTTTTCGTTTGTGCTTGTGTTTATGTTTATGATCTTCTGATAGTTTAGGTTTTTTTGGTTCTTCCTGCTCATTATCGCTTTCCGATGATTCGCCAAATAGAGCTTTGATTTTTCTTTTTGCTGGCTTAGCATTTTCTGATTTTACGTCATGATCGGATTCGTCTTTATGTTTGCTGGATTTCTTTTCTGATTTTGATTCTTTATCTGCATGCTTGTGTTTACTGTTTTTATGTCCAGATTTGGATTCTTGTTTTGAATCCTTATACTTATGAGATTTATGATCGCTACTCGAACAATCTTTGTCACACTCATTTCTGTGTTTACTTGACTTATGTTCCGATTTGGAGTCTTTGTGGTTATCTGATTTGATTTTTGATTTCACTGGTGATTCTTTATTGTGTTTGTTTTTACTTGAAACACCTTGCAATGTTATATTTATGACGAAGCGTGTTTCTTGTGGCGAGTCTCTGTCATCGCTGGAAGGGCTCCGCTCAATTTTTAGAGTAGTATCATTGTGGTTATCTTGTTCCGCAATTGATTCTCGCTCTTGCAGTTTGAGCGTAGTATCATTACTGTTGTCTTCATGTTGGTTGTTTTCATCTATAGTGAGGCCATCCTCTTCACTGTCATCTGACGGCGTGTTGGTGCGCAGTGAAGCATCCGACGCCTTTTTGAAAAAGTTTTGGAGACGCGTTTGCGTAAGCGGATCTCGTTTGAAAGAGTTAGCTTTTCTTTTAGTATCTCTGTCCGCTTTGGCAAGTTCTTTTTGATCCGTCTTGCCTTTGTTTTGATCTGTAAAGAGATGCGTCAATTATTACATGATTTATCAGCAAATTATAAATTTGAAAGACAGCCTTATTGAAGAAGTAAAATTAATATCACGGCAGGGATAAATTAATAGCAAGCACATGGTTACCTATTTCCAGCTGCGAGGCTGTAATAAAGCCGCCATATTTAGCCTTGTCCTGCTTCTGAGATTCATATTCTTTGACGAACTCTCCGAGCGTGCGTAGAGGCCGCGGCTCGAACGTCTTCAGCTCCGGATACACTTGGTCTGTACACGCCTTCACTGCCGCTATCTGAAAACATACGTAAGGTAAAATAAAATCATGCCCGTTTAGTTTTGGATAGTAATCAGTAAAAAACTGGCTTTGTAACACATCAATTAGAACCACTATCATGTTTGAATATTTAGGATAACTCTGATTTAGTAATAAAAGGTGTATTCGAAAACTGTGTTAAGCATGTTTTTGGTAAATTTGGAGCAAAGCAAAATATTTAGATACAACATACTTAAAAATTATTACAAGTAACAATGTAGAAATTATTAGGAAAAATAAAGCCACTACACAGTAGAAACTTGTTCAGTTTTGTTGCCTTTTTCCTGTCAACTACACAGTTTCGGTTTTTCCAAACTGTAGGTAGATATGACCCGTAATGCAAATTTGCATTCCCCATCAGGGTGATTCGGTGAATGTGATACTTTACAATTTGCAAATAAATTTATTACATGTAATTATTTGTTCGCCGAACATGTTAGACTGTTAATAACTTTTTAAAGCCTAGTCATGTTTTTGAGTAATTTCATTCGTTTCTAGTTTTTTTTTTTACATTTAATGTTGTATTTCCTATGGGTAAGGACCGGGCCGAGTGGCGTACAAGAAGCCTATGCTCAGCAGTGGGCGATAACAGACTGATGATAATTATGGGTGAAAACGCAGCGCTCTAGTTATACCTATTACCAACTTTATGTACCCTATGTTCTGAAAATAAATGTTTTGAAAAAAAAAACTTTCTGAAGACTTGATAACCTCCTTGTTTTGAAGTCGGTTAATAAGCAACAATGTGTATATGGTACCAATTTGGACATGCCCCTGCGGTAGAGGCTGATGACGGTGCTGCTCCGGAAGGCCTCGTACTCCAGGTGCACGGCGCACTGCTCCACGTCTCCGCGAGACAGCTTCCTGTCGTAGTCCGAGTCCAGCTCCTTGGTGCTGCCCAGGTTGTGGGTGAGGGCCTCTGTGAGCAGAGACAAGTACTGCTCGCGACATGATATGGTCAGACCGTTCACCTGGAAAGAGCAATTTTTTCAATGACACCTTCAATCAATCAATATTGCTTTATTGTACACCAGAAAACCAAAATACAAAACAATTTACGTGAGTAATAAAGCTTTTTATAAAGGAGTCAATAAAGCAGTATGCTAAAATATTCTCGAATACGAAGCGAGTGTGGCGGTTACAGTGTCTGCTTTTCATTCAGATGCACCCTGGTTCGAATCTGGCCCTACACCAATGGTGTAGATTTGCACTCGCTCTGCGGTGAAGGAAAAACATCGTGAGGAAACCGACATGTTTGAGGACCACCATATCCGAGGACATTGTGTCTTCCGTGGAAGGACTTGGGCGCCCACTACGATGTATATGCCGGAGAGAACTCCCCTAACGAATTAACTCTGCGGAGGAGTCACGATCCTCAGTTATGAGGAAATACAACTCGAGAGAGAGAAAATATTCTCACTTTATTAGCCGTGCTTTCAGCGGCTTTACACCGCGAGAACTGCGCCGACTCGGCGTCGTTTCCCTTCTTTTCTTCCACTCGTTTCTTCCTGCTGGCGAACTCCTTCATGATGAGTGATTTGGTCTCCTCCGCCACGCGCCGCCGGGTGTCCTCTGAGTCCGAGCCGTCGCTCTCGTCTCGACCGTAGGATTCTGCTTCTCTGTTCATGAATGACAATTGAAATTAAAATTAGTAGTTATATGGCTTTGAGACTCAATTGTATCATGTACTAGCTGTGCCTGCGACTTCGTCCGCGTGGCTGGTTATTTTGGGCATCATATTTATTTTTGCAAACAACCTCTTCAGTTTTTGTAAATTATAGCTGTTACCAACGACTTGAACCGTTTTAACAGCGCACGCAACGGAAGCCCTTAAAGATGCATGATTTTCCCCGTTTTTTTTCACACTTTCCATTGTTTCTTCGCTCCTATTAGTTGCAGGGTGATGTTATAGATACTCGATAAATTGTCTATTCAACACAAAAAGAATTTTTCAATTCGAGGTCGGAAGGATATGTTGCAAATGTTGTTGTCTCATCTACTAACTAGTACATAAATATCTATCAGTATTAAAGATATACTACAAATAATTGACGTGTAAACTTTATACTTTACCAATAAATGAGTTATGAGTTACTTACTTCCTCTGTCCATATCGTCCCTCCCCGTAGAGATCAGAAGGGTCCTCGGTGACCACGAGCCCTCCCCCTTGCAGTCTCGCGCTCATGGCTCGCCGCGAGTGCTGTTCCAGGGCACGTCGGACCGCTCGTTCGTCTGTGCACACGTCGCAGCGACCCACGCACCGAGGGGACTCCTCGCCGAAGAAGTCTGCGAATGTTTTGTGGCGACATCTGTAACAGGAAAAATGGAATTGAGACTACTTTTCTTTTAGTATATGCAATAGAAATAACCATACAGGGTAAAGGTATGTATCTACACTAATGTTGTAACATTCTACTTATGTTTCCAATACTTGACTTATAATTACCACTGTTATAGCACAGACAACAAAACACTCAATTTAAGCAATTTCACATGATGTTATAATATCCACATCGATATCGTAATAGCTCATTATAACATCGAAAAAGCGTGACCAACCTGATTGCAGGGCCAATCAGGTTGGTCGCGCTGCACTCTCGTTGGTTAGATTTTAATGGCGGCAAAATCACTGTGACAATACACGTACGCGTGAATTTAATTTAATAAATTATCAATGCATTAGTGAAGATAAAGTAGTGTATGCAACTGCATATAACACGGGTATTAAAACACTCGTTACTATTATGAATGAATGAACTCACACTCGTGTTTTAATACCCTTCATTATATCACAGTTGCATAAACTACTATTCGCGGCTAGTATTTACTTAATAATCACTTCTAGTTGTATTTATAAGCATTTTTTCGTAGCTTAAACATGTGCAATATTGATTGCATTTATATTTAATAATAGAAAACTTCTGATGTAATAGAATAATATTCAAAGTTCTAACTGTAATCTAACCCAATATCATTAATTGTTTTGTCGCGATATTCAATAGCAACAAATGAGAAAACTCTTTAAAAAAACCACTTCCAACTAGCCAATTAGGTATTCCAAATCAATCGTGAAAAGTGTAACTCTTACGAAACCATACATTACCTGACTTCCTCACAGTATTTGACCATGATCTCGAAGCTCTTGTACGCATTCTTCCCGCGCTGTTTCTGCTCGGGCGTCTTGGAGCGCGCTATCTCGGACTTGAGCAGGAAGTCGACGGCGTTGCGCTCGCTGCGGCAGTAGTAGATGCGGCAGTACGCTGACTTGCCGTCTCGGCCCGCGCGACCGGATTCCTGGAAACAAAATATTTTTTTACTGTAACACACGACATTGAAGAAAAAATAATAGAGGATAAAAATAAACAAGTTATTTAGTGCCACAAGCGGCCTTTTTGCTAAAAGCGATCTCTACCAGGCTACCAAAACATTGAACGGGGAAGAATAGTGACCTATGCAGACGATACCGTCTTACTGTTTGACTCAAAAAACTGGCAAGAAGCCGAAGAATTTGCAAACAAAGGACTTCTGAAGGTTTCGAAATGGTTAAGACTAAATCTTCTTTCTATCAATATATCCAAAACAAAATACATGTGTTTCACTATAAATGCGTCAACCCAACCAAAGCGAGAACTATCAATTAAGATACATAAATCAACATGTAACGTCGACATTCAGTGTAATTGTGAAAAACTCATACAGACACATGATATCAGATACTTGGGTATTACACTAGACAGTAATCTTAAATGGACAGCTCAAATAAAGAAGCTATCAGCACGCGTCAAAAAACTAATCAGTGTTTTCAATCAACTACGTCATATTATGGAATACACTGCACTCAAAAAGATATATTATGCCCTCGCACAGTCCATACTCACGTACTGTATTACTGCTTGGGGAGCTGCTGCCAAAACACATTTGGAAACGGTCGAAATTTCCCAACGCGCTTTACTAAAAGTTATGACTTTTAAACGAAAAAGATTCTCCACGACCTCACTGTATCAAGAATGTGCCTTACTGACAGTACGACAACTGTTTATAAAAGCCGTCATCACTAGGCAGCATCTCCTGATAGACAACGAACGCCGGGAAATAGTCCAGAAAAAGAGAAGAAAGGACAAAGTCATGGCGATTGAATCGACAAGAACAAACTTTGGTAGACTATGTGCTAGCAAATTAGGCCCAGACCTATACAATAAATTGTGCAAAGACATAGGCAATTAGGCAGCTCTGTCAACTCACGAATGCACAAGAAAAACCGTAGAATACCTACTTACTCTGAACTACAACAAAACAGAAGAGCTACTGAATGTAATAAAATGAAATTACCCACTAACAAGTGATACCTAGATCAAATTAATGAATAGTAAGTTTTTTTTTATTTATTTATTTCCTTTTTTGACAATGTCTTATAATATATATACTGTAGTATGTAGTTTTCTTAACAAAGTTGAATATAAGTTTGCGTACCTAAATGGACGTAGATGGAGTATCCATCTACTTATGATGTTATTACGTACACTCAGCTTACATAGCTCAACTACAGGTACAAAGGAATCGGTTAATGAAACTAAATGCACACACACACTCACACACACACACACACAATATTAAAAATCACACAATCATCAAACACTCATCAAGGCAAACATATGAACTACACACAATACCTACTCACCCACAGTCAGATCACAACTTTTAACACACACACACCACATAGTACCGTGTTCTCAGCCGCATTAAATATGCTAGTATCTAGCAATAGGCTGAAAATTTGCTTAGTTTTTAAAATTTACACTGACGGTCAGTAAATCAGATAATCCATGTACATTCTACGGATTTGTTACCTCAATGCTGGTATCACTGACCAAAAGTTTGTTTGCAATTAGTTAATAATTAGCAATACATACATATTTTTGTAATCTTTTTATTTATATTTAGGACAGTATAATTATGTTATAAAATCGTAAAATCAGTGTAAATATAGGCAAAGAAGCCTGCTGCGGCGGGAGGTACTGCAGTCTTGCAATTCAGGACCCTTGAGGTACCTTGTACAAGACTCAGTTAACCATACCAACGTATGACACCGACGTAATTTATGTAAATTTTTATTACTCAAAGCTGTACCTACAACACTGTATTTTATGCACAATAAACAAAAAATATTATTATTATATTATATATTATTGCTACTGTCTTCTTTGTCAAACATGTCAGTTTCCTCGTGATGTTTTCCTTCACCGCTAAGCGAGTGCAAATCCACACACAACTTGAAAATACAAGCCATTGGCGTAGGGCCGGATTCACACCATGGTGCGTTTGGATGAAAAGCAAACACTGGAACCGCTGAGCCACACTCGCTTAGAAACACAAGACAACCAATTACCAAAACCCTGTATGTACAATATAATATCCACCACACATACCTGATAGTAAGCGGCCACGTTCTGCGCCAGGCCCCAGTGCGCGACGGCCCGCACGCTCGCCTTGTCCACGCCCATCCCGAACGACACGGTCGCGCACACGCACGGACACTCGCCGCGTTGCCACTGCTCCTGTACTGATATACGCTCCGAGGTTTTCAGACCTGAAACAGGAATTAATACTCAGCAACAGAGTGGTTCGTAACTGGAACAGGTTGCCAAAAGAGGTGGTCAGTGCAGCATCTGTAAACAACTATAAGAACCGGCTTGATGACTGGTTACAGAAATACTTAATAAATGATACTGAAAATTGCCTCACAGAAATTATTCGTTGGCTAGATATAAATAAACTCAAAATCAATCTTAACAAAACTAAACTTATTAATTTTCAGACATTATAGAGTACAAAAAATAACATTACCGTAAAATATGGAGATCACATTTTAGAACAAGTAGATTATACAAAATTTTTAGGGATTAATATTGATGCACACTTAAGGTGGGAGAATCATATCAATATGATAATGAATAGGTTGCACAGTTTTTCTTTTGCACTTAGGAGGTTGCGACGGTGTGCTCCTATAAATACTGTCCTATCAGTATATCACACCTATGTGGTATCAGTGATTCGGTATGGTATCATAGCATGAGGGAATGCAAGCGCTGTGGTGTTTTTATAGCACAGAAAAAATGTGTCAGGACCATGTTCCTAATGAAATGGGCTGAATCTTGCCAACCTATTTTCAAGTCTCGTTGTCTCTTAACTGTTCCGTGTATATACATTCTTGAAATTGCTAAATTCATACGGACTAATTGAAATGAAATTTGTTTATTTTGCATTATACTTATTGCATAACATTGTATGAAAATCCAACGGTATCCGAACTAGTTTATAACTGTGTTTCGGTTGCCGATGGCTTCTCCCCGTTTGGCTTAACATAAAAATAAGTAATTAATTCTAGTAACTTAATTAAATTAAACAGAGTATTAAAAATTATTTTGGATTAGAAGTTACAATTTTGAAAAACAAATTCATCTCTGTTCCCTGTCTATTCTAGCCTGAGCAATCGTTTTGTCACTCAGGAGAAACTTAAAATGCCGGTGCCTTCGTTAGAGTTTTTTCGAAAAAACTGCATTTACATGGCGCCTCTCATTTACAATTCCATTCCTAATCATTTACTAGAATTACCCAACCGCAAATTTTACTCTGAGTTGAAAAAGTGGTTGAGAGTTTTTATACAGTAAAGGAGTTTCTGGACAAAACAGCTTGTAGATTTCATGTTTACCACGAAAAATAATAAAATTATAAGAAATAATAGTATATTTAATGAATTTTAATCAAGTACCTTCTATATGAATTAAAGAAAAAAATATTATATTTGCATACCTTATGTAAGGTTGTAATGGTGAAACTTTATATTAATTAAGATCTACTACCCATTTTACATGCGAATAAATGACATCTGAATCTGAATCAGAAAACCAAAAAATCTCTTGTAAACTTGTGATTGTTGCACCAGTGGACTGTATAAATTTAAACTTTGTGTGGACTATATAAAACAATTTTGACACAGTGTCATATGGGCAAATCAGCAATTTAATGCTCGCCCATTATTCAAATAAATAAATAATATCAATTTAATCTTGTTAAATTGTAGGTCCCGGCTGTTTGTCTAGTACGGCAGTCATTGGGCCATGTCAGAGGCTCTAAGGGCTCTTGATAAACTCTCGACACCAGAGTTGGCCACTCTCATTCGATAAGAAGAAGAATTTTCCATCATCTCTCTGGCTATTTTTTAATAATCCCGGGTTTGTTGTTACTCTGGTGAAATTTGTTGTAAAATTGTTTGTAAAGAAGATATTCATATTGCAAGCAGATTGTTGGTACAGAATCATACTCTATGTTTATTGTTGTAGTAAAATTAGTTACATATGAAATACCTCCATGATATGCCATTGATTTCAATCCTCTCTTAGTTAGCATACTAGCTAACTCTTCTGTATTCTCTCGGGTCCTGCAATATACAATAACAGCATTCTTGTCCTTCTGTAAGAAAGTATTTAAATTTGTTACAAGATTTATGTCAGTAAGTATATCAATTTCTTTTTACTAGTCAATTATTATTCAGCTTGCTTACACAGATTTCATAGGTACATGAAAATTGTACCTACATATATACAGCTTTCACTATCTTCCTAACATAGTATTTTTTTATAACAACATGTAGGTATAAATATGCATATTAAGTTATGAAATATACTTACTGGCTTGGCAGGATCTTCCTCTGCTAAACTTTTCTTTAGGAAATCAGTAAGATGACCTATTTCATCTTCAATACAATTTTGGTAAATAACATCATAAAATAAGTTCCTTCTAAAGCTTGGAGTTTTGAACTGAGCTACAGGGTTCAAAAGCTTTAGATTTGTAAGAATATCTTTAACCACTTCGGAACTGGCCGTAGCTGTAAGAGCTACCCAAGGCACCTCTTTGTGTTTCTCTCTCAAGTCGCCAAGTTTCAAGTAATCCGGCCTGAAGTCATGTCCCCACTCACTAACACAATGAGCCTCATCTACCACCACATAAGATACTTTCTTGAACTTGACTAGATGTTCCATTAAATTCTTAAATGTAGCTGTGGCTGCTTGCTCCGGAGTAATGTACAGGAACTTTGTACTTGGCCTCATATTCTGGAGGTCATTAATAACTCTTTCTCTGTCTTTTCCTGTTATTTTGGAGTTGATGGATTCGGCTGGGATCTTTAGCTTGGCCAAATGGTCGATCTGATCCTTGATGAGTGCCAGCAGGGGTGAGAATACAATAGCCACCTTGTTGTCCTGCAACATGGCGGGCAGCTGGAAGCACAGGGACTTGCCCGAGCCCGTGGGCATGGACACAAACACATCATGGACACCTGCAGACAATTAATCAATGAGTGACCTCTCTATTTTTACATTAATGTATGGATAAATACATAAAATTTTGAAAAAAATTAGACAGTCTAGCCCTTTGCTAGACACAAGTTCCAATGGCAGTTTTTGTTTAAGATCTTGCTATAAATCTATGTATCCCATCCTTACCCTTTGACTTGACCCCATCACTATAAATGTCAAAAATGACATTAATCACAAAAATAGCGCGCAAAAGCCGGCCCAGTTCTATCCACTATGTCAATCCCTAAATCACCGACACTCGACACGTTATGCCAAAATAAAAAGCTCACAAAATATTTGTTCCAATTGATATGCATTCGTTGTGTATAAGTGGCATTCGATAAATCTTACATATTTGAAAAGCTAAATGGAAGCATATATTATAAACGCTTTATATACATACCTCTAGTGATAGCTCTTACAGCGCGCTCTTGAAGTTCACTTTTGAACTTTCGATGTCCAAAACATTGCAGTAGTTTCTCCGTTACGTTATCCATCACGGACTATTGCGTCGGAATATCATTGCAGGTTTGACACTTTCAATTTATTACCACACACACTAACACTTATATTCGTAAATTATTCAATTTGATTGTAAAATTATCTTAAAAATACGGAAATATGTTTACTAGAATTTGGTTTATTTCTGCAGCTGCACTATTTATTTTGACGTTTGTAGTGATGGGCTAAAATTTTATATCGATTATCTTAAATTAAAAATAGTTCGATTAAAAGACAGTCATTACGGAATATGTGATAGATATTTTAGTAGATTTATCGTGAAGTTATGGTTCTATATCTAATTGTTTTGGCAGGTGGATAACAAAACTATGTACTAATATATTAAAAAATCTATATTTACGGTAATAATCGATTGTTTAACATGTGCTCGATTGTAGTGATGTCGTAGTATTTATTGATCGACTCTATTTTCATATTTGACATTTAGTTGTTATTGGTCGTTTAGTAATTCGCACAAACGCGGGAATATTTGAATGGAATTCGTCTGATATTTCATTGTATTATGCGTGCCTGACTTCGGTGCCTGATAATAAATTAGAGAAAGAGAGGGATGAAATGAAAATCCTTGATAAATTATAATTATACGATGCTTTGCTGTGGGAATTCAAAATAATTTCGACTATGTTATCAATTTCAGATATCGTCAAAATGAGTAAGCGTAAGAATCCTGCAGCGGACGACAATCTCAATGCCGATTTTTGCGATTTTCTCATAGAATTAGCAGAGTATGAGAAGAATGTTAGCCGGAACATTCACAAGTACAATGCTTACCGTAAAGCAGCTAGCGTGTTAGCGGCTCACCCGTCGAGGATCAAATCTGGAGATGAAGCTAAAAAGTTAAATGGTATCGGAGATAAGATTTCTAAGAAAATCGACGAGTTCCTTCATACTGGTAAACTTCGGAAGCTTGAAAATATTCAACAAGATGAAGAGGTTCAAGCTATCAGCTTACTTACGCGAGTATCTGGGATTGGACCTGTGAAGGCAGCTGAATTTGTGAGGGTGGGGATCAAAACAATCGACGATCTAAGGAAGAATATTGATAAACTCACTCACCATCAACAGATTGGATTAAAGTGAGTGTAACATACTCAAACCAATTTAATAAAAATGATATACCTACTAACATGCATACTTTCTTTTTTGCTATTTAGGAAAAAATTGAGATGATGAGAAAATTTTAAAAAAATATTTCTCTTTCTCTCTCTCTTATTTATTATTATTAAGTATTTGTCTTATTTCCTCATGACTGAGGGTCGTGACAACCCCGCAGAATGAATTCATTAGGGGAGTTTTCTTGGATTTCTTTCTTCTTTTTTCTTAAAAAAATATAGAATATCATTGCCTACCTATAATTTATTCTATATTCCTGTTTTTTTATAAACATTACAATAAATACTTTTAAATGGGCTTTTTGTTTCGTATTACAGATATTTCGAAGACTTTGAGAAAAAGATTCCAAGGACAGAGATTGAAGAAATCGAGACAATGCTAAAGGACTTAATTAATGAGCTAGATCCACAGTTTACTTTGACTATTTGTGGGAGCTACAGGTAAATCACTACTAACACTATACAAATACTGGTTTTAACGTATCTATCATTTACCATTTAGGTACCTAAAAGGTGTCTTTGAGTGCATCAATGCTAACAACTGTTTTATACCTCTTGTAAATTCGCGAGAAAAATCAACTGTCGGACAAGCTTTCTGACGAAGCGAATTTTTAATGATGAATTTCCGATGGTCTTAAATTACTAGTATTAAATTAATTATTATTATTTAATTATTTTAAAGTCTGATAATTATTTAAGTACTTAGTTAGGTATTGGTGTATAAAGACAACCTCACAAATTTGCGAAAGCTATCAATGACCTTACATACAATTATAAAAAGATTTGCATTTATATATTTGTTTCAGGCGAGGTAAACAACAAAGCGGTGATATAGACGCGCTGGTCACCCATCCATCTTTGAAGTTAACTACAGACAAAAAGAAGCAGGAACATAAAATAATGCTCCAGAATCTAGTCGACGCACTGAAGGGGCTTGTCACCGATGTTATATCTATTGGAGATACAAAGTTTATGGTAATAACAAACATAAAAAAATATATAGATATAGGACTATATGGCGCTGTATATTTGACACAGAAACATTTAGCCTCATACTAAATGAACAATAAAATACAAACATTTAATTCAAATCATTCATACTGAAGCTACCTGTCATACGAAAAATGGCCAGTAGTAGATAGGTTTTTCAAAGAGACCTAACACCTGACTATAAAGTGTAAAAAAGTAGCTTAGCTTGGCTTAGCTTCCATTATTGGCTACATTAAAACTACACTGCGATTAAATCGTTTCAAACAGGCAGGCCGCAAAGTTTTACTATTTAATAAATCCGTTATGTAAACAGTCTACTTCTATTCATCACAATTCACCTGTTTCTCTACATAGTGTTTGTTTGTTTACCTAGATGGCGCTGACCACATCGTTCCAGAATTCTTATTTCAAATTATTTTTTATTGTTCAGGGTGTGTGTCGTCTCTGCAGCTCGCTCCCCGCCCGTCGTCTTGACATCCGCCTGCTCCCGCGCGAGCAGTACCACTGCGCCGTGCTCTATTTCACCGGAAGTGACGTGTTCAACAAGACTATGCGTGCGCACGCGCTGGAAATGGGATTCACGCTTAACGAGTACGCGCTCAGACCTGTGGGAGTTACTGGTAGGTTTTTTGCATGGTATAGGTGCGCTCGACGACAACTTGCCTGATGTTAAGCAGGTTCAAGGGTAATTTGATAGAACCCGCTTCATCCTTTTCGCACAAATAAAGGAATATAATATTGTTCTAAACGGATGGAATCATTTTGACCGGCATTCACGAAAAACCACGTTTTATATCATACTAATTATTATTTACTTACACAAAATTTACCAATAGCATGTTTATTTTGGTTGTTACTTATGGATTTCTACAGATTGATGATTCACTGAAAGTACATATTTCTAAATGAATATATACAATTGTATTTATAGCATATCAGAAAAAAAAAACTTTTTCATTTTATTTATTTAATTGCAATACAATTTTTATTGGTTTCAGGAGTTCCTGGCGAAGCAGTGCCGATAACTTCTGAAGAAGATATATTCGACTATATAGATTACCCATACAAAACGCCAGAAGAAAGAAATATGTAATACATAATTTATCTGACTTATCTTTTTTAATCTTCTCATAGCATTAGATATTCGGATTTAAATGAAAACAAAAACTATTATAAATTTGCTTTTATTAAAAATAAAGATATGACAATTATAATGATACATTGATGTCTAATTTTCATTCATATCACAATCTTACTAACAAACACTAGCATAGAACATACAACATACAAAATCACATCAGCTAACAATTTGGTTTAATCTACGGACTATAGAAAATCATAAAATATACGAGTCTTACAAAACACTCACAGCATGTGTTTATCGTTCAAATATTTAAATTCAAGTCATACATATAATCGATGTACATGTAATTATTTATCGAATATAAAATAATCTTTGCATCAATTTATTATCGTCGCCTCAAGTGGTAACTTAGTATATGCTAAGAATCAATATTTGCACAAAACTTACATAAATTAATTGATTTTAATAGAACAAAAGACGACGTCAAACAGTTTGCGCATATTTTTACATAATTCTTCGTGGGATAGTAATCCAACGTAGTATAAAGCATACAGTAGGAAGGTTATTTCTATTAGAAAACGTAGGTTTTATACTAAAAATCACTGGTTACGCAAACAGTTAGAGATCTCATCTTTAAAAAAAACTACAACAATGCATATTTAATTAAAAACTCGTATACATAATAATGTTTCATTCATACAATAAAATGTTGAATATCACAAAACAAAATCAATTAAAACATATAAGAGCAATAAATGTTCATAATAGTATTTTATAAGAACTAGCGGCAATCATAATCATAACATTTATTAATTATTAATACAAAAATATATTACATACTCCGAAAGTTACCTTTCAGATTTTGAACAGTTAAGTATTGTGTAAACCGAGTATTCCTACGCATTACAGACAGCAAATAAGTTTTTGAGAAATTTTAGAGAAAATTGAAGGCAGTATAAGCGGTGCCTCGCGGTTTTACCTGCGTCAATCCGGCCTTAAAGTATTACCTATAGTATAGTATAGTATTTGTTAATACGGGCTCTATCTCCATACCAAATTTCATTAAAATCTGTTCAACCGTTAAGCAGAAAAAGAAGTAGCATACAAACACAAACTTTCACCTTAATGATATTATAGTAGGAAGGATATTTGCTTACACAGTACTTACACATCCAAAGCACTTCAATATTACGAGCCTTGGTGACTAACTCGACTAGAAGCGTCAAATTCACAATCGTTTTTCAGTCTAATTAACATGCATTCTTCACCTCTTTATTACCATAAATTAATAAAACATTTCGTATGTATTTTGGGTGTTGATTGAGTTGCTGGAAATAGGCCGAATGGCTGAAGCGCCCGTAGCTCAGCTAGCGAAGACAATCGCATGCGATGACCAATGTTAAGCAAAGGTCGACGCGGTCAGTACGAGGATGGGTGACCGAAAAGTGGCATTCCATTTTGAGCGCTTCCGGATGACACGTTAAATTGCATGACCCGGCTGTTTGTCTAGTATGGCAGTCGTTAAGCCATGTCAGAGGCCCTTAGTGCTTGATAAACTCTCGACACCAGAGTTGGCCACTCTCATTCGATAAGAAGAAGTAAAAATACTATATATAAGACAGGGTACTTTTATTTGAGTAGTATTTAATTATGATAGTTCAATTCTTTATACGCTTCAATTGCTAATTATCACATTTCAATGTTGCTCATGAATAACTCGGAAGCGTTATATGTCCATTGTCCACTCACTCTTTCATAAATAACTTTATTATTGAATGAATCTAATATCGATCCATCGAATGAATTAAATTGAATCAAAGTAATATTCTACATATATCTTTTAGTTCCAATAAATAGTTTAATACGTTTCAATGCAAAGAAATCACATACATAATCGGCAGCTTTTTGAAGCGCCCGTAGCTCTGCTGTACTAATGTTAAGGAACTCTCGATGCGGTCAGTTCTTGGCTGAGAGAACAAAGAGTGGCACTCCATTTGGGCGCTTCCGTGGGTTGGACGACACTATAAATAGTAAGTCTTGGCTGCTTGTCATATGAATGGCACCGCAGTCGTTAAGCCATGTTAGGCTTTAAGGGTCTTAGGGCGGTTTGAAAATTCGGACACCGGAGTCGGCCATACGAACTTACGTAATCCTTTTGTTAATGAAAGTGTTTCAATGTAATATGACTTACTTGTAGAATCACGTCACTCTTACACAGGCGCCTGTGAAGACTTTCCATTCATGAATACTGTACCTTGTTTGAACTTCACTAAAGTAAAGGAAGTTTCCTCCGTTCAACATTACAGCGCGTGCGCATTTCAACAAGGCAGTCGATCGTCTGAATTATGTATAACACAGAATAAAACGGTGGAATCGCGGAACTTCCGGGCATTATTTTTGTTCATCTAGCATAGAATCTCATCATCTAGCATAGAATCTCATCATCTAGCATAGAATCTCATCATCTAGCATGGAATCTCATCATCTAGCATAGAATCTCATCATCTAGCATGGAATCTCATCATCTAGCATAGAATCTCATCATCTAGCAATGGAAAAGTAAAATTAGGGGCCACACATTAAATTATACAAGTGAGAGTCATGGTCCGCGAGCGCATCATCGGGCGCTCTCAGCTCGACGGCGCGGCCTTGCTGCAGTACTAGTGCGCGCGCGCACTCCAACACGCCGGCCGAGCGGTGTGCTATGAAGAGGACAGTGGACCCTCCGAACGCAGAGTGAAGGGTTGTGAGGATCTCTCGCTCTGCCTCCGCGTCGAGGTTCGCTGTAGCCTCGTCTATAAGTACGATCTGAAATAAAAACAGACGTAAGACAACAGCCATCAGTAGGCCCAGACTTGACAAATACGATAGAAACAACAACTATAATTTCCTTTTCATTATAAATCGTTTTCATTTTCAGCAATTTTACTAAGATTTACAGCTAAAGTTTATTAATGAGCCTCATTCATTTTACTTGCGTCTTTGGCGATAAGTTTTCTTAAGTAAGTAAGGTTTCATCATTATTTAAATAAATAATTAAAAATACCGGGCGTTTCACACAGCGCCATCTAGCGCTACATTAAGCCAATTGGAGAAATAGAGAGCGAGAGAGAGGGGGATAGAAAGAGAGAGAGAGATAGAAAGAGCAAATTCTCGATACATTGAGAATCAACTGACCTTGGGCCTCTGCAGCACAGCCCTGGCGGCGCACAGCAGCTGCGCGTGCCCCCGCGCCAGGTCCCGCGCGGGCGCGGCGAGCCCCCCGCGCGCCTCGGCCACGCCGCGCGCCCCGCACGCCTCCAGTGCGCGCCACACCTCCGCCTCCGAGTACTGCCGGAGCGGGTCTACGTTCTCGCGGATGCTGCCCGAGAAGATGAAGGGCTCTTGGGGGATTACTCCGATGCGTGATCTGCAATGTAAAAATTTTTATGTAACACTTACAAAAAGATAAATAGAGACACAAAATAATAGTACACACAAAAGCTCGAGCTAATATTCTCAGAGAGAAGTATTAGTTTAAAAATAAGAGACGACTGGATTTTCCTGTGCATTTAACTAAGGATATACCAAAGAAATGAACTGGTTATGATGAAATGTAAACTGTTCCCTACGCACCTATTACAATCTCTAGTAAGTTGAAAAATTATTACAATCGAATCGGAGCAATTGAAGTAAACTGTTAAAATAGCTTTTTAAGTAGTTGATAATTTTATTAAATTAAATTATATAGTAACAATTCATACAATTTCTGGGTGACACAATACAAATAAAATTAATCATTATACAAACCTGAGTGCGTGCAGGTGCACGTGGCCGACGTCCACCCCGTCCACGCGCACGTGTCCGCCGGCAAGCGGCACCAGGCGCAGCACGGCCTGCACGAGCGAGCTCTTCCCCGCGCCGGTGCGCCCCACCACGGCGAGCTTCTCCCCCGGCCAGCACGAGAACGTCACGCCGCTCAGCGCCATGCTGCTGTTTGCTCGCCCGCTGGCAACAAACATAATGTTTAATCAATAATCAATTACAAAAAAGCTTGAGAAACTCGCTACCAAATCTCTTGAGTCGTATTTCCTTATGACTAAGGGTCGTGACTACCCCACCGAATTAATTCGTAAGGGGAGTTCTCTTGGGCAGATACATCGAGGTATCAGCTACCAAATAGATAGTAATAAAATACGCAAACTTATTTGGAAATCTGCAAATTTATTCTCAACCGGCAGGATTATATTAGAACCTCCATTATTCTGAAAACGCAATGATGCCTTAACCATTCCTCCAGGCTCAAATATCCATTAATAAAACATTAATAGATACATAAGAATAACTACAAAAATAAGAAAAATAAACAAATAGTTATTGAAGGGAAACCTAATATGTCACTATCTACAAGTTTTCTATTTTACTATAATTTATTTACCTGTACTTCATATACACGTTGTCAAATTCTATAACTCCCTGCGAGGGCCACCCGTACGGCGGTGGATCGCCCTCTACTTTTTCACACTCAACCTGGAAATAACAAAAAATACATAATGTGAGATTCGTGACGCCTATAAGATAAAAAAAAACTAACAATATTCTGCTTCCGTCAACCAACAACAAAACATATATCAGCAAATAAGAGACCATCCTTAATCATGTCTGTTATGACTTACCTAACATTTTTTTTAATTTGTTAAAAAATTTAACCAGAAATTATTTAAGAACGGATTAGTTAACAATTTGCTTTTTGTTTCGTTTTCTAGCGAAATTAGTGAGTAAGTAACTTTGTATGACAGTGGCCAACTCTGGTGTCGAGAGTTTATCAAGCCACCCTAAGACCCTTTGACATGGCTTAACGACTGCCGTACTAGACCAACAGCCGGGTCACACAATTTACGTGTCATCCGATTCACGGAAGCGCCCAAAATGGAATGCCACTTTTCGGTCACCCATCCAAGTATTTTCATCAACCTTCGTTTAACATTGGTAATCGCATGGGATTTTCTTCGCTAACTAAGCTACGGGCACTTTTCTCTTTTAAAAACATTATTATGATAACTAGTGGGTGCACGCGGCTTCGCTCTCATTAAGAAGTAAAACTTGTATTCCCTATTTCACCCCTTTCAAAGTGGCATTTCCAAAAATCCTTTCTCAGCGGATGCCTACGTCATAACATCTACCTGCATGCCAAATTTCAGCCCGATCCGTCCATTGGTTTGGGCTGTGCGATGACTATATCACGACACTATATCAGTCTGTCAGTCACCTTTAATATATATAGATTAATTACCTGTGTAATATACTCGCCCACTCGTTCGACGGCGATCATCTCCCGCTCTGTCTCCGTGAACGCGTTGAGCACGTTGCCCAGCATGGACGTCATGGAGAGCGCGTACGATATCGCCAGACCCACCAGACCTGGGGGAGGGGAACTAATGGAGCGATATCGGTGGTAACACTGGTTAAAACCATAATAGTATATTATGCAACTAGTGAATAAAGGACGGATTTAAAGCGAGGGCCGTAGAAGAGTCACGAGCAAGTGAAGGATTCTAAGGATTCTAATGATTTCAGAATTCTAACAGTTGAATCCTGAACGACGCGAGTGATTCATGTCTCTTTATAACGTACCAATTGTAACCAATTTTTGTAACCTTTGACCTTGAAAATTTTTTTTTCCACACTTCGGATTGATGGGGATTTTTGACAAATTGTGTATGATAGGGCTCCCAACATTCATGCCAATTTTCAGCCAGGTGCGAATTAATGTAACCTTACCACTATTTTTGGTGCTAATTTGACCGGACTATAACACTAAACTTTGTGTCCGTACATTTCACAGTAAGTATTTGAAATGGCGCCAATTCACTATTTTTTTTTTCTATAAAGGCAGCAAAGAACACAAAACAGTTTTTAATCTAATGCCAAACTCCTTGTCGCAAATATCGACCAATCAAATCTCGAGAATTTATTTGCACCAAAGAGTTTTGAATTTCGAATCTTAGCGCAAGGAGTTTGTGTAAGCATTGAAATAGATTTTTGTGTTCCGAATTCAAACATCAAAATAGCGAATAAAAACAAAACAGTGAATAAAGTAAGCTTTTCAAAGTAGGTATGGTATAATAGTAGTTTATGCAACTGTCATATAATGAAGGATATTAAAACACGAGTGTGAGTTTATGAAACGAGCATAGCGAGTTTCATAATAGTAACGAGTGTTTTAATACCCGTGTTATATGCAGTTGCATACACTACTTTATCTTCACTAATGCAATTAATCAAACAACAAAAGTAAAAGCTGACAATAGTTAATTTTTCATATAATTTTCTAGATTTTTCTGGCAAAAGATTGTGAGTTACTTTTGTTGCCAATTCTAGAATATCCGGAGGCGTACAAATATCATCGTCGCTATCCATTTTTAACTTTTAATTTGTATTTAAAAAACCAAACACATTGCGAAACATTAAATTCACGCGTACGTGTATTGTCACTGTGATTTTGCCGCCATTAAAATCTAACCAACGAGAGTGCAGCGCGACCAACCTGATTGGCCCTGCAATCAGGTTGGTCACGCTTTTCCGGTGTTATAATGAGCTATTACGATATCGCTGTGGATATTATAACATCATGTGAAATTGCTTAAATTGAGTGTTTTGTTGTCTGTGCTATAACAGTAGTAATTATAAGTCAAGTATTGGAAACATAAGTAGAATGTTACAACATTAGTGTAGATAAAAATACTAACTGGATACATTTACTCTTGTAAAATAGAGTTTCTAGATTTTGAGCATAATTGCATTGCATGGGAATCGATCTGTAAGTAAAAGTTTCTGTGATTTAGGAATTTCGATTCGTTTCAAAAGACCAGTGACCAGCTAAAGTGGCGTTGAACATCGTATTTTGATATTTGCGTTCTTTTAACTGAATGTAGTCTCGCACGAAGCCTAAAAACTGTCATTGTCAATTTGGGTTGACAGTGACGACTGACAGGTGATCTGTCACTGTACTTTTAGTTTCCAGGGCCAGCCACTGTGAGCATGCAGCGCCACCTAGCGTAGTGTACCTGGGTCTGTGACGTGCACTGCGCGCTGCAGCACGGCTGTGTGCGCTGCAGCTGCCACGGCGGCTGCGGCGGTGGCCTGCAGTCTCAGGGCCAGTCAATATGAGCATGCAGCGCCACCTAGCGTAGTGTACCTGGGTCTGCGACGTGCACTGCGCGCTGCAGCACGGCTGTGAGCGCTGCAGCTGCCACGGCGGCTGCGGCGGTGGCCTGCAGTCTCAGGGCCAGTCAATGTGAGCATGCAGCGCCACCTAGCGTAGTGTACCTGGGTCTGCGACGTGCACTGCGCGCTGCAGCACGGCTGTGAGCGCTGCAGCTGCCACGGCGGCTGCGGCGGTGGCCTGCAGTCTTAGGGCCAGCCACTGTGAACATGCAGCGCCACCTAGCGCCGCTCGCTGCCACGCCTCTACCAGCTCGTCACCGCGCGCGCCCCATTTAGAACTTGCCCCCATCGCACGGATCACGCTAAGACCTGTAAGAATGAACAAAGAATTGAAACGTTGTCTGTTCGTGTAGACTCATGTTTGCCGCGTTATGTTCAAACAGCTGACAATCGAAATCTAGTAACGAAAATAGATCGATTTATAAACTAGAACTCTTTGTATTTGTCATGCCTCCTTGGTTGTTAACAAACCAATGAGCCACACAGCGGCGCCACGCCCGCCAGCAGCCACAGCCGCCCGTACATTGTAATACATACCTTCGAGCGTGTCATTGAAGTGCGTGTAGACAGGCGACAGCGTGACGCTCTGCAGCCGTTTGAGTTGTCGGGAGGCGGCGCGGTACTGGCGCTGCAGGCGGTAGTACACCCACGCCAGCGGCACCACGCCCACCAGCAGCCACGGCAGCCCGTATATTGTCACTACCATCGCTCCTGGAACATAATTGTTGTTAAATTTAACTGTCAGGCATTTCACCACCACCTCAAATGACATTCTAAAGTAACAGTGTGGTATAATGTGGAGCATATCAGTACCGGAATCAATATGTGTATATGGAGCAAAAATACTCACAATTTGCATGTTATGTAAAAAATATGTACAAAAAAAAAACGTTTATTTGGCCAATAAACAGTATATTTATATTGATTTTAAGATAATACATTGTTGAACTTACTTAAGAAAATTAGTAACAGTACATGGTAAGAACGTAGCGGAACACGCTAAGTTTGAGAACCGAGAAGATCTGAATTGTGCTGCAAAACAGTTATCTTACGAGGCATTCCTTACTACTTCCTTACTTATTTTGAAGAATATATCCCTGCCAGATCGGTTGCCTGGAAGAGATCGCTCTTAGCGATAAGGCCGCCAATTAAAACGCAAATTTTATTTTCTGTTTTTTTTTTGTATTGTTTTTAATGTATGTGGTGTTTTAATAAAGAATTTATCTATCTATCCTTATGTGAGACATGTGACCTTGCATATGACATAAGAAAAAAAGACAAAGAGTTATTTGTAGGGTCTTTCAAGAACTCACCGATTAAGGAGAAGATCTGCGCCAATAGAATGTTCAAGATGAACGGCAAGGAGTCATCAACCGTGTACGTGTCGGAGGAGAATCTGTTCACTATTCGACCAGCCGGAGTTACGTCGAAAAACTTCACGTTTGCCTGGGAAAATACGGAAACTTAACACATCGACACCAAAAACTCATACTCTAGATTTTAAACAGGTTAAGTGAATAAGACCTATTGCAATTCCACTGATTCTCGAATGTAACAGCACGTTCAACTGTTTTAAACGTCATAAATACGTAAGAATTTGGCTTCATTTTTTCGAAAAAATGACAATGGTGATATATTTAAAAATATCTAATGATTGAAACAATAGGGGAGGCCTTTGCCAAGCAGGCAACTTCTGCTGACAAAAATTGAAACTCAAAGTGTGTAATTTATAACTAACATATAAATTTTGTGGCAGAAGAATAAAGGCTATTTTATTTTATAAATGATTGAACATATATGTACATACCTTAACAATAACCTTCAGCAGCACTTTATGTATCCTCGTCGCCGCTTGCACCCCTCCGTACGCAAACAGGAAAGCTCTCATAATTGTGAACACCAGATTGAGTCCCGCCAGACCGAAATACACTTCCAAATAAAACGCATCTTGGTAACTCGGTGTATCATTACCCAGTCTTAATATCGGCGACTCAGACTTGGTCAAAATATTTGGTGTAGTTGTTATAACGTCTCCGTCAAGTTTGTGTATCAAAGACATTGTTTTATTAATGACAGTGTGGACTATGCTATCCATTGCGTTCATGCCGTGATCAAGAACTGTTGTTTTTTCCGTTATAAAGTCGATGTCAATGTTTTTGTGAGCAGTCAAGTTTCTGTTGAGGCTTTTGACCCAGTACGTGAGCCAGAGGAAGGTGAAGTTCTGAGAGACTTGCATCAGGATGAGAGAGAGTATGATTGTGATGGACAGGAATGCTCCCACGGAGCGTAGGTAGAGCCCCAGCACCCACCAGCCCACTGTGCCTTGCGACATTGTCTCCTGAAATAATTCATAACATTAAAATGGGATAATTCTTTTTGTTTAAAATGAAAGCTAAGGACATAAAGTTGTTATGTAAAAGAACGGCAGCTATACTGCTCTGGATATCATCCGGCAAATAAAAATGGGCCATAGGAATATTTTTTTACGTGAAAGAAAGTGCTGTCACTTCATTATTTCCGCGGTATATTAATTGTTACAAATGATAAAGCTATTTTCTGCTTCTTCTTCTTATCGAACGAGAGTGGCCAAATCTGGTGTCGAGAGTTTATCAAGCCGCCCAAAGGGCCTCTGATTTGACTTAACGACTGCCGTACTAGACAAACAGCCGGGACCTACAATTTAACGTGTCATAACTCATCCGAACCACGGAAGCGCCCAAAATGGAATGTCACTTTTCGGTCACCCATCCGCGTACTGATCGCATCGACCTTTCTTTACATTGGTAATCTCATGCAATTGCATTCGCCAGCTGTGCTACGGCCGCTTCACTCATTCATATTTTACTGACAATGAAAAAGTAACACGAGTTATTATTTTTCTATTTTTGCTACGCGTTATTTGAACTCACATCATCATCCAAGCTGTTCCGGCTGACATTGTCCTGGTCCTCACTGGTTGGAGTCTCCTCCACCCGCGGCGGCTCCTCGCCTATGGACTCAGAGTCACTCGGCAAGAACTCCTCGATGTCGTTCAACACCACCTCCGGGGGACCTGGCGGAGACAATTTATGGGGTAAAATCAATTACAGTAACTAAGTTCTAAAACAGTTCTTACAATAAGAATTTTTGGCTTCGCTTTCCGTAGTATTTACTCATTATTCAGATTCATAAATTTGAGTATTCTTTTGGGCAGATACATCAAGGTGGGTACACAACTGCCATGGTCTATTTCGGAAGACACATGATCTCGGATTTCGTAGGCTTCAAACATATCGGGCACTTGACAATATAGTGGATCTGATGGTGGTGAATAGTGTTACTGGAATCAGATTGTAATCCAGCATTTCCCAGCGTGTCAAACTCACTTCACCTGAAGTTACTGCACGTTGAAAGCAGATTATACAATGTTGCACGTCACATACCGTGTCTGAGCACGCGGCCATACTGCAACAGCACGACAGTGTGTGCGCGCGCGAGGTGGCGCGGCGAGTGGCTGACGAGCACGCGCGTGGTGTGCCGCAGCAGGCCCAGGATGCAGCGCTGCATGATGTGCGCCCCCACGGCGCCGTCCACGCCGGACAGCACGTCGTCTAGCAAGTACACTGGAAGGAAAACGTCTGTCAGCCAAAGAAGAAGCACGAGAGAGCGTGAACACACATAAAACAAACGGGATGTCCTCTACGTTTGTTCTGTTGGTGCATAGTTACAGATTGAAAAACCTGCATGAAATCTTATAAACCTTACTAGAAATCTATTCATCTGAGTGTTAAATAGGCACGATAAGTATGAAAATAGCAGTACAACACCTACCTTGTTTGTCCTGATACACAGCTCGTGCGAGTGCGATGCGCGCGCGCTGTCCGCCGCTCAGCGTACACCCACCTTCACCGACGTACGCGTTCCAGCCAAGGATGTTTAAATCCTCTGTAACAAGATTAATTAATTAAACCATTGTATAAATTAACCGAATCATTAGCCAATTAAACCACGTGGTCACCGCTAGAGGCACTAATGTGCCATGTAGTTGAAATGTTCTCATAATTAGGAAAAAATAACCAATTCGCCGTAGGGATCGCTAGTAAATTATAAGGTTTCAAAATCTTAAACGGGTGCTTTTAATATCATTGCACGTCTATTCCGTTGAATATAAATATCACAAATTCGGAGTTAAGCACTTAAGAGCAAATAACATCCATTCAATGCTTACCAGTAAGAGCGCAAGCTTCGACCACAGATCGGAATTTAGCCTCTTCGTATGGCTTGCCGAATAAAATGTTGTCACGTATAGTACCACGAACTAGCCACGGCTTTTGTGGTACATAGCCGAAACCTAGAACAAAAATTCAGTTGTTATTTACTGAGATGTATTTCAGCCTGAAAGTTTTTGTTTGTTTTGTGCAACTCCAACATTTAAAAATACTTTAAAAAGATGATCTTATTTTTTTTTCATACAGTTATGTGTCTTTTGCTCTACATAAACAACGGAGTAACATAACTTTTCTATGCATAAGTTTGAGAAAACATTTCTTTATTTTAAGGACAAAACCAACCATGTTGGACATTGATATCTACATAAAACACTTTAAAATCCAATCCAACAAAACAGATACAATGAATACTTACTATTAAGATTCTCAGGCACCTGCAAGTCTCCATTCTTCTTCAACATTTCTCCAATGATAGCCAGCAGTAGCGACGTTTTACCACTGCCTACATTACCGGTAATACCGATCAACTCCTCTTTACCGACTTCCATACAAATATCCCGCAACATAAACGGTTCATCGCTATTTAATAACGCTTCAGAAGATGATGTTGAATCTCTTCTTTGGATGCTAGCTTTCGATAAGCGTTTTTTGGACTTTCCTTTGTTTTTCTTCGGTTTCTTCGGCGGGATTTTCCGTTTGGATACTTGTGCCCAAGAGAAGGTGGCGTTTTTGAAGATGATCACTTTGTCCTCGTCTCGGTTTGTGTTCACTTTGTCGTAGTAATACTCGGCGTCCATGTCTGGGAGCTGGAGAGTTAAGTAAAACCGAAATAACATCAGGGAACAGGTATTTTTTTTTTTTTTTGAAAATTGTATGTGTGCAAGTATGAATAAATAAATAAGTAAATATATCAGTGAAGTATCCCAAAGGCACACAATACACAAACAGTTTACAGTACGACTCGAAAAACCATGAATGATTCTGTGATGAATTACTTTAAAATAAACAGAGAGTTTATCAGAATCTCTTAGATCTCACTAACCAAATAGTTATGACAAATAAACATATACAATAACAAATAAATAAACATATAGTTGTCGTAGTTTCATGTTTTTTTCCTTCTATATTTTTACGAAATCAAAAGAGCTGTAAGATATGATTTCGAACAAAAAAAACGCAAACGCAACTAATGGTCCCTATTTCTACAAGAATTTGTAAAATTTCTAATGTTTCCTTGCGGTTACATATTTTTATATTGTTTATTTATATTTTTTTCTATAAGTATGCTCACATCAAGTAGCTGCTGCACCCGCTTGATGGAGACCCAGGCCTCCATGAGTCCGTTCAGCACCCAGGGGAAGGCATTCAGCGGGGCTATCAGCATGTTGATCAGCGCTATCGTGGTGAACACCTAAGGAAAGTAAGTCATTAATAGTTTATCATATCTGATGTTATAACGCACTAGTGTTTGTCAGCGTTTTTATCTGTTCTGCATCGTGAATAAAGGTGTTTTCGGTAAAATTTGTTGTGGAGATAAGATTTTGGATTAACAGATATCAGACACGTCTTTATAGAATTAATGCGGATAAAACCGCGAGGAGTCAATAGTATTTCATACCAGGAATTATTATATCAGTTAAACGTCAAACGTACCTGCAGCAAATTAATAACAATAAAAAATAAATATTTCAGGACATAGGTATCATACAGCGCCATCTAGCCCCATACTAAGCTTACGCTTGTATCATGGGTACTAGATAACGGATATAATACATATATACCTTTCTTTTGTAAATACATACTTATTATACATAGAAACGACCAGACTCAACACAAGTAATTACTAATTTTAATATTCATTATATCATAATTACTTGGTATTATGCGGAAATCGAACCCGCACCCCTAGATTAGAAAGCAGAGCCACTACCAACTAAGCTAGCGGAGCAGTCAATCAAGTACTATTTCAATAGTGACTGCACGCAGCTTCACTCGTGTTACATCGCCATATAAGGGAGGCAACCTATGTCACTCTCGGGACCTCAATATCAAAAACATCATTTCGTAGCAGCGTGGAAACGACCAATATACAGTTTCACTTATCAAGTACTTCGCACAAATATAGTCACTATCTCGGTAGCAATAAGAGCCAGTATTACATACAGTGGGCGCTGTGAGCGGCTGCCCGCGCAGCGAGTGCGTGCCGAGCGTCAGTGCTGCCACTAGCACGGGGGTGGTGGCCCACAGAACTACGCACACCGCGTCCAGGTACTTGCGGCTGCGGAGGTACTTCAGCTCCTTGGTTCGCGCCTCTGGAACAAAAAATTTTCAAAAAATCTCATCATCGACCGTAATTTTCTGAAATAGTTTTCTATTTGCAACTTGCATTTTTGAGTTGAATATCATTGTGAATGGTTGTGTATATGAGTTGGAAGATAAAAAAAGTGGCGATTTTTTTTTATGGCCTCTGCGGCTTTGCTATTTGATGAAAAAAAAAATATCGATCGTGTCACTGTCATAATTAATAGCTAATAGTAGCAATATACTCATTATCACAAACTGAAAGGGACTTGGCTTGCCTAAAATCTACATTCATCAAGTCGATGTCAAATCGCATCAATCTCGCTCGTGCATCTTAACAAAGAATGACATTTACATCGACAGTGCTGCTCAATCACTTGAGCAGAAGATACGTTACGCATAAAACAAAACTAAAATACGCGAGTGTTACTACCTAAACAGAGTTCTTGTGCAATAATCCTGTGTGCCCACTTTACTTGGACTCTACCTGGATGCCATTTCGTGTTATTTGAACTTTAACAACAAAATCTAGTAAATGTATGTGACGCACTCACCATTAACCTTCCCAATGAAGTAGTCCTCCCACACGTGCATCTTGACGGTGCGGATGCCCTTCAGCAGGTCGCTGACGAGGCTCACCCGGCAGTCCTTGTGGTGCATCATCTCCGCGCTGAGCCGGCCGATCTGGTTCGCTACCACCTCGAAACAAGTAAAAGTACTACTATGAATCGACATATTAGGTACCCTGTGCCATTACAGTCTTTTAATAGTTCAGATGCTTTTGAATTTCCATAAATTGTTTTTGATAAATATAATAATAACATAGGTCCTATCTTTGTAGCATCTACCACCGGCAGCTTGAGTCCTGCCCCGTTGCCGGCGGCACCACTAGTTTTAAGATTTTTTTTATGATATTTGTTTTTTTTTACATACATATATTGTAAAAAAAAAGTTGTAAATAAATGAATATAATACAATTATATCTACATAATATATATTTAGATAAAATTCAAAATAAACTAATGGTAGGTAGGCATTAAAACAACAAGTTGCCTGGAGCACACATCCACACAATTGAGTGCTCGGAGATAGAGCCTGTTTTGATATAAAATCTTATTAGTTGTACATATAATACATAACTTTGAACTTATTTATGTATATCATTACCTTGTTGATGGGTATTAATATGACAGAGAACGCCACTCCGGCTAAGAACGAAATGCCCACTTGCTGGTATAGCAGGAACAGAGTTATGACTAGCTGTAAGGGAAAAAAGTATAAAAGTAAATTATTTTAGTAAAAAATACAGGTAATAAACTTAGCTCAGTTAACTATAGCAGTTGAGTCTAAGATAAAATATAAATAGTTCCAATATAGTTATAATAATCAGGTTAAATCATTTAAATTTTGTGCAAGCAGACCTAGTGCAGGACCCAGAGGCCTACCGAGATACGTGAAAACATGTATTGTAAATATAATTAGTGAACATCTAAATGTAAGTAAGTATTAAAATTTATGAATTAAACAACTTTTATTCCAAATAAAAAGCAAATGCATAAAAAGATAAATAAGACGCACACTCATAATAAATTTCGTCTTATTTTATAAAACTTTAGACCAAAATATTGAAATTTATAAACACTTCACCTGCATAGGAATACTCCAGAGCGCGTGAAAGCTGGGGCACGAGTTGACGATCCTGTCCGTGTCAGTAGACATGAAGTTGGTGATCTCTCCGACTGAGAACCTCTGGCCCAGCTCCGTGGAGGTCACGCTGAGCGTCTTGCGCAGGATCGTGGACACGAGGGCTCCGCGCATCTTGAGGCCGATGATAGACATCAGCCAGTTGAAGTGGACGTTGAAGAAAGCGGAAATAAGCGACGCTGCCATTAAACCACTGGCGTATATGTAGCTGGAAATGAGAATAAAATGTGTGTTACGTTTTTAAAATACTTTAGAGAAGGAAGTGCGAAGAATCGATTTAAATTTTTTTGTTCTTCTTTGGCAAATGCATTTTTTTATTTCCACTCTTTTGAGTGGAAATCCTAATGATAAAAAAGACCAGCTAATTCTGAATTGGTTATAATTTTTTTCAGGTTAATCTCTGCGGAAGCACCGTAAATGTTGTGGGAATCTATCAGGAGGAGGGAGTGCCATAAATGTCATTGATATCTTCGAAGTGATATAAAAAGAAAAGAAAATACAATATGAGCAACAATTAGTAGTCATAGTAAATGCCACGCAACGTTACGGCAATATTGTTTTTTTTTTACTTATTACGAATAGGGTTTTTTTATCTAATTTTACATGTTCTTTTTAATTTTTCAATCTAGATCCAGTGGCTGTATAGCGGCATTTGAGAATAACACGCAAAATAATCTTCTTCTTCTTCTTATCAAATTAAAGTGGCCAACTCTGGCGTCGAGAGTTTTCAAACCGCCCTGAGGCCCTGTGACATGGCTTAACGACTGCCGTACTAGCCTAACACAAAATAATAAAGCAACAAAACATATTAACTGTTAAATAAATCAATTTTCTTGCTAAAGACACGACAATACACCCTCTTCTTGAAATGATATGTTATTGATGGCCAATCATTTAAATGTGATAGATGTATAGACGCTTTAGTGCATCTAATAGGATGTTAGATTATATTATACCTATACAATTGCTTGCAATGTACGGGTATAATAAACACCTTTAGAATTTCAACCATGTCATTATTTTTATCGAATGAGTGAGAGTGGTGAACCTTGTGTCGAGAACTTATCAAGCCGCCTAAGGGCCTCTGACATGGCTTTACGATTGCGGACTAGAAAAACAGCCGGGACCTACAATTTAACGTGTCATCCGATCCACGGAAGCACCCAAAATGGAATGCCACTTTTCGGTCACCCATCCAAGAAATAACCGCGTCGACCTTTCCTTAAATTTGGTAATCGCATACGATTGCCTCCGCTAGCTGAGCTACGAGACGCTTCTAGTCATGTCATGAGATTATTTCAAAAATGTATACATCGATTAGGGTGTTTACACATTATGCCGCAGCGGTAGCGGCATAATGTGTAAACACCCTTAATGAATAAATTACTCCGCACCTAAAGTTATCAAACCAAAGATATCAGATTTGAAATGACCGAATAGAAACAATGATTTTTATACACTATATCGTTTTTTCAAAGACGATAAACCAATTATACTCAACTGAACCCATGTGCAGTTATCGCTACGTGCCATTGAGCATTACCGAGATATTGTTGCAGCTTATCAGATATTGGTTTTGTTCACATGAAGGTTAATATGTTTAGTCGTACATAAAGAAATTCTCAAATAGAGTATTCGATGCGTCATATTACGTAGATATGTGAATCATAACAAACAACAATGAACAGTGGCACATGTGAATATCGTAATATGATATGTGTAGATATATCATTTGCTTATATGACCTATCAGTGCTATGACTAGAGGTAAGTCTTAAGTTAAGTCTATTAAATATACCTCTCCATCCATTCAATTAAAAATATAAAAAATCACAACATTATACATGCATCTAATCCGCTCCTTAAATATCTTGTGAGTATGCATTTTAGTTTTGCTCAAGCATATGTAAGATCGTAAGAATGGTCTACTCTGGTTTCAGAGTTATCAAAAGTCCCAAAGTACTTTTAACGTGTTGTAACAACTGCCGTATAAACAAATGGGTGCTACAATAGACCTTCAAGCATAGAAAGCACCATACTGGAAAAACATCCTTACCCAAAATGCTGATCAATGGAATCATCTTCAATGAAAGAGACCAGCCTATTAAGGAGCAAGGGTCCAGCAAAGCCTGCCATGTCCGACACCAGTCTCAGTATACCGATGCTGTAGAACTGCAGGGCGAAGCACTTGTGTAGGGCTCGCAGTAATGTGACGTTTTGTCTCCGGATTGGACGGACGAGGACCCGAGAGCTGGGTGTTACTGGAGTGGAGGCCTGTGGTGCTGTCTCGCCGGTGGAGCCGTAACCTGCACGAATTAGATATATTAACTCTACATTGTTCTTCTTCTTCTTATCGAATGAGAGTGGCCAACTCTGATGTCGAGTTCAAACCGCCCTAAGGGTCCCTGACATGGCTTAACGACTGCCGTATTAGAAAAACAGCCGGGACTTACAATTTAACGTGTCATCTACGAAAGCGCCCAAAATGGAATGCCACTTTTAGGTCACCCATCCAAGGACTGACCGCGTCGACCTTTGCTTAACTTTGGTAATCTCATGTGATTGCCTCTGCCAGCTGTGCTACGGGCGCTTCACAGGAATATAAAAACTATACTTTGAGGTAGTGCAAAAGGCGTCATTAGTTTCCTGAAGAAAATTTAATAGTAAAACTTTATATTTAAACACCAGAAAATGTTTGTTGTCTAGTAATAGCAAGTTGTACCTAACTGTTATTCTATAACGAGTATCAGTTAAAACAAGTTACATAAAGTCATGCCGTAAAGACTAGTTCCAACTAGGAAAAACTTGTTCTAACGAAAAACTGGTTTTAACAGTATTATGTATATTTGCTTTGAAGATTGGTGTTGGTATTATTATCCAATGTTCCTTTGATACCCCAAAACACAATCTATCTATCCATATAATAATGCTGAAGTGGGTGTCCATTAGTTGTTAAATAAGATACAAATTACATTGAAACCTTTAAACAATAAAATACCTACTGTCACTGTACTAGTGAGGTTTCCTTGTTTATTCCGTAGTAGGAAACCATCAGTCCAGTACAATAGCCAAGAAGCAAATCACACAATATCATGATTGTATTGTGGTAGTGTTTACCTAATATTACATTCCAAAATATGGGCTTTACATAACTGACATTATGTATATAAGGAAATGTAGACATTTGTGATGCCATGACTGTAGTATATTACAATGCTACATTGAAACATTGTAAATAATAATTACAGTAAATAACAGTTTGTCACATTATCTGTCTGATAAATACAATAATATCACGGGAATCCCAGAGCCAAAAATAGATTGTTTTCATAATGTTTGAATGAGAAAATTGACACAAAAATTTAACAAGTAACTAGAGTTTATGTAAGTCATTTCTACATATAATTTTGACAATATCCTTTAACCTATTTAATTATGAAGGAATATGTAACATATTTACATTAAAAGCAAGTTAGGCTTAGCAGTGTCTGCTTTTCATCCAGACACACCCTGGTTCGAATCCGGCCCTACACCAATGACTTATATTTTTAAGTCTTATGTGAATTTGAATTCACTTAACAGTAAAGGAAAACAATTGTGAGGTAACCGGCATGTTTGAGGGCCACAATATCTGAGGACATGTGTCTTCTGTGGAAGGACCTGGGCACACACCACGATGTATCTGCCCAAGAAAACTCCCCTAACAAATTAATTCTGTGAGGGAGTCACGACCCTCAGTCAAAAGGAATACGACTCAACAGAGAGGTAACATATATACAATATAGGTAAATAATAAGGCACATTATGTCCTCATGACACATACATGTATAAATATAAACCAGATATTTATGTAATAGGTAGGTAAACCAGTTTTTATCATTAACATCAAATCAATGTTAAGCTTAACAGGTTTCTCTCTAAAGGCATTTCTCAAACATGTTGGTCTCCAGTACTTACTACTTGTTTAGGAATTCAAGCACTAATTAGCATGATTAAAATGATTAGGTTTCTCATTGAATGATCAAAAATAGATTTGTGGTATAGGAATTGCTAAAGTATGTTAACAATTTACAGTTCTATTTATACATACCTCATTTGAGGAAAATATAAAAATAATATTTTTTCTTTATTTACCTGATGCTATGAAAGGCTCATGGGGCACATCAGCAAACTGTCTGTACTCATCAATGTTTCCAATGAGGGAGCGGTCCATTCTAGCACCAACATAGGAACATCTGTATGTTGCAGGGATGTCATGCAACTCTTCCGGGTCATTCAGTTTGTTGTCAATACCTGAAAGAGAGTAATATTTTAGTAATGATATACATTTTTTTTTGTTAACCTATATTGTCCCACTCCTGGGCAAAGGTCTCTCCCAACTCCCTCCATGCATCCCAGTCGAAGTCCTCTTCTCGCCAGGCGCCCCGAAACCGGTCGAGATCCTGACGCCAGCTGCAGCAGGTCTTGGGTCTTCCTCTACCACATCACCCTCGAGGTTCCCACTGTGTCACAATCCTAGCCCAGTGTTTGTTAATTATATACATAACATTATATAATGTTTGGCATAGTACCTATGGCAGTCATCAAGCCATGTCAGAGGCCCTAAGGGGGGTTTGTTAAACACCAGAGTTGGCCACTCTCTTTTGATAAGAAGAATGATATCAAACCATTTCTGATATCTTACATTTTATTCTTAGGCACTCGTGATCCTGTGCTTTAAATTGATATGCAATAAGAATGAAAATGCAAATAATATAAGCAGGTCAATTTGGGTATTGTGGGTATTTATTGTAACACTTGAAAAAGTGTTACGATAAATACCCACAATACCCAAATTGACTTTGATTTTTATAGTGATATTGTACTGTATTTTTTATACCTTTCTGAAGAAGTGGATTGACCCATGTAAATGTAAGTTTAGAGAAACATCCACTTTCCTGCATAGCAGTGCCTAGCACACCTTCATCTATGTGTGGCAGGAGCGGTGTGTATTCACTCTGTAAAAGGAAATTTGAAGTTAACAATATTGCATAGCATTTAAAATATGTCCTACACAAGATTGATACCTACATGTGTATGCTGGGAGCCCACCAGGCATGGTGAGTAGTATGTAGGCCTCGACTCACTGGAGGGCAGCAGTGTGAGGAAGTACAGTGCATGGCTACACAGCACCGCCACACTGAATCCAATTGACGCCCCATTCATGATGTCAGTTCTCAGAGCAACCAGACTGAACAACACAGCCAGTGACCACAGCATGAGGGGAGGTGTAGGCCCTCGGGCACTCGGCCCCAGCCGGTGCTTCAGAGCAAGCACATAACCAAAATGCACAAACCATGACAGACATGACGCCCCCGCAGCAAAATAGTCCACGGGATACAAAACAAAATCAGGCTTTGTTATGAAAACATACAACTCAATTATAGGGATAAAAACTAGTGCTAACACAACAAAACTTCGCAGCACAATCGCGTGTTCCTGTGCCTTCTCACGAATCACCCAGTCTCTTCTGTATCCCACGTAGTAAGCCGACACGGTAGCCATCACAAAGTGTAGAGGT
This sequence comes from Macaria notata, assembly GCA_927399415.1. Lineage (NCBI taxonomy): Eukaryota > Metazoa > Arthropoda > Insecta > Lepidoptera > Geometridae > Macaria > Macaria notata. Next base: position 8,578,020 of record OV656733.1, read on the forward strand.
ATTTGAAAAAATAGTTCTTGGAAACACTGGCCAAAGTCTTTTGAATCGTCGTCCCATGGTTTCAAGCCTTGAGGCCCACAAACCTGGCTCCAGTTTATATCTATGTTATCCATATTGTTTCTTATTTATGTACGGGATATATTCGTAACATTATCAAAGCTAACTTCTTCTAGGGTCTTTTTCATGTCCTTTTAGTTGTTGGTTCATCTTGAAGTATATTTTCTTAACTTTTACAAACACACTTCTAGTTTGTACAATATTTACATGTGTGTAATCACTAGTAATAAAATTACTTAGCTATTGAAATTAATTAGAGAATCACATTTTTGTTTACACCGCACAAGGACCGCCCGTTTTGCAAAATGATGACAAAACATGTTGACACGATTACCGACATGACATTGATAGATTGAAATGACATTGATGTTTTTTTGGCAATATTTACAACAGCCCGGTCCTCGGCCCGGTCAACACGCTTAAGTGAAGATTAAAAATACGAAATTTTGTAATCAACTTTAATCAGCTTCTGTCAAACTGGGTTGTCAATCGAGACTTGTTTTGTTTTGATTACATAATGCTCAATGCTGAAGATTTTACTGAAATAGGATAACTTTGTTTGCAAAATTTGCAGATATTTATATAATCATTTATCATAAATTTCTCGGCTCTCGTAGAAGTAAGAGCGTAGTCCACTAACTATCATATCATACTCAACGAAATGTCTACTCCTGGATCACCTGCTAACTTTTCAGACGAGGATGAAAACATTGATCCCATAAATGATATTATCGACTACCTCGTGAGGTCAGCTAATATTTCTTTTATAAATTCACATGTTAATGAAGCTGAGATACGTACCAGAGAAAAAATTCGAATGGCCACCGAGTTATACCAGCGGTCCCCAACCGAGTTCTTGACGCAGTTTGGCAAGTTCTTAGCGCCGTACCACATCGAGTACTTTGAAAAATCATCTGAGCTTCCTTCTGGCACACAGAGTTTTCGACAATGCATCCAACATCTTAAATTATATCACTCAGATGCAAGCCGACATAAAAGAGTAAGAAACAGGCGATTTAAGGCACTCCAACAGCTTCAAAATGAGACAGATTATTTCAGTGAAAAGCAGATGATGCAGCGAAACCCTCTACTGTACGAACAGTTAGTGGGCCAGTACATGACTGATGAAGAAATAAGAGAACGGGATGGAGTGGACAATGAGAATCTAACACTACTTTCAATGATACTTGACACAGTTGATAGAAACAACATGACACAAACTAAGAATGAACAGTTGCTAGAAGAAGGTCTTGAATCTGTAGATCTAAACCAAGCTGAGGAAAAACAAGAAAGAAAGAAAGAGAAACAGTGGGGTGACTTTGACACACCTGATACAGAACCCAGTTTTAAACCTGAAAAGAGACAACAGAGTATGGTTACTGCTCCAGAAAGAAGGTTGCTGAAAGAAGAGTTCTACCAGGAAATGTACAGCAGTTTTATAGAAGGACACGATGATTATGACTACTCCTCAGTAGACAATAATGAGCAGTATGACGACCTGCAGCAAGTCTCCAGAGATGAAGAAGACAAATATTTTGATTCGGAAACCAATGAGGTTGAGAATCTAGAAGAGCATATGAAGCTCACACAGGAATATGGAAGAAGAAACTTAACTGAATCTATGGAAGTCAATGATCCCTTAGATGAATTTATGGAACATTTGTCAAATAAATTACAAACATAAATTCTTGTTTTTTTATTAGAACTTGTCTCTTAAAATAATCTACATTTGAGATGAGCTAATTGTAACTACTTTTTCTTAAGTTTATCTATTTTTTCTGTGAAGAAGAAACTTTATTAAGTATATTTATTAAGTATATAAGTATAGTAGAATATAAATCACCACATCCTGATATTCATGGGACTTAGGTATTCTTCTACAACCAAAGGTTGAAATGATCGTTTTAGCGATAAATAAATAAATAAGGATAAGGCCGCTGCTTAGAACGCTAGTGTTTTGTAAGTGTAAAAATTGAAGACTTCATTAAATAAATATGAATGTTCATGTGATAGGTCCAATTAAACGCCTAAATAATATGAATAGCAAATTTCGTAGTAGACTGTAGCTGTAGTAAGTTCTCTTCTTAGTCGTACGCTCTTGACAGAGCGGTCTTGGCTATTGATGGACAGGGTTGAGTCGCGTCGCTGTTGAGTCTTCGGTCTTTTTTTTTTTTTTTTTAACATGAAATAGGCTTACGCTTGACTACAACTTGCCTGATGTTAAGCAACGTTATACACGTCTGCTGCACGTCTCGCGATGTCTCTCCATTTCTGGTCGCATTGCGAGTGCACTGTACCTACTGCAGACAACTCAGTAGCCGTTTTAATCAGGTCAATTCAGTGAGTCGGGGGATCGAGCTCGGGGCCTCTTGCCTTCTATTCGGCCCTGCAGTGTTTAGTGTGAGTTAATGAGGTTTTATACCTATTCACTCAAAGCGTATACATGGTTTTAATTTTTATTATAGCAATCTGATTAATATGATCAGATTTCTAAAGGCTTTTAGTATTTCCAGTAGGAAACAGCTTCAATGGCTAAATCAAATTATGTTCATGTGTGGAACTACAAAAAAAGAAAGAAAAACTTTCAGAAGACTTGATAACCTTCTTTTTTGAAGTAGGTTAAAAATACATAGCAGTTTGGTATAGGTAGGTAACCACACCTTCTTGTGTTTTTTTTATTATTAAAATAATAATACAAGAACAAATTATAGTTCGTGAGAATAAATGCAATCCGGAATGTTATATTAGGAGCAAAAATATAAAAAGATGAAACTTGAAACCTACCTATTGACTTTATTGTGTTTAAAAAAACCTAGAAATTCCATGTATTTAAGTTCCATGCAAAAAATACTAATCGAATGCACTGTTATAAGTACATAATTAAATGATCCTACCTACTTGTAAAATTGGATTAAGAGTCAAATTTAAATTGCATAACAATCATAAAGTATATTCGTATTGTTTCCTGGACGTTAATAAGGCTCTCTTATATCATCCTAACGACATGTAAATCATTAAGCCCTCGGTGCCATGTCATAATACACATTCAATTATTCAATCAACCATTTGACAAAGATGGGTGTGTTGCACAACTAACTGCCTCCTATGCAATCGTCACTTCACCTATCTTTTGGTACTACCACATAACACTATGTGAAAATTTGTGAGTAGGATTGTAATTTTTGTCGTTGTCTCTCTTGAGTCGTATTTCCTCATGACTGAGGGTCGTGACTCCCCCGCAGAATTAATTCGTTAGTTAGGGGAGTTCCCTTGGGCCTAGTGGTGGGTGCCCAGGTCCTTCCTCGAAAGACACATGTCCTCGGATATAGTGGTCCTCAAACATGTCGGGTTCCTCACGATGTTTTCCTTCACCGTTAAGCGAGTGCAAATCTACACATAAAAGTCGTTGGTGTAGGGCCGGATTCGACTTCTGAATGAAAAGCAGACACTGGAACCACTGAGCCACACTCGTTTACTGTTGTACGCAAACTGTTGTAGGTACGTAGGAAGGTACTAATATTAATTATTTGTTTTTGGAATAATACGTAGTATGTGCGGTGCCAATATCATAAACTCTTACCTCTAATATTGTAAAGACGAAAGTTTGTTGCCTTAAATTGTGGATATGGATGAAATTTGTTATGGAAATAGATTAAATCCCTGGTATATAACAGTTGAACAATAATGTTAACGCGAATAACATCGCGTGGCACCACTAGTCTGTTTGATAAGTGATTTGATAGGTACAAGCAGAGAGTAATACCGATAATTGATCGTTTGAAATACCACCAGCGTTTCACTGACACTACTTTGTGCCTACTTTGTTCTGCTTCTTTGTAAGGTAGTAGGTGCGTGGCGCGCATTCTGAGAAGTATGAGCGAATTTCACATATCGCACGCCTAGATACTTCTACTGGGAACGTGCAGGCAAATCGATATCGGGCGTGATCAAATCGATATCTAGCTTTGTTATGGCTTTCGTATTTGGGAAAATGTAGCAAGAACATATATTCATACCTATTTATAAAAATAATGTCCACAAAATTATCCAAGAGAGAAAACATTATCGAAATCCGTTGCCTGGTTTAAGAAGAGTCTATGGCTCAACGTTTATTTGTACAAAAATATGTAGGTATGTAGGAATGTACGTACCTACATGTACAAGTCTTCGACCTACTTGGTGGCAAGTAAAGATGAGGGCGGCGTCATGTCATGTCGGTAGGTAGGTAATTAGTAGGCCGCTCTCAGGCTCTCCGCCGCAAGAACGCGCCGGGGTCAGCCTGCCTTCCTGTCACACAATAATCACTAATAAGGAACCTTCTCGTGTCGCCCAAACCACCGCATTTACATACAATGCCCGCCGCGAAATTTCAAACAAAAAGCCAAACTGCAGATTAAGCGATTTATTGGAAATCTCGCTTATCGGGGTCGCCTTCAGCAAATTTAATTAACGACTCTTTCTTTTTTTATAACATCATTAACTGTTTCTTGAATGCACCCAAATTAATAATGTTGCGAAGATGAAGTTGACGAATGGCGTATCGAGAGAGACACCGAAAGTTGATATTTGACTTTTATAGGCTTCGTTAATCACAAATGAGCGCATTCATTTATATTCATGGGGTCATTTAAAATACGTTCAGATTTAATACTTTGATCTAGAAAGCACGGCGGCGACGTCTATTATGCAAAAGCTACTAAACAACATGATTTGTTCACACGATGATAAGATTGACGTCATAATGAACTACACTGTAGGGAAACTGTCGCAACTTCTTCTTTTATTTGAACACACATAAAATGAATGAATTTTCATCCCTACAATGATGACTTACTACCTACTATGTATGTCCCTATCACAGTCAAATAAAATGAGTTGCTAATAAAACTTCGACATATATCAGACTCTCCCATCCGCACGCCCGAAACTCCAACGCATTTGTGTGCCGCATAATGTCCAAGTCTTCAGTGACCTTCCTTGGCCAGCAGCGGGTGCTGCCGGGGCGGAGCGTGCCCTATGAATGGCTGCAGACGGCCGGTAGTCTCTCTTATTAGTTGTGCTGCAGACGCCGCGCAGACGCTGCACGGACCGCGCGTCCGAGACCAACGCGAGTGCGCGCGACCACGCTCGATCGCTATGGACGTTACGATGATCATGCTTTTGGTAAGTTATTTTTATATTTAATAATGTTTTTTATCGTAGGTGTATTTTTGTATCCTATGTGAGTATTGTGAGTGGCTGAATCTGGTGTCATATTGATAATGCGGAATAAAGTGATGACCAAAAATAAGTGTGTGTAACATATGTATCTATTGTTTTTTCTTTCATAAGACAATCCAATTTTAGTGCCGATAGTTATATTGATGAAACATGAGGTATCTGGCAGGACACGCTGCAAGAGCCTCATAAAAATTATAAATCAAACGACTGTGCTGTTTTGTTTTTCATTATTCCGTCGATATCAATTATTACCCTAAAAAAATATTAATTTAGCTAAAACCCAATACTTACATGATTGCGAAATGTTTGCGAATATATACTTATATTTCTTATTTTTAAAGTTTGTCACGAGAATATTGTAGTAAAAGTTGTAAACGGGTATATCCGCACGTTCACACTTGCGGCCGTTAAAGGCAAATAAAAGTCACTTCTCCACAATTACTTCCTCTAAGACAGTAATAATTACATATATATATTGCCCTCTTATGTATGATGTATTGACTGAAAATATTATGCAAAGTTTTAGATTTTAGTTTTATAGCTACAGGTTTAGTATAACTTATCTTATATAAGCAAACGAAACGTAAATGCCTATAATATTAAACACGTTACATATTACAAGTACTATTCTCTTGATATAATTAGGTACAGTTCTGATTTTGAAAATTATTAAATAGGTATTATTATTCGTGTCCATAGTGTTTAGCTAACTTACCTAAAGGAAAGATGGGAATCTTCGGTTTTTAAGTAAAAAGGTTAGGTAAACACATATACTTGCATTTGTACTTGGATCTAAGTTACCTTGCCAGAATATCTCATTTTTTCCTAAGAACAATTTTATCAGTTTACAAGTCAAGAGATCGCGTCAAGAAAACGCGCAATATAATAGACTGTACCTAACATTGTACAAGTTTTAATCTTGTTTGATCGTATCTAAAATGAAACAAGCTTAGTCAATTTGATCCTATTTAAAATAAATAAAATTATTACTACAATATATTTTATATTAGTATAATATATTTTTTAATTAATTATTTAAAAGAATAATAACGCATCGTCAAGTAACCTAGTTAAAGGTACCCAGGTAGGGCTAGCTTTCCTCAATCAAAAAGCGTGTTGTAGTTAAAATATAAACCACAGTCTTCTATTTTAATAAAATTCTACAATAAACAGCCATTATTACAATAATGTGTTCCTCAAAAGACATCAAAGCTTGCACATTTTTAGTTTGTTAGTACAAAAGACATCAAACGCGTGCGCATATTTTTATTGTTGATAAAACCAAATATATTCGTCATATTCTTCATCCAGTTTTACAGTATCACGTTTATAGAAGTCGAATTGCTAACTTCCTTCATTTAAAAATTATCCAAACACATTTAAAAAAAACTTTCCGAAGACTTGATAACCTCCTCTTTTCGTTTTCTGTTACAAAGATCTGAGGCTTTATAATGTTATCCAACGTTAGCCTGCAATAAAAAAAAAACACTTGGTCCTCCCGCCTGACGAAAGCTATATCTCTGAAAGTCCGAGTGACGGCAGTTAGTCATTATTGTAAGTAGCAGCCTACCGTCGGTCAGCCTGCGTAGGCGCATCTTCAGCCGGCGCGGGTCAACGACACAATGTGTGAAAGTGCTAGATCCCTGCACCCACATACACACTGATTTATCGTCACCTTGCCCGATAACTACTTGAGACTTGACAGGTGACAACACTATTTAATTTGCGGCTACAATATTGAGCACCTGAAAGCGGATTGCTAGTATTAGGTACGCTTGAAAGCCTGCGGCTATGTTCAACAGTTGAGCTTTTTAGAAGCTTTTTTATTAGGCACTTATTTTATTAGTATGCTTGACTAGGCCCGCCTGATATTAAGTATTGCAATAGCTTAGGGTGTAACACGCTTCTTACATTTCTTTATGTGCTTCTGTTTATATACAGTTACAGACAGACTTATTAATGTAAATGGCTTCGGCCGTTTTGATTGTTATAAAATAAGTAAGATAGCAAGAATTAATAATAACTAGTGGATGGCGGTTACGTTTGTGTTTGAGTTCATAGTAAATACCATGATGCTCTAGCGCTTCTCTGTAGCGTGAAAAAAGAAGTAAGATGAACAAATTACGAAATCAACAAACTCTATTTCGCTTTTACTCATATAACCTCATGGTATGATTGTAAGCTTAGTGCAAAAGCTAATTAACTCGAGACATTATAAGCCTCTAGCGCTACCCACATCCTTAAGATGATAGTTACTTAACATATATATCTAATTATTATAATAATGACCATCGACAATTTCATTCATTTAACGTGTAAGTTTTACACCAAGTTAATCCTATCAGATCGGTGACTTCTTTAAGTGACGTAAGAAATCGCGTGTCGCTCATATATCGATGAGCTTTGCGTCTCACGCGACGTCAATTTCCACGTCGTGTTTGTGATAAAGCCGAAGCAGAAAGACGCTTCGTTTATTGAACTTACAATGAAACTAAAAACTGTAAAGATGGAACTAATTTCTTAACTCTTTTTCTCGACTTTTTTTAAGTGGTTTACGTTTGACTACAGCCTGTCTGATGTTTAGCATTGCTGCAGCCTAGGGTGTAACTCGCTTACCTAGAAGATATCTATCAACTCTAGATTTTAAGACTAGGATTAGACTTAGGATTATAGATCGCAGGAAACACAGCGATATGTATAATAAACGGATATTGTCATAATTTATAGTTTATTTGACATTTCGTTTGCGTGATCACAAATTGTCCAAATCGTCAGGATATATAAATTTAACAATAGCTACGAGTGGTGCCGCCATATTTTGCACACTCTTGGCCAGGTTGTAGTGATGATTAGTGTGTTGTGTCGGTGTGTTGAAGAGCGAGCGTGGGCGGGCATCGCCCGTGGCGGCGGGCCGTCTGCGCCGGAGTTCCCACGCCCGCGCACCCCGCCGCCTCTCGTGAATCAAACTCGACTTTAATAAATAAAAATTACCTCAATACTTTCACTTCCAAATGTTACGAGATTTTAGGAAGTGCGTGAACAATTATAGTTAGCGTACGAACCGGTTGATACGCTGTCGTAGATGAGCCATCAATTAGTAGCGGCGCGCCTTGTGGTACACCGCCACTACTTCATAGCTATTTACGATATTAACAAAATTAATTATTATTTAGAAAAAATATGTTTTCTGAGACTAGTCAAAATTATTTAGACACAAAATCTATAGAAATAATAATTTCTATATGTCCGGTTTTGATTACTTTGAAGGTATGTATAAAACCGCGTAAAAATATTTCTTTCTTCTTATTATAATCATACAGTCTAGGAGCTAAATTATAATCTGTGAAACATTTTACTAATTAAAGTAAAATAGACGTAATTCATAGATTTCCCTGTCATTTATAGGGCTCAACGTAATATGACCTTATCTTGATGTTACGATCAAAACCTAAGCGGTTCCCTGAAAAAGTTAGCTGCTTTTATGGTACCTTCAAACATACATTGCAATTTCCATAGAAAATTGCTATAAAGCTCGACCGTGTTACCTGAACAAGCTCCCAGGACCATAGAAAACAGAATTAATAGACGACCAACTACTTTTATATTTTCTGTATAAATTGTTCCGACTACCATATGTCACGCATGGAAATATTAGCATCCAGGAGTAACAAACGCCTGTTACTCCTGTACGTAAGTATACCAACATTCAGAGATACTTATCTTTTGATTATATCCCTACAACTATATTGTCAGACAATGATAAGGCAATTTACTAGACGATCTTTGGATTTGAAACTCTCTAATAAAACAGATGTAAAAAAATATACTTACCTACTTAAATTAATCCTATAATATGACATAGTTGATGTATCTATCATTTAACGATAATTTATTTGTTATTCGAAGATTTCCCTTACTATTTACAGGGCTCAACGCAATATGAACTTATCGAGATATATAGCATTCATCGTATGCATTGCATGTCAGAATTGTATTGTTATACCTACCTTCTAGGAGGAGTCTATAAGATGGGATGTCTGCATAGTCTAGGATGCGAAGTAGTCCATCCAACAATATAAATACCACCTACCTTTGTGCATTACTTAGGTCATAAAATGTTTTAAAGGCACGTTACATTGCTATAACGGAATCTGTGAGGCGACAGACCTACTGCTTGTTTTATGGCATATCTATACAATTTTACAGGTAGGTATCTATCTATCTATCTTTGAAATCTACTACTCTATATTTAGAGTGCAATATCTATTCAAAAGACATCATAAACAAGCCTCTTTTATGATGATCTAAGAGCTTAATAAACAACAATACATTGTTATATCAATGTTTTTTTTAAATAATTTTACCTATCCTTAACTTTAGATATCTATTACTCAGATCAATCAAACGTGTTAAACACTACACAAAGTAGGTACTTTCAAAAAAAGCTCAGTAGATGGAGAAAATGGAAAATGTTGACATTTTCCGCGGACCACAACAAATCGTAAAGTAACATAAGCCGCATTTTCTTTATCAGCACGTGGTCATGAGTATCATTCACTTAAAACACCATAGAGCACGTTGGTTAACCACAATACTTAAAACTAGAAATGGAAAGTTGCTCGGTGGCCGGACTCAGCACAAATGTTTACTGAACGTGCTGTTTCGCACAATGGAAATAGGTATATTTTTACTTGAACTTTGATTTGTATGTAGGAATAATATACAAGGCTATGGCATTTCCCTTTGACTTACATAAGTTTTACACCTAGGAAAGTCAAAGGGAAATTATGTGGCCGTTGGGAAAATTCTTTGCACTATACAAATGCTTTTCTCCTAATGTAAGTGCGATTGTGTTATTAAAAAGAAATAATTACCATAATTTTAGCATTCACTTGAAAAAGCACGGCAAATGGAAAACAATCTCTGTTTTCCATTAACGTGGGTGGCGCACACAAAGCGCAGTATGTTTGCGACTACCGCAGATTACGGCGGCCTCCAGTAGACACCGTTAGACAACGCCCGCTGGTGTCATCACATGCAAAAATAGCAAAAAGGAAGACTTGTTATGTGCTATGTAACAGTGAAAGGACAATCGAAACAGGGCAAATTAGATGCAAAACGCCTTAGCGCGATTCCCGGCGAGTAGCGCTCGAGTTAGCGATTCGGCGCACGCGCCGCTTTCACTGCGGCCGCATCCGACGTATCCTGGTATTTGTCAGCTGACAGCACTTTAAAAAGTCAGATCTTACCATACTCATTATTTATAACAACTCCATTTAAAAACATTTTAGTCCACGCAATCGTCGGAATATGAAAAGTAACCAAAAAATAAATTATGCATATAAATCAACATTCTCGTAATTAATGCGCTCCTGTCGGAAACCCTCTGGCCCACAGCGAGCTGGTCGCGGTGCTCATTCTGAAGAGCAATTGAGGCCACGCATTTCATGCTTCCTTTAAATAATGAGGATTGTTGAAATATTAAAATTGAGAAGGCCGATGCTATTCCCGGCCAGGCGGCTGGCATTTTAACGAGCACTTCTCGTGCCTTGTACCGCTCCAAAACTGCCGACAGCACCCTAATTGCTTACCAAATAATACGCTAATTGGATAAATAACACGACACGACGATTGATCAGCCAGCTAATTTTACAATGAGCATGTTGTTTTAGTACCTACCTAAAATATAAAATTAAATTAAAAAATACATACTAAACTATTTATTTGTCCCCAGATAAGACACAGCATACTGTTGGCGGTGGTGATTGCGCTGGTGGCGCCCTCCAACGCGCTCAGCTTGCAACATGCGCCTGATGGACCCACGCGATACAACACTTCTTGTAAGTTTTACTACTTTCTACATCTTTGGTGATATTTTTGAATGAAAATCTAAGCCTAGTTTGTCTTATTAAACTCATTTCGACATATTTTTCAAAATATTTCAAATTTATAATTTCAGACTCCAACGAAAGTCCAAACCCGAGCGGTTTAGCGTCGCTGTTCTCTCCACGCATGGACTTCGAGCAATGGAAGCCGCTGACAGGTCGCGGAGATCCTCTACGAAATGACCCTACCTACGACTATGAGCCCCCTGTGCTGGAGCGAGTGCACTACTGGGCTGACGACTCCAGGCTCGAGAGAGAACATTACCCGGAGAAAAAGTCTGAAGTGTTAATGCTCGGCGTGTCCTCCAGGAAGCCCAGCGTTACTTCGCGCCAACCACCTCTCCCGCCCAGAAGACAACAACAATACAGACCACAACCACCCAAGTACGAGGACTTCACCTACAAACTTAGCGACACGTACCCCATGACTATTCTAGTGCCACCACCACTCCCACCTCCGGGACATCAACCTTCTCTATTCATTCTCAATCACGAGAAACTGCCATTATCCAATAATATTATAAAGCCAACCGAAGCTCCTCTACAACCTCACAAAGATACCACGCCTTTCGAAAAACTTACGTCATCGTATGCTTTACAAGAATCCAACCTGATTTATCAATCTTCGTCCACGGTACAAAATTGGATCCGTGATTTGAATCATTCCTTAACTCCGAATATAAATAACGTGGTGAGCAGTGACTACGCAGGATGGGGACCAACCACGCCGCTAAATGAATATGATACCGCAAATGACACTCACAACCTGATACTGAATGATCATGTCGAGATATCGAAGCAGCCATATTCATTTTACAGACCGATGTTATCAGAAGCTCCTCCGCCGCCTGTGGATCACAAAGTTCCCAATCAATTCTCTACATTTTTACCGACAGCTTTACCGACGACTGCTTCGGAAGAACAGGCCACAGAAAGCATTTCACAAGTCACTTGGCCTACGGAATCTACTTCCGAAACTACCGAACCAACGACGGAAACACAGTTTTATTATGATGATACTACGGTGACTGAAAAATCGACCACAATTTTCCTACCGACACCAAGTCCCCGCCGACCTACACAAAAGCCTAAACAAACTACAACAGTTACGATATTCGATATGCTAGGTCCAATGATGTCTATGCCTATAGTCAACGGCCCCGAAAGACCCGAAGATAATCTTTATGTTCATGCCACAGAAAACATGCAAATTTTTAAGGAAAGGAACCCCGAAGACGTTTTGAAACTTGAGAATATGCAAACTATGCAGCCTCCTCCGCCCGTTAAGCCTGCAGAAAGTACTACAGTGTCACACAAACAACCTTATCATGTTAATTCAAACATTGTAGATATCTCGCTGCACGAGAAGCCATCTATGCATATTCACGATCCGTATTTACACATGCGTCACACAACACCGGTGTCACCGACGACTTCACTAGACTCAGAAATAAACAAAGCGCCTACCGAGACATCCGTGCCCATGTATTTGATCATACAGGGCCATTCTAAAGTAAAAACTTACGGATCCAAACCTAAATCGGGACAAGACAAACATACAATTAGCAATGAAATTCCTAAGCCTAATGAAACAAACGAGGTAAAACATTTGCATCCAATCAAAGAAAAAATGGCTAAGAAACTAAACTTACCAGAAGAAAAAAGTCGAACAAGTAAAGCAAAAAATCTACAAGCTCTGATCGACCAAGGTCACGGATCGATAGAAATTCAAGAGGCTGATATAGGTATAAAATATGACGTGAGCGATGGTAGTGGGGTGCCCATAGAGATATATAGAAAAGGAATAGTGGATAGCGATGAAAACGCCTATAAATCTTCGAAAGAAAGTCAGGCACAAAAGCGAATAAAACGTCAAATTGATCTTGAAGACCTTTTACCCTTCGACGAGGATAGTATTGAAGAGTATGTTTTTAACTACTTGGAAGGCAAGAAAAATACGACTGGGCTGACTGGCCTGCTGGCGAAGGTTGTCACAAGTGACGCCGCCAATGCTGTCGACGAATTAGAAGACGACGATGAGGACATAGTAGGTGACCAGGAAATCGAGGATGAAGACAGATGAGGTAGGACGTTTAATTGTAAATTAATAACGTATTTAAATTTTTATGTACAAATTCAGCGAAGTGCCAAAAATTGGTGAGAAGTGTTCGTTCTCAGTTACCTAAAACATTTGTTAAATACCTTTACATTTTGTCCTGAATGAGAACATGGATCCCCTTCCCACCGATACATTCCAACGTCGTAATTTTTGTTTGCGTGTAGATATTATGTAAATATCTCCGAATTTTTATAATACAATTTACAGAACACAAATGTCGCTTTTTCGTATTTAGTCAAATGCGCTGGTAAATCATGAAAGCGATGGACGTAATAATCTTCAAATGTGGCATATTCCAAGACTGTTAATTCATAACACGATTAGAACGCATAAGTTTATTTTGTATTGTAATTTATTTATTGTACTTTTAAGTTTTAATTAAAAATATTAAGAGCGATGTTTTTGTTTTTCAATCGTCAGAGAAATTGTTTAATTGTAAGCGGAAGGGAAATGATATGTTCGGAAATTTTCTATCTTTCTAATTATGTTATGTAGGTTTAGTAGACAGGCGCGTGGACAAAAAGTCGCGCGCTACGGCGACGGACGCGCTCCACTAACACACACTTCTTACCACCCTTTTCGTAGAAATAGACACTGCCACCTTAGATAAAGTGAAAGCAGCTTATAAACCCATAAAGTCACATTTATTGCGATCAAATGCTGCCGATAAGGAATCATCGATGACGAAGGGCCGAACACAGGTAAGTTATCACATTCGGTTACAAAACGTTCCTCTACGAAACAAAATCGAAGCGTAACGATTTATGAATAACAAAATAGATAATTTTAAAGCTTGTGTAAATTATTCTTCTGATGTAGTTCACTAGGGGTTGAAACACTGGCGTGAATTTTGTGCTAGTATTGCACCAGTCCGCTTGACATAAGCACACTTTGTAGTCTGCTTCGGGAAATCTGTAAGAAAAGCTTCAGCTATTGCATTACATGTAGAGACATCTATTGCACAACACGTCAACAAACTTTTTATAGTTTTGCCGAATAGTGGAAAGTCGGAAATCAAAGCCACTTCTAGTGATTAGATCCATCGTATCAAGTTACATGTTAATCATTTATCAACTCAATTGTTGATTAAACTCAATAAAAGAAATTAAGGAAATATTGAGTATGTAAACCAACCTACATAATGAATTTAAAACTTGTAATGATAAACTTACCTATTGCATACGTACGAGTACCTAAGTATGAAAATGCTATTTGGTTTGCTAAATGTTAAGTAAGTTGCTAATGCAATTTTGGTTTTCACATACAATTATTTTTTGTGGCAGTCGCAATTAGCAATCGTACTGCTGTGATAGGTTTCCGTTTGACTACATCTTATCTGATGGTGAAGCTTCACTATAATCTAAAATAGCAATATTTTAGACTACAGTGGACAGCCTACAGCGCTTCATCATCATCATCTAATTTACAAAAGAAAAGTATATAAGTATTATATCCGTTATCTAGTACCCACGACACAAGCGTTTGCTTAGTGTGGGGCTAGATGGCGCTGTGTGATATGTCCTGAAATATTTATTATTATTATTATTATCTACAGCCCTTGGGATTCAACTGCTGGGCATAGCGGCTTCGCTCGCATTAAGAAGTAAAACTTGCATCCCCTATTTCACCCTTTTAAAAGTGGCATTTCCAAAAGTCCTTTCTTAGCAGATGCTTACGTCATAACATCTACTTTTATTCCAAATTTTAGCCCAATCCGTCCAGTGGTTTGGGCTGTGTGTTGATAGATCTTAATGTCAGTCAGTCAGTCACCTTTAAGTTTGATAGTAGGTAATTGTTGTAGAGAAAAATGAATTAAGTTGATAGATCTAGAACTTACTTCTGGTGTTTGCACGTCATGGCTCTGGTTGGCATGGTGAGCGTGCGCGGCAGCGGGTCGTCCGGCACGGGCTGGTAACAGCCTCGCTGCACCAACCACGAGTGCTGCGCGCGCGCAGACCACGACCGCACGAAGCACATCGCGTTATCTGACATGTACAATCATTTGCTGGATTATTTTTATTCTACATTTACACATTTTTTTACACGAAATAGGCTTACTTCTGACTATAGCTTGATGTTAAGCACCACTATAGTTTAAGCTTGCCTAGAAGAAACCTATTTACACTAGATAAGACGGTCAGTCAATTGATGTCCAGGTTATCTGGAATAATACCAATACCGCACAAGGGACACTGTGGTTCAATGTAGAGATTACCTGTACACACCTACCATACTGAAATGCAACTGACCTTTAAAAGAGTTAGCCGGAAAACTATTGGGCGCTTTACAGACTAAAAAATAGGATACCACTGGCAATTGTGATAAAATCTAAGAGGTTTTTAAGAATCTCTACCTAATATTCTCGATGAAAAGCATACATACTAATCCCGGTACTATCCGATACTTAGTAGGTAAGTATTCATTTGTAATTATAATTTATTTTGTAAATATGTTTTATTCTCAGTCCCTGGTGTTCTGTTATGAGCGATCCACTCTGGTACATTAAGTAAGTGCTTTTGAAAAAGCAGGAAAAACCACCATAGCCATTGGGGTATTGTATCAGTGACATCAAGTTTTCTCCGCGCTGCAAACAACTTGAAAATCAGTGCCCACCAGACACAGTCTCATACCTCCAGTACAATTAACCAGCAAATCAGCGCTGGAGTTGAACACTTTCGAATAAGAAGACGCGAAGTCCCCACTACACCAGCTCCAGTCCTGGTGCATACTGGAGCAGTTATAGCAGAGCAGCCCGCCAGATCCACTCGACCAGCACAGGAGCAACACACAAACTGATTTCCAGCTCCATTTTGACATTATTGATACTTATGACCAAGAATTTACAGTAAAAAGTAACTTAACAACTAATATTTACAAAACCTTGTTGCAGCTGATAGGTTGAAAGGTTTTCCATGAAATTGACAGTGATAGTAGACGTGGTGAATACGTCCTCATTTTGATTTATAATAGACCTTATTCCTGAATCCTATTTTTGGGTACCTTATAATGTTTAGGATATATGTGCACTATGATAATGGATGAACCATACCATCCATACTATAGCAAGCTATCTAAGCAGGCAGTCGAGAGTTTATCAAGCCGCCCTAAGGGCCTCTTAACCATGTCTAACCTACCGTTAAGCCTAACGACTGCCGTACTAGACAAACAGCAGGCACCTACAATTTAAGGTGTCATCCGACCCACGGAAGCGCCCAAAATGGAATGCCACTTTTCGGTCACCCATCCAAAAACTGACCGCATCTACCTTTGCTTAACTTTAATCGTATGCGATTGCCTCCGCTTTGGTTGGGCTACAGGCGCTTCTTAAGGTCCTTGATATAGTAGTAAGCGGTCTCCGTACACTGAGTGTAGACATTAAATTAAAATAAATACCTAAAGATACGTACGCGAGTGTAGCTCAGTGGTAAAAGCCTTCCACTTTGTATTCTGATGCATCCTCGCTCCAATGGTTTGTTTTTCATGTTATGCACAGATTTGCACTCGCTTAGCAGTTAATAAAAACATCTTGAGAAATCTAAGTAGTATGACGACCACACAATTGAAACACATGTCCAATGTTGTCTTTCGTGAACGTATTTCGCGAGGAGTTACGACCCCAGTAATGAGGTATTCAACTTACAGAGAAAGCATGGTAGTTATAGGTAAAATAATTAAATTTCTCTTGTTAAACTTACCTGGACACTTGACAGTTAAGGCGCAGCGGAGCTTTGTAATAGCTCTCTTACTCGGACTAAACACTCCGCGGTGTAGCAACGGATCTTCACCAAACTGCTTGTAGGAGAATGTGCCGTTGAAGCAGAGCAGTGCACCAGCATTGTGCAGGAGGGGCACTAAGCACACTATGTACACTAACATTTATACAAAATTAAACAAATAAAAAGAAACAGCGCGACCAACTGGAATTTTATCGCACTGACACATACTTAGTAAAGAAATAGTACTTATATGAACATATCTGTCACTTCTACCATATGTAATTTACTACACTGACAGTATAGAAATATCAGAATAATCGTTACTTATCATAACTCAGTATATACCTATACCTAAATGTTATTAGGTACTTGCTTATAAAACCATTCCATTAACATCTGCGTTTCCTAATTAAATTAATGTTCAATGTTCGTTTAGTAATAAAATATATTAATACATTAACTTCCATACACTCCAATAGGTAGGTAGGATAAAACAATATACCTAATTACATCATTACTTAATACGATAATAAATTATAAGTATATTTTTTATGCAAATAATACAATGTAAATTATGATACAAATCTCTTCAAATTTAAAAAAAGCCTGTTGTTGACTAATTATGTATTGCTATCGAAATCGGACCTAGTTCACTTAGATACCAATTGTACTTGTTTTATTAATATGTTATCCCTGCCAGATTGGTTGCCTGGAAGAGATCGCTTTTAGCGATAAGGTCGCCAGTTAAGACACTTGGCTTAGGTAAGTTTTAATGTATATTTTTTTGTAAATGTTTGTATTGTGCTGGTGTTTTTAATAGAGTGTATATCTATTTATGTGATTGTAGGTACTTGTCTTATCCTAGTTGACTTCTAGGACAGAGTAGGAGACTGTTTGAAATAGAGCGTTACAACCTCTGAAGGATGCTCCTTGCGTTACACGCACGATATTATATTACTGCGATACTATAAATTGCCCATAATGCTTTTTACAGTTTTCGGTATCCTAAGCAGTAATATTAACTAATAAGGTAACCTAAGGTCAAATATTTATATACACATAGCAAGTAAAACCGCACCGTAATTTAGTAAAACTTGTAGCAAAGCGAAGTAGGCGCCTGCGACACGGGCTCACAAGAACACCAACAAAGTTTCCTAAGTAAAAAAACTGTAACTCTATATCTAAATAAGTATTAGTTTTTTAAGGTTTTATGTAATACTTTCAGTTAATAAATAATTGTGTGTTTGTATTTGACCTATCCAAGAATTCGTATTACTAAAATAAAATACATGAAATAGTTTTAATAAATGTATTTCGTAGTTTTCGTAAATTGATAACTATCCACTATCGGTGAGGTAACAACTCTTGTAGAACCATCTCAGCGATCTATTTCTAATTTCACAATCTAACTGATAAATTTTTGGGGTGCATTCAAAACTCAACAACCATGTACTTTGCTATTAAATGTAACTAACGCGTAAAGAAATAGAGTGCATATTTGAATACACGTGTGACTGCAGTCTTTGTTCTGAATGCACCCAGAACGCCCATACATACGTACATACACCGCCGCCCACTCGGCGCGCCCCGCCGCGCCGTGAACCAATCCCATGCGATTGAAGAAATATCTATGAAGCTTAGCGCTTGCACACAAAACAAAATTTGGACCCTAACAAAAGCACAGTGAACATCATCTAAAACTACTTGAACGTATTCTGACCGAAAACAAAATGGCGAAATCAGACTGTACACAATATAATATAACAACTGTATATCAACTATACACTCTAGACTCCTGCGCCGGCCACTAAGCACCCACATACAAGGGGTAACAATTTCCATTCATACAAGACAATGTTTAGTTTTGTCAGTTTCTTAAAATAAATGCAAGAAATATTTGCGACAGCCCAACTGAGACGTTAAGGCTAAGGATAATCATTATGGCATCGGTAAACAAATCACATTAACAAATTAAATTTTCACCCATTGGAATAATCATTACTGGAAAATTACACTAATGGAATATTTCGAATTTAAAACACACCAAAATACAAAATGATTCACGGGAAATTCTAATAAGATTTTAAAGATATATTAATTAACAACATTTATAAATAATTTCGAATGTGTCTTGTTGACAAACATCGAATGAGAACTTCAATATGAAGTGACTTAAACATGTTCGTATTGGAAAAGTGTACAATAGAAAGCCAAAGCTTGTACACAAATGCTATCAATGTACTTTATGGAAAGAAAAGAAAGTTATTTACAACAGATTTTATCCAATTGTGATAGACATCCAGACATTTACAAATATTATGTGAGAGGAATACAATAAATTACATCAATATACTATGGGGCTCGAGGTTAAGTACATCTATAAAACTTGGATATAATGCAATAATGGAATTGCTTCTTGCTATCTAATAACATACACTATAATGTGAATGAAGTCATTATGTCCTAAACACTTATACAAGTGCAACAATGTGAAATACAATTTCGAAATATGCACATTCATTTCAATCAATTTACATCAAATATGTACATTACAACTGAAATGCAATAACTAAGATCATCTCTTTTCGTTGAGGTGCTTTCTACCATGAATCATTATTATGTTAGAGCATCAGCTTCCCTATATTGCAATGCAAAGATGGCTGGCGGCGGCTTAGCTATACCTTCCTATTATTCACAACGAGAATACTAACTGGCTAGAGAAAGCACACGAGACATTAACTATCTACCAAAACCCTACCATAACAACAACAGAATTTAAATAATGAACACATGAGGATAAACAATCTATGCAATGACTTGTTTTTTTTATTATTTTATAGTTTATGTGTGTCAGAAGTTGGACGGCCAGGTATTATTCTCGTTGGTTCTGTGGCGAGTGAGTGTGAGTCTAGCTGACCGTCCAGTCAAGTCCCCAGCGCTCTGACACCTTCAGCTGTGCTGCCGCTGCATCCTTCAGTGAGAACAAGTGTGTCATCTCCAGCTCTGTCTTGGCCAGGGATATTGCCTTCTCAAACAGCTCCAGTGACCTCCTCAGGTTGCCCCTGGAAGTGACATTAGACACACAGTTAATGCATGTTCAGTTAAAATTGACTAGAATATTGTGAATTACTTAGAACTAAAATACTATTTACTAGTTATTTTCATCATTGGAAATAGTAAGTTTTAACTAAATTTTTATTATTTCATGGTGGGAGTATTTTGAAAACATTTCAATTTTCCTATTGCAGTCAAGTTTAATCTAATCTATTTCCATTGAAGAAGTTGCTTATATAATTCAGAACTATATGGTATAACTTGTCATACAAGATTATCATATGATACACTATCTAAAATTGTTTACCTGCCTACTGATAATACAGTTCAAGAGATAAAACCACACATTTTATTTAGACACATATAAAAGGAAACTATGCCTTGAGTTGTGATACAGAATTGTGCCAATTGTGAAAAATAGATAAGTTTCAAGGCCACAACATTTATCTTAATTTTATGAGAGTAAAAATAACTACTTTGTCTTTGTATCAATAAGAAATGATTAATGATTGAGTGATGCATTACCTTTGTACTTCAATGGTGCCCAGAGTTTCATATGCAAAGTCACACTTGTCATCCATCTCAATGGCCTTGTTGATCAGTTTGACTGCCTTGTCAAAGTCTGTGCTCTTCTGGAGCTGAACTAGGCCTTTGTGCACATACAGGGTGGCGTTGTTGGGGTCCACAGACAGAGCCGAGTCAAACAGAGCCTCGGCACGGCCCCACTCCTGCTGGTCTGACAACACTTGAGCAAATAGGATGTACGCCTCGGCACAGCGAGGGAACCTCTCCAGGGCACTCTCAAAGTCAGCTCTGACTTGATTGAGTGCACTCACGTTCTTGTTAATCTGAGCATGTCTGTAGTCAGCATAGCACTTCTGAATGTAAGCAATAGAGAAGTTAGGGTTGAGCTCCACTGCTTTGGCAAACTCGGAAGTAGCCTCATCCATGCGCTCCAGCAGTAGGTACACCTGTCCCCGGTGGTGGTAGATGTCAGAGTTGTCTGCATCTAACTGAGCAGCCTTAGCAAAGTCCTCCAAGCAGCGCTCTGTGTTCTCGAGCTGGGTAAACAGGGAAGCTCGCTTGATAAGAGCATTGACCTTAACTTTAGTTGAAGCATCACTGTCAATAACTTTGCCCAAATCAGCCTGAGCCTCTTCGTGTCTGCCTAGCAGCAAGTAGAATGTAGCGCGCATCAGCAGGGCCTCATTTTTGTACTTTCCATCGTTGTCTAGTTCCTCAGTGCAAGCTTGGACAATAGTCTCATAGTCTTGGGAGTCTAGGGCTTTCTTAGCCTTTGCAAAGCCAGCATTGTCATCAACCTGGATTTTAGTAATAGGGTCCTCTGAGAATGCAGAGAAGTATGTCTTAATGAAGTGCTTAGAAGGCATGACTGGCTGGCGCCTGGCGAGCGCCTCGCGGGCGTGTTGCCTTCCGAGAGCCTTCAGAATCCTGTCGGCGTTAACTAAAGAGCTCTGTACCTGGAACCTCTCCAGAATGCAAGCTGACGTCACATCTTCCAGAGCCAGGACTAGGTCACCACTCTTCTCAGCTGCACGCGAACGTCGAAGGAAGGCTTTCACATACTTTTCGTTGAGTTTCAAAGCGAAAGTGCAGTCCTCTTTTACCTGCTCCCACATTTCACGTTTCTCATAGCAAGCCGAGCGGTTCTGATAGAAGGTAGCGAGGTCAACGGTACGGTCAGGGGGACAGGCTTCGATCGCTTCATTGTACAGAGCGATGGCTTTATCGTATTCACCCGCATGAAAAGCTCGATTCCCGGCACCTTTCAATTTCATGGCGCGGTCGATAGCGCTCTCAGTAGCTTTGGCGTTGTTATCTTCATTGTCTAGTGAAATTGTTGTCTTGGCCTTCAATTCCGCGACCTTCTTCTTTTCAGGATCTTCTAATCTGTTTCTTAGGTAGAGGTAACCTAAGCCGATGGCCAGAGGTGCGCCGAGTAGAATGGCCAATTGCCATTTCGGAAATGGCGTACTGCCGGTAGACATTTCTTTATGAAATTGTTATAATGTATAGATGAATACAAATACTAATAAAATTCTTCTTGTCCAAGAAATAACGTCAGCACTGAACAATAAATTTTAGTTTTTACACATTTTTCTTTCCATTATTTCTCGGACTGACATGACATGTCCGACGATGACGGCAAGTTGACAGATTAGTCAGATTGCCATAGACAATAGAGACAGAAGCACTAATCAAACGAATCAAACATTAGATAAAACAAAACATATTATGCAAACGATAGATATTCAAAGTGCATACGTACATATATAATGTGTATTCTACCTTCTTCACCATGTAAACAAAATTTTCTATGGATTTGTTGTTTTTCTTTGTGATACCAAGGTTGAGAAATTAAAAATATGACAAAAGGTTGGTAAAATAACCAAAGTTTCTGCCAATCAAATAGAAAAACGGTACTGTCAAAACAAATGTCGTGATCAATGTCAAAAAAATATATATGTATATATAAATAAAAAAATCAGCTGTTCTATTTTGTTATGTATTAAAATTCATTAATTCATTTAAAACAGTTAAGTACTCCTAGTTACAATCAAAATCAACTACTATAGCATTAGCAGATGCTTAATTAATTCTTTAACTACATAGCTTTTACAAGTTAAGTCATGTTTTCTCCAAAATTGGGTGCTATTGTAAGTATGGTATTTTTATTATTAATATTTCAGGACTTATATTATTATACTCAACGATTACCTTTGAAAAACGTTCACAAATAAATCTGCATTTTATTCACTATATCATACATCCTTTGAAGATTGTAAAAACAAAATAAAATAAACATAACCTCATTTTTCATCACCCATACTATAAAAGAAAACTTCGGTATGTTTATGTAAAAAACGTTAAACATATTTCAGGCACGGCTTGCATTTGTCAAGCCAAACAAAAGGCTTGTCGTATCATCTGTCCCATGGCAGCAGCACAGAGCAAAAAGTGACCTTTATGAACCAGATTACCTTATTGTGAGTATGATACTTATTTATTAATGAAAGCTATGCTTATAGATATTCATAGTCATATATATAGTAACTATATAAGAGTAGACAACTTTGACATAATAAAAATAAAACTTTATATGTGCACCAAAACCAATTGTATTTACAGATACAAAACATAATTATTTTAAGTTGAACCTGATTTATAACATAAGTTTATAACCTTATTTAAAATGCATGTCATGTCTATCAGTGGCGCTAGCAATGTACATAGAGTAATAAATAACAAAATGATAAAATACTTACAGAGTATGGAGCCAGATGAGCCAGTGTATGACTGTCTGAACCTGCAAGTGAAGGGATATGACTTCACTCTGCTGGAAGCATACCAGAGCCAGCTGCATAGATACGCTGAGGTCATGGGCATACAGGTTGAGGAGTGGTGTGTATACTAGTGTTAACAAATATGTCATTGATATATTATTAAATCTGATTTATTGTGAAATAAATAGTGTGCCATTTCTTATTAAGTCTTAATTTATGACACTTGTCTGGTTAGTTCCTACTATAACTTATCAATAGGATATGTACCAGCATCAAAAGAGACATGTTTAACTACAATTTTTATCATACATATAGGGAAAAGTGCTACAAGTATTGTTTTTTTCTTTCTAATCTATCTCTATCAAACTTGATAACTAATCAATTTGAAGAAGCAACAAATATAAGCAATGTGCATTAATTATATTAGTTTTTAAATTTCTTTCATCATGTAATTTATTTGGTGTGCATTAAAGAAATATGTTATCTTATATACAGTAGGACCTCGTTAAGTCGAACCTCGATAAGTAGAAAACCTCCAAAACTTGAAAAATGTTTCGTTCCCTTCCCTTCCAACACCAAAACCTCCATTACTCGAAGTCTTGACCCTCTATTAGTCGCAATAATCACCGAGTCCCTCCAAGGCATTTTGGTACATATTTTCCCTCTATAACTCGAAAAATTGAATTTGACCTCTGTATCTCGAACATAGCAACGTTTTATTTTACAACCTTTACAACTCGATTATTTGGAATTTATTACCTCTATAGTTCGAAGAAAAATAAGATTTAAGACTTAAAGAACTTGCCGACAATATGAGTACACCATTGTTTCTTAGACAACATTTTAGGATTACTCGATAATTATTTATGACTTACGTTAACACGTGTTTGCTTGCTTGTGTTCCATTTTTATAATTTAAATTTTCTTTGAATTTAGCAAAGCAAGTCATTTGTGGTCGACTTAAATATTGTCAGAAGCAGTTTAGTTCTACTGCAATACACATCAATAAGTACAACAGTTTACAAATAAAATTGACAAAACATGAGTGGTGTGAAACATAAACTAAAAACTTTGAGTCTTGCAGAAAAATTAGAAATGCTCGAAGCTGTGAAGAGCTGTCAAAAAAAGAAAGATGTTGCTGAACAATTTGGCCTTCCAGAGAGTACTCTATCAACAACAATAAAATATTAATCAGACATCATGAGAAAAATACAAAACAGTCAAAATTTGTCCTGCAAAAGACGACGAACTGCAGAATTTCCGGGCTTGGAGGAGTGCTTACTTAAATGGTTATAGTAAATAAAAATATGTTTGTCACCTCTGCAACTTGAATTTTTATTAATTTTACCTCTCTTACTCAAAATTCATAAGAATGAACCTCAACCTCTTTATGTCGAATCAAAATCCGCCTAAGTCGAAATCCTCCATAAGTCGAAAACTCTATAACTCGAATTTTTTGGCGTCTCCCTTGATATTCGACTTATAGAGGTCCTACTGTACATTCACATTTGACACAAACTTCCTCATTTATTACAGTACTTTAACAAGATGTGACTATTCTCACTTTTGTGTAATTATTTAATTTGCAGTTGGGCAACACCGGCACAAAAACTAAAAGTGCAGAGATTCAAGAAAGGAGGCACTGCTATTGATGCAGAGTACAATCTCAATGTTTACGAACGGAATGTGCAGGTAAGAACCATATTTAAATTCAGAAACAAATAGAACTGATATTTTTATATAACTGAAAACATGCAATAATTAAAAAGTTTAGAAATGGTCTTGGCATGGCAAGTTATTTGTACGCGAAAATTCAAGTAAATCAATCGACTTAAAACACAAGAAATCAATAAAAATCTCATAACAATGATTGACGTTCGTATTTTTAACGCCTGTTTTATTACATGTTACTTACATGTTTACTAATGCTCTACAGTTCTTCAATCACGACAATAAATAAATACAGTTCCTCAATTCTTGGAGCTGGGTGCCCAACACGATGTATCTGCCAAAGAGAATTCCCTTAACAAATTAATTATGAGGGAAAGTAATGATCCTCATCATCATCATCATAATCCACAGCCCTTGGGATCCCACTGCTGGGTATAGGCCTCCCTTTGCATGTGCCATCTGCGTCGATCTTGTGCAGACCTCATCCAGGTTGGACCCTCGACTTTGACGATGTCGTCGATCTCAGTTATGAGGAAATACGACTCGAGAGACAGAGACAGTTCTTCAAGTCGGTTAACATCAAAGAAGAATAAGATAGATACTGGTTAACATTATGATAACAGTTCACCAATAGTCAATCTGTAGCCTGATTTACACTAGATTTTTACCATGTGGATAGTAACAATTTTTTTTACATGATATGGGCTTACGCTTGACTACAACTTGCCTGATGGTAAGGAACGTTATAGTCTACGGTCTAGCGCGCTTGCCTAAAAGAAACCGGTTTACTCTCGACTTGAAGACCGACAAATTATAGACATATACATCAAAAATGGTTTCACCAATCAAAATTTAACACAGGCGACAAAAAAAGATGATTATTGATATTTGTTCCTCTTTTAAGCAATAACAGAACAACGAATCATCGGGATTTTTGGTGTAATAAACAGAGAATGTGTACCGCTAGTCAGATGACATTTCTAAGGGTGTTTATAGGAGATGGATCAGACAGGCTGGAGACCATACTGTGTGGCGCGTTGGAGAAGAGGCCTATCTCAGCAGTTGGTGAACACGGGCTGACATGATGATGACGATGATGTATTATGACCAAAGTATTCGAAAGTGATATAGACTACATTTTATACTAACAAATGATAAATCCTATCGCGATCCTAGCCAATAAAGCGCCTAGCAGTGTGATCTGGAAGCCTCTTTCATGCCAATACTAGTCTAGTACTAATATGTTCCATCATTTCATCCACCTTGAGCCATTCATGTGCCTTAGTAGCCAAATGCCAATCTTTTATAAAACATTACTTGCAATACAACTACAAGTACTTAAAATAAAAACATCATCATCAGCACAAATTTAAAGGCAAGGCCCTTGTCTGTGGAGCATGCACCATACTTCTCTTCCTTCCTCTGTTAATTCTTTAACTTCTTATTCGACATGAAACCCGCCTTTTCTTTTACTTGGTCCATATTATGACCTCGGCCTTGCTCTTTCTCTTCGGGCTTCGAATTTTCTTTCATTGTTGTTTTTCTTAATAATCTTGTAAATGTCTAATCCAGGTGACAGACGTGCCAGCGTGGGCGCTCGGTTCCCTGCTCCGCGTGGCACACACGCTGCTCCCCGAGGGTTGCTCACTGCACGTACACGAGCACACCGCCGAGCACGAGGAGGTGCGCTACGTGCCTGACAACCAGCTGTTAGAGCTCAAACAGCAGCTCGAGGATATGGGCGGCAGCCGTGCTGAGAAGAGGAAGAGGAAATGAGTGTTAGGATTTACTGTTAGTTTTGTAGTGTACCTAATATGAATAGGCAAATAGTTGAGTTTTGTGAGTTACGTGTTTTCTTTTAATTAGATAATACCTAATTGTAGTTTTTGTTTGTTTCTCTAGAGTTAATAAGTATCTTCTAGGTAAGCGTGTTACGTCCTAGGCTGCAGCAATGCTTAACATCAGGCAGGCTGTAGTCAAAGGAAAACCACCACCATGTAAAAAAAAAATTCAACAACTTTTCACTGTCGATCGTTAGTGAATCTGAAAATGTGTCCATAAATAAAATACAATTATTTAGGTAGTAGTTAGGTACTAACTAATAAATTTAACTGGGTACCTATAATATCAGTAATTTATGTTCTATTTATTGAAATTGATAAATCAATTTGTATAAGCTATACGAAAACTCGTTATTTTGTAGATGGAACCTTATACAAAATAACTGTGACACAAGTTTAAAATTGTTAAAAGCCTTCTTAGTATAAAATAAATGAATAGGATAGGTTCAGGACAAATCACACAGCGCCCACACTTAGCTTACGAGTACGCTTGTATCATTGGTAGGTTGCAGATAACGGATATAATACACAATATACTCATATATACTCATAACATATAGGTACTTTTATTTTTGTAAATACATACCTACTTAATATACATGGAAACGACTAGACTCAACACAAGTAATTTCCTTTTTAATTCATAATTACTTGTGTCATACGGGTATCGAGCCCGCACCCCTAGATTAGAAGGCAAAGCCACTACCAACTAAGCTAACGGGGCAGTCAATATACATAATATGTATATCAGTAGGTTTATCTACCTATGATTACTAACTGCATTCTCGAACCCTACACAGTGGCCGAATTCATTTAGGTATCCATTTTATTAAGACCCGATACGCATTCTTGTCCTTCGACACATAATTTATAACACTTTAATCACAGGTATTTAAGATCAGTACATATTATCGTCAATCACTACTTAAAATATTAGTATACAAGCACTCAGTGGATGGAGGTCATCTTACAATCTTCTCGTGGAAGGAGCTAGTTTACCCGAAAGGGACGACGACAAATCTCTGGGCTGCCAGAGTCATAAGAATTCCCCTACTTTTGTTCATACTTACACATACACACGTACCAAAGTTGTACGCAATCATTAGTATCACCTGAAAAAGGGACTCAAATAAAAATGACACACACAGTACCTATGTCGATAAAATTTATGTAGGAATAAATTATAGGTACTCAGAAGGATTTGGTTAAACAGCTTCAATTAAAGATATAAGTTTAAGTAATTTACTTCGGCCGTTATCATTAACGTGTGAACATCATGTACTGGATTTATGCCGCGTTCACATGTTACATATTTTTTTAACCAACCTCATCAAAAACGGGGTCATCAATTTCGCCGGTAGATATTATGTAAGTATACCTGTATGATGTATTCGGAACTGGCTTCAAAACAGTATCTACTATTTACCTACTATTTATTTTGTAGATAGGTACAACAGGTAGGCTATTTCGTAGTTTTTTTACCGCAGTTTGCTTAGGTTTGACCACAGCCCGCCTGATGTTGAGTAGGTAACACTGTAGTCTTGGGTGTAGTTTGATAGCACGTCTAGAAGAAATTACATTTATTTTGGATTTGAAAGCCTCTTGTTGATCATAGTTTTGGTTAAGATAGGAAAGTACACCCGTGTGGACGGACATAGGCAAAAAATAATAGGTGAAATAGGCATTACCAACCCGTGAACCTACCACAGTAGAAAAAATAAAGTAACCTAATGAATCAAGCTTGCCTAGAAGGAACTGGTAGTATGATGATAACGTTTCGATTATTTATACATCGACGTGTAGCTTCGTGCTACAAATATAGTACCTACCATTATAGCAAGATGTGGCGGCCACCGTTCGCTCGAGAAGTGTTTGTAATAATCACGGCTTAATTGATGTATGTACAGTACTTATCATTCATTAAGTATCGACAAATTGAGCAATTGTGTTACAAATGTGCTTTATACTTATTACTAGAAACGTTGAAATTTGAATGATTTTTGTAAACAGACAATTTGTAAATAATAAATATTTCGGGACATTGCACACAGCGCCATCTAGCCCCACACTAAGCAAACGCTTGTGTCGTGGGTACTAGACAACGGATATAATACTTATATACTTTTTTTTTAATAGGTAGTACATTGATTTTATAACTAAAACAGATTAAAACTTATGTACCTATGTATTTCTATTTACTAGTACAGATGCATAATAAATTATATTCTACTTAAGGGACTAAAAAAGTGTAAATTAGCTTACCTATAGTTTAACTGGCCTTGCTTTAAAGTGCCACCAATGTTAAGTAAAGGTCAACGCAGTCAGTTCTAGGATGGGTGATCGAAAAGTGGCATTCCGTTCTGGGCGCTTCCATGGGTCGGACGACACGTTAAATTGTAGGTCGCGGCTGTTTATCTAGTATGGCAATCGTTCAAGTTCAAGACATGTGAGGGCCCTTAGGGCGGCTTGATAAACTCTCGACACCAGGGTTGACCACTCTCATTCGATAGGAAGAAGACTCTTTGCGTATTTGCGAAATTCGTAAGTAGGTACCTAAGTAGGTTTTATCGCACTTAAGACAACCTTTAAAAGTTTGTGCGATATTTACCTCCCAGAAATCCTGTAGGTATTTGTGGTTCCCTATACTTAAGTATGTAGGTACCTGCTATGTTTCAATCCCTGTAAATATGTACCTACTTACGACAGAAGTCTGACATTTCACTCCTATGAACTAATTGCACACCCGCAGACTAAGATTTCCTGCCCTGTCTTGCCATTCTTGCCCCATTGCCCGTTCTTAATATTAGATCGGTGCATTATGAAAGGCACGCCTCTCAAATTTGAGTTTGTGTAATGGGGTAATACAATATCGGAGGTAATCACTCCAGTGTAGGTGATCTATCCTTTCTCTCGGCTTAGTAAAATGATCGGGTTGGCGCTTGCAACATGGCGGTCGTGTCACATTGTAATAGAGCTCCTGTATTTGTATTGGTTTTGTTTATTATGACATCTCGCAAGTAGAGGGTGTCTCATGGACGAAATATGTGCAGGATAGGAAAGAGTGGACTAGCATGGAAGAGGCCTTCACCTAATTTTGGGTGCCCTAAATATAAATATATACTGAAGAACCAATTCATAATATAATAATTTTGGTCAAAATTAAAAAAAAAGTTCAAATTCTGGTCAAAGTTTAATTCATATTTTGATTTATATCATTTGTAAAATGGCAATAATAAAGGCTATATTATTTTTGTTAATAAGGTACATATGATGAATAGACATATGTTTTTTTGAACTCTGTAGGTAAAAGCCTATCTTCACTATAGTAACACTTATAGTCCACCTAAAGCGACATCCGCACACGCGACTCCGTAAATGAAGATACACAACAACATGCCTGAACCAGAGAGTAATTAGCCCTGAAACGGTCAACTGTAATAATTACTGTAATTGGCTTCGGCCGTTTTGATTATTTTCAAATAAATAATAACGGTGACATACCTACGTCTCGATTAAAGTAAGGCAAACACTTCATTACTTAGTAAAATACTTACCTATGTCAACATACCTACACTATTTGTATGTACTTATATTCATTTATTACGTGGTTTTTTTTTTGGTTAATTAGGTACCTACAGTTTCATTTCCTAGTTAATTAAAAAAAATGTGAATTCTGCAGAAGCTGTACCAAAACGTTGTAGTAATAAAATTACCATAAATATTAATAAATTTTCTCAGTATATTATGCAAGTACTACATACAATTATGCAATAATTCGCCTTTGACCACGACACAAAAAAAATGTCGTGGATCGTCGCGTGTGAGAATATTTTCATAATTAATTCTACTCTAATGTTTACTACAAAGACGCACATATGTGACTACAGTGCCAGCACTATACACATGCAACTCGGGCGCATATAAAGAGTACGATTAAAATGTATAAATAATCCTAAATAGTATATAGAGTTTTTTATTTATTTACATACCTACCTATATAGGTACAAAGGAGGTCAAGGAATAGGCCGAAAATCGAAGAGAATGGCGCATACTCCTCAGACAAGAGCATCGCTCTTAAATTTTGAATGAATGAATATATACAAAATTTACAAGAAATACTATAGGTACTTACATTAAAATGCATATTGAATAACAAACAGTACTATACATAGGTACACTAATCTTATTATGAGTATGTAGTACTTATGTAAATTTAAGCACCACAGACGGGTGAGGAGGAGGGAAGTGACCACCACAGGAGGAGTGAGCGCGTCCTCCATAGGCACTCCCGAGATACGAGGTGGAACAACATCGAGCAGGCGGCAGACAAGACCTGGAGACGAGCATTGTGTTGTTATAAGACGCAAGCGGTGCAGGACTGAACGAAATGCTAATGCAAAGAGGAGGCCTACAACTGGAACTGGGTGCTGAAACCTTTTTTTTTACCCGTAACTACTAAGAAATTTAAAGTAATAGTTATCAATATCTACTGTAATAATGACTAACGTGGACTAAAATAACATGAACAAAAAAGTATTTTCTATTTATTTTCTTTATAATAATGTTACTTTTAACATGCTTGTAAAGAAACCTTTTTCTTCTTATCTTCTTTTAAAGTGAATGGGATGATATATAATGAAGGGAATATAAAATTTAGAATAATTCCGATGTGTCTTTTAACTATGCTTGAACTACTTACAATTTACACACAGTACTAATGTGGATGCGTCACCCATGACCCGCGGTGCAAAATTACACAATTCGCCATCTTGTATTTAAGACGCTTCGCGGTGGCTAAATATTCAGGGCGCGACGTGTCGTTAACCTTCCAAGTAGCCAGCACACCCTGCTAGCGTCATCTTATCACTAATTGATCGAAATCAATGTAAGGCAGGGTTTGGTCTAATATACCTATATTACTAGTCAGAAAAGAAGTTACTTAATACCTAAATTCTTTCAGGAAAACAGGGTCTTTTATAATTGGACCACCAAGATACAGGCTAACGCCTAGTTTGGGGTCTACTGTTAATACTTTAATCCTATTGTATTGTAAATCAACTTAAATATGAATATTGTATCTAATATTTAGGTAAAGTTTTCAAATGGCAAATAAACATTTTTTTACCTAACACCAAAAATCCGATAAGGAAGTAAACAACTGCTTGTAAAATAAGTGTAGTACATACATACTCGTGGTATCAGATAGGCTGTTATGGTCTATGAACATTGTACGAGTACACTCTAGGTAGTCCTTACCACAGCCTTTATGATCTGTATTGCTTATAAAAATATATAATGTCGGAGTTATCTTAGATATTCACTCGCAGTTTCAAACAAGCTATAGCTATGTATAACTCTTGGTAATCACAGCCTTTGCAGCTCTTTTATTGGCTCCTTGTATATAGATATACTTCCTTAGCAACTAATTAGATGTTGCCTGATATTGTAGACTTACATACATAGGTACTTTTCCTTAACCATACCGCCAAAAAATATGTTTACCTACTCGTGCCAATGTCTAAATGTTAACAATTACCCAACTTACGCAGTAAACTATAAAGTTTGTAAGTGTAACATTCATACGTCCTGCAATGTCAGTTTACGCAAGATCCTTTTACTTCGATATAAGTTCTGAGCTCATCTGCAACTCTCGTGAGATATGAATGCTAGAACCAGTGCAAAATTACTCTGCGTGCGGATAAAGTTGGAACTAGAAAGTTTTAACACGATTTGATTATAGTTTATTTACATACTTTTAACATAACCCCTGTGTGGCTCTGACTAGGACATAGCAATTAAATACTGACAAGTTTTAAACTGAAGTTAAGTGCAGCATTTATTCATTGAAATGAACAGTTCTGTAAAACTAGACTTAATTAACTATAAGGCTTGATTGTGATAGTCTTTAATATGAGATAAAATTATTTTACTTACAGCAGCCGAGTAGAAATCTTTAATATAACGTAAATAAATCAGCGCGGGAGCCACAGCTATAAGTATTATATTTGCAAAAATTGTAGATGTTTGGCCAGCTTAACAAAACTCTTAAACATATTTGAAGATTTAGACATTTGAAGGAGCAATTTTATCGCTAAAAGCGTTATAGAATAATTTTGCGCCGGCCTTAGTGTTCAAAGGTTGAGTTTTGGTAAGTGCTGCCAATTATAGTACGCGGACTTATGTTGGGCGGTCTCTTGTATGACTGATGAGCTCACATTGCGCAAGATGCTTCGGACCAGACGAATTAATTTGCGACTATTGTGCCCATTGACAACAATAAAAATCATAAGATAGAATGTTTATAATACCTAACATAGAATAGGCACGGTTTGGATTTACTCGGCCATGTAAGAGGACTTCTACAGTTGCCTACTGTGTACTAAGGTCAATGATTTTATGAATGGTGTTTTTTGTTAACTATGGTCAAGGGTTTTATGAACTGTTTTTGTGGCTTTATGGCTACATTTTAACGCTCTTCTTTAGCACAGGTAGTATCTCTAAAAACAATAAATAAAATAGATATTTAAAAAAATATAGTAGTAAGTCTACCCCACAAATATTTAAATAAGCTGAGTCATATTCATAAAAGCCGAAAATTGCAGTGTCAATAATAGTGTAATTGGACAACCGTTTTTTTTGTACGTTTCTCTAAATTAGGAAACTCTCTTGAGTCGTACTTCCTCATGACTGAGGTTCGTGACTCCCCGCAGTAATTCGTTAAGGGAGTTTTCTTGGGCAGATATATCGTGGTGGGCGCCCAGGTCCTTCCACGGAAGACACATGTCCTCGGATATTGTGGTCCTCAAATATATCAGTTTCGTCACGATGTTTTCCTTCACCGCTAATCGTGCAAATCCACACATACTTCAAAATACTAGTCATTGGTGTAGGGCTGGATTCGAACCAGGGCGCGTCTGGATGAAAAGCAGACACTGAAAACACTGAGCCACATTTGCTTAGGTATTTATTAGGTACAGGATAGGTATATTTTAAAATATACAATCATAGTGCGGATTTAGCACTTGACATTATAACTCAGGATATGGCCCAATGTTTACAAAAATATAAATCCAAATTCCATATACATTTGTAAAACAGTAATAAAATCATATCCAACTGCTGTTCATTGTTTGTCGTAAAATCATGCTAATAAAAGACATCAACGCGCGCGTTTACAGCTTAGCAGCGGTCTAATAATAATATAAGCAATAGATACATAGA
Organism: Macaria notata; assembly: GCA_927399415.1. NCBI lineage: Eukaryota > Metazoa > Arthropoda > Insecta > Lepidoptera > Geometridae > Macaria > Macaria notata. The sequence continues at coordinate 8,612,109 of OV656733.1, forward strand.
AATAAGTTTAAGTTTTTAATTGTTGTCATATTAGGATTGTTTTGTTATTGTTAGTATTCAGTTTTGAATATGTCTGTATGCTTAGATCTTTAAAAGTAATCAACGGGTTTTCTTGCAGTTTATTTAATAGATATAATGAATCAAATGGCAGGTCAATGCAATAAGTTTTAAAATGTTAATATTGTTGAATTACTTAGATTAGTCACAGACCTGATTATTTTTAAGTGTAGGTACATAGGTAAGTCATATTCTAAAACAACTAGCTACACCGTATATACTAGTATGTTATTCGATTCAAGTAACTAAATAAATGAATATGAATACAATAAGTAAATAAAAATGAATATTATTAGATAGATAAATAGATACATAAATACTTTATTAAAACACCACCAATGAAACAATACAAAAAAAACATACAAATTAGAATCAGCGTCTTAATTGGCGGCCTTATCGCTAAGAGCGATCTCTTCCAGGCAACCAATCTGGCAGGGATATATTCTTCAAACGAAAGGAGTAGGACGAGGTGTTTCAGATATTAAATAAATGAAAAATAGAATAAAGGTTTATACTACTTATATATGAACAAACATAGACAAATATAACAATCATATATTCATACATACATAATAGCAATAATTAGTGCATTTTTAATTAGTTTACAGATAATATTTTGTATAGCGCACCTAATGATTACACGAATTGTGCAGATGCAAAATGTATTATTGCGGGTTACCTACATATTTCTGCGAAAGACTCTCTGAATACAGAAGGAACTGTTCTGTTGTTCTGTCTGCTATCCGAAGTAAGACTCTAATGAAAATGTTCACCGAGTTTCTAGCACTGTTACGGATCATCACAACAGCTAAAACAGACCCGAAATAAAGAAGTAGGTACACATTGCTTAACTACCCATACTAATTCGGTTCAAAGTAAGTACATTTTGCAAGTTTAAAGCAAACAGAAGTAGATTGAGTACTCTTAAGGTTATTCAATGCATTTGTTTTGGAGCAACCTTAGTAGTCCAAATTGTTGTTTACACGCCTCTGAGACCTTCACTAGCATCACCCATCTCTGAATCAACGACGTTAAACGTCAATAGACGTTTAATAAAGCCAAACACACACGATATATGATGCTAGATAATGTATGGACATATCTCACTTTTGTTTCCGCGCGCGGGCAATAGCGTTTGTTTTTTGGTCTGTTTGTGTGTGTGTTTTATTTCTGTATTGTGTAAAATTGTAATTATAGTTTCATAAGTACCTACCATTTATGTAACAATTTACCAAAGGGTTATTTTTGTAAGAGAATGAATTTTGTATAGTACCTATTTTTATCATATTGTAGTAGAATATCAAGGTAAAGAAGATTTTGATTAAAATACTTATATCGTTACAGAATTTTTGTATGACTGTAGTCTTAAAACTATGCCAAATTCCTTTATAATTTTGTACTGGCTATTTGATTGAGTAAACACAAAGTCTATAATTTTATAAAAGCAAAAGTGAGTATTTACTCGCTGGAACTGAGCAACAGTCCCAAAATGTTTAGTATATGTTGTTGAAATTAACTTTTGTCAGCGTAGCATGATTGATTGATTGATTGATTGATACTTTATTGGACACAAAAAAACATAATACACAAACAGAAAAGAAAATTAATTAAAACTAATGCCACAAATGGCGGCCTTATCGCTAAAAGCGATCTCTTCCAGGCAACCGTAGGATGGAGAGGAAAATATATAAAAAACAGACTAGACGGGGTGTACAATAACGATTACATGAAATTTGACTATAAAATATTAAACAATAAACATTTAAAATTATAAACTATTCAAACCCATACTTACATCATGTATATTATACTACGTAATATAAAAAAAAATATGATAGGTTAAATAAAAAAATGCATCCAATGCGATAGCTCAGATTGCATGTTGATTGTAGGCGGAATGATGATTTGGTTAACAGAGTCTGTTCCACATAACTATTCGTATGAATACCATGATAGAATTAAAAAATGTGGCCGTGATGTGATCTAGACGACCAATAAATGGCAATAAATACCTACTGACTCCTCGCGTGCAAATTTATCTTGCGCGGTGTATGTGCAGCTTACAAAACATACTTTTAGGTGTCTTTAGATTATATTGCCTATGCCTTTGACCGTAGGTTATGGAATATTGTGTAACCGTGATAATGATCGCATCAGAATGGATTTTACCCATTAGAGGTGAACTTATCCGCGCGATCAGTGCCTTCACGTAGGTCGTTTTATTGCTCTTAGATTGTAACTATATGTTGGTAGAATTTCAATGGACACAGACCGTGTGCATGCTAATTGAAAAGATATATTCAATTACATCAAAATTTAGTCCTGAAATTGTTTAAGTAATTTAACCATAATTTTCATCTTTGAGACAGGTTTTAGTTTAAATCGTATTGACTTTACAAAACAGTATAAAACTCTAATAGGATAACTTATACTTTGTAAATAGATTTCTGAAGATGGAAGTTATATTGGACTATCCAAGCTCTGGAAAGTAGGTAGGTGTTAGATACTTTATTTTATAGCAAGGTATAGCTTGAACAACATGTATCTTTTCTTCTTCTTCTCTTCTAGTTACAGAAAGTAACTAATAACACTAACCAAATGGTATCGCTGAAAAAATACTCAAAAGGTAAATCTCAATTTAAAACAACAGATCACGATTACAACCATTTTTTATCAGCCCAATTGAATTAGCCTGTGATTAGATGATTTGAATAATTAATACTCTCAAGCCTTCCTGAGGATGACCTCATAAATGGTGGCGAAGGGAGCAGAGGCGAGGTCGCTTCATGGCTGTCCAAATATTTTAGCAACAAATTACCCTGCTTTATTCACTAAGCAAGTTTGTATGAACTCTTAACCAATTCTGGCAACAACGGTCAAGTCTGGAGCCAAAAAATTTCAGAGCGCTTTCAGGTCGCCTGACAGGACTCTTCAGAGAACTATTTCTGTATGCCCCATTTCTCAATTTCAAATTACGAGGTGTGAGGAAAGTGCACAGGTGCGTCACTGGCATATCGTAAATACCTCGAACACGCACAGATATCAGCTGGGAACTATAATGTGTATATATATGTATACCTATACCCACGAAAGCATGCCACTTTATGACACCCAAATATTCAATCAAACTTTGATCCCACTTTGTGATCCGTCATTCAAAGGCTAATCATGTCGGCAATTGCTTAGCATTGTATCTAAACTAACTAATAAACAATAATTCATAGACCTGTAATTGGTAAATCCGTGATTTAATTTGCGTTTGCTGAGCTTGCATCCGCAACTTTATTATCAAGGAAAACTTTTTGCTTTAACACGACGCGACGTGTGAATTAGTTCGGACGATATAATTTAAGATCGCGTTTTGTAATATTAAGGTAATTTTCCTGAAATGAATGTTTTTCTGTCTTTGAATAGTGGATATAGAGCCTGATTCAGCAGCATACTTAATTATATTTTTTTAGTATCATCAGTATCAAATAATGGCCACATGCACTCTCTTTCTCTTGAGTCGTATTTCTCATGACTGAGGGTCGTGACTCCCCCGCAGAAGGAGTTTTCTTGACCACTTGCAATACAACTCTTAAATACATTTAGACATTATTTTTCTAGTATAATTGTCGCCTCATGCGATCATCATTTAAGAATCGTTGTGCAAAGGGGCCTAAAGCGGCTAAACTCTGTACAATAAAAATATGTTGTAGAATTCATAAAAACTGATCATAAGTTTATTTGCGCTAAAAATACAAATATGACTAAGCGATGCAGTTTTTGCATCTACCGGGGTACGTGACGGATAGCTATCGTATAGTAAACAGATTTGAATCTAAAAGGTTCCCACGGTCTTATTTCAAAATTAAATAATCTTTTTTCGTAGTGCTTTTTAAAATGTTTGAAACCTACAGCAATAAATACCTCAGAATAAAAACTATATCGGCTGTAGCTCTTCCATCGCAAGAACTTTTTAAACGTTTAACTAGTATTAAATACGCAGGGAAAAGCCTTCTTCGATTTTGCATAAAAAAATCATAAACCATGGTTACACTAAACAAGAAAGTAAAGTAAATTTTCTTGTAATAATAATTAGACCTTTTTTTTGGTTGAATGACATCACTAGAGACAAGAACGCTGGCTGGTTCCTTGCGCAAAGGATTTCTAAAGCAATCCAGCGTGGGAATGCAGCCAGCGTTCTTGGCTCCATACCACATGTGGATGTTTTAAATTCAGGTTATATGTACATTTACTTTTTTTTTATTCACTCTTTTTTAGTTTAATGTATATATATATATTGTTTATTATTATGGAATAAATGTATATTTAGGCTAAGTTAGATGATTATTGCATCACATCGGATCTTATTATGCTTAAAACTCAAATGTTTGCAACTTCGCATGTGAATGCAATTCTCAAACACTACAGAAGCATGAAACTCGAATAAGCCCGTTAAATTTGAAACGCTTAAAATGCATGCAATCTAGATGCCTACATGTGAGATAACAGATTTGATTACAACATTGTAATTAATATAAAGCTTTAAAGATTATGATTGAACGAAAATCTAAACACCTATATAAAACTTAAAGTTGACGGACTGACTGATTGACTGTCTGACTGATATAGTGATCTATCAACGCACAGCCCAAACCACTGGACGGATTGAGCTGAAATTTGGAATAAAGATAGATGTAATGACGTAGGCATCCGCTAAGAAAGAATTTTTGGAAATGCTTCTTTTAAAGGGGTGAACTCCTATTTCACCCCTTTAAAGCAAGTTTACTTTCTAATGCGAGCGAAGCCGCAAGCACCTACTAGTAAATGATAAAATTAACTTAATAAGGTAATTAGTATTCATTATTGTTGCGGTAGGTACTTAGCTGCACTGCTGAATATTCTGTGGCCATAAAATGTGTGATAACGATTTGCCCTGTTAAAGTAGTTTCATATTTCTGAAAAACCGGACAAATGGTACATAGATAGAAATACTTAGGAGATCTATGCTTAACACCTAAGCGTGACTACAAAACGAATGAAGCGCTTTATAAATCTTAAGTATTAAACGCCTAAACGCTTTAAAAAAAAACTTCAATAAAGTAAACAGCATTTGTAGACAATTGATAAAAAAAGAAAGGAATGTAATTCAAATTATTCATATTTTGCTACCCTATTTTAGTACATTATATGCATACCATATTCATATAAGCAAGACTCGAGACCATGTGTGCATTGGCAGTTGAATAGACTACAGAAGAAGTTAATTTGCCTATTTTGCATGTCTTCTTCCAAGATTTTATGTGTGTAAGTTATGTAACACATTCCTACACCATGCTCTGATATAAGCGTACGTAAGCACGCTCTCGAGCTTACAGGAAATATAGACTATTGTTTTGTCCCTGCCCCGATCATCCATTGTATTATTTATTATAAGAAGTAATTAGTTATTTTAAATATGTAAGTATTAGGATTGCCTAATACTTACATATTTTAAATAACTAATTACTTCTTATAATAAATAATACAATGGATGATCGGGATGGCTGCAGTCGCTTCTTACAGATCGAATATTGATTCGATCTGTAAGAAGCGGCTGCAGCCTAGCTAGCGAGGTATTAGCATGCGAATTGTCGGTGTGGTTATTTTTTTATTTGTATGAGTAACCAAAAAGTGAAATTCCATTTGGGCACTTTTGTGGGTCGGTTGACACCTTAAATAGTAGACTATCTGTTTATACAGCAATTGTTGAACCATGTCAACGGCCTTAAGAGCGGTTTGAATATTCTCCACACTAAAGTTCGCCACTCGTATACGAGAAAAAGAGTATTAGATTTGATCTAAGCTAATCCTATTCGGAGGACGGCACACTAAAGTGATAGTACATACCCTTAATATTTAAGAATTTAAAGCTTAAGATATTACTACATGTGTCACAGCGGATTAAATGATCGTTGGTTATGAATTACACATACTTATAGTTTTATAGGAGATTACTTGCAAAGGCAGATCTTGTGAAATATTTGCATGTGCATCTTGCTCACTATGATCTTGAGATATCGATCGCAACGTCTAGCCGCCAAGTGCTTAGCTCAAGGCGAGTAACAAGTATACAACAACCTTATTTTCAAGATTAGATTTGTTTTGAACTTCATCTCGAAATCTCTTCTTCATCTCGAGTCAAATAATATAAGTAGGTACTTTAGTTGCGGAAATGGACCTATTAAAAAAATTTTTGTTTCCTGACCGCTAATTCTATCGGCAAGTCAGTACAGGGTTACATGGAAATAGCAACAAAAAACATAAAACAAATAAAAATATAGATCAAACACAATAACGAAAAATATTGCTTGTTGTTATGTGAAACTAGTGGGTGCTCGCGGCTTCGCTTGTATTAAGAAATAAAACATGCATCCCCTTTTTCACCCCTTAAAGGTGGCATATCCAAAAATTCTTTCATACCGTCATAATATCTACCTGCATGCCAAATTTAAGCCCGATCCGTCTAATGGTTTGGGCTGTGCGTTGATAGATCACTATGTCAGATAGTCATCAGTCACCTTTGAGTTTTATATATTTAAAAGATGTTAGAAATAACAGTAACTTTTCACAATTCCAGAGATTCTCGCTTAACAAAATTGATGCATTATCTATTAACTTGGTTGATGACAAGAGGTTATGGGAGGCATGCCCCCTAGCAGGAATAAGGGCATCCTGAGGAGTCGATGCCTGGGTGTCCCTGGGCATAGGTGACAGTGCGAGGATGCGTAAATGCATTTACCTACTCCATGAAAAAAAGGGTATATTAACTTGTACAGGTTAATTATTCTAATAGGTATTCGCGTAATAGCGTTCGCTATTGACATCCTAAAGCTGGAATTAAGTAAACGAAAACGCATTAAAAATAAAATATGCATAAACATGAAATCAATAATATTGCCAACATTGTTACAAAATAACAATCCTTCCTAATTACACATTTACATATTTTAAAAAGTTTGTATCTACCACTTTGAATTATGATGACCATGTAATTATTTATGGAGATTGTTTTGCTTTGCGCAACGTTTAAACAAATTAATCAATAATATAATAACACCCGACGATTACGTACTTAGTGTTGGCCACAGGTCTTGACCCCAAAAGTTTTAGTTATTTTTGTAAGTTTACCTCTAATATACATTTTATTAAAGGACTATGCATAATTAATTGAGGTCGTTGCGATGATTACAATACAAATATCGTAAACTGATCGTGTCGCCTATTGTATTCTTGCGTATCTGCATACATTAAAGGTAGGTTCGAGTATGAAATTAATCCGTAGAAATACGTATAGAAGAGGTCAGCTGAACCTCTTCTGTGAAGTTCGAAGTAATTCCATTTTGGACGCTTCCGTGGCTCAGATGACACGTTGAATTGTAGGTCCTGGCTGTTTGTCTAGTACGGCAATCGTTAAGCCATGTCAGAGGCCCGTAGGGCGGTTTTAAAACTTTCGACACCAGAGTTGGTCACTCTTATTCGATAAGAAGAAGATCTAAAGCAGAGCAAGTAAACAACTACTCATATGTCCCTAAAGCATCTACCACCATCTACCCTGCATATTCTTTGAGATTTTTATTTGCACGAAACAGAAAACTTCATACACCTATTTTTGGACCTGGCAGTCGGCCGTGGCCGAATGGTTAAAACGTCCTGGCGTTTTCAAAAAAATTGAAGAAAATTAAAGCGCAGGTAACGCACTTAGCAAAAGAAGATAAGATAAGATATTTCTTTAATGCACAACAAAAAAATTACATGATGAAAGAAAATTAAAAACTAATTTGATGCACATTGGGCGGCCTTATCGCCTTAGGCGATTTCTTCCAGGCAACCTTGGGATGGACAGGATTTAGAATTATAAATAGGCGGTGTACAAGAATACTTAAAATAAATAAATAACAAATAAAATAAATGAAATATTTATTTTATAGGACATATCACACAGCGCCATCTAGCCCCATACTAAGCTTACGCTTGTATCATGGGTACTAGATAACGGATATAATACAAATAAATAAATAAGTGAAAGAACGCAATACAAACTCAGATAAGAAAAGGATATCTTCACACCCGATAAATCGACGGGCGATTTAAATCAGATTACCCATAGCTCGGGTGCTCTAACTAAACACACGACCTAATTATCCAAGCTTAGTGCGGACACTAATGTTATTTCGACAAAGTATCTGACACATTAGGGCTGCAATTTCAGTTTTTATTTTTACTAACCTAGTGTCAGGGTCGTTGTGGTTTAGGCTTCATCGTCTTTTTAATACCATAATGTACATAATCAGCTGTTGCCGCGGATCCACCTGCGAAACATATAATTTCGGCTAATGATAATGGTGTCTGAGTAGCTATGCCTATTAGCGTATCCTTGTTTTTTGTACATAATAAATTATTAATATTTTCTGATTAGAAGAAGGTAATTAATTGGTGTATAGTCTGGTCACAAAAGATTTCAAATAACCTCGCTCTAGGTCTCTGAAAAACTAGGCATAGGGGAGAGGGGGGCATAGTAGGGTAAAACGTTTAAAAATTCCTAAAAATTTAAATATGTGATGTGATTAAATTTAAAGTTTACATTTATTTTGATTACGAATTTACGAGATATCAATACTTACATGAAAAGTAAGTATCTCTTTAATTAAATTGATTAATTAAAACTTCTTACCACCAATTTAACCTTTACAAACATTTACTGCATCGGCAGTGGCTTTTCTTTTCCAGATATTAATGCCGTGCTACGTTTTTCAACTAACCAATCAAAATCACGACTAAATAGGTATACCTACAAAGTACAAGCGTAAAACGCTGTAAGTTATAGATTCTAGTAATTGCCTCATCTTAAACTCAATGATCATTCATTAAATTAGTACAATCCCATCTGCAATAGTTATGAGAACAAATCAATTTAGAATCATACTTCAACTCGAGTACCTATCTAATCAAAAGCTCAATGAATGCATCGGCATCACTATAATTATGTATAAAAATATGAATGTTTGTATGTGAAATGTCAGAATGGAATTAAAACTTTGATATTTATCTATTACTCGATTATTTTGAATCATACTTCAACTCTATTTTCTTTTTATTAATTTAGCCAAGAGCTTTTATTATACGCACTAACAAATACCGCTTTTGATAAAATTTGGATTTACTAGAAGGTATATTAGGTACTACAATGTTAATTAATATACGCTTGTTTCGTAGCCTAATAATAGTTACATTTATCTATTATGCCAATAAAGATTTTTGAAAACTAAACCTTAGTTTAATCATTTAATCCCTTAAGAAGCAGTAGGGATTGCAAAGAAAAATAGCTAACTTGACTGCACCCATAGGCTAGTTTTTATCCGTTAGGTGCAGGTATGCTCTGCAACTCACGTGGCCTATTGCAGTGGATGAAGTTTTAATTAATTAAAATAGGAATTCGTAAACATTGCAAATAAACAAAAAGGTGTTTTCTAGGCAAGCGAGATACATACATACATCTTAGACTACAGCGGAGCTTAACTTCAGGCGGGCTGTAGTCAATCATAAGCCTATATCCATGTTATAAAAGTTTTGACTGGAAGTTAGGGAAGTATTAACGATTACGTTGTCGAGAATGTTGTAATAATACACTATTTACTATTAGGGCATCGTGTAAAGATATTCAGCTTAATCGATAGCGATGCAAACATTAGCAAGGCGGTAGTCAAACGCGAATGTGTTTCGCGTAAAAAAAACACCTAAGCGCGAGTAAAACCATAGAGTAGTACTTGTATTAGAACACATATTCGTAATGATCTCATCCGAAGGGACGGCGGACAAAACGTTGCATCATTGGTCCGGTGGTCTTCCGCTCTTGGACGGATGGAGGCACGCTCGCCGGCCGGCGGTGGGAGTCCTAGCCTCATATATAATGGCTAAGCACAGACCCCTCACCAAGCAGTCCACAAACAGCTGCAGCATGAAGGTAACATTCGCTTGTATACTTTCTGCTTTACATATTATCATAATAACGCAATCTAAAAAAGTTCAGTCCAATTGAGAATCACATTTTTTTAAATGTCCCGAAACATAATAAACTACGTCCTTATACAAAATCATTAACTTCTTCTTTTTCAAAAGTTAAAAGTCCCGAAATTATGTGTTTTTTATAGAAAATCATTTCCCGATATAAATAAGAATGAAAATCCTTATCTATTTGAATAAAATAAAATCTATTCAGAGATTCAGTCCATGGAATTAATTAAAGGACTTGTTATTTGATTTTTATTCAAAAAGCTTTCACGTACTTACTTAACTATTTATCGTATCATCGCTTTTAGTATCTTTCAATAAGTCGTATTTTATACTCGTGTCATAAAAAGTTTATGATTTCATAACCCTTTAAAAATCCTTATAAATCCTTCATAAAAAGTCACAAAATAAAATATCTGATAAAATCCAAAATTTTACGACCCCTTTTCAAATAGTTCATTTATGTAATGGCCGTTACATTACCTTTCAAAATCCTCATAAAAACGAAACGAAATTCGAACAAAATCCACATTTTTACGATCTCCTTTCTAATAGTTCATAGGTAATGGCTGATATATTCGATCTTGTGTATTTCCTCCTTTCGTTTGCATAACAACTGCCAAATATATGTTATGAAGTTTAGAGGGCATCCGTCTTGTGTTTTATGTATTGTGTATAGTGCAACGTACAAGCAACATATTATATTATTAAAACTATACAGGTTTTCTAATAACGAACGCTTAAGATTTTAAGAGCGGCTTTACCTACTTACTACATAAGTTTTAGCCACTTTTGTACTTTGGTTTTTTTAAATATTCATTAATCATAGAAGTTTTCTAGTGCGTCGATATTTTTTTTTTCGAAAACTTGCAAGAAACCGCTAGGTAGGTATCCATTTTGATATTTCTAAAATTTTTTTGATATTTCTAAGGTTCGCAATCCTGTGCATATAACTACATACATATATGAATATCCCAAATTTCTTGGTATCGATGTACTTATCTACTAAAGCCTTTCTCAAAAAGTTAGGTTTTAGTTGCTAACAAACCTGCACCTACACCTATAGGTACATACTTAACAAAGAGAATACCAAACCGTAAAGCCTTTATCGTCCATATTTGCATATTTTAACCCACACAAAATAGTAAATAAGCGCGCTAGTAAGCAAACAAAAGACGTTACTAATTTACTATTCACTTTGACCACGATTCAGACTTAAATCATCTTGACATCCTTTCATTTTGTGGTTTAAAGCAAGTCTAGCAGAATATTATATAAAAAAATGTAAATGTTATATACGCTCATGCTCAATTAAAATATGTTTCAATGTATTTATATAATTCGCAGCACATTAAATGCAACAGTTTAATCGTGGGAACGGTCACTTGCGAAAATCTTAAATTGCATACATCTCGTCACTTCATTGTTTGAAGAACTGGCGGCAAGGCGTGTAATCATCGCTCATTTAGGTCACATGAAGACCTAACAGCTGTTATATCAAACCTAGAATCTAGATAAATAATGTAAAATCTAGATAAATGGTCGTAATAATAAATAAGCTTTATTGTCAAAACGAGTCCAAATGATACTCAGATTCAGACTTTTTGCGGAGAATGCAGCATATATCATCATATGTGACGTGTCGAAAACTTGAAATTTTTGGAGACTTTTGAGAATCAATTAGCTGCTAATGTTACATGAAGTTACGGTTTGAAATGTGGTATGTCAGAAGGCGGTAGTCCTTAATTGACTAACCATTCGCTGGTGATCGCAGTTTTTTATTGTATTTTTTTATCATCATTCGCAGGTATTCGTTTGCTTGCTAGCCATCGCCGCGGTAGCGCACGCTGGGTTCAGCAGCGGCTGGTCTAGCGGCGGCGGTGGCGGGTACGGGGGCGGTGGCTGGTCCAGCGGCGGTGGCGGCGGCGGCGGCGGTTGGAAGTCGGGCGGTGGAGGCAGCGGCTGGTCCAGCGGCGGCGGTGGTGGCGGCTGGAAGCTCGGCGGTGGAGGCGGCTCCTCCGGGTGGCCCAGCGGCGGCTCGTCTGGATGGTCCAGCGGCGGCGGTAGCGGTGGACGTGAGTTACATGTTATAACTATTATAGCCACGCGTTAATCCGGAGTAAAAACCAGCTATGTGTTAATATAGCTTATTCAGCTGTTTGAGCGTGAAGAAGCAACAAACATAAACACACCCGAGCACACATTTTCGTATTTATAATATTAGTTTAGAATGGGATCGTCATACCATTACATATACAAAAGCTACAGTGTTTATTGGGTTGTTTTTTTTTTCGCTTTCACATCAGTTCCGATGTTCGACAGATCATCCAGAATTAGCATTGTCATAGTATCTATAGGGCTTTATTAAGAGGGGAAAAAAAAGGCTACTTTTTTATTTTTATTAATGGACTCTGCGGCACCGCCGCAATTTCGCAAAGGCTACTTATAGCTTCGATACAAATGTTTTTTTTTTTAATTAGGACTTTTTATACCCAGTCCTTTTGAAATGACAAGAAGGATTCGCATTAATTAAGTGTGAAGAAAGATTTAGTAAGATACTGCATACATTAGAATGTCGGATGGGTAGTAGGCAGCTAGTTTCCTTATTAGTTCTTTCTTACTCGACTGCGACGCACAGGCATGTTTTGTGAACCAGTAATCGCCCTTTCGTCAGCTAATTCATTAGCAAATACGCAACCTCATCTATGAGTATAGTATTTACTGTCATCTTATACATATATTCAGTCTCAAATTCATATTTTATGCAAATGTGTTCTTTCATGCATACTAGTCCAATAAAATTAGTCGTTATCGAGTACCTCAACAACCTAACTATTAATATAGGTACCTTATATGGACACTTATGCGTGGGTGGTGCAACGCATACCTACGTTTTCATTCATGCAAATTATACGCAGAAGTAGTAAGCTACCCAGTTATAAAGTTGTGTAAACAATTAATAGTAAACGGCTAAAGTTTAGTTGATTCATTATTTGTCCTGCTACGGCGCGGGTCAAACGACAAGATTTATCACCTGACCTATCGACCTTTCAACGCAGTGGTTCTCTTGCACAACTAATAAATTGATGAACAATTAAAACCACTCTACCTAAAAGGCTTTTATTTCTACTTACAGAGGTGAAGATCATCAAGATCATAACCACCGGAGGCGGCGGCGGCGGCGGATACGGTAAGCCAATGAATAATAATTACGCAAGTTGTAATTACTATACGTAAGATTATAGCCACATGGGTGTGTTCAGCGCTAATGTAAACAAACTGTAGGGATCTGATCGTAAGTTTCGATCTAATGGTTAGAGGCCGAGCGATGCTCCGAGGGGTCATCCATTCGCCGATAGTCGCGGGCGTCTGTGAGTACCTACTTACGAATTTCGCAACCATCTGTCCCATGCTGCGGCTGTCCCGACATTAGATCCGTTCGTGATAATAACTAGAGTTTGTGCAATCTTCAAATTACTTTAATGCATGTTAGAATTAGAAGGTACATCCAAAGTTCACGAATCTACGTTTAATTTTCGACCATTTCGAGAAAAGATGGAGGTCACAGTGCTCGTAAAAATAATCATCTCATCTTTGTGTAGCATCGTTAGTGCATTATTGAATACTATACTACTAAGTACTAAGGTACTAAGTTGTACCTACCTACCAAACCCACTCACATTATTATATAGAAACATTAGCCAATATTGAATATTGAACAAGACATAACATTGATTGATTGCTGTGCAGTGCCATTTCCATATTACCTATTGATATTTAATACCACAACAAAATATGATACATGTCTGTATTCTGTGATACAATGTTCATATCACTTATATACACTACATGTCTATCAATGATAGGTGTTAGTTATCAATTATCATGTTCGACTGCGACCTTTACATTGAATTTTGATCTTTGTCTCAATTACCCAACCCCCTATATAATAGACCGGCACCAGCAGAAAATAGCCTGAACTACAAAATAAATAAATAAACATACCGGAACATTTCACACAGCGCCATCTAGTTGTAATGATTGCAAACACTAGTTTCATAGTTGTCATGATTACTGATGTCAAAAATTATAACAAACTTATTTTTTTCTAGGCGGCGGCAACGGCTGGTCGAGCGGCGGCAGCGGTGGTGGCTGGAAGCTGGGCGGTGGCGGCGGCGGTTGGTCCAGCGGCGGCTCCTCCGGTTGGCCCAGCAGTGGTTCATCCGGCTGGTCGAGCGGCGGCTCATCCGGGTGGCCCAGCAGTGGCTCATCCGGCTGGAAGTCCGGCGGTGGCTCCTCCGGCTGGTCCAGCGGCGGCGGATCTTCCGGCTGGTGGTGAACGTGACGACATAGTACAAATTATGATTTAAATACAGTGATACCTCCCCAATCTCTGCTTTTATTTTGACATCAACTACTCTCCTTTTCTTTATTGATGCGACTAGATAGAATAATAGCATTTACAACCAAAGAGAAATTATAACTAGGTAACATGTGGACATCAAAACTATAAAAGACAGGTCCATATCTAATATTACAGAAACAGATTGTAAAAAATATTAGATGGATTTATTATACAAAATACGAATTCAATATCGAAAATGAAAAAAAAAAATACGTTTTTTATGTTGCAGTGTGTGAGCTTTCTTAACTTTCATACAAACTGTTGTTTAGTTTGTTTCATACAAACTAAGTAAGACAAAATTTTATTCTATGTTCAATCTGAGGTATATAATAGTTTAATATATAAAAGTGTATAACCTTTTCTTACTAAGCTTTTAAGTTTTACTATAAAACAGTTTGTGTGAAAATTAACATGTGTCACATAACTTCTATAGGTAAATATAAAACGAAAAACATATGTAAAAGTACAAAAATACAATTTTATTAATCAATTTCAATTAATTATCCATAAATTAATTATAAGGTATAAATCTCAAATATGCTATAATAACAATCATTGTTTTTTTTTTCATAAAAACAATCACAGAGACATTTTGTCCCAAATATACTTATAAAGGTTTTTTATATAAAACACGAACATTTGCGCAAAACGCACATAACATGAGTTTAGACTGAAATCCGACCTCAGGCCTAATTCTTCCAGGCTCACTCAGAATCGCAAACATTTGCCGATAATCACAATACACCTTCAATAAAAACAACAAAATGACAAAGCTTCTCCTTACAAAATAAAATTGAGGTTCGGTTAATGGAACACCCCTAATTAAAATCTAATTTTACCAGTACCTACAACTTCAAATTATAAAAAATAAATACAGTTTATATCACACATACGGTTTTTGTATGCCTACATTAACATCTCTTCAGCTTAATTATTTTAACTTAGCAAAATTTTTTACGGAATGCTATTTTTTGTTTGGTTTTTTTCTTTGAAGGGGGTGTTTTTTTAACTCTGTTGGGATTGTAGTTCTCTTTTTCTGAGGAGTCTGTGCTGGTCGGAGTCAGCCCGCGCGGGCAACGGCGCGCGCGCAGCTCGTGCCCTTCCAGGTCTTCTATTTCAGCCAAGATACCATAGTCCCTGAAATTAATGACCTTTACGATATTTTTAAACTATTTTTTATACCTACTAGTTGTGTGTACCATACAAGAAGTCAATAAATGTGGCTAATAGTGAAGAAACAAGAAATAAAACTTTATTCCTGAAAGTATTGTAATTTATTAGATAGTTTAATGATGTAATAAATACCCAGTGGCTTGAAAATCTATGAAAATCTTTATGTTAATCATGTGTTTGCTTAAAAGCCTGTGTGTTATTTCATTCAGTTGGCTTGATGTATCTCCATATTATGACATAATATTTTATCTAAATCTATACCATATTTTACATTAAGGTCTTCATCTTCTTATAAAATGAGAGTGGCCAACTCTGGTGTCAACAGTTTATCAAGCCGCCCCAAGGGCCTTGGACATTGCTTAATGACTGCCATGCTGACTTATAACCGAGACCTACTATTTTACATGTCATCCGACCCATATTGATGAGTAATTAGCACTAAGGTGATGTGACTACATATTTAAAATCTATTGTCAATTGTTTATAAATATATTATAATGATGAGACTAACTTACACTTCTTCACAAGACCTGTGTACCTCAGCTGCCACCTGCAGAGACTGACTGGACCCGATGTCATCATCACTGTCAGACTCTTGGATCACAACATTTTCTGTTCTTTTCGAAGATTTCATACAAACTTCCTCAGATTCCTCAATCTCATTTTCGTGATCTAGAAATACATCTTGACTTTTTGCCATACGTTTATTTATTCTTTCAGTATTCCCTAAACTGAGAAGCTCAGTTTCAGTTATGTCTGTTTGCACTTCTACTGATACTTTGCTGCTCGGTAGTCTTGTTGGTTGATCCTGTTTGATTGAGATAATAGCGGTGAACGTTTCATTTGAAATTGTTATTGATGTGTCTTGAGCTTGTTCTATAATATTTGAGGTAGGTTTGATTGAGTGTATGTGTTCATGTTCTTTTATTTCTTCACTGTTTTTAACTTCAGTGCACCTACAGAGAGAGCCTTTGAGATAAAATGGCACTTTTTCAGCTAGCCTTGTGCATGTATAGCCAGGTTTGTCTTTCGATGGGGTTTCTTGGATAGATCTGGTGTTTTCAGATGAAGACAGTACTCTGTTGCGCTCAGCCTCCAGTACTGCAAGCCATGCATTGTAATCCTTATCTACTTTAATACCATCGGAGTCATCTAGAACTATTACAGCCTCATCCTCGTCCATGGCTATGCCACTTTCATCACTTACTTTAATCCTAGGACCTGTAATGGTTATTGAGGTATCTGGTTTCAGTGGTGAGACATCTAACCTAGCTTTTTCATGAGTATTTCGAGGTTTCTTCACTGGTGACAAATGATCTACTATCAGGGTTTGCTTTTTTACATTAGACAATCCACTTTTAATGTAACTTCTTTTTCTAGTTTGCTTTTTGGGTGTGTTTTCTGTTTGAATGTTTTGATTATTTTTTAATATCGTAGCATGATGGCTTAGCCTCTTATCATTTGAGTTTAGATCTGCAAATGGTGTTCTTACAAGATTTTGAAGCCACAATTCGACATTTTTATTTTTATCCATTTTTGGAGTGCTATTAAGTGATATTTCTTCTCCAGGAAGTTGAGATAATATGTTTTCTTTATCAATTGTGGAAGGTTTGATGCTTTTTCTCTTATTGGTATATTTTACAGGCGCTTGAATGCATTCAGGAAAGATTTCTTTTTCAACTTTTAGCTGTTCTGATATTCTTTGTTGTTTATATACTGAAACAAAAATATATTTAAAATAATAATAATTACTTTTTAAACCAACTAAGTAAAGTATTATTAATAGACATATATAAAAAAAATACCTAAAATTAAAAGGCCAGAATAAGTTCAAATACTACAATCAATTTGATGTAGTTACCTATTTAAGTCATTGCAGTATTAGTATTACCTACCTACTTTTATTAAGTATTTAATGTCCAAAAAAGTACAGAAACTTACCGTCTATATGAAACTCATTTTCAAACACAGTGAGAAGATTTAGAGCATTTGCAGATCGTCGTGTGAGAGGGTCGTCTAGAACTGGTGTAGAGGAGCTTACTGGTGGTGTCAGGCAGAGGGAGCATTCCGCCGCAAACACAGCACAATCCTGACAACTTGTATGCCCACAGGCGTACCTTAACCGAGCACCGCCAGTCTTATCACTGGAACACGACAGACCACGCTTTGAATACACCAAATCACTTTAATGCCAATACCACGGAGAGGGTAGAATAATTAAAACAAATGTAAACAAAGTGTAAACATACCATACAGCGCAACGAACAATATCAACAATCTTTTTCAGATGTCCAGCAGCTTTATAGATGTCGATAGACTTATACATGTCATTAATTCCACATTAAATTTAACTGAGCATGCAAACTTTATAAATAAAATAAACATAAATTAAATTGAAGAAAGAAATCGGCACAACAAAAATAGAAAGTTTCTCTTCAACGTACGTACAAACGACTTTTAGGCATTTTTGTCGACGTCGTAATATTACAATACAATGGCATTGACATTGACAATGTTTTGCGACTTATTATGTAATCATTTGGCAAGATAGAGCTGCACGCTGCTCACAATGTATAAATCGATACTTAATCTTATATCAATTTATCATTGTACTACAACGACAACTCATAATAAATATATGTAGAAAATTTAACTTTAATTATATTTATATAAGAACCTTTTTGATTTGCTAAGTGAAAGACATATATAATTATGTTGCTTTATAAAAACATCCATGTATAATCGAGTTTTTGTCATGTCCCATCACTCAATTGTTTTATTTTGCGTCTTTTGCGTAGCGCGAGCCGGCTTCTATAAATAATAGAAACAGTTAAATATTGAGAAATCAAGATAATGTAATTATTTTATAATCATGTCAGGAATAACAGATTATAAGCGGCACTTTCCCATTGATAACTTACAGAAAGTATGTAGCATATTTGAGGAGCAACTACGTAGCGACAAAGAAGCGGATTTGGCTCTGTTTTCAATCATCGTTGGCGCTGTTGAAAACAATCTAACCAATGTGAAAAACAACGAAAAAGACGTGAATGTAGCGTCTAATAAATTCGTGAAGATGAAATTTCCATCTGTTGAATGGGAGGAGGTGCGTTCACTGCACGATCGGTTTGTATCGTTGATGCGAAGCGGTGTCGACGCAAAACTTTTGAGCGGCATCTATGCGACTCGTGACTTGGTAAAGAGAGTCGCCGACGTCGTGTGGAACTCGCTGACCCGTAGCTACTACAAAGACCGAGCGCATTTGCAATCTATATACAGTTTCTTGACAGGCAACAAACTTGATTGTTTTGGTGTTGCCTTTGCGGTAACAGCCGGCTGCCAAGTACTGGGTAAGCAAGACGTTCACCTAGCCTTGTCTGAAGATCATGCATGGGTCGTGTTTGGCAAAGATGGTACTGAAACAGCAGAAGTAAGCACTTTATTTTGTATGCCATTGCTTTTGATAGTCTCATTGCATTGCTTATACTTTGTGATTCATTCTTTTGTGATGAATGCTTGTATTAATTTCTGAGAGCAATTCAAAACTTTTATTTTATTGTAATCAAAGCTGTACTTATTGCAGGTGACATGGCATGGTAAGGGGAATGAGGACAAGCGAGGGCAGTCAGTGGGTGAGGGTGTGTCGGCTCGGTCCTGGCTGTATGTGGCTGGCAAGCCGGTGGTGTGCAGCCGCGTGATGGAGCTGGCGGCCCTGGTGTCATCCATCAACCCCACCCTCACACAAACCACTGATGTACATGAGGTGGCACAGATGCAACATAGCTTGCTCTGGTTGCTCTATGAGGGTGGTAAGTATCATTTAATGACCACAAGATTTAATTAGGAATTGCATAATTTAATTCCTTTGCCCCATTTCACCATCACACAATAGAGGCACGGCAAGGAGGCACCATTATACAGTTGAGGTTCCAAAGACTACCGTATGTACGTAAGACTACCGACGTACCAAGCGTTTTGCTTGACTTTCATCGGGTGAACAGCCAAACTGTGGAACTCCTTGCCCGAATCTTTATTCCCCTTGAACTATAATTTGTCGGTCTTCAAGTCGAGAGTAAACCAGTTTCTTCTAGGCAAGTGCGCTAGATCGTAGATTGTAACGTTGCTTAACATCAGGCAAGTTGTAGTCAAATGTGAGGCTATTTCGTGTAAAAATAAAAAAAAATAAAACATTTGTTTTTAATAGAATGATCTGGGTGTACAACATGGTATTAATTCATTAATTCTACAGGAGATTGAAAAAGTGGTTATATACTACTTTTTTATGCAGGTAAACCACTGGCAAAAGTACTATAGAAATATTGTACACTTAAATTATACCAATTATGCAAAAAAATTGCCTTTGTTTCCTGTGAGAAAAAATATGCTAATAATTGACTTGGCTATAGGTACCTAATTATTAGAAGTCTATTTGTATTTTTGTAGCTTGTGTATTTGTCTGTTAAACAGACAAATACAACAAATTGTTGTATCACTACATTTTTAAATAGAGGTTGAACTTGAGTTTTAGTTACTCATCTTGTCACAGTTAAATATTGCTATCCCTTATACCTTTAAGCATAGTTGTTTGTATAAACTTTCAGGTCATCTAGACACCTACCCAATGGCACTGGGCAACCTTGGAGATTTGGATGAGTACTTGAAAATATCCAACTGCTCCGGAGAGCCAGAACTTCAGTCTTCAACTGGTGACTTGAACGGCACTAAAACAGAAACAAACCGGCCAGATTCAGCTGCTCTGTACACACAGGCTATAAGATCATCAAGAACACATTACGAGGACAGACATGTGTACCCGTACACCTTCCAAGGAGGTTATTATCATCGTCATAAACAGTTTAAGGAAGCTTTCCACGCCTGGGCATGTGCAGGAGACGTGATAAGGCAGTATGTATCAACTAGATGGCCTAGATTTTTTATCAACCTTGATAACTGTTTATGTACCTACCTATAAATATATTCTTTGTATAAGTCACACAGTATGAATAATCAATTGGATCAAATTTATTCATCTATACTAATATTATAAAGCTGAAGAGTTTGTTTGTTTGAACACGCTAATATCAGGAACTACTGGTCCGAATAAAAAAAACTTTTTGTGTTGAATAGACCATTTATCGAGGAAGGCTTTAGGCTATATAACATCACACTGCAACTCCTCCTCCTCCTCTAGGCGATAGCTCAATGCTGAGCATCGTGATGACCCCGACCAAAATTATGGACCATTAGACGCCATTTGTCACGATCGGTAGCTTCGTGTATGGCAGCACTTGCTTTGGCGCCAATGTGTTCAGCCACCTGATCGGACCATCTTGTAGGGCTTCGACCTCTGCATCTCGTTCCTGCCATTTTTCCAGTCACTATGAGCTTCTCCAAATTGTCCGCTGGTTTCCGTGCGATATGCCCAAAGTACTGTAGTACTCGCTTCAGACATACGGCGGACATGCGTTGCTTTATGTTAAGCTCTTTTAGGATGGAAGCATTTGTCCGAAACGCGGTCCATGGAATCCGTAGCATTCGCCGCCAGCACCACATCTCAAAAGCGTCTACGCGGCGTCGGTCAGTTTCTTTTAGAGCCCACGATTCCGCCCCATACAAAAAGATCGGAAAGACCAGTGTCTTAACTATGTATAATTTGGTCTTTTTCAGAATATTCCGATCCCTCCATACTTTGTCCAATTGGCTCATCGCCGATTTTGCCATGCCAATTCGTCGCCTGATTTCAAGTTCCGATCCTCCTTTGTTTGCTATAATTGAACCCAGGTAGGTAAAGTTCTGCACTATGTCGTACCCACTGAGTCCAGGACTTCCTCAGAGGACGTTGGCTCTGTCCACGATCATGATCTTCGTTTTAGCACGGTTAATCCTTAAGCCAAGCTCTAAACTTACTGCTTCTAACCGACGTAATAGTTCAGCCATCTCTTCTTCGGTGGCTGCCAGTAGCGTGGTATCATCCGCGTACCTCAAATTTGAAATCCTTGTACCACCCACGGCTACACCACCCTCCCAACCGTCTAGCGCTCTACGTATTATGTATTCGCCATATATGTTAAAGAGGATGGGTGAAATAATGCAGCCTTGTCGCACTCCTTTCTCAAATTTGAAAGTTTTTGAAGATATTGTGCCAATTTTCACTGAACCGCTGCCTGAGACGTATAGGTTTCTAATAAGTAGTATGAGGTGACATGGTACTCCCATTTCACTAAGCACTTTCCAGAGATTACCCCATTGTACGCAGTCAAAAGCTTTCTGGTAATCTACGAAGCACATCACTGCTGGAGTGTTAAATTCATAGCACTTTTCAACAATCAGTCTAACGTTAAGTATCTGCTCTCTTGTACCTTTTCCTTTGACAAAGCCTGCTTGTTCTTGAGGAATTTGCCAATCTAGGAAGTATCGGAGCCGATTGTTGATGATGTGCAGGAGTACCTTGCTGGTGTGAGAGATAAGTGCTATGGTTCTATAATTTTCGCACTTCCTAGTAGCACCTTTCTTGTGCAATGGGAGAATTGCAGAGTGCGTCCAATCTTCCGGCCACCTGCCCGTTTTCCACACTGTGTTGCAGATGTCCAAAAGTACTGCCTTGCCTTTCTCTCCCAATGCCTTCAAGATCTCTGCAGTGATGCAATCTGAGCCAGCAGCTTTATTTGGCTTCAATTTTTGAATTGCTGATTCAACTTCAGACAATAAGATGTCTGGCTCTAGGCTGTCTACATCCATCCACATACCCTCTGATGTTCCCGGGTCATTCGTAGGTAGATCCAGCCTATATAACTCAGAGCAGTATTCCCTCCATCTCTCCGCCACTTTTTCAACCTCACTTACTACATTGCCATTTTTGTCTTCCACTACCCACGACTGAGCTTTGACTTGCCTGGTAAAAATACCAAACTGCAGATCTGTTTAAGAAAGTAAGGCAAATTTGCCTTACTTTCTTAAACAGATCTGCAGTTTGGTATTTTTCGGCATGTTGTTCGATTTCTTCACATATGTCCGAAAGATACTGGTTTTTATCCCTTCTGCACAATTTCTGGATTTTCTTGCAAAGATCGGTGTACTCATTACTAGTCGTAGGCGTTGTTCTGGCTTTAAGTTCTTTTCTAGCTTCTATTACGCTCCAGACTTCGTCACTCATCCATTTCTTTTTGGTGTCCTGCGGTTTGCGGCTCTGCTTTATGCCGTCAAATACTTTTGTCAGGTGATCTCTGAAACTTCGCCATTTTGGTTCGACACCTTCCGTGCATACAGCTTGTTCTTCGAAAGCCATTTCCGTCAAATTTCTAAAATGCATCGACTCTAGCTTCCTCAACCGTGCTGGTTTCGTTATGAACTTCCGTGGGGATCTTAAACGTATTCGCACATCAGCCACTAGCAAATTATGGTCGCTATTGCAATCTGCTCCAGGAAAAGTTTTCGCATTTATTATGCTTGATGCACACTGCAACTAGGAGGGAAGAAACAATGGAAAATGTGGAAAAAACGGGGAAAATTATTCATCTTTGAGGGCTTCTGTTGCGTGCGCCGCAAAAACAGTTTAAGTCATGGGTAACAGCTATAATTTATAAAGCTGAAGAGGTTGTTTGCAAAAATAAATATGATGCATATAATAAACTATTCCACACGGACGACGTCGCGAGCGCAGCTAGTTGTGTAATAAATTGTAGAAACCATATGTGATTTGTACGAAATAGCCACAGTCCCAATGATTGCTGTCAAATTTATTAAGACACCACTTAATTTTTTTAGGCTATAAATTTTACCTTTTGTAGTTTGTACCCTTTTCAGTAACTTTCCTATTTAATTTCAGCTACAACTACTCTCGTGATGATGAGGAGATTTACAAGGAGTTTTCAGAGATTGCCAACGAGTTAATACCACAACTGATGAAAGCTGAAAGCTCGGGCCACTCTGCCAGGTCTATTCTGAAAGATCCAGAATGTTTCGCTTCTTTGCTAAGGTAATTAAATTATTTGACTACTTTAAGAGCGTATTGTGCGTTTCGCAGCAGCACCATCTTAACAGGTTTTTTAATCTGATAGCTTTAATTAAAAAAAATCTAATTAAAATTTGTCGTTTGCATTTTAAACATGTTCTTTTTTACCACTCTCCTAACAAATTCATTCTGAGAGCGAGTCACGACCCTCATTCATGAGGTATTACGACTCACGAGAGATCTACCATCTTATAAGTGACGACACAAAAAAACAACGATCACGCCACTCGTAACGTACTATCCATAATTAACTTATCTGTAAAAAAATCTTAAATGTAACTGTAAATAAAACTTTCTAGAATAATATTCTATCTTCAGTAGCATTTTTCACATGTAATAATCAGAACCTTTAATGGTACCTAAGAGGTTTTTTTGCTGACCAATTATTTATTACAGAACTAACTGTTCACAACCTGTTTTCCAGATTCTATGACGGCATTTGCAAATGGGAAGAAGGCAGTCAGACTCCAATCCTTCACATTGGCTGGGCGAAGCCACTCGTCAGCACCATATCTAAGTTCGACGCTGAAGTGCGGGCGCAGGTTCACATCGTGTGCAAGCCCGACACTGGCGACAACATGGAAGAGACGAAGGAAGAGCAAGAAAAAGCTGGTAACGGAGAAAATAACGGGAAGTGGAGTAACGGAGAGAACACGGAGATGAGCGTCCGGGAGCAGTTGACGGCCGCAGTGAACAGCCGGCCGAGGGTGACGCTGTACAGCCACAAAATGGCGGCGCTGAGGCCGCTGCTGCTGGCGGAGCGGCTTAACACGCACGCGCTGCAGCTGCAGCTGACGGCGCAGAGCCAGCTGCAGCGCCCGCTGGCGCCCGCCAGACGCCGCCTCGAGGACGACCCCGCCGCCCCCGCGCCCACGGCGCGCGCCAAGCGGGCAAGGAGGGAACGCTGAACTACACGGGACACTTGGAGTTAGTTCTTCTCGTGGTTATAAGGAGCTCCTTAACGTATATAAAGTGAAAATTACAAGAACTAGCCATCAAATATACCATAGGTACCATAGATTTTTTCCAATGGACAGATAAATTATGAACCATCTTTCTCGACTTAAACTTTTATTGGAAAATGAGTGAAAATAATCACGACCGGCAGGATTCGAACCTCCTTTAGTTAAACAACCATAGTGCGGGCTTAGCACTTAATAAATTAACTCATCTTTCTTGACATTTCTCTACAGATTTGTGAATACTGACTGTACTATGTAACGACTGCACCTTGAATGTGTGTTTGAATAGTTTTCACTTTGTATTCGAGCCCTTTCATAGATGTAAACCTTGACAACGTAATGTACAACAAATGTAACAATATCATAGAGATATAATAATTTATTTTTCTCAGTATTGAGCTATTTACTCGTGAACAAATTATGATAATGTATATATTTATTATAGTGTGCATTTACTAAGTAGATTCAGTACAAATTTTAATGACGCTAGTAATGTATATGTAGATACAAGTACCTGGGTCTTATTACAAAGCGTGGTTTAACTATTACTCCAGAACTTTGAAAAATTCTGTTTTTGTTATTCGAAATTTGTCTGTCATAATAATCAAACTCAAAATTTTACCAATGATAATCAACTCTCTAATTTTAAAATAACGTTTTAATAGTTTGTATGTGATGTTTGAACAACAAGAACCGACTTTTCATTTTCATAGTTATAGACTAATATTTAAACCATGTTTTAAACGTTGTAATAAGATAAATGTTTAAATGGGCTTTGTGATAGCACTAAACCGTGTTGACGCTATTATTCATTTAAAAATATAATGATTAAATAAGATTGATAATAATTGTCTTGATCCATAAATTGAGTTTTATATCTTTTAAAACTCAAATTCATCATCATCATCCACAGCCCTTGGGATCCCACTGCTGGGTGTAGGCCTCCCTTTGTATGTGCCAACTGCGTCGATCTTGTGCAGACCTCACTCAGTTTGGACCCTCGACTTTGACGATGTCGTCGACCCATCTCGCGACCGGACGACCCACTCTCACAAAAACTCAAATTATGTCCTTTAAAACATAAATTATGTCAAATTTCAGTAAACTGGTATTTTTAAAATCATTAACGAGATATTTTATTCTAATTGCAATGAATAAAAAAACATAAAATACGTTTATTTGAACTTTTAACAGGTTTGTACAAATGGTTGATTGAACATAGAGGATTACATAAACTAGGGCTTTGTGGATAACTGTACACTAATAGGCAAATCTTGGATATCACACTAGGTCTATTCCTGTGCTGTGATATCCAGATTTTCTTATTTTAAAAGTAACATAGCACTAAGTTAAGATTTTGTTATGACAATGTATGAATTGTATGAACATAATAATATGGTGATAATTATAAAATGATCATGGTAGAAGCTGTGAGTATGCATTTATTTGTATATTGGTTGCGTAGACGAAACTAGATCTCCAGCATGTAATTTGTATTTATACTAA
Organism: Macaria notata; assembly: GCA_927399415.1. Lineage (NCBI taxonomy): Eukaryota > Metazoa > Arthropoda > Insecta > Lepidoptera > Geometridae > Macaria > Macaria notata. The sequence continues at coordinate 8,638,258 of OV656733.1, forward strand.
GGATATTTTTAATTATTAAAATAAGTTACACAGCGGCAGTGGAAAATAAAATATGTCGACAGAATCAAATGTAAGCAATTACCCGTATCCATTAATTTGTTGTGTCTTATTGAAAAGATTGTAAGATATATTTTACATCATTATTTAGGTATATAATTTCCAATGACATGTCAAACTATACCTAAATAATTGTAAGAGTCAGATTGCCTCCGAATGCGAACAATATGTGATTGTTAACTTGCCTTTGTTGTGATAAGTTATCTGTTACATTTAATTACTTACATAAGTGTTAGCGGTTGTTGCTTGTAAGTTACAGCTAAGTAACGTTGCCACTTTGTGGCTCACAGATACTAAGCCATGCATAATATTTGAATAATATGTATTTTAATGTTTCTACTCTCTCTGTTATATACCCACTTGTAGTACTTGTTCAATTTATTTCTCCTTTTCCTCATAATTAAGAAGTAAATCAATAAAAGCAACAATTTCTATATTCTAAAAGTTAAGAAATTGTTGCTTTTATTGATTTACTTTTTAATAACATGTTTGTAAAACCTAAAAGTAAGTATTTTAAATTCACCACATTTTAAACAAATAATTATGAAATCGGAAACCGTCTGATGTCGAAATGCAATTTGATACAGAGAATTCAAAATGAAATAAATAAAACATTTTAACACAATTTTAAATTTAACACCGTAGTCCAATTAGGTATAAAGCGGTTTAAAAAGTTACGTATCGAATGTATATTGGCTTACTGTTAACCATATTTTCGGTTTATTTGGTCGATTCCCAGTTTTTGAGATAATAAGATATTTTCGATCTATTACGAGTAGAACCGACAAGAGTTCTTGGATCATCAATGATACAATTTTAGTTAATTTTTTAGTTTATTCGATTTATAGATAGATATCATTTATTAACATAGAGAATTACGACAAACTTATTACAACAATAATAAAATTTTGGCATCTATTGTATCTCGTCAAAAATTGATATAATTTTAAGTTAAGAAATTCTTATTACTAATTAAAATTACATTTAAATAAAATTACTATTATTTTAGACCTAAATTAAATAGTCAATGTAAAAATTTGAATCAAAATATATATAAATATTTAGTAAAACCCACGAATTTTGTGTTTTTGACGTACTAGTGGATGCCCACGATCTTGCTACAATACGTCGATATAAAATCCTACGACACTTCTAGGGCTTTATCTATACCATCTCCATATCAAAAATAATGAAGATCCGTTTCTCCGTTGAGACGTGGTTGACAAACAAATATCAACAAACCAAAATAAATCAGTTTAGCTTTTCTATACTGGTATGGTATCTACATCCGTAGAAGGACCTGAGTGCCCACCACAATGTATCTGCACAAGAAAACTCCTCTAATTTGGACAAGAACAGCGCATAACCCTCATACGAGGAAATACAACTCACAGAGAGAGATGATATCTGCATATCTATCAACAAGTACGATTTCAAAAAAATACATCCAATATCATAACATCCGTATAACGTGTAGGTACAGGCCATAAAGCTAAATCCTCACTTTCAGAAGAAAAGCTCTGAAAGCCATATAAGGCGCACATCAATGGATGTAAAGCGCTACGAGGCAGCTACGACTCGCTACGAGTTTCCTTCCCTGTGCTACGAAGCGAAAAAGCCCTGAAGCGATGACAAAGTACCCTGGACTACTCATTGTAATAAAAGAAACGGTTAACGCAAATTAATTCACTTATACAAAATAAAATATTAACTCCCGCTGTCAGGTCATAAGTATTGTCACACAGTAAAAACTTTTCTTTTAGAATGCTGGCCACAAAAAAGTTTATTGAATTCGAATTTCGAATTGTTCATGAAAAAGAAAAATAAAAATGTTTACATACTTTTTAGAATATTACTCATTTTTAAATATGGAGTGGACGCTTAAAGAAGACCGTGTTGCAGTTATTGCATTGCATCGTTGCGGTAACGCGCCAATTCAAATTATTGACATACTGAAAAATTTGAATATAACCAATCTTGAATGTCAATTAAAATAATATATGATACTCTTTAGTTCTAAGGAGCCAATGAGAAAAAACTTTAAAATCTAGGCAAAATTGCAGCATTTTACGGTACTTACATATTAAGATGATTAGAATTCTGTAATAAATACATTAATTATTAGAAACAAGATATATTAATTACCTACTTTACCTTAATAGTAACACTACATATCAATTTAACTATCTACTACTACCACTACTCAATTATCTACCTACATACATACACACAAAGATCATTAAAAATCTTACAATGTAAGGATTTGATTTTTCTCTTGAAGATTTTTGTTTCTTTCTTTTTCGATGGAGTTTCTTTCCTTTAAATGACTAGCTATTTCCTAGAATAGAAATGAAATTAGTAAAATCTTATAAACTGTAGGGTCACATAGTTAATTTGAAATGAAATGTACCTTCAGTATAGTAGTTTGCTCCTCAGAGTGAGCACTATATATATCAGCCACATTCCCCGGGCGGAGCCGTGGACGACCAAGTCCACTGGGCCCTGCCCGGGGCTGGCTTGGTGTAAGGAAGGGTGACTGCAGTGGTGCCTCATATAATGATGCACTGGGCCCTGCCCATGGCTGGCTTGGTGTACCGAAGGGTGACTGCAGTGGTACCTCATATGATGATGCACCCCCATCTGTGGAGTCAGGACGGCGAAGGCCACTGAGCCCTGGTAAAGTAGGTGGTACTGAGGGCAGTGGTTCGTAAACTTGTGCATCATCTACATTGGAGACATTTTCACTTCGCAATGTCTCCGGATTAGTAGGTGATGCAGCTTCACCAACTGGACCTAAGCATATTAGATTTAGTTTACATTGGCTGATAGATACAATATGTATATTATATTACAATGATATACTAAAGTAAAGTAAAGTAAAAATTGCCCTAATGATAGCCGACCTCCGGTAGGAGATGGCACCTCAAGAAGAAGAAGAATGATATACTTAATTGATATTATCTGAGATTAATTACATTCATGGTGCATATATTATCCCATAATTACATTAACAATATTGATAATTACAATACCTTATAGTGTTATAATTACAGTTTAATACTTGTTGTTTACTAAATAATGTATTTATCTATTCACTATAAGTAGTAAAATACCTATATACAATATACATATTATTATACTTACTTTCAGGGACAACAGGTAACCCTTGGGAAGTAACTTTCCCGATTGTCCCAAGAATTAATTTATCTTGTGTGGACAATGCAGGCACTTCCGTTATGTTCCCTGTTGCACTGATAGCCCTATTGGCTTTGGCATTGTTCGTTTTAGCCCGGCTTTTTAAATCGCGCCATGACTGAAAAATACAATAATAAGTTGTTAGTAAAACATAATGTGACTTAAAGTATTGGCTCATACTATATTTATAATACACTCGGGATACAAAAGCTACAGCAGCTAATGTCCTAAGAGTAAAGATAAAAATAGAATAAACTTAAAATGCTTACAGTTTTCCACTGATCTACAGTCTTAGCCGGCCCGATCTCGGCTATTTCTTCCGCTAGAGATTGCCACTGCGCATTTTGACATTGTAGGCCATTTGGCGTAGCAAATACTCCAAGCGCGAATTGCCGATTTCGAGCCATGTAGTTGATCATGTAGTCCGTTCGTGAAGTGTTAGCGCGTATTTTTTTTCTGTAAGAGAAAACATGAATGAAAAAAATATAGTCTAAAGATGAATACAATAATAATAATATGTAGTTTAGTTTTATTTCACTTACCTCGGAGGTTCCGTCATTTTGTCTGATAAACTCTGTAAATATTGTGGAAATATGATAATAAGATATGTAGATTTAATTTTTTTTTTTCAAATTAAGTAAACTATAATATTATATACAATAATAGATTTAATTAGATTTATATGAGTAGCTATGAGATGACAAGGAAAGGAACTTGATGCAATAAATAAAATAGATGAGAAGGAACTTCAACTTGGTAAGAATTTGTTTCATTTTTGTTTGAGCGTTTTTCTTTTTAATGGCTTCTGCGATTTTGCCAGTGACGTACGAAAAACATTTAACATTGATAAAAGCAATTTCGTGTTTTTGACATTGACTTATAGAATCATTTTGAAATTTTATCTTAGCAGAGTGAACGATTCCGATTTTTTTTTATTATCTGTACTAAAGCTTACCGAGGCTTATCGATCAATTTATCGATCTCTAAACATACTTCGGCACTTGCGATTGTTGACAAAAGTTATCGAATTAATCTTATCGACGTCGATAGGATAAAAGTTCCGCACTTGCACCGGCTCGGAGGAAATATCACCATGGAGCCGAAATAAGCTAGTATACCCGAAAGGGACGACGACAAATCTCAGGCCTGCCAGAGTCATAAAAATTCCCCTACTTTTGTTCATACTTACACATACACACGTACCAAAGTTGTACGTAATCATTAGTATCACCTAAAAAAGGGACTCAAATAAAAATGACACACACAGTACCTATGTCGATAAAATTTATGTAGGAATAAATTATACTCAGAAGGATTTGTAAACAAAATACATATTTATTTCAAGGAAAACTTTTTACATAGAAATACAAAGAATATAGTAATAACCAACTGCTAAAATAATTTGTTGATTAATTTTCTGGATTAAAGTAAGAATATTAAAAAAAAACTACTTTAACATACCTACAAATTTACAAAAAATACTTAACTAAAACTGTACGAAATTTTCGAATACGAATTTTTCCTTTGGAATATCTAAATACATATATTTATTTTATTACTCACAACTTTAATCAATGGAGTCAATTGTCTGGACGTGAATGGGACATTCATCCTAACAGGAGACGTACACGTTTCCATTTGAGCAACATCATATTTCAGCGCAGCCTAGATTATTACGAGTAGAAAATTAAATTATTAGTATAGATCCCTTCAATTTTAATTTTAATAAAGTGGGTAATTAAGACATTTGAATCAAAATATTATATTTATATTTGAAAAAACTTACGAAACAAATTTTACTAAATTACTTAATTTCAATTAATAAAAAATATATTTATCACCTTTGTCTCATTTTCATTAATATACAATGTGGGTACAGCAGATATTAAATAAAAAATCTATTATTTGGAGTTTTTCTCAAACTGTTTTGGTCAAAATGTCTAGAAACATGCGTGCATGTTTTGAGATTCCCAATTATGTCGCCCTGTTGCATGAATCCATATTTGACGAACGCCTGGATCCATCGGAAATCTTTATAAATAAAAACAATTATAAATATACAATACAATATAGCTTTATTGCACACCAAAAATAAATTACGATATGAAATGAACTTAAACTATAAATGAATGCGCAAGTGGGCGGCCTTATCACCTTGAGTGATCTCTTCCAGGCAATCTTAGCAAGAAATCGGTGACTGAAATCGGTTTGGTCGGTGGTGTGCAAATAAATAAATAATACCTACTTACAAATAAAACCTATAACTAAACAGAGAAAATCAAATATATTATTATGTGGTAATATAAATTTAAAAAATTAATTGTTTATTTTATCTTTATTGTAATGCTTTTTTGCAGAGTGATATATGTTGCTTTGTCTATTTCGACTCAAACCATCTTTATAAAAAATATTTTGCTTTAATTTCTTAGGTAAAATACCAAGACGAAACTGGTAATACCAAAAAACGCATAACCCGATCAAATTCAAAATACTGCTAAATGACAACTATGTTTGACAAACGCTTTGCGAGTAAAATAGTTTACTATACTTTAAATTTAGCCGAGTAATTTCATAAAAACAATTCATGTTTTTAGTCTTAATTTACTATTTATGACCCATATAAATAGCGTTTCAATAAAGCAGGGCTCTCATTGCTCCTAAATTATTCGTAATCAAGTCACATTGTCGTAAAAATATCGTACTTACGTATGAAAGGATATATTTTCTTCTTTGCGTTCACTACGTCTTTTACAGCCTTTTACATAACAAATCACCATGTTCTATGAAATTTTCTCTAATAATTCACTATGTAAATCAAGTTTTTTCACACTTAGCACTCGTTATCACCAAATAAAAGCAAAAAATATTTTTCACGCAACTGCCATGTTTGTGCCAACTGTTGCGCCCAACCAAAAAGTGAAATTTAGACAAAGACATAATGCTAAGCCTGTCTCTTTCGCTCTTAGGTTTTCTTGGTATAGTTGTCCCGCACGCTCATTGCTTGACGGTGTCATGACAACTCCGTTGATGGATGCTCGAAGTGCACCGGTAAGATTACAGTTCAACTCAGAAACACGCAAATGTCAACATCGAGTTAGAACGAACGTCATTCGATTCGATTTTTTCAAACTTTGTTTCGTTTCCATTCCATCTGAGGTTTCCATTCGAGTTTCCATTCCATTCTTTCGTAATTCGTAGTGGTTAAATTCTCTTGGCTTTCAACGAAAAATACAATTCATACTGCAATTTTTTACAATTTTTTTGACAAACTCACTATTAAAGATGGATGAAGCTGAAATGCCTGTATTACTTAGCTCTAAACCATTAAAATCAGAATTCAGCCATCTTAACAAAATTGCTTTAACCTCAGAACAGGTAAGAGTTGTTTTTAATTCAGTTTTTTTACTATGAGTTTAGATTTGTTTAGCTCGGAGCTCTAATTGAAAATAATTATGAGCCCTGAGCATCGAAATATATTGTATTTAGATGGTACTGGGTATTACGTTCTAAACTAGCAATTTAAATTATCTACAAGTCTACCCACTGATTAGTAGTAATAAATCAGAGATTTATCATAACATAGGTGTCCAATAGTTACTAAGTATTTCCTTTTTCAGTTTACTGTCGGAAGAAATATTGGGAACTCGGTTATTATCCCATTCATATCAATATCTAGACTTCATTGCACATTTCACAAGTCCGAAAACAATGAATGGTTTATAAAAGACAGTAGTTCTTTTGGCATTCGAATAAACAACAAAAAAATTAATAAAGGACATGAAGTCACTATATCAGATGGAGATATTATCACATTTGATCCCACTGCAGAATTTGTTTACAAATTTTCTAATCCTAAAGAATCATATGAAATACCTACAAAGCGGATTAAATTGGCGAAAAGTGCTGATAACAGCATTTTAGATGATGTGAAGGTAAAATTTGAAGAGTCCCAAAACTTTGAGATGAAGCATATCGAGGAAAAGATTCAAAATGCAAAGCATTTGCAAAGCACCTCTATGATTTTGAAAAAACAACTACAAGTGGATATGGATAGGAAAACGGAGCAATTGAAGAGTGATTTTGCTCAACAAATAGAAAATTTAAAAGGGGAAAAGAATGAAGTGGAGAAACAGAAAGCATTATTGCTGGAAGAGAGAGACCAGCAGCTGGCCCACGTGAGAAATGAAATGGAAGGGAGAATATCAGAGTTAATGGTGAGTTCATTAGCTGTGTTCTTGACTTTAATTACAATACTTGCAATCTATGTTACATGACCAAATTCATGTTAAGTTACAATTCTTATAAAATCAAATACAGTAAAAATTATAAATAATATAAAAATTTACACAATTTCAAAAATAAAACCACAACAATCAGGCCAAAGAACAAACATGTATCCTGTGTTTATTTTATTTATAATTTTAACTGTATTTGATTTTATAAGAATTGTATAGTTGCTAAGGATATTGTGATAGATTATGACTGTTTGTTTTAGTGTGTAATAGTGTTTGTAGTATTTGTAAAATAAACATTTATTGTACAATGTTAAGTTACAGCATAATGATGAAAGATTGGTTTATAATATTATTTTAATCTCTGAGTTTGATGTTGCAATTAAGTACTATTATTTATAAATTTAGACCTAATAATTAAATAATAGTTTCAAATGTCATTCTAACAGCTAATTTAATCAGCAAACATTAAACATTGTACTAACAAAGTCTTTTAAATCTAGGAACAAATACAGAAACACAATGAAGCAGAATCAGAGCTACTAAAAGAGAACAACCTGTTAAAAGAGAAGCTTGCTAAGGAGAGAGAGGAGTTCCTATCAGAGCTGAGCCGGGAGAACTCCTCCAAGCAGGACTTGCTGGAGAGGCTCGAGGCCAAGATACAGGAGCAGGAGGAGACCATGGAGAGAGAGAAACAGGAACTGCAGGAAGCTTTGAGGAAGAAAACTGAGGAACTCCGACTGGCTCAAGGAAAGGTAAACAAACATTCTAAATATGATGCTTTTTTATACTGTTGTATCAGGTATAATCAGGTATCTGACCACAAGATCACCTAAAATGATACCTGATTTTCTGTTCTATTGTCTGTTTATCTAGGTAGTGTGTAAAATACAAAATTATTTATTTTCCAATAACTTTGTCAGAAAAGCTTCCCAATCCTTTGACCTTATGGTAACCATTAGGCTGTTTTACGAGGTCAGAGTCATTTCCCAGTATATTTCTAATATAATTGTAATTATGTCTTAGGAGCTAGGTTACACAATGTTTTTGATATTTAACTACCCTCAATCTGTTTATAAGTTCAAGTGGCATGACAGCAAGCAGTGTAGACAATCAATGTAGGTATATATTTGTTAAAAATACATTGTAGGGTAGTGGAGTGATTCTGTGATGAATGTAAGAAGGATCTCTGGGCAAGTCATCACTGTTGCAGGCTATTTTCCAAGTGTTTAAAGCTTCCGAGAAATGGACTATTTCGAAAGTATCTCCTAAGGAGGGCTGAAGAATTTTTTTGATCAATTTATTTGTGCTGCCGATTGATGACAGAAATGCCAGCAAAGAAACTGATGAAATTTTCCTAATTCCGATACCACCACATCGCACAGGCAATGCAGCTTGACACCAACTCCGTTCGTTTAAATTTATATTCATGACTGATGTTAACATATGCCTAATAATTTGTGTCCAGGCCATGTAGTAAAATTGGGTGCTTCCACAGCAAAAATAAGTAAATATAGTTTTCAAATAGTCAATTATTTTAGTTTCATCCAAAAATTAAGCTAATATTTAGCCTAACCTAGCAATAAGATTAATGTAATACATTATTTTCAGGAAAAAGAAAGAGAACACATTCAAGATCAACTGTTGCAGGCACAGAATAAAGCTGAGGCTTCTCTGTCAGAATTACGGGTAAGTTATGATCTAATACCATATTATATGTGATGATGTTCATATCCATAGTAAACAGGTAATGTAAAATAAATGCATTGGCAATGCATTTATTTTACATTATTTACTATATCTATATATCGTCTATATGTGTGTATGTAATGGACATGTTTTTTTTTTAATTAGATGATGTGAATAACTAAGTGAGTTAGTGTAAATTTAATGTGGAGGCATTCGACTTCTTTACCCAAACAAATACTCAATACTTTATTTATAATGTCATATTCAGTCCCACAGTGATGCGGATTTGATTACTTGGTATATCTGATTAGGCTATTAGGCTAGTCGTCTCATCAACAAGCATGTGTACATTGTGTACGGTATAAGAAGTAAGTGTGAGTATATTGTGTATTAAAATCTTCTAATCGAATGAGAGTAGCCAACTCGAGAGTTTATCAAGCCGCCTTAAGGGCGTCTGACATGGTTTAACGTCTAGACAATAACGTGTCACCCGACCCATGGAAGTGCCCAAAATGGAAAGCCACTTTTCATTCACCCATCCGCGTAATGACCGCGTCGACTTCTGCTTAACATTGGTAATCGCATGCGATTGCCTCCGTAGTATTAAAATAATAATATAATAATAAATAAAACGTTTATTTGATCTTTCACAAGGTTAGGTATAATAATAATAATAAGCCTTTTATTTGAAACTGAGGTATTATTTATGTAGTTCCCCTCTGAATGGCAATTTATAATATGAAGCATCAAGTACAAGATCTAATTGGAATCTCCGACCGAATAGCCATACTGAATATTATAGCAATACCGGCGGGATACCAAAAAATTCACTGACTGGTACCCCAGAGATGGGAAGAGAAGCAGAGGACGCAAAATGACTAGATGGGAAGACGACCTGAGGCTCACAGCCGGTCACCACTGGAGAAGAGTGGCTCAAGATAGGGTTAAATGGAAGTTGTTAGAGGAGGCCTATGCCTGGGCATAGGCCTCCTCTAACGACTTCCATTGCCTCTGGAGGCACTTTGAGCTGACAGACATTTTATAAATTGCCATTCAGAGGTATAGTAAATAGTACATTGTAAATTATGCTATGACCTAGGGCTCATAGGTTACGATACAATAGCAGATGAACTCTGGACGACAAACTAAGTCAGCACCTGTGTGATGCCGACCAGTTTTTTCCTATTTGGGAAACAATATAGCTAGAAATGTGGAAATAATGTAGTAATAAATACGAGGAAAGTTACCGAGTTGAGAGTATATTGTAAACAAACGTTGTAATGTAACTATTATGTTTGTTAGCGGCGCGAGGTGGAGCTGGCGTCGATAGCGGCGACGCGCATCCAGCAGGAGGCGGAGCAGTCCAGCGAGGTGATCATCTCGCTGCAGGACCAGCTGGAGAAGGTACCACAACACTAATAACACACTGAATATACAGCATTAATCTAAGATTATTGACCTTATAACATTGCGCTACAATATCTACGTCATATATTACCTACAATATAATCATTTATATAACTTAATACTAAATATTAATGTCAATTACAATATTAAATAGAATCAGTTTTAGCAAAGATAATAACATAAAAATGTCATGTACAAACAAACAATGTCAGATATATTTAAGTAGATTAGATAAAATAATTTTAAACTATGTCAGAGAAAATCATGTTACTTACATTAAAAAATAATATGTCACTTACAAACAAACAATGTAAAATATGGTTTCTTAAATAATTTTATAATCGTATAGGTACATATATAATCTAAACATATATTACTCAAAGGTGACTGGCTGACTGATATAGTGAATAAGTGATCTATCAACGCACAGCCCAAACCACTGGACGGATTGGGCTGAATTTTGGAATGATGGTAAATGTTATGACGTAGGCATCCGCTAAGGATTTTTGGAAATGCCACTTTTAAAGGGGTGAAATAGGGGATGCAAGTTTTACTTCTAAATGCGAGCGAAGCCGTAAGCACCCACTAGTCTTCACATAAGCTGCAATAAACAAAATATGTACATGGAAGTGAGCGTAAACCGGTTCTTATAGGGTAGCACGATCCATCTTAGACCATAGGTATTGCTTCTCTCTCTCTCTTGAGTGGTGGGCGCCCAGCTCCTTCCACGGATGACGCTCTCCTCGGACGTTGTTGGCCTCAAACATGTCAGTTTCCTCCCTATGTTTTCCTTCCCCGCCAAGCGAGTGCAAATAAACACTTAACTCGAAAATACAAGTCATTGGTGTAGGGCCGGATTCGAAACAGTGTGCGTATAGATGAAAATCAGGCGCTGGAACCGCTGAGCCACACGCGCTGTTGCTTACCATCAGGCAAACTATGGTCAGGTGCAAACCTGTTAGATAAAAAAGGAATTACAACTTAAATACACACGTTACAATATGAAATCAAGTAATATGTATTTAAAAATTTGTTTTCATCATCGTGTCGTATCAATCGTGTTTTTTTTTTAATTTATTACATTCCTTTACAGACAAGAAGCGCTCTGGCCGCAGTAGAGACGGAAAAGAACACGCTTCGCATGTGCGTAGACGGCGTTGGTGAAGGAACATCGAAGCAGAGCGCTCTCAACGAAGTGGGGGAGATCATGGAGAACGAGCTGCAGTGCAGCATCTGCGCGGAGCTGTTCATAGAGGCGCTCACACTCAACTGCTCGCACACCTTCTGCAAGTACTGCATCACTACGTGGAAGAAGAAGAAGAAAGACTGCCCTATTTGCAGGTAAACATCTTCTTTTTAACATGTGGCCACAAGTTCTTGATGTCTTGCTGTCTCCGAGGTTTGGTCACTTCAGACATGTAGTGATATCGCTATAGTGACATTGCTAGAAGGTGTTCTAGCAATGTCACTAGTATGGATATAACTTTCAATGTTGCACTGTAGCTGGTTCTGCATGATTTCATTTCATGCTACACCTGGCATGAAATGAAATCATGCAGAACAAGCTACAACTGAACTGTTCATAGACTTGCCAAATTTTTGACCAGCGTATCATTTGAAGCGACGCTTGCTCAAGTGGCACGTTAGGTGAAGTCGTACATAATATAGGTATACCAACATGGCACTGATTCTCAAACAAGGCTCGTAGAACACACACTCAGTGTTCTACTTCTCATAAGCCATGCCACTGAGTTTCACATATTCATTTGAAGACGTTTATTTGTAAAATGGTCCTACGATGGGTGCGTGTTGTGCTTTTATTATAAAATAGGCTGACATACATATATGTTTTCTTCTCGCTTCAAAAGATCTTTGGTCATATAAATGTAGACATCTACCATTTTTTACCTATGTTGTCTCCGCCGATGAAGTTTTAGTTTTTCTATTTTATTAATCTATGAGTACTCAAAATAAATGTTTCCTTATTCTCAATTCCACAGAGCGCCTATAACAGCCGAAAACAGAAGCATTGTCCTCGACTCCTTCATAGAGAAAATGGTGCAGAATTTGTCAGAAGAAATGAAGGCGAAACGCCAAGATATACTCAAATTCAGAGCAGGTAACTTGGGTTTATTAAACTTATGTGAACAATGCAGCTTCATAATATTACAAATAATATACAATCATGGCCCTTGTCATCTCTACAGTATTTTTTTTTATCTTAATCTTTGACTGCAGCATCTGGGAAAAGCACTTTGTTGCTGACTGTAAAGATTATTATGAAATATAATAAACACCAGATACATAATAAGGATGAGTAATATAGTACATGTATGTACGTATACTGGTATTATAGTCTGGGTAGATATATAAGTTATAAGTAGTTTATAGATCCGAAACACCACGTAGAGCTACTGTATGTCAAACTACTTACTATAGTTCTTATCGAATTGTGGACTAATTCTTGTACTAACAATAAATAAGTATGGTTTAAGCCATGTGGGAGGCCCTTCGGGCGGCTTGATTAACTCGACGCCAGAGTTGGCCACTCATTCGATAAGAGAAGATCTGTTAGTAACTAAATAAATAAATATTCCGGGACATTGCCCACAGCGCCATCTAGCCCCACACTAAGCAAACGCTTGTGTCGTGGGTACTAGATAACGGATATAATACTCATATACTTATAACTGTCTTGTCAATTGATGATACCAAAAAATCTTTCTTCATATTAAGATAAGAAATTAAACATTAGATAAAAAGTAATATTTAAATATATATGCTAGTTACATTTATGAAGCTGTGTTGTTCACAGACCTCGTGTCAGAGATGGCGCGACAGACCGCCGGGCCAAGTCGGTATGTTAGTCTTAAACACCACGCATGCTCCACTATTTTTTACAATAATAAAATATAAAAACAAGGGAAGAAAAACTAAACATACTACTTCTAACTACTACAAACAAGGGGCACTAAGAAAATATTTAGAAAAGCCTAAAGATAATCTAAGTGCTCCAGCACACTACCAGAGGGCAGCGTGCCCAGCATACTTTTTATATTTTATTATTTTAAATAAAGCTTTTATCTTCTTTTTTTAACTAGAACGGGTTTGAACTTGGCCATAGTTTGCCTGATAGTAATACGAGTAACCACTATATTGAATAAATTAATATTTCAGGACATACACAGCGCCATCTAGCCCCATACTAAGCTTACGCTTGTACCATGAATGCTAGATAATGGATATAATACATACATTATATACTTTTTCTTTTGTAAATACATACATACGTATTATACATAGAAACGACCAGACTCAATACAAGTAATTACATATTTTAATATTCATAATTACTTGTGTTATGTGGGAATCGAACCCGCACCCCTAGATTGAAATCAACTATGCTAACAGAGCAGTCTATTAATCTCTTAACATGCTTGTCTGTGCGTTAGTTCCAAACTGTTTTATAGTAATATTCAAAAACCGATGTTTGTATATGTATTTCGTAAGAAAAAGTATACATACATTATCAATAATCATTATTATCTAGTACTTACCCATAACATAAGTGTTTGGCTAGCATGAGGCTAGATGGCGCTTAATGCACAATCTGGTTTGGTCTGGGTTTTTTTTTCTCGTGTTTATTATAGGTATTCCTTGTTTGATCCAACCAACTATAGAGGTCGGTAACAGATATAAAAAAAAAAACACTTGTTAGGCACTTAGGGTTGCTGGATAAACTCTCGACACCAGAATTGGCCCCTCATTCGATAAGAACAAGAAGAGAGGTACACTAATCATCGTCATCTAACACAGACATATCGAACCACCATGGAAATAAGTGTGGATTTTCGCGCCTGAAAGTAAGTAGACCGTAGCCTAGTTGGTTAAGTTGTTCTGACGATAGCAGAAATTTGCAGGTTCAAATCCTGCCGGTCGTGATTATTTTCGCTCATTTTCCAATCTATGTAAATATATAAAACTCAAAGGTGAATGACTGACTGATATAGTGATCTCTCAACGCACAGCCCAAACCACTGGATGGATTGGGCTGAAATTTGGAATGAAGGTGGATGTTACAACGTAGGCATCCGCTAAGAAAGGATTTTTGGAAATGCCACTTTTAAGGGGGTGGAATAGGGGATGCAATTTTTACTTCTAAATGCGAGCGAAGCCGCGAGCACCCACTAGTTTTCCAATAAAAGTTTAAGTTAAACAAGCATGTCTGTTACTTCCAGATCAAGTTTCAGTTTCGACGAATCCGAGATCAGCGACGACGAGTACCTCGAGGAGGAGGAGAGGGACGTCTCGTACGAGTTCGAGGGGGACGCCTCGTACGAGTTCGAGGGGGACGCCTCGTACGAGTTCGAGGGGGAGAGGTGAGGCCAGATGACTTGCTTTGTATGGTACACCTACACCGTGATTGGTCCACGAAAACTAGCCCGGCCAATCACGAAGCAGCGCGCGAAATCGGGCTAATCAATGTGCGTTATTTAAAAATAGAATCGTTGATGACGATATCCTCAATGAGGTGTACGAGACATAGACGATTTCGAGGGGGAGAGGTGAGGCCAGATGACTTGCATAATACGGTACACCTACACCGTGATTGGTCCACGAACAGTAGCCCGGCCAATCACGAAGCAGCGCGCGTAATCGGGCTAATCAATGTGCGTTTTTTGAAAATGGAATCGTTGATGACGAGTTCCTCAATGAGGGGACGTTAGGCCAGAAGACTTGCATTACCTATATGGTATACCTACACCGTGATTGGGTCACGAACAGTAGCCCGGCCAATCACGGAGCAGCGTGCGAAATCGGCCTTTTTTTTCTTGTTTTCTTTGGCCATTAATTTGTATGGTGCCAGTTCTCAAATAAAAAGCGGGCTTATCATTATGCGTTTTTTGATAATGGAATCGATGATGACGAGCTACTCAATGATAGAGAGGTGAGGCCAGATGATGGTACACCTACATTGTGATTGGTCCACGAAAACTAGCCCGGCCAAATTACAGGTATCTAAAACCAGCGCGCGTTATTCGAAAAAAATAATCAGTGAGAGATCTTCAATAGCCGCATCCACACCGGACGATCCAAAATGGATCGGCGCTACCGAGATCCAAGATCGCGATGCGTGGAGCGTGGATCGTTCTAGGTCGATCCAACAGCAATCGTTTGCGATCCTGACTGGCTGCTCCAACGCGCTCCTGGCGATCCATACTGAATCAGTTGCATTCAATCCATACCGGCGGATCACGCGACCGTCCAGACCGCGCGCGCCAAGCGACTGAGGCCCCTTTGAGCGTGACCAAAAAACCGACAAGAAATGGATCGCACGCGGCGAGGAGCGCGCGCTCTTTGCCGCCCGGCGCCCACATGGATTGCGCGCGGCGCGTCTACACTTCACGCTCCGTGCAGCGCGCTTCATGCCGCGCGCGATCGGGGCGCTTTGGATCATCCGGTGTTGGTGCGGCTCATGAGAAAGATTTGAGGCTAGATGATTTGTTTTGTAAGATACTCCTCATAGAACGGGATTAGTCGTATCGACGCTCGACCAATCACAGAGCTCCGTGAAAATTTGTAACGTGCGCTATTTGAAAATGGTATCGATTTATAAGATATTGATTCGGTATCTCGACCAATCATGTCGCGTATTTAAAGCGAGTGTTGTGTTAAGTAATTTTTTGGAGCGTAAGTCTCTCTTATTTGTATACATATGCAATTGTACATATTATTTTTTCCATGATTTCAGTGCAATAATAGTTCTATGTGTGTATAACGGGCCCGTCATGAAATTATTATTGTTATAAACGCACAATGCAATATGTAGACGGTATACAAATGAATGGTGAGGCAATACAGTACTTATTTGTATATCTTTTTAAAAGAATTTATTCTTTTTTTTTTAATGATAAACTACTATTTTAAGGTTCGAGATCTAACATAATTTGTACTGCAGAGAAAGTATTTGTTTGAAAATAAATAGTATTTTTTTATAATAATATATTTTTATTTATTGGTTCCTACACCTACTTAGTACTATTTGTACCGTAACAATCTGCGAACTATGCCTACTACAGATTACAGTTTTTTTCTGGCCTGCTAATAAAAAGGAACATCTCTGTATCATTTTCATGTTAAGATTATTGTAGCTTATGAATTTATATACATCCATTTATCAAATTTCGTCAAAATCGGTTCAGCTAAAGAAGCTTGAGCGTAAAGAAAAATTTAAACGCACTCGCCAATTATTGCATATTATATTATTCCCTCCCAGTAACATTAGGAGGGCTATAGCTATACTTAAAATGAGTAACTTACATACACAGAACCTATACAAATCGTTTGAAGCCCGAGCCGTAGGCGAGGGCTTTAAAACACCCGAGATCGGGAATCGCACTTTCTCTCGAGTGATACATAGTGCTTTATACTACACCTACGATGAAAATAAAAAACTAAAATATCGAACAAATATGCGGGGAGAAAACGCATCTGAGCGGGAGAGAAAAGTGTATGAAAATCCATTCTCTCCCGCTCAGATGCGTTTTCTCACCGCATATTTGTTCGATATGCAATGACGTACTTTCTACCGTAAATTTGATAAAGTAACAAGGTACTTTCCGAGCAGGTGTAGTATAAAAATATTGTTTCATGTTGAAGACTACTAAATCCACCATGTATCGGTTCAATCTTAACGCCGTACCGATTTTTTTGAAATGTTGAACTGATTGCCCGTAAGATAGTGTTATCAATAGGAACCTACTTTATTGCAAGAAATCCCGCCCCTATGATCCCTCTGCGAATTAATTCTGCGCTCTCTTGCGTATAAGGAAGTCACTTAGTCATGCAGTTAATATGATCCAAGGAGACGTGGAAAAATACTAAAAAATAAAATAAAAATACCTACTAAAGAAATGTTTCCAATTGCAGGGGTTATTATTATACCTTCGGGCGGCACTACTTCGAATCAGATAGCGACGGTGGATCTTTCGAGAGCTCATATTCCGATGGATCCGTGGGATTGTCCCCCGGGGCTGGCGCCGCCCGTGCAGCTGGAGCGGGTGCGGCGCCCCCCGCGCCAGGAGCCTCCGGTGATGGTGCTGCAGGAGGTACGTGGTGTGCAGGCATGGCAGAATCGTAGCGATCTAAGTAGCTTAATTGAAATCTCAAGATATACTGTAGTCTATTCTGGATTTTATCACTTATTGTTGGTTGAATACTGTGTTTTGTGTGATGGGTTAAAATTCTATAAAAAGATATTTTGACTGAGTTTTCTTATACTATTTATAATGATACGGACTTATTAATTCATTCTTCGCGCATATTTAATATACATTAGTAGGTACTATAGCTATATTGTTGTTTGAATTTATTGATAAATTGTTGGTAACGTAAAATCCGCGTAAATTACTAAATTGTAATTTTGAATATGCATAACTTATATCACTATGGGTCTGCCACGTCCATATCATTCAATTTTATTGTATCCATAAGTGACCAGGTTTTTTTTAACTAAAACAGGTTTGCACTTGACCATAGTTTGACTGATGGTAAGCAAAGGCGATAATCGGTTCTTATCGGGTAAGCACGCTCCATCTTAGGATGGAGCGTGCTTACCCGATAAGAACCGATTCACTCTCGCTTTGAAGATCGCTTGATTATAGCGCTTAGGGAATATTGCATCATTGTGTGGTTGTGTATGTACTTGTATGTGAGCGTGTACATATTAGACCGCATCCAACCCTGGCCGCCTGTTCCCTAGGTTGTAGATCTGACTTCGAGCCCGGTGCAACCTCGGCGATCGCGGCCAGCGACGGTGGCTAGCGAGGCAAGTACACTTTAAGTTTCTCTTTAATACTAGCCTGGTTAGAGTAGCTATATGTAGTATACAATCGATGTAATTATCTATGTAGATAATTACATCGATTAAAATGAGATTGGAATAATAAAAGGCCAGGATACTGTTGCAGAAGGACTGATCGTACATTTGCATTTCATTTTAACCGACTTGGAAAAAGGTGGTTACTGTTCTACAAAGTCTAACATATGTAGGTATAAATATATATTTGTATAAAAAGATAAAAGATAAAGATAAAGAATCTTTATTGATAATGTAAAATTGTAACATACATAGGTATAAGTACTAATATCACAGAATATGCCACACAATTTACAATATCTCGTCAAATTGAATTTATAACATTTAACTTTTATAAAATTTTAGAAGTTACATATGTCTAGTTTTATTAATAAATTAATAAAATAATGAAAATTTTTGTTATTAAAATCATGTCAAACATAATAATAGGTATGTAATCATACAATATGTCAGCTTAAATAAATCTTGGTACTGTCACTTTAGCTGTATAGGGGCTAAAATGACAATTTGGCATCACACTCCTTACCTAGTAGTTAATTACATAATTTCTAAGCAAGATTAGAATCAATTGGTAGTTGACTGTAGTCATTTTCAAAGTATTCTTTAAAACTGTATAGTGTCTGATCTAACAATAATTGTTTGACGCTATTGCAAAATTGCTGATCATTATTCAAAGACTGAATGTGTGCGGGGAGTTTATTGAACAGTTTCTCTCCCATTATAGTGGGTAGTTTCTTAGTCATACACAGCCTAGGCACAGTTGGTTTTAACAATACTCTGTTTATCTTGGTTCTATTTGAGTTATAAGTCTTAAGTTTAAACAAATGTGGATTTCTTTTTACAAACTTAAAACACGAAATCGCATAAGTCGCACATTGTGCTCGAACGTGTACAATAGCTGTAAAGAGAAGTAAGATTCTATTTTGTAACACATATAATGCTCATACTTAACAAAATGTTCTGCCTTCTGCTGTTAGTAAACTATCGCGTTGCAGTAGGCAGTGTCTTGTAGAACAATAATTGTTTAACAGTTGTAAGTGTAGGTTCGTACAATACGTAAATCTCCTTGTGAACTATTCGAACCGGGTTATATGCATATGTTAGTGTTACCTTTTCTGTAGGTGGCAAACCTCACTGCGAGCCCCGTACCGTAGGTACATGGTACAATTGGCAATTGGCGATTCAGTTCTTTTATTGTCAGTTATGTGATATTTCATAACAAGGTTTACTAAATAATAAATAGTTCATAACGACGCGTCAAGTTGGTTATACATTTATACTACACCACATTCAATAATTAATAATTTTATACATTAGTAATAATTTTAATAATAAGGCAGCTGTAAAGGGGCTTTGTCAAAAATGGTACGTGATGTAGCCAATGTTATAACATTGGCTACATCACGTACCATTTTTGTTATTTAGTTATTAATGAGTATACTCATTAATAACTAAATAAGAAACAATGGCGGCAATTATCAAATCTCGTCATAGAAAATAATCTATATATATAAAACTCCAAGGTGACTGACTGACTGATATAGTGATCTATCAACGCACAGCCCAAACCACTGGACGGATTGGGTTGAAATTTGGAATAAAGGTAGATGTTATAACGTAGGCATCCGCTAAGAAAGGATTTTTGGAAATGCTACTGTTAAATGGGTGAAATAGGGGATCTAAGTTTTACTTCTTAATGCGAGCGAAGCCGCGAGCACCCACTAGTTTACAATAAAAACAGTCCACACTAAAATAAGAAGTATTTACGCATAATAGAATTCAAGTTGCATATGTCACTGGTTCAACTGTATATAGGTACAGTAAACAATGTAAGTCCATATACATACATTGTTTAGGCTAATGACTAATGTGCTATGCTATACGCTTACATAGAATGTCCTAGGACGTTTGTCTCTTAGATTAGAAACTTAATTTGGACTTTAAAACCTTCGTTCGTGGTGCTCGTTGTGTTAACCTGTGACTTATCCCTTTATATGCCAAATATCATCAAGGCATCGGTTCGAGATTTTTCCACGCGACAAAATCGCATAAATTATCACTTTATTAAAATGTACGTTTATTGAATATGCTTGAGAATATTACTCGGACAAATAGCGTATAAGAAGAGAGGTCTATGCTCAGCAGTGGGTGGTATAAGACTGAGGATGATGATGCTTTGTTGTTGTGTAGTTCGAAATGACCATAGAGTTGCAAGTGACACATACAATGCGCCTGTTCTCTAGGTGGTAGATCTGACGTCGCTGCAGGTGAGTCTGCCAGACGCTCCGCCTTCGCACAACTAAGAGGTCAGTACTGTTGGCATTACGTCAACGTATGTATTATTGCTAGATATAGAATCTTTTTTTTATTTACCTATACTGTCCCACTCTTGAGCAAAGTCCTCTCCCAACACCCTCCATGCGTCCTGGTCCAAAGTTTCCATAGAATCTTATCAAACATTATTCTTGTCTCATAAGTTTCCAGAGATTCTTAAGGTAGGTCTACCTAGGTTATGTTCTCTGGGAATGAAAAAAAGATTCGAGGAAAAAACAAGTGTGTTTTCTAGTCTATCCATAACATACCTACAAGTAAGCGACTTTAGCAAGAAAACAAATTTGGTCACCAATCCAAGGACCGCGACGACGCGACAGTTCAAAATTGAATTTCAATATTATGCTATGCTTTGCAGGTGCGGACACCAGACGGCGTGGGCGTCAACGTGTCCCTGGCCTCCCGGGCGCGTACTACGGCGGCTACGGGCGCTGCTTCCGCTGCGGGGCGCGCGGCCACTGGGCGCCCGGCTGCCCCCTCCGGTAGCGCTCCGCCCCCCAGGCCTCACCCGCCCGTCCTTAGGCCCGCGAGACCTAACGAAAACGTCAACGCCATACCAGCGTACAGTGTACGCTTGTGTACGCCGCACACACTACCAAGATTTGCCGAGGCGCGGGGAGTCCACAGCCAGACCTTCTCTATAAGAAACGGCATTTTCTACGTACAAAGTGGCAATAACAACTTACATGGTGGTAATAACAACCCTCACGGTGGTAACAATCACCTACAAGGTGGCAACAACAACCTACAAGGTGGCAATAACTACCAACAAGGTGGCAATATCAACCCGCAAGGTAGTAACATCTCGCCATCAGTTGATATGGCTGACCCGCCGCCGGTACAGTTCTCCGCTCCCAGGTCGGGGAACTAAATAATACCAACCGTATAGTGAAGCTATGATAAAAATTGTCTTGAAAATGTTTTACAAAAAATCTGTAATAACTTATTCATAGATTCTTGGTTGTTCTTGAAACAACGAATATTATAAAATAGAAAACATAAACCTCGTTTAAAAATGTGCTACTATTTTTTTCTGCAATTTACTAACTAATCATAACCGTGCCACGTGTACGTGCTGCTCTGTGGAGCGATATGATTGGCATTATTTACCATTGCTCTTGAGTCTAGCTCGATTTATTACACAAATATATTTAGATTCCTACATGTGTTTTTATTACTTACCACTTTTTTTTTGTTCCCTAGATATTAGGTATTGTTTTCAAGATAGTATTTATTGTTGCTGGGCGGGCTAATTTGGTATCGTTAAGATGCAATTTTAAGTGCCATGACATACTTATGTGATATTTTACTCATTTACTGGGCAGTGGGCAGAGGGTCCTTTCTTTGTATGAATGAAGAATAAACCTAAAGTAACAAAATATATTCTTAGTTCTTATCGGTTAAGCACGCTCTATTTTAGGCCATAGCCTTTGCTTACTATCAGGCAAACTATGGCCAAGTGCAAAACCGTTCTAAAAAAATATAAAGACATCACGAAATGCTCGCAGTTTGTTTTAAAACACGAGCATAACCGTTTAATAGCCTTGTAAATTGAAATCCCGCCTTAGTATAAAAATTTTAGTTTGTATCTAACATTCACCAATATAGCATTGACATTATTTTCTAAGTCGAGAACTAAGCAAAGGTCTCTTTCGAGTACTAATAACAAAATTTACTTTAGTAATATCACTAGTAGGTAATAAAGAAATCCTACAACATTCCGTACCTTTTTAGTGTATTCCATTAGGTATCCTATTTGTTGGTTAAGTAATTCACAACAAATGTTATGTCGAGTAATTTTAGTTTTTTTTTTTATTTTATACTTCGATAATAATGATGTTTTGTAAAAAATCGTATCATAATATACGTGGCGCATAGAATATAAATACCTATGTATCTATAGTTTATTTTATATATACATACCTACATATTATATAATATGCAGAAAAACTACATATTGCTTTCCGTGAAAGAACCTGGGCACTGCGATGTATCTGCCCAAGAGAACTCCCTTAATAGAATTAATTTTGCGGGGGAGTCACGACCCTCATTGATGAGGAAATACGACTAGAGGATTGCAGAAAAACAACTTCATTTTAACAAGCTTATTCTGATTTCTCTCACAGAGCTCTAAAGTTTTTCTTAAATTGATATTTCACATCTTGTTATTGTTCAGAAGTGTATGCGCCAAATACTCTCAAATTATTTTTGTTACTGTATAAATTGTTACATGTATATATTTTAATACCTACCTAGTTATTAATAAAACGTTAGAACTTAGAAAATTTTGTTTTCATTCTTTCAGGTTAACACCTAATCTACCTAAGTACATTGATAGCCAAGTTAATATAACAAAAATTATGTGCGTGCTATTTTATTAATATAATAGCATCCAATTTTTTTATTATTTTTGGGACTTATAATTGCATGTCAGTCCCATTGTTTATGCTATACTAATTACAAAGTATTATGGAGATGACCTGTTCACGCAAACATCTCACCAAGTTGAGACATGTAGGCAATGGTATTCTATATAAACTGGAACAGATCTCTCGCCGCGTCGTTGGCGAATTACACATTTTGCGTCTTGTTCATTTTCCGAATTGGTTGGTTAGCGAGTGATGAGCATTTAGCGCCGAAGCAACTTCGTTTACAAAAGATAAAGAGATATTGTTGTATTTGAGCTAAATCGTGGTACTTTATAAATAAAACACATACATTCGAAACAAAGAATTTAATAATTACAATCAAATCTTTAAGTTATTCATAGGTAATATCTTCTGTGCTGCTGAAAATTAATAAAAAATGCAATGTGATTATGTACAAAAAGTAACAATTCATCCGATAATAATATTTTAAACATATCAATTACAACAAGTAAACACTGACAGTGTAAAGATGGAAACGACATTTAAAATACTGAATTATTAATATTCAAATTAACTAGCAAATGTACCGACACTTTCTTCTAATCGTGAAAGTGGCCAACACTTGTATCAAGACATTATAGTTGACAATAAATAGACATTTTTGTTGATTGCCTCCTATGCCTATAATGGATTTAGGAATGTAAATTTTACAAATATATTTGTAAGTCACAAACTTAATACCTAGTATGTATACTTTACTAAAAGGAAAGTGTCGGACATAGAAATGTGAAGTTTGAAACATTGGTAATTCGAATAATTTGAGAATTAATAAGTAACAATTATTCAAAAATATCACACAACCATCATCATAACTAAGTGTAGGATTTAACTTTTAAATTATATTAATACATGTCATTTATATAATTTCATATACTACAATTAGCAATCAAATTTCTGTTTACCTTTCTTGATTACAAATTATAAGTTGCCTTAGCAAGTCAAAAGTCAATAAAATACATTTTACTATAAGAAAATTTAACTATACAAATAAGAGATGAAAGATTTAATTATTCATAATTATTTTTAAGAAAGTTGGCCCTGAATATGATAACTATAACAATATTGATTGATACACACAGATTTACAACATTCCAATATTACCAAAAACAATGGTCACACATTCATTGAATTAAACTCACAATTAATTCTAACAAACTATCTTTCCATCCTTTTTGCTAAATACATATTATTGCAAGGAATCTACCTAAGGCTGCCAACATTACCTGTAAGTAACTGTACCATTGCATAAAGTCAATCCAACACCACAAATAAAACCAATAAATACAGCAAAATGTTTTGTGCAAAATATACTGATACAGACTACAAAATGTAATAACTTCTAACACAGCCATCATATTGTTTTGGGCCTATCCTTATCTACTAGGAAAGTTGACAGCATTAGTTTTAATAACAGTAAATACATATTTGTACAATGTACACAAGACAACAGGTATTGCATACATTGGCAAGGTAGCGTAATGACCTAGAGAATAAATAGTCCTAAAGCATTAATCATTTTTCTTGTCCTGTGGTTGTTCTGTCTCTGTCAAGGCAGGGGTGCCATTATTAGACAATTTCTGTTGCTCCTCCATTTCACCAGAGAAGCCAAACTCATTGACACGCTTGTGGTCCACCTTGTAGATCCAACGCTGGTACAAGAAAATGAAGAACACGATATCTGTAACAAACACAACAAATATATTAAGATAAATACTTGAAACCAGCTACATTGTTAAGTCAATAGCACCAGCAATCAGATAAGAAATATGTAAATGTATGTTAATGAGATAAGTCTATCTGAACAACACAAAGGTAAAGTATTTGTTAAAAAACTCATTCAATGGGTTGTAGATAAATTTTACTATTTATAAAAACTTGCTTGGTCTTAAAAAGTGTTCCAAGCTGTACTCAACCTACAGAAAATGTACCTCATTTAAAGATTGAGAAGAATAAAAGTTTGTATCTTTCAAATGATAGTTACTAAAATAAACTTACCATCTCTGAAACATCCAATTCTATACATGGTTGGCATTTTGATAACAAAAGCAAATATATCATCAACAAATGTGTTCAAGAATTTGTATGTCATCATTCTCCACGGCAGATGAGCCACCGACTTCATCTTGTAGTTTATAAACAGCTGTGGAGTCATCATGATGAAGCCAAATGTGAGCAAGTAGCCATACAGCATGTTCAGGATGAAGGAGTACCACCCCTTATGCTCCTGATACAGCAGGGAATAAATACCATACCCAATCAGCAGCGGGAAACATGCCCAGCTCAAATAACGGAAAGCCATAATATCATACTGTCTAGTGCTTGACTCTACATAAGATCCCTTGTCTGCAAAGGATAATGTGGGTATGCCAAAAATCCTCTTTTCCCTGTTGACTTTAACATCCATTACTTTGTTAATTTTCCATACTTCAATCAGCAGACCGATGAAGCATGAAATTCTGACCATTACGTTAGTTTCATTATCGAGCACATAAAGTAGCACCACTATGGATTGCAATACATTAAAGAATACTGAGCGAACTGATAAGCCTTCCAATGATTGCCTATTGTTCCAAAACTGAATGTCATTCTTGAACGCCAGTAGCTCAAATATTGAATGCAATACTGATACAGATATAGTGAGGGCCAGCAGGTAGGGGGAGGTGTCCAGGAGCAGCTCCTTGACAGTGTCCTGCTCTTCATCCTGCTCCTCGGCCCCCAGAGCAGAGAACACACTCAACTTGTCTCTCATGGCTTGTGCAGTGTACAGCTGCCATTTAAACAGGCTCAGAGGTTGGTATGTGAGCTGTAGGTCCAGGCTGGTGGTGGTCTTGTTAATGGGTACATAATCACGCATCATGTTCCAGTAATCATTCAAGAATACAGCCGGCTTGTATTGTTTGCCATCGGGCAGAAAATAGATAAACTCATCGAGAGGTGGAGGCACACTACCCTGCACCCAGTTAGTCTGGTCAGACACTAAATTGATTGTCAAATTAGGGTGCCAATGTGATACAATTTCTTCCTTCATAGTTTCGGCTTTTCTTATTTCTTCCTCAGATTTTTCTGTCTGCCCAGTCAAAAGGTTATGTGTCTTCATATAGCGGAGCTTCTTATATTTGTTCAACATTTTCTTACCATATGACATGTAAGACCCTGCATAAGAATCTTTATCTTTAGGATCTGGGGACTTGCCTGAGCGGACAACAAATACATGCAGGTATATGGAACCATTGTTCTTCAAAGAATTTGGAGGTGTAATAGTTCTAGATACTGTATAAGTGCCATCACCATTAGCACCACTATACCAATCGCCATAAGTCAGTCCAGTGTGCTTCCATAATAAATCAGACTCTTTTATATTATCATAAAATTCATTTTCTGATAAATAACAGAACATGTCTAGTTCTGTTCCATTAGTGAACATGTTAACGGCTGGAACCCGTGGTGCTGCAGCGGAGCCTCCGACGTCTGTCTTCGGTGCTGATGGCTGGCGAAACACTGATGTAATGAAGTACACCACCAGAGCTCTTATAATAAGTGATTTGGTGATGGCAAAAAATGATTCCAACTTAGAAGGCTGCATTCTTGCACGTTGTTCATCAATTTGAGCATTGATCTGAAAATAAAATATTTTTTCATCTCACAATAAGATTGACAATATTAGTAAGAAAGAAGCATAGAACATTAACAAATTAGGTCAAGTTCAGATCTGCGTTTTCAGGTTATTTTTTAATGAAGTATTTTTATGTTAGAGGACAAGGCTGTAATGAACAAATTAAAAATTCATACGTACATCAACATTTTCTCCATTGGTTGGTACAGTTTCAGCTACAGTATTTTCGTTAGACGGACCGTCTGATGTTGGGCTGGGCGTTGAATTTTCGTTAGCCATGACGAAAATTATTTACAAAATATGATTTGAATATTGTAGCTTGAGCTACCTTTATGTTATTTGTAATGATTACATAAGAAGGAACTAATGCAAAAATTCACAATCAATGGGTTTCAACTTTTTAATCTATTCTATTCAATAAAAATACAATTTTACTTGAGTCCACTTTTCCGTGACTTTTCTAATCAAGGGAATGATGAATGAACGTAATGAATGAACCTTTTGATTATGTGACAAGACAAATCGATCAAAACCATAGAGAAAATAGTGGCCGCTCCGGCTGTGGCTCCGGCAGCCGCCATGGTTTGTTCTGTCTGGCCGTCCGGTCATTTATTGGTCCGGCCCGGTTCATATCCGATTGATGGATTCAGGTGCGGCTCACGGATCCATACTTTTCATACAAGGTATAGGGGTAGGCACATAGCTGTAGCGCTGGCCGGTACGTGGAGGGGATTGCTGCACATGTGTACTGTCGCGCACACAATACATTATATGAAACTATTATTTTGGACTCCAATGTCTTTTTGTCAAATAGAATTATGCAAAATAAATAAAAATAAACTCTTAATCAAGTAAGTAGTGTTTTGAAAAGACAGGCAAGGAAAATGGTTTAAGACGTGAATCTTGTAAAAATCGGAATCTTACGAATTAATTGATTCTTTGAAACAAATCAAAAGTGAGATTGATGAAGCTACAAATACTTTAATTAGTCATTCGGACAGCAACACTGCACATTTCAGCCAGATAAAACAAACTGCCGAAATGATTAAGGCAAGAAACATTGAATTAAGTAGTATAATCAACGAATTAGGGAAAATCCAAAAAAGGACAGCAGAGGCAACAAAAACGTCAATTGCAACGGTAAGGAAAATCTCCAATCAAGCCAATAGTTCTGATTTGATTACAGTGTTTAGAACACCTGGCAAAAAACAATCCAGAAAAAAAAACGGTCCTAAATATCGATAACTTCGACCAAGGAGTAATAAAGAGGACCATTCATAACTTTCACAAGACAAATAATGAACTTCCTACCATCGAAAAGCTAAAAAAGACGCTAGGAGACATTAATTTCAAAGGCTCAGAACGAAGTCTACGGCAAATAATTAAGAGTTTGGGATTTCGGTGGAAAATACCGAAAATAACCGGAAAGTGCTGATTGAGACTTCAAATATACGTTTGCGACGTATCGAATATTTACGTAAAATGAAGCAATATCGCCAAGAGGGAAGGCCTATTGTTTATACAGACGAATCTTACGTAGACTCATCGCACTCTTCTTCAAAAGCCTGGACCGATGGTACTACTAAAGGCCTTAAAAAACCAATTTCAAAAGGTCAGCGAGTTGTCATTGTCCACGCAGGGTCTGAAACTGGGTTTATACCCAATGCGTTGCTGACTTTTAAAGCTGGTACCAAATCAGGCGACTACCACGACAATATGAATTTTGAAAATTATGAAAACAGGTTCCGAACTCAGTTAATGCCCAACCTACCACCCAATTCCGTCGTGGTAGTCGACAACGCGTCCTATCATAACAAACAGTGGGATCGCGCACCAACCTCTAATGCCAAAAAAGCTGACATGCAGGCTTGGCTCACTGAAAAAGGCATACAGTACGAAGAAACATTTATGAAACCTCAGTTGTACAATATAATAAAGGTTAACAAGGATAAATATAAAACATTTTCGATTGATCGAATCTTAGCTGAACAAGGTCATCAAGTGCTGAGACTAACACCATACCACCCCGATCTAAATCCTATTGAAATGGCATGGTCCGATATTAAGCAATATAATAATAATTAAATTAAATTAATTAATAATTCTGTAATTTTTACTTAATTTTAAGTACCTATAATATTGTAAAAGGCCTCTCAGTGTTGGCTACGGCCCCACTGATGCCTTAAAAATACCGGGCGTAAGGCCCGAGAATCTGTGAAGAGAAATAAAGAAATAATAATAATAATAATAAATATTCCGGGACATTGCACACAGCGCCATCTAGCCCCACACTATGTAGGCAGCAAAAATGTAAAATGGACTGTGAGCAAATGTATAGACCTAATTCAAGAAAAATTGTTACTAATGGGTGCATGGGATTGGCAAAAATTATGTAAAAAAGTGAAGGATGTGTGGCGAACGTCGCGCCACCTCAAAACATATCTATAGACCCACGCACATGAGCGGGAAGGGGGCGCGGGGTAACACCGCGCTTCAATATCACGCAGGACACGCGGTCATTGCGGTCGCACACGCACACGAGTCGGTCCGAGACCTTCACCGAAGCTCCCCGCTCCCGCGCCACGCCAACGCACTCGCGGAAATGTTTATCGTAGCTTTCTAAGCTAATATAAGTCTTTAAGTCTTATATAATAATGGAGACGTTTTGTGTTGTGTACCTAGTGAATAAAAGAATGTTGTGACTATACCTACCAATGACTTTCATTACTACACCGCAAGGCGTCCCAAAATGGTGACCCCGGTGCAAAAACTTTCCGTGTTCAGTGCGAGACTATGTTACTTATCAAGTGCTTCAATTACCTACGACAACACAGTGCTTAAAATCGCAATAAACATCGGCGCACTTAGTAACTCATACTGCGTCAAACCGCCGATAACATAGGCGTCATAACGCTGCAATGCAAGCAACGCGTCGCGTCTACAAGTGGGCATAGCGCGGCAAACATCAATCAAAGCGCGCCGCCACGAAAAACACGCAACGCAACGTACAAAGCGCGCCGCCTCACCCGTGGCCTCACAAACCGCGCTCAGCAACTAACTACCTACGAGCTACGTGGCCACGCCATCACGGTAATATTACCGTGACACCATGTTGCTCGGTAGCAACGTCGCCCGCGCCTAGCAAGCACAAATCCATGTGGTTTCACCCTGTTGCTATGCGGTAGCGAATCAACCACGCTCAGTTCAAGGCCAACCACGCGGAGCATACGAGACGGCGAGATCTGCGAGCATCCTCGCCGAACCCGCTTCAACCGTACCTACATCTAAGTAGCAGAGCCAGGAGATGGAAACACCTCCGTCACTCCCTTCGTGCCAGCACAAGAGTATAGGTACCTACAGACATTTGGTGAGCGAACTTTAGTATTAGCTAAATACCTACTCAATCAAAATATCGTCAACATAATAGTTACAGTGCATACCTACCTAAAACATTAGAACTCGAAACAAGTGAAGTGAATTTTCGTAGTTACCTTAGTTCTAATTATTTATAGGATGTATCTACGTACTTGTAAAATTTCTTTGTGCTTATGTATAGATTACGTTAAGAATTTGTGATACTCTCAACTTACCTAGGCACCCATTTACGTGAGCTAATCATGTATTTATAAACACGTTCACGGCGGCCGGATTTTACCTACTTATTTTAACCCATTGCGCACCGCCCGCCGTCCGATTATTGTACTTACCTATTATTATTTTTTTTTTTTGTTAACACACTCTCTGCCGGTTAACTTATTTTATGTACCGGTTAACATTTATTATAATAATTTTTATGTTTAAATTGATTTTTGTTTTCTCTTGTATTTGTTTTGTAATAATGTAAATAATTATAGATATTAAGTACAACCGTTATTTTTTAGTACTGATTATAATTTGTTATTTATTATTCCGGTACTGAAAGCGGTTGTTACTTTCGGTTCGTGTGACGTATATACCTATCTATATATTTACTGACATACCTATTGTCCTTATCTCTTTCGACTTCTCCCTTTCCGCAACTCAACATGACGGCGGAACAGAATAATAAGTTAACTCAACTTGCTCGCCTAGTCGAGGTACTTACAAATTGCGTAGATGCCCTCAGCGCGAGATCAGCAAGGTCAGAGAGGTCAAGTTCAGCTTCGCACCTGTGCTGGTTTCATTGTACCTACGGACATGAGGCACGTAAATGCACGAAACCGTGCTCGTGGAAGTCGGAAAAACTCACTGCACGATCAGTAGTCGCGGCGACTGATCATTCAGATATAACAAGCCGCCGGTTATTCGCTGTCGATAAAACGACGTGTTACAAATTTCTCATCGATACCGGCAGCGACATCTGTTGCTACCCGAGAAAATTATGCAAGGGTCGCGCGATACAAGCAACCGGCTATCAACTAGCTGCGGCTAACGGCAGCTCAATAAAGACATACGGGACTATCTCGTTACACCTGAATTTAGGCCTGCGTCGAGATTTTCACTGGCATTTTATCATCGCTGACGTAGATACGCCAATAATAGGTGCGGATTTCTTAAGTCATTACAACTTACTACCTGACCTTCGAAACAAGAGAATTATCGATGGAAACACCAAACTATCTACCCAAGCATCGATTGCCAATGTGAGCCAAGTCAGTGTAAGATCCGTGTCTGCTCAATCGACCTCACTTTACTCGAATCTTCTATTGGAGTTTCCTGACCTCACGCGACCTCCAGGTCTACCACGACAAGTGAAACACAATACGGTACATCACATCATCACGACCGATGGACCTCCAGTTTCCTCCCGCCCACGTCGCCTGGCCCCTCAGAAACTAGCTGCAGCTAAAAAGGAATTTGAAGACATGGTCAAATGTGGAACAGCCCGACCATCTGACAGTCCTTGGGCATCACCGCTACACATGGCTAAAAAGGGTCAGGAAGGATGGCGACCTTGTGGAGACTACCGCGCTCTGAACGCTCGTACTGTTCCAGACCGGTATCCCGTCAGGCACATCGCCGATTTTACGCACAACATCTCTGGTTCAACAATATTTAGCACCATTGACCTCGTAAAAGCATTCCAGCAGGTGCCAGTACACCAACCAGACATTTGCAAGACTGCCATCACCACACCGTTCGGGCTATACGAGTTTCCGTTCATGACTTTCGGCTTAAGAAATGCTGGACAAACTTTTCAACGGTTCATGGACGAAGTCGTGAGGGGACTCGACTTCTGCTATACGTACATTGACGACATAATTGTATTCTCACGGTCACACCAGGAGCACAAGGAACATCTACGCACCTTATTCCAACGCCTGGCAGACTACGGCGTCGTAGTGAACGCATCCAAGTGCGTTTTCGGTGCCGAAGAAGTAACATTCTTAGGGTACTCCATCAACAAAGATGGAACTCGCCCTCCAACAGAGAGGATTGAAGCGTTGCGGAGCTATCCCTTACCTAAAACAGTGCAAGGTCTTCGCCGCTTCCTCGGGATGATTAACTTTTATCGCCGATTCCTCCCAAAAGCAGCAGAAACACAAGCACCACTCATCAACGTCTTAGCCTCATCCAAACTCAAAGGTGCTAAACCAGTGCCCTGGACGCCAGAACTTGAATTGGCATTCCAAAGGTGTAAAGACGCCCTGGTGAGCGTTACTCTGCTTGCTCACCCAAACAGTGACGCGCCATTAGGTCTGTTTACAGACGCGTCATCAACTTACGTGGGAGCTTGCCTACAACAAAAGGTGTCTAATCATTGGCAACCATTGGCATTTTTCAGCAAGAAACTAACAGATAAACAAAGCCAATGGCCCGCCTACTATCGCGAACTCCTTGGAGTATACGAAAGTGTACAGCACTTCCGACATATTCTTGAGGCACAACACGCGACAATCTACACCGACCACAAGCCTCTCATATATGCTTTCAGCCAAAAACGAGAGAAGCTCCCACCAATACAACTGAACCAACTTAGCTTCATCAGTCAATTCACGACGGATGTCAAGCATGTTAAAGGTGTTGACAATGTTGTCGCCGACACCATGTCACGAGTGGAACAAATTTCACTTGGTGACGATTTTGCTTCGCTCGCTCGAGCACAAGCAGAGGACGATGAGCTCGAAAATATTCGCAACAACTCCTCTTTAAAACTAGTGCCTACATTAGTTCCCGGGTCCGATATCACCATTCTTTGCGATGACACGACCGGGAAACCACGGCCATACTTGCCACCGCAACATCGCCGTGCAGCCTTCGATCGACTTCACAATTTGAGTCACCCTGGGGTGCGTGCAACTACGCGCCTTGTGGCTGATCGCTACGTATGGCCCGGCATTAAAAAAGACTGTCGCAACTGGTCACGCGAGTGCCTCGCATGCCAGAAATGCAAAGTCACACGACATGTATCAGCCCCGCTCGCTGATTTTCCTACTCCATCTGGACGATTCAAACACGTCCATCTGGATATCATAGGACCACTTCCGTCCTCCAACGGTTACACCTACTGCCTTACGGCAATTGACCGTTTTACAAGATGGCCAGAGGCTTGGCCAATGACAAATATAACAGCCGAAGAAGTTGCTGACCAATTTCTTCACGGTTGGATTGCTCGTTTTGGCGTCCCCACCACCGTCACTACTGACCAAGGACGTCAATTCGAATCCACGTTATTCAACAAACTAATGGATCTAGGAGCTACCAGAAGAGCGAGAACAACTAGCTACCACCCACAGGCTAACGGTATGGTGGAACGCTTCCACCGGCATCTCAAGGCCGCTATCATGTGTCATTCACAATCCTGGCACAAAGCTTTACCGCTCGTTCTTCTCGGCATCAGATCAGCACTTAAAGAGGATCTACGCTGTTCCTCTGCAGACCTTGTATACGGTGAACCACTACGCTTACCGGGCGAGCTCCTGGTACCTAGTGGCACACCACAACATACAAGCGATAACTTCATGGCCCGGCTACAGAGCACAATGGCCAAAGTACGTCCAGCACCGGCGTCCCGACACACGGAGCCCAAAACTTTTGTATTCAAAAATTTGAGCGACGCTTCACACATCTTCTTACGAGATGACACGGTACGCCGCGCACTTCAACCCCCTTACACAGGGCCCTATAAAGTTCTTAATCGCACAGACAAGACACTCACTATTCAAATGCCTGGTAGGAGCGTTCAAGTTAGCATCGACAGAACTAAGCCAGCTTACATAGCTCCTCAAATGGAACCAACATCGAGTCAAACGGTGCCAACGTCTGTTCCTGCATCCACTGCAGACAGATCGGTACAGCCAAACGCAGCACTGCCAGTTCCTAGCACTACTTTTTCGCCAGGACCAACACCTAGATCACAACCACAATCACCCAATCCCTTACCTACCGACCCTCCAGCTAAGTACGTCACCCGATCCGGACGTCGCGTCCGCTTTAAGCTTCCGGTGGATGTGTAATGTTTTTTGTAATTATGTATACACCTTAAGGTCGGTTAATGTAAGTTCGGTTGTAAGTTTTTTAAGTTTTTATGTGTTAATGCTCGGTTTACCTTTCTCCGTGGGGGGGTGGTGTGGCGAACGTCGCGCCACCTCAAAACATATCTATAGACCCACGCACATGAGCGGGAAGGGGGCGCGGGGTAACACCGCGCTTCAATATCACGCAGGACACGCGGTCATTGCGGTCGCACACGCACACGAGTCGGTCCGAGACCTTCACCGAAGCTCCCCGCTCCCGCGCCACGCCAACGCACTCGCGGAAATGTTTATCGTAGCTTTCTAAGCTAATATAAGTCTTTAAGTCTTATATAATAATGGAGACGTTTTGTGTTGTGTACCTAGTGAATAAAAGAATGTTGTGACTATACCTACCAATGACTTTCATTACTACACCGCAAGGCGTCCCAAAGATGTAAATATATATACACTATAAATCTTAAGACATTGGCATTGGAGATAAGGCAGCGCTAGACTTATTATCGTTACTCAGGTAATAATTCCTTAAAGTTTATTTTTTATTTATTTTGCATAATTCTGTTTAAAAAAAGATATTGGAGTCCAAAATAATAGGTACCTACATTATAATGTATTGTGTGCGCTGCAGTACACATGCGCAGCAATCCCTTCCACGTATCGGCCACCGCTAGAGTTACGTGCCGCTAGGATACAAGCGTTTGCTTAGTATGAGGCATGATGGCGCTAAGTATAATATGTCTCGAAATATTTATTTATTTTATTTGTTTTAGGCATATATAAAACACTTTAGTCACAAACAAACTTAAAAGTCTAAATTTTACAAATAAATTCAAACTTAACAAAAAACAACAAAAATTAACAGCAATAACAATACAATTAAAATCGCGACTGTACCACGGGATGTGCGCGGGGTGGTGTATGTACGCGGGGAACGGCAAGCGCCTGGAGAGCCAATCAGCTGCGCTCCGCACGCCCGCCCTTCATTCCGCTAGCCCCCCTCTGATACCTTATTTTGTACTTCTGCGCATTAACGGTCACCGCTACAGATAGTTGCCTCGGTTTATAGCAAACCTAACTTTTACAAAAAAATATATACTTATGAACCGAGTTCTAGAATCGGCCTAATTTTTTGTGTCGTTGTAAAATCAATCGCAGTGACTGCAATTTTTTTTGCTTTGGGCCTCAGATTTTTTTTGTCTTATCTTTATTTGATTGTTTGCGAGACGCTTTATTAAAAGGATTGGTGCATGACATAGATAAAAAATATTTTACCATAGACTATAGACAAGATGTACGCAAGCTTTTTCAAGCTTCACGAAAACAACGGATTAGTATGTATGGTAGTGCGTTAGATTGATTGCGCCGCAAATTATTTTCACGGGTGAGTTAATTCATGTAGCACCGAGTTAATCGCTTTCCTTGTAGTGGATCAAACGATAGAAATATACCATTAATTACACTAAAAATGTTTCCAAACATCCAGCTATGCTGAACCTTTGACAACTGTGCGGGGTGTGTGCTCTATATTTTCGTTTCCGACAATAAACCACTAACATCTTCAGTAATAGCCCTATTTTTCGTTTATTTACTATTTTCAAACATATATAGATATAGGTTTAATGGTTGTTTAGAAACTATATTGTATATGGACGCAAATGTTGTTGCGTATTTGAAGAGGTTATAGCAAGTATATGGTTCTCATTACACTATTTTGTCTTTTTCAGTGTTGCATAAGGTGAGGTATGAATGTGGATAAAACAATCCTTGAATGATTTTCTAAAAGGGAACAAATACATAACATAAGCTGATAAAAAATCAGAATGGCAACTCTGGAACAACAAGCTTCTAAACTTTTGGATTTCAATCAAAAACTAGATATAAATCTATTGGATAACATTGTGGGATGTCTCTACTCGACCGTCGGCGAGCAGCAGCGCGTGGCCCAGGACATCCTGACTGCCCTGAAGGAGCACCCGGATGCCTGGACCCGAGTGGACACAATACTGGAGTTCTCTCAGAACCAGGAAACCAAGTATTATGCCTTACAGATATTAGAACAAGTCATACAGACCCGATGGAAAATATTACCTCGAAATCAGTGTGAAGGTATAAAGAAATACATAGTGGGGCTCATTATCAAAAACTCATCAGATCCTGTTACTATGGAAAGTAACAAAGTTTATTTAAAGAAGCTGAACATGATCCTAATTCAAGTACTAAAGAGAGAGTGGCCTCACAATTGGGACTCGTTTATAAGTGATATTGTGGGTGCTTCCAAGACTAATGAGAGCCTGTGCCAGAACAACATGGTCATTCTGAAACTGCTCAGTGAAGAGGTGTTTGTGTTCAGCACAGGTCAACTCACACAGACTAAAGCCAAGCATTTGAAAGATACCATGTGTTCAGAGTTCAACCAAATATTCCAGCTGTGCCAGTTTGTCCTTGAAAACTCACAAAATGCACCTCTAGTTGATGCAACTCTTCACACTCTACTCAGGTTTCTAAATTGGATCCCTCTGGGCTATATATTTGAGATGAAACTGCTGACTACACTCATTTTCAAGTTTTTGAATGTCCCTATGTTCCGTAATGTGACACTCAGTTGCCTCACAGAGATAGCTGGTGTATCGGTGAGCAACTATGAGGAGCAGTTTGTTGCTCTCCTGGTGCAGACCATGGAGCAACTAGAAGCAATGTTGCCACTCACTACCAACATCAGAGAAGCATATGCTGCAGGCAGAGACCAGGATCAAGTATTCATACAAAACCTTGCACTTTTCCTGTGCACATACCTGAAAGAACATGGGCCACTGATTGAGCGCAGAGGCTTAAATAACACCTTGATGAATGCCCTGCGGTACCTGGTCTTGATATCTGAAGTGGAAGAAGTTGAAATTTTCAAGATTTGCCTAGAATTCTGGAACGCCTTAACTGCCGACTTGTACAAGCTTGCCCCGTGCTCACACTCGGGAAGCCTGTATACAACTCTGGGAAAGAGTGTAGGCAGGAAAACTCTATATGCTGATGTACTTAGCAGTGTGCGCTACATCATGATCTCAAGAATGGCTAAGCCTGAAGAAGTTTTGGTGGTTGAAAATGAGAACGGTGAGGTTGTAAGAGAGTTTATGAAGGACACTGATTCAATCAACTTGTACAAAAACATGAGAGAGACTCTGGTATACCTCACTCATTTAGATTACCAGGACACTGAGCGTATCATGACTGAGAAGTTACAGAATCAAGTGAATGGCACAGAGTGGTCATGGAAGAACTTGAACACTCTATGTTGGGCCATTGGATCCATTTCTGGCGCAACAAGTGAGGAGGATGAGAAACGCTTCCTTGTGGTAGTCATTAAAGAGCTGCTAGGGCTCTGTGAACAGAAGAAAGGCAAAGACAATAAAGCCATCATTGCCAGTAACATTATGTATGTTGTAGGCCAATACCCCAGGTTCCTCCGTGCTCATTGGAAATTTTTGAAGACTGTTGTTAATAAACTTTTTGAGTTCATGCACGAAACACACGATGGCGTCCAGGACATGGCTTGCGACACGTTCATCAAAATTGCTCTAAAATGTCGCCGCCACTTCGTCACTACTCAGGTAGGAGAAGCCTGTCCTTTCATTGAAGAGATTCTGAGCACAATCAGCTCCATCATCTGTGACCTGCAAACATTGCAAGTGCACACATTCTATGAGGCGGTGGGGTACATGATCAGTGCCCAGGTAGACCAGGTAGCGCAGGAGCAGCTCATTGAGAAGTACATGTTGCTGCCGAACCAGGTGTGGGACGATATAATATCACAAGCCTCACACAATGTGGATATTCTAAAAGACCCAGAAGCTGTCAAACAACTGGTCAGTATTCTGAAGACTAACGTGCGCGCGTGTCGCGCTCTCGGACACCCGTATGTTGTGCAGCTGGGTAGAATATACCTGGACATGCTCAATGTATACAAAGTCATGTCTGAAAATATCAGCCAAGCCATCGGACTAAACGGCGTCACTGTTACGAAACAGCCGCTCATTAAAAACATGAGAATCATCAAAAAAGAAACCCTAAAATTAATATCCGGTTGGGTGTCGAGATCCACAGATATCAACATGGTGTTGGAGAACTTCATCCCGCCCCTCCTTGATGCAGTTCTGCTAGACTACCAGCGGACAGCAGTGCCGGATGCAAGAGAACCTGAAGTCCTAGCCTGTATGGGCACAATTGTGTACAAATTGAGTGGAAACATCACCTCTGAGGTACCCAAAATCTTTGATGCCGTCTTTGAATGCACCCTCGAGATGATCAACAAAGATTTTGAAGAGTATCCGGAGCACAGAACAGAATTTTTCCTGCTGCTACAAGCTGTAAACACACATTGCTTCAAGGCATTCCTGAGCATACCTCCGGCTCAGTTCAAGCTGGTGCTGGATTCCATTATCTGGGCGTTTAAGCACACAATGAGGAATGTGGCGGACACAGGGCTGCAGATTCTGTACCGGTTGCTGCAGAACGTTGAGGGGCACCCACAAGCAGCGCAGAGCTTCTACCAAACCTACCTGTGTGATATCTTGGAGCACGTGTTCAGCGTGGTGACAGACACGTCGCACGGCGCGGGGCTCACTATGCACTCCACCATTCTGGCGTACATATTCTCCTTGGTGGAAGCGGGGCGCGTCACGGTGCCCTTGGGGCCTACACCAGACAATGTTGTATACATACAGGTTAGTATAATATTTGTAATATATATTATTTTTAAGCCCAAGCAACTTTGTAACCTGTTTTAATGTCACATTTACATCCGACCGTGCCCCCACTTAGCTTTTCAGTACTGAAAGTCTTCTTCAAATAAGAAAACTACATAATTTGTATTATAAACTACAAATCTTGCTATAAAATGCTGTATACAAGGTCGAAGAGACATTATGCTTACATGGCCATAAAATATACAGTCCATCAATCATACATTATAATTAATTTACCTATATATTTTCTCATTACAGGAGTATGTGGCCAATCTATTAAAAACTGCATTCCCTCATCTAAACGACAATCAAATCAAGATCACAGTCCAGGGGCTGTTCAACTTGGACCAAGATATTCCTGCTTTCAAGGATCACTTGCGAGACTTCTTAGTTCAAATTAGGGTAAGTTTAATCAGAAATACTTATATATTGATAGGAATTTTGTGTGAAGTGGTTAAACAATAAAGAAGTGTAGGGTAAGTTATTTCTGGCTTTGCTCTCATATCAGAAACACCATTTGTCTTTTGCAGACCCTAAAAAAAATATAGATTTTGCTTTTATGTGAATGAATGATTGACATACTTTTTTGAGCATTGCTCCCCAATTATTAGTTCAATTCAGGGTCAGATTTTATAAGACAATTTATAATTATAAATAAATAAAAAAAGCCTTTATTTCTATTGCTCATTAAGGAATAGGTACAAAATAAGTAGGTAATGTACATTATATTGAGAACCATTTAAGTATTCTTTATGACATATTATACAATGTGCATTTTAGAATTTATATAATGTTTGTATACTTACAAGTTTTTGTTTAAGTTTAGGTAAGTACAAAAATTTAGATTTTATTGATATCAGAAATTATTTACCAGCACAGTATTTTTTTTTCCTTTTAAATTTATCAGCAATGTACATAATATTTACAATGTGCACACCAGAATTTTATTTATACAATATCCAAAATTTTGATTTTATTATATTAGATACATATTTATTTACCAACAAAGTACATCTATTTTTAAGTTTACTATCAAAGTACATACTTAATATACAATGAGCATAAAAGGATGTATATAGTGTGATACACATTTGTATAGGTAACTAAGTAAATACAATACTTCTGATTTTATTATGACACACATTATATTAGCAAAGTACATGTCTTAGATTTTTTATATTTTAATTCTGCATTTTGATTATATTTTCTTAACAATGTACAAATGCATTTCAACACAACTATGATAATCATATGAGTAACCATTTATTTTATGTAGTAAAAGTTTTGTAAGAAGTATTTACTTTTGTGTTTGCCTATTTGTTTCTATGTTTTATATGGAATAAATATAAGAAATATACAAATGATAACTTTACAATTGCAATATATTATAAAAACAAAAGAGAAAGTAGACTTAATGATGCACATACACTATATCTGGTATAATTTACCCACAATGCTTAAATATGTTAATATTACCAATCTATTTTTGAATGTTACAGTTGTATGGTATGGAAAGATAGATAAAGTAATATAATGAAATACATGATAATATACATTTAAATATGAACTTACCACCTAAGTAGGTACAAATATTATTATAACTATAAGTACAATTCCAAAAACACAAATAAGTTAAAATTTAAAGGTAGGTACTGTTTAATATCTCTGAGTAATAGTCGCTGGAATAGCGTAGGCCTCCTCCAGACACTGTATCACTGATGACAGTCAGGGTACATTATTAAGTTCAATGTTATTGTGAGCCTGGAGGGTGTTGGTCTACTCCTCCACGGTGACCAGCCGGCTTGGAAGAAGATTATTTTTAATTAGTTTTTTGAACTGGTTCTTATTTTCTTGCCGGTTCCTGGGCTATGTGTTTCCGTTTGCTTTGGTGATGATATCTTGGCACCAGATAGATATGAGGTTATGTCATTTGTAAGCTTGTTTTTCTTGGTC
Source organism: Macaria notata (assembly GCA_927399415.1). Lineage (NCBI taxonomy): Eukaryota > Metazoa > Arthropoda > Insecta > Lepidoptera > Geometridae > Macaria > Macaria notata. Next base: position 8,679,233 of record OV656733.1, read on the forward strand.
TGGTGTATGTACTTCTGGTCTTTATTTTGTTCTTTTTGCTCTGGCGTCTTGGAATGTTGTCTTTTGTTGCTATTTGTTGTGGATTTTTGATTATGTGACGTTGAATATGGGTGATGTTTTTTCAGTGTAACTATTTTATCATATTTTAAAACCGCGTTTATTCCCTGTTCCTTTATCTTCTTTAGCTCATCTTGTAGTGATTTTCTTTTCTCTAGAACTTTCGAAAATTTATTATAATAATTCAATAATTAATATTAATTCGATTTTAGTATTGATGTACACTGTCCCGTGCGTAACTTTCATATACATTGATGCATGACAAAAATCTAAAATTAATATATACCAAGCAATAACAATGACATGTTTTTATTAACATACCAAAAAATAATGCTGAGTTGAGTTGTGACTCATGACATGAGCCTATGTTGCATAAAAATACATTCAATTTCATTTTGTAGTTAACCATGTTAATGTTCTGTCCTACTAATAAAAGTCCTTTATTTACAATAATAATACTTAAAAACAAGAGACGAAAAACTAAACATAGGTACTACTTCTAACTACAATAAAAAAGGGGGCAGTTAGAAAATCTTTAGAAAAGCCTAAAGATAATCTAAGTGCTCCAGCCCACTGCCAGAGGGCAGCGTGCCCAGCATACTGGCCGCATTACCACGCTGGATGGCTATGCTGATACGTTGAGCCATAAAAAGGCCAGCATTTAATTATTTATTTATTTCATTAATGGGCAAACAGCAAATTCCTGATGTGTCCATATCACACTGTGTCAAAATTGTTTTATATAGTCCACACAAAGTTGTTTAATTTTTTTTTACTTTCTAACGATAAAGATTAAAAATCTTTATTGATATCATAAAGTTGCAACACACACATAGGTATAATATCAAAATAGAATATGCTACACAAATTACAATATCTCGTCAGATTGAATTTATCTAATACATTTTAAAACAGCACACATAAAACTACATATAATAATAATGTCTTTATTTCAGGCAATAAACCCATATAAAACTAAAATATTACAAAATGCTGATAAAACTTAAACTAGATACAATAAATAAAATAGTATATCACATCATTTGCGGTTTTTACTCTGGTGTACAGAGATCCAGGATCGATAAATGGGACTGTAAAAATCTTCGGACAGGCACTGCAGTATACTATTATTCGATCGCCGTATTGCTCCCCAGAAGGAAGCAATTCGGGATCGAATAACCGCAAAGAAGTCAGGAACCCGTGCATCAGTAAACATGCCCGACGCGCTGCAATATCTGGGCTTTCTCATAAGGATGCGAAATGCGTCATTATATTGCACCCTTATGGTATGGTACGTACTTCTGGTATATTCCGTCCAGAGCTGGCACGTGTATAAGCACATACAATAAGCTTTGAACAGAGTAACCTTCACTTCGTCAGAACATTTTGCGAATCGGCGCGCGAGCATGTTACATCTGATGGACAGGTTCCTTCTCTCTCGTTCCATGTCAATCATCATTGCAATCATTGCATCGGTCAATATGTGTCCCAGGTACCTGAACGACTTTACAACCTTCACTGGTGATCCTGCCAAATACACATTGGGAACAACGTCCGGACCTTTTCCTGCTCGAAACACTAACATTTCTGTTTTTGCTACGTTGTACTTCAACCCATGTTGGGTAGCAAATCTTTCACAAACAGTTAGTAGTTTTCGTAATCCGCCGATAGAGGGACTCAGAAGCACCATATCATCGGCGTAACTCAAGTTATTAACATAATATTAACATATATATACCTACTTCTAATTCTAAGGTGGGGGCAATCAGTCCTGCACGGACATCCCGGGCGTTTTGTACATTTCCCCCATTTCTGCCTAACCCAGCCAGCCAAGCTCCTTGAAATATCGGAGCACAGCCTTGGGTTTCTGGGATACTAGTTCCACTCCTACTCCCGTCACGGCAGGAGTTGTGGTATAAGAAGTGGAACTGCCTTTACCGTCAAGTGATGCTTCTGTTTGAGCCTGTCTTAGCTTCTTTCTTTCCTCTTTTGTTGCTTCGCAGTGTAGTAACACGTGCTCCACGGTCTCGTCATTCTTCATACAGCCTCTTATATACCTACTTATTTATCGTTGCAGGAGTACACAGGTGAAGACGACAGCGACCTGTACCTAGAGGAGCGGCTGTTCGCGCTCCGCCAGGCGCAGGAGGACAAGCGGAGAGTGCAGCTCTCAGTGCCGGGCATCCTCAACCCGCACGAGCTGCCCGAGGAGATGCAGGACTAGTGTACACCACTTGTAGCTATGGCAACAGTTCACACACTCTATTATGTTTATGTTACACATTGTTCTAAACTTTTGAGCTTCTCAACTATCCCCTGAACGGACTTGATTTGGTTTAATATTATAACTTTCGTGAACTATTTCATCAATATGTTATAACTAAACGCTTTTCACTCACGTGTAATTCGCGTATATTGTTTCGGATGTAATGACACCCATATGGGTGAACGAACGACCGAATATATTGCGAATAATTCAGTTCGAATTACACGTGAGTGAAAACCGTTTGGTTAACATTTTGAATTGTTTTTTTTTCTTCAAGTGATTGTAGACTACAACGTTGCTAAACATATGTTGTGGCTACGCGTGAGCCTATCAAGTTTTAAAAATATAAACTCTCGTGTTTATGTTTATTGTCAATGCAAAATGTTATATTGATTTGTTCATCAATGCATTTTTGTTCTAGGAACGAATGATTGAGAACTTCAGCGCTAGTATGGAATTATTATGTCATCTCGATTTCCTCTACTTCTCTAGTATGTCCTACTTCTGGCCCAGGACCAGTTATACAAATCGCAAATCATGTAAACTTATCAGACATATGAGTACAATAACATTAAATCAATTCTAACTTACTTGTGTCTGACGAGTTGAACAACGCTGTTGTCAATTAACTCACTTGATATTTGAATTAATATGAACCAAGAATAAGTTATATTGATTGTTTTATAAGATTACCTAACACTCAAATCTGAGTTTATTCCAAAAACACAACAATCACTGAAACTATGTATCTGTAATTCAATATGGTAGTTATATTCCATAACTATCTATCATTTATATGTTGCAATTGGAATCATTTATTGAATGAATAAATGTTGCTTCAACTATTTAATATTCGCTCGTAAATATTTAAACATGTCAAAGGCACCAATATCATTCGACTGTTCAACAGTTCTTTTCTGGCATGTTTCATAAGAGCATAATGATTTATTTATAATGTACTGTATTGAAGAAGCCATTTTCCTTTTGAATTTGTCTATAAAATGCTTTAATTAACGACCCTAACATAACTTGTAATATTAAGATAGTACCGGATAGAAGTCATACCCGTATGTATGTTCAGTAAACACGAGTCTAGCATTTATTTTCTTGTAAGCATATTTACAATAAAATAATGTAAGGTTTCACAAGTAATTCTAAAGTTAATTATATGCGTGTAATGTAATGATACCTAGGTACTAGATACATGTTAGTTACTTATGTTTTGGCACTGTAAATGTTTATATTTATGAATCGGTTTGGTGAGCTGTTGTCATATCATAGGTCGGTTTCTGGCGCTTGCAAATGTTCCCTAATGTTAATGTATAAGTAGTGTGTGGAGTAGTGCGAGGCGATGAATGCGAGGAAGGTTGCGCACGCGCAGCCTGCGTCCGAGGTATGTTGCAAGCACAGGACACAGCCTTATTCAGTCTAGGCGGAAATCAAACGTCAATAATACATTGCTAGACAAGAAATAGATTTTTATTTCTATGTTTTAAGTAATCTTTCAGTAGGTAACGAAATCTCTGTGATGGAAACAGTGTCGGATGTTCAACATTGCGCTACAGAATCTGAGTATTACCGGTTACATTCTAGCTCGACTTTTGTAAAATGAATTTCTGTTAGTAATATTTTTATGTTTTGTTTAATGTTGTCAGAACTAATTTCGTAACGGTTTGGGAATCTAAACTTAGACGGTGAGGTTTCCACTTGCATTTGGATCCGATTAACTGTCCAGTCTTTCAATTTGTGTTTTGAAATAAACCAATAAATACTATTGCCGGTGTTTTTGTATTGTACCTTGTATTTACACTACACTATTAAGCACATTTAATTAGCTGCTGAGTTACTATAATGTATTATTTATGTAGGGCCGTAGGTTTTAAACAAATAGGCGATGATAATTGATGTATTTACCCGTATATAGTGTAATTAATTCATTTGGAGGTCTTTGTCCGATTTCCGCATTAGAGAAGGCTGTAGTAATGGAAAATGGAGAATTATCTAAGGAAGTGATGGAGGTTCTTATCTTTATTGTTTTGTAACTCACCAAAATAGACCATTTTATGGTGTTGATGCTCCCTAGTTTAATTCTAGTCTGTAATTAACTTTATATAGAACAAGTCGTATTGACCTCTCAGACTCGTCTAGTCAAACTAATTCACAAAATGGTGATTTGTAGTCAAGCGGTTGTGATAATATATTTTATATTTTTTGGAGTGTTTTGTGACTGTAAGTACGTACTTATTTAATTTAGTAAGTATCTACATAACATAATTATTTACCTATACTTAGTTTCATTTCAAAACATTGTTTTTGTGTTTCACACGATATTTGAAAGACAAAAAAACTATATTTAATTTAATGAATAGCGATTATTTTATATTTACCTACACATAACACAATAAGTAATTATGTAAGATTTTAATTATTGTTTTTTAGCATTGATTTTTAAGTTATCTCTGAACCCAGCATCTAGTTTTAATTCCATACATTCACTTTACTTATCATTTTTACGAAACTTTTTTTGTTATTCTTATAATCCTTATTACTATCGCATTTGTAACATAGCATGAACTTTTTCACATTATATTCTATATGAATGATTTCAGGCAATGTAACCTCTTCGGTGTTAGATTATTTTGTAAATATGTATGGAGAAGGCTACGGCACAGATTGGATATATTTCCCGGATGGAGACTTAACGCCTCATTTTGTAAGTCTTATCGATGATACGGAAGATCCTAGAGCTGATATAAGAGGATACTACAGTGAAGTCGAATTCAGACTGTATTCAAGGTACTTATGTATTTTTAACCGACTTCAAAAATAGCAAGATGTCACTTTTAAACTTAGGTACAGTCAAGAAGGCGTAAGCTGAGCTTTGCATTTGTGTGGGTGAACATAGATAGTGTAGGTGAGACAACCGGCTTACAGCGCGGCGCCACCTTAGTTTGGTTTAAACCGGTTTTAACTGTTTTTGTCAACCGGCTTACGGCGCGGCGCCGTTTTACTCCCCCGCCCACCTGCCATACTTCACCTCTTGTACTGATAGCACCGTTACGTGTTTCATTTTAAATATTTAAATAAAATAAAACTCTAAAATACTTATATAAATTCAATACGTAGCGAAAAAAAACGTATCCATGAATATGGATAAAATAATGAGGTTAGCGAAAGAAAAAAATGACACTATCACTGTAGGTAGAAGAATGGAAATATGTATGTGACCACACAATAAAAGAAGGAGAAAAGTTTCATGGATACGACGCCACTGTTGATAATAATAATAATTAACACAAACGACACATAAGACGAGAGTGAAAATTAAAACGAGTGATAAGGAAAATTATGACGGTGCAATGTCCGCTGTAAAAGAATTGGTAATATTTTTTTTTATTGTGAATTTTATATTAAAAAATATAAATAAAATTTGTTTTAGGATTTTATTATCCGACTGTACTTTTGGAGATCACTCACACAAATGCAAAGCTCAGCTTAGACCTCGCGGCCTGTACACATGAGTAAGTACTTATGTGTAAGTTCGCATCGCATTAAAATGTTAAATATTTCAGGAAACATCACAGCGCCATCTACACTCAGCAAAAATATGAAAGTTTGATCAGAAACTAAGTAATGATCCCTTTTCAATTTAGATTACATAAGTGAATGTGTTTTTCAGAGGCCAGTAAATTTTTCATTGAAATAAGTTAGGTGGTTTTTGACGTAAATACCTACTTATGGAAAACCCAACCAAGAAAATGAAATCGATTTGAACTCTATTTACCACTTGTTATTTTTCAGACAACTCAACAACATGGAAGACTCCATAGTACTTAGTGAAACAGCAGAACCAGCCACCGAAATACCAAATCTCGACCTTTCCTCCATACCCTTGAAAATTGTGACCCACGGCTGGCGATCCTCCGTAGAAAGCGATGCTGTGGCCAGCATAAAAAATGCCTACATGAAATATAAAGATGTCAACGTAGTCACAGTAGATTGGAGTTACACAGCCAGTTCTATTTTCTACAACTGGGTGGCAAATCAGACCGAACGGATTGGGACAGAAGTTGCCAATTTCTTGAACGCTTTGCATGATAAATACAATGTTTCTGGCGACCAGATTCATCTGATTGGTCACAGCCTAGGAGCCCACATTATGGGAATTGCTGCGTTTCAATCCAATATGACGTTGGCACGTATTACCGGTGAGTCCAATAATTATGAAACACTAGCAAACCCTGCGATGCCTGCGAACTCCGTTTCGACAGTTTGTAGTACATGCTATGTATCAGAGATGGCGCTGTATGTGAAAAATGATTTTCCCTGTTTTCCCGCTTTTATTTCTTTGAATTTTCTTTGCTATAAACCTCACGGAGCTCGAGACCTTTCCAACGAATGCAAAACCGTGGAAATCGGTTCGTGCGTTCTGGAGTTATAGCGTCAGGAAGGAAATCCCGACTTATTTTTATATAGTAGATAAGGAGCCCTGTGGTTACCCTCGCATTAATCCGGGACAAATTAAGGCAAAACGAAGCCAATCGGCATTTATGCAAATAAATTGAAGCTCTAAACTGTTCCCGTACCAAATATCATCCCAATCAGTTCTGCCATTCACGCGTGTAGAAGTATGAACTGGTACTCGCTCATACAATCTTTTCAGGATTGTGATGTGAGATTTGAATTCTCGATGCACATAAGTACTTTCATCATGTTTAGAGCTATATTTTATGAGAAACCTTCCTAGGTACAGGCAATTTATTCGCTATTAAGTTTAGTTTAATTATTAGAATGAGGTACCTACCTACACTAATTTGTACGGTTGCCTGGAAGAAATCGCTGTTAGCGATAAGGCTGCCAGTTGTTGCACTATTTTTTAAGTCTTTTGTGTTCCTGATCGTCTTTTTCTCTGTATGTGTGTTCTAATAATGAGTTAAGTATCTAATTTCGAATTTAGGTCGCAGGCTGTCGCAAACAATGTCATATACCTACGATTTAAACAAATGTCATAATAAAATTCTAGGATTAGATCCCGCGCGACCGTTATTCGAGTACCCAAGTCGTGACGAGACAGGCAAACTCGACGTCACAGATGCTGAGTACGTGGACGTCATTCATACGTGTGGGGGCGTGCTCGGCATAGAGGGACCTATCGGGACTGCTGACTTCTACCCCAATAGCGGCATTCCGCCGCAACCTGGCTGTGAAACTATTCCTAAAATATTAGGTAAGTTATTAAGTACCTATATAGTACCTATAGGTAATCAAATGTGAGACCTCTCTTCATAGTGATAGGCCGTAGGATCGTGGTCGACTACAAATGGCCTGATATTTAGCAACGTTGCCACTCATTCACCACATTATGAATATCAATAATTTAAAATATGTACCTAAGTAGGTGCCTACCCTTTTTTAGTAAGTAAATTAAAAGCATGTAATGTAGGTAGGTATACCTACACACAAATTATGAGCTACTGCGTGAGACAGCCAGACCCATGCGTGCAACAATAATAGTGAGTCACTAATGTTGTATTTTTATACTTTTGCAGAAGCCTGTAGTCATGGAAGGTCATACTATTATTTTGCGGAGTCCATAAGCTCTCCTAAAGCTTTCCAAGCCTACCAGTGCAACGACTGGGTAGACTACATAGGAAACCGCTGTGAACAATACGGTTACATGGGCGATGCAGTTAACAAACAGAATAAAGGAAAATATTTCACAAAAACCAATCCGAACGCACCGTATGGTAGATCAAATTAGCCGTTTTTTTTTATTATTTTTCTTTATGTCTACGCAACAGTCGTGTGAAATCGAAAAAAAAAAATGAATGGAACAGATGTCAGTCAGTGTCATATTTTGACAGCTGTGTTTTAATTTGTTTTCGTGTTTGTTCATTGTTGTGAAATATGATTTCTTCCTTGTATTTTTGTATCCCTAAAAATAAGTATTAATAAATGAAATATTCAATTATAACATTAGGCACATTACTACTTAGCTACCAGCTATTTCTGACATTTATTACATTTGCTAGTCAGGTGTTATCGCGATGAATAAAAAACGTAACGTGAACTACGTGAAGCCCGAAGACCCTGAATTTCTCAAGGTCCTCAAACGACAAGCGGGATACGACGACCGTAATCACAAGTTTGACGAACTAGAAAATGATGAGAAAGACTTTGTAGATGACGAGGACAGTGAAAAGCCACAAGTTGTTGTGCTCAAGAAGGGTGACATGACAGCTGAAGAAGCCGAGGTGGAACAACAAAAAATACAGCAAAAAGAAGAGGAAGCTAAAGCAGATCTAAGCCAACGAGTCATTTTCAAATCCAAAAATGCTACAAGTACCAAATCCGACAGCAACAAACGTAAACACAAAAGTAGTGATGACAAAAGTTCAAAGGAGAAAAAAAGTAAACCAGTACTGTCATTTGGTGATGATGATGATGATGAGGAAGACGGAGAGGATAATAGTTCATAACATTAGATATATAAGAGTCAGTTGAATAAATATTATTCTATACAAGCTTTATTGGTATTTTATTCCACACTTATAGACTTTAGAAACTATAATCTCACACCACACTATACCTGCACTACTAATTAAATGATTTTGCTTACCTATGTGTTTCTATTATTTTACACAACACCACACATGACAAATGATGTTGTAGTATTTCTGTACCTACAATATATACCTAATTAATGTAATTGGCTTTTGGCTGTTTTAATTCATAAATACTTAAATAAATATAACTGGCAAGATGGGCCTAAGAAATGTTGCAACTTTAATTGTAACAAGTAGGTAGAACTAGTATATAAATGAAGTGATTTGGTTTCAGTTGCTGCTGCAATAGATCAACCGATAGTCATGATTTAGGGTATAATGACAGGGTTTTGATAGCTACAGGCTTTTCATCCCCAGTCTCTAGCATCCGCTATTGTTTTAAAATAAAGAAATACTTGTAATACTAGGGGTTGTGATTAATTGTTCCAAAGGTAAACATACTAAACAGATAAAAAACAAAAAAGTACAAGTGAATTACGGAGGCTGCAGCCGGAGTTTGCAAAAAAAATGCAAAGGTTAACTTAAAAATTATTTATTTAAAATTAAAATTACAAATTAACTATAATTAAGTTGACTGTCTTTATCGATGTTGGAATAAAGAGTGTCCTATGTCTAAAGCGCCGGACGCTGGTAACGCGAAACTGCAGCGTTGACATTCCGCGACATTTATGTAGTGCAACCGGTGGGAACCGAAGCTACGTCGGCGAAATGCAGGCAGCGTGGATGTGTAACAAGTGTATCAAAAGTCTATCTTAATCTATAAAGAAGGTGAACTACAAACCTATTAAAATAAATAAATATGCTTTGGTGGCTCATTATCTTTTTCTATATTAATCAAATCATTTTGGCATCCCTGTAGTATTTTAAAATGAAACTGGTTAATAAAAGTTGAGTACTAGCTTTATTTTAGGTTCATGAAGGAAGAATACTTAACCTGTCCAGTAATAGTAAAATCCTTAAACATATCTTTATAAGTGTCTGCACAAGATTACTCAGAATGCTGATAAAAGAGCACTTAAAGTTTCTCAATATTATATGTAATAGAATAGGCCATTACTCACATGGTGAGTTATCTAACACAGGCTCTTGATTTATTTAAATCCTAGCTTTATCACATAAAAAGTCATACATACTGACATAATATTTACCACCATAAAAGGTGTTAAGAAAATCTTTGCAGCAACGAACATGTTAAAAATACAAGATAAACATAATTAATTACAGTTTCAATTGTATTATAGTTTTTGTATGTATAGCTGTTGTTCTCAGTCAAGAGTGGAGTCTATAATAGTTTAATCCCTCAAAAATAACAATTAAGTAAGGTCCTTAAACACTGTTCTTTTTGGTTCTGTAGCTTGATTGTATGCTGTCTGCTTCATTTTCATATTCTAATAGCTTGTGGAGTAAAAACTTCCGCTCATCTGTCACAATACAGATACTTTCTTGGTTTCTAGCCACCTCATCACAAAGTGCTGCATTTTCCTGAAAGTAAAAACAATGAAGTTTAAAAAAAACATTTAATATGAAATATTTAAAAGTTTAAGGGTCTTTTTAATGCTAGAGTTTTAATTTTAACTGATTTGTCATAGTAAACAAGCTACAAACTTTTTTTCTCCAACAGATAGGTAATGTGTGTACCTACATTCTATACATTTAATTACTAACCCAACCTATTTTAATGTGCTGAAATTAATTTACATAATCTTACCAGTATTAGAGCTTTTATCTGTCTAACGATGGACTTATATTTTTTTCTAAATCGTTTTGCTTGTTTCTCATCCATATAATTCATAGAATAATTAGATTTCATCTTTAATGCAATGTGAAGAACAAGAAATTGTTTCAATGCAATCTTCGATGTTTTATCACTGGTTACACAAATTACAAGGTCTTTATTTTCAATTCAATGCTCTCCTAAATAAACTTATGATTGGGAATTGATAAACAAGATGTAGAGAATAATTTCATCTCAACACAACCAACAATATTTTTTTTCTGTTATTAAACCAAAGAGTAAAATAAAAGCGGCCAAGTGCGAGTCGGACTCACGCACGAAGGGTTCCGTATTATCATCTTTTTTATAATATATATTAGGTTAGGTATTTATTATTATGGTTAGTACTTACATTTCTAAATATTTACTTACAAATATTCAAGTTTCTACCTGTTTATTAAGATCGAGTAAAAATTGCTAAAAAATTACGTTTGTTGTTTGGGCTCCCTTTAATATTTACTTTATTGTTATTTTATTATTTAATTTGAAAATTAATCAAAAGTAAATATTCTGTGAAAATTTGAAGCTTCTATCTGTTACCGTTTTTAATATTGAGCATAAAATACGAATAAAAAACACGTTTATTGTAAAGGGACCCCCTAATTTTTTTAAAATGTTTAGTACCTATTTTATTGTTATAGCGGCATTGGAAATACACCATTTGTGAAAATTTCAGCCTTCTAGCTATCACGGTTTATGAGATAGAGCCTGGAGATGCCGAGACAGACAGCGGAGTCTTAGTAATATAATAGGGTCCCGTTTAACCTATTAAGTACGGAATCCTAAAAATAGCCATAGACCAAAGTTATTCTTTTTAGTTTTAAAATTATTGGATTTGATCAGGTATCTGATTTAGGCCACATGAACTCATAATCATTAACATCAGCCCTAGGATAGATGCATAACAAATTGGATACCTACTTCTTACTACTAAAGAATACTTTATTGCATTTGCATAATAGAAGACTGAAATAGTCTTTGATGGTATTATCAGGCTAGCTACCACCCTAAAAACTAATCTATCGCTTAATTTAAAACGGTGTGTTCAGACGGCACTTTAATAGAGCTATTTTATTACCTACTGCCTAAGGCATGATTTATGGTGTCAAAAAAAACTTGTTACCCCAAAATTGGAAGGTGTGTTTGTTTGTGCTTTTCTCACGCCGTTTATCTCAGAGCAACACGAGCGAAGCCGGGGACATCCACATGTAAGTAGTATGTGAGCAAAATATGATCGACCTAAGTATAGAGGATTATCTGAAAAACATTGCCATCCTGTCAGGACAAGAGGGAGCTCACATCAAAAATAGCACAAGTTCTAGAACTTTTTAGAAATTTGTTGGTGTCTTGTATTACCAGTCACCCTGTATTTAATAAATAGTGGACAGGCTACTCTAAAGTACCTATTATAGTCACCAAGGATTTTCATTCTTCTCTTTCTCATAGTCATACAAGGAACTGGCATATAAACTGTAAAAGTTAAATGAAATAAGGAATAAAAAACGTTATAATATTATCGCCAACATTACCTATACCTACATTTATTTATTAGACATAATGTTTAGAGTAAGTACACACTATAGCATCTGTTTGTAAGAAGAAACATGAATTAACACTCATCATCACAAAGTTATGGGGGTAACATCTCGGGATTCCCAGGTTTTAGGATTTTTTAAAATCACGAAATAGGCTTGCCTTTGACTACAGCCTGCCTGATGTTAAGCACCACTGTTAGTTTAAGATGTAAAAAGTAAAATTAATGTAAATTAGAATTGCAGTGTGTGGCTCAGTGGTTCCAGTGTCTGCTTTTCATTTAGACGCACCCTGGTTCGAATCCGACCCTACACCAATGACTTGTATTTTCAAGTTATGTGTGGATTTGCACTCGCTTAACGGTGAAGGAAAACATCGTGAGGAAACTGACATGTTTGAGGACCACAATATCCGAGGACATGTGTCTTCCGTGGAAGGACCTGGGCGCCCACCACGATGTATCTGCCCAAAAGAACTCCCCTAACGAATTAATTCTGCGGGGGAGTCACGACCCTCAGTCATGAGGAAATACGACTCAAGAAGAAGAAGAATTGCAGTGATTAACCATAACATAGCTTCATTAAGTAACCATAGCTAGGTTTTTAAGGTTTGAATAATGTTAATTTTTGTTTACAATTTGGCCAGGCTATTTTGTATGAAATATTTAATAACAATGATCATATAAGTAGGGAGTGTGTAACAAAATATTTTAGTTTATAATAGTGTTTCCAGTTTCCATCGAAGTCGCATATTAATTTTTCATGCAAACTTCATAATTTCAAGTTTGTTACAGCAACTCCGTATTATTCTCTGACACTCATAATAATGGAGATCGATAATTGATTTTGATTTTTATTACTCCTTTTTCTCTATCAAAAATAATAAATACTAGTGAAAGAATTACCTACTTCGATACGTCAATTAGTTTCCGACTTATATAGATAGATAGAAAATTCTTTATTGTAACACACGATAAAATTAAAAGGAAAGAAGAAAAAAACACTTATACTAGTGCCACAAGTGGCGGCCTTATTGCTAAAAGCAATCTCTTCCAGGCAACCATTGGATGGAAAGGAATAAATAAGAGATAACAGAGGACGTGGTATACAAAAAATAAACAAAGAAGAAAAGATTAGATTAAAAATACATACTACAAACCTACTTAATAAACTATACATATAAATCATAAGTATAATATAAATTATAAGTAAAACAAGTTTTTTTTTATTCTCATTTTTAAGGGACTTTTGTTATTACATGTCAGTCCCATTGTATATACTATACTAATTACAAAAATATTAAACTGTTATGGAGATGACCTGTTCACCCAAATATCTCACTTAAGTTGAGACATGCAGGAGACAGATCTCTCGCCGCGTCACAGTGAGGCACAGCTAGTATATCATTGAAGCAACCCACATCCCGCAGGTTGAGTTGGTAGGTCACTGCAAGGGCGCGCCGCTCCTGCTGAAGGCGGACACACTCATTAACTTGGCTATCAATGTAGGTACTTAGGTAGATTAGAAAGAATGAAAACAAAATTTTCTAAGTTCTAACGTTTTATTAATAACTAGGTAGGTATTAAAATATATACATGTAACAATTTATACAGTAACAAAAATAATTTGAGAGTATTTGGCGCATACACTTCTCAACAATAACAAGATGTGAAATATCAATTTAAGAAAAACTTTAGAGCTCTGCGAGAGAAATCAGAATAAGCTTTTAAAATGAAGTTGTTTTTCTGCAATCCTCTAGTCGTATTTCCTCATGAATGAGGGTCGTGACTCCCCCGCAGAATTAATTCCATTAAGGGAGTTTTCTTGGGCAGATACATCGCAGTGTCCCAGGTCCTTTCACGGAAAGCAATTTGTAGTTTTTCTGCATATTATATAATATGTAGGTATATATAAAATAAACTATAGATACATAGGTATTTATATTGTATGCGCCACGTATATTATGATACGATATTTTACAAAACATCATTATAATAAAAAAAAAACTAAAATTACTCGACATGACATTTGTTGTGAATTAACCAACAAATAGGATACCTACCTAATGGAATACACTAAAAAGGTACGGAATGTTGTAGGATTTCTTTATTACCTACTAGTGATATTACTAAAGTAAATTTTGTTATTAGTACTCGAAACAGACCTTTGCTTAGTTCTCGACTTAGAAAATAATGTCAATGCTATATTGGTGAATGTTAGATACAAACTAAAATTAGGCGGGATTTCAATTTACAAGGCTATTAAACGGTTATGCTCGTGTTTTAAAACAAACTGCGAGCATTTCGTGATGTCTTTATATTTTTTAGAACGGTTTTGCACTTGGCCATAGGTTGCCTGATAGTAAGCAAAGGCTATGGCCTAAGAAAGAGCGTGCTTAACCGATAAGAACCAAGAATATAATTTGTTACTTTAGGTTCATTCTTCATTCATACAAAGAAAGGACCCTCTGCCCACTGCCCAGTAAATGAGTAAAATATCACATAAGTATGTCATGGCACTTAATATCGCCATCTTAACGATACCAACTTAACCCGCCCAGCAACAATAAATACTATCTTGAAAACAATACCTAATATCTAGGGAACAAAAAAAAAGTGGTAAGTAATAAAAACACATGTAGGAATCTAAATATATTTGTGTAATAAATCGAGCTAGACTCAAGAGCAATGGTAAATAATGCCAATCATATCGCTCCACAGAGCAGCACGTACACGTGGCACGGTTATGATTAGTTAGTGAATTGCAGAAAAAAATAGTAGCACATTTTTAAACGAGGTTTATGTTTTCTATTTTATAATATTCGTTGTTTCAAGAACAACCAAGAATCTATGAATAAGTTATTACAGATTTTTTGTAAAACATTTTCAAGACTATTTTTATCATAGCTTCACTATACGGTTGGTATTATTTAGTTCCCCGACCTGGGAGCGGAGAACTGTACCGGCGGCGGGTCAGCCATATCAACTGATGGCGAGATGTTAACTACCTTGCGGGTTGATATTGCCACCTTGTTGGTAGTTATTGCCACCTTGTAGGTTGTTGTTGCCACCTTGTAGGTGGTTGTTACCACCGTGCGGGTTGTTATTACTTATTTATTTATTTAACTTACAAGTTGTCCAACGGACACAAACACACAATAGCAAATTATAATAGAAAGACATCCAATTAAAGGACAACACGGGTAACAACACAATATACATACATAAACTATGAACACAAAAACACTACACCTACATCAACAATACACATACTCACAAACCTACACTTAACTTACTTAACAACAGAATATACTAAACAATTTCATACTTAATAACACTAACACACAAGTCAAACAAAGAACTCGTTGCGTCAACGAAGACAAGCTGGACCCGAATGGATCCAGCCCCAACCGTTTGTCAGCAGCATTGTAACTCACACTCGCTCTCACCAGAAATGTCTTCTGGGTATAGTTGGCATGTTTGGGCGGAATATATAATACAGGATTAAAGCGACCTCGAAATGTAGTACAGTTTAAGTTAATCTCCTCGACAAGCTCGGGGCAATCAACTAAGTTAGTTGCTATTTTTAGCAAAAAATATTATATCAGCAATTTCCCTTCTATTTACCAAGGGAAGTAAATGGAACTTATTGCAAAAACTAAGATAATATTTTGATCTGTACGGCACCTTAATTCGATAACATAGGTATTTTATAAAACGCTTCTGAATATATTCTATACGAGATATGTATTCATCGTACAGAGGGTTCCACACCTGTGACGCGTACTCGAGTATGCTTCGAACAAATGTACAGTATAATATTTTAATTGTTTTAGCTTTTTTAGCAGAGCTACGCATCATAAACCCGAGCGCCCTAGATGCTCTCTTTACTATGTTATCTACGTGTTCGTCAAATAATAGTTTCGAGTCATGGATTACCCCCAGATCACGGATACTCGAATTTCTAGCTAGTGGTTGGTTTTTAAGTTTGTATTCAGATAGAATAATTTTATGTTTGCGAGTAAACGTGACCACTGAACACTTAGCAGGATTGAGATCAAGCTTATTAATAAGACAGTAATTATCAAGCCGTAGTAGATACCACCATGTAAGTTGTAATTGCCATTTCTTATAGAGCAGGTCTGGCTGTGGACTCCCCGCGCCTCGGCAAATCTTGGTAGCGTGTGCGGCGTACACAAGCGTACACTGTACGCTGGTATGGCGTTGACGTTTTCGTTAGGTCTCGCGGGCCCAAGGACGGGCGGGTGTGGCCTGGGGGGCGGAGCGCTACCGGAGGGGGCAGCCGGGCGCCCAGTGGCCGCGCGCCCCGCAGCGGAAGCAGCGCCCGTAGCCGCCGTAGTACGCGCCCGGGAGGCCAGGGACACGTTGACGCCCACGCCGTCTGGTGTCCGCACCTGCAAAGCATAGCATAATATTGTAATTCAATTTTAAACTGTCGTCGCGGTCCTTGGATGGGTGACCAAATTTGTTTTCTTGCTAATGTCGCTTACTTGTAGGTATGTTATGGATAGACTAGAAAACACACTTGATTTTTCCTTGAATCTTTTTTTCATTCCCAGAGAACATAACCTAGGTAGAGCTACCTTAAGAATCTCTGGAAACTTATGAATAATGTTTGATTAGATTCTATGGAAACTTTCGACCAGGACGCATGGAGGGTGTTGGGGGAGGACTTTGCTCAAGAGTGGGACAGTATAGGTAAATAAAAAAAAGATTCTATATCTAGCAATAATACATACGTTGACGTAATGCCAACAGTACTGACCTCTTAGTTGTGCGAAGGCGGAGCGTCTGGCAGACTCACCTACAGCGACGTCAGATCTACCACCTAGAGAACAGGCGCATTGTATGTGTCACTTGCAACTCTATGGTCATTTTGAACTATACACAACAATAAACCCACTGCTGAGCATAGACCTCTCTTCTTATACGCTATTTGTCCGAGTAATATTCTCAAGCATATTCAATAAACGTACATTTTAATAAAGTGATAATTTATGCGATTTTGTCGCGTGGAAAAATCTCGATACCGATGCCTTGATGATATTTGGCATATAAAGGGATAAGTCACAGGTTAACACAACGAGCACCACGAACGAAGGTTTTAAAGTCCAAATTAAGTTTCTAATCTAAGAGACAAACGTCCTAGGACATTCTATGTAAGCGTATAGCATAGCACATTAGTCATTAGCCTAAACAATGTATGTATATGGACTTACATTGTTTACTGTACCTATATACAGTTGAACCAGTGACATATGCAACTTGTATTCTATTATGCGTTAATACTTCTTATTTTAGTGTGGACTGTTTTTATTGTAAATTATTTTCTATGACGAGGTTTGATAATTGCCGACATTGTTTCTTATTTAGTTATTAATGAATAACATTGGCTACATCACGTACCATTTTTGACAAAGCCCCTTTACAGCTGCCTTATTATTAAAATTATTACTAATGTATAAAATTATTAATTATTGAATGTGGTGTAGTATAAATGTATAACTAACTTGACGCGTCGTTATGAACTATTTATTATTTAGTAAACCTTGTTATGAAATATCATATAACTGACAATAAAAGAACTGAATCGCCAATTGCCAATTGTACCATGTACCTACCTACGGTACGGGGCTCGCAGTGAGGTTTGCCACCTACAGAAAAGGTAACACTAACATATGCATATAACCCGGTTCGAATAGTTTACAAGGAGATTTACGTATTGTACGAACCTACATTTACAACTGTTAAACAATTATTGTTCTACAAGACACTGCCTACTGCAACGCGATAGTTTACTAACAGCAGAAGGCAGAACATTTTGTTAAGTATGAGCATTATATGTGTTACAAAATAGAATCTTACTTCTCTTTACAGCTATTGTACACGTTCGAGCACAATGTGCGACTTATGCGATTTCGCTTAGGTGTATATATACAAGGTTAAAAAACATTTAATTGTAATTACGACAGTCCAAGATAAATACAAATATATATTTATACCTACATATGTTAGACTTTGTAGAACAGTAACCACCTTTTTTCAAGTCGGTTAAAATGAAATGCAAATGTACGATCAGTCCTTCTGCAACAGTATCCTGGCCTTTTATTAGTCCAATCTCATTTTAATCGATGTAATGATCTACATAGATAATTACATCGATTGTATACTATATATAGCTACTCTAACCAGGCTAGTATTAAAGAGAAACTTAAAGTGTACTTGCCTCGCTAGCCACCGTCGCTGGCCGCGATCGCCGAGGTTGCACCGGGCTCGAAGTCAGATCTACAACCTAGGGAACAGGCGGCCAGGGTTGGATGCGGTCTAATATGTACACGCTCACATACAAGTACATACACAACCACACAATGATGCAATATTCCCCAAGCGCTATAATCAAGCGATCTTCAAAGCGAGAGTGAATCGGTTCTTATCGGGTAAGCACGCTCCATCTTAGGCCATAGCCTTTGCTTACCATCAGTCAAACTATGGTCAAGTGCAAACCTGTTTTAGTTAAAAAAAAAACCTGGTCACTTATGGATACAATAAAATTGAATGATATGGACGTGGCAGACCCATAGTGATATAAGTTATGCATATTCAAAATTACAATTTAGTAATTTACGCGGATTTTACGTCACCAACAATATATCAATAAATTCAAACAACAATATAGCTATAGTACCTACTAATGTATATTAAATATGCGCGAAGAATGAATTAATAAGTCCGTATCATTATAAATAGTATAAGAAAACTCAGTCAAAATATCTTTTTATAGAATTTTAACCCATCACACAAAACACAGTATTCAACCAACAATTAGTGATAAAATCCAGATTAGACTACAGTATATCTTGAGATTTCAATTAAGCTACTTAGATCGCTACGATTCTGACATGCCTGCACACCACGTACCTCCTGCAGCACCATCACCGGAGGCTCCTGGCGCGGGGGGCGCAGCACCCGCTCCAGCTGTACGGGCGGCGCCAGCACCGGGGGCCGCTCTGCCGGACTCATCGGAATCGGAACTCTCGTAAGATCCACCGTCGCTATCTGACGCAAAGTGCCGCCCGAAAGAATAACAATAATCCCTGCAATTGGAAACATTTCTTTAGTATCTTTGTTATTTTTTTAGTATTTTTCCACGTCTCCTGCATGACTAAGTGACTCCCTTATACGCAAGAGGGCGCAGAATTAATTCGCAGAGGGATCATAGGGGAGGGATTTCTTGCAATAAAGTAGGTTCCTATTGATAACACCATCTTACGGGCAATCAGTTCAACATTTCAAAAAAATCGGTACGGCGTTAAGAATGAACCGATACATAGTGGATTAAGTAGTCTTCAACATGAAAAAATATTTTTATACTACACCTGCTCGGAAAGTACCTTGTTACTTTATCAAATTTACGGTAGAAAGTACGTCATTGCATATCGAGATCTCGAACCTTAAAATAGTAGTTTATCATTAAAAAAAAGGAAAAAAATCTTTTAAAATATATACAAATAAGTACTGTATTGCCTCACTATTCATTTGTATACCGTCTACATATTGCATTGTGCGTTTATAACAATAATAATTTCATGACGGGCCCGTTATACACACATAGAACTATTATTGCACTGAAATCATGGAAAAAATATTATGTACAATTGCATATGTATGTTTACATACGTTTTTTTAATACATACTAATAAGAGAGACTCACGCTCCAAAAATTACATAACACAACTCTCGCTTTAAATACGCGACATGATTGGTCGAGATCCCGAATCAATATCTTATAAATCGATACCATTTTCAAATAGCGCAAGTTACAAATTTTCACGGAGCTCTGTGATTGGTCAAGCGTCGATACGACTAATTTAATTTAATTTTAAAATATCTTTATTTACATTATAAATTATAAAATTTGTACAGACCAGTGTTTGTTCTTAATCCTAGAAGCACAAAACTTGATTGTTATCACTATTCTTCAAGCAAATTTTGCTTTTTGCGAACTGTTTGCTGGGAGTTTTATGTAAATTTAGTAAAAATGGGGGTATTTATCCAGTTATTACACACATATCTACTTGTTTTGATTATGTAGTCACATTTTAGATGTTACTGCATAGTTAAATCAATTTTGTTAACAATATAATCCAAATAGATTGGGACAAGAGATTAAAAAACGTTAATATGCTGGCACTGGATATTTCCAAGAAGCAGCGTAAACAAAGTAGGTATGGCTGTCGCGCAAGCGAGATTCGTCCGAACCCGGCGGAAGCTCGCACGGCAATATCGCTCGCTACCCGAGGTAAAACGGTCGACATTAGCGTGCGCGCAGACGCATGATTCGGCCGTACTTAGCTTGCTTGACTGTGAGTGAGTTCGTTCATGCATTGTTCCCTATTCACTCGTCACACGAAAGAAACAAATGGTGAGGTAACTTGTATCGGTTGTAGCTATCGATAAAAGTAATGTCTTTTCTTCGTGACCTAGAAATATTTTGTATAAGAGGATTTTTATGCTTATGGTTTGTAAGTAAATAGAATTTTTCTGCTAACTTATATATATAGACATCGATTTTTGGTAGTCCTACCTTGAGATGGATTTTGTGGAGGTTAGTGTGTTAAGAGCTGATTTTAGCGCTCTGTTCTGTAATATTTGTAGTTTGTTGATGTTTGTTTTACATGTACTGCTCCACACAGGACTGGCATATGTGATGCAAGGGCGAATTAAGGTACAATATATTCGCAGTTTGGTGCGACTACTAAGAGAAGAGCGTCTATTGAGTAATAGGTTGAGGGAATTCATGGCTTTGACACCTTTAGCACATATTTTGTTGGTGTTTTGCGTCCAGTTCAGTTTTGAGTCCAGTATCACGCCAAGATATTTTACGGATCTACTCCAGGGTATGCTGATGCTCTCTATTTTGAGAGTTCGAGTGGGGAGTGCACGCATTCTGGTAAACATTATAGCTTCAGTCTTGGAGGCGTTGATCTTCAACTTCCATTGCTGAAAGAAGCTAGTAAGACGTTCTAAGGCCAATTGGAGTCTACCAATTACTAGGTCTATGTCAGTTGATGACGTGTACCCCGCCGTGTCATCGGCGAAACAGGCAATATTAGTCCTAGGTTGAACTGGTATGTCATTGAGGAACAGGAGGAAGAGATAAGGTCCTAAGATAGAGCCTTGCGGAACGCCGGCTGGAACGGGCAAATTTTGAGATGTTTTTTTACACAGATGTACTATGAAGTCTCGATTTTCGAGATATGACCCCACCAGTTTCACCATTGCGGTTGGGAGCTCCAGCAGGATCAGCTTGTGCAGCAGCGCATTGTGCCAAACGCAATCGAAGGCTTTCTCAATGTCAAGCAAGAACATTCCAGTTGATTGCTTGACATTGAGACTGTGTGACACAGTCTCCGCTACACGCGCTAGCTGTTGAACAATGGAGTGACCTTTTCGGAACCCGAACTGTTCATCAGCCAACAGGTGTTCTGACGAGTCGAGCAGGCGTTTATATATGACTTTTTCAAATAGCTTACCAAGACACGGGAGCAGGCTTATGGGGCGGTAGCTGGTTGGGTCAGCTGGGTCTTTACCAGGTTTGTGTATAGAAATCACTTTAGCCGTTTTCCACGCGCGTGGGAAGTAACACATGGAAAGACAGGCATTAAATATTTTAGTGAGCCATACCACACTCCTAAGAGGGATATTTTTTATGAGAATGTTAGAGACTTCATCTAACCCAGGTGCTTTTCGCGGCTTAAGATTAGAGATATATTTCCTTAATTCGTAGGGATGAACAAGTCTTATACCCTCGTTTCCATGTAAATTATTATAGAAAGTTGCAATCGACTGTTCTACAATAGATTCTTTATCACTATGCCAGTCATGTGTAAGCAGCATGTTATTTAGAAATGTTCTAGCTAAGACATCGCATTGGGTCTGTAGGTTTGTTGCGGTTGAGCCATCATGCGAGCGAAGAGCTGGAAAAGTAGTTGAGGAAGAGCGCAAGCATTTTACTAAACGCCATAAGTCATGGCCTGGGTTGTCGACTTTGTCCAGCTTGTTGTTCCAGACCTTGTCGTTATTATGTTTGATGGCTATATTTATTTCAATATTAATTAATTTGATTTTATAGTTTAATATTCTACGTATGAATGGAGTAGGTTCTTTGGAGTAATATCTACGCAAACGATTTCTAATTGTAATCATTCGCTGCACACGCCTTGGTAATGAGCAGGTTGACCAGGGTTTCAATGTGGAAACAGGGACACACGAATTTTTGGCGTCAAGAAGGGCTCCCTGAAAGTGGTCTATCTCTGCATCGATTTCTTGTGGTGAAGCAAATACCTTGGATGAGAGTATGGTATTTTGATTTAGCATGTTACGAAATTTTGGCCAGTTGGCTTTAGAGTAGTTTAGCTTTTTGATAGGTATCCTCATGATGCGAGCCTCAAATTTCACAAATACAGGATAATGATCAGATGTTAAAGCTGGGATAGTTTCTATATGGGAAGGAAGATGGAAATTTTTGCACAGTAAGATATCTGGTATTGAAGGAGTGAAATCTGGACAGTAGTGAACCAATGTTACTTTAGAAGGCGCAACGATGGCATAATCATTATCATGCATGTGATTATAAAGCGTCATGCCACGGGAGTTACTTGGTCCAGGTGACCATAGGGGGTGTTTTGCATTAAAGTCACCCATGGCAATTACCCTGTTACTGACAGACATGACGCAATCAAGGTCAGAGTTGATAATTGGGAGATTTGGAGATTGGTAAACAGACAGAATACTAACATTGTCCTTGCCAAGTATGACTGAGATTCCTATTACTTCTAGGTTTTGAGTTTTGGATATGTGTATGGGACTATGCGGTATGTCAGCTCTAACAAGTAAAGCAACTCCTCTGCCAACAGTATCATGATGTTTGTCTTTGCGGTAGCATACGAAGTCAGGAATATTAAAAGTAAGTCTTTGAGAAAGAAGGGTCTCACTGATAGCTACAACGTCTACGTTAAGTTTACTCACTGCGAGGTTTGCAAGTTCTTGCTGCTTCTTGGAAACACCGTCAGCGTTCCAAAAAAGTAATCGTAATTCACGCGAACTACACATAATGACCAAGATGTGTCATTATTAGGATCACTTTATCCAGGAAAGTCTTGCATTTCGAAAATTCTTGCTTGAGCGATGACATTGTAGCAAGGATCTCCAGCATCTCCATGGCGTCATAATCATGGGTGTTGGGCGTGGGCTGTGCACCAGTATGCTGGGTTGACTGGGCTTGTATCTGGACGGTAGGCTTATTGAGAGATGGGAGCGTTAAAGGTGTCCGCTCCATTATACTGCTTTTGAACGTTGAGGGGCTTGGTGCACTTCTTGCTTGATTTTTG
The DNA here is from genome assembly GCA_927399415.1 of Macaria notata. Lineage (NCBI taxonomy): Eukaryota > Metazoa > Arthropoda > Insecta > Lepidoptera > Geometridae > Macaria > Macaria notata. The sequence goes on from OV656733.1 coordinate 8,702,838, forward strand.
TCAGGGTGAACTGTCGGTTGAACTTTAAACGTGTTACTTTTCTTTTTGGTGGCACCAACGCTCACAACATTTGCCCATGTTTGGGATACTTGAGGTTTGATATGTTCTCTATCGGATCCCAACGTTTTTCGCAGCTTATCACGCCTGGACTCGATTCTGTCTACATATTTCAGTCGTTCGGGGCATTTTGAGAAGTTGGCCGGATGGTCTTGTTCGCAATTGCAGCATTTAGCTGGTGCTTCTCTATCTTGTTTGGTACATTCCCATGTAGGGTGGGAGAGTGTACACTTTACGCAACGGGGAGGTCTGTTACAGTTGCGCGAGGCATGCCCGAAGCTTTGGCATCTAAAGCACTGAGTCCCTGTGCTCTTGGAGGGTTTGAATCGCTCCACTTGAATGCTACAGTTAGATAGATATCTAATTGACTTCAACTTGGCCATATTGGTTCCAGCGGGTACCTGCACCAAAACTGGCGGGCAGTCGGATGGGTAGTGTGTCTTTATCTCTGTAGCAGTAGTCCCTGGGAAACCAAGTGACGCTAGTTCCGCAGGGATCTGGTCCATCAGGAACTTAGGAAGTCCCTTTATCACGGCTTTCGGTTGCTTCTCGTCTTTCCTAGTAAAAGTATGGAAAGCAACATTCTCTTTGGTGAGGCCCTCTTTGAGGTCTTGGTGAGATTTGGCCGAGTAACACTGCACTCGGACTAGTTTTCGACCTCTGCATGTCATGTGGAAGTCCTTTGCATATTTATTTAGTATGTCCCTGACACGTTGGTGGGTCCACTCACTTGATAGCTCAATGATGACTGGGGGAGTATTGTTCCCTGCCTTCCTTTTAGTGGCCTTTTGTAGGAGTTCAGGATCCTCATCATCTACTGGCAAGACTCCAAAACGATTATGAGTTGGGGCTCCTTGAATTATCTCAACTTCCTCTGGATTTGGAATAAATTTCTTGGTCTTCTTCCCTTGATCCGGTGGTGTGGTGTTTGGTCTTTGCCTCTTTTCCGGCGCTTGCCGCTTGTCCATATCGGAGAAGCGCGAGCCAGAGGCACTCAACAGGTATTTCTCCATCGTCGGACCGGTGACGTTTATCGATAACTATACGATAGCACCGCGTCCCATCCCTAGCCGGGTTCGGCAGGCGAGGTGGGGCTGACTGCGTAAGCGTGCGATCGCTACGACAATCAGACGGTCACTCGATACGACTAATCCCGTTCTATGAGGAGTATCTTACAAAACAAATCATCTAGCCTCAAATCTTTCTAATTAGCCGCATCCACACCGGACGATCCAAAGCGCTCCAATCGCGCGCGGCATGGAGCGCGCTGCACGGAGCGTGAAGTGTAGACGCGCCGCGCGCAATCCATGTGGGCGGCAAAGAGCGCGCGCTCCTCGCCGCGTGCGATCCATTTCTTGTCGGTTTTTTGGTCATGCTCAAAGGGGCCTCAGTCGCTTGGCGCGCGCGGTCTGGACGGTCGCATGATCCGCCGGTATGGATTGAATGCAACTGATTCAGTATGGATCACCAGGAGCGCGTTGGAGCAGCCAGTCAGGATCGCAAACGATTGCTGTTGGATCGACCTAGAACGATCCACGCTCCACGCATCGCGATCTTGGATTGCGGGAGCGCCGATCCATTTTGGATCGTCCGGTGTGGATGCGGATCTATTGTCTATCTATTGAGGATCTCTAACCGATTATTTTTTTCGAATAACGCGCGCTGATTTTAGATACCTGTAATTTGGCCGGGCTAGTTTTCGTGGACCAATCATAATGTAGGTGTACCATCATCTGGCCTCACTTCTCTATCATTGAGTAGCTCGTCATCATCGATTCCATTATCAAAAAACGCATAATGATAAGCCCGCTTTTTATTTGAGAACTGGCACCATACAAAGTTATGGCCAAAGAAAACAAGTAAAAAAAGGCCGAGTTCGCACGCTGCTCCGTGATTGGTCGGGCTACTGTTCGTGACCCAATCACGGTGTAGGTATACCATATAGGTAATGCAAGTCTTCTGGCCTAACGTCCCCTCATTGAGGAACTCGTCATCAACGATTCCATTTTCAAAAAACGCACATTGATTAGCCCGATTACGCGCGCTGCTTCGTGATTGGCCGGGCTACTGTTCGTGGACCAATCACGGTGTAGGTATACCATATAGGTAATGCAAGTCTTCTGGCCTAACGTCCCCTCATTGAGGAACTCGTCATCAACGATTCCATTTTCAAAAAACGCACATTGATTAGCCCGATTACGCGCGCTGCTTCGTGATTGGCCGGGCTACTGTACGTGGACCAATCACGGTGTAGGTGTACCGTATTATGCAAGTCATCTGGCCTCACCTCTCCCGCTCGACTTCGTCTATGTCTCGTACACCTCATTGAGGATATCGTCATCAACAATTCTATTTTTAAATAACGCACATTGATTAGCCCGATTTCGCGCGCTGCTTCGTGATTGGCCGGGCTAGTTCTCGTGGACCAATCACGGTGTAGGTGTACCATACAAAGCAAGTCATCTGGCCTCACCTCTCCCCCTCGAACTCGTACGAGGCGTCCCCCTCGAACTCGTACGAGACGTCCCTCTCCTCCTCCTCGAGGTACTCGTCGTCGCTGATCTCGGATTCGTCGAAACTGAAACTTGATCTGGAAGTAACAGACATGCTTGTTTAACTTAAACATTTATTGGAAAACTAGTGGGTTCTCGCGGCTTCGCTCGCATTTAGAAGTAAAAATTGCATCCCCTATTCCACCTCCTTAAAAGTTGCATTTCAAAAAATCCTTTCTTAGCGGATGCCTACGTTGTAACATCTAACTTCATTCCAAATTTCAGCCCAATCCGTCCAGTGGTTTGGGCTGTGCGTTGATAGATCACTATATCAGTCAGTCCTTTGAGTTTTATATATTTACATAGATTGGAAAATGAGCGATAATAATCACGACCGGCAGGATTCGAACCTGCAAATTTCTGCTACCGTCAGAACAACTTAACCAACTAGGCTACGGTCTACTAACCAGGCGTGAAAATCCACACTAATTTCCATGGTGGTTCGATATATGTCTGTGTTAGATGACGATGATTAGTGTACCTCTCTTCTTGTTCTTATCGAATGAGGGGCCAACTCTGGTGTCGAGAGTTTATCCAGCAACCCTAAGTGCCTAACAAGTGTTTTTTTATATCTGTTACCGACCTCTATAGTTGGTTGGATCAAACAAGGAATACCTATAACAAACCGAGAAAAAAAACCAGACATTACCAGATTGTGCATTAAGCGCCATCTAGCCTCATGTTAGCCAAACACTTATGTTATGGTAAGTACTAGATAATAATGATTATTGATAATGTATGTATACTTTTTCTTACAAAATACATATACAAACATCGGTTTTTGAATATTAGGTACTATAAAACAGTTTGGAACTAACGCACAGACAAGCATGTTAAAATATTAATAGACTGCTCTGTTAGCATAGTTGATTTCAATCTAGGGGTGCGGGTTCGATTCCCACATAACACAAGTAATTATGAATATTAAAATATGTAATTACTTGTATTGAGTCTGGTCGTTTCTATGTATAATACGTATGTATGTATTTACAAAAGAAAAAGTATATATGTATGTATTATATCCATTATCTAGCATTCATGATACAAGCGTAAGCTTAGTATGGGGCTAGATGGCGCTGTGTATGTCCTGAAATATTAATTTATTCAATATAGTGGTTACTTGTATTACTATCAGGCAAACTATGGCCAAGTTCAAACCCGTTCTAGTTAAAAAAAGAAGATAAAAGCTTTATTTAAAATAATAAAATATAAAATGTATGCTGGGCACGCTGCCCTCTGGTAGTGTGCTCGAGCACTTAGATTATCTTTAGGCTTTTCTAAATATTTTCTTAGTGCCCCTTGTTTGTAGTAGTTAGAAGTAGTATGTTTAGTTTTTCTTCCCTTGTTTTTATATTTTATTATTGTAAAAAATAGTGGAGCATGCGTGGTGTTTAAGACTAACATACCGACTTGGCCCGGCGGTCTGTCGCGCCATCTCTGACACGAGGTCTGTGAACAACACAGCTTCATAAATGTAACTAGCATATATATTGAAATATTACTTTTTATCTAATGTTTAATTTCTTATATTAATATGAAGAAAGATTTTTTGGTATCATCAATTGACAAGACAGTTATAAGTATATGAGTATTATATCCGATATCTAGTACCCACGACACAAGCGTTTGCTTAGTGTGGGGCTAGATGGCGCTGTGGGCAATGTCCCGGAATATTTATTTATTTAGTTACTAACAGATCTTCTCTTATCGAATGAGTGGCCAACTCTGGCGTCGAGTTAATCAAGCCGCCCGAAGGGCCTCCGACATGGCTTAAACCATACTTATTTATTGTTAGTACAAGAATTAGGCCACAATTCGATAAGAACTATAGTAAGTAGTTTGACATACAGTAGCTCTACGTGGTGTTTCGGATCTATAAACTACTTATAACTTATATATCTAACCAGACTATAATACCAGTATACGTACATACATGTACTATATTACTCATCCTTATTATGTATCTGGTGTTTATTATATTTCATAATAATCTTTACAGTCAGCAACAAAGTGCTTTTCCCGGATGCTGCAGTCAAAGATTAAGATAAAAAAAATACTGTAGAGATGACAAGGGCCATGATTGTATACTATTTGTAATATTATGAAGCTGCATTGTTCACATAAGTTTACTAAACCCAAGTTACCTGCTCTGAATTTGAGTATATCTTGGCGTTTCGCCTTCATTTCTTCTGACAAATTCTGCACCATTTTCTCTATGAAGGAATCGAGGACAATGCTTCTGTTTTCGGCTGTTATAGGCGCTCTGTGGAATTGAGAATAAGGAAACATTTATTTTGAGTACTGATAGATTAATAAAATAGAAAAACTAAAACTTCATCGGCGGAGACAACATAGGTAAAAAATGGTAGATGTCTACATTTATATGACCAAAGATCTTTTGAAGCGAGAAGAAAACATATATGTATGTCAGCCTATTTTATAATAAAAGCACAACACGCACCCATCGTAGGACCATTTTACAAATAAACGTGTTCAAATGAATATGTGAACCAAACTCAGTGGCATGGCTTATGAGAAGTAGAACACTGAGTGTGTGTTCTATGAGCCTTGTTTGAGAATCAGTGCCATGTTGGTATACCTATATTATGTACGACTTCACCTAACGTGCCACTTGAGCAAGCGTCGCTTCAAATGATACGCTGGTCAAAAATTTGGCAAGTCTATGAACTGTTCAGTTGTAGCTTGTTCTGCATGATTTCATTTCATGCCAGGTGTAGCATGAAATGAAATCATGCAGAACCAGCTACAGTGCAACATTGAAAGTTATATCCATACTAGTGACATTGCTAGAACACCTTCTAGCAATGTCACTATTTATTTATTTATTTATTTATTTTATTACTTATGTACTAACAGCTTAAGCCAACACGTACATTAAGCCAACTATTATTATATATATTATAACTACCTACTATAATAATGCTAAAGCATTTGGGTAGAACATATTATAAACTACGTTACTTAAAAATTTACAACAATCACAACGAAATTTCCTATATTTAGAACAGAACACATCTATGTCTCTGTTCTGAGCAATCATTGCATTGAGCAAGCTAATGGCTTGAGCAGACGGCGCGTACTGCGAGGTACATGTGCGCGCGCGCAGCGCAGCGAACAACGGACGCACACCACACTCTCGCGGCGGCCGCTGCCGAGTCGGCGCCAGCAAGGCGAGGCGAGCCAGCGCATCGGGATTATGTAACTGACCGTTCAGCAGCTGATAAAAATGGTGTAAAAGTGCACATTTACGCCTTAAAACTAAAGTGTCGATGCCCACCATACCCGAGACAAACAGAGAGGGATACAAAAAGGGATAATATCCGTACAACTTCTTATACAAGTATCTGGCAAATTTCCGCTGGACACGCTCCACCATAAGAGTATACTTTTTCTCGTGCGGGTCCCAGATAATAGAGTTATACTCCAACTTACTGCGAACAAAAGCATAGAAGAGCCTAATTATCGCATTTCGGTCGATACTATAGCGATATCACTACATGTCTGAAGTGACCAAACCTCGCAGACAGCAAGACATCAAGAACTTCTGGCCACATGTTAAAAAGAAGATGTTTACCTGCAAATAGGGCAGTCTTTCTTCTTCTTCTTCCACGTAGTGATGCAGTACTTGCAGAAGGTGTGCGAGCAGTTGAGTGTGAGCGCCTCTATGAACAGCTCCGCGCAGATGCTGCACTGCAGCTCGTTCTCCATGATCTCCCCCACTTCGTTGAGAGCGCTCTGCTTCGATGTTCCTTCACCAACGCCGTCTACGCACATGCGAAGCGTGTTCTTTTCCGTCTCTACTGCGGCCAGAGCGCTTCTTGTCTGTAAAGGAATGTAATAAATAAAAAAAAATACACGATTGACACGACACGATGATGAAAACAAATTTTTAAATACATATTTTCCTTTTTTATCTAACAGGTTTGCACCTGACCATAGTTTGCCTGATGGTAAGCAACAGCGCGTGTGGCTCAGCGGTTCCAGCGCCTGATTTTCATCTATACGCACACTGTTTCGAATCCGGCCCTACACCAATGACTTGTATTTTCGAGTTAAGTGTTTATTTGCACTCGCTTGGCGGGGAAGGAAAACATCGGGAGGAAACTGACATGTTTGGGGCCAACAACGTCCTAGGAGATGCGTCATCCGTGGTAGGAGCTGGGCGCCCACCACTCAAGAGAGAGAGAGAAGCAATACCTATGGTCTAAGATGGATCGTGCTACCCTATAAGAACCGGTTTACGCTCACTTCCATGTAAACATTTTGTTTATTGCAGCTTATGTGAAGACTAGTGGGTGCTTACGGCTTCGCTCGCATTTAGAAGTAAAACTTGCATCCCCTATTTCAGCCCTTTAAAAGTGGCATTTCCAAAAATCCTTAGCGGATGCCTACGTCATAACATCTACCATCATTCCAAAATTCAGCCCAATCCGTCCAGTGGTTTGGGCTGTGCGTTGATAGATCACTATATCAGTCAGTCAGTCACCTTTGAGTAATATATGTTTAGATTATATATGTACCTACCTATACGATTATAAAATTATTTAAGAAACCATATTTTACATTGTTTGTTTGTAAGTGACATATTATTTTTTAATGTAAGTAACATGATTTTCTCTGACATAGTTTAAAATTTGGCATACAAAAAACCTATTGGCATACAAAATATTTTTATCCATATTTTACAAATTTTAGAACAAGAACCGAAACTATTCACCTATTGAAGTATGTAAAATCCTCTTGCTACTTCAATATGGCTTGCTACCACAATACAAATGCAAAATCCGTCGCTAAGCACTTAACAATGTGTACCAGTACTCTCGTTTAAGACTCAGTTTCATCACAGAATAACGTAAGATGACATTTATTGAGACAGATTTACAAACATTTAGTAGGTAAACATACACATACACATTAAATAAATAAGCCTGCCCCAACACAGCCCCAAGTCAGCATAATGCTGATTACTGGAAGCAATCAGCGCTGGTCTACCGTTGGGGCTGGCTGTAACACAGCACAGTTATTGCTTGACCTTATACCACAGTGTCACTATGCCTATGATCTGTGTAGTGTATTAAAAAGTTATCTCATTAAATAAATCTTAGAAATTAAAATAAATGTGTCATACCAGCAGTTCCACTTTGATTTTCTCCACTGCACCGAGTTTCTGCAGTTGTTCCATTGCAAATGTTGCAACAGAAGGTGGAAGAAACTGAACAGCATCAGTTTCTTCCACCTCCTGTTGCAACATTTGCTTGATATTGTTTAGTTCTTGTTCAAGTTGCAGCTCACGAAGTCTCTTCTGCTCTTCTACCTCTTTGAGTTCCGTTAAATCAAATTATCTATACATATGTTATGGTAAATGTTGTGACTTATCCACATTTCCCGCTAATTATATATAATTACCATACCCCTTTGGTAAATGTAGAAAATAATAAAAACAAACATCGGAATCAAAATGTTATTAGGATAAATACAAGTATAAAATAAAAAAACGCACGAGTAGATGTTTGGCAAGAAGGCACCATTATACATTTGAGGTTCCAAATACTCCCCTGAATTATAATTAGTCTTCAAGTCCGGTAAGTAAACTTCAAGTAAACCGGTTTCTTCTAGGCAAGTGCGCTAGATCATAGATTATAACGTTGCTTAACATCAGAGATACAATAAAAAATATTTGAGCCAAAGACTTCATCAAATTTAATTGTGATTATATCATGTGTACAGCTTAAAATGAAAATAATGAATATACCACAGTACACTTGTAACCTATGATTGATGATTTTTCATTAATTAAGAAAAAAAAAAAAGTTACTCAGTCCAGTGGAGCAGAGTTGCACAAAATACCAACTGCTTCATCTCTTTTAAGCCCACTTCAAAATGTTTTTTCAACGTTTTCATGTTCAACAGGTTTTCATTGATTCCATTTCAAACTCGTATAATAGTTAATACAACTAAACTGGGTAAACTGACAGAAAAAGCAGTCAACAAACATTCATCACAGAATCACTCCACTACCCTACTATGTATTTTTAACAAATATATACCTACATTGATTGCCTACACTGCTCGCTGTCATGCCACTTGAACTTATAAACAAATTGAGTGTAGTTAAATATCAAAAACATTGTTTGTGTAACCTAGCTCCTAAGACATAATTACAATTATATTAGAAATATACTGGGAAATGACTCTGACCTCGTAAAACAGCCTAATGGTTACCATAAGGTCAAAGGATTGGGAAGCTTTTCTGACAAAGTTATTGGAAAATAAATAATTTTGTATTTTACGCACTACCTAGATAAACAGACAATAGAACAGAAAATCAGGTATCATTTTAGGTGATCTTGTGGTCAGATACCTGATTATACCTGATACAACAGTATAAAAAAGCATCATATTTAGAATGTTTGTTTACCTTTTCTTGAGCCAGTCGGAGTTCCTCAGTTTCCTTCCTCAAAGCTTCCTGCAGTTCCTGTTTCTCTCTCTCCATGGTCTCCTCCTGCTCCTGTATCTTGGCCTCGAGCCTCTCCAGCAAGTCCTGCTTGGAGGAGTTCTCCCGGCTCAGCTCTGATAGGAACTCCTCTTTCTCCTTAGCAAGCTTCTCTTTTAACAGGTTGTTCTCTTTTAGTAGCTCTGATTCTGCTTCATTGTGTTTCTGTATTTGTTCCTAGATTTAAAAGATTTTGTTAGTACAATGTTTGCTGATTAAATTAGCTGTTAGAATGACATTTGAAACTATTATTTAATTATTAGGTCTAAATTTATAAATGATAGTACTTAATTGCAACATCAAACTCAGAGATTAAAATAATATTATAAACCAATCTTTCATCATTATGCTGTAACTTAACATTGTACAATAAATGTTTATTTTACGAATACTACAAACACTATTACACACTAAAACAAACAGTCATAATCTATCACAATATCCTTAGCAACTATACAATTCTTATAAAATCAAATACAGTTAAAATTATAAATAAAATAAACACAGGACACATGTTTGTTCTTTGGTCTGATTGTGTGTGTGTTTTATTTTTGAAATTGTGTAAATTTTGATATTATTTATAATTTTAACTGTAATTGATTTTATAAGAATTGTAACTTAACATGAATTTGGTCATGTAACATAGATTGCAAGTATTGTAATTAAAGTCAAGAACACAGCTAATGAACCTCACCATTAACTCTGATATTCTCCCTTCCATTTCATTTCTCACATGGGCCAGCTGCTGGTCTCTCTCTTCCAGCAATAATGCTTTCTGTTTCTCCACTTCATTCTTTTCCCCTATTGAATTTTCTATTTGTTGAGCAAAATCACTCTTCAATTGCTCCGTTTTCCTATCCATATCCGCTTGTAGTTGTTTTTTCAAAATCATAGAGGTGCTTTGCAAATGCTTTGCATTTTGAATCTTTTCCTCGATATGATTCATCTCAAAGTTTTGGGACTCTTCAAATTTTACCTTCACATCATCTAAAATGCTGTTATCAGCACTTTTCGCCAATTTAATCCGCTTTGTAGGTATTTCATATGATTCTTTAGGATTAGAAAATTTGTAAACAAATTCTGCAGTGGGATCAAATGTGATAATATCTCCATCTGATATAGTGACTTCATGTCCTTTATTAATTTTTTTGTTGTTTATTCGAATGCCAAAAGAACTACTGTCTTTTATAAACCATTCATTGTTTTCGGACTTGTGAAATGTGCAATGAAGTCTAGATATTGATATGAATGGGATAATAACCGAGTTCCCAATATTTCTTCCGACAGTAAACTGAAAAAGGAAATACTTAGTAACTATTGGACTACCTATGTTATGATAAATCTCTGATTTATTACTACTAATCAGTGGGTAGACTTGTAGATAATTTAAATTGCTAGTTTGGAACGTAATACCCAGTACCATCTAAATACAATATTTTTCGATGCTCAGGGCTCATAATTATTTTTAATTAGAGCTCCGAGCTAAACAAATCTAAACTCATAGTAAAAAAAACTGAATTAAAAACAACTCTTACCTGTTCTGAGGTTAAAGCAATTTTGTTTAGATGGCTGAATTCTGATTTTAATGGTTTAGAGCTAAGTAATACAGGCATTTCAGCTTCATCCATCTTAAATAGTTAAAAAAATTGTAAAAATTTGCAGTAAATTTATACTGCAAATTTTTTGTTGTATTTTTCGTTGAAAGCCAGCCAAGAGAGAGACTTCAACTTCAACTTTTTTATTATGGCTTCTGCAGCGTTACCGCAATTTTGCCAATGTCACGTAACGGATAAGCTAAAAAACAAACACTGAAAGGTTCGGTCGATAAAATAAAACCAAAAGCATAAATTTTAAAAAGCAAGCTTATTACGTTATACATATTAAAGTTATAAAAGCCAAGAGAGAGAATTTAACCCAAAGAATACACTTGACTTGAGTCATATAAAAAAGTACTCTGTGACTTGAGTCTCGCGACAGACTTGAGTGGAGCCACGAATGGCGCCGATCGCGCCCGACTATAGCCGAGCGCATCGAGTTGGATCCGCAATGGCTGATACGAGCGATACGGCGGAGCTGTTAAAATTGATGTTAATTGTTTAAAACAACGATTAAATGAATTGATTATAAATTTTAATAAAATAGTAAATAAATACAATATTATTGGTAACAATTATTATTTGTTCTTGTGTAATATTTGTTTTATTATTTAATTGAAACTAAAAACCACTTGGAATTGATTTTATTGATTTTTGGACGGGTCCGCGCGTTCAATCAAAATCGTTGCACTGATCCCGTTGCACTTGCAATTGATTTGTGTTATCATTTCCACACCACTCTAAGAAGTTGATCATATTGGCGCGTTTATTTATCTTATTATCCCCGATAGGCCTACATCCACTCACTGAAACTTTACCTACGAATAACAACATTAATAAAATTAATTCATCCAAAAATACGAAACAATAATAAACATTCAAAAGAACAACAATTGAATAACAAATTAAGTATCATTCGCGAATTCTTCACCGTTATTCCCGGAAAACACAGTATTACTAGTGTTATTTGGTAAAGTCTTTTATTTTATTGTCCTATTGTTACAGGATTATCGCAAGACTCGCCATCAATTAGTCTCATTATAAAATTTTTCTTAGAATTAGAAATAGAAAAGGCACGGAACATATAAAAGTGTTATAAAAATATTTTTTTATCTTCTATTCTTAAATCTTGAAGGAACGTGCAGACCCTTTCAAAAATCAATAATATCAATAGCAAATGCGACGGGATCCGTGCGAACGAATTTGATCGAACGCGCGGATCCGTCCGAAAATCAATAAAATCCAAGTGGTTTTTAGTTTAAATAAAATAATAAACTGTTTGTCAGCAAATATTACACAAGGATAAATAATAATTGTTAACAAAATATTTATTATTTTATTAAAATTTATAATCAATTAATTTAATCGTTGTTTTAAACAACTCGATGCGCTCGGCTAATAGTCGGGCGCGATCGGCGCCATTCGTGGCTCCACTCAAGTCTGTCGCGAGACTCATGTCTATTATTACCCTTTTTAAAACTACGAAAGAATGGAATGGAAACGAAACAAAGTTTGAAAAAATCGAATCGAATGACGTTCGTTCTAACTCGATGTTGACATTTGCGTGATGGAGTGAGCGGCGCTAATACCTACTTGATTCAAATACCTACGCATTGCTATCCCACTCTAAGTGGTGGGAAGTCTCTTTCTAATAGGGTGACCCAACATGTATGCATAAAAGCAGGACACATCATAAATTAATCTTAATGACAATGAAACCAAATAGCTAACTGTATTATTTTTTGTTCATATATCTTTTCTAGATTGATCTGATTTATGATAAAAACAAATGACCCTGCGAACTTCGTTCTGCCTAACAATAGTACCTACAGTATAGCAAAACCATTAGAACTAAAGCAAACTGCCAGAAAATTAGTAGAGCAAAAAAAAAATCATTTGGTTTATCTGGGTACTATGATTATTATCTTTGAACATTCGTGGTCCAATCTATGACGTTATTTGGATTTATATCAGTTTACATTAGCTAGTTAACTTCTAAAATGTTTAAGAGAAAGAATAAAATAAATAAATAACACAGTTGAGGGACATGTTCCGTTTTACTATTCAAAGTATGAGGAAGCCAGCATCTAACAATACATAATCTACAAATTATTTACAGAAAATAACTTATACATAAATTGTATTATAGTTCCCGTAAGGCATGATTAAATTTAGTTGTATTAACCGGCTAGCACTTACGTCAAAAATTACGTCGAAAAATTAGCTCGACAAGTTTCGGAAATCTGAGGTTTCCATCATCAGGAGGACGAGTCAGCACGCGCGTCCCGGTTGGCCGCCTCGTCCAGACTGGTTCGCCGACTCACTGCCGCACCCCCCCGCTTCTGCGCCCGCTCCGCTCTCGCAACCGCTCGCGCACCGCGACGGGTGAGGATAGGCGATCGAGGCGCCACCGGCGGATCGTGTATTTCTTCCTCATCGCTTGAGATCCGTTGCACCAAGATATTGGAGTCCGCGCACACTATGCTGACCGTGTCTAGTGGCAGATGTTCAGCTACATCGTCCTCCCGGCCAGAGTTTAAAACAGGTCTCCACGCAGGTGCCAATGTCCATCCTCGGTCACGATTAAAGTTTGGATGTCGACCTATTTCTATTGCTTCCCGAACTTTCCTTGGTACTAGGAACTTCTCCTTGGCCAAGACCGACACCTTATCGAAACTTTTTCGACGTAATTTTTGACGTAAGTGCTAGCCGGTTAATACAACTAAATATACATAAATTCACACGATACATTATATTCGTCGGTTCCATTTTCACTGTAGTATGGCACAGCCGTTGCCTTCAATCTCTTACTTGGTAAGTCATAATCATCATCATCAGCCTAATGGGACCCACTGCAGGGCATAGGCCTCCACCCTCTTACGCCAATACTCCCTGTCTTGCGCTGTTCTTGCCCAGATGTTTCCTTCTAACTTTCTTACATCATCCAGCCACCGTTGCACAGGTCTTCCTACACTTCGCTTACCTAGCCGTGGGTACCATTCAGTTATTGCTTTGCTCCATCTGCCGTCAGTACGTCTCGCCAAGTGTCCAGCCCATCGCCACTTGAGTTTCGTAATACGAGACCCGACGTCTTCCACCTTCGTACGTTTTCGGATCTCAGTATTACGAACCCTGTCGCGTAACGTAATGCCTAACATGGACCGTTCCATTGCTCTTTGTGCGACTCTCATTTTTTCGATGGTTTCCTTGGTGAGCGTCCATGTTTCGGCAGCATACGTCATTGTGGGCAGAACACATTGGTTGTAGAGTCGTGTCTTCAAGCATTGAGGCATTTTACGGTCTTTAAAAATATCGCTTAGTTTGCTAAATGCCGCCCATCCGAGTTGGATTCGTCTTTTGATCTCCTTGTGTTTATGCTCTCTGCCAAAGGACAAACAGTGTCCAAGGTAAGTGTATTGTTCCACTACTTCTAACTTTTCACCACCAATCTGGATAATTGGTTGTGAATCTCCAGAAGCGTTGGTCATCACCTTAGTTTTGGACATGTTCATCTTAAGGCCCACTCCAAGAGAGACATGGTGAAGGTCTTCTAACATCGTTCGGAGATCAGACTCAGTTTCACTAATAAGAATCAGGTCATCGGCAAAACGAAGATGGGATAAGTGAACACCATTTATTGAGACGCCTCTATTCTCCCAGTCGAGAAGCTTCAAGACGTCCTCCAAGACAGCTGTAAATAGCTTGGGAGAAATGGTGTCCCCTTGGCGTACACCTCTTTTAATCACAATGCGATCTGTAAGAGCATGTAACCGTACTTGCATCGACGCTGATTCGTACAGATTGCGGAGGATGTTAACGTATCGTGCATCTATGCGGCAGCGATGGAGTGAGTGAAAAACAGCCCAATGTTCAACGCTATCGAAGGCTTTTTCATAGTCCACGAAAGCGAAAAACAAAGGTCGGTTGTACTCTTCACACTTTTCCATCAACTGTTTCACAGTGTGAATGTGGTCTATGGTAGAAAATCCGGTCCTAAAACCAGCTTGCTCGATGGGCTGGCATTCATCAAGTTGGCGAGTAAGTCGGTGGGTAAGAATTTTGGCAAAGAGTTTATAAATCTGAGGAAGAAGACTTATGGGACGGTAATTACTAAGTTTGGAATTATCTCCTTTTTTATGCAGTATTGTAACTATTGCGTTGTGCCATGAACTAGGTGTGTTGTTTTGTGAAAGAACGTAATTAAATAATTTTACAAGAACTGCAACTACAGGTTTCCCTCCAGCTTTTAAAAGCTCGATTGTAATGCCGTCTTCCCCTGGCGATTTATCAGATTTCATTTTATGAAGTGCCCAACAAACTTCGGATGGTAAGATAGGTGGTAGTTCTTCATTATTTCGACATTCTACTGGGTCTGCTCTGGGATCATTTGAGTTCTGTGGAACTGTTGTGGTCGACGAGTACAAAGATTCATAGAATTCTTTGACAATTTCTAGTATTTCGTCCCGATTGTTAGTTTTTACACCATTGGGTTTAGTTAAACTATTTATTTGCGATGTTCCTTGATTTAACTTTCTTCTAAAAACTTTTGGGCCTCTGCTTTCTTCGATAGTTTTAGTTATTGTTTGGGTAGTATGTATCCTTAAATCTTTTCTTATTGCTTTGCGTATTATTTTGTTTGTCTTGTCCAATTCCTTCTTGTCGTTAATATTGTTTAGAGTTAGCTCACGGCGTTTTTCTATTAATTCTAAAGTGTTTTGTGACAATTTTGACTGTTTTTTTGGTCTAGCTCCTATTTGTTTATCTGCAGTTTCTAAAAGAATATGTGTAATGTTTTGATTAAGACTGTCAATATCCAAATTCACCTCTTCTAGTAATTCGAACTTATTCTTTAATTCTACTTGATATTTGTCTTGTAGTAGGCTAATTTCTTGTCTATTGTATCTCTTCGATGTTTTTACTAATTTTGTTCTTTCTCTGGTTAAATTGAATATTAATTCTGCTCTGACTAATCTATGGTCGCTTCCTGCTTTGAAATACTGCAGTACTGATACATCATTTACCGTGTGGCGTTGTGAGGAAATGATGTAATCATATTCACTTTTTGTTTGTCCGTCAGGACTGATCCATGTCCATTTTCTTGAGGCTCTTTTCTGAAAGAAAGTATTCATGGCATACAACTTGTTTTTCTCTAGAAAATCCACTAGCATCTGTCCGCGTTCATTTCTATTTCCTAGTCCAAAATCCCCTATTGATGTTTCATTTGAAAGTTTCGAGCCGATTCTGGCATTGAAGTCTCCCATTATTGTAGTGAAGTAGCAAGGTTTTGTAGTAATGGCTTTTTCTATATCTTCGTAGAATTCTTCTACTTCTTCGTCGTCATGGGTAGATGTTGGAGCGTAAACTTGAATAACTTTGATTGAATAACGTTTATTTAGTTTTATGATCAGAAAGCAGACCCGTGCAGATATGCTGTTAAATTCTTGTACCGATGAAGCTATTTTCTTATTGACTAAAAAGCCTACTCCGCCGTATGATGAGTCTGTGAGACCTTTGTAAAAGAGTAAATTTCCGGATGGTAATTTTAATAGATCTGTGTCTTTTCTACGGACCTCGGATAAGCCGATTAAGTCCCATCTAATTTTGTGCGCCTCCACTTCTAGTTGGCAAAGTCGTTCTTCTGTTCGTAACGTCCTGGCGTTGTAACACGCCAGGGTCAAGGTCGTCGTCTGGTGGCGAGATCTCTTCCAGGGATTCTTCGCACCCTCTGCCCCGCCGCTTCCCCGACCGCCACCGTAGCCGGGACTAACGGGGCCGCTGGGGACTAAGGGCCGTTTTGTATTGGCGTATTTCATGAGGGAGGGTTATAGCCTTAAAACGCCACGCTGGCTAGTGCGTCTTGGCGAGTCTTCCTGACACGTTGGCCTTCGGTGTGCAATAGTAAATGTAAAAATTTTTTTTTTTTTTTACTGTTGCACACCGAAGTTTCCAGGGGGCACCACGATGGAGGTGTGCCTCGGAATTGAAACTATTCATTCTACGCAGAATATATAACAATATAGCAATGCTATTATTATCAAGTATTCCGAGCATTACGAATAATTCCCATCGCCCCCCAAGTCATAATCAGATGCTTTAAAGTGTAGGCTATATATCCAAGCACTTTCAAAAAACTTTAATTTCAATGGTATAACTGCAATCCACAAGTTCTTTGTAAGTATATTGTTCTTGGGAAATCTGGAAGCAGAGCACAGTTTAACAATAGGAATAATAATAGCACAACATGTTATGACATTAAAAAGAGTCAATACAAAAACATATTTTCAAGTATATTTTTTAAAATAGAGATTTAATTATTTTGTTATCTAACAGGTTAACAGAGTACCTATATCTAATAAAAAATATAAGTGCTTTGTGATTTAGTGAACATGGCATTCATTATACCTACGAGAGATATCCGCAAAAAATATTTTATGGTCACTGTACTCCATTTTTACGATTTATTCATAACTTTGATAAAACATTAAATATATGTGTTACATCAATTAGAAATCATATAACATGCTAATTTAGACTAATTAAAGGCCAAATCACACTAGTAATCATAATGTTTTCCAGATATTTTCATGAAATCGGTCGATAGACTTAGTGTTTATAAAAATCCAATTTAAGGACTTACGTGTGTAATATATGTGTGTTCTTGGATATCACTCGCTTCCACAACCACACACAATTCATCGTTGCACCCTTTTTCATACCTTTTAAAGGCTTTTAAACTTAGTTTTTAGGTTCAAAAGCGCGAGTCGACGAATGTTTTTGTTGTTTTTCTGCCATGACAGTTCAATTGACAGCATTGTTTGATGGCGGATAGATCAAGTGTTGCCACATGAAGAAACTCCCTAAATATTTGGTAATCTTTTGATTTACTTCAATTGCAACATACACTTTAGTAATTGTTTTCGTAAAGATTTTCAATTATTTGTTGTAACATTTTATAATAAGAGTTTGCTACTGGTATATATTGTCTTCATAACATATGTGTTCCGTTTGTATTTTCTGCTTTTATATAATATAATATTAATTGTTAAAGTATATTATACTTTAACAATTTATATTAGGTATATTCCTTTTTAAACTGCAAACACCAGAAACTCATATAAATAACAATTTGATGATAGATGAACTTTAAACTTTATAGGTTAATTTATCCAGTTTTAGGAGTTTTGAGTATTTATATAAAAATACCGAACACCACACTAGAAAGAGACTTCCCACCACTTAGAGTGGGATAGCAATGCGTAGGTATTTGAATCAAGTAGGTATTAGGAGTGTTTTCTCCATTCTACTTCTAACTTCATGTTCTGAGTTGAACTGTAAGGTGCAAGCATAGAAAAAGTAAATAGGTATAAGCTTCCTCCGAGGGTATAAGTCTGATAATCTGTGGCCAATGAGCGAAAACGTTTATTTTAGTTACTTCTGTGGCTAGGAGAAGGCGTTAGCTTTATGAGTAAATGTGTAAATTATCATGAAATATATACATAGGTATGTACACAAAATTGTTTTGCAATATTCACACAATATTTTTTTTAACAATTTTCAGGTTTTTGGTGGTTTACGAAACATTAAAAATACAATTTTATATTGGTTTATTCTCTTAATCTTACCACTGTAAGATGCTAATGCCATCTAGATAGCGTTTTTGTACTACTTTTAAACAATCTGAGATTTAAAAATCGCCAAATAATAGAAAGAATTTCTTAATTCATTTATACGCATAGTTTTTTACTAAAATGCTTTTTTATCTCCACGCTATTTTTGCTTGGAAAATACCGCTGTTAGCGTTACGGCTGCACTTGGGGCATTAGATATTTGTAGTTTTTCTTATCCCTGAAATATATTTGTTTGTTTTAGACCTTGATAAAAAGAGGATGTTGTAATGTTTACCTAGGTATGTCTATATGTAATACTGTATACGAACTCGTACATATACCCCAACCAAAAAGTATAGAAAAAACGTAGGCGCCTCTTGAAGTAAGCTCTAATTCAGTTGCCTCTCCCTGCTGACGATTTAAACTGTTGTAATCACGCTTCTTCATTCAGTATTCATTTTAACCAGCTTCTACAAAAGGAGGTTTTATAGACAGATGTAGACAATAAGTAATTATTATAATTATAAATTACCTATTTAGTTGTATTATGAGCAAACCGATTTGGGTGACATTTTATTTCGGGTGCGAACTAGTAGGTAAATTATCTACCTATAATGATACCTAATATAATCATAGATTTTGCTTGATTCAATTATTTATGTTACCTACTTTAGAGGGTAAATGTTTAATTCAGTATTAGATTATTATTATTAATAATTAATTAAATATGTTAGCACCTACTTATGATAATAATTTATTTAAACAAATTAACCTTAACAAGTCTTAATAAGCAGTACCTAAGTAAGTACTTATCTATTATTATATCTTAGTTACAATAAAACCACGTCTCAAGATGGTCTCAAGTCACAAAACCGAGCACCGAGCAAGCAACGAAACTTGCGAGTGTGATTTTCCTCTACGCTAATGGAGGCTCGAGAGGAATGAACAGCCGACGAGAGTGAAAGCATATTTCGCGGCGGATAAAACGAATAGATAGAGGTCTTTAATATAAACGAAGCAGACTTTAGTACTCTCCAAAAATGCAAGAGTGCCGGCCTGGTACACACTGAATTTTTTAAGGACAAGCATTTGTTTGTGTGTCGCCGCCGCTTCGAGACTTTTCATCCTAGGGAGTGGGCGGTTTCTTGCTGCCTGTCGTTTTATTAGGTACTAGCGCTCCGTCCCGGCTTCGCATGGGTGGATATTTTTTTTTAATGTTTTGACGTTACTTGCCTTTATTAATCAGTGATAGTGTAGTATTCAAATAGCGAAAGAGTTTTTAATATCAGTCCCGTACTTTTTGTCCCAACTAGTTTCAAACATACATACATACAAATCTTTCCTCTTTAAAATATTAGTATAGAAGTATAAAAGTAGGGAGACGTACCTACTCAATACCTGATTGCTAACTTATTTGGCCACTCAACACGGTACTTATGTGAGTAGGTACACGAGAAGGGCTCGGCAAGCTTACCTACCATTATAAATTTGTTTATTTAATTTAATCACGGTGTAGATTGAATGAATCTCTATAGTTTATATATTTTGATATACATACTTAGCAAGTAAACATAACACTTACTAGGTATTTTTAGGGTTCCGTACCTCAAAAGGAAAAAACGGAACCCTTATAGGATCACTTTGTTGTCCGTCTGTCCGTCCGTCCGTCCGTCTGTCAAGACCCTTTTTCTCAGGAACGCGTAGAGGTATGAAGCTGAAATTTATATCAATTACTCAAGTCTACTGTCCCTTGAAGCTGTGAAAAAATCAAACTTCTAAGCCAACGCAATCAAAAGATACAGCCATTTATGCCGCAAATTTTCGACACTTGCAAGGGAATCAAAACCTACAGGGTGCTTCCCGTGAACTCAGAATCTTGAAATTTGGTACGAAGCAACGTCTTATAGCATAGATAAAGGAAAAATTACGAAAACCATAAATTTTTAGTTACATCACAAAATATTTTTTTTTTAATAATCTTAAACTTACTACCCATTTCCTCATAAACGCGTAGAGGTATTAAATTGAAATTCATACCAAATACTCAGGTCTATAATACCTTTAAGCTGTAGCAAAATCAAACTTCTATGTCAACGCAATCAAAAGAAACAGCAATTTAAGCTGCATATTTTGAAACTCGCAAGTACTTGCAAGGGAATCAAAACCTAAAGGGTACTTCCAGTCGACCTTGAATCTTGAAATTTGGCATGAAGCAAGGTTTTATACCACACATAAAGGAAAAATTCCGAAAACCTTAAATTTTTAGTTACATTACAAAATATATATTTTGTAAACCTTGCAGGTTTGTACGGAACCCTCGGTGCGCGAGTCCGACTCGCACTTGGCCGGTTTTTATTTATATTACGAGTACCTACTTAATCCGCAAGTAAGTATCTAACTATCTATCTATCAATCAGGTAGGGTTTGTGTCTTTTGTTCTTAATTATTCAGTTGTCACTCTTAGACAGGTACCGAAGTTTGAAGTTAGTCTCAGAACTAGTACCTAAGTACTTATGCATTATCAAACGTCTGATCACTACACTCTGTAACTCAACTAAATGATTCTCAACTGGTCAGAATATTTTCTATTGTTCGTTAAGCTTGTATAAAAGTTTAGTCTCCACGCGATAATGGCTTCTCGCTGGCTGCATAATCAATTTAGAAGTATAATAAATCAGAAAGCCATTTAAAGCGATCTCTATCCCAAAGCAATTATCGAGCGAGCTACACATCGGAAAAAGTAAATGAGTTGTGTCTGAGCGCATCGTGGTGGGAGCCGGGAGCGTCGTACATCGACCCTCAATATATCAACGCGGACAGGACGAAAATTGGACTGGACCCTTGTTAATGTCCCGCACTTAGGTCCTTCCGCCCTTGTTTCTGATTATTTATTTAAGACCTATTGATACTTAACTGCCGCGGAGCGCCATCGGTTAACGACCAACAAACCAATGGCAAAAGTCATCGTTATTCTATTTAAGCAGCCTCTCGAGAGTATTAGCTTTTAGGGCTCCCGTTTGGGACTCGATAGGCTCGGACCGCACTTTACCGATATGTGTACTCAAAATTATGCTCTTCCGATATCTATCGCATTTCATTGGGCTATCACTACCTGTGGAATAAGGTATATTTTCAGTGTGAAATATGTTTTGGTTCAGTTTGTTCGGTATCCGGATACTATTGACCAATGTGTCATGAAACATTCACTACAGGGTTTAAATTAGCGGATAATTGGAAAGTGGAGTGTTTACTCAATAGACCCTATGGTCTGTGTGTCATTACATACACATCGTGTGTAATATCAGTATACAAGTTCAATAAATACGAGCATATTTGAAAATATGGACTAAATTTCCCCCTGCACCAGCGAAGCGGTTTTGACCAATCTTCCTTAGGGAACTTCTGAATAATTGGGTGTAAGTAGCATTGGAAACGGGTAGGAGGAGCTTTAGATTATTTATCTTCGATATCTAAATAGGTACTTTAGGTTCTCTTAAACTGAGATATTAACTTGACTTTAGATCTTACCTCGGCATTATTTGTAGCTTAGGTATTCTATGTAGATTAACTAAATGTAAAAATCTAGGATACATCTACATAAAATATTTGAAAATATGTGCAGTGCAAGTATTTCGTGAAAGTATAATAAGTATGTAACGACAACATCGTAACAATTCGGGCGAGTTCAATATTGTGATATTAAGTTTGCTGAAGCCGGGGTCATATTGAGCGCACAGTTTGGTTATGTGGTCGGCAAACAAAAGTCAATAAACTTTCGAGTTTAGCGGCTAACCCAAATTTAATATTTATATTCGCGTCTATCTCCGCCAAAACTTAGGTATGGCTTTTGACTTAGGTAACCTTATAGATACTAATACAGACAAATACAGTGGTATCTTTCGGATAAGTTTTCAAGGCAGGCAGTAATTCAAAACCAACAACGTTTTCCACGGCTTTTAGTTATTCGCGAAAAAAAGCAGTTCCATACAACCATCCAGCACACTTGTCCTCAGTACCGAGATCCTTGATCAACCGTGCTTTGAGATTGTGTGATCCTCAGTATGTGGAGAAGGAGTTAGAGCACGTGAGGAAGGTACTAGAGGATAATGGCTATACATGGAGACAATGTTGGCGGAGCGCACATTCGAGTGAACGTAAGCGGATCCCAACTGTTGAAAGAGCTTCAGCATATCTGCCGTTCGTAAGAGGAGTAACGGACAAAATCGGATACCTTTTACGACGGAAATATGATATCAGGACGTTTTTCCGTTCTCCGGGGCAAATAAGACAGTTGCTGCGTTCACCCAAGGATAGAGACCACCTAAATGTACCAGGCGTGTATAGAGTCCCGTGTGATTGTGGCAAGAGTTACATAGGGGAGACTCGCCGCAACATTACCACAAGACTGTCCGAGCATATTAGGAGTTTCAGGGACGGAGACACGGCCAGATCAGCTATAGCGGAACATGCGCGGCTCTCGGATGTACAGCATTACATTCGGTTTGATCAAGCTTCTGTGCTGGCGAGAGAGAAGTCTTTTATTCCACGGAAGGTACGAGAGGCTATAGAGATCAACCGCCACCCGAATTTCAACCGAGACCGTGGATGGGCGCTTCCTCCGGCGTGGGTCCCAGCTCTTAATACGATGACGAAGAGAAGGATCATTGGAGCTTTGGATCAAGATACGATCAGTTTTGTGTGCGCCGGTACATCAGTCGATGATGCTGTCTCTGATGAAGCAGTGGAGCGACCCGAGGACGAAGCGGCTGGGAGTAGTAACATCGTCTCGCCTCCACCCCCGCCACCACAGGCCCCCGCGCCCGTGTCCCGGCGGGCCGCTCGCGCGGCGGCGCGCAGTCTGCGTGCTGTCGCGGCCCAGAACGAACGTTCTGAAGATGGATGTCATAACATCCGAAACGCGTAAACAATTTACGTGATCTACACGTGAGTGAAAACCGTTTAGTTAATCTTTCCATACAAAAAGTTCATAAATGTTTCAGAAAAAAAATAGAGAATATTTTTTTTTCGCGAAGTTCTAAAAGCCCATAGTACAAAAGTTTAATTACTTTTGTCGTACGAAAGCCGCTCTTAAAAGGTAAGGCGTTAGTTACAAGTAACCCTGCAAAAAGGTATTGAAGGTCTGCTAATTAATAATTTGGAAGGTGTACTTAATTGGGAGTTTTTCTGAGAACGTCTAAAAACATCTGCGAGTTGCTAAATCTTCCTCTGACAGTTTAGAACTGTAGGTATATAGATAGCTTAAAATTAAACGTAAGATTTATAATAGAATACCTACCTAAGTATTTTTTATTAATAAATTAAGAAACTACACATTTAGTTATACAGTTAATAATATAACATTTTTTACAGTAGATACTATAATAACTTAGATAGGTATTTGCAGTTATTATAATTAAATACCTATCATAACATTTTGCATCACTGAAATTATTTAAACTTTTTGTTTCCGGACAAGAAACATGCTCCGGAAGATTCTGACCACACACGATATCAATGTCGAATATTCGATTGTAAAATTTACAAGTTCTCTTTCTTTTTAAACTAGATAGGCTCACTCTTGACTACAACTCGCCTCACATCAGGCGAGTTGTAGTCAAAAGTGAGCCTAACATATGTTAAGCAACGTTGTAATCTACGACCGGTAATGTTCTTAGTATTTGAGACCCGTAGAACCGTAGAATAGAATCCAGCAACGCTTCACGCACTCACCTGACCATGCCCCGCTTACTTCTTTATCTGATCTTATTAAGGGAGGCATGAATCCTAAATTCCGATCACGTAGACAATTATTCTACTAAAGTGTGCGGGCTTGAATCACTAACCTCAGCGAACGGCCAACTTTTACAATAAATCCATCGTGGTCTCGACACTTAATCAGTCCACCGATAAAAGCTTTAATCGTGACTTCCAGTACCTACCTACAGGGAAACTGATTTCAATCCGATGTTAGCTGGACTGAATTAGAAGAATTAAGACCAAACTTTGCAACTTTACAAAGTTTCTTGACTCACTAACATTTATTACGCGGAGACCAATCATTGGTATAATTTTACGCAGATAGATTTATCACTCCTTTTGAGGAATACATTTGGCCAATAAACAATTTACTCAGTTACCTGGCGCGTTTAGCAGAAGATGCTAGTGTTACCTATTACGATTCTATGTATTATATATGTAAAGTTATCCACAGCCGGAGGCGGCGGAATAGCAAAATAGTTCTGCATTCGTAATCAGTCACTGTTTGATCAAACACAAGCTAGATATACAATAATACGAACTGAAAATTGAAACCGGGTGTTTGGTTGCAATACTATCTAGGGATTTGCGTTTGTATGTTCCGAGAACACGAGATGGAGTTACGTGGTTTACTGTAGAAGTATACTGAAATAGGTCTATGTTATTGATGGCTGGAGCACCGAAAAGACTTATCTAAGCAGTAGCCAAGTCTTGGCAGTTAATTTCACTTAACCTATATCATGGAGCGGTTACTACTTGATTTCATTTGCTTTTACGGCTTTGGGAATCAATGCTTCTCTGTAATTTATGACTGTTTCTTGGTCGTTTGTATATCCACGGGCTTCTATCTTTTCTTTTATGTGACCAGGAACTTTTAGTTTGTAACCATTTAGAAACGCAACATGATTGTTGATGATCATCAAAAATTTGCAGCATTATCAGCTATCAGTAAGATACTTATAATAAAATAAACTTCCAGTAAATAATAATAATAAATAATAAAAAAAATATTTATGATAAACTGAAATCTATGTACAGTTTTAGAATTTGCAAAACCTACACTAGGTATCCAATCGAATCCTGTATTGTAGGCCTGCAGTTCTTCTTACCGCATCTACAACGTACCTATTCTACATTTACTTACATATAATATTAATAAGTACCTGAATCAATTTGAAGTGAAAATTAAAAATTAAAAGCAAAACAAAACAAACAGTAGGCAGATACGCTGTATTCGGACTCCCTGTAATACATGATCATTCATGTGATGATAGTACAGAAGTACTATGATGATGTCGGATCAGTTAATGGGACGGAATTTTCAGCTGCAGCTAAATACGTCATTTATTAACTAATAGAATTAAAAAAAACCTGTAGAGTCAGAAACTAGCTTCTACATGAGATCCGTTCATCTGTTGACCATATTGTTTTTAATTTTATGTTGGATTAGGTTTTTAACTGATCCCAAGTACAGTGTATTTTCCGTTGAAACTTAACGCACAACGATGCGCAGTGATTGTTCACGGACGATCTCTAGTTTTTATCCTGATAAACGAAACCAGAGTCGTGGGCATATAATTTAAAAAGAAAAAACTAATTTCTTGCTTAAAAAAGTGGCTCTTAGAGTAGTATATTACGAAAAAACTTATGCAACAAACATATACAGCAGAGAGATAAATGTCTATTCTAGTTTGAGTGGCATATTTATGTCACTTCAACATACTTTATAAGTTGGTATTTGTCTAGTACGGCAGTCGTTAAGCTATGTCAGAGGCCCTTAGGGCGGCTTGATGAACTCTCGACATCAGAGTTGGTTATTCCCATTCGATAAGAAGAAGAAGACTGTATTAATAAAGACTCTTTACATTATCTTTTTCTTTACACATATTTGGTTGATAGCAACTTTACAGTATCGATAAAGATTTTTTTATCTGTATATTTAAACTGGGCAGTTTAAAGCCTCTTTTGACTTGTAATATGTACCCATGTATTACCAATAAATGGTTTATCTTGTTAAACAGCCCCTCTCTCATATCCTTAAGAGGTCTCTGTAACACCCCCGGCGTTCTTCTATGACAGCTAGACGGAAGAGACAGATCGCATCCAACTTGCGTCTTTGTTTCACCAACTATTGATGCCTGTTTTATCAAACTTTCTGCGCCGATGCTTTACCGAGTATCTCTTGTGTCTATTGCAATAAATAAGCATATGAAAGAAAGAAAGAAAGAATATTTATTGAGACAGACTACAATACATACACACACAAATATATACAATAAATATATAAAAAAAGTCTGCCCCAACACAACCCCAACTCAGCATAATGCTAATTACTAAGCAACCAGCCCTGGTCTTCTTATATGTTTATGCGCCAGTTTGTATGCAGCACTAGGATGACACGTACTTAAACTTACACGCATGAAATATAACTAATGATCATCCAAAATAAAATAAATTATCGCTTGATGCTTTCACATAAATCTACACCTGCTTTTGCCTAAACATCAATTTAAACTTCTCTACTTTAATTGAACATTCATGACAATGTGTTGAATTAAAATAATGAAAAAGATTATGTGTTAAGATAATATATTTATTTCAAAACAACGAAAATTACTAGTAACACTTCCAAATAATAATAAAAAAATAAACATTATAAATACATCATAAAAAAAACTAATCTACATTTTCAAAAGGTAGCGTACCCAAAATAATAATAATAATAATAATGAAAAATGGTTAATTTTCTTAATAATCTCGATTTTAAACTAAATATAAGTATTAATCAAAATCGGCTCATTCCTTTGGGAGGTAACACCATACTGATACATATATTAATAGGCATATCAAATGTATAACGCTACTTATTTTACAACGGCAAGTTTAAATATTCTCACTAACATTCTATATCGCGCCTAAATTTTGAAGCGTTTCCCTAAACAGGCCGTATTTAATTAGCTTAAAGTAACAAATAGAATTAAATGAGTAGAAATTAAGCGAATACGAGAATAACATAATTTGGTTGGAAGCATTAATTAAGAGTACTTATACTTAGCTAATTCTGTTTCAGGCGAAGCGACAAATTTTCAGTACGGGGTGGCTCTCACGAAGCGTGATTCAATTTGCCTCGAGCTATGGACGCATTATGGGCTCTGTCGCAATAAATGGACATCAGCATATAGTACTATGTAAACTAAGTAATGACACTTGACGTGTACGTGTTTATTTTCAGCAACTTTAAAAGCACATTAGAGTCAATGAAGTATGTAGTTTAAAATATAAAGGTATTTTCAAAGGTATTTTTATAGAAGAGTGAAATAAGTAGAAATGGCATAAGTCAAAATTTGTACAGCGACCGTTGGCACCGAAAATTAGTCTGTATTTTTAACAATCAATATTTTTTTATATATCAAATCAAATCAAATATAAATTTATTTACAGTACAGTTATACATAGTAGCACATTTATATAATTAGATCAATACAGTATTATAAAAACAGAACTAGATTATGTGCGCTTCCAACGGGCCCCGAACTAGGCCAGGCCTGTATCTCGGTGGCCCAATACAGAATTATATTTTAGATTTAGGTATATGTTCGCGCGTTTCTGAAGATTTTATACACAAAAACAAGATAGGTATATATAGGTAAAGTTATTTTTTTTCTAGCCCCGATAGTGATTGTAACTTTTTATAATACAAATTGTTAAATGAAATTAATTCCAACCGATATAATATCCTCTCCAGCCTGGTCACGCCCATTTGCTATTTTCTCTCTGGTAATACTTAGCTGTCTCTTTTTTCTTGGGTATTTTAAATTAATAAAAATAAATCCATACACTGTCTATAAGTAAGTAAACCCACCTACCTATAAGTATAAGTAAGATAGATAGATAGATAGATTAACTCTTTATTGTTGACACATATTAAAAAAACAGTACATAGAACAAATTGCACCTTAACTAGTGCCACAAGCGGCGGCCTTATCGCTGAAAGCGATCTCTTCCAGGCAACCTTCAGCTGGAGAGAAATAAGCAAAAGAAAAAACGAAGAATGTGGTGTACAACAAAAAGGAAAAAAGAAATTTTACTAATATATATATAGATATATATATATATACATATAAATACGCAATACACATACTTAATATAATATAATTAATGTTTATATACAAATACATATAATACACAACAGAATATTTAAAGGTGATAGTAGTAGAAATAATAACAGCAATTTTCACTGAAGGGAAGCGAGATAAAATTCCTTTACTTGTTTTTTAAAGGAATCAATTGTCTGAGCCTTTTGAATGTTGATAGGCAGAGAATTCCATAAAGTAACAGCTTGTACAGTAAATGATGAGTAAGCGTAAGTAGTAAGGTACAAAAACACAAATACATAATTATGTTAAAAATTAAGTAACATAATTTGATAATAATAAATTACTCGCACACGTGTAATAAGCACGTGTCAAGATTTTGTTTAGAAATATTCACTATTTAACTCAATAATTATACGTTTACCTGATATTTTTTATAAGTAAATATGAACATTTTATCAATTTAAATGAATAAGAACGTATACATTTTTTTAAATTGATGTGTGATTTTATATTTTATTTTATTTTATTTATTTATTTATTTATTTATTTAAGACACAAAAACAACTTACAAACTAAAACTTATAATAAAAAACAAACTCCTGTGTAAAAAAATAAATAAATTTGTAAGTCTAACTATTGTGTACAGCTTTTTGAATTTACCGTGTGCTGTTTGACATAATACGGCAGTCGTCAAAACATTTGCCAGAAGTCCTTAGGGCGGCTTGATAAAATCTCAACACCAAAGTTGGCCTCTCTCATTCGCTAAGAAGAATTGTATAAAAAATGTGCTTAAATAATATTACAACTATTTATTTTATTGGTGAATCAACTAGTTTCAGATTAGTACACAATATACGAGCTTAGAAAGGTAAGTAGATACTTGCCGTAGGAGTGTTTGCAAGGTAGGTTGTTTTAAATCTGTGTCTGCGTGCATTGTAGCCGATCTGGCGATTGTACCGACACAAAAGCTTCTCAGCATAGACATAACAGCACACAGACGCGATCTATCCTCTATGCAAAAATTATCTAAGTGTTGTTTAAATAAAGAAGACTGACAATTCGATTGACTGACATTTTTTGTTTTTGTTTGTTTATAAATCGATTCCAAAATATATTTTTTTGCCTTATAGGCCCTACACTCATATGCATGGGTACTTTTTGGCAAAAATCTGTATGGTGTAATAACGCTTACGGAAAGAGAGCAACCACTTCCAACTGCCGCATTTCGATCAAATTGTTTAAATTTCAACTTCTTACTGATATATGTCCGTATTATTCTATGCTAGCGACTTGGCCCGGCTTTGCACAGTCATATATGTGAGATACATACATAAAAATTTTCATCTAAACAATCCATCTGTTGAAAAATTGCATCAACTATATATTTGATCATTTTTAGATATAAGCATATATAAGGATACATAGCGGGAGTTGACTTAATTTTTTTGTAGACCTATACTTATTTTTTTTACTACAATGAGTAGTCCAGGGTACTTTGTCATCGCTTCAGGGCTTTTTCGCTTCGTAGCACAGGGAAGGAAACTCGTAGCTGCCTCGTAGCTAGCTCGTAGCGCTTTACGTCCATTGATGTGCGCCTTATATGGCTTTCAGAGCTTTTCTTCTGAAAGTGAGGATTTAGCTTATGGTCTGTACACGTTATACGGATGTTATGATATTGGATGTATTTTTTGAAATCGTACTTGTTGATAGATATGCAGATATCATCTCTCTCTGTGAGTCGTATTTCCTCATATGAAGGTTGTGCGCTGTTCTTGTCCACATTAGAGGAGTTTTCTTGTGCAGATACATTGTGGTGGGCACTCAGGTCCTTCCACGGTTGTAGATACCATACCAGTATAGAAAAGCTAAACTGATTTATTTGGTTTGTTGATATTTGTTTATCAATCACGTCTCAACGGAGAAACGGATCTTCATTATTTTTGATATGGAGATGGTATAAATAAAGCCCTAGAAGTGTCGTAGGATTTTATATCGACGTATTGTAGCAAGATCGTGGGCATCCACTAGTACGTCAAAAACACAAAATTCGTGGGTTTTACTAAATATTTTATATACATTATATATTGATTCTAATTTTTAAATTGACTATTTCATGTAGCCCCTATACAGCTAAAATAATTGTAACTTTATTTTAATGTAATTTTAATGAGTAATAAGAGTTTCTGAACTTAAAATTATATCAATGTTTGACGAGACATGATTGATGCCAAAATTTTATTATTGTTGTAATAAGTTTGTTGTATATCTATCTATATATCGAATAAACTCACAAATTAACAAAAATAGTATTATAGATGTTCCAAAATCTCTTGTAGGTTTTACCCGTTATAGATTTAATTTATCTTATTATCTGAAAAATTGGGAATCGACCAAATAAACCGAAAATATGGTTAACAGTAAGCCAATATACATTCGATTCGTAACTTTTTAAACCGCTTTATGATTGGATTACGGTGTTAAATTTAAAATTGTGTAAAATGTTTTATTTATTTCATTTTAAATTCTCTGTATCAAATTGCATTTCGATATCAGGCAGCTTCTGATTTCATAATTACTTGTTTAAAATGCAGTGAATTTAAAGTTCTCACGCTATTACTAATTTACTTTAAACAACCACCTTTACCATTTATTTTAGGTACATTGTATATTTTAATATTATGTTTAGGACTTGTAAATATAGGTATACTATTAGTTAGTTTCTTTTCAATTGTTAATATATAATGTTTACCAGGCTAAGACAGAGGATATTCGAAAAAATATATGTTCAAGATGATAATGAAAATTTATAACAGACCATGTTTGAAAAAGTTTTAAGATTTTTGTCTGTTATTCCGTATTCCATACATACATAATGGTTTCATACAAAACAATTTTCAGGAGGATGAAGGTAGAACAAAGTCCTAGGCTATTTTTTAATCCGACACTACGCGAGCGAAGCCACAGGCATCCATTAGTAGCTAGATATATATACTCATTCCACGCTTACCAAACAAAGATCTTCAACATTTGATTGAATTAATTTAATTATTTTATTATATTATTTAGTTTCAGAAGTAGTTTAAGTTTTTATTATTTTTGTAAATATTTAGTTTTTTTATGTTAGGTTGTTACTTTGGTTTATAAGTTTTTAATAAATAAATAGAACTTGCATTAAACAATAATGAATTATCCGTAAATAGTTACAAAGCGTAAGTAATGGTATTTTTCATTACTCATACTCTGAAAGTAGGTCTGAAGTTGCCTGAGGAGCGGGTTGAAAGTAATACCTACTTTTCATCCCTAGGGAGAATCGCTTTAAACTGACAGCTGTCCAATTATTTAAAAAAATAGTTCATTGAACCATGTTCCAACTTTCTATACAGCCACGATGTAAAATGGAAATAACTTAAAGTTAAGTATTGATTGCAGAATATATATTTTTTAAATAACTTTATTATAATTTAGTTTCAACAATTTCTTTAAAATAACTAAAATTTCGGTAAAATATTTACCATTTTATCAATGATGAAAATAAAAAATAATGGCTAAAAATGAACAGCTGGCCGGCCACAGAAAAAAAAATCGTCTCGGGAATAAATAAGTTACTTTCACCGCTAGGGTAACAATGTACTATTCTTTACTCGTTGCAATATGATGCAGGTTCGTATCCAGGACGGAAGACAGCATCAAGGCTGGATGAGAGACGTGATTTAATTTGCATGGGCTCCTTCTATTTGCGTGCGTTGCTCTTTGCTTCTTTGCGATTTTGTGTATAGAACACTGAAATGTCAAAATCTAAAATTGTTCGCTGCTTTTTCTTGTCTGAATTTGTTATGATTCTTATTTATTTTTGTTCCATATAATGTAAACGCGAGAATTTTCTAATTAACATATTATGTTGATTAAAAATTAATAAAATAATTAACATTTAATGTCGCTTAGTTGACGCGACGCGTGACCAAAACGCTGGACTTTTTCTGGCTCAACGTATCAGCATTGCCATCCAGCGTGGTAATGCGGCCAGTATGCTGGGCACGCTGCCTTCTGGCAGTGGTGGCAGCGGCAGGCTGGAGCACTTAGATTATCTTTAGGCTTTTCTAAAGGTTTTTTAAGTGCTCATTTTTTATGTTGCAGTTAGAAGTAGTATGTTTCGTTTTTCTTCCCTTGCTTTTATGTTTTACTAGTGGGTGCTCGCGGCTTCGCTCGCGTTAGAAAGTAAAACTTGAGTCCCCTATTTCACCCCTTTAAAAGTGACATTTCCAAAAATCCTTTCTTAGCGGATGCCTACGTCATAACATCTACCTGCATGCCAAATTTCAGCCCGATCCGTTCATTGGTTTGGGCTGTGCGTTGATAGATCACTATGTCAGTCAGTCAATCAGTCAGTCACCTTTGAGTTTTATATATATATATTATTGTAAATAAAGATTTCATATTTTTTATTGTTCCCTGCGAATTTATTGTTTAAGATTTTTTTTACATACATTAACAAGTGTTATACATAACATTAATCTATAGATTTCGACAAATATACAAAACATACTCAAAATTAACATTTAACCCGTTAACGTATTTTTTTTATTATTTCGTTGTTAGAAATGAAGCAAACGCGAGAGGGGTAGACGACTAGCCAATTCTAGGAGGGATAGCGGTATGCCTTCGCGTCTACACGGACAAATGACGAGGGGAAATAAAGAGATGGCTGGCTCCCATCAACGTCCCTTTCTGTTTGGCAACTCGGATATCTACTGAAGCTTTTCTAACAAAATAGTAAACAGTTTTATTTCGAGACAAGTGGGGAAATTGGGTGAGTGTTTATAGCGAATAGGTGAGTGGTGTGCAGCAAGTATTAATATCATAGTGGTATTTACTACTATTACGCCATGTTTTTTCGAGATGTTAGTAAGTATTTTATTGCTTATCTATTTAAGACAGTACTTACATACATACAAAAATAATTACACGTACAGAAGAGAAAAAAACAGATATTTACAAAAACCTCAGCACACCGTCCAAACTGTCGCTGTGCGGCAGGTATAATTTAAAAAATACGTCTACCTATGTATGTACTAACAACACTAAAGAAAAAATATAAATAGCCAAATTACAAACCGAACCGACCTGAATAATCTTAGGGTTAACATAATATATTGCTGTTTACTTCTTTTAACTCCTGACGGGGTGATTTCTTTGTGCTTTTATCCTTTTAATAATATGTACATACACATGCAAACAATATATTGTTGCTTACCATCTTATGGTTAAGTGAAAAATCCATTCTTTTTGAAATTATAAATACGGAAATGCAGCCCCATTAGCGCGCAGTAACATTTTTAGGCCTCTATAAAAAGTACCACCGACTATATTTCAGGACGTTTAATTTAGATGTGCGGAAATTTCTTCAGGGGTCCACAAAAAATGTGGTCCATAGTTGAGTGGACCCTCCCGCTCCTCTAATGAAGGAGCTGGATACTCTTTTCGATAGGCGAGGGTTACATGCTGCTCATATTATTTTTTATTTTAATTTTTAGATAATTTGGTACAGTAAGCCGAGAAGTGGCCTTTCATGGTGTATTTGAGATTGGGATGAAAGCAGTTAAAAAGTAAACAGTCTATAAAACGTATAAAAGGCAATTTCTTCCATATTAATTCAAACATCAGAGCTAAGAAAGGATGTACATAAGTACTTAAATAGTCTATTTTTTTCTCACTTTATGTACGATTTTAGTTTTTGTACAATAGTGCTAGCATTGTGTAGGTATGTACCTATATCTGAAAATATTTTGCTGCAAGTATTGACAAATAACTTAGATATCACGACATCTTTGCAGCATGAAGGTAGAACAAATGCACTTTTTTATGATGTTATCTATAAACATGACGCATTGTGCAAGCTCTGGTAGGTATGGGAACAAAATTTAATATCAATCAAAATAATTCATATATTTATATGATCAAAATGGATTAATATCGGTAGTCAAGATTGAATAGTCTTGACTAATCAATATGTAATAATCTGGTCTAATGTTGGCCACTTCCTCCATCTTGTCCTGCAGGAGCCGCACCATGTCAGCCCCGGAGGCGGCAGGCGCTAATGAACCGCGCGAAGAGCAGCGCACTAAAGACTTTCGAGTGATCTCGCCCCGGATTTTTCGAGCGCACCTTCCCTTGTTCATTAGTGTAATTAACTTATGCCGTAGGTACCCATTCTTTTACGATTCGCTGCGGGCCCCTTATTAAATTACTATCTCGCTGCGGGAGATATCACAATTCACAATTTTATTTCACTCCTACTTTAATATTCTGGACAAGAGAGGTTTTGTGTTGACGTCTCAAGTCTGAGATCTAAACAAATTGTGTTACAATATTTCGATGTAGGCTTTTTTCAGTGATACACATTTTACTGCTAGAAAACTTTTATTGATTTCGTGATTTGACGAGGTACGGGGAATGGAGTATTTGAATATCGGGATTCGAATTGAATTGTATTTTATTTTATAAGAAACTCAATACAAAGAACAATGATAATGCTTATATATTTATTTTTTAGGATTTCAATACGATGTTTACTAAATACGAGCGTTTATTAGGTATTAGTTATGTATTATATATTCATAAAGATACAAACAATAGATCCGCAGAAAGTAAAGTATACAACATGCGATGCGTACCTACACTTACGAAGGTACATACTCGTACATCTACTCAGAGCAAAATAGACGTAATTTTCTGTCTGCTGCCTACATACATAATGCAAGCATAAATCCGTGTACTTATCTCGTCCCAGCATCCTACCATAACATGGCTGCGCCAAAAGGACCTTAATGTATTTGTTGCGAAAGCCATTTAAACTAAATCTAATGTAATTTGCCGTGATGCCACTTACAGACTTTGTAGCTTCTCTTGGGCAAACTTGGCTAACTACAACTAAGCGGTTCGTTTATTAATTACTACGAATCCATTGGAGTCGGCGCGAGGAGTTGTCGAGCGATTTCCATATTTTAGCCTATGTAGAGTTAGATAGCTGAGTAATGTTTGAGTGTCGGGCTTCGAGAGGTATCATGGCGGTTTTTGTTCATTTTGCACTGGCCGCACTGTAATTGGTAGGCAAGCGGTCTCACATGCCTGCGCAACTTGAATTAGTTTTGCCGGGAGTATCGTGTGGAATAGACGACCTATGTGCATGGTAACGTATATGTACAGCACAATGTCAGAGCTGCTGAATGAGATAGTAACTGGCCTTAGTTAACGTTTCCAGCTGAGTCATTGCAGAGGCGGACTATTCAATCATTCGGCGGACGGCAGCTAATTGAGCTTTACTTATATGTATAACGAAACAACTTCGTTGATTTGGAACTTACTGAAAGACTTGAGTAAGAGTTCTGAGAATAAATTCGGCCATTTTTGGCGCAAATAGAATTAAGTAACAGCTGAAGTTGCCCGAAACCTAAACTTCAAAATTAAAGATTCATTTCGTGGCAACAACAATCAGAGATATTGAATATTACATCAAAAAGTAACTGTCATAACCAGTCGATAGAGCACCAAACGCAGGACTATTTTCCCCAACTAGAACGAAAAAACAACACTTTTATTTCGAGACTTTAAGAATACAGCCATTAGCCTACATCGAGGTACTTTTTCCTTGCTAACAATAGTTAGGTAACGTGCAGTGGCGTCGCCTAGAAAGGCACTTGAGGGAATGCTGATGCAAAGATGCCGGGTCACGCAGGGCATGTGTCGGCACGCTTCCGCCCGCCCTCGCCCCCGCCCGCCCCGCCACGTGCCGGCAGCACTCCCAGCACATGCTCGAGAGCACCTGGAAAAAACTAAAAAGTTCCAAAGGTGTCAGTCGCTATTGAGGTTAAACACGAGTTACATACGAGTCCGTTAGTATACAGTACATAAAATTATTGTTTGGGTGTTCACGTAAATAAATGTTTTTAAGCCTTGTCTAGCCTATTTCGTAAAATGTGGTTAGTGTGGTATCTCAGACTCAAGATTTCCATTGTCTTATTCCCTCCTCCTTCTTGCGTCGTAGTCCTCATTACTGAGGGTCGTGAAACTCCCCACGGGATATTAGTTTTTCTTTAATGATGTTCTTCCATCTGCACCTGTCCTTAGCGACGTGAAGAGCATCATACAGCTTGGTGTCCAGCGTTGAGCGTATTTGATCGGACCACCTGGTTGGGCTACGGCCTCTCGGCCTTCTGCCATCGACCTTACCAGTGAGCATCAACTGTTCGAGGTTATGGCCTTCTTTCCGGGCAATGTGTTTCTTATTATGTACAAACAAAAAACATCTCAGAGAGAAAAGGAATCCAAAATGGCGTAGGATAAAGTCGGTGCGGTGACTATTAGGCTTCTCAAAGCTAATAATAAAAAATAGTGATTTATATGAGCTGACCAACCAGAAACATAGATTGACGCGGATGTTAGGTGTTCTTTTCGCTTGGCAACGTAATTTTCCTCGTCACTAATCAAGTTTATATAAAGGCTTTGAGCGGGCGGAGTGGCGCGGGCGCTCGGAAGCCAGGCTAGTTGTAAATAAGGGCACGTACACACTAGCGCGCTATCTTCGGCCACCGCTACCCGCTGCGACGTTTTTACGCCGGAACTTTGTATGAGTTAGTGGGCCGCTGCATCCGGTAGCGCCTGGCCTTTATTATTTAATCTAACAACCACCCTGATATGGAGATGTCAAGTAAAGTCGCCGAGTTTCGTATGCATGTATGTACTCGTACATAGCTTGAGGATGTAACACGTATATACAAAAGTGTTGGCGTATAAATTACCTAATAAAACAAAACTGAATGTTTTACTTCGAAAATCATCAGTATTATTTTATAATTCTCGAACAAAAATCTTTTACGCAATCAAAGCTGTAATAGACTTATAGACTTCGGAGTCACCGAACTTTACATTTTATTAAGCAGAGGCTTTCCTTCGTTGGAACAAACCCTACGGTTCTTAGCTGTCAATAAAATTGGACGTATTCTTCCAGCACTTAAAGTTAAATTAGCAAACCCTAGAAACCGTAAAGTCTGGTAGTTAATGTTAATTATTTCTTTTATGCTAATTTTCACCCATAAAGCGGACAGAAATCCCACGCTTCAGACTACGACAAGCTGTCATAAACCGTCTGTAACGGCATGTGAAAAGGATGCGTTACAGTCGAAAAATTTAAACTAGGTACTTTTATTTGTTTGGCGGATGAGTCAAGCAAGTCGGGAGTGTTAGAGCCATAAAATTATTAGCATAAATGGGCCATTGTTCTACCGAGATCGTTACGCTGGCAGCCATTTGTATAAATATCTGTGGCGGAAAAAGTCGCGGGCGGATTAAGTTGCGCGTCGTACATTATGAGAACATCCGCATTATATTTCACTGAGCGGCATGAATTATGAGCCGTTGGACCGTACAGTGTAAAGTTACTTTGAATCAGGCGATGGAAAATTCCTTTTGGCCGCTTTGAATTTTTCACAGAATTTTCGCTCAATTTGTGAAAGCAACATCTGATGGCGCTTCCCGGTTATTAACTTTTTGTTCGCGCTGATTCGTAACCTGCTCAAATATTTTTTGAAAGCTTTTGTCGTTAGGTATTCGTATTGCACATACATATTTCATAAGGTATTGTTTATCGCGTCGGAATATATACAGTTGCTTTATTTTTTCTGAGAAATTGTTCTAGAAGAAGTTTGAAAGCTTTTATGAGTATTTTGAGTGTTTTAAATCTTCACCATAATAATATAATGAAATGTTAATGTTAATACATGAGAAATGTATTATGGACCAATTTGTTTAAGAACTAAACGTAATTATGTTACGTACGGTTAACATAGCTGACATAAGTATTATAAAACGCCGAATTTGTTCTCCTTTTACGCGTAAATCATAACATATATGATAGTTACGTGTACTTACGAATTTCACATCTTGTGGGTTCTCCGCTATTTGACTAGTCTATCGTCGTGTCTTAGCTTATTTTCTCGCGCAGCCGAGATGAGATTGTCTGAGATTTGTTTTGTAACCTAATTGTAGTGATTTAGGAAGAGAGGGCGCTAAAGTAGCCGGCACAAGCACAAAGGGGCTAAGCTCTGATATAATCTTAACAGAGACATTAAGTTTGAATATAACAGCCACTATTTCTCTCCAAGATAACAGAACCTACAGAATTGTTTAATTTAACTTATTACAATTGCGAGACTTTAAAGGAAAGCGTTAAGCGAGCTATAAATGAGCACTAGATAAGTAATACCTGAAGGAGGTTATTGAATATCTCGACTTTAATTACTGAAATTCTATCTACCTACGAGTCTAGACAAAACCCAGGAGTCTTGCAACAAACGGACTTACTTTACATTCTAATTTAATGACAAATAAACAATAAACAATTGATAACTACTAGTTTTCAAAAATAAACAGGGCCTTTTTTAATGACACTAAATTCCTTATTTTAGATAAGGAAAGACTCGATAGATAAGAAAATCATCGGTTGTCAATACTAGGTACCTATAGAATCTTTACAAAATTACGAAGCCCGTTTTTGATAAAAATTTAGCAAAAAAGAATTATTTTTTGTAAGAACCCGTAAGTACGGTGATATCTATAAGGCTAAAAACCTTTAAACATAACTTTACCATACCTTCCATACCTATTTCATTTGAACTAGAATGTTTTTTTGCAAATGTTCAGTTGAATATATTTAAAAGTATCGTGTTCGCCGGGAGAACAATATCGACAGTAAGTAGTGTGGAATCTCGGCTGCGGCGTATTCTGTGAACATTTATTGCCTGTTTGCGCGACAAAACCCGCAATTGCAACCAAGATTTTAGGGTTTCACAAGAATGGATTCTTCTTATCCGACCAATGTAAAGCTCCGTACAAGCAGAGAGAATAGATAATGTTATTGCTATGTAAACAATGCTGTAAAGTTTAGATAAATCTCACAATGCTGCGGGACAGAGTTTGGCACGAATGTTACTGCTTGAAGAAACAAAGGGAGGCGTGGATCCACTGATCTATCTCTGGGTGTGGGTGCTCGACGAAGTTTAATTGTCAGGAGGTGAATAAAAATAAAACCGGCGTGTTTTGAAATAAAGTTTGGTGGGCACTTCCGGGTCGGCCTGCGCCCTTTGAGTGCGGGCTGTGGGTGGGGAAAAAATAATTGAATGTGACATTTTGCATGGTTCCCGCAGCTCCCAGTGGGCTCGGAAGTTCCACGAGATAATTAGCGGAGCGCTAAACACGACGTTAATAGATCTGTAAGATTGATGGCGCGGCACAAAGAAAAACACAACCTCATGCATCAATCTGACACGTACCGCGTATCTACTCGCCGAGTTTTGTTCCGTATTTCTATTTAATTTGCCTGAATTTATCATTGAGATTTATGGCCATATTATCAATGTGGTCGCATTTAGGGAAAAATTGTAACGAGAAATTCGCACCTTGAGAAAGCCTCGGAAAGCTTTGCTTAGGGAAGATTTAATGGCAGGCAGAACGAAATATCCAAATTAATTTCAAGATATTTTCGCGGTGTTTATCAATATACTTGGTTATAATGGAATGAAATCGCTGAAATATAGGTTTTACTTGTTCGAATATTTATATAATATACATATTTCAACCGTAACGGCAATACCTATATTAGGGCAGGAACAACACAAACAACATTGAATATTTTTATTTATTGTGCATGTATTTAAACATTAGCCGTTGAAAAAAAGAATTAGTTGAGTCCAAATAACACAGGTCACTCGGCTTTTAGACAAGGAAGAACATGACTTTAGTAATAACTAGCTGACCCGGCAAACTTTGTTCCTTAGAGACAATAAATAAGCAGATTTTGGATTTTATTCAATTCAATTTAAAAAAAAATGGGTTGAAAAGTATCCTGTATATGCCCGTCTTCTAGTTCTAAGCTATCTCCCCACCAATTTTCAGTTAAATCCGTTCAGCTGTAATTGAGTTATAAATAAATAACACCACTTTCTTTTATA
Organism: Macaria notata; assembly: GCA_927399415.1. Classification (NCBI taxonomy): domain Eukaryota; kingdom Metazoa; phylum Arthropoda; class Insecta; order Lepidoptera; family Geometridae; genus Macaria; species Macaria notata. The sequence continues at coordinate 8,743,019 of OV656733.1, forward strand.
TGTATAATAGATTTGTTATAATACTTAATTAGCTGCGTACACTACGTAAATACAAGTCATATACGAACTCCATCGGTTGGCATAAACAAATTGAAGTTCATTCGTGCGACGCGTATTTCAGGACTTGTCTTATTCAAAGTGTAAATAGAAGCCTAATTAATGCGACAAGATAAACAAAACACGTGCCAGTGTTTATTGGGCTCCAGCGAGCCTATTTTAGAGCTACTATTTTTTAAGAGCTCTAATTTGACTAGAATATACATAGCTACTGTTTTAATGTTATGTATCTAATTAATATTGAATGATCATCGCTACAAAATGTGAATAACCTCATATGTGTTTCATACCTTTTTATTAAGCACGTTAGGGAAAACTAACTTCCCAATTTTTTTATATAAATCTACACGGCGCACCAACAAATCTGACAATCTTGAAAACCTGTGTGGATTTATTTTTCTTCTATAGCAAGTTTATGGGTCGTAACAGTTTGGCCGTTTGCTTGCGATTTGAACGGACTGTTGGCGTTCTTTATGATCTGTAGTAAGCACTCTTAGTAACGAGTGTTACTAAAATTACGCGGGTAGTTTGTAAAAAACTAGGCACTAAAGCTACATAAAACCTCTACATTTTTATGAAGGGTTTTTTATTTTATTCGTCCAAAAAACGACCGTTGCTAAAGACGCTCTCAGATTCTCTTAAGTGCTTACTTGTGCTCTTGTTATTTGTGTCTGGAAGAACTAATGTGTGCATTACAGTTAACACTCCAGTGTTATCGGAGTTTTATTCAAATTTAGGGTTTTTTTTGTATTAACTATTATATTATTTACCACGTAAATATATTTGTATTACGCTAATTATCTGGATATTTACTAGTTTAGGTAAGTTCGGTTTAAAAGTATCAGCTAGTATAGTGCTACTTCAGGATATCTGAAGTATTTGACTTCTTAACATTGTTCAGTTTTCCACGACAGACTTAAATAAGTTACCTTATAAAGCAGTCAACCTTTTCACCCACATTAGCCACTCGGTGATGCAAAATGTAAATTTCAACTTCTCTGAGATAGTTCTCGCTAAGTAAAATAAAGTTGGCCCACGAGGGGGAGTTTGGTGAAAACATCGAGATTCCATTATAAACGCAAGGACCGGTCTTTCGTCGCCATTTTGTTTATGTATACCCACCCGTTTAATTGGATTAAGATTAATAAGGTACGAAGTGGACACAGCTGGGCGTACGAAAGATATCGTCTTAGTGCTATGTACCTGCCTGATAAATCTCTCTATTCAGTGTGATAATCTATTCGGAAAGGTGGTACTAATCTACTACTCTACTCTACTTGTTGGGTGTAACTATTGTAACGAGAAGTTCCATCATTTATAATTTTATAAAAGTTACTTGCATTTCAATCCAAAAACACATTATTATCTACAAATAGAATCCACAATCGTGATAAATTCACGTAGAAGGTCGTTTATTTCTAAACATAATAATATACCCAAAGAACCTGTCCTAATTATTCGAGCCAAATCAAAAGACGCAGTGTCCCGTGAATTATTTCCTCCGTAGACATTGATGGCACTTCGCTACTCGCAAGGTAGTGATTGTCCTTGATCGAACATTTTTTCTTCGCCAATGGGTCTGGGGAAAGATTTGTCAAAATTTGTCTACGTAATAAATTACATCCCCGTCCAATTATTTAGTTGGCGGGTAACAGAGATGAGCCTCCAGAGAGCGTTTTAATTTATGTAGCGCATCCGTACTGGGATTGTTCTTTATGAATTTTTAACGAATGTGAATAGGCATAATTAAAATCAGGAGTTAAGTAATGAATTCGCGAGATTTTGACGTACGAGTGTGCGGTCGTGATTATGCGAAAAATGTGACACCTCACTGAGCCTTAAATCCATTGCTCATTGTGTTAATACTTTTAACAGAAATAAAGATTAGAGCTATATCTATTTAACAGCCTAAGAGAGGTCGTTTATTGTAACACATGGGCGACTATTGCTAGAATATTGGTTTAATTAGGCAGTGAACGAACTATTTCCCGACCACAATCTTTATTCGTTCAGGTTAATGTCCGCATAGGAACAAATCACGCTGGTTTTCAGTAATTATGGCGATCCATCGTTTTCCTCATAAGAGGAGCATCGGCCAGACATATTTCCACCTAATCGTGTAACTAGCTCGGAAACATTCCGCGTAATGGCCTTTTTTGTTTTCTCTTGGTACGGATCTCAGGTGGAGGTTTTTACCATTGTTACGTAAAGAAAAAATGCTGGTGTTTGCGGCGGATGGGTAATCGTAACAGTGAATCACCGGCTGCGAGCTCACCACAGCAAGGGCGCGCCGTGCCCATGCGGTACTTCATCGTGAAATTATGACTTTGGTACGTGCTCGATATTTCGGATGAGATAAGAATACCGTTTTATGTGTATTCGCGTCGCAGAAGACAAAATTACTGTGAATGATAAAGTTTATAGCGACCGAGTGAATGTCCAATCTTCCGGGCTCGCTTACTTTACTATCTACCTACTCTCCTTCGTTTACATTTTACATTTCCTTTAGGGTTGCTGTTTCGCACAGATTCCCGGGCTTGTTTACGTATTGATTGCTTTCTTATTTAACCATGTAGGTCGCAATAACGGAACAACGTAGGTAAAGGACTAGTTTAGGTATAAAAACAACAATACGCGTACACGAGTTCTGCGTAATATCAGAAATTCCTCACAAACCGGGCTAAGGAGCGGTAACAGCTCGCTATTTCCGAGGCAGACTTAAAACGGGCTTGTCTTTGTTTACTGTTTAGTTTGCTCTGTGAATAAGTTAGATAAGTGAGAGGGGCCTTTGAACCGACAAACAGCAGTAAACAAGAGGATTTAATGGTTATGGAGCAGTCGGTGGCGCTAAGTGAAAATGAAAGTGATTCCCGGGAGCCCTTTAGCTTCTCGGAATTATGACGAAAATTTTAGCTTTCATGCGTCTTCCAGCGCTGGCGACCTCTGTACGTTGCTTTTACGATATTGTTACGTTCATTACCCATACCCACATAACGGGAATGGAGTCCGGCGCTGGCGGCCACTGGCCAATGGGCCGTCACAACTTGCACTGATAGCGTCTCCTGCCTACTTACGAGCACTCCGGCTGAAATCTGAACCACCCACCTACCCTAGAACAAACGATGTTTAGTATCACACAGAACATTACCGCCTCAGTTGCGCGAAAATACGCCACGAATATGTTGAAATAAACGAGATATGTAAGTATAATAAAGCCCAATCCTCTTTGAGCTACCATGTCCTACTTATAATACTTTTGGTAGCGTCGAAGGGAAACGTTTCGAGAGGATATTAGGCAACCACTGACTAGGAAACGTTCCAACATAAAAGGAAACGCGGTTCCAGTTTCTGTTATTTTCTGACGATGTTACTAACTTAGTCGAAGATTTTGATATTTGTTTTTGTCACAAAGCATTATTTCGTTTGGGAAAATTGTTTTAGCTAAAAGGAATTGTAATATATTTCAGTATTATTAAAAATGAAGCTTAAAACCTAAACAATAAATTAGCATGCGATGGTAGTGACGTAAGAAACTAAAACTATTACCTAGCAGTGCCAAACATCAACAATACGAAACGTAATGACAAATAACTCGTTAGGATATTAAAAACGTTACAAATCGTAAACGTTACTACCTGAAATAAACCCATGATGGCCGTAGTTATAGTTTTTAGTTCAGCAGCACCACTAAATGATTCACCGCAGCAAAGTACATTCTGCAGACTATGGTAATGGTATGAGTGACCGGGCCGTCTCCAATATTAAGAGCCAAGAGGACGCCCCTTCCCGGCTTTAATTGCACGTTTATGTAAATTCGGCTTCCCTTTTACTATCCGTTTTTAATATTGCATTCTTGACGTTTCAATAGGGTGGACTGCCATTGAATTATTCAAATTTTAAGTCTCGTGAGATGAATTAAAGAGCTTTGTGGAAATACACTAGACGATATCAATTTGTTGATCAGGTTTATAACGAAAAGCTACCGAGGAAAGGATATAGCTAAATACATTGAAGTGAATAGTTGGGAATAAGGAAAGCCATTGTATGGTACATCAAATTTATCCCAAACGGATGGTGAACAGGAAATTGATTTCTCAAGGTTTTACACAAGGAGACGTGAAACAATTAAATGTTAAGTTTTATTATTTGGAATGTTACAGATGGATTAAACTATATCCCAATGCTTAGTACGTAGCTTCTAAGACTTATACATTACTAATAGACCTTTTAATAAACTGGTTCCTTACAATTTATATAGTAACTACCAAATTATCTGACAATTTTCCTATTTAAAATCACTTCATATTTTATAAATTGTTAGAAAGTAAAAATCCACCATATAAATAAAGATTCAAAAGTAAGGAATCTTGAACTTTGAGGTTCATAACCTCCAAACCGAACTGTTTTCACCAGTCAAATTAGATTTTATCCTTAAACTTATTTTGCAGTTATTAACTCGATTTACATTTCTTATTAAATCACGGCTTAACTCAGAAGACATGATTGGCACCAGTATTATTAACTTAAGACACTAAACTCTGTAAAGCTATCAAATCTTTGCGACATCATGTATTGTGATATATGATGTTTTCTGCGTTAATCCAGGATAAAAAATAGTTCGCATGTTAATCAGATATTATATTGATTGACACTTGATTTCACCGTCAACTGCTGAACCGATTTGGATTGAAAATGAAACAGATATACACATTCAAAGACACTCAACATTAAAATATTTTTGCCATTATTAGTATGTAATTAAGTATTAGTGTAACGAGGTGTGATGCAAATAAAGTATTTAGTTGATAAAGAGTATTCTACTCATATATGCATACATTTTTTTGAAAATAATTAAAAATTGTATCTTTACAAGCTCACTTTCCAATCCTTAGTAATGTGCTGCTTCGTTTATCTATTCTAAACCACGAGTTACAGTCAAGAGTAAATCACTTTGTAATTTTCGCTATACGTAAATGTGAATCATGTTCTGGTACACATCTGAGCAGACTATCCTCGTATATTTGAGTTACGCGTTTGAGTTGTTATATTTACGAGAGAGCTCTCACTAGTTCGTAAAAGTTCAGTACGGAACCACGCTACTAAGTCAAGCTGCTTTTATGATACACATGAAATTCGAAATGGCGAAATTTTGCTTTACGAGTATGTAGATTCGTGGCGCACTTTGATCGTTATTGTATCTACAATAGTCGGACCACGGCGGCTCAACAAATACCAAAAGCTTTTTCAAGCGTCAAATCGAAGTAATAGACTTCAAGACGTTATCGTTACTTATTTGTACGACACCGTCTAGTACAAACTGCTCGTTCTTTTTCATTATTCTATCTCGTTTTATCTGCGCTGAAATATGTATCTTTCTCTTAGCTAAAAGTGCTTTTTAAATACAATAAAGGGTGGCACTTTTTCACCACCCAGTTAGAGCCAGCCGCGGCGCTGAGTCTTATCCCTGCCATGCTTTTGAAATACACAGTATTTTTAAGCAAGTGCATATTTGAATTTAAGTCGTGTTACGGAGAGTGGTATAATCCCAGTTTATAAGAGTTAGTGTTATTGCGCTCCCGAGAGACGGCGACGCTTACACTTCGTAGAGGTTTTTAAAGGATTAAAACCAACCAGCCCGGTTTGACCTAATTGCAGCGGAAATAAAAACTTCATATTTTATTTAGGGAAATATTTGCATGAGAATTTCGTGGGAACGTAGTTGCGAGTGTAGCAGACTGGGACAGAACTACAGACTGAATGAAGCTGGGATGGGAGTGGAAACTGGCGCCACCCGCCTTATGGCGGCATAGTTTATGATGGCGTATGGAGTTTTCATGGTTTATTGGCGTTTTGAAGGCAGCTTTATTTACAGGCTCTTCGATCTTCGAGAGCATTATATGAGCCGACGAGATATAAGACTTCCGCCTATAAAGTATTGAGATAACGTCTTCAATAAACCATGCGCTCAAAGTTTGTGATACGTGCCTTGTAATATTAACGTGGCGCTGGGAGAGGTAACCGACCACTCCAACTTTGTTTAAATAAATAGTTCCCGCGGGTCGGGCTTGTTTTTATCCGCCGTCCGATCAAATCTTGCAAAAGTTTCCATTTGTTAAGGGCTGAAAAACGTTCAGGGGAAACGGAAGGGCATGATATAATTGGACCAAAACGTAGGACGTATTGAGTCACGTCGCGTTGCTAAATAAAATTCACGTATTTCTAAATAGGGCGCCCCGGGTGGATTTACTGCTCCCGCCCAACTCGTGGAATTAGAAGCAAATATCGCGACGAGGCGCTTTTTAAATGTTTTATTTACGCCCTAATTTAATGTGTTATGTCTGTGTTAATACTTCGGAATGTTCCCTTTTAATTTTGCGCAAAAAGTTAATTGGCGTGTAAACCCTCACCTTTCGTGTTCTTTTCGATTTACAAATCGAGTAATTTTGCTTTTTGCTGAAATGGAAGTTCAGACTCGATGTTATGACTGAGAAGTTTTTTTAGAATTGAAGTGTTTTGATGTGACGTAGTGACTATAGCATTGCTTGTAGTGACTAGTGTTTAGGGCACTGCGGTTTAATCTAGCGAGGCCGCTTGCAACCTTGCTATCTAAATTCAGCTGGCATTTTCGCTAAGCTGCGAACAAAAAAATGTTCATTAAAGTTGCAGAGCGTCGCTTGTTTGTAGTCGCCGAGCCCGCCGATATTGCTAACCCTCGCCAGCCCTACACTCTGTCAATATTGCATATTAACTTTTATGAAACTCAGTTAACCGTGTGAACCCATCAAAGACTTTACGCAAATTAAATTAGCGCAATATAAGCTTATTTTGCAAACCGAGAGGATTTTTAAAAAAGTTTGCAAATTTGGCTATCTTATATTGACATTTTTTTTCTCCATGGAAGTCATATTTATTTAGCTCGGCCGGCAGACATCCCATGATATTTTCTCGATACGTCTTCAGTTTAGTCTAGATTTTTAATATCATTTTTGTAATGATTCTAGAGTATTTCTCTTCTATTTATTCTTCTTTTCTATCTATTTGTTACCAAAACATGATTGCTTTTTTAGATATTTCTAGATATTTGATATCAAAATAAATATGATGCTTTGTGAACAAAAAATGAAACCCTCTAACAAATATTATTTCCCCAACCGATAATATTAATCATTATGTAAATATTGAACGTAAACTAAAAACCTGTGTTAAACGATATTTGGTGGGACGGTCTGAATTATATTTTAATAATTCCGTCATAAAAATATTAACTATCAAAAGGTCTCTCATAAAACGCTTTTACAAAATATTGCGACCGGATAAATAAACCGTTTATTGACAAAAATGTATTGAATTGGTCACGCCAAGCCGCTTTTACCAGTGATTAATATTTTCATTCGATTTGCGGACTGTTTCAAATCACTCGGCTCCCGGATAATCGCTATTCCGAGAGCTATTTGTGCGAATTATACCAAGCTGTTTTTAAAACGCGAAAAGGCTAAATTACTCTTTAACATATTGATGCGGATTACATTGTAGAGTTTTTTTGAATAATTTTAAAATAAGTTACATATGTAGTTGAGAAATGTGTGCCTCACTCGTCAACCCGTATTTAGGTACCTATTGTATTTTTTATAACTTTGCGGTATTTCGCATTTTAATAGCATAGATTTTTTAATATTTTATGCAAGCAATGCTCGTTGATATACTATGAATAATTAATTACATGCTATTTATAAAAAGTAAACACTTATACGTATATAATTCACTGTAGTAAATAATACTTCGTACCACATTTCCAACAAAAAATGTAGAGGAAATTAAACCAAAATTTCCCCACCACCATTGCTTAAATGAAGGCATACAAAGCCTAGCTAATTGTATGCGCCTCGCTATCAGAAGGCAAATTAAAATAGGGCAAACCTCGGAGAGAATTTGAGAGTGTGGATTCCACCGCAAGGGAAACGGAAACGAGCTCCGCAATCGGGGGGAAAAGTAGCTGGCCAGTAGCTTTGACCAACCAACCTTCGAACTCGAAGCTAGACCACGCTACCTCCTTGCTACGGAAATATTTTTGCTCACAACATTTTTATGCAAAGTATCTGTTGAATACAAAAAAAAACTATATTGGGAATACGGTAATTTTTTTCATTTTTATCTCTATCCAATCTTTTATCAAAGGAACTTAAAATTATATTAGGTGATTTTAAGATGAGGTATGCAGGTTGTTTTAAGATCTAATAAAAGAGCATATTTATCACCATTATATATAAAAGCCAATAAATTTGTCTGTGTTTTGATAAAAAAAAAATACTCTCTCACGCCGGAGCGGAGCGACAGATTTTTGTCAATTTTGATTGTAGCGTAGTAACGTCAGTGACATAGCCGCATTCTAGTATACCATGGAATTAATATATAGTACCTATCAAAATCCTTGCTAGTAACATAATAAACTAAGACTTGTCATAAGATTACAATCAACATTCAAGCTTGAGCCACAATTGTCGCCCCTTTAAATGAAATGCCCAGAACTGGCTTTTAGTTCAGGTGGTCCATGAATTCGGCAAGATTTCCCTTCAAAACAACAAAAGAGCAGCATTTGGCATGTACAAGTGCCATGACGAAATAAGTACGTGCCTATTCATGAAACACAGCCTTCAGTTAAGGCGCCATTACCGCGCGATATTAATATCTATTGATTGTGAAATGTTGGTTTCAAACTCTTCCGTGGAACTTGTTTCATATCTACGTGCCTACGAGTATTCACACAGGGTTCGTATTCCTCATGTGTATGTCACTTACAAACTATAACAATGTTACAGTGACTTCTGCCTCTAACTTGGGAGCGATGAAGTGTTCGAGATTTCGCCCGCGATCGCTAAGTTACGCTTCGTTATAATATGTCTATTTACTACTGTTATTCCTCAAATCAGATACCTATCTAAGCAAATATAGATATTCTTATTTGTGTGAATAAATAACTTACTCAAGCCAATTCAATTGTTGCTATGTTTAATTATACTGAAACAGGTGGCTTGAAAGCCTAAAGCAATAGATGGTAGGTGTTTCATAAATTTACGGTTCAGTAATTTTCTTGTGATTTTTAGTTCCTTTCCTTTAATATCGTTTGTCCTTAGCGATTTCTATAAAGTCGTACAGAAATTACAGTAAATCAACAGATTAAGATTTAGTACAATTTAATCATTTTTGATGTCTAATATACGTCAGTGCTAGAAGAATTATAATTAAATTGACTTATGCCCTTCGGGAACTGTATGTATATAGGTATCTTTTAGGTAAGCGTGTTACACCCTAGGCTGCAGCAATGCTTAACATCAGGCAGGCTGAAGTTAAACGAAAACCTATCCCACGTAAAAAAATAATAAAGAATAGTGATTAAGACGTAGTTAAAACAGGTTAACTATGTAATGTTGCGGTGATAAGCCAAACCAAAAATAGGTCAACAGATAGGTTTTCCATTAACATCGTGATGCCGGCATTGGAATGAAGATGTTGACGGCTGACGTCGGAGGCGATGGCTCGTCATGCGAATTCCAATCTACCGTCGAACGAATCCGGGCCAGCTGAGGCATTGCCAGGCTTAAACGCATACATCCGTACTTTTTAAACGTCTTCTGTAAAAATAGGTAACAATTCGATCTGTTTGTGGGTGATTTAGCCTGAAAATTGGTCTAGTTTGAGAAATTATTTTATTTGGCTATATTAATAAACAACAAGTTTAATTATGCAATGCTTCGTCCTCCTCCGCGTCTAAATGTCTTTCTATATGCAATTTTGAGACTTGATTGATTATTTATGAGTTATAAACAGCTGTAAAATACGAAACGTAGAAAAAAAAACTTATTATATAAATTTTCTACGTGTACCTACATTACAGCTCAATATTTTTCTTCTCATTTCTATAATAACCTAGACTGGGTATAACTAGGTAAAACTCCGTATAAATACGTCAATAAAGCTGCAGTCGATATGGCAACACACGGGAAGGACGCTAGCGTCTTGGTCCCGCTCGGTTCATTATGCAAGCGCCCACGCCGCGCCGCGCCGCGCCAATCACATAGCATCGCAGCAATATTGTCGTCTCCTTGCCAACGGTGTTGTAATCTATACACACCTCCTATAATAGACTTGTTAAGTAATTTTACGATACAATGTTCCATTTAAAATATATATAGGTAACTATTTTCAATAAAACTGTTTTATTTATTATTAAGTAAGACGGATATGCACGACCAAATTGATAACATTGATGATACTTGGTTCGCGCCTGCATGTAAACCTAAACGAATATCGTCGATATTCGATAAAGTTTACATAACGAAATAACGATACTCTGTTCAACTGGTTCAACAAACAGGTTTACAACGATACTATTTGTATGTTCCGTTTGGACAGCGTTCGAATAATTTTAATAAATATAACGTAACATAACTGCTCTTATAGAACATGGTCACTTCCATGACTATTGATTTATATCTATCTAGTTCAAGATTGTTGTACACCAACTCGATTCCAACTGCGAGTATGTTCGCGTTCGAATATGCCGGCCATCCATATTTCCATTCATACAACTAACCAAATGTTTATGTTTGTGTTCACTGTGTTCGTGTTCGTACTACGGTTTCTGCGTGCGGCTTATTAGAAATAGGTATGAATATTAAGATATTTCCATTTGTTTCTATGTACAAGTAAATTTTATATGTATATCAAAAATTTCGAAATACCAAAAAAAATATACAAATATAACCTCAATTCTAATAACTTATTTTAAATAGGCAAGTAAATAACAATAAACAGTGAGTCAAAGGTTCATAACTAATTACGCGAGCCCTACACTAGGTTCTACTTGTTTGGTGAGTGAATGTTATATGACAATTAGGTAGGTAATCGGGAATCATTTTATAATAGATGGTTATTTAGTTAGACATCTTCAGATTCGAATGTCTATGGTCAGTAGGGATTCCAGCATGTTTGTCGATTACTTGCCGCGCTATCTCGCTTCATTATTAAGCGTAGAATAAGCACTCGCTGTGTTTAGCTTAATTTTAGATGTGCTAACGCTGCATACAATTAATGCAGCAGTAGAATATGATGGTTTACTGAGAGTTAGAAATTCCAAGCTAATATGGTGAGACAACTGAAGTTTCTGTTTGTGTGCGGTAAGTAACTTAGCAAGTCAATGGAAGTATACCTTCTTAAATGAAACACGTGTTTACAAATATTTATTGTCAGTTCCAGAGTCATGCAAATCATGATAACTCAATAAAAACGTATAGTTATTTACTATGAACTCCACAAATTTTCATCAAGTAAGCAAAATTTGTTAAGAGACCTGAAGATGTCATAAGTAATTCTGTTAAAACTAAAATGTCATGTTAGTGAGCCTTACATCACTAATGTTTCTACTTCCCGCTTCTATACTATAAAAGTAAACTAGTTCGTCTGAGATAGGTCAACTCTTGTGTCACACTCACAGAATACATAATCTTGTGTCGAGATTATAATACAAATACAGATGTTTACTGATAAATTATGGAAATTTACATGTCAAATTAAATAATCGTAGTATTCATACTCACAGTTGTAATGAAGGCAACACTATATCTATCGATAGCGATACTCGCCGCCGTCAGACCAGCACATCCCTACCAATATTACCTGCGCCTGACATAAAGAATAATCCGGGTTGGTCGTCATTGTGCCGCTCGGCCCACGGGCTGCCTGATGGCTTGTAACTTGTACTGGAGACTATTTTCAACCTCCTATATACACATAAACATAAACATATCTTTATTTTGCAGAATATATAGCGTTTTTACTTAATTGTAACCCTGCATTCTGCACTAGGCGTACCTGTGTCGCGGAGGGTAGTTGCTTAGTGACCGGACTGTTACTGTCTACCTATATTTACATCAATTAGTTTTTTTAGAGTACCTACTTTTTTTTAACATTCTTGATATCCTATTGTTATTTAGGCTGGCAACTATTTTGTGAACTGAACTTCACTGAAAGTGTTGTGTTACGGACTTAATTTACCTACTCTTAAAGAGATTATTACTCTTATGTATCCTATGGCCTAAACGACCTGACAGAACCTAGTAGGTAATATTTAAAAAATAGGTTAGACACTAGATAAAGTAGGAAAAAAAATAAACTATTCTTACATCTATGACACACTAGATAGCTAATTTGAACAATATGTCTTAGAATTGATTACATACTATTTGGGAAAACGGTTTGTGCCTTTAAAACATAGTATGAAAATGAAAACATTATATTATTTTAGTAAGTATTTACTTTGTTCTTACAATACAATATAACTTTATTATGCACACCAAAAATAGATTACAGTATGAAATGAACTTAAACTATAAAAGAATGCACAAGTGGGCGGCCTTATCACCTTGAGTGATCTCTTCCAGGCAACCTTAGCAAGAAAACGGTGACAGAAATCAGTTTGGTCGGTGGCGTACAAATAAATAAATAATACATAAAAATAAAACCTATAAGTAACTAAACAGTGAAAATAAAAGAAAATCAAACTAATGTACATGTTACAAGTAATAATATTAATAAACTATGAACACACACATTTAACACCAATACACTCTTCTTCGAAAAAAATTCTTCTTTGTCTCTTGTAGTTGTATATTTGTTATTTTGTAAATACCTTAGTTTTGTATGTGCACTAGGAGTGCGTGACGTCACCGCCAGCCGCAACAGAATATCAGCGCTGGTGGCCCTGTGCCCTCAGCATTAGTATGTTTTTTAGACTGTGGCATTGGGCTGAGTTGCGGCTGTATCACATTCTTAACTTGTATAGTGTATCTTAAATAAATATAAGTATTTCTATTTAAAACGGCGAAATTAAAATTTCATGTGACTTTGGCTGGTGTAATCTATTTTTACGACCAGATATTTTTAGGCTGGTCATTGTTTTCTGAGGCCGTCAATCTAGATAAACAAGCAACTTGGATGCGTAAACTAATTAGACCTTTTGAGACGGAATAGTCGAGGGTGTCCTAAGACGGTCTTTTGTGATACTACACTTTGATTCAGAAGTTCTAGGAATGTTTCTATAAACAAAAGACAATGTATATCAAGTAGTAAAGTTAGGTGAATTTATAATTTAATAACATACAGGGTTGTTGTACTTCCTGATAAGTAATTAGAAGCCATGAAAGACATTGTTAAGTATAAATCAATTAAATTAATGTAATTCAAATATGTAATTTTTAATATGCGGGGGAATAGTAGCTTTCTCATGATTATTGCGTAAGTTACAGAGTGGTGGTCTAGAAGTTACAGGCGAGGAGTGGGTCGTCCGGTCGCGAGATGGGTTGCCGACATCGTCAAAGTCGAGGGTCCAACCTGGATGAGGTCGGATCGACGCAGACGGCACATACAAAGGTAGGCCTATACCTAGCAGTGGGATCCCAAGGGCTGTGGATGATGATGATGATTATTGCGTAAGTTGATTATCATTTACTTTTATGTCATTCATATTATGTACATTTATCAGGGATATGTAACTTGTATATTATTCCAAAATAAGAATAAAATATTGTCGAATTGACGGCTTACAATATTACCTACGTAGTGATGATTTTAAAGACTTTTATCCATAATATGGGATTTATTCACGATAGTTTTAGATGACATAGTTATTTAGCCATTGACCTACCCGTCTCTGGAAGGAGCAACTTTATCTTGGCAATATAAGAGTCGTTTCATAAGGATGCACTCAGCGGATAAGCAACTAAAAGACTTGAAAATACTCTACAAGCCACAAAGCTGTTTTATTGCCCTATCCACCTCTACTATGCATATAAAAGCGTCGTGAGCAACGAATTATTACTTCTATGGAATTGCAATTCCTTAAAAATATCGCGTTGAAAATGCTTCCATATTTCATCTCTGTCCCACATTCCACTAGCACTAGCACTAAAGCAATGTTCGTGATTAGTTAAGATGACAGAAATAACCGAGTCCTTGCTCGCAGTTAGTATCTAACCGTCTTATTCCAAAATGTGGTTTAACTATTGTTCTTGAACTTTCAAAATATAACGTTTGTTCTTGTTGTTTGAACATCAAATACAAACTATCAACTGCAAATTAAAAATTTGAAGCTATCTTTGGTAACATTTTGACAGGTTGATTTTTAGGTTAGAAGCAAACCAATTTTTTTTTGTAGTTGGAAATAGTATTTTTAGTTTTTCTTTCCTTGATTTATACAACAAAATCGGGCTATTTATTTATGAAGTTTTTAACACTTTTTTAAACAGCATTTTAGAAGAAGACTTTACCGTCTTAAGTCCGGTTAAGCCCCGCCCGCCATCTCAACTGCGGTGACGACCGACGGTTGGCGATCTCGTAGGATTGTATTTTTGGTTCAGTTACGTCTCTATAGCCACAATTACCCGAAGGCCGTGAGTGACACAGGCACAGACGGGCCAGCGTGTCTGATAAGACATTTCCGTTATTCTGAGATCAGTGTACAATAGATAGTTGTTTATGGCCCATGTTTCCTGTGTGCCTGTGGTTAGCCCGCCTACTTTTTTAATCAATGATGATGAAAATTTTATACATATTTAGTAGGTACTTGTGGGTGCTCGCGGCTTCGCTCGCATTAAGAAGTAAAACTTGCTTATACAGGGTGTTCTGTAGAGGGTCCGACGAACTTAGTGAGCGTGTTCAGGTACGTATTTAGATAATACAAGTTGGCCAAAAAAAATCCCTGACCTCCTATTTTTTTTTAAAGATTGCGATGCTAGATAGCGATGCTGTCTATTGTTCAGGCGTGGTTCCCTAAAGTGTAGGGTACCAGTTTCCCGCAGTCTCCGAAAAGTGTTTGTAAATGTGGTGTGATGAGGCACACGTCTGTCGGGGTACGACTCTCTGTACATTCTTTGTGCAGCACGTGAGTTCCCATCAGCTCGGCCGTAGACAAAAACCATGTCAGCGTATTCTTCGTTATTAAACTCCGTCATGTCTTCACAGAAAGAATCCACACAGCAACAACAGCAACAGTCAACGTTAACAACAGTAAAAGTAAACAACGGATGACACTCAACAACGGTAACAGTTCAACAAATCAACGAAAAAACAAAACAGAAAAACAAATAAGTATTACGAATCGTACTCGCGTCAAACAGTGATAACAGTCAAAGCTCGACTAAATTAAATACTTACACATTTTATTGTTTAGACAACCGCCAATAACCGGAATTGGCCTTACCACGCTGCCTCTGCATTCTTTGATAGACAGAGAAAGAAGAACTTATAACAATAGTTTTATACTTGCTCGTCGTATTTGGTCCCTATTTGTTTGTTGTTATGATGTTACCTTGAATCTTAATTTTACTCAACAAGCCGATAAGTATCATAGCATTTTTTTATGTCGTTGTAATAAGTGATAAATGGAGAACTTTTTTAATGCATACTACCTCCAGAATCGCTAGTGGTTTTTTTTTTAAATCACTGTGAAAGTTGAACTTAGATGTCAAGCTTAAATTTATTTTTTCACTTTATGAGTTCTACATCAGTTAGGTAGTTCTAATTGTATGTAATTTTGCTTTTCGTGGCTTAAGCATGCATTTGAGATTATAATCACATGAAAACATCCGGTCTAAAACGGATTTTAGAAATGTTATTTAAGTGAATAGGTACAATTTCGGTGAAAAACGTAAAATTTACAAAAAAAATCTTTAAAAAAAAATAGGAGGTCAGGGATTTTTTTTGGCCAACTTGTATTCTCTAAATACGTACCTGAACACGCTCACTAAGTTTGTCGAACCCTCTACAGAACATCCTGTATATTTTACCCTTTGAAAAGTGGCATGTCCAAAAATCCTTTCTTAGCGGATGCCTACGTCATAACATCTACCTTCATTCCAAATTTCACCCCAATCCGTCCAGTATTTTAGGCTGTGCGTTGATAGATATAACTATATCAGTCAGTCAGTCACCTATGAGTTTTATATATCTAGATTTACTACTTAACCTATAATCAAAAAACACTACAGCAGTTATACATAATAGCAGTCTAAATATGACTTTGCATTATTTATTTATGTATTATGTACTTATTCTGTGTTTATGTATGATAAAGTTTTACTTCCGTTCATACTAAACAATACTTTGTGATTTCAATGTAGCTCAGATAGTTAAATTACCAATTATTGATTACCTAAGAATGTATTTCCATGATTTTCCTTAAAAACCTCTGTTTAAAATATTCTCTAAGCCAAAGTCTATATAGATAGCTACCGGTTGGCAACGCGATTATTCCAAAACAATCGATATACAAAATTGGTCCCATTGCGATTTTTCAGCGATAATCGCGACAATTTATTTTACGGCCGTGATCGGTTTATTTGGCTTCCCACGTTCCATCGGAGACTGTAGGTACTTGTTGTGATGTTTTTAATCGAGAAAAACAATATTGGTTTGGTAACATTTCAAGGTCCGCTTGCAAAGATTCTTAAACAAACTCAGCACTGTTTTACTAGGCAATATTGTTATTAATACGAGTACCTACGTTTAAAATATTATTGTGCTTGTGGTAAGGAAGTAAAAATATTAGTACTTTTTAACCGACTTCCAAAAAAAAGAGGTTTTTAGTCTTCTGAAAGATTTTTTGTGTGTTGAAGAAAGAAAGATGTTACGCGATTACTCCGTTGTTTATCAACCGATTTCAAAATGTTTTTTTATTCGATGAGGATAGTTTCCGAGATGGTCCCATAAAAATTGATTTTCATTCAGTTCAGTACTTTTTGAGAAAAAACCAATAAACCAACAAATTGATAAAGTTTATGCAAACCAATTTTACCCATATTTCCAAAATTACTAGTCGGATTTTGATACAGTTTTCTGTAATGTGTTGAGGTTTAATGGGTGCATCTTTTAAGCTATGTATTACGATGACAACTCACCAGGGGGCGCTGCTGTATACACGTATCTTCTGAATTATCAGCCCGATTTTAATGCGATTTTCTCTGATAGGCTTAGATTTGCTTAGCAAATGAATTTATGTTGAAGTTTTTTTTTGATAGGCTTAGGTTTGTTCAGAAACGTGACAGTAGAGTTGAAGTCGGTTTTTGATTTTGTTTAAAATAATTATTAGTGGGCCTATATATGTTTGTTTGACTATGCCCAAATTTCTCATGTCCATATTACTATGCCAACTAGTCTTTAGCGACAGCCAAAATTTGGCCTAGTTAGCACAAAACAACAATTCCTAACCTAAAGCGGAACTCGACCGCGCTTCCAAACTACTTGATAGTTAAACAAAAAGGTATGCAATCTACGTCCCCAGGCCCCCTCCGCAAAAGGCCGTACTTTCCGGCGTCGAATTAAAATAATATCTTACACTTAGCAGTAATGATGGGTTCATTGTAAGTTTTATTGGCCACATCCTCCGTCCTAAAAGCGGCTCGCTTCCAATGTGTGTTGTTTATACAATAGGCTCATTTGCATAATTTAGCCCGCGCCGACTCCGCGCCCGATGACACTTATTCCAAGTGGGATTGTCACATTTTGGTGCACTCGCTGTAGGGCTGGCACCACGTCACTAGTGTATTATAGTTTGCCTTATCCCCATTAAATATGACTACAGGATATATAGCACAATTAAATAATAAATAAATAAATAAATATTCCGGGACATTGCACACAGCGCCATCTAGCCCCACACTAAGCAAACGCTTGTATCGTGGGTACTAGATAACGGATATAATACTTATATACTTTTCTTTTGTAAATACATACTTATTATACATGTATGCACACTTGCATGTTTTGTTTTGTGATTTATATTGTCTTGTATTTTGAAGCATTTATTAATTATTCACGAATATGAATAAAATTGTTCCTCGTACTATGCCTTTCAGTAGTAGGGCCATGTTTTATTTAAGTTTTACTGAACTATACGTACATTTAAGTGGCGTGCCTGAACAAAATATTGTTTAATAAGACTTCCAAAGGTTAGATGATCGTTGTAAATAAAACAAAAGAATTCGAATTAGACGTGATTATGTATTCAACTAGCGTACCAAATTGAAGTTGTACGTCAGATTTTTGGAAATTAATAACAGCGTGTGTCTAGACCGTACGTGCGTAGATAATATTGTTTGAGAAGCAGCAGCACAACAGCAACCCGCCTCATGTACGTCAACCCTCCGAAACATACAACATTGTTAGCGGAGCCGTGACGTGACTCGTAACTCTAGTTTGTGCAGACATTAAGCCCCCAAACGGTACCAAGAATCATAATTTCGCAATAAAAGAAAGTCCGTGCGCTCGTTATGCTACGTTTAAAAGTGACACGACAGTAAAGAGGGCGCTGACTGGAGCCGGAGGGTGGCGACTGGCAACCCTAACCGCAGAGACATTCCGACACAATTTCCCTTTTAAGTCGGACTCGTCCAGTACTTATCGATGGCATGATCTCAGGCCCCGGACCCGAGGAGTTTATTTACACGAAAATATTTTTATTGGGACGGCAGCGCCACACGCAGGTTAATTTACGAGGATACTCCTTTTTTATCGCCGTGATTGCCGACGGAATTGAATAGTGGCATTTGTAAGAGCTTAACAGTAAGTCATCGCTCGGAACAGGATGTCGTTATTATCGACTACGACGCTGAGGCCGCTGTTTTATTATCTTGCTGCAATGCCTTGTGTGACTGTAGGTTTAGTCGAGAGTAAGTACATCATATATTGTAAATATAGGGAACAGGATATTTACTCTGTAGGTAAGGCTTTTAAGCGTGGCCCATAAGAATTTTTGAAGACACACGCAATTAGTTATTTTTATAAAATGATATTAATACTCACATTATTTCTTATGAAAGCAGCTTATTTCGTTCATTGTACAATTTCAAGCCCGCCCACGCAAAGTTTTTATATTATCGTCAATTATTTCACAAAAAGTTACCAAAATAAGAATTTACCAAGCAGGTTTCCTTCTCTATTTATGTTGCGTGGGAGGTAGTATTTAGCGTCTACATTAGAATGAGTAGAGATGGACCCGGTTATGTCTGAATGTGGGTATATAAACTATAATATACCATATAACTATATGGTGGTATTGTAACAGTGGTATTGTATGGTAGAACTCTCGGCCCAGCGTCTCTAGGAGAGAATATGTAGTGAGCTTTGTTGACACACTGAAGCATAGTGATCGAGCTTTGGGCAAACATCAATACTTTGTGGAGCCCTGAGATATTCGGGGCTCGGACATATTGATGTTTCGCTAGTTATTGTGAATATGTCCATACATACCTGCACATAAACATTTATAATGTCATATAATTTTTTTTACATAGGTATATATGTACGAGTATGTAATACAATAAACCGTTACTGAGCCTAAAACTGGCAAGAGAAAATATTAATATATCGGTTGCATAAAACCCCACCCAATCAAGGCGTGTGCGTGCCTCAAGAAAACCGCTGTCTTTTTCAACCGTCTTACTAACTGTGTTCGTTTTACGAAAGAAGTCTCTCAATTAAGGCGGCATTACCTAATTATGTATAAACACTTACTAAGATACGTCTTTCTTTAATATGCGACGCGTATTGAAGCATTTCGAGCTTCTTCATCAGGTCGAGTTACACACAGGACGACCGCCCAGATATTACCTCGTGATAATAAGTAACGTTTATTAACTGTAAATGTTAGTTATAATTATTTCCGAGAGACCAATGCCCGACACATAACACGCTAGTTTTTAAAACTAGGATAGCTAGTTAGAGCTAAGTAATACGCTTCCAAGCTAGGCTAGTTCTGTCTTTTAGATTTAGCCAGTTTTCTCTACACGAAGCCAGAAACACTACCTTGCTAGCACTGAGTTGCTATCGTCATCATAGGGTGCGTTATACTATACTTGTTTGAAAAACTAGCCACGCATTTCTCGAGCATTATTTCGCGAAACGAGCTCTATAGCTCTCTTATAGTTGTGTCTTTGCGGATGTATGTTATCTATACACACACACCCACACACACACACACACACACACACACACACGCACACAAACACACACACACACACACAGACAAAGTCAAAGTCAAAGATATTTATTGCGAAATATAGGTACAATTGATGGTAGTGAGCAAAGCCAAGCATAGTCCAATCCAAGACATGTATTAACCTGTCGATTCGACGTTCCTTTGTTGCGACGATGTCGGTATGCAAACTAGCTTAGTGCCCATATCGCTGACTCATAGGAAATCTTATTTTGTCAAAGAACTGAACTCTCGAGGCAAATGGTGAGATACCTATAGAAAGTAGGTATTCAGTTCAATTTTGACGTAGTTCCCAGTAGATACAATAATTACGGTTTTGTTTTTGGGGACTAAAAACGTAAAAGCTTTGAATGTTTGGTACCTAAGTACCTTTCAAATTCTATTTCCATTCATTAGACCTCCTAATGATCTTAACTCATCATGTAATCTTAATTTCACTACAGAATAATAATATTATATCTATGACTAAACAAACGTATAAAAAGTTTCTTCCATCAGCGATAAAATGTATCATCACATCTCCATATCCGTTTCCGATCTACGATAAATAAATTACCTGTATACAGTATAATATATTCGTATAGTGTGTATTACATACTAATGCATGCTTGCGGTTTCACTCGAGTTGTGTAGATGTAAACATAAATAGCCCATGTAACTCTTGGGATCATATAAGTACTACCAGCAGGCATGTCAAAGGCCAATAGGGTGATTTAAAAACCCTCATATGATTTAAAGTATTTTTTATTCCCGCCATACTAAAAACTACGCCGATCCGTTACGGCGTCAAAGAAGAACAAACAAGCCCATTTTTTATTCATAACATATAAAACATAAAGTAACTAACTAATACGTAGTAGGTACCTATATATTAACAAGTCTGTAAACATAATATTAAAATATATAATATACCTAAAATAAAATTTGAAGCAAAATAAAGCACATTTACCTTATAATATGCTTATAATGGTAAAATTACTTACAAAACTATGAAAGCGTCTTTCGTACAGGATAGCAAGTTTATAGTAATTCGAGGATGTGACTTCAAGGAAGTAGGAAATTAAGCAAGTTAATTAAATTTAGTAAATTAGGCAGGTATACTTACTTTCTTCCGTTACATAATATAATTACGTGGCACTATACATTTGGCATACAAATATCGTCTACAAATGGATTAACAGCTGTTAAATCCGGTATAAATTAAAATGAAAGCTATGCAGGTTTCTATTCTCTGTTTTTGTCTCGTATTCACGTTTATGTAAGGTAACTTCAACTTATTTTCATATTAAAAAAACACTTGATGTCCGAAATATACATTTATATGTATCAATTTTATCAGTTTTATCGTAGAGCTTTTAATAAATAAAAAGCTTTTCTATTACCCGCATCGGGTTTCCTTATCTAGAACGGTTCATATTTACGTTGTACTAAATAGGCTTCGTATCAAGGTTGTCTGTGAACATGTTGAGACTCGTTTGTGTCGTGTTGAGTTAATAACACGTATCAAATAGTTAGGTACAAAGAAAGAATACTTGACATACATATAATTTATTTATCAGTAAGCGCATCGATTACGAGTCCTATATTCACCAACGTGATTCATAAAATAAGTTTGATTACCAAATGTAAAATATGTATTGAGTTTTTATTTACAATAAATAATAATAATTTATCTTTGGCCTTTTGGAGTCGAGACTTTGGGGCCGTGGGGTCCGGGAGCCCATACTATTTTCCAAAACCTCTCGGAGCGCTTGGTTGACGCGACGCATGACCAAAATGCTGGCCTTTTTCTGGCTCAACGTATCAGCATTGCCATCCAGCGTGGTAATGCGGCCAGCATGCTGGGTACGCTGCCCTCTGGTAGTGGGCTGGAGCACTTAGATTATCTTTAGGCTTTTAAAGATTTTCTAAGTGCCCCCTTTTTGTAGTAGTTAGAAGTAGTATGTTTAGTTTTTCTTCACCTGTTTTTATATTTTATTATTGTATTGAGTTCGGGTGGTTTGAAAACTCTCTGCCCTACGGATGACCACTCTCATACGAAGAAGAAGAATTGTTCTGATTTGATTTAGGTACTTCCGAGACTCCAATGATATTCACTTTTTTATTTGTATTTTTCAGAATTCGCTGTAAAACATAGCTTCGTCATCACGACGCGCATAAAATCTCATACCGAAAGTACAGAATTTTGCGAGGTAGGTATAATGTAGCTAGTTAGAGACGCCGCCATAAAAAGTTTTCATGACCTAGTTATATAGTCCGTATAAATAACATGTTAGTTCTGTTAAACGTGCTCTAATGAAGCAGTTAGTAACTCTGCGGTCCGGTTAAATATCCTGAGGATTACGATTTCATTTAGGTTCATAAATAAACGCTGCACGCCAATTTGCCAAAGAGCAAACCTCTCTGCTACTGACTAGATAACTTGCTGACTTGCTGCGAAAACAAATTATGAATTCAATTTGATTGACCTCTACGGGTGAAGTCACAGACGTAGGAGTGCAGCGTTAGTGGAGTTGATTCATTTATGTTTCGCCTATAAGAAAAATTCAGTGTCGAAATATGCAGATCTATTCTGTATTATTTTACCACGTAAGCTAATTGCATGTGGCTTGTATTCGTAAAAAAATAAATCATAAATCATTGTTCCTGAATCCCAGCTTTCATTCTCTCCACAGAGTTCACAACCAGCCAGGTTAAAATAAGTTATTGTACAAAGTTCATGCATATGTGTCGGATGGCGTGTAGTTGTTTTTGCCGCTCTATTTGTTACTGGCGACAAAAATCGCACTAAAGAATAAAAATATAAAGTAAAGCGGAACAAAAGAATGCGCATTATTCGCGCGGGTAGGCTGCGGGGTGCGGGGCGCGGGGGCGCGGGGCGGGGTAACATTGTTTGTTCACGGGGAGTGTGGAAGTGTGGCGATTGCGGGCTAGTCGGAAGTTCACTTACGTAGAATTTGCGAACTATCCAGCGCTGACCGCCGCTCAACTATTTGTTAAATATGCACATTGTCTTCACAGGCATGCGCTTAATGGGACGCTAAGAGCACTAATGCACGTGGTCATGTGCCACTTACGCCCGCTTTACATGAAGAGCTTTTTCGTAAGTAGTTTCCTAGTACGAAAGCTCTTGTAGGGTGCTACGCTCACGTCAAGTGATACTTTATTAGCATTACTCGATGAGTATACTTCCTGTGCTTATACGTGTGAATACTATAACCGTGAATCTGTTTCATTATTGCAATTACTTCCCTTCGTTACATTAAATACAGTCGAATCTGTGAAGACAAAGCAGGTTCAGAAATTCATCAGAAAATATTGAACCTGTTTCAGCAGCAGTTTCATATTATTTATTCTGTGACAGCAGTGACACAATTCGAGCGGGGAATCTCAACATCCCGAATCATTTACTTTGTAATACGTTCTACGGAAGGAACAATGGAAATTACCTGCGAGAGCAAGCAATACGTCATTACATTATCCGAGGTCCCGAACGATTCCTTTGCAAAATCTGAATTCCTTTTACGAAATTCAACAAAAAGCAGGAAGCGAGTGTGGGGATTATAAATACGTGACGTGATGTGAAGGATGGTGGTTTTGTGCCCCCAGTCGGCGCTGCTTTGTTCGCAACGAGAATAGCAAACAATCGTGACGTATCCCGTGCTTACTAAGGTATAGGAATGCCTTCAGAGAGCTACCGAGGCGGCGGTGGCGACGACACGCCCGCGTCACTCCGCGCCGAGCTGCCGGCTGGAGGATCCCTTCTCATTCAATTGCACTCAATTATTTACGGAATACTACTACATACTACTGTAAATAATGATTTTAGTTATCATATTTTATACACACGAACTTAAATACTCTAAAGTATGTACATGATTTATCATTACATTATAATATCAAGATAAACCATTTATTGGTAATACATTGTACATATTACAAGTTAAATTATATGTATATTAGTTATTATATTGTATACAAAGTATGATAATTATTGCAATGAATGTTCAAATATGTTTTTTTTGGGTCAAGAAAAACTCATCAATTGTATAATATGTTTTTTGAACGAGCCAGTGTTTCAGCTTCATTTTAAAAACATTATCACTTACGGCATTTCTAATATTTGGCCTTAATTGAATAGTTTCAGAGACGATCACCCATAAAGGCTTAAGCGTAGTCAACAGCGCGCTCAAGTCCCCAATTCAATCTAGTAAATGCAAACTACTCACGTGACCGCTATGTGTTTTGGTACTGATGCGACAAATTAAAAATGCCTCTGATGTACTGAGGGCAGGAAAACACGCACGGACCAAAAAGGTCTATTACTGTAGAGTAGAACCTTACATGCCCAGCCTACATACTCAGAGTAATGAAAAGGTTTCTCGAGTGAAACCGTTCCATCGATAGACTTGTAGTGAGTGTGCCTATTCTACAATGGATTAACATGCTCGTCACATCTGTAACTCTTTTAAGCTTTTCGTAAAGTTCAAAGTTAGTGTAGTACCTAGTAGGTATGCGTTATTGTCATTTTTTTAAACATATAGGTATATTTCTAATAAAGCTGCTAGGAGTATACCCCTTCTCAAAATAATGTAAAATAGTAGTTCTTTTCTAATTACAATAAACGTGTGTACAGCAATCTTTTGTAAACACTAAACCAGATGTAAAATATTGAAACTATGCAATTGAAGTATTGTATAGAAAATGTCTGTCTCATCTCACACCAACAACTGGACTGAAATAACAAAACATTGTCATTTGTTGGAAAGTTTTGTTTCAAATAGATACCACTACGTCGCATTTCTTTTAAACAGCGCACAAGATTTTCTCACTGGGAAGTAAGTATACTTTCGCAGCGTTGGTGGCTAATTTTATACCTTCTTTCCGCCGAGTAAAAGTAGAGAACAGGTAAAAGCACGTAAAAGCTGTGATTTTCAAAACACGTCACAGTCCGTTAGTGTACACTGGGAAAAGTAGGTGACAGTGTGAGAATCAAACGTTTAGCAAGAAGTGAAATGACAAAAAGGGCACACATTCAGTTAACTAGGATATTAGGCGGCTCGGCCCATGGAATAGGCGGGTTCGCCACACAATAGTGCTAAATTGGCAAGGGTATTATCCGCAGCGGTGCTAATTTCTGAACAAAATTCATCCCTGTTCCCGTTAACTTTTTGCGATGACGTGAGAGAGGCAATTTCCCGAATGAGAAAAGAGTCGTGTCTCGTGCAATCGTTAATATTGAGTATGTGGGAGGCAGCTAACGTTTAATAGGTACTCTCATGCAGGAAAATGCAAATGGCCGACACAATTCCACGCGTGGTCGAGGTCACTCGGACGGTGCTTTTTAATTTAGCGAGTGCCGCCATTACCCGCCTTATCGCGCCACTTGCCCTCACATCTGAAATAGGGTGCTCTGAAGTAGCCTCCTTCCTCAGATTATCCTAAGCATGCGCCGATGTTGAAATGTAGATCGGTGTGAGGCGAGCGCCGGTTATTAAGCTTTAATGGATCCGGGAGGTCTATCGCGATGTTGTTCCACGCCCTTGCCACCGTTTAAAACAATGAAATGGGTTTTTGTGAAATGATCAATACCAAACTCTAATACTTATTATATCTTTCTTATTACTTTGGAGTGCTAGATTATTATGAATACTAAATTATTGTGTCAGTAACGTATAAGAAAGCATCCAAGAACATTTATTTTAATGTTAAAGAAAATTAAGAAGCATGTTTTGTTTGTTTAGAAATCTTAGGGTTGCCAAACTTATCAACATATTTTTTATTAAGTATCACCTACATATAATGAGAATTCATTATTCCTTTTTTATATAAAAATAAGGTAATAAGTAGGTATGGATTGATTTTTGATGAAATTAAATGCACTTATATTGTACATAAAAAGAGAAACAAGAACAATATTTGATTACATTGAATACTTGCTTCAGCAAAACATAAAACTGAGAAGGGATCTATGTAGCAAGCAGTCCCTCCCGTATATTCAAGCCAAATGAAAATAAGTGGGTTTGGAATGTCTGAACTTTGAGTCATAACATCTGCGTATCAGGGGTATCATCTGTGTGTGGCACAAGAACGCTCCTGCAATTATTTCGCCCGTTGAAGCACAATGTTTACTCGAAGGAAGGTTGTGAGATACACGCCGCTATACTCAGTACTTCAGTGGCGAGTGGCGACGGCCGGCGCGCGGCAGCGGGCGGGGGCTGTCCACCGGAACTAGCTCATAATCATTAAATTGGGCCGCTCGTTTCACTGTTAATTATTGCCGACCGTCGCTGCGGCCATTAAGAAGCTCCGTAAAAAATGTACAGATGTGAATTCGAGCGATATTTTAAACGCAATTAGCTATTTAGCTAAGCGGTTAATACCCAACAAATTTCAAACGAGTTTAATGGCATCATTAGGAATTTTCATTCGGTACATAGACTGGTCTCAATTGGCTCTTTTGATGTTGGCCGGTTCGTTTGTTCGGGGGAGTTTGGTCCTTTCATAACAATTATATTATTTTACCGCTATCGATAGAACATTCACAGAGGCAATATATGCCCAATATTGTACAGATATCCGTTTATTTCTTTGTAGGTATGTTTGAGTATTTGTATCATTCTACTGGAATTTCTATTTTGATTTTCCGTTTGGTGGAATACACGACTATGTACAATTATACATTTTTGAGCTTGTTTTATGTAAGATAGCTAAATTTTATACGAAGTAATGATTCAAGACCAACAAGGAATAATGTCTAACATGTAAACATCGCAACAGTTTTTTAACACTATTTTGATTATCCATTTGTTATTTACAAATTACGATTGTTTAGAAAGAGGTCCGACCTTCATTGTGCGTCAAAAAGAAAATAGGCAAAAAAATAAGTTCATCCAACCATATTCATATCTAAATTGTCGCTTCCTCGCGTCAAATTAACAAGTTAGAGTCGGATCCTAGTTCGTGGAAGCGCGCATTGTGTTGTGTCAAACCGTACAAGGTAGGTACCTACATGACTGTCGTCATCAGACGCTCCGATATTGTAAGTGGTTCATTTGAGACGTCGACAAGTTCGCTAACTGTTACTGCTGGATCCGGGAACTTCAACATCATTAAGACAATACTGTGATAATGTATATCGAGACACATAGTCGGCCCCATCTAATGATTGTCTCTATGTTGTGCCTTTTGAGGAGTAACTGATGAATCTTGCTAAACAATAAGATCTTGACTGATTTTAATCAATAATAATCATGTCTATGAAACGGTCACAAATGTTCCTTTCCTCTGTGTTTGTTTGGTACTATTGTAGATATGTCATATTTATTCTTCTAGCTATAAAATATACCAAAATGAGACCCTAAGAAATTAGCTAGAGATAGAAAAAGATTTTAATCTAATCTCTAATAAAAAAAACTATTGTTGTTTTTATATAAACAGTATGCTGTACTTACTAATCTCACAGGAGCAATAAAGAATGCGTTTAAATATGACAGTACCAGTTGCAGTATAAAATTGTTTATCCAATAAATCTATTTAAATAATTTATATAATCTATAATAAAATAAATAAAATAAAAAAGACCTTTATTTCCCTCGTTTTTTATAAAAATACATTTCATTCACTTCTTAATTAGGTTGTTTCAAATTCTGTTTAATATTTAATTTTAATTATGAAGATTTTTATAGTTGATATTAGGGCACCCAAAAGCGGGTAAAGGCCTCCTCCTTGCTGGCCCAGGCGTTGCGGTCCTGGGCTAGTCTGGTCCACGTGACTCCAGCCACCTCCACGATGTCGTCTCTCCACCTCTTCTTCTGTCGGCCGCGAGTGCGCGTGCAGTTGCAGTATAAAATTGTTTATCCAATAAATCTATTTAAAATTTATTTATTCAATAACAAGAAACATTATTTACACATATTAACACTAATAGAACTAAAAAAGAGTATTAACAAATTTATATAATCTATTAATATATATATAATCTATTTATATAATCTATTTAAATAATTTATATAATCTATATAAAAAAATGTGGATTGACATCACTAGAGACAAGAACGCTGGCTGGTCCCTTGCGCAAAGGATTTCTATAGCAATCCAGCGTGGGAATGCAGCCAGCGTTCTTGGCTCCATACCACATGTAGATTGTTTAAATTTAGTTTAGATGTATATCCTCTTTTTAGTTCTATTAGTGTTAATATGTGTAAATATTGTTTCTTATTATTGAATACATAAAAATATTCATTTATTTTAACTAGCTTAATCCCGACTGCGCCCCCAGGGAATAGATTTATATGAATATGTCATCAAGGGCGATACATGATATGTATTTCAATTCAGCAATCTGAATTTATGTAAATATCTGTTGATTAACGTTGAACTGAGTGGCTTATCGAATATTATGACATATCGGCATTGAGATATTACTACTACGTTAAGTTTCAATGAAATTTATTGTTACCTGTTTTATTATGTCACTAAATATTTTTGTATTTGTAATAATAAAAAAAACCTACGCCAAGAGGTAAGTTATCAGCTTATGTTATAAACACAGCGTTCTTAATCGTAAGAATCATTAAGGGCTAAGTCGTATTGCCCGGAAGAACTAAATTACCTACATGAAATTTAATGTATTTTTTCAGTTCTTCTCAAAGGTTCTAAAGGTTTTGAGAGCTAAAAGTTTGTTGTAAATTTGTAAGACTATCTGCATACCTATCAATTTATTTAAGGTTTAGATTAATAATGTTAGTTTAGTTTATATTATTTTACAATATTTTCTTATTCCTTTTTTCGTTACTTGGACCTTCCAAATACTATGTACTAAAGTAAAAAATAATCTATTTATGTACGTATAGAGAAGTCAACGCGTTGCATGATTTTGCGCCACGCTTTGCTGTACGCTGTACAGCAACTATCCAGTGAGTATCCAACGTCCGTGGAGAATAGTTGTGTTTGGCTCGCATAAATAACAACATCAAATGCCTGGTTGTGTTCTTAAAGACTGCCGTATACACTCCAGAACATCAAAAAACACTTTTTTTTGATGTTCTGGTTTAACATTTCATCGGTAAGTATACAATAGACATTAAAACGTTGAAAACTCTTTGATTTAAAGTTTTTCGCGATGTAATAATATTCACGAGAATCGTGCTGCCGGGCGCCACCATTTTGCGTTTTGGTCGCGAGAAAACTGTTCTCTGTACGCTTTTAAGCGCTGCGTATTTTAATAGTTTGGTTAGACGACATAACTATGTTTTCGCGCTGCAGCGAATTTTAGTTCAATCTCTTTCCAAAATGAAGCAAAGCTTTGGTTCGGGGTGTCTGTTCTATGCGCTAGTAATATGGTTCAATGCATATCGGAGTCTTTTCCTGAAACCAAACTACTGATGACATTAATTGCTGTTGTTAAGTATATTTCAAACAATATGTATTCCCGAATGTACCAATGTAAAATACAAGTCACGTTAGATAATAGTTGTAATCATCTACTATTTTACGATTAGTTGGCACACAGCTCATAGAAGCACTACACAACAAGTTGTTTCATCAATTAGCTAAACGACCTAGTAAATGTGTCACACGATGTTTATTAAACTTAATTAAAGGAATTGTTAACTCAAACTCATTCACAAAACTAGTCTGCCAAATGATCGCCGAGTCAACATCCGCTCCGCTGAGTTTCGGTTGGATAGAATTCAGACCTAATTAAAATATTATACTTACTAAAGCTTCCTTTTTGCACATAAAGATGTTTTCTGTTGACCACAATTTTCCTGGTGGTAAGTTATATAATCTATATATATATAAAACTCAAAGGTGACTGACTGATTGACTGACTGACTGATATTTATTTATTTATTTATTTATAACGGTACACATAACAGAATGAGTTCATATATAAGCCAAATACACATTCAAAACTGGTTTTGAACCAGAAAAAATTCCTCAGGTGAGTGTACACAGCTTGAACAATATAAATTTGATTATTATTTTCAAAAACCTTTGTTAGACAGAGAATAGTGATATAGTGATCTATCAACGCACAGCCCAAACCAATGGACGGATTGGGCTGAAATTTGGCATGCAGGTAGATGTTATGACGTAGGCATCCGCTAAGAAAGGATTTTTGGAAATGCCACTTTTAAAGGAATGAAATAGGGGATGCAAGTTTTACATCTTAATGCGAGCGAAGGCGCGAGCTCCCACTAGTTGTAGTATAAGATGGATATACTTGGTAACTGCATACCCAATAATAATTAAGATCCGGCTCGATCTTGCTTTGAAGACTAGCTAGATTGTAGTTTTGTAACCTCTATGGTTCCACAACTTTGCGGTACATTCAGTAAAGGTAGAAGTCTGCCGCGAAATCTACGGAGAAAGCCACATTATAAAAATGAATGTCTATCAAAATTTCCAAATAACTTAGTTTGTAAAAGTTCTGAAATTCCCTGAAAAGTCACGGTTTTACAAACTTACGGGCGGAAACAATACGGAACAGTTGAGTTTTTTCACCTCGATGAATTTTGGGGACTCGTGGAACTTCTGCCGTTAAAGCTTACGTATCAACTGTTGTTTGGCAATCGTAGTGATATGATGACTGATTTACTTCATGGAATCTATATCTATACACATAATAGAGCTGTAGATGATTTAAAGTCTAAACATTGAAGATATTAAAAAAATGTTTGGAGATACTTAGAATAGATAACAGAACACGTTCCAACAATATCTAGAATTTTTGTCTATATATCTGTTTGTCTCTGTTTGTCATTTTATTTAAATGCTCATAACGCAAAAACAGCTGAACGGATGTTCATGGTTTTAGGTATGTAGGTAGTATGAGGTGCCTTAAGTATTATGGGCTGCTTTTTATCCCGAAATAATGCGAGCAAAGCCGCGGACGTCCTTTAGTCAAGTTATATAGTTACATTATCAATAAAGATTCTTTATCTTTTTATCTTTATCTTTATAATGGCCAACTTATAGGGCAACTTTTTTTACTTAGTATTAACACGTATTGATAAAAATGATTGATATTGATATAGTAATTAAATGCAAATTTATCGAAATCTCAAAAGCTTAATTTGCTCCGTGTTATTAAAGTTAAACACTTTTTCAGCCACAATGTGTTGGAGATATATTGAGAAGTATTCTAGAAAATGGAAGACGTGCAGTGCGACGTGCAGTGCGACGTGCAGTGCGACGTGCAGTGCTAGCAAATGATATCTTATAAAATATTTACGTGTACGTATGGAGGATAGTTTTCACGTTGCTTTACAACCTAGCTTCTGTAGAAGTCAATACCTCACAATAAAATTTTAACACTCACCTATAAAATAAAAATAGATAGATCTTTGTTTTTTTTTTAATATATTGGTCCTGATTTTTTATTTATTTTAATACTTTTATTCAAAACAACTTATAAAACACATAGAGAAATAATCGTAACTAATTAAAAACTAAACCTTATAATAAACTTAAAAATACTATAAATTAACAACTAAATAAACTAGAATATATACAGCCTTACAAATAAATTATCCTGATTTGCGCGAACGCTCATGAAACTAGAGTTGGATTTCAACACAACGCGAATTTCCAAAAGTCGTAAAACAAATCTTTTCGTATATAAACTAAAAAAAAAAACAATTTTGCCCCTGTAGCACACCTAATTAGTATGCATATCTATATATATATACCATTCACTAATATATCATCGTCAAAGCGTGCAAAACAGTCCTTATTTAGTTGTGATTTTTCTCGACCAATCTGCCAAAGAGCTTTCATTTTGAACTGTTAGTAGCACGCAAGCTCCATTGAATATAATAGACGTTATTAAAATGTGAATATTTCCACCGTAACTTGTAGAAGCCGCATAAATCGTTTCAAAAGAAATATCGATAGCCCTAAGGGCCGATAAAAGAAATAAAAAGGTTGTAAGGCAAGCGGTAGGTACTAGTCAAATTATTGAACTGTGTGTACAAGTTGTAGTACATAATCTTAACGACACCAATTGAATGTACGAGTACATAATAAGTAAGTCAATGCTAATACATAGATAATGTAGGTTTTAACTAACCAGATTGCTAAAAGAATAATACATTCTGCATCTCATTTTGCGTTCCCGGTTTCCACAATCATGCCTAGGTAGCGATTTAAAGCTTTTCATACTTTTCACTTACAATGTTCGTCATCACTTAGTTAATTTCGTGCATATTGCAGTCATTTAGTAGAGCGGTAGAGCAGAGTGTTCATAATTATATTAGAAAGCTTGGAAGCCTTAGTATGGCAGCGGGGACAGGCGCGCCGGGCGCTGCCGCCAGGTGGGTGCCAGCTGGCGGCGTGTGCCGGCCGCGTGCCACCTCCCTCATTACACATGACGATACCTTTAAGTCTTCAACATTGTCCTCATCACATCTGTCACCCGCACGACTAGTTTTTATGTTAAATTGTACATTTGGCTTTTAACAAGACTATGATTAAACATAGCACGTGTGCTATTCTAGATCGCTCGAATACCGTGTATTTATAAAAGTAAAGCATCGAAGTATAATAATATAGCGCACGTTCGTACATGACTGAAATTTAAACATTTCCCAAGCGCTCAACGCAAACTGTGAGAAAGCCAAAGATAAAACTATAAACAGTCACGTTTCGTAAAGTTGAATGAATTACAAACACCGTAAAACGAAAACCATGAATGAACATGTCGTGTGTCTTTGTTGACGCATCCTGTTCATTGCTAACGTTAAAGCCACCATCGTTTTAAACCTCCGTCGAGCTTACTTTCAATGAATTAGTCGTCTACCTGACACCCAGCTCCAACAAACGTGATTCTAACAAAAGAACTGCGTTTAAAAGAATCGCAGGCAGCCGCGGTGCGCTTGCGAGGTGTCGGTGTATTGTGCGTGTCGCCCTCGGCTCGGCCGCCGCGCGCCGCCAGCGAGCGGCTCAGGTATTTATGAATGAACGTGCCGGCCTGGCGAGCGGGATGATCGGCTGCGGTCGCAACCAGGTAGAAAATTACAGTTTCGGAATTGTTTAGGCGATCACTTGGAGTAGGGCTCCTCGAGCCAGCCTCGGAGCGCCGCAGAGCGGGGGGCGGGGGCGCGGGGGCGCGGGACGCAGGCGCGCATGCGCCGGCTCCCCTCGCCGACACGAGCCGGACGATCCCTCCCTCTCAGTTGACTCTCAGCCGTCGCGGGTGCGCGCTGTGCCGTCATGTATCGCTTTCCAACTTTCTCGAGTAGTGATGTGATTCGATACCGACATATAAGATCGACGTGTTGATATAATTGTTTTGCAACTTTATGGGTGGTGTGCTGCGAGAGACGAGTGAGCCGTGCAGTGATAGAAATGATACAGTGACTCGGGATTTATTTAAAATAAAACAATTAAAATGAGGTGGTTTATAGTGACGATGAGTGTGATGGTGTGGGAGCGCTGCTTCGCCGGCGTGGCGCCACCGGGCGCGTGCCCCGTGGTGTGCGCGTGCAAGTGGAAGGGAGGCAAGCAGACGGTGGAGTGCGTGGAGCGGGCGCTCATCACGGTGCCGCAGCCTGTCGACCCCGCCACGCAAGTACTCGACCTTTCAGGGAACAACCTTCAGATCCTGCCGCAGGAAGCCTTCGCCAAGACGGGGCTCGTCAACCTGCAGAGAGTATATCTCAGGAACTGCAATATTGGCCAAATACACGATCGAGCTTTTAAGGGATTGACTAATCTAGTGGAGTTAGATCTATCTCATAATCTGCTAACTCAAATACCGTCTAACAGTTTCAAAGATGCTCCGTTTCTCAGAGATCTGATGCTGTCGCAGAATCCGATATCAAAAGTTCATTTAGACGCTCTGAGTAACCTGGAAAGCGTCGTTAAACTAGATTTGTCTAAATGTGACATCAGAGAAATTGCCGCCGAGGCTTTCAGAAATTTACGTTCCCTGGAGTCCTTGAAGCTAAATCATAACAAACTTCGAGACTTACCTCTCAGCTCGTTAGAAAAATTGGAGAAGTTGAGAGCTATCGATTTATCCGACAATCCGTGGACGTGTGACTGTCGTCTTCGAGAACTTAAATCCTGGCTAGCGAAACATAAGCTACTTTCTACTCCCAGCTGTTCGGCACCTACTCGCTTAGCGAATCGACAATTTTCTGAGCTACCAATAGAAGAGTTCGCTTGTAAGCCGGAAATTTTACCAATTAATCGCCACGTTCAGGCCACAGTCGGCGAAAACGCAACAATAATTTGTAGAACAGAAGCTATGCCAAGCGCTAACATAAACTGGTACTGGAATGGCAGGTTGTTGCAAAATGGAACAAACTTCAACTCGCACCAGAGAATTTACATATTTGAAGACGGCGAAGCGAAAAAGAAATCTACTTTAATAATATCAAACACGCAAGAGTTAGACTCGAGTGAGTTTTATTGCGTAGCTGACAATAAAGGAGGCAATGCAGAAGCAAACTTCACAGTGCACGTAACGCAGATGGCGGCCGGGATCACGTCGCTGGGCAACGCGCAGATTGCGAGCCTGGGAGCCGCATTGTTCCTAGTCATCGTTGTTATTTGCTTAGGTTTACTCATTACTTTCGTCAGGTTTCGCCCAACTCCAGCGTGCGAAAGCAAAACACCCAATACTCTAGACCGAGTCGTGTCAGGAAACGAAGTGCATCCATCTGCGACGGACCGACCGCACGTCGCCGTCCTAGCCAACCATCAGGAATCGACCAATTATGACTCCAAATGCAATCCGGTTTCAAAACCACCGAGAGTGAACGACATACCTTACACCACCAACCATTATGAAGGGAGAGGAAGTGTCGTGACCGCGGGAGGACCCGTGGTCGTGTCTCCCACGGTGTCAGCTTCTATAGACCCGGACTTAATCAACGACACTCGACCGGAAAGTGCCGCCAGACCAGGCAGCGGCGAGTACGCGCGAGAGGCTTCGGACTCTTTGTACCCCTCCGGCCTGTGGGAACAAATGAAAATGAATCAAAGCAGCAATCTGGCACGGGCAGTGAGCACCGCCATCCCGGCGTTCTACAGCGACCGCACGCCCATCATCGAGAACAGCAGCGTGAACGGGTCGCAGGAGGAGCTGGGCTACGGGTCGCGCACGTTCCCGCGCGCGCACGCTGCGCCGGCGCAGGACGCGCCCTACCCGGCGGACTACGGGCTGCCGGTAGGCGGCGCGCGCACGCTGCGCGTGTGGCAGCGCGCGCCCCCGGTGCTGCCGCCCGTGGCCGCGCTCAAGCGCGTGCTCACCATCACCAGGCCCTCGGGCGACGATGCCTTCCAGGACGGCTGTGCGACAGACGTGTAAACTCTCGGTGAAGTGTGTAATCTTTCACATATCTAGAGACGCGTATCAGAATTTATTGTACATTTGTATATTTTAAGCTAGAATCATCCTATACGTAAGGAACGTGAATGTATGTATAAGCGGGTTGTTAGCGTAATACTTTTTGTATGATATAATTTATTTAGCGTATAGAAGGAACGTTAGGTACATTGGATCCGGCCGCGATGGATCCGCGACTGACTAGTTGAAGAATGTAAGTGTAATTTTCGTGATATGGAAAGGTATTGAACTATGATCGCCAAATAATGAATACTGAATATAAATATGTATGTATAATCTTCATTGTTGACACTCGAGTAAGATGTTACATGACTAATATTATTGATAATAACTGTGTGTACCTAAGGAATACACAATTTATCCAAAGATATACAATCCCCCTGAAATGTAAGTCTATGTTACAAAGTTATTATTGTAACTGTAATGCACGATCAGTGTTATTTGATGTACAATAAATAAATGTGTAAAATTTTATGTTTAAAAGAGATTTAGCAGTAAAGTAAAAAATAAACGAGGCGATTGTATAATGTATAACTTGTTTGATTTTTCAGTCATCATTTGAAAGGTGTAGGTGTAGAGTAGGTTACGTCAAAGTAGGTACGCAATGCTAGAAGGTTATACATTACTTTCTTTCTTTGCCTTATTAAAGGTCCTATTGCACGCAACTTTCTGTTATGTGACATTTAGTTATTGATTTGTAGAACTAAACGCTACCTTTGGCATAAAAATAATGAATGTTAGTAGGCCATGAACTTTGCTACATATCAATTGAAATTCGAGTGTATGTACGTCCATTCAATAAAATATGAAGGGACCGCCCGAGCCCCGAGATTGTCACATTATTTAATTACAGTTCGATAAAAAAAGATTAACTGCTTTGTTATCTCGCTGTTTAAAATAATTAATGAAGAATGTCTTGGGTCGAGACAAGGAAAAAAAAGAATTGAGGGATCGTATACGTACCTACTGCAGGCCGAGGCGCTGAGAAGGCGACAAAAAAGGAATAAAATCTGAAGCTTACCTCCGACGCACCGAAGAAAAACCGGTTAGCGTTATTTCATTTCCGTTCAATTCAGTGTTTTTTATTAGAACCGAACCTTAAACGGGTTCAATGGAGTCGAGAATTCCAACCCGGCGACGTTATTGTTGGGCGCTGCTTTTTTCAAACATTTCAATGTTAAACGATGCATAAATTTATTTTTCTACTCGTTTAAATTGTCGATCTTTACCTTCTACCTGCAGTGGGACATTTCTAGTAGGTACTGTGTTTTGAAAAACATCATGCTATTCATTATTTATTGATTTACCATAAACATATTTGAGCAATTATAGAAACCTTTAGTAATTTAAAACTATTACAACGTAAAATTACTTACTTTATGCATTCTTAGAATGCTTCTTCTGAAGGTATTATAGACAGTAATCTAGCTAAGCTTCAATAAATGATATAATTTATACGTGTAATAGTTACTATATTTAACATAGCTAATCGTTTTAGTTACTCTCCATAATGCAAACTTCCACATTAGTAAAGCGATGATAAAATGTATTGCATTATTTGGCAGGACTTTCATAACATACTGTATATCGTGTAAATTGAGTTTTACAAGTACTATTCAATTAGCAAGATAATCGATAAATCACATTTCACACTCAAATCAATCTCAAGCTTCAATAACATTAGTATAGACCAAACATTGGCGGATGTGTTGTTAGAATACGAGATCATTAAAAGTGAAATTTTCTCACAGCATTCGAGTGTTTATTAATGGTAGACATTTATGCGACAAGATTTCTCAAAGAGTGTTCATGTGTCGTGTTGTGATATAAGTGAAGTTCATAGTATAATGTTCCATTCAATGCATGAATGTATGTGTGTAGGCGTGGGATGGGTGTATCCCAGGTTAAGGCAATGACCGATCATAAAATTCTCACCGTTCAAATTATACTTGGTTACGGACTACAGACCTTCGTCGTTGGGCAAGTTACCTGCTTCGTTCCAAGAGAATATGATTATAGACGTTTATAAAAAATCTCCACTCTGTTTATAGTTCCATACTAGGATTAACCAGCGCACTGAGAACTAGGAATTCTGAATGTGAAACTTTAGTATCGGAACTAACAAGATGATTGTTTCAGGAAAATGCATTAGAAATGTGTTTCTGACCCGATGTACAAACGTTCCTGGGATATTGGCAAACAAAAGGCGATAAAAACAAAAAATGCCCTTTTTAAAATATCAATTCTTTTTACACCAATACTTCTAGTATTTCTTTCTCTGAAACTTTTATATCAATAAAAACGTTTTCGTTTCATTCGTTTCAAGGAAAATTACTAGAAAAAAATATATATTAAAAATTAAAATTACTATTTTGTTACCAAAAACGAGAATACTTATTTTACAATACACTTAGCTACGCTATTTTTAGGTATGCTTTAATTTACACACGATATTATTTTTAAACTTTCTTCTTTCTCACGTCAACAAAGCATCGATAGTTCTATAAAATCGAAGTACCGTTTGGAGAGATTTGTAAAGTTTTGACGTAGAGCCTACGTTACAACGCCACAGTCTCGTCTCCACACCCACTTGTTAGTTTGTGAAGTTAAATAAAACCTGAGTTAGTTTCCCATGGGCTGTCGGCTGCCTCGTCTCGCACAGGAAGTACTCTTCTTGTTGATATAATGATAGCTATTTCTGGTTTAAGACTGTGACTTGAACTGAACTGAACCACTTCGACTGGCACTTAATCGTAATGACCAAAGGAATACAAAAAAGTAACGATAGTTTTGTGAAAATAAATATTTGATATCGATTTTTGGTAGGTAGATTTTTTCTTCATTCAAGTTGTCAAAATAAAACACCACTCAATAGTGCCAAGTACATATAAAAAAATACTTTGTTTTGGTTTACAACAAAAACTCGTACTAAGGGAAATAACGTTAAATTGACATTGTTTAGGTACAGTTCTTATCCAATCGTACTAAAATCAATAAACGTAAGTAGTATTTGTTAAATTTTGATCAAAAATAAAATCCAATAGTGGCATTTATCTCGCTCGTTGAAAAAATGCAACGTTACAAAATAAAGCGAGCCGTAATGTATGCAAAGCTTTTTCGCTACTTATCCAGTTAAAAGCCATAGCCAGTTATAAGCTATTAGACTATACTCACGTGGGGCGACTGTTTACCTTGCCACCGTCATTGATTGCATTTTTATAATTAAGTTGAAGTCACGACTATCAAAGTAGCATCTTTCTCTTTCACTTTTTTGGGCCTACTTTTTCATAAATGGGGATAGCTATCTTATTAACTAGCTTTATTATATTTTGTTGATCCGTGAACCGTGTTTTATAAACTACTTAATTTTTTTGCGGGGATTAAACTGAGTAAATTCGAATTGACACAACACTTAGCTTAGGCAGGTTAGACTTATTAGTAAATTGGGTAAACAAACGAAACGAATAAAATTATTGAAAACAACTTCATCTTTAACTTAAACTTTTATTGGAAAATGGGCGAAAATTACACAGAAATCTACATAAACAGGTACTTATTAATGATTAATTAAGATTTCTGTGGAAAATTATCACGAAAATAGTGCGGGTTTAGCTCTTAACAAAATAATTCATAACCTCATCTTTTCCTAGCACGGAAAAAGTTTAAAACTTTACTTAGTTGCATACAAACATACAATTATTAAGCACAATACACGATATACGGGATATACGAGAGGTAGAAAGTTGCTTAACATGAATGAAGGTTTAATGAACGACTAGCAAGCAGGTTGCAAATGGGAGTGATTACATCGCCATTCGCGTCTTTATTTTGGCAAACTGCTGAGAAGCTTCCAGCGGTGCCCTTTTAGTGGACATCACCATACTTTATTACTTACGCTAACTTTAAAGAAAAACCGGCCAAGTGCGAGTCGGACTCGCGCACCGAGGGTTCCGTACAAACCTGCAAGGTTAAATATTTTGTGATGTAACTAAAAATTTATGGTTTTCGTAATTTTTCCTTTATCTATGCTATAAGACGTTGCTTCGTACCAAATTTCAAGATTCTGAGTTCACGGGAAGCACCCTGTAGGTTTTGATTCCCTTGCAAGTGTCGAAAATTTGCGGCATAAATGGCTGTATCTTTTGATTGCGTTGGCTTAGAAGTTTGATTTTTTCACAGCTTCAAGGGACAGTAGACCTGAGTAATTGATATAAATTTCAGCTTCATACCTCTACGCGTTCCTGAGAAAAAGGGTCTTGACAGACGGACGGACGGACGGACAGACGGACAACAAAGTGATCCTATAAGGGTTCCGTTTTTTCCCCTTTTGAGGTACGGAACCCTAAAAATCGAGACATATTGTGCATTTGGTAGCTGTTCGTTACATTAATAAAACAAAATGGATGTACCATAAAGAATATATTGCGCGTCGTTGTTTACCTCTGATACAACTTATATAATATTTAACTGTAAAATGCGTTGAAAAAAGTTTACAGTTAATAACATTCTAACTCACTTAATATAGAACATTTGAATGAAGCTTTGAATCCGGAATGTTTGTCTGCACAAACAGTACAGTGTAGTTGCAATTCCGAGTGTTGTAAATAGGCTTGCGGCAGGTACTGCGGCTCAGGTAAACCTCTAATTGAATCCGTCACAACTGTGTTCAAGCATAACTGATAACAAGCCGAGCTTGTTCATTCAAGTTTGATTAAGAGAGACAATGAGAACGTCTGCGAGGTATTGTTAGAAACGCTCATATCTATAAATTAATTGAGAAAGCGTGGAAGCCTCCTCGCAACTTTGACGACAATGAGCAACTCAAACGTAAGGTGCTTCCGAAACTAGCTCGGATAAGGGAAACAAAGCCTATCGAAATAAACGTCATATTGTAGAACATCGCGTTATTTACTCAACGTCAACGGCTTCGCGTTTTACTCTCGTAAATGCGAGACTTTCGCTGATAATAATGATGTTTCGGAGTAAGCAACAATGGGAACTCAAGCAGAGCGATCTTGATTGTTCGCCTGAATATTTCAATTGTACACAGCTTCGGGTTTGCTCTTTGTATATTCATTGCAATAATATTTTGCCGTGGAGCGTTTACTTTACGATTTGTTAGCTGTCGCAATTTACGCTTTACAAGGAAACTTTCAAGTAACAGCCGAGTTATTTCCTTAGGGTGGAACTTTTTGGCAAGAAAAGGTGATACGAGTTTGTAAATGCATTTATCATCTAGTTTCTCCGTAATGCATTTCCTCGCATTTGTATACCTGGCGTAATCTTGTTCGTGAGTTTATGTTGCTATTGTTAAAATTATTAGTCAGAGCAGAAGGTGACAGGAAATTGCATCAGCTACAAGCGCTGTGAGTCAGATCTTTCTCGTATAGTAAGTAACCTTCTGTTATCTATGCTCCGTAGTGCATGCTCGATGAGCGTACTAGGTTTCCAAGCCTATATTAAAAGCATTTGTCGAAATAACTTTGACCAACAGAAAGCAAGCGTCAAATCGAGTTTGGAGTGAATCGAGGCCGATTAATGCTAGTGCGAACATTGTAAAACGAATAAAAATTGTATTTGATCGGAACCGCTCGAGGCAGCAGCGGCGCATGATGGCTCCATGCAATGGGAATTGATTGATTTTATTCGTCGGTAATATTGCCAGGTTTTTTAATTAAACAGGAGTATTTCGCTCACATAAATTACACAGCATGTGTCTATTCATTCGCGTATAACATAAAAGTATTTTTTTAGTATCCGTTACAAGAATACATTAATAAGTACAATAATAACTTTATTGGATCATACTATGGCTAGTATAGGTAATTAAGCCGCGTAGTTTTATTTGAAGAAAATTGACACTATCTTATAAATCTCCATTAGGTGTATGAAATCTTTGTTCCTATGTTTGTGTTAGAAACCAATTGCCTCGATAACAGAAAAATGATTACCAACATATATATCATACTAGCAACAGAGGATGAAGGTGAAATTTCAATCAAGTAAGTATAATTCAGCAACAGAAGATTGTTTCGTAGAAGAATGTGATGATATCGGGGTACCATGGTAACACCCTCCCGTTCCCGCGGCGCTGAAACTAAGGTGAAATCAGTGGAGTAAGAAAATATTGTGTGTGAAACTGATTCAAATCCAATTTTATATGACGGTTTCCTCTATTATGATTTTGATAGTAGATAAAAATACTTTTTATCAAGAACGGTCTTACTTACTTGGCAAAAACGGTATCGTATTATTCCGAGTATCATCTTTTTTAACCAAGTTAGTGAGACCGTACTAAAAAGTATTATAATAACTTACTAATACTTTTGAAAGTGTAAGGAAAAAAGTTCATTTTGCTGTGTGTGCACCCAACTGAAAAAGAGCAACTGAAAATGGAGTCGGATTTGGCGTGCTGACTTGCTTAATTCATTAGGTAAGTAAATAAATAATTATTATTAGATAAGAAGTCAGCATAATAGGGATCTTAGGTCATTAGGACCCGATTAACAAAATGCTCCAGATTTCTTTAGCTAAGCTAACAGGGACCTGCTTCTCAGTTTCGATAACGATATTAAATCAGAATAGTGATTATTTTCAATTAAAAAAATATTTATCAATTTTTAAAAACGTTACATGATATCTGGATGTGGTCGGTATCTCAAATCTCTGAAAGCAATTTTGTTATTATTAAAAAATCTTCAGAGCAATGGAGTTTTTAATGTGCTTGCCGATTATAAAAATGGTCGGGTGAATGACGCCGCTACAAAGTTCACCCTTTTTATGGGAAGTTACTCCTCGAGCCAATTTGCCGACGCTATAAAATGTGCAATACTTTTTATGCATGACCTATGTACAAACCTAAATATATAAAATTCACAGGTAACTGACTGACAGACTGACATAGTGATCTATCAACGCATAGCCTAAACCACTGGACGGATCGGGCTGAAACTTGGCTTGCAGGTAGATGTTATGACGAAGGCATCCGCTAATAAAGGCATTTTAGAGATGCGGCTTTTAAACGGGTGAATAATAGGGGTTGCAAGTACACCCACTAGTCTACACTTATTACGAGATATACATAGTTCAAATGCTGTATCTCTTTGGGTACAAATAACAAACATTTAAACATAGGGATTGAATGCTATTAAGTACTTACCTCTTACTCAAAATAAAATTATAAACATTACTTCCCTCGAGATACGTATTTTCATTAAAAATTAAATAACAAATCTCTCTATCACTTTCATATAGCATATAAGTTTCACCATTGTGTTCATAATCTCTTGCTATGAGAAAGGTTAAACGACCTAAGAAAATAAAAGTATAGCTCGCTCTAATGGAATTTTTCTCCAACGAAACGGGTAAGTCTTTTCAACCTTTCGGCTGTGTTGTGTTTACCGCTAAGGCCAGGCGAGCTTAAGCACCTTAAGGCTAATTCCGGGATTTCCTTATCCTCGGCGGCGGTCAGCTCCCGTCTTACCGACAATTAGCACGCTGTCAGTCTTCATTTGCACCCACTAGCCACTACTCTAGTTTTATTTGAAAAACATGCCTGGATTGTGGTTTATTTTAGTGAAACTTTAAATTCTAAATTCATATTCAAACATCCCGCGTCAAAAGTAGTTTTTGCTGTCAATTAAGCTCGGTCAGAAACGATGATAATATTTTGGTCTCCGTTACCAGCGCTGTTGCTCGTCGAGTAGCAGAGAGAACACAGAAATACACGAACACATGGTTCCCGAACTCCGAAGCAATTACGTAACTGGAATAAACCCACCTGGAAAACCAGAAGTTCCAATAAATTAAAGCCTAGGTTAATGAAGGCGCGGGAATTAACAGGCGCGAAAGGAGAACAAACGATTTTGCACCTACATTAAAGATTATCTTTATTTACCCCATTATTAAGGTAATTTATACACATGTAGCATGTCGCGGCTGCGAATATTTCACAGCGCCAGTCACGTGCGCGATACCGCGCAGTATGGAATATTGTATTATTATTTGATTTATTAATGAATGCTCGTACCTGTGTAGATTGATATACCCATACGCACATTACATTGTTATTTGAGAGAGTATTTAATGAAGTAGTTACCTATCTACTATACCTAATATACATACTGAGGAGACGAGTAAGAATTGCGGCTGATGGCAAGCCAGACGCATGGCAATTTCAGCTGCAGTGACTAAAACAATATTTATACTGCTCTGTTAGCTTAGTTGGTAGTGGCTCTGCCTTCTAATCTAGGGATGCGGGTTCGATTCCCGCATAACACGAGTAATTATGCATATTAAAAATTTGTAATTACTTGTGTTGAGTCTGGTCGTTTCTATGGATAATAAGTATGTATTTACAAAAGAAAAGTATGTATGTATTATATCCGTTATTTAGTACCCATGATACAAGCGTTAGCTTA
The DNA here is from genome assembly GCA_927399415.1 of Macaria notata. Taxonomy (NCBI): domain Eukaryota; kingdom Metazoa; phylum Arthropoda; class Insecta; order Lepidoptera; family Geometridae; genus Macaria; species Macaria notata. Next base: position 8,786,904 of record OV656733.1, read on the forward strand.
GTATGGGCCTAGGTGGCGCTGTGTGGTATGTCCTGAAATATTTTATTTTATTTATTTATTATATTTTTATAAAAATAATTATTGTGATCTAGTACTCGTAACGATAATTATTTTACAAAATCAATTATTCGGCAATCCATACTGTAATATGTAAATATGGTATCGGTGATGGGAAAATTAAAATGCCGCCGACACGCCGCCCCGTGGCCGCGCACATAAACACACAACAATATGAAACATCGATCACTCCAGTTCGTTCCAAAAACGCTATGAATGTATGACGCCCTGTCACTTTTAATGATTTCGCATACTGTTCTGCAGGTACTGGGTTACAAGGAAATAAACCATTTAAACAATTTGACGTATCTATCTGTTTTTTTTAAATTATAATGGTGGATGTCAAAGATTGACCGCCAGCTTATACTTCAAAATTCAAATACAAAATCTGAACCTTTACTAAACGGAATGGGTTTGCACTTGACCGTAATTCGCCTTATGGTAAGCTATCATTACGATCTAGGATGTCCCTTTATTTATTCAATAGGAAATCAAAATAACACAACCAACTATAAACAAATTATTATAAACTAACATATTAAACTAAAAACTATATCTAAAATCATAACTAAAATTAAGATAAAATATAAAAAGTCGACAAAATAAGCTTCAATTGCATCCATCACACTCACCTGCAGTCGTGGATCTACAACTCGGAAATATTTGCATCACAACTGAATGTTTTCAGCAGATGTCCGCAAATCCTAACACAAAAGTTATTTGTGATGTAGAAAAGCTTTGGAAGTTCGCTTTAGCTTTCGGTAATCCCTAATCCTGTACAGATAAGTAGTTTGAATTTGGTTCACTGTTCCGTCAGTGATTTATTTTCGTGAAATGGAGCTTTTGTGATAAATATGCTATTGGAACAAGTTCGATGTTTTTGATTTGCTGTGCCGTTGTAATAGTAGAGAATTGATATTTTTTAAATGAAAATGAATAGTAGAAAAACAGTCTTTTATCTATATATAGGTATATAAAACTCAAAGGTGACTGACTGATTGACTGACTGATATAGTGATCTATCAACGCAAACGCACAGCCCAAACCACTTTACGGATCGGGCTGAAATTTGGCATGCAGGTAGATGTTATGACGTAGGAATCCGCTAAGAAAGGATTTTTGGAAATGCCACTTTTAAAGGGGTGAAATAGGGGATGTAAGTTTTACTTTTTAATGCGAGCGAAGCCGCGAGCACCTACTACTTTAAATATAAAATTACATACGTGTTTTCTAACAAATGGTAAATAAGTAAATATTGTTAGAAGTTTTGACTGGCCAGTTAGCTTATTTGGTAATGGCCCTGCCTTCTAATCTAGGCTTGCAGGTGCGATTTCCGCATGACACAAGTATATATGAATTTTAAATTTAGAATTACTTGTGTTGTATAATAAGTATGTATTTACTAAAGAAAAGTATATAAGTAATAGTTCACACGCGTTTGGTTAGTGTGGGGCTAGATGGCAATGTGTGCAATGCCCCGGAATATTTATATTTTATTTGTAGTAGGATGAGATAGACCGGAAGGTCGGAAATAATTTAATTTCATTGTTACAAATCATGTTTTACACGTGTTTCATTCTGTCTGTAGGTGGGTTACCACATTTTTTTATGTGGGATAGGTTTACATTTGACTACAGCCTACCTGATGTCATTATATAGGATTATTGTGTAATTTATGTACGATAAATAATTATGTTGACGTGTACCTATTACCTATTATATTTTATACGAATAAATGAACTATTATTATTGATAACCAAAACATGACATTTTAAGAGTGGCTTTATAAATTAATTTTTGAAATAGAAAGTGATATCGCAATAAAATTAAAGTTTTTTTTGTTTTATAACTTTTGGAAACTTTAATTGGAGAAGAGGAATATACTCAGCAGTGAGTGAACACAGGCTCACATGATGATGATGATGATGCGGATACTACCACTATCCCTGTATAGGTACCATATGTAACTATTGAAACTAAACGTTGTTAAGTAACACCAATAAATCAGTAGTTAATCTAGTTGCAAAAACGGTTTGCTTTATGCATATTGAGCACCAGCATCATGCACCTATTGAAGCTCGGATAGTCGATGCGCTCTCAAGTAACACAGAAAAGATTTACCAGGATAATGCAGATAAGTACTTAAGCCTGCATAATTACTTTGATATGATGAGTTTTTTGTGATAACGTAATTAGAACAATGCTATGTTTTTTAGTTTACTTGTTAATTAGCGTAGTGTTTTGTTTCCCATCTCGCAGAATAAAGGCTGTGCTTACCTATTAACAAAATGATAAACCGTTAGTTCATTCTTTACGTTGTACAGCTATTATACAATTTTACGTTACACGAAGAAATAAATTATTTTATAAATATTATATCGTGTCTTATCTACCTTACATCGACATAGCTATAATGAACTAAGCGACGCTGTTCACAAATAATAGAAATTCTTCATAATATTTGCATCAGCGTACGTTACTTCAGAGAATCTAGAAACTTCAACTTAATAAGGCCACGAGCTGAAGACAAAATTTCCTAACGAGCTTACGCAAAATGAAAGCATTGAACAATACTCGAGCAAGTAGTGCAAGTATATATTTACATACATATATATATGTGCGGTGAAACCAAGAAGTTACCGCTGACTTCACTTATTTACCATCATGATTAACTTGCTGGAACAACTTGTATTCTACGATAATTAATTGCAAAAGTAATACTGCTTATGATAATGGAGTAACGTTCAATAAATATAACATGTCGTAGCCCCCGAGTTAGTCTCCAGACCGCGTGCCTACTTGTTTAAAAAGCGTAAAGAATGTATGCTTATTGCCTGCCTTTGTGTGGAGATTTCCTTTTCTGTGCTGCCGTGAATAAGGCCTAGCTTTTAATATCAGAAAACAAATAATTCTTGCCTAGTTCTTACTGTGTAGGCGTAACGTCTAAAAAGTTTAGGAATATTACACTGTGTACCTGAAACGAAGGTTTTGTAAATCTAGACTTCTAGAACAATATGTTGTGGAATTGTTTTAACTATCGCTTTGTACAAATATACCAACCTTATTTTTTTCAAGAAAATTGTAAATTGGACTACTTTTTGGGTATCAAATATCTGTAAGTAGGTTTGCCGGCCACATAAGAAATTAAATAAAAAAAATATACTACTAGTATTTTAAGAATTAAATAGCTTCCGTTTAAAAATGCTAAAAGAGGTAATCATCAGTATTACTACTATCAAAATATGTGATTTTGAGAACAATTTAAATCGAATTCTAGCATGTTTATGTAAATCTTTCAGGAAAATGTTATAACCAGGTAATAAATTATCGCAAATAACTGCAAATTGCATCACAATACAATAACAACGAGTGGCCATCAATAGAATAATCTGTTTATGCTCTATTACTAACCTGTGATGAATCAACAGCTTTTGAATAATAATTAAACTAACAGGATTAGCTTTCCGCGTAATACACGTAAACTTGATGTGAGCTTTAGACGAATATAGATAAAGCTGCCAACCAGCGTCTAAACTAAAGGAAGTAAATTATAATTCCAAAGATCATTACGTACAACTGGCATATAAACCAGATCATTATAGAATCAAGTACCGAAATTTAATGATCATGTAACGTCGCCCATAAAAATATAAGTACAATACTTAATACGGGTAGGTTTGCCATTGAAACTGTTGTATTGTATTTGATTACACGACCAACAGACCCGAAAACGTAATAAAATATTAATGTTTAAGTGGTGAGGGCAGTATTATGTAAGGTTTTCTAATACTGGATCTTGGGGTTAGTCGATAACGGTGGGTGGTTAACCTTTCCAGACTTTCGGTTGGCGTGCGGAAGGCCGTTAGCATGTATAATCGCCCTTGTACGTTTTAAATACACCCTCCATGCTCATTATTTAGGTCGTTTATTATTATTACTCGGCATATCTAGTGACCCACTAATGTAAATCATGTTAACACTCGGCCCATATTGACGTTAGTGTAACGCCTGCTTGATGCGACGTCAACACTGCCACTAAATTAATTATCAACACTTTGACAAGCTTTTATTAGATTGAGCTATCATTTTTTCAATACAATACAATTTAACTTTATTGTATACCAAACATAAATAAACATAATGGAAGGACTTAAACTATAGATGTATATACATCTATAGTTTAAGTCCTTCCCGTATAAGACGGCGTTATAATGAACACTTTGACAAGCTTTTATTAGATTGAGCTATCATTTTTTCAATACAATACAATTTAACTTTATTGTATACCAAACATAAATAAACATAATAGAAGGACTTAAACTATAGATGTATATACATCTATAGTTTAAGTCCTTCCCGTATAAGACGGCGTTATAATGAACACTTTGACAAGCTTTTATTAGATTATGCTAACATTTTTTCAATACAATACAATTTAATTTTATTGCATACCAAATATAAAGAAACATAATAAAAGGACTTAAACAATAGATGTACGAGTATGTACATCAGAGCAGCCTTAACACCTTGAGTGATCTCTTCCAGGCTGAGTTGTAGTGGCTTTTCATTGGAAAGTTTTTTTAACTGAAAAGTTATGTGAGATCCTTTTTTGTACGTATAAATATTAACTACACGTTCATTATAATTATTGAGGAAAATCTAACTTTAATCAAGTTGTGGCTATTCGAATGAAGATTAATCAAGTAAATGGGTTTTTATATGATTTTTAGGCTATGGATTTTTTATATGAAGTACCTAGTCAGTTTTTTCGCGTCTTTCCAATTGAACAATAGTATCTGGTTTTATTTCATGAAACTATTCTTCCTTACTAAGTCCTACATGTCGGTCAGGTTTTGGATGGGCGACCGAAAGTGGCATTTTATTGTGGGCGCTTCCGTGGGTCGTAAGACACTTTAAATTGTAGGTCCCGGCTGTTTATCAGAAACGGCAGTCGTTAAGCCATATCAGAGACCCTTAGAACGGCTTGATAAACTCTCGACACTAGTTGGCCACTCACATTCGATAAGAAGAAGCCCAAGATTCGTAGGCTGAAGAAATCTAGATGTTTCGATGTAGACTAGATATTGTTTACTTATGGCTTCATAAAATATACTCAGAAGACATGTACGCTTCTTTATTAGCTTCCTGATAAACAACGTGGCAGGATATTGCGGGAATAAAATAAACATGAAACAAAAATAATGGAATCGGCAAGCGCGATACTTTCCATCAGGCACGGGACTTGCTCGTTTTATCATTTGTTTTTATTTTAACTTTGTAGCTTAAAATTCGTTCTATTTACTTTTATGTGCCGCATGGTTTTTATGGTCTTTACATCTATGGAAATTATAATTTATATTATAGTAGTAGTTGTACTCTGATTGAAATCTGTGATAGTAAGTAGTAAATTCTAAAGAAAAAAAATGTTTTATATGAGTAACTTAAAATTCCCCGATAAAAAAAATCATATAAATAGTTAATTTGCTTCCATGATTCTATGAATTTATAGAATTTATTGAATCTCGAATAAAGTCTGTTCTCAAAACAAAAACTTGACCTACATAAGTCCATATGCTTTTGGGAGCTACGATACCGCAAAAGACATAAAACAGGAGTACAAAGAAAGTAAATTAGTTTGGAAGTGGCTTACTTTGATGTCGAGTTTTCTAATCACCATACGGGCTTCTGACATGGATTAACGAATGTCGTACCACGACAAACAGCCAAAACCTAAAATTTAATTGGTCTTTAACTTAAAATCCACGGAAGCGCCCAATATGTAATCCCACATTTTGGTCACCCATCCAAGGACTTACCGCGTTGGCATCCGCTATCTGAACTATACGCGCTTCGGCTTGTTCTCTTCACTTTATGCATAGATTAAAATAGCAGGTTCTGTTTTGTGCGCTTAGTGCGTGCTTAGTCTCGACTTATCTTATCTTATCTGGAGGCATAGTAGAAGTGTAGGTCTAGCACTAGCACGAAGCTAGAATAATTCAAACCGTTGAGAATGCCTGAGTCATGTGAGCCAAAGTCAAACGCAGGCACAATAAGCCCTGTGGGCGGCTGGCACCGTCATTGTGCTTTGACAGCGGCGTTACAAGCACTAGACTCCTCTTTCAAGCGAAAATATCTGATGCACATATGTCACATATGTCATAACAATATTAGAAACCTTGCTATTACAGAGATAATTGGCACTCATGTACATAAATCCGTGGCATAGGGCGGCACATACAAATATGGTGATAAGTCGGTATGCTGAATTTCTGACTGGTACTTTGATTAGTTTATTAATATAGTCAGATCTTGATTGCACAGCATATAACGTATGGTTGATTTATTTATTTATTCTCATAATCAGAACAGCTTGATGATAGGTATACAACGATTAGGATAATAATATGTTATTTAAATCTCTTAATACAAATAGACATTTGCAAATAAGATACATTTTATAAGCGCATAATATTACAATAGAATGTATGTAAATTATTATTTATTTGTAACAATAAACGACAAACAAGTACCTACAGAGAACAAGTAGAAAGAAAAAAGCACACAGACAACCATGTAGACATAAATATAACTACATATATAAAATAAAATGAAATAGCAATTGATTTTGTCACATATATAGATAGATAGATAAATAAAACTCTTTATTGTAACACACATTGAAAATAAAAAAGACAAAGTTAGTTTTTATATTTTATTAATGTAAATAAAGATATACCTATAGTAAACAATGACAAACAGAAACACAAAAGACTTAAAAAATAGTGCCACAACTGGCGGCCTTATCGCTAATAGCTATTTCTTCCAGGCAAACGTAAATTATAAAGTAAAAATATATATGCACACTTAGAGATATTGTGTAGATGGATAGGAGTCTCGGTATAATTTCCGCGCCTACATTATGCTCCGTCGAGTCATTCAGTGTGGGAGTAAGTGCCAGAGCACAAGATACAAGTCCCACAACTAGACAAGGTGAGCGCATACCGACGCGACCGATGACAATACTACCCCTTGTTTCTTTCCACGACATCTATCTATACATAATAAAGCTGAAGAGGGCCAACAATCTGTACATAGAGATATTAGAAAAAAAATGTTTTGTTATACTTTAAATCTATAATAAAACACGGTTCAGCTAGTTTTAATATTTTTTGTCTGTTTATCTGTGTCTATGTTTATCGAAACGCTCAGAACTCAAAAATGGTTGAACGGATTATCATGATTATTGGTATGTAGGTAGCATAAGGTTTTAGGAGTATTATATGCTACTTTTATTCCGAAATAACGCGAGCGAAACCGCAGGAGTCTACTTGTTCTTGAATAACTATGATTCGCTTTGAAGTGATATAAGTATTTCGTCACGTTTAATATCTTTACTGCAACATTTCCGGTCAAATTAATGAGCAATATGAGACCACCGTTGTCAAAATGGTTCCTTCCCGTTTAGGTGAGCACATACACAATTAAGTAATTTGGTTCATATGATTCGTATTAGACTCTATTAATCAGAAAAGAAGCTTAGATACCGCTTACATATACCAGTTTATATTATCCTGGATTTATTATTGTTTATTGGTCGGCCGTGGCCGAAACATGCCTGTATTGGAACGGAAATATCTTCCATTTCTCTTATTGGAGGTTTAACTGACGTTGGTAAACGTAAGAACTTTCAGTTATTTTAATAGAGAATAATTTTATTATCTCTCATTATAATTACCTACAACTAATGGGTGCTCGAGGTTTTGCTCACTTTATGAAATAAAACTTGCATCCCCTATTTAACCCCTTTCAAAATAGCATTTCCAAAAATCTTTTCTTGGCGGATGTTTACGTCAAGAAATCTCAGCTCGATCCGACATGTGGTTATGATTTGATAGATCATTGTGCCAGTTCTTTGAGTTTTATAGATTTTATTTAGTAAAATCAGTAATTAATATTAATGATTATGTGTTTAGCAGCAGACGATGCTTTGTGACAGTATAAGATGCAGATTCATTCCCGCATTCACTAGAAAGATTACCATAACTATTTATAAATGAAAGATGAGTCTGCCCGCCGTTAATTGCAAGGATTATCTACGTCGGGCACACGTCGGATTGGATCTACCTGCGAGTCCAATTGGAGCTTCGCTATAGCCACTGATTACTCAGCCACGATCATCAATTAAAAATAATAAAATATAAATATAAGTAAATATTTCAGGAAGAATCACACAGCGTCATCTACGCGTATAAAAATCCAAGTTAAAAGTTAAATTCAATGATGTTATAATATTTAGGCCCACTTGCAACCTTTCTTAAAAGCATTAAACAACTAAAATAAATCCTACCTTGTAAAATATGGAAGCGAAAATAGTACCTTTATCATTATCAACATTAACCTTTATCCGTCCACTTCCGGAGTTTGTTCCAAGGAACGTCACTTGACCTTTTACTTAGCTTCTCTGTTCCAATAAAGCATTATATTTTAAGATAGATAGATAATTTCCTCATGCATATCGAAATAATATAAAGTACAAACTTAAAAACTAACTGAGTGCACCTTGGGCGAGCTTATCGCCTTAGGAGATTACTTCCGAGCATCCTTTGGATAGATAGAGATGGATTTATTTTATAGGCAAGTATAGGTAAGTATCTATAAAGTGTAAATCCGTGTTAAGTGAAAACAACAAGAGTGGAGAGCATGCCTAAATGGATGTCAGCGTAGCAGCACGCTTACCTACACGGCCCCGGCTCACGTTGTTTTGCATCGTATTTGAATACAGCGCACTAAACTACTCTCGAATTGTGTCGGGACAGACAATATGGTAAGGAACGACCATTTTCAGGGAAACTTGAATAATTCTGGCTACAGAGTGGGAGATAATAAGATTGGTAAGTCGTTGCTATGATGCTGGGTAATTTTATGTTTACAAGTTACTTATGATGATGATATTATTTAGTTGTTTATGAGTTACAAGTGGGCGATCGAGGCTTCGCTCGCATTAAAATTTGCATCCCCTCTCACCCCTTTAAAAATCGTTTTTTAGCGGAGGTCTACGTCATAACATCTACCTTCATTCCAAATCTCAGCCCAATCCGTCCAGTGGTTTGGGCTGTGCGTTGATAGATCACTATATCAGTTAGTCAGTCAGTCAGTCAGCTTTGAGTTTTATACGAGCTTTGTAAGTTTGTTGTGTTATTTGAGGTCAAATTGAGTAGTTGTGTTATGTAATACATATCATATTATTATACCAACTGTGGTATGATATCATGTTTGAATAATGTTATATAACCTTGCGATCTTCAAAGCGAGAGTGAAGCTGTTCTTACTGGGTTAGCGCGTTCCATCCTATGCTTACCATCAGTGTGAACAGGTAGGGAGTACGACGTTTCTTGGATTCCAGATAGACCGAAGTCTAACTTGGGAAAGCCACATCGATAGCTTGTGTGGCAAGATAAGTGCCGCCTGTTATGCACTCCGGCGGGTGGCCCGTGTGGTGTCGGTGGAAGTGGCGCGCGCCTGCTACTTCGCCACGGTGCATTCGCGGCTGCAGTACGGTGCGGAGCTGTATGCCAGCGCTGCCGACTGGGAGCGCGCGTTCAGAGCCCAGAAACGAGCTGTGCGTGCCATCGTGGGTGTGTCGCGCTATACCTCTGTCAAACCTTACTTTAAAGAGCTCGGCATTCTTACGCTGCCATCTCTACTGGTGCTGCAGATAGCGATGTACGTAAGGGACAATATCGGAGCCTACACAACCCGCAATACATCTGGAGCGCACAATCTCCGGAATGGTCACCGGTTGAAAACGATCTTTTCCTTGTTAGCGAAATCTCGCAAGCTGACCCATATTGCAGGTCCAGATGTTTATAACAGGTTACCAGATGCAGTCAGGTCAGCAACAAATAATAATATATTTAAATTTCGCCTTAAACATTGGCTTATCGAGCAGACTTTCTATAGTTACGAAGATTTTCTAAAAGTCGACGGCAGCATTAGAATTAAATAATCATAAATACTTAATTGTAATAATAATATTGATTTTATTAATGTATACATTACATGAGGCAATAATTACATGAAATTATATTGTATAACTATGTACATAATGTACTTAGGTATATGGATAGTTGTAACTGATTTTATAAATATAAATATTAAGATTTAATCAATGACATGTAAAATAACTTACCAATAAATAACTTTGACTTTGACTTTGACTTTGTTAGTACTTACTCAAAATATTTTTCCATGGATTCCAAAAAGATTGAATGACTTTGTAGATGTCGAAAACCGTAAATCATTCATTACCATAATAGTTTCCAAACTATGCTGGCTAACAACAGCCTTGAGCGCAAGAAATTAAATTTATCTATTCATCACAAACCAGTTGGCAAGCCTTATTGCGCTCGTCTTTTCGCAAATGTATTCGCAAAATGTGAAAAAGCGTCGCCAGCGGTGCATAACGCGGTTTTAGTCATACACTGTATATTTCTGTTTACGACAGAGAAACTGCGTAGGTAGTTACTGGCTATACTATGGTTAAAAACACATATTTTACCGATAAAAATATACAGTAAGGAGCTGGCTGCGTCTAAAATAATATTATAGTTACAGTTTTACCTTTACACCCACGGTTATTGAGGGTAACTTTAAATGATACATTACTTCTAGGTAGTGCGCATAATATTTGGTACATCAGTAGAAAGACTACAATTTGACTGATTTATTTCAAGCCCAAGGCCGATACCTGAACGTCAAAGGCCGATACCTTTTATCTCTATATTGTCAAAATCAGTTGTTTGTTGAAAGACGTATGGACTTAATTATATACATACAAGACTTAATACTAATATCATTGTAGTTTAGTTCCTTTAATAATTTGAATTTGGACGTGCTAGCCCTAATAGATATTTTATACGTATGTTAGTAATTCTCTGAACTAAGACAAATATGTTTTTAGTAAGAAGTTTCCCTGAAAATGCTACTCCTTCCTTATAAACGAGCTGGCACAGGATTTTCTAATTATTAAAAGGTAAGTACCTTCCTTTTCTCTTGTCGTTGGAGCTTTTAAATTATATTCTATTAATATTAAGACTAATTGGAAGTTAATATTTGGTATAGAAAACTGCAATAGTAACGGTAACTTATCTATACTAATATTATAAAGCTGAAGAGTTTGTTTGATTGTTTGTTTATTTGTTTGTTTGTTTGAAAGCGCTAATCTCAGGAACTACTGGTCCGAATTATTGAGAAATTATTTTTATGTTGAATAGACCATTTATCGAGGAAGGCTTTAGGCTATATAACATCACGCTGCAACTAATAGGAGCGAAGAAACAAAAGAAAATGTGGAAAAAACGGGGAAAATTATTCATCTTTGAGGACTTCCGTTACGTGCGCTGCAAAAACGGTTCAAGATATCAAAAAAAATGTATGAAAGAATTATTCCTCTTGATTTGATCTAGCAAAATGCTTGCATCAGTATATGTCTATCTTTTAAGGTTCACGTGAGAACCGTTTTTATGGTAATAACTATTCCACGCGGACGAAGTCACGCGCACCAGCTAGTTATCACATATATTAAGAAAAATAATAAATTTTCGACTTCCCTGAACGGCACGATGCCGTTACGTAAATATCTGATTTGATTTGAATTATTGCTTAATTTTTCATAATTTAAGTAATATTTTTGTTAATCTAGCTCACACAGTACTATCTTGCCACACCAAATCTTTTCTTAGCTATTTTCACGTAACTGTAAAGCAGTCGAAACATGTTGAGTTTAAGGAACTTTCTAGATATTCTGGGAAAGTGTTCTCTCGGTGTTGAGCGCCGCGACCACTGGTCCGTGACGTCGTTTAGCTGAGAGCTGGCTCCGCGACACGGAGTGGGCAGGACTTGGTCTGGTCTGAGATAGAACTGCATCGCACCTAAAACACGCTACTCTTTGGTTCGGCTATTAACATCTACTGGCACTTTTGCTCTTCCGTTTTTGCAGATTTAGAGATAGATACCTTACTCTTTAGTGATATAGAAACTGGTCTATTGCATTTAGTTTGATTTGTATCCCACAAAAATAACGATTTAGTATAGAAACCCCAGTATGTCTTGATACAAAGTTCACAACATACGTACTAGCTCAGTAAATCTTTTTATTACCACAATTCAAACTATATAACTTTTTTAGAGAAACACATATATATTCAAACATGAGAATGAAATACGAGCATACTCGTTTATAGTACATTACTATTGGCAAAAATTGTGGCCATTATTTCCGCCAAAGGCACACAAATAAAATTATTTACTGTCGGAGGAACCGAACCCTTTTCGTAATTAGTAAATACTATGTCTGAAAAAGGCATTGTTAATAAGGAAAATCCCCTCGGAAAATCTTTTTCTTGTGAAAACAAAAAGACTTAAGATTTCTTTTTCAGCTCGTCACTTTTATTTTACGGTAGAAACGTCGGAACATCTAACCGTAGTGGCCGTTAGAAGGTACTTACGTAAAACCTTAATCAAAATGAGTGATAGCTCATTCCAGCAACCTGGCGCGAGTCGCTAGACGCAGCTCATCCTTTGAGAAATGTAGCGACTGATCGGAAACCGACGGCCGGAGTCGGCGCTGACTCACCGCGCACAGAGGGTGATTTAATTTTAAAGGCATTTAGTGAAGGGAGCCGTTCGTTAGTCACACGTCTCGCGTCATTTGGAAGATTAAATAGAAATTCTGGTGACGCAATATTGCTCCATATGTAGCTTAACAGCTATATTTGGAGAGTTTGTCGCCAAAGATTACCACAGTGAGAGCGGCATGTATGAAGGGAGCACGTGGGCGACAACTTGATCGCCATCAATGCTTTATTTGGCGGACGGATCTTACACATTTTCAGGTTAAATATCGGGTCGAGTTCACTGAATTTGTTTTTACGCGGCAAAACTGTACTAGACCCTCGTAAATCATACCGGATTACAACATTGTAGATAAAAGTGCTCGTTTTAACTCGAGTTTTATAACTTCTTAGGTAAAGGTCGGATAATGGTGAAATATTGAATACGCCTACATGTTGTTTACAGTTTGTATGGGTCAGTAAAGTAAGGTGCTAATGTATGTAGGTATCTTTTAACCAATACCTAAGTATACTTGGAATTTGCGCAACAGAATCACAGAAGCGTACGCGAACATTCTGTTGTTGTAAACAAACACCTACATAAACAATTTATATATTTTTGTTCTAATAAAGGTTGAAGGTGCAGGCCTACTACGCAGGAAAAAATCCTGATTTTCTCCGTAAGCCGTTTAATTCCCGGTTTCTTTATCCTGTATAAGGATTAGTTCCAAAGCTTCTACACATCCGTATATTGGTGGCAGTGGGAAGCCGTGCTCCAAATATATTGATTTTATAACAAAAACGAGGGGTTGGTTGCAGGCGGGGTGAATGCCCCTGTCACTGCAGATTCGCCGGCCGTATTGGTAGGGGTTGCCGCCTCGCTAATGGAGTAGCGGCGGCTAAAATATGGGCCCGCTCTTCTCTTCATACGTTGAAAAACCTTCGGGTTTTGAGGAATCATCGCCCAAGTTAAATGTGCCCTACATCCTCCGAGATAAATGATGTACTGCCGACCGTTTTCTTTTTACAAACACGGCGTGATGAATCTACGCGTGAGCTTTAAACCGCCTTTCATTTAGATTCATTGCGGAAATCGCTGAGCCTTTACTACCTAAAATATTAATGAACATTTTTGTTCCAAAACTTCATCAAAACTTTTCCATTACGAAAATAAAATATTAATTAAAGTGTGTCTATCCGAGCCGTTCGTTAACAAATTTAAATTTTTGGGCTTTGATTGTTGCGAGCCGGGTTCCGCTGAAACCTTTTTAATTTGAAATAATTACGATCCTCTCGATATAAATTCAATTTCATTAAATTGAATTTTACGAATCATAAACGTTGTCAATTCTATCTTTTATTTAAAATTGTGTTTGTTTAAAATTAATTTTGTGTCCAATGTTATGCCAATGTGACACACCAATTTGATCACTGCGTAATAAGAGGTTAATTGATTTAAAAAACCTTACTATCTTTTTAATTATAATTGTATAGTTATTAAAATAAGGGATCAACTAAGCCATCTTTAAAAATATGATGTCTCAAAGTATAGACTGATTTTTTATGAAAACAATAATTGCTGGACCTGACCACGAATTGAAATGAGGCTGCGATGAACAACAACAGCTACAGTTATGAGGTCATATTTAGATATACATACACAAATGCGTTCAATGTTCACCTGTAATATATTCGTAATGTAATTTGTAGTATTATTAATAAAAAAATTGTATTTGTATTTGTAAGTATGCAAGTAAGTAAGAACGAAACTCTGTACCGGTACTATCGAGTGCAACACTGAGTGAATCGTTTCATATGGAAATAGCCAGTAATCTGTGTCGGGTTCAGGCGAGCTATCGACGATAGATCGGAGATCGCACTCGACTTCTCGTCCGTACCTAATACGTGTTTTCCAGTAAACTGAGACGAAACTTTGTGACACATTTTTATGGGACAAACTATCGAACACTTTGCCTAGCGTTTGTGCCTAAGTCTTTCAAGATCCATGCTTTATTCATGAGTAAGTGGATGAAAGATCGTCATACGAGTATTGCTAATGTATAGATGTAAAAAAAGAAATAGGACTGTTGTTAATACGAGTACGACCATTACTATTTTTCTCCTAGTCTAGTCTTTTTAGTTCCTACTTTACTACCTGTCTCCTTTTTCCATATTTATAACCAGTGGACGCCCCCGGCTTTGCTCGCGTTATTTCAGGATAAAAAGTAGCCTATCACACTTCCGGGACCTCATTTCAGAAACGGGACAATTCATGAAGATCCGTTCAACCGTTTTTGCTTGATGAGAGTGAAACAGAGACACAGATAAACAGACAAATAATCTATAAATTGTAGGAACGTGTTCCGTTATCAATTCTAAGTAGTGCAAATATTTTGTTTTTAATATCTCAAGTAAGTTTCAATGTTCAGATTTTCGACCCTCTTCTGCTTTTAATAGTAATTGGAAAATCTTATCTCCAAACAGTTATTGTTCAAAATATCAAATCGGAATACTTATCACGTAAATTGAAGTATCGCGAAATCTTAAATAATTCAAGGAGTAGTGAATCAGGAATATCAAATGTCAGCGGAGGCGGATAAAGTTATTCACTATTGTCCCATCCAGGGTTTCCATTGAAATTACAAAGGTAAGTTCAATTCTAACTTAGAAGTACAGCTTGTGAGTACCTCTAGGTACATACGAAAGTATTATTTCTTGGATTAACTCATGTTATTAACTAAATTATTAACAACAGAATATTCTACATCAACAAGTATAATATACATATTCATCAGAGATTAATTTATTGAATGTTTACAATAATAAAATATAAAAACAAGGAAAGAAAAACTAAACATACTACTTCTAACTACTACAAAAAAGGGGATTTCATCAGATTGAAAAAAAATTGTGAAGTAACCTCTCCACTCACACGGTTTGTAGTAAGTACTATCTACTACTTACTGTATATGTCATGTTTTCTGCGGTATGAGTAAGTACCAGAATTTTCTCATTCACATACCTGCTCTTCTATGACACTTTTGCAATAATTCACAGAGATGGAGTACGTGTGATAAGCTCACTATTATCAAAAGGCGGAGGTAACTAGGGAGACATTGTAAGTTTTATAGATATTATACTCCTTGTACAATGACTTCCTAATTCATGGCGATATTGCTGGCTACGAATACATTACAATATATCGTGTTTTTCTATCAGTATATAAATAGTCCCAAACCGTTGCATGCATTTGTGCCAAGAACACTAGTTTCTAGAAATAGCCTGGCGTTTGAGAGATTAATGCCACCTGCATAACAATCAACCAGCGAGCAAATAAGGCTATGAAATTGTGAAAGTAACGTGCTTTAGACTGCTATAAATAGAGTTTTTCAACTTCTTCCACGCATGGAAACAGCGATCAATAATAAACCGAGGACCATTACGGTCTACTTTACCCTTTATGTCATAAACTTAACGTTTAAGGTGACTTTTGATATTAAACTCTAATACCACTAGAGGATTAGTGATGGTTTTCAATCAGTTTACAATTTTAAAAAAAGTAAGCTTACCTGTTCTATCTTTCCATCTAAAGATGCGGCTAAGATTTAAGTAATCAGGTTGTTTTCGATATTTTTGCACAAACACGCGTCGATGTTCGGTTTTCATTTACACAATTTTTGGCGGTCGTTTAGGAGAGTTTACCTTCGAACCTATTAAGTTAAAGTAAGGGACTACCAAGCCAGGGTAGACCGTACAGTGGAAAAAAACGTCCATAGAAAGGCGTAAACATTTTGTTTCACGACACGTTGTCCCTCGAAGCGTTGACCCATAATATTTGAGCCTATAGCATTATGGTGTCTGCCAACCCTCATTTCGGGGTTTCCAATATAGGTTGGGACACTTTTTGATACGATGCGAAGGTGAGAAACATTTTTCGACGGTTTTTCTTGGCTGGAGCAAAAATTAAGCTAGTAAAAGTGTGAAATCTTAAAATAAGGTAAAATATTGTACTTACACTTTTTTGTTAAAAAAACCTTCACTTAAGAAGTGTATTTAAAACTCTCATTGATTGCTAAAAACTACAATTAGTACCTAACTCAATGTTGAATGTACTAATATTACTGGAAAATATAGAGACTAAGCTAAGATCAGGGTGGCTGCTGCCAAAATGGACAAACAGGTAGCTTTCGATTGCATAATGAGCACATAATATATCGCCAAGTAAGTAGTTACATTTGGTTTAAAAAATAACAATCCATTTTCAGACACAAAAAACACTCCACATGAAATATATGAATGTGATCAGAATAGTGAGGTACGAGAGAGAGAGCCGAGAACCATCGCGGCGGCAATCACAAAAGCACACACAACTTGCGCCACTATACGGATAAGATATAGACTAAAGAACTACGAGACTAGGAACTACTATTAAATAAGATTTTATATTACAAATTATTACAATTTTTTAAACCACTTATCGGTATTTATGATTAGTGGTTTATAGGTATATGAATATAGAGATATTTATATAAATATTTGGTACAAATATGGGGCTAGATGGCGCTGTGTGAATTCCATTCCTGTGGATGGGATTCCATCGCACCCACATGAGAATGTGTACGTCCTGAATTATTTACTTATTTTGTTCTTATTTTGAATTATCAGTGGAGAAAGCACAATCATGCATGTGTTAAGTATTTGTCACATTTCTTTTTCTAACAAGTTCTTTATTAAACTACTTGCCTGATTCTCAGTTCCCTGCCAACAAAATAGGAATCCCCGAAACAAGTCTGAATCTTTGTTCCTACTTCGTAAATATACTTCACTGTTAACTATAATATAATTAAAGCACTTATAAATAAACTACGCGATAAGGCCGCCCAATGTACCTAGGTTAAGTAATTTTACTATAAATTGTTTCTGTATTTTGTTTTCTGGTGTACAATAAAGTTATATTGATTGATTGATTGATTGACTACGCCCGCGGATTCACTTGCATAATTTCAGGTAAAAAGTCTATGACACCGGTACCTACCTACATACCTAAAATCATGAAGATCCACTCAGCCGCTTTAGCCTGATGAGCGTTCAAATAAACAGACTAACAGAGATATACAGAAACAGATAAACAGACAAAAACTCTATAAATTATGAACGTGTTCTGTAATAAATTCTAAGTATCTCCCTCCATTCAAACACTTTTTTCAATCTTCAGACTTTCAACCCTCTTCAGCTTTATTAAATGTATATCAAAAACATCTTATGATGTTGTTTCACGTTAATTATATATCTACTGTCTATAGATCCCCATGTCGTTGTAGTAAGGTAGCTTTTTTGTATGTTTGGTGGCTTCTCCAGGCAAGTGCGAGGGTCCTTCAAGTCAATCGCTGCCTTTCTATTTCACACCATTTCCGTACACAGCGCACCTTTTACCTTGATTCTGACGACTAAAAAGGAAACGGGTAACTTCGGGAAACGTCTTTGATTTTAGGAAATACAACCTGAAATGTGATTTGCCGAAGAAATGAACGATAAAGTGAAGTAGCAATTTGTACGCGTTATTGCGTTTTTGGTGTTGAAAGCCTTACTTTGTTTTCACAGTACCTATTGAGTGACAATATTCTTGCATCACTTTAAAAGTCAGCCTAAAGTGCTATGCGTTTGTTACTAATATAAGTTTGTCCGTGGGTTTTCTATGAATAGAACTGAAGTAACGAATGACGGTCGAAAACACGTTCCTACATTTAGAACGTCAATTGAATCATCCGTTTCCCAGAACACAACAACAGAGTGAAATTGTAAAAAACACAGCGCGGGGCAGGACGTCGAGATAGATAGCTATTCTAGTTTTTGCGGCGCCACAGTGTCAATGAACACAGAGAGGCAGGTGTCGCTTTATCAGCGGCACATTGGCCCCACTTCCGCTGTTATCTGAGTTTACTTACCTCGCCTGGGAATGAGAGCGGCAAGTCAGCTGTACTGTGCTGTGGCGTAATGCGACCGACCGCCCGTCTGCACGCAACTACGTCGCACCGCATGAACGTCACTTTATAACAATAACAGATATTTATTAACTCGACTGGCCTGTTAGCTTAGTAGGTAGTGGCGCTGCCTTCTAATCTAGGGGTTGCGGGTTCGATAACCGCGTGACACAAGAAATAATGAATTTTAAAATTTATTATTACTTGTATTGAGTCTGGTCGTTTGAATGTATAATAAGTATGTATTTACAAAAGAAAAGTATATAAGTATTATATCCGTTATCTAGTACCCACGATACAAGCGTTTGCTTAGTGTGGGTCTAGACAGATATTATTATTAAACATAGACATGTCAGTCATTCAAAATGATTGTTTTATTTTAGTTAAGATTTATTGATCATCTCGGTTGCAATGTACCAGTTCTTTACTAGGCAAGCGCTCACAAGATTTAACAAGTGCGATCTAGCAAAGTATTAATAAAAACATATATAGATAATCCGTCTTCATCCTGAATGGCTTGTCAATCTGGACTCGATACATCTACATGCTGCTTGATTCAAATGAATGGTTTCTATAGATATGTATTTAGAAATCTATGCTTTATTTTATCTCTGGGCGCACGTCACTCGCGACACGCGACTCAATGCGGAAATTAGAAGCATTGAATTGTAGCAGCGGAGACATTGTCATTAAACTAGGGTACATCTAAGTATATAAATATTGCTGCCACTAAATTTGAAACAGAAAAAGGTGTCAGCAAACGTTGTTGTTGCAAAGCTAAAATGGATTCCTGATACTTATCTACTACGTGCGAACTAAAGTGCAATAATTGAGTTATCTTTCATAAACGAAAGCTTTTTTGACATTGGATACCTATAACATTATTTAGTCTAAACAATGTGCTCGATATCATTTAAATATATGAATATTTAGGTGCTTATAAGATTTTTATACCATAAAGCTGTTTGTTGTATCCATAAAGCCAACATTACGTAGAAAGCATAACACTTACATCCAATTTGAAACTAAAATTGGATACAAAAACGGCGCCATAAATCCGCAACAAAACGTTGGATCCGCTACAGGTTGAAATAAGACGGTGCGAGGTATCGAATAATGTTCTTGAGTGCCGGAAAACCATCTGAACGAGCCTCTACGCATCTTTGCATACGTATCTACAAACCGTTTTCGTTATACATATATATACATAGCTACCGACGCAAGGGAAAGGATTCGTATAGAAATGTTGCCTTCAACACCCTTCAGTGCCGATTCAGAGATGTATTCTGAGATAATAGGGTGTTTAGAGACAATGTAGGCAATCTGGCTGTTTTGATAAGAATGTAACCGGTCTGAGACGGACGTATATGGCGAGCCTGAGGCCGACCAGCGTGGGCGGCATTGTGTGTTTCCCACATTGGAGACTACATAATGATTTAATTAAGTGCAAAGTTCGAAGAACCCATTTATGCTACGTGAGTATTATTATAAGATTTTATCAGTAGAAGTTATCCGGTTAGTTCTCAAACAGTAGACCTCCAAATATGCAATATTATCATGCTGGTATATGACATTCTTCCCTCAATATCTAAAACAAATTAGGTACGTGCACGTTTACATTTTGTTTCAAAATGTATTAGACTTTATCCGTCTTATTACAACGCGGTTTAAATATTAGTCCAGGACTTTAAAAATAAAAAAATGTGTTCTTGTTGTTCAAACATCACATACAAGCAATCAAAATGTCTAAAAAATTAAGACTTTGATTTAACATTGATACATTTTGACAGTTTGATAATTATGACAGTAGACAGACTATTTTCGAATTACTAAAACAGACTTGTTCTAGACTTATATTTCAACCACGTTTTGTAATAAGGCCCTATAGGTTCTAGCTAGATTATTTTAACGGTAGGTTTACGAACACCATTTTATTCTCCGTCTTTTTTGTCACATAATCTCCAACTAAAAACGCAGACCTATGTTTATTGTTTTAAGTTTTTTTTTTTCTGGATTCCCTCCGCTTTGCGGAGGCCCTTCGTTAGGGTTCTTTTGGTGTGTTGTTTTAATTTTAATAAGTGACCTTAATGGTCATGAGTTTTAGTTCGCAGTGTATTTGATGTTATTAGACGGGTTTAAGATTTTAGATACTGTTAACGAATTCATATTGTTTTTTTTTTTTTTTTTCAGGGATTTTCTCAACATGTGTACATACCCGTAGTACTTAAACTACGGAGTGTACGCATTTTTTACAGGTTTTTATTGTTTTATGTTAAACCTACTCGTATGTTAATTACGTATAACGTTTCCTGTAAAACAGAAAAAAGAACAGTGAATGATAATTATGAAATTACGTTCGTCTAATAATAAAATCATGTACACATGGTATGATAAAGAGTAGTATTCGGCCACTTCGTTCGCTCGGTCAGTGAGCAGAGATGTGAGCTTGGTGTTACAATACCTAGATATATATAGGTATTGTGAGGCTCGCGTTAGGATAACTTGAATTATAATAGGTATGCCTTTTTATAGCAACTTTTTTTTTTTTTTTTTACTTGTGATAGGTTTACGTTTGACTACAGCCTGCCTGATGTTAAGCATTGCTGCAGCCTAGGCTCCAAATGTTATTTTTACGAACCATTATATAGTATCATGCTACGTTTATGACTACTTACTTAGTTATATAAGGTATCAAATATGTATAAAAGATTTCTCCCAAGTAAAAGGCTGGATAGAAAAAAAACAGTGCTTTTATTATCTAAGTTGTTTGTTGTAGTCGTAGCTAAATTATCTATAAGTAGATCTTTAGTTGTGTATTGTAGCCAACAGATAAGTACTAGACTGGTCGTTTAAAGTTTTTGAGAATACCAACGCTTAGATTTGCACAAGATATTGTTTTGTTTTTTTGTCTTTACTTACAAATGTATATAAAAAAATATATGTGAATGTTCATTTTTAATGTGTCAACAATAAAGAGTTTATCTATCTCTATAAAATACTCTCATATAATACACTAGCTGGTGCGCGCGACTTCGTCCGCGTGGAATAGTTATTACCATAAAAACGGTTCTAGTGAGTTAACCTTAAAAGATAGACATATACTGTTGAGGACATTTTGTTAGATCATTTCAAGAGGAATAATTCTTTCATACATATTTTTTTGATGTCTGGAACGCTACGCACGCAACGGAAGCCCTCAAAGATGAATAATTTTCCCCGTTGTTTCCACATTTTCCATTAATTTTTCGCTCCTATTAGTTGCAGCGTGATGTTATATAGCCCAAGGCCTTCCTCGATAACTGGACTATCCAACACAAAAAATATTTTTCAATTCGCACCAGTAGTTCCTGAGATTAGCGCGTTCAAACAAACAAACACACTCATCAGCTTTAAAATATTAGTATAGATATAAATAAAAGGGTTCCATCCAATTTCAGCGTGCCCAACGTAAGTACAAAATGCATAATATAAGAGACATAAGGTGTGTGTGCACAAGATGCAGCACAACAAATGTAACGTACATAATATAAGAGACATAAGGTGTGTGTGCACAAGATGCAGCACAACAAATGTAACGTACATAATATAAGAGACATAAGGTGTGTGTGCACAAGATGCAGCACAACAAATGTAACGTACATAATATAAGAGACATAAGGTGTGTGTGCACAAGATGCAGCACAACAAATGTAACGTACATAATATAAGAGACATAAGGTGTGTATGCACAAGATGCAGCACAACAAATGTAACGTACATAATATAAGAGACATAAGGTGTGTGTACACAAGATGCAGCACAACAAATGTAACGTACATAATATAAGAGACATAAGGTGTGTGTGCACAAGATGCAGCACAACAAATGTAACGTACATAATATAAGAGACATAAGGTGTGTGTGCACAAGATGCAGCACAACAAATGTAACGTACATAATATAAGAGACATAAGGTGTGTATGCACAAGATGCAGCACAACAAATGTAACGTACATAATATAAGAGACATAAGGTGTGTGTGCACAAGATGCAGCACAACAAATGTAACGTACATAATATAAGAGACATAAGGTGTGTGTGCACAAGATGCAGCACAACAAATGTAACGTACATAATATAAGAGACATAAGGTGTGTATGCACAAGATGCAGCACAACAAATGTAACGTACATAATATAAGAGACATAAGGTGTGTGTGCACAAGATGCAGCACAACAAATGTAACGTACATAATATAAGAGACATAAGGTGTGTATGCACAAGATGCAGCACAACAAATGTAACGTACATAATATAAGAGACATAAGGTGTGTGTGCACAAGATGCAGCACAACAAATGTAACGTACATAATATAAGAGACATAAGGTGTGTATGCACAAGATGCAGCACAACAAATGTAACGTACATAATATAAGAGACATAAGGTGTGTGTGCACAAGATGCAGCACAACAAATGTAACGTACATAATATAAGAGACATAAGGTGTGTATGCACAAGATGCAGCATAACAAATGTAACGTACATAATCATATTTTATTTACTAAACGAAATTATTATTATTTAATTGTTGGAATTATTTAGTCCTGTATGTATGTCATGTTAATTTTTGTACACAAACATCGATGAAACCAATAGAAGAATCAATAAAGAGATACAATTATCTTTGAGGCTCATCCAATAAAAACAGATGAAAGTCGATGTTAATGATACTTAAGATTTCCCTACTATGTTTCGGCCATTTTACTTGCAAAACTCTCGCTCGGTTCGTTTAAAGGAAACTATGCGATGCTCCCCGCAGAATAAAGCTATAAAAAGCTATCTTTTACATTTTATAGCGACTTTTATGTTCGCCTGTAACCGACCACAATCAACTACAGCCAATAAAGTGCCGCTAATGTTGGAAAAATTTATTTCTACCACAATTAGCTTGTCTTAGAAAAATCTCATAAATGTAGGCTTGGAAGTAAATTTCATAGAATCGCTGCGATTAACCGAGCCGCTCGGGTTTATTTCGAAGCATCTACGAGTTCATAAGAAGTTGAGCTACATATATAATACCTATGTACTTGTAGTTTATATTTATTTCTGTATAAAAATGAAAAATGTAATGAATAAAATAACTTCAACTTGCTTTTAAACCGGAAGCAAATAACAATTTGTTGATATGTGTTACGATATATTACTGAGTTACTGTTGATTTATTTATTTGGCCCTTAGGGGGGCGGCTTGTTGAACTCTTGACACCAGAGTTGGCCATTCTAATTCGATAAGAAGAAGAAGACTGTTTTACTATACTAGTATGTATTTCTATAATATATTGTAAAAAATATTTATGTATAATAATTTATTCATATTACCATAGTATGTATAACAAACGAATATTTATTTTATATTATAAACACTTCAGCATTCAATCTAGTTAAATAGTTTTGCGATAAACCAGAGAACTTGATTTTGATAAATTAATTATGATTACTAAATCTGCGCTTCTATTATAACTTAGTATTGATGCTGTTATTTAAGGATTAATTATCCAAAATTACTCAAAAATATAAATATAATGACGTAAAATTCTTAGATAATATCTAGTATAATGTGGCCCGCTATACCTTTATTGTAAGTTAATCACTATATTATAATCTAACCTTTGTATTTGTCTAAAGTATCTATCTCCATACAAACTTTTTGAAGTAGGCATCCGCTAAGAAAGGATTTTTGGAAATGCCTCTTTCAAAGGGGTGAAATAGATGATGCAAGTTTTACTTCTTAATGCGCGCGAAGCCGGGAGCACCCACTAGTACACTCATTACCTTTCACCCCATTAATATTAGTGTGAAGTGCGGGCATCATAAAAGTCTACTATATATTTAATAGCAAAACTGAAAAAAAAAATCTTAAGTTTGTAGGACGTCGGAATTATACTTTACAAGAAAGGATTTTGGTAATTAC
This sequence comes from Macaria notata, assembly GCA_927399415.1. Lineage (NCBI taxonomy): Eukaryota > Metazoa > Arthropoda > Insecta > Lepidoptera > Geometridae > Macaria > Macaria notata. Next base: position 8,811,504 of record OV656733.1, read on the forward strand.
GCGACGAAAGGAAGGTTTTGAACGGAAAATGCGATACTCTCGGCCTCTAAACAAAAAGAAAGTTTCAGGGCCTGGCCTGGGTGTGAGGGAAGATTCCTGAATAATCGCGAAACAAAAGTAATTTCGCGGCAGTTTCGTGTGCGAGCACGCATACTATGCCGGCTGTGTAACAATATTCAACACAAGCTTTCTTGCACAAGACTAATCTAAAAACGATTCACCTCACATTTATATTTTCCCTTTTCTGAATGAACTCCGCTTCATGGAAATGTTTTTGCTGAAATAATTAATCACATTTTAATACCTCCTAGCTTCTTCGCAACCTTCATAACACCAGTGAGAATATTAATTTTGTTTTTGTGTTCTTGTTGCGTCAAACTTTTAGATACTGTTTAATATTTCAGGACCGAAACTCACCGGGGGTGTGCACACGGATATGAATAAAATATATTAATGCAAAGAAGGCACTTGATTTCACAAACTGGTGACTGAATCATAAGTAAACAATATGAGACACATATGTACTTGTAAGTTGTACCTCGAGATTATTATAGCATTGATGTCGAACAGAACTAAGATATCAAACATTAATAGCGATATGTGCGTATATCATTCACATGAGATAGGATCAAATTGATTTGCATTTAGGGCCATTAGGATGTCACGCGAGCAATCAATCTATGTGTAATGTGGGAGGAGCGGCCACAGATTGTGTGCCAGATAGCTGCCCGACTCGATCGAGCCAAGATGGATGCAGGCCACTGCCTCGCATGCCAGGGATACTGACTGACACTACCTGCAGGCGATACAGTATAATTAATTATATATCAAGAAATACTAATAAAAGTTGTTAAGAAGCTTTGTTAGTATAACGTGTGGTTAACTGAGATTTAAGCATCAATTACAGACTTAATCCTAATTAATTCATCTAGCTCAATAATAAACGATGCTGCTGTAATATCTAGACGTATAGTTTGCTTGAACGCATGGCCGTTATTGCTAGTTCACAATGGAGAGAATCGACGGCTTAGCGGTCTCGAGATTTACATTAAAACTAAAACAGGAGAACGTTTCAACCACAAAGTACACTTCGAAAACACCAATTCAGATACAATTTAGCCGAGAGAAGAGCTTGTATATTTACATTTTGAGCATTATCGGGGTTGAGCAGATGGTATCACAAGGCGAGGTACAAAGTATTAGGGATAGAGGCGGATCGCTCAATATCGTGAAATCGCAAAGGAAACGTAGTCAAATCGACACCGGCACTAGCGGCGCTTGCCGGGATTCTCACGATTTATGAGGCAATATGTTTAACGTCTAGTACGGGAACCCTCTCGGAACATAACGGGGCTGTTACGTAAACAGATTGCTCGCGAGTAGAGACCCGACGCCGCGCAGATATCGGCCTACGAACGACTCCTACACTTATAACTTTTGTACCAAATTGACGGCGACATTTCGCTCTTTGTAAACCTCTCTGCATGCGAATGGCTGCGGCGCTCTTCCAAAACGATTTCCCGAATAGCACGCCGCCGCGCCGCCAGATTTCCGCGCTGATATCCATATTATTTTTTGAATAGGTGGAAATATTTTTCCGGCTCGAGTTTTCACTAGGTATATCGACCTTATAGATATTTTATTTTTTGCTAAAAGCCCTTGGAATACCAAGGGCTTTTAGCAAAAAATAAAATAGATACAAATTTAATAATGAAATTCCACCTAACCTATCCTTTAAATAATTACACGATATTTAAATACTAATATAACACCAAAAATAATGAAAAACAAAAAACCGCAACGTACTCGTAATTTGATAGTAAAATAGCTCACAAAATTTGTGAATAAAATTCGACAAACATCCCTTTTTGTTTCCATTATTCATTGTTAAACTTCAACTAATTACCTAACTCCCGTTAATTGAGTCATTAGTCCGCAGGCTTTCTAACCAAAACATTAGGTTACAAATGACTGTATCGGAACTACCTATACATTGGCTTAAAAATAGTTGGAAAGCGATAACATTTCCGATATATCACTAACACTGAATAATTTAAGTATTGTGTAACAAACTGAACAAGTCGATGTCCAGATTGCTATCAGGACATTGACTTGTTCAGTTTGTTACGTTGCTATGTATGTGTATTTTTACTAAACATTTTGTCGTGTTGCTAATGTAAACTTGGAGGCATTATTATCATTATTATTATCAACACTTTCAAGAATGTAACTAATAAAACAACTAAATATGAGTTCATAATATTGTACGTGGACTTTAGCCGGTTGGCAACAAAATAAAACAGTAAATAGCATTTCGATCCATCATTGCAGGTGGCGTTGGCTTCGACCGGGTATGCATAAGTAAATTTCTATCGATCTGTGGAGTAATAGTGGACTTCAAGTATAGCGAGCGTTGTGCTGCGGCCGCTGGAGGGCCGGCTCGCTGCAAACCTTTAAAAGGTAGCTTTTGCGTGACTTCGCCACGAAGATTCTAATTTTGATTAGCGCGTTGCGTGGGCACTAACCTACGACGCCGTTCGTCAAATGATTTGCCTGCTGTTGATGTTTATTTTACAGCTATATCAGCTCATTACACCTCGCAATCAAATGAATGTAGTAGGTACACATATTAAGCAAAAAATACATGGGATTTTCGTGGATTTTTATGAATATAATGCTCCTAGGACCGATCCTGTGCCTTAATTCACGAATCACATTAATCACGAGCACGAGGCCTTTGCTTATCAAGACTTGATTCATAACTCAGCTCTCGATCAAAACAGCTATAATTACAGGCGTCGGGTATCTAATGAGGTGCTACGTAGACGGCAATATTGTAGCCTTCCAAGGACGCCAAATTATGTTTTCGAATTGAATCGAATTAGAGTACTTAAAACAAATTGGTTGGAAGAGCGAAATTCGAATTCGGAGCAATTCTGTTTTGAACAGTAAATGTTCGGGAAAGTTCATGTTATGTGAGAGTCTGGTGGGCCCTTTCAGCGTCGCATGAAGCTCGGTTACGATCAAACGCTTAGTGAAATTTGTTGGCTCAATTTCTCTCAAATCCAAAATTGTGCAGCGACTGAGATACGCTTTGAAAATGAAACGTGCAGTTGAAGCTCGCATCGGTTAGCGGCGGCAATAAATTGTACAAGTAGGCAAACCTACCGTATAGTATTTACTCTTTTAAACTTTAACTTGGTATTTGCGACACGAGCTTTATCTTCTAAAAATAAACTGGAAGCGGAACGGCAGACTTTTCCAGTGCACGTGATACGATACGATATTTCCCTAAAGGACGGAGTACAGAAGCATCAGTGCACATTTTTACTTCCATTTCATTGTTACTTCACAGTTTTGCTGCCGAGTTTGTTTATTTGGTGTTGTTGGCGCCTACAGGTGGCTAATACACATCTACGGACATTAAACGTTCTGCTCTAAAATATTTTCGTGCCCTTTTTCTTTCGGAAAAATATGTTTAGAGGTTCGTGAGAGATTTTTTCTATAAATAGGTACGTATTTTCTACTGGTTTATTTGCCACGTAAATCGAAAAACCTTGAATACTTATAAACTCGACTTCGACTTTCATCGTGCGAACAGCCAAACTGTGGAACTCCTTGCCCGAATCTCTATTCCCCTTGAACTATAATTTGTCGGTCTTCAAGTCGAGAGTAAACCGGTTTCTTCTAGGCAAGCGCGCTACATCGTAGACTATAACGTTGCTTAACATCAGGCAAGTTGTAGTCAAGCGTAAGTCTATTTCATGTTAAAAAAAAAAAAATAGCTTTTATTTTTGGTAAGTATTTATTACTTACCTTATTGTAAAAATGAACTAAGTAGAAACAACAAGGTTAAAACACTTGCAGTGACAGTGTGCAGTATTCAAAGAATCGAAGATTTGTAATGACCTTATAACATCATATATTACAATGATCATTTATATAACTTAATACTATTTATTAATGAAATAACAACAGAAAATATAATCAGTTTTAGCAAAGATACTATTTTCTATAGACATACAGTCACAACCACTTCTATAAAGAGTGGACAACTGAAAAGAAGAAAAATGCTAATTTCCACCGCTTGAACTTTAGAATAAACTGATTGAGTGATAGCATTTTAATGCAATGAAAATATGGCGTAGTTTGAAACGAAGCCACCTCTAACTTTGTGTCTAAGGTCCCTCATTAGTATTCAGGTATCACCTTACGGCGCGCGCCGTCTATACAAATTAAAGCAAATTTTATTCGTGTTTTATTTCAATTTATTTGAAACTTTATGCAGTAATAACTAGTAATAATGCCAAATATTTTAATTAAATTATTCGGGATAATGACGGTTTAACTCTTAGGTTACAGGAGTTATTGTACTCCTAGTTGTGTAATTTATATTCGTGTTGAAGAACAGATGTTTTTAACTGTCAAGTTTTTAATCATTGTAAAAGCAGGTTGCATACAGTAGATACGCAGCATGTATAAGCAGAGTATCCGCACATCGCTTGCTCCGTTGGTTCCCGAGAGAGAGGTAGTGAGAGGTAAGTGAAGGAGTATTGTGGTGAAAGCTTGATGAAGCGAATCTTTGGAGCAGACGAACAATGGGATTTCTCCAACATATCCCTTGAGTAATAGTTCGCGTTTACCTCGCGCTATGCCTAAATATGTAACATGTACATTGTTCATTGGGAATGCCTTTGAGATCTGTACCGTAGCACGACGACGTGCTGTGAAATGCTTGGCACGGTATTTATTGAGGTATTATCCGATTCGGAGAATAAACGATGTAATAAATAGTGGTTTAGACTTGCCGGTGAACGGCAACCAAATCTAGCAACCTATAGCCCGAAAAATAAAAACAATTTTGTGAAGTGAGCAGCGTGGGGCAGTGTTGCAGGTACTTATCCAATGCTACAAAAACATTTAAAATTTTACAAAAAAAAACTTTAAATTAATCAAAGTGAAATATTTCAAATACTAATAGAAGATTCGCAACCTTTATGACTTTTCCTAAAGGTATTATGGTTCCCGTAAGGCATGATTAAATTTAGTTTACTTAAAGAAGAATTACTCTTTAGTGATTTTTCCAGTATCTGATCTAAGTAGTTTTTTTTTTAAAGGGAATGGGTTCCTAGTTATTTTTATTCCAAATTAACGCAAATATAACAGTGGGCTTCCACTATAGTCATACATAAAAATACAGCCTACCATCCACGAGATTCTCCTCGTGAGTGGCACGGCGTGGAGTTATTGCCCAAGCAGCCTTGAACTAGAGCCATCTGCGGACTCAAGAGAACCTACAGGGGTTTCAAACTAACCATCAACTAAGACAAGGTATTTGACCATATACATCCAGTGTGATCCAATTATGGTAAACAGAACATGGCATATCATATCATGTTGGTTTCCTATTGCCATTTCTAAAAAATATCACATACAATAATCAGTATACATATAATATATGCTTCACACTTAAGTCTTAATGTCTTATTACATGATGCTAATATGTAAATCAGTTATTATGGTAATTGAAGTGATTTGGATAATTTAGTATGGAAATAGACAAACTCAGTCTTATTCATATTCCTGTTTCCGATTAACTTCGTGGTTATTAGCAGTATTAAATTTTTCACGAGTGTGTTGCAAACTCCCCTTTCCTGTTTTCCTTAAGTACGTTACCGTTCGCACGCATAATGTTGCTATAAATACCCACGCAACTAACGTCATAAGGGGTTGTTTAACCATTGATCACGGAAATAGGTTGTAGTTCGTGGAACTAGATAAAAGTGGCGATTGAACACTATATCGTAATTAAAATGAACCGATATTACACCATTATTTCAATGAAGTGGGCAATTGTTTGATCGGAACTCATCAGCTGTTAATCAATGATAGGAATTAAAATGGAGTGCGCTTGAACACAATACAAATAATAAATACGTGGAAAATATTTCTACTTACGATTTATATAATACCATTATATAAAGGTGAAAATTATATTGTGCCTCCTGCAGATCACATCCAAGCTACGAATCTCCTTCATAATAAGTATGGAGATATAGTACGAAGGTGATAGAGACTGCCACTTACTACCATTATTACATATAAAGTCAAGCAATCGATGCCGCTGGTAACCAATTCCTTGTATTTGTCAAACCATAAATTTTACATTGTGACGAGAATGCATACGGTATAAGATATTATGTATAAATTATTCTAGGTACTAAATGTAAGCTTAGTTAATAGAATCAACACTAGATTGTTAATTTGAACATAAATTACATTAGTTAAATATCCAATAATTTGCAACCCGTGGAATCAAATATCAAATATTTAAAGTAAATAGTTATGCAGTACGACATTATTTAGTTGATAAATTTTAAATTCATCGACTATCATCATATGCATGTAATAAATGGTTAAGTTTTGACAAAAATATATTTAGAAAATTCAATTGAGCGTGGTTTATTTAACTCGTAAGTAGACACGATTTTGTATTCTCGTCTGGTCTCATAAGAGAAGTCCCATGGGTGCCTTCTGGATTATCGCACACGTCGAGATATTTGTGAGGTATAAAGAATACGACCGCGAGCATAACCCGCTGCTCGGCGAAACCATAAAGAGGGTAGTTAGATAAATAGATTGCTAGACACAGGGCAGGCACACGCCTCCAAACTACCCTTTAATAGAGAGAAATGTTCGCAGGAATCAACAGTTCCTTCTATAGTTTCAATCGTGACTGGGATACGATATAAAAAAGTTATCATTTTCTCACCACAGATTATTATACGTTTTTTTGAACCCAAAATAATATGTTTTAGGGAAAATTTGAATGGGCTGCTAAACATCTGTACGCCAACGTTAAATTTAATTAATCTGAGAGCCCTGTCACGTGGGCGCATGGTTTAATAAACAGGCGCTACAAATACTGTAATGGACTTACAATAAGACCTCCGCTGAAAATGTCTCCTGTTTGGAGCAAATATAAAAGAGTACAATGTCAAGAGGTACTTAATCATTTACTCAATCATTTGCTCATGTTAGATATATTATAGTAAGTATATATTTTTCTGTATTTCAGGAAGCTAAACCGATCGTGTGAACTAAAAAACTACGAAGGGGTACATATTTTAGTGTAACTTCTCATAAATGTTTATAATCATGATCGTTGGCTTAAGATCTTAAAACTGTAGTAATTAAATATCGTAAAAGATATGTATATAATAATAATATTTTACAAAAAAATAAAATGGAATGAAAAGAAAAATAGCCATAACACAAAATTGAAACTGAAAATAATGGTTACAGCTTTGAAGATTTACCGCAAGGTAGGATTATTGAATATTATGAGGGCTATATTAGGGTACGGGTACTTGGTAAGTATGGTAAGCCCACAGGCTTGCCTTTTGATATTCTTAACATAAGCCGCGTCTCGCCTCATAACGAAATCCATCGTATCGCTTCTGATGAAACTTGTATAAATCTGATCGTTTCAGATGCTTCATAAGCTCTCTTTTGAATTCTTTGTATAAAAGTTACACAAAGAATAGTTAAATTTTTCGATAGAATTAGTGTTCTATAATAAGTTGTATTATACTTGAAAAAGCCACAATACCTAAGTACTAAATAATAAAGAAATAGGTTCAAGTACGCATTTACAAGTATATCAACCTATCTTTCTAAATAATATAATCAATAAGTATAGCGAAACATGTATGTTGTATATATACCATTCGAATTACTGGTGAGAATATATTAACCATTGCAAATTCCTTTCTTTCGTAGCAAACAACCCAAACATATGTACATTTTATTATTACAGGGTTCACTCATGGTTCAACAGCCATCAATTATTACGACATGATTTCTTGTAAACGATAGACTAAGAAAAACGGTTGGGCCACTTTTTGCACACGTTATTGGGAATTTGGGAAAGAAGTATGAATATCAATATAACATCGTGCGTAGGTATATATGTGCCTCTTATTTATTCGAGAAGAAGCTCGGTGTAGCGTAACGATTAGGAATGAATTATGGAAAGTAAATGATAAACATTTTGCGAGCGTTCCGTACAAGAAATATCTGCTTTACATCGGGATTATATAATTTATTTTCCGTTTCCTCAATACCTGGGATCAGCGAGTAATTTAATGTTTTTTTATATTTTTTGATCCGCGTAATTGCTTTAGTCAGGGTTCAAGTAATTAATCCAAGTAGAGTTTCAGGAATAGGTATTCAAATTCTTGGTTCAATTTACTGAAAAAGCTTCTTACGTTCGGTTTAAAGATACAGTCGATGAAAAAGGATATCTAATCGTACCTAAAGTCGGAGGAGTACCGACCCCGTAATTGTAAATGATACCGAAACCAAGTTCATCATCCGGATCAGCCTAATAAAAGTCGAGTCGGCTTCTTTACAATTTGATGGCCGTATTTTTTCATCCACAATCTGTCTTTGGCTTCACGCTCGACTTCACAGTTGTCACGGTATCAGATTTGACATCTCCATGCCTCTAGAGCCCCAACTTCTTGACTTTACAAACTTTGAATACGAATGTGTGCTTCTGTTGGGACTATTTATGCGTTTTAAATGGAATTTTGCGGTTCACTTGAGTTTCCGTACACATGTAAGAGGCAACAATCGTATTGTAATCCTACTGTTATAGTGCCGCTAGAGGTCCCTGTGTGCATTGCATGAAACAAATAGTTTACCTGGAGATGTTACGGAAACTAGGGAGTCATCTATCACGTGAGATCTTGTGTAGCGTTATATAGGTAATAGCATAGACTAAGTATACTCAAGAGTATACTTAGTCTATGGTAATAGGTAGGTACAGACGCCGGGGGCTGTCCCACCTGTATTGCAGAGTGCAGTGCGTTTGGGTGACGGGTGTCAGGGGGTACTGGGAGCCAGTTTTGAGGGAAATACTGATTACACACATCCTACGGAAGACCAGCGCTGGTTGCTATGCAGCCAGCATTATGCTGAGTTGGGGTTGTATTGTGGCAAATATGTATCTTATTTAAGTAGTTATATATATATATATATATATATATATATATATATATGTATTTCTTGTTTGTGCTCGTTTGTTTATTATTTGCTACAATAAATCATTTTCTTTCTTTCTTTCTTTCTATTGGTGACATAGAGGTGCTTTAGAGAAGTAGTCACACCCGGTCGCTGCTTGCGCTAGTGTGACCGCGGAGCGAGGGCGCGCGGGCGGAGCTCCGAGACGCGCGTGATATATATCGGTGCCGTGTCGCTGAGAGCACAGCTCACGAAGGCATTTTTTTTTTATTTTTTTTTTATTGTTATTGTACTGATCCCGGACAATATCAGGGGCCTTATTTTCTGACTCATTCATTCTACTTCTCACTTTTATGCTTCTCGCACTTTCGCGCTTCATACTATTTTTCCTTTAATCCTTCATCTTTCTTACTTTTGTTTGTCCTATGCATGTGTTTAATAAATTGATGATCTTAACTATACACAGATAGGGAATATGGGAGTCTGGGGATGCTTTATTAATCCTACTTATAATCACGAAGGCATTATAGCGACGGATAAAAATTTGTTCACATATTTTTTACCGGTTATTCGGTAAATAATTCAGGCGAAGGCGTGTCGTGTGACGGCGCCGTATCCACGCTCATTACGGGCGGCGGGCGCGCTCAACCATGCCTCCATTACAATCGAATTCTCCTTGACGACTCGTGATTCACGATCGAAACCCCATTGCGTGTAATTCGATAATGTCTATATTCGAATCGAACCGAATCCCGCTCCTGCAACTTACCTGAAAATTTGCTGAGACTCGTTTTATATTTACGTATCTATATTCTTTAAATATTTTTTTAAATAGCGCACGCAAGCATTTTCATCACATTCAACCAATGTTTAGTACAAGATGTAACATCCTACAAAGATACGATTATTGTATTATTATTATTTTTATTAACATTTATTTTGTTGTCTTATTAATTAGTGATTGCTACTCAAAATAATTTCTAAATAGTTGCTAACCTAGTCTTCAAATACGCTGGAATATTATGTACAGTTACAGACAAGGGAGCTGAATCAAGCTCCCTTGTCTAATTTGACACACATAAGCTCAAGAAATACACAGTTTTATTACTTCCCACCATACTCGTAAGTACTTGTCATCACCGCAGCACCGCTCGGCGCCGCCTGGCTGAGCTCGCCAGCCGCCCGTGCCACTACCAGCTGTAATCGGCCGACATACATCACCTCACCTGGCGAATGTGACACACCACACTCCAGTTAACGTAAATCACTCATTAGAAGCGTACTTAATGAGACATCCACTGGATGCCTCCCTAATGACAATTTAATGTCGTGGATCGCTTAATTTCGCCTAGTAATCAAACTTTCAAGCGACGTAGCCGAGGTAAGCTGCGGATAATAGACAGTACCTTTGAAGCTTTGAATACATTAGCCCGCAGAGTGTTGTTTAGTGATTTATTGTGCAGTCTGATGCTTGCGCTCGTTATTACGCTGCGCTGTTTATAGGAAAACAATATGAGCGTGCCTATTAAGAGCTTTAGTAAGCTTCAGTTTTTTAAAAATCAATTTGTGAAAAAACGCGCTAGAAAGATCTAGATTTCATTTTTTAGGATATAGGTGAAACTTATCAGCTTACATACGCCACAAACTATTAAAATACATATTTTACCTGCGAAGAAATTTTAAGTTTAACATAAAACTACCTAACGCATACACCACTACAACCTACATGAAGTAATACTGCACATTTTTTTGTTTTATTTTCCCTACTAAGTATCATTAATTAACAAAATTCCTCATGCAGTTGTCCCACGCAGAGCAAATTGCCAGTATCGATGTCAAAGTGTGGCGGCGTAAGCCCCAAGTGTGAGCATTCTGCTTACTTGCTCACTCCTCGCGTCGGCTGCGGTAACCGCATCCTTAAAAGTAATTAATTAAATTTACACTTCGCGTAGACAATGACACGCGCCTAATCGGCGCTGAACCTATCGAGCCCTTTGTATTTCACACAACAGAATTAACTTTCATTAAGTACAACTTGATAACATCGTTTGTTCCTTCCTCGCTATAACGAACTTTATCTGACTGATTCTCTGTATTCAAATTGGTATTGGACATTTCGACAAGCCAATGAATGCGGCGTAGGCACAAAAGAAACATTACTCCGAGAGAACCTTAGTGCCAAATAAATAAAAGACTCAGAAAGGCATGGGGCAATCGTAAAGTCTTTAAAAGGAGCGTTTCGTTTACTTCACTTAAAAGCTTTGTCATGGAAATCTTAGAAAAAGATGTTTTTATTGACGACATCTGCTGAGGCGGAAAACTTTTTATTAACAGTCATTGTTTCTTGAGAAATGATTAAGGAGAGAGGAATTTTTACTTTGTGTCTTGATTGTGATAATATTTCAAAGTACCTGTTTAAAATACAATAAACATCGAGTTTTGCTCGGCGGTAAGTAAACATTTCTGATTTAACTTCCGTTTATCTGATTTACTTACCTACCGGTTTTTGAAGTTATGTAAGGATAGATTTACGATCGCTTGCGGGTGAAAGAAAACATCGTAAGGAGGTTTAACAAATATTTGATGACCTCAGACTTCGAGAACGTGTGTCATCGTCATTCTGGAAGAATCTGGACGCCCACTACGATGCATCTGCCCAAGTGAACTTTCCTGATGAATCAATTCCGCAGGGAGTCATGATCCTCAGTAAAGAGGAATAAGACTATATGAAGAGGAGCAAAACTACAATAGTACACATAATTTTAAAGTTGAGGGTTAACCATTTCACTGCTTTTTTGGATTGACTATTTTTTCGAATTGTTTAGGCCTATAATATTTTCTGAGGGGAAATAAGTGAATACTAATTAATTTATTTTGTAGTTTTGCGGTCATAGTAATAAAACTTATTGTAACATTTTTAAACAATAGTAAAACCTATTTCTCTAACCTACTCTAACTTTTCGAATGTCAGTTTTCGCTTCGGATTTTGGTGGCAGTCGACCCGTGAAAAACCGATATTTTGCCAAATCAAGTACGCTTAGAACCGACTCCAAAAGCTGGGAACATAACATACAATATTCCACCGAAACATAGAGCTTTGATTAATATACTTTATTTAGTTATTTATAACTGCGTTGGTAATAAAAATAGTATGTTATATGAGTAATAATTTATTTAGCTAGACAAATAAAAAATATTAACAATTGAGCTTTACAAAATGTTTATCGTCCCATTATGAAAATCATTTATACTGGTCAATAATTTCCGAAAATAAAACTAATTTATAACTAATTGTTGTATTAATGTGCAAAGTAGGTACGTCAAGTACGACAAAAAACCAGTCGGTACTAAAGTTGAGAGTTACTTCCCAGTAGGTAACCCTATGTACAGTAGACTTGACATACAAAATCGTATGTAATCCCAATGTTTGTATTGTCCCATGACTTAGGGCCAGGACAAGGAAGCAAAGTAGACGGATTCTCTGCGTGATTAATCCGAAACAATGAGGAGTTAGTGTGCCTTTGACGAAACAAGGCGGCAGGAGGGCAGTGCTCCGGCGGCCATTGTCGCGGCGCAGCGGTGTGTGGCAACCAGCCGACCACGAAATCGGTTCCAGCCGTCCACGCTACGCCTCCTAACTCCCAGCGACACACAAAAATCATTCACGAAAAATCACCGCCTGTGAAATACTGCCAAATGCGCCCGTTCCAATACAATAACACGTTGTACATTTCGAAACTCTTTATTCGGGGCACAAAATAAAAACTCACTGTTTCGTTCGACCACACTCCAATCTTCATGTTGCCTATAGAATAACTGTATAAAAACGCGATTTGTAAACGAATTTCATTCATATTTGTTTCAATGACGGAAGCGAAGTGTTGTTTGGAAATATGAATGTTTATACAAGTGACTTCAGTTGAGTATCGATGACCTTATCTTGTCAAAATATGTATGTGTGTGGTAGTGTAGCATATGCCTAATGTAACTTTGTTTTCGACGTTCCACCTACTTAGACAAGTGTTGCCTGTTTTATAAGTTACTAGTGGGTGCCCGCGACTTCGCTTGCATTAAGAAGTAAAACTTGCATCCCCTATTTCATCCCTTTAAAAGTGGCATTTCCAAAAATCCTTTCTTAGCGGATGCCTACATTCTCATTCCAAATTTCAGCCAAATCCGTCCAGTGGTTTGGGCTGTGTGTTGATAGATCACTGTATCAGTCAGTCAGTCAATCAGTCAGTCACCTTTGAGTTTTATATATATAGATACGTTATACTTTATAACTCGATTTAGAATGCAACAAAACAAACGCAATATATTTTCACTAATGTGATAGGTACTGAATAAAACAGTATCTTGGAAAATAAAATAAATCATTCTTAGCTCCTAAAAAGAACAAATTAGTTCTAAGCTTCGTCTGAATAGGACGATTTATTGGAAACATTCATTCTCCGATCATCCCATTATAACTCTTTCTGAGAGGTTCCCGTGGAAAGTAAAAAGGATCATAACAGAATTTATTTTATATAGAATATATTTTATCGGTAGTAACTTGTGTGGACCGGTGACGCTAGAGGAGGGCTTACGAAATTATTTTCGAGGGTGACCATCAAACAACTTACCGCTCGCTACAGAAACTTCGTGTAGCATAAAAGAAGTTTTATGGACCGATAAAGACCTTTTCAAGGGTCCCCGGTAAAGGAAAGCGTGTCCACACTTTTGGCGTGTCGGTTCGCCGAGGAAACTCAAATCAAACGCAAATTTAGTTTTGCACATTTCAGTCGAAACCCTTGTGCGGGTTATAAAATAATACAGAGCCATGAACCAGGCAAGTTACTTACACTCGGAAGATTCTTAAAGAAAAATATAGCAATACACAAACTCATAAAGTACAATTTTCAGCAAAAAAATAACTTTTCAGAGCGTGGTAATAGTAATGACTTTTTAAAAATATTCTTTCTTCGAATACTTATAACAGTAATGGATTTTCTTTAAAATTGTGATCAAAAAGCTCATAACGAAAATGTTTGCGAAGTTGTTAAAGTCGTCGACCAAAAAATAAGAAGACTCAAAATGATTTTGAGGCGTCACCCCATCACGGGGTATTGAACAAACTTGGTCAGAGCCGGCTGTCGATTGTGTGCGATTTCGCTTGTATCACAACTGCTCAGCAGTTATCGATTTTCATTTAACTCCTTCTTAAATAGGTCATTACGGGCGCCAGTGTGTTTATGAGTATCGCCGCTGCGAGGCAATATTGCGCTTTGTGCTACCGACCACAATAATACCGTGATTAATGGATCACCCGATACTCGATCCAACTTCTTTGTTGCTCGCCAAATATTTGATCCGACGTCCCAATCCGTGCCTTTCACGTCACTAGTGCCGGCGATTGTGTGCCTTATATCGGCGTTGTTGCAAAAGCTTGTTCGGATCTTCAATACGGAGTTAATGGTGCTCGGGATTTAAAGTATTCATGCACACACTAGTGTTGCTGTTTCCACGGACTGCCTCGTTATGGTAAATATCGCGTTATTGCAATCCGATTGCATGAAAATTCAATGTTGTTCCTACACGTATAAAAGTACACAACATAGATGCGACGTGGACTGTTTGCTCAACATACTATTCTGAATGGCTTGCATCGAACAACCCCTTTCAGAAAGCATTCAAAACGATTCTTTATAAACAAAATGTTTGTTAGAAATCATGCATATTTAATTTATTCAACCGAAATGACAGCTCTATCATATAAAAGTCGTAAATACGTAAAATGAAACGTAATAAAGTTGTGTAACTTGATGAAATGCCACAAAACGGCGCGGGTAACTGCAGACGGTTTGTTAAATAAATTATGCGAGTACATCACTGAAACAACTCTTCAACTTGTATTCACATTTACAAAAATTGTTCAAAACACGATAAATAATTCAGCTGGGATGCTTATAGGCACGTAAACCTATCTACCTATCTAGTATACATCTAGCCAGCTCAAAATTGTATATGACGAACATTGGTAGCCACCAACCTGGCCTATGATTGATATGTAATGGATGTTTCATCGATTAACCACCCACTAATGTGTTAATTTTTAAAACATTACACATGTATAGTAATTATAAAGATTACAGTATCGTAGAACTCTTGGGATAGGTATTATTATTTCTTATTCGCATTAGGTAGACTTATTATTACTAATTTCATAATCATTATTTAAAAAAACCGACTTCATGTCTACTGTCACTTTAGTGAACTTATCTAAGCCTATCAAAGAAAACTATATAAAAAAGCGGGCTAGTTATTCAGAAGATATAATTTATACAGCAGCGCCCCCTGGTGAGTTGTCGTCGTAGTCGTAATACATAGCTAAAAAGATGCAACCATTGAACCTCAACACATCACAGAAAACTGTATCAAAATCCGACTAGGAGTTTTGGAAATACGGGTAAAATTGGTTTCCATAAACATTATCAATTTGTTGGTATATTGGTTTTTTCTCAAAAGGTACTGAACCGATTGAAAATTTTTAATTTTTTTATCAGACCATTTCGGAAGCTACACTCATCGAATAAAAAAAGATTTTTTGAAATTGGTTGATAAACAAATGAGTAATCACGTAACATCTCCACAAAAAAATCTTGATAACCTCCTTTTCTTGGAAGTCAGTTAAAAAGCAAATTGTTTATTCCTAGAAGTTACTTTAATTTTACTTTATATATATTTTTTTAAATTTATCGTTTCTCTCCCTAGCCGACCACAAGGTCGGCTAGGGAGAGAAACGATAGAAACGGGAAAACGTTTGAATTCATAAAATACGTATGTAATATAGAAACTTTGTCTGAATCCGAGAATGTGGTGTTTGTGAAACTTTTAATGTGTGATGTGTAAACACAAGCTCGTTCCCACCAATAAACAAAGCAATAACGATTGTTATCAAGCCCATTCCTCATCCTCCTACGCGCCAAGTTTCGTGTTGAAACCAACGTGAAACACTTACCGACAATACCTACCGACACAACAACCAAACATGTACGTACTCTAATTGGTTCGCAATCGCAAAAAAGTTACCACGATTATTTTCTTTGTGAAAAGTTCAAAGCGTAATTCGCAAAGTTCTGCGATCGTGGAAATAAGCCCATTATACTCTTAAAAAGTGTAATTTATACGCAATTTTTCTTTGTGCATAAAGTAGAATATATCGTGTCTGGCTAACTGTGACCCTATTTAAGGGCTGGTCCGCCGGGTTCTGGGGCACTTGTTGCTTTAAATTAATTAGGAAACAACTTCACAAAAAGTGCAATAAACTTCGTTTAAGGAAGCTTAATTTCCGCCTTGGTTCCAGGGAGGCTGGCATTAATCAAGTAGGATCGCTCCGCAGCCGCGAATTTCATTACTGATTCAGAACTGTCACGGATTATCATAACAATGAAACAATGGATGAAGCACCATCTTTTCAACAGACGTCAACCGCGTGTCTCATCATTATGAGATTGCAGCTTTATTGACGTTGCTAATAATCATGACCATAGATTGTTAAAAATTAGATACATTCGCATACACCATTATATTTTTTTGAGGTTAAAGGACAAATTCATTTCTTACACGAAGTTTTACCAAGGTCCTACTAGTACCCAATACCACCACATACGTTAATAATACTAAACAGAATATTACAATGTAAATTAATACACACGCACGCCCAATAAATAAATCAAATTGAAACCCGTCGGCTGTTTGAGGTCCTTTAAAACATTACAACATACGGTGCAGTAAATTGACTTTTGACTTTGAAGTGTCGATCAAAGTTAAGGGATGAGCTCTAAGCCGTTTGCCATCCGAAGTTTCCCCGTTTGCATCTCTTAGGGCGTGGAAAGGCTTAAAGTGCCTTCGTGATTAGCTCTCCGGCGAAATAGTTACCTATCCTCACGACCCTTGATTATAATGAAACCTTTTAGTACATAGTTCCTTATCTTACGTTATTGTCTCTCCAAGATTGTGCCGGTTTTGTTCATGGATAAACTTTGCTATTTTCCTCATAATGTACCTGGTATTTCTTGTGTAACTTATACAGGCTTTGTATATACGTTACTTACTTTGTATTAAATACGCATTATTTAAACTGAAACATCAACAATTAAAATCGATTCATAAAGTGTTATGAAAAGTATTTTATCTAGAAATTACACGAATGTATTAAAATGAAGTGAAAAGAAGCGGCAGGCTACAGATTTTTTTATTTAGTTGTACTTGAAAGTAGACAGTAGATATAATTATTTTATAAGATACTTTTGTACTTGTAAAATGACAGATTAAAATCATGTTCACTATTATGTAACGACATCTAGTGAGATGCTTTGAGCATACACATTTATAATTACACAATTACAATTTATAATTACACACAATATTCGTTCAATCAAAAGTTTCTTGTATTTTTCATTTTCTAAATCAAGTTTGGAACTAAATTAGTAGCTATTTAGTCTCTGGATTTGTGCGTGGATCAATTTACTTCTCAAACGTATTTTTTTTATGAAAAAATATTGCTTATAATGCTCCTAGACGTCAGAAGTACTGTAGTACCAGACTGGAGTAGTCACTAGTCACTATAGTGCCAGATTTATGTAAATGAGCGGCGGCCGGATGGTCACAGTGTTCGAGCTACTGCTTCGTGTAATCAACACTTCTTTTTGTTCCACTCCAGCTGCCTTTTATAATTTCCTCGTTGCGTTCCATTCAAGCTCCAACAACGCTAATCTTTCACAGTTTCTATGAAAACGCAAGAGCTTTCTTAGATCATTCAGAAAGAGGTTTTCCAATTTAACTTTAATTCAATGGACTGAATGTCTAAAGTGTTTTCTTTTTTCATATTTGCAGCAACTTGCTATTTTTCTTGATTTACTTACCTACAATCGAGTAGTTAAGTTTAATACATTGTTGTATTTCAATAAGTGTATATTGTACTGGCCGATCTCCAGGGGATATCATCATCTAGGTAGGAAATTGCACTCTTTGCGGATAGCATGCATTTGGATGTAAACGTTATCATACTCCGCTCTTTGTATTGTGGCATTCAAAGAGAACGATAGAGAAAATTGAAAACCTTCATCTTTTGTTATGTTATTTTACACAGCGTAGAATTTTTACATCGAAGTGTCAATTTAACATTCAACAAAAGATACTAAATTTTGTCTTTAGGTATACTTTGGTGATTAGCTATATATAGTATATATACTATATAAAGCTTAACAATGAAAAGTAATGGAAATCAAACATAATATGAATGTTATAATGTTGTTGAGAAACTTGTCAGCCTATTAGTTAGATTAGCTCTATACATATGTAAGATTGGTAGATACTGAAGCAAATTACTGAAATCCAAGACTTATATGCCACGTTTTGCGTATCAAAGAGACTAGCAATAGATTCGCTACATTCATTTCGAGGGGCTCGTTTGGCGCACAGCGGGGATTGCGAATATGACGCGAGCCGCCGAACGTTAGCTATTGCGAAAATAGAAAATTTAAATATTGGAAAAGTCGATCGTTAGTGTTTATTTTCTTCGGGAACGTGTTAATTGGGGACGCTGAGCACGTCGCCCTGTTGACTTGCGACAGGGCCATTAGGCCTGAGCAGCGACCCTCGGCCCCCGCCCCGCGCCCCACTCCCCATTCTTTGCGGGTTATCTGCATTATACTCGCACATGCAAAGCAAAAACATTTTCCGTGCTTTGAATCGAGAGTATGTGGCCGGCTTTGCTGGTCACTCGGAAAATAAACTCGCAAACTTTATGTAGTTGGCTACATTCTACACTGGACTACAGCAAATATGGTGTTACATAATTATAGAAGGGGTCAAAACTTCTGCACGACTTACAAAGTTTATATTTCGCTAGTAGCCTCTGACGGTGGCTCGCTACTAACCACGGTAAACAAATACCAAGCAATCCTTTTATTTAATTGTAATAATAAGGTAATAATACCATAATGAAATATGTAAATCAAGCATTTCACTTGTTATGTTTACACACAAGTTTTGCGAAATGGAATATAATTGAAAGCTTTCATGGTATCAAATTCATTCCACGTGGATCATGTTCTAAATACCCAATTCATTTATCTCTTGTGATGTAAATGTGACGAGGTAAATGTGATGAGGTATTTTTTTTGTATAGTAGGTACTGATTTAATTGCAATGCTACTTTTGCGACGTTCGACACACGGAAGCCAGAATATTTTTTTAACAGATACAAATAATATACCTTATTATTTTGTTTACTTTTAATCATTATTTTATTGTAGCTTTTATTTAGCAGGCTCACTACATGCTTAGCCAGTTAGCTATTATTTCGCTTTAATAACATTAAATGGCCACTGCGCTATATGAATAGCTAATGATCACGGCATACTGGAAGCAGTTGCAAACTCCAGGAAAAGTACCTCGAGCAAAATTCCTTTTTTAGTTCCATATTTGATGCCATTGTTGATTCTTAATTAAGGAACGGGCTCTGAAAATATAACATATTTTTAAATCGTCTACGTAGAAAGAAATATGTTTTCACTTATTTTTAAAAATTCTGTGATTATGGTGAATTCTGGAAAGAATTTTCAAGTCACCCTATAATTTAGGTAGTCTAACAACTAACAAAAATCTCGATAATCCGTCGCTCCTCGGCGATGAGAAAAAAGATCAATCAGACCAACAAATAAAAAACAGACAAAATCAAGGATTCTTATTCCTTTACCAATGGAAACCCGGGGTTTTGCTCTCATATATCAACAAACACACCTTCAATTTATGTAATAGTCTGAGCACAGTCTAAAAAAACATATTTTTATATTGTGGTATAAGTATAACTTCTAACAATTGTGTATAAAGATTTGATAAGATAATTGAATCATGGAACCGCTAGCATCGTTCCAATTTTAGTATATATTTGTCCACAACTGTAGAGCCTACTTTCAGCAATATCCTGAAGCTGAACCCTAGTTAATTTACGTTGAAATTGTGTCAAAATGAGCAAGCCAATAATACCGCACGAAACTGTGGAGTAGCTTTGTGCGAAGACCACAGTGTCGCTACTGTCGCTGCCACTCAATGCAACTCGAATCTAGCTTTGTACAATAAACCTTTAAAAGTTGAAGGGGTGTTTTTATATTTGGCACAACAATAGTTCAAGAAGATGGATCCGAGTTTATTTATATGTATTAAGTAGTTAAATTTCTGTAATTATTTAAGATATATTATTTTAAATATATTGATTTATATCATAATAGTTAAGATATCCATTTAAAGAAATTTTTAACTACTTCTCTTATTTATTATGTAAACAAAATCATAGTAGGTAAATCATTCGGTCTTGTTTATGACAAACATAACATGAAAAACATGAAAAAGGCGATCGTTATTTCTATGTAGTACTTTATTGTAGTCAGTTTTTTCAACGTGTTTCGGTTTTTATCCAACACCCTTGATAATGAAGTAAAATGCATTTTGCAATATGAAAGTTTCCTCATTGTAAGATGTCTTTGAGCAAAGTTAAGTATTATTCGGAGTTAAGTGGCGCGAGTTAGTTGCTAGTTATATTCCAAAGTTTTCAACAGTGTGGTTGCTATTTCAAATTGTGTTCTGATACAAAGTTTTTATTGCAAAAATTTAGCTATAATATGACATGTCATGTTTTCAGAATAACAGGAGGTATTAGACCAATGGTTTTGCGGTGCGGTAATTTTAATAAGATGAAACGAATTAAAACAGCGCTTCAGTTTAAATTGCGTTTTTTCATCGTTTATTGGCATCTTCCTGCAAAGGACCATCTCTGGTTCTAGTGCATTTTTTGGGATTTCGTCACGTACCTGATGATAATTACTAATGGGAAATTATGCGTCTTAATGTACGTTATAACCTAAGTATCTTCCTAATAAAACAATTTGCTTTGTTTTCTACTCAGTACAGGCCCGAAAACAAGATTCTACGAAATTTTAATTATAATTTCATCTTACATCGATCAGATTCACACTTAATTTTAGCTTAACTCTAGTTTCACTAATAGTAGCATTAAATTTATATTTTTATTTCAAATAAGAGTTTTTCTTTCTTTCTTTTCTGCCTTCACATTATTTAAGGATAAAACGTATGTTTATGACGCTCTTTAGACCTCATACTACTTACTTCTCTTTGAGTCGTATTTCCTCATGACTGAGGGTCGTGACTCCCCCGCAGAATTCATTCGTTAGGGGAGTTTTCTTGGGCAGATACATCGTGGTGGGCGCCCAGGTCCTTCCACGGAAGACGCATATGTCCTCGGATATTGTGGTCCTCAAACATGTCGGTTTCCTCACGATGTTTTCCTTCACCGCTAAGCGAGTGCAAATCTACACATAACTTGAAAAATACAAGTCATTGGTGTAGGGCGGATTCGAACCAGGGTACGTCTGGATGAAAAGCAGACACTGGAACCGCTGAGCCACACTCGCTTCTACTTACTTACTTCTCGCCACACTACTTACTTAAAATACAACAAATCATAATGTTATCATGTTAAGCCGTTTTTGCGTTATGAGCGTTTAAACAAACAGACAAACAGAGACACAGATAAATTGACAAAAAATTAAAAACTTCTGAAACGTGTTTTTCATCGATTTAAACTATACCCAAACCTTTTTTTGTTTAATATCTTCATGTTCAGTTTTTTGACCCTCTTCAACTTTATTATGTAGATATATAGATTAGTATGATGACAATTCTACCATTATACTAAGTAGGATACCACAATACTTTACTAAAACTATTATCTCATAGGTATTATGACTGAGACAGATTTTCTAAAATACAAGTATTCCAGGACATTGCACACAGCGCCATCTAGCCCCACACTAAGCAAACGCTTGTGTCTACTAGATAACGGATATAATACTTATATACTTTTCTTTTGTAAATACATACTTATTATACATACAAACGACCAGACTCAACACAAGTAATTATAAATTTTAAAATCCACAAATACTTGTGTCACGCGGGAATCGAACCCGCAACCCCTAGATTAGAAAGCAGTGCTACTACCAACCAAGCTAACAGAGCAGTCAAAATAATACGAGTAAGTTCTTATCTGTACTAGCACGTATACAATATGTGTATGTCGCTATTTGAAAACAGATACAACAGTAACACGCAAAGTTAATCAGCAAGTGTATTCAAGTGGCTTATATTAAAAAGATTGATTAATCAGATCAGCTCCATATACGTCGGATGAACAGAATTAATCCGGATCGAGCAGTTTGGTCCCGCTGTTACCGCGCGGCTTAATCCAACAGCATACAAAGCTACGATATTTTATACCCCAACTCATTTGCAACGCGTGATTTTAAAACAAGTAAGCCTGATTTGAATGAACTACAAAGACTGTGTATATGAAAATGCCTTTATCAAATGTTAAATTGGTTATGGCATTCAAATGTTAAGTCTGGTCGTTTGTATGTATAATAAGTATGTATTTACAAAAAAAAAGTATATATGTATTATATCCGTTATCTAGTACCCATGATACAAGCGAAAGCTTAGTATGGGGCTAGATGGCGCTGTGTGATAATGTCCTGAAATATTTATTTATATTTATTTATAAATATGAGACTCATACTCTAAAAAAAGAAATAAATGGGTGCCACTTGTAGTAATTGGTTTAGATTCTATGACCTTTCCTGATAAAAATAATACGTTTTTACACACTGACGTCATTATTTTTAATACATTTCATGCTTTAAATATTCGTTTATTTATTGCGTGATGGAAGCTAATATTTAATAAAAAAAAAAAAATATAAAGGGTATATTATAAAGAGTGATTTGAACACAATAAAAATGTACAACATGTAGCAAACGTAGACAAACAAATAAACCATAGTACAAACATACAACACATAACAGACGGCGTAAAATATACATTAAATAATAGAATAACAAATAAAATGAAAGCATGGAGGTACATTAAAAATATAACATTAACAATAAATAAATTAAACGGCACTAGTGTCGTTCTTAAGCGGCGCTTGCATCTTTTGATGGTTAAAAATAAATGTCTTTAACTTTAACTTAAATCTAAATATACTATTTGGTAGGCAGAAGATAGTACCTACATGTTACAGACAATTTAGAAATTTTGGAATGGAAACGAAAAGGCTAATGAACAAGACAAGATTAGAAAGAGTCATCACAGCTTGTAAACATAAGTAAGAAAGATGATACTCATGAATCGTATGGATAAAAATAAATCAGAAAGTAGTAATTTTTTGTCCTTAAATAGGTATCTCTTCCGAAATGATTCGCTCTGGCGATTTTGATCGAATGACAAAGTGAAGTGGTAGGTGTCACTTTATCGTTGAAGAGGGCCGAAACAAGGAAAACTTAGTTCACGATAAATGTCGCATAGCTCCCGTTCCCTTCATTTGACAAGAAAAGATACAGAAAGAAATAAACGAGATAGATGAAGCCTTTTATAAATTAAATATCCATTACAATTTTAACAATTGTGTAACAAGTTGGCTTTTTATTTGTTTTTCAGCACCAACGAACCTTGTTATGCTTGTACCTTGTTTTGTTAGATTATAAAGTATCGTTTTGTCATAAAATAAATATCCATTAAAATTTCCTACGAAATGAATTTGTTTCAGTTAAGTACATCTTTTGTTTTTTTTTATGTAGAGTACCAATATCTTTGATAAGTATGAGAAGCAATTAAAGCTTACATTCCTTTCTATGAATGCTCTGCGCTGATTGTATGATTTTGGTGTGCCTTAGTATTACTATACACCATACATGTAGGTAGTATACTATATACACCCCTTCTTCTTCTTATCGAATGAGAGTGGCTAATTTTGGTTTCGAGAGTTAAACAAGCAGCCCTAAGTAAGGACCTCTGGCATGGCTTAATGACTACCGTGCTAGACAAACAGCCGGGACCTACAAGTTAACGTGTCATCCGACCCACGGAAGCGCCCAAAATGGATTGACACTTTTCGGTCACCCATCCAAGGACTGACCGCGTGGACCTTTGCTTAACATTGGTAATCGCATGCGACTGCCTCCGCTAGCTGAGCTACGGGCGCTTCTTATACGCCCCTGATTTATGAACACTCACATAACTTTGAAAACACGGCACTGTTTTCCTTCCGCTCGTAAATTTCTCAATAAAAACTTAATTTAACATAGTATAAATGCAATTTTTATTCTCAAATCGTCCGCCTTAAACTTTCCAGAGAGAGCCGTTTCTTAGGAGTTATGAGAGCAACGAGGGGAATATTGGAATTTATTTTTATGAAGGTGGATCCCCCACCGAGTTAATCTGTTAATATTGAGCATTTCTCCCAGAAAGTAAACTGCTCCTGAGCGCCTACCGCCTAGGCCGGACCTATATTAATAATAATAAATAATAAATATTTCAGGACATATCACACAGCGCCATCTAGCCCCATACTAAGCTTACGCTTGTATCATGGGTACTAGATAGCGGATATAATACATATATACTTTTTTTTTTGTAAATACATACTTATTATACATAGAAACAACCAGACTCAACACAAATAATTACAAATTTGAATATGCATAATTATTTGTGTTATGCGGGAATCGAACCCGCACCCCTAGATTAGAAGGCAGAGCCACTACCAACTAAGCTAACAGAGCAGTCATATTACACATACATACTTGTACTAGATTGTTATAAGACCTATATTCCGTAGCAAAACCCATCATCATAACTAAATTCATGTTTTTTTTTTCAATTTAAATGGTTTTGCGAATGGCCGCACTCTGCCAGATGGTAAGCAATAGCTTATAAATAAACATTACTTCAATACAAAATAGATAAAGCATCCTTAAACATTCAGTAAGTAACTACAATACTGGTAATTAAACGAACTAAATTATTCGTAATCCATAAATCCGCAGGATGCGTAATAAAATGTTTTAAAGCTATGAACATTATTATTCATTAATGTGTCGTACAAATGGACAATTACGAAAGGTAATTACGTGTAAGTCTTACGCACATAACGCAGTTATATAATACAGTTAGGTACTCGTATACACACCCGTACGGACTGTACAGAGTTGACAATAAGCAGTAAAACAACAAAAAATTGGTATCAATAAACAAAAATAAATAGCTTTCCACGAAACATTGTGACGGCGTCATTATTTTCAGTAAATATTACCATAAACACGACGTGGGTTTTAATTGGTTAGCTCTCATAATATTTGTGAGGGCGCTGTTTTAACCCTGCTGGACTCAACCCACCGACACGCGATGGGATTGTGTGAAATGTATTATATACCTACCTATATCTTATTAGGTATTGCTTTTGTTACCCTGGTTTACTTCTTTATTTTGTGACCCGGGATGAAACGCCTTAATTAAACTTCCACTCAACATAATTATTTGTGGCTATTCATACCATTCTTTATTGAGTGCTTCCTGAAACCACAGAATAAAAAATACAACTAAAACTATTGGATATGATAATAATACACCCGTTTTGTATAAATACTTAGTGAATTATTAGAAAAAAACTAAAATTGCTGTATTTGTCACTCACGATTATTACTTTGATGTAATTGAGCCTAAATGTTAAGATTGCGGACTAGTATGCAGTGAAATGGAATAAGTGACAACGAAAAGAAAGGAAATTACAAAAGGAAGCTTCGTGTACTCTATAAATAATGTTTAATGACAAGCGCCTATTTAATATCAATAAGCAATGAATATAAAATTCAGTTCACACACAAATTAGCAACACGCTCGAGCTCTACAGCGCATTGCTGTTTAAACAGGCGCTTGTCTTCTTAATTATCCACCATCGGCATGACGTGAAAACCAAATTACTGGTAGAACATCCTATAGGTATTAATTTTTACGGATATGTAAAAACAAATATTGTACACTAGAACTGACACGGAACTGAACTCACATTTCCTTATAAATACCAAAAACAATAAATAATTTTCAATTGATAGCCGACGGCTATAAATGCAACGAAATTTAAAAAGCCTTCCGGTATTTTATCGATGTTATTTTCACATTTTTTATAGAACATCAGTTACCTGTTCGCTTGCGTAGTGACAACAGAACAATTGTTACGTTTATTTTTGGTTAGAATAATGAACCATTCACGTTAAAACCTTTTTCCGGGAAACGCATGGGAGTGAAGTATTTTCCTTTGTGGATGGCGCGGTCGTTACAGAGTATGCATGTAGGTACACTGTACACTGTAACCTGGACCCGTGAATGAGGTTTATATTTAAGATGACTGCTTTCACTATTTCTTCATACAAGGTCTGTGTTCTCGCAAACTAAAGCACTTTCCAAATACTTTGTCTGTCTCGTCACGTAGAAAAACAATGAGAGAGTAAGTACTTACTTGCTGCCATACCCGATATACCGTCGTATTAACCTTTGACCGATGACCGTCGAATTTTCAAAGTAACTGTCACATTTCTTACTTTGAAGTTTAGCTACAGTAGGTAACTGTCTCTTGGCGGCACAGAAAATAGACAACTTTTGACCTTCTAGTGTTGGCACTTATGACAATTACTGAATTATTTAGATACTTCATAACAGCAATAGGTATATTGGGCCAAGATGAATCCCGTTAAGATCATATTTAATATTATTGAAACGGGACCCTTCATTTATATAAGTGGAGCCATCGAGAAAACTAATAGCCCCTATACAGCTAAAGTGACAGTACCAAGATTTATTTAAGTTGACATATTGTATGATTACATACCTATTATTAAGCTTGACATGATTTTAATAACAAAAATTTTCATTATTTTATTAATAAAACTAGACATATGTAACTTCTAAAATTTTATAAAAGCCTAATGTTATAAATTCAATTTGACGAGATATTGTAATTTGTGTGGCATATTCTGTGATATTAGTACTTATACCTATGTATGTTACAATTTTACATTATCAATAAAGATTCTTTATCTTTTTTTATCTTTTAATCAGCAAACAAAGCATTTACTAGTGAATTACTCGTAAGTACAACTACCATCTTTTGTTCCTGGTCCTTACGTATTGTGGTCAGTAACAAAACAGGTAAGATGTGTGAAGTATGATTAGTGGGTGAGTTGCATCACTGTGTGTCAGTATGGCGGGCGTCCATAGCAGGTCCATGTGCGGGCGGGCCAGCGGGCGGCGCGGCGCGGCGGCGGCGGGCCGGTCGCGGCGGACAGTGGCTAAGTGCTCTGTCGGGGCCCGCTTACGCGTGATGGATTGCACAACCGCTTCTATAACGCTGTCCCATTTAGTCTTAACCTTAATGATGTACCACCACGCCCGCACAGAAACACTTGGACATATTAATGGCCGTGTTTGTCTTATTCTACACGTTTTCCGTGCACGGCCGCTGCCTCCAGGAAATCCGACGAGGTTCGTAGACGCCATAAATTTGTGCGACGACAGGGCGCACAGCAAAAGGACAACAAAATCAGATTTAGATGCAAATCGGGGACCCCGTCGGTATCTGTCGATGTAATGACGCCATTATTCAGTGCATTCAATTTCAGCCTGTCTACATTTATTTTAACGTTTTTCTAAATTAATAATAATATAATAATAAAAACGTTTATTTGCAAAATTACATGGGTATATATATGCAATAACTTAAAACTAGAACTATACTAGGCAACTAATTAGTGTGCTAAACAAGATATATTATTGAATGTTGGAGATTTATGTCCATTCACACTAGGTATTCCTGTGTTGTGAACGGAATTTTTACTACACAATTTTTTTTTTTTTTTTAATTGAGTGACTTTGTAAGCTTCTGTACCTACTAAATTACCGGAAAGATAAATTATTGATAAATAAAATTGATAAATAAAGATAACAAGAAAACACAGTAATCAAAACTGCTTTACTAAAAAAAAACACTTTTATTTATTTACCACATGAACGAATGAATATGGCGTTTTGAAACATTCAAGTAACACAAGAGTATTTGTATATTTATAACACGGAACAATTTGCGAACAGTGATTTGTAGCTACCAATATGCGCTCAAACCGCCTACAAAGTATCGCGGTACACTTTCCTTGGAAATATTTTTTGCTCGTAACTTTGTCAGATTTTTCCTCAACTTCAAAGACCCTTTGCTCCAAATTACAATTACAAATTAAGGTCCATGAAAAATGTTTAAAAGCGTTCTAAAATTAATAGCGCAGTCTTATTTAGAGCATCTCTTTCCAAGAAAAAATTGCTACCACTATGCTGTAGTTTTGAATACCTTGACTGATGCAAGTATTATAAAACAATAAAACGTATAAGTTTATGATATGTCTACCTAATTAAATTATAATACTTTATTTGAAAAAACTTACAAAACATTTTTTTCTAATTAAAATAAAAACTTACCCAAATAATAACTAACTTAATTATATCTCAATATCGGTAACAATGACTGTAGTTTCTTATTTATATTTATATATAAAAGCAAGGTTTTACACGAAACTAGGTGATTTTAAGACGCCAATGTAAATTTTAAATATCAAACAATAAAAAAATCTGAAAACCAACTGCGAGGAACAAAGCAAAAGTGCCTATCTTTCCAGCAAAATAAGTACACACAAAACTTAGTTTTAAAGCTGCTTATTATTCTGAAATTATACCGACATAACAACCGAAAGCAATCCGAGTTTTAATGTTTTATTTCCTTTTCTCTAAGTTTATACTTAAGCCGGTTTGTTATAGCAGGAACGCGCAGTTTATGCTGTGTAGCCTCGATAAGGCAGACGGGGGATTTCGTTACGTTACGGCACTGATACGCTCATACCTCGCTACTTACCAAACATTTTGTACACATTATACTTTTTGATTGTTTTCATTTCAAATTCAACAGAAAAGTAATGTATGTCATGGTACATTCTTTTGTAACAAATTTTTACTCTTGATTTTATTTGCTGTTACTAGATGTGGCTATTTGGTACAATCGACTGCTATGTGTAGCGTTTCTGTTTTTAATTCAATTGAATCTAGTAAAGCGGTAGTATAAGCTCTCAAGAATAACCTAGGCTACTCCCTAACTTTTAATTCTAAGACAACGTGAGCCACGAGCAGGTGCAACCCAAGCAGCCCCATGGATCAGTTTTTTATTAGCGAATGACTTTAAGTTCGCTTTCCTGAACTTAACGCTAAAAGCTTCATCTCCACTTCCCCTTTTAAAGATTTGACATATATTCGAAAAAATGTGAAGACGAAAATAAACATTTCTTTTTGTCACTGAGACAATAATGCCATAAGATTTATTCGTCATTATCCACGCAAACAACCGCTGATGGATAATGTGAAAAGAAAAAAACATTAATGAGTTGCGACCCGGAAGAGGCGAAAAACTCTGACCTAGTTAAATAGACGTGAGTGGCAGGTCGCTGGTGATTGGAAGGTACGTATCATCGCTGGAACTGTAGCTATGAAATGTCTTAAATAAGTAGATGAAGCGAACAGGCCAGCATGTGCACTGAATACAGCGGAGCTCATAACTAGTCCAGATGCCTCCGCTCATCACACCGCTGCCACGCCACGCCGCCACGCCGCCACGCCGCCACGCCGACTCTATTCAGAATCGCAATTAGCCCAACCCTCGATTGTGAAAACGTCACTAAAAGCAATACTTTCAATTAGCCTTGAATTAAAGCTTGGAAGTTATTCAATGTTAATTTGAATATTAATTTATGATTTAATAGAAGCGAAAATCCCGGGAGCGTTCGGAGAGATCGTTCAATAACAAATTCATGTCGGTAAAATTGACTCCTGTTCATTTATCAACTGATGAACGATTCAAGTGATTGCAGGGCTTTGGCAAAATGAAATTAAAAGACAACAACTGGATTATATCTTGATTTCATTTATTGCAGTTGCTTATGCTCCTACAGTACCTAGTACCTGCAAATACTTCATTATGATTTGGTCCCGGTCTTAGCTATCGAGTAATGTCTCCGGGTCGAGGAGATCAGATGGCAGTTCTCTCTAAGGAACGGAAATTTGCTGAATCGAGAAGCAGAAATTTAGATAGCTAAAAAGCTTCAAATACGAGTAATTAAATGAGTGAAAAATGGGTTCCTTGTTATTAATGTGATAGGTATTTGTTTAGTTAACGTTATACACATACTTTAATAATATAAGTAATCTTCTGGATAAATAACTTCAAGTGCATTTATCAATGTTTAAAGTACCTACTCGTATGTCAATTACGTATGTATATTGCATTAACAGGATTCTTTGTTTTGGAACCTAAAAATACATGTATTGTCTTATCTGAGCGGATGCAATGTACTATGCCTACTGTATGACACTAACTGGGTATTCCCCCGCCATACCCAAGTTTTAGCTCTATATTTTATTATTAAAACTTGTACGAGCAAACGAAGTGCGTGAAGCCCCTCTGCATCATCTATTTTATCACTACATAGTATAATACAAAGTCGCTTCGCGCGTCTGTCTGTATTAATGCTTAGATGTATAATACTACACAACGAATTCGGACGCAGTTTTTTTAATAGAAAGAGTATTTTAATCGTTTATATGTATAATCACGCGTGCAAAGCCGTGGGCAAGAGCTGGTATCCAATATAGAACCAAGACATACCCCATACCAGCGTCTCCCTTCTGGCTTTGTCGCCAGATCAGGTCGACGGTGATGGTACCAAATTATTGTATTGTAACCTACCTACATCAAATCGATACCATATATAAAACCAAGTGTTTAATTCAAATTATTATACTTACATAGTTCTTTTCTAAATAACTATCTAAGAATCACTACATAACTGTAAAGCATCACTCCAAATCTCATGTTGAGTGAAATATTGGTTTTCCCTGTAAATAATACATATTGTAGCTGTAGATGTCC
Source organism: Macaria notata (assembly GCA_927399415.1). NCBI lineage: Eukaryota > Metazoa > Arthropoda > Insecta > Lepidoptera > Geometridae > Macaria > Macaria notata. Next base: position 8,842,444 of record OV656733.1, read on the forward strand.
TTAGTTAAGTTAGTGAAGTTCTCACCTTCTACTAGATTTTTCCTTTTTGGAATAATAAAAATTGACCTAAAATTAATTACATAATAGAGATCAAAACGAATTATAACAAAATCGAATAACTACAAGTTTTTTTAGTCACGAAGACTACTCTTCGGAGAATGACATTTGCGTCCCAACATCAACTGATAAGAGTTAACAATTTCAATGAAATATTGTCTTTCTGACCATTGAGCTTCAACCAGTCATTATAACAAGTCGACAAGTGTTCAAGAAATTTAACATTCATATTTTTTTTAAGAAAACTGCTCTATTCATAATGATCTTGCGTTCGGTTTATTTCGGTGAGTAATGTTAACCATTTTATTTCGAAGGCTAGCTAAGCTTTTAAACAAAACCAAGTTAATAATTAGTGAACTTCTCAACCATTTAGGCATGTATATTTTTAGTTGTTTGAAATCATATTGTTGCATAAAATGTGTCTCTTTACCTATTAACATATTAAGTTAGCCTAACACTAACTTAATGTTAATAGTTACTCGGACTATTTTTTTCATGTGGGCTAGGTTCAGGTTTGACTACAGTCCGTCTGATGTTCATTGAGATGTGCATTGCAGTAATCTAGGGTGTTACACGCATTTATAGAAGATATAAACTCCCCCTTTTCAGTTCATGCTACATTAGTGAACTCTCCGGTCTTCATTCGATAAAAGACCGATAGACTGACTACCGACCACGTTGCAATAATGGTCCAAACTAAAGTTATGCCTTTTTGATGGTGGTTTTATCTGCTACTGGTTTTCTAATTATCAATTTACATATTTTTACAGGCATCCTGCTGTTTCTGCTATCAGTCCAACATCGTGTGAGATGTGACTCCTGTACCATTGAAAATATTGACAGGATTTCTGAGCTTTGCACAGCACGAATTAACTGCAAAACTGAACTCGATTTTGATGTGAAAACGTGGGAATGCATACAACACTCCAGAAGAGTAGAAAAAGAACGTTACGATTATTATGGTCGCTACGAAAATTTTTGGACCACAGAAACCACGTACGATGATGATTACTTTTTACTTATCAATATTGAGGAACCTCGACAAACCAGCTCTATGCTCAGAAATGAACTTCACTACCGACAGCTGACTTTAAATCATGGCGACCTCGTCAGTATTCCAGAAGACATCTTTAACATGAACTACTTGGTGGAACTCAATATAACAGGTAACAGCATTGCCACCGTTAATATAAACAATTTTTTGAGGCTCTCTGATTTAAACATTGTCATACTAAATAACAATAACATTAAATATATCGAGACAACGATTGAAGATCATCGGCTGCCTGGCATAAGTAATATTCATACTTTAGACTTAAGTAACAATTTGATCAAAGACTTGCCAATCAATTTTCTGTCAAGGTTCAATAAGTTACAGAATTTAGACTTATCTAACAATATGATAGATCAAATTGGGTTACTCACATTTGAAGGTGTTGTGCAATTACAAACTCTTGATTTATCAAACAACCGAGTGCCTAGTATTGGTTATGCTTTAGCAAGGTTTACGAACCTCAAAAACCTGTCAATTGCACACAATAATATAACAGAAATTAGTGAACATAATTTAGAAACTTTGACCCGTTTAGAATATTTAAATGCAAGTTCAAATAAAATAAGCATCATTGAAGGTAAGTCTTTGAAAAATTTCATTAATCTAAAAGTCTTAGACTTAAGTTTTAATAGATTACAAATTGTGTCCAATAATCTCTTTAGTGGTAATACACATTTAAACACTATATTTTTGTCTGGTAACGTAATTAAGTCTATAGAACAAAATAGTTTCAACGGCACTAACATAACTGAGTTCTCTATTGTTAACAACCCTCTAGAAGGAGACATACAGCCAAATACATTTAAGGGTGTTAACGTAAAGGACCTTAATTTAAGCGGCGGAAATTTAACAAGCATAAAAGATATCGCATTTGCAAATATGTCACATTTAAAGACTCTTAACATAAGCTCCAATTCTTTGGCAAACCTGTCATTTTCCGCATTTTCTTCGTTAATTGCACTTGATACTATGGATCTGTCGTGTAATAAAATAAATAACTTTTACATTGACACCCATGACTTACGAAATCTCACGAAACTTTACATTCATCATAATGCTATAGAAAATATAATATCGAGTGTTTTCGAAAACTTTGTGTCTTTGAAAGAAATCGATATGTCGCATAATATACTAACGAAAGTAGAGCCTCGGTCTTTTGTAAGACTAAATAATGTAACTCGGTTAACATTAAAGAATAGTACATTTGTTAACGTATTGGAGAGCAAGGCTTTCGAAGGTTTAGTATCTCTAGAAAAGCTGGATATGTCGGAAACGAATACTAGTCGCTTTGCAAATGAATCTTTCTATGGTTTGACAACTCTCACACAACTAAATTGTGCATCTGGTAAGTTAGCTGAAATCGAATACAATGCTTTCTTAGGAACTGGACAACTGCAAATATTTAATTGTTCGAACAACCGACTTCAACATTTCCATATCAATGCTTCTACAATACCTCAAATTCAAGAAATATATTTGAATTTTAATAAAATTATGAATGTTTCCAGTGAAACATTTGCTCAACTTAAAATATTACGTGTTTTGAATTTGTCTAATAATAAAATAATTAAGTTACATGCAGACTTATTTCAAAAATCAAAGGCACTTACGTATTTAGATTTTTCTATGAACAAGAATATGGAAATTATGGGTAATCCTTTTCAAAACTTAAGTAAATTAAACAGTTTAATATTACACAGCGTTGAGAAAGAATTTTCTTTTGTAAATAGTTCAGCTACATTTGAAATTTTGAATTTACATTCTTGTAAGATACGAAACATTAATAATATTGGTGTGTTCAATGTTCAAGGTCTCAGCCATTTGAATTTAAGTATAAATGAAATCGCATTTATTGATAAGGATTCATTTAAAGAAATGTCTTCGCTTATTAATTTAGATTTAAGCTTTAATAAAATAACTTTCATACAACCAGGTTCATTTCTACACGTCAGAAGTCTAGCATTGTTAAACTTGTTTGCGAATGATTTATCAACAATTCAGTTCGGTGTTTTTGATGGTATAGAATTCTTGCAGCATTTGAATATTGCAAATAACGTTCTTACTAATTTTGATGTCAAACTACTCCCAAACATATCCCGTTTAACCCTCGATAACAACTTAATCACACAATTAAGCTTTCAAAAATTTTTTGCGACTGACCTGACGGAACTAAGTATAGGCGGCAATCTGATTTCATGTCAGGTCCTGGCAGAGTTGAAAACATCGAATTACGCCGATAAATTTAAGCAAATTGTTACGACAAGGTTTATTGATTACCACTCAGAAAACGTTGATGGCATAACATGCAAGACAACTGCAAACTACACAACGCTACCAAGTAATGTCACAAACAACCCTACAGATATCATAAACATGAGTCCTCTAATTTCATCATTACGAAATCTTGTAAGCAAAATAGGTGCAACATTAAATGCCGTAAATGAAAATACAAAAACAAGCGATGATTTGATAAGTACGGAAGAAAACGTTCTACGTTCATTGCGTATTTTGATAGAATCAAACAATAATAGCCAAATCACGAACGGAGAATATCTCAACAAACTTACTGGAATAAATAACAATTCAAATATACAACTTGAAGACATAAAAAATTACTTAATGAAACTGGTGGTTAACAATAATAATAGTCAGAAATTAGAATATGATGTAAATTCGACAAGACCCACTTACGATAAAGATTTACGTTCAGAGTTTCAACTGATGTTAAAGCAAGAAAATGATGTTTTGAGACAAGAGTTTAGAGAGGCGTTGGCAAGTATTTCTAAAGGTGTTCCATTACAACAAGCCTTGATAAAACCAACAAAAGACTCAAATGATTCAGTAACCGTGACATATTTCATGGCAGCATGTTTAGCGATGTTGGTGATAGTTTATGTCGGAAATGTTATATATAAACACATATTGAACTCAAGACGACCCCGTGGCTGTAACTCACGCACTGCTATTAATGGTATTGAAATGGATTAAAACAGATAAATAATGATGCTGATCACCATAAGTTTTCATTCCGTCAGTGAAATGAAAACACACGGCCACAGTGGAAAATCATCCGGTTATACTTAAAGTACTCGTCATTATGTTTATTATTCCGCAAATTTTGATGACATTTTGATAATTGGCGAACCAGCTAACTCCATTTGAGTAAATTTTTCAGGAGAGACTTAAAACTTCACGCTTAGTGACCGTTATATACGATACAAATCATATATAAAAATAATTTTGGTATTAAGTGGAGTTGGCTGGTTTGCCAATTAAGGTATCGAAATGTTTATTTGATTATTGTAATAAGGGCCTCTAAACTAAACAGTTGACTGATAAATACTCGACAGTACGAAAATACTGTTAACTACTGTTAATACTGTACGAGCCTATACCTATTTCATGAGTTTTTTTATAATTATTTTACAAATTAATGAACTTGTTGATTTAGATTTATATTTTCTTCTAGACAAGCACGCTAGATCGTAGACTACAACATTGCTTTACATCTGACGAGTTGTTGTCAAGCGTGAGTCTATCAATTGTAAAAAAATAAACAATTGTAACTTTAATTAAGTAATTACCGAAATTTATTAAGATTTTCTCTTTTCTACAAAGGTACAACTGTAATAATCATAAGTACCTAATTAAATCTAAGGTTTATTTTCATTCCTAAATAGTGACGCGGCGCATTCGCATTACCTATGAAGTAACGTTTTGAGTTTTTAAGTAATTTTTTTCTTTTAGATAACCATATGTATAATATTGTTATTATGTTGCTTTAAAAATAAGTCACTATTATGTAGGTGTTTAAAATGGCTGCTGTCGATAAGAAAGAGAAAGGAAAATAATCACATTATATAATAATGTTAAGTAGTTACTAATTTCCGGTTTATTTAGTTAGTCGTCTCTATAAGATAAAATATGATGTCTTCTGTAACTTTAGATTTAACAATATTTTCATGCTTTATAATGGTAATCAAACTTATATTTTATACTGTTGATTGTAAAAATATACAATTAAGAATGATTAAATGGTTTTGAGAATGTTATTTATAGTTGTTTATTAAAATGTACATATGTCTAAACCTAATGAAGAGCCTACACTCTACAATACAGGTAAATTACATCCTAGTGTGTAGTGCACGGAACAAAGCTGTATAAATACCTAATTTTTTGCTAAATAAATTCATCATTATCTTTATTTAATTTTTTATCTTTTAATTTTCTGTTATTGTGATAAGGCTATATAATTCGTAATGGCCCAAATTATTTATGCCTGTTTATCGTATCTAGTTTGTACACAAGTAGCATAAGTGAATTAAGTAGCATATTTAGAAATAGAAACCTAAATAGAATCACAACCAAGGTAACTGTTGCTGTATCTATAATATAATTGTTTTGTACAATACTTTTTAGTTGTGTTCAATACCAAATTTTTTTTTATATGTAAATAGATAGTTACAGTCCGGTCGCTAAGCAACTACCCTCCGCGACACAGGTGCGCCTAGTGCAGAGGGCAGGGTTACAATTAAGTAAAAACACTGTATATGATGAAAAATAAAGATATGTTTATGTTTATGTTTACACACCTAGCGGTGGGTAAGAAATAGACCAGATTGAGAAAAGTGAATAGAGGTTAAGTAGGCCTTTGTGTAACAGACACAAGACAATTATAATAATAAGTCAAGTTAATAAAAGATTATACAATTATGCAAGATTATACTTACAAGGTTACTAGTAACAAACACATAACCTCAGTAGTTTTGATATGTCTAAAGTATCAACTTTTGTCCTACGACTTTTTGAAATTAGCTATAAAAAACTTCATCGGCACCTGACTAAATGTATGGTTAACTAATTTTTTTATTCTGAATTTACTGAATTCATACAATACAAGTTGTTGCTGTTGACGACCAAAAGCCACCCTTACAATGTTGTGCGTTAGTTACCAAGTACAGCTCCTTGCTACCGAGTGGCAGGAAATGGCGCAGAACCGGGAAGAGTGGCGTCTCTTGGTGCCAGGGGCCAGGATCCATATAAATTTTTTTTTTATTACTCTAATATTACATGTAAGTACGTAAACTCCGTAACGTATATTAAATTTAGTTCTTATTAATAGAAGTCACTCCAGTTTTGCTATCTACAATACCTACATTTCATGTATGCGGTACGCATCGCCTACATTGAGACCACTGTGGGTCGCAGAGCCACATTATTAAGTAGGTACCTAAGTAAGAACATATGTTTCCAATGTAGGTACATTCAATTAGTTTAAGTACGAGTAGAGTAGAGGTACGGCAGGACGACACCGGTTTATGGTGGAAGTTCCTAAGACCCGCACGAAACGGTACGCTTCCACCTTTATTGTTCGTACCGCTAGGTTGTGGAACTCCCTGCCTGGCTCTCTGTTCCCCACGCACTATAATCCAGCGATCTTCAAAGCGAGAGTAAATCGGTTCTTATCGGGTAAGCACGCTCCATCTTAGGCCATAGCCTTACTTGCTATCAGGTAAACTATGGTCAAGTGCAAACCCGTTCAAGTTAAAAAAAAAAAAAAAAAAAGTTTCTTTAAGTTTTTATAATTGTTTGGTGTGCATTAAAGATATATCTAACTATGTGTGTCAGTTACTAGATGTCCTGTATGAATAAAAGTTGAAAGAATTCATCAACTACTATCAGCAGCTTATTTAATTTATCAAACTTAAAATAAAGCATACAGACAAAGCCCAATTCGCTTAAACTGGTGACTAACTTAAAAGTCATTTTTTCTATAGCATTAGTATCATAGTACGTTGGCTATGGGCACGTAATCGTTTAAAGCCGTTTATATCCGCTGTTCGGATCTAGAGGCTGGATTAGTGCGTGATGGATGCAGTGGCGATTACAGGGGCGTCCAGTGGCGCCACCAACACCTATGTACCTACTCTACTCGCTCTATGCTTCTACAGGGTCACAAGTAACTAAATATAAGTAAACATCCTAGATCGATTTATGTTAAGTAGGTATATTTAGATTTTTTCTTGATTCTCTTTAAGGAGTAGAATAAATTAATTTTATGAGCCAAATTATAATTACTTATAACAAAAATATATTAGATGTATTACCTACATCATATTATTATTGTAAATATCCCACTTGAATCAGATAATGTCCTGACTGTGGCTCGTAAAATCCTCGAAGAATTATTTATTCGTTACTTCTTTTTGGCAGATGCTTTATTTATTTATTTATACAGGCACACATACAATTTTCCAAAAAAAAAATACATGTGCCCCGAGGTATCGGGGCGTAGCAAGAGACAATTGGTAGGCATCCAGGTTTTTCGTCAAAATCACGTAATCATGCCATACCGTACATATATTTTGTAATTTTGACGAAATGTATAAGAGCAAAAAATATTTTGTTGATTTTTTGATTGATCCTTTTGTATACTAGAGCGACAGATTACAAAAATCACATTTATTAAATTCCTATTTAAAACCCTGTACATCTGGAAATATAGACGACGAAAAATACTCTTGCATTATTGAATTTTGTAGATAGTAAACAAAATACTTGCAGTTAATTACAATCCTAAAATATGTATGTAGGAATTGTAGATTCACTAAAGTTTTATTAATGTTAATCCATAGCATGAGATTGGCCCCTACAGGCTCAGTAAAGTCAAAGACAGTTCCAAATTGCTGCTTAAATAGTCTTTTAAAACAGATGTTTGTGGTGTAAAAATAGTTATTTGTTATACAAGAGTGCAAAGTTGCTTTTTAACCGCGTGCTCAATTTTGATGACCGAGCAAGCGAAGGATTCTAAATAGTTAGCGAGGGAATCAAAAGAGCACGAGGAGAAAAATCTTTGCACTCGAGTGCAACACGTAACTTTTCATTCCACCTCAGCGAGGAAATGACTAAATACAAAACGCGTGATTGTTGAGGGAGAAAGCTCATTTGCGCATTATTAACAGTTTCAGTCAATTTTGTTGGCGTCAAACAAACTTCCTCGTCGCTAGAATCACTCATTTTAGTTTTTTCACTGGTTTTCAAGTTTTATGTTTTTAATATAAGGTTTAACAATGACGTGAAAATATGCCGCGTAAAGAACCGCGTACAAAGCAAATTGAAAAAAAGAACACCAATTAGGTTCCGAGTCTGAGTTTTTAACAAATTTAAAAAAAGTTGTATGATATATTCGGCACCATAGAGGTAGCAGCAGTAAATAGGTTTAATGATTTTTTTAATTCAAAAACTTGTAACACACGATGTTCTAAATTCAATGTACTTTGTCCTCTAGAGAGTAAAATCGGCTTTTGCACTCAGATATTGAAGAGCAAAAATACTCTTTCCGAGATGGTGGGATAAAAAATACAGTTAACCACACAACAGTAAGCCAGTATATGCAAACAACCGCTTGATAAGCAATCAAATGATTAGGCAAGTTATAGCGACCTCCTCGCACTTTCATTACTCAACACGTTTTATCGTCGAGGATTCTCGTGCTGTGGTTTAACGAGCTTTTTATTGCACTCTAATGTAATTAAACTGTGCCTCGTATTTGAACAACTTGACACCTCGACTCACTGATATATTAAGGTACTAGTGGATGTCTACGGTTTGATTCACGTTTTTTTTTGTATAAAAAGTAGCTAATGTCACGTCCAGGACTTCAAACTACCGCCACACCAAAAATCATGATGAGCTGGTGAGCCGCTTTTGCGTGATACGCGCATAAATAAACAGAAGAAGCATACGAAAAAACTGCCAAAACGTGATTACATTTTAAGAATTCAAAATATATACTATAATATATAATATTAATATATTATATATATAATAAATATTATATTTATATTTGTTTGTTTGTATGTTTGAACGCGCTAATCTCAGGAACTACTGGTGCGAATCGAAAAATTCTTTTTGTGTTGGATAAACCAGTTATCAAGGATGGCTTTAGGCTATATAACATCACGCTGCAACTAATAGGAGCGAAGAAACAATAGAAAATGTGGAAAAAACGGGGAAAATTATTCATCTTTTAGGGCTTCCGTTGCATGCGCTGCGAAAACGGTTCAAGAAATCAAAAAAATGTGTATGAAAGAATTATTTCTCTTGAAATAATCTAACAAAATGTCCGCAACAGTATATGTCTATGATATAAGGTTAATTCACTAGAACCGTTTTTATGGTAATAACTATTCCACGCGGACGAAGTCGCGCGCATCAGCTAGTTAATCATATTTGGAATAGGTACCTTCTACGTAAAGACTTTGACTGTCTTACTTATCCTACAATCCCTGCAACCTTAGTTTACGTATATACAATACATAACAGATTGTCCACAAAATCAATGATGTAACCGTGATAGCACTTTCACGTGATATCGACTCATTAATGTAACGATCCCAGTAACGGGAACACATTATTGTCGGAGCTATCAATTTTTTATACGTGTCAAACGTTACCAACTAAATGATACGAGATACCCTTGTAAGTGAGCTAATACTCGAGAACATAATGTTACTAATGGCGGAGGATAACCGAGGGAGCGATCATAATTTTGGGGAACAATACGGTGACGTGACGAGGTATTTTGAGTTTGTGGGGAACAATGAGTTAATGATTCGTGGGCTCTCGTAAAGCGTGCACTTGTGACTAGGGACTAGTCAAACTTTCCTCGGGCTGGATAAGCGAGGGATTGATAAGGAGCCTGCTCAGGACTGTGCCAGCAAAACAAAGGCAGGCACTTTTTGTGCTTCGACGTAGATCTCATGTCACTCAGATTTATATTTGAAACATTAATCGCTTCGTAGCGAACAACAAAACAACTTATATCCCGCTTGTTCTATTAGCGCAAAGGAGTGTTTTAAGTTTTTTGTTTATGTTTTATGTGTGTTACACACGTAATGTTTGCTTAGTATGGGGCTAGATGGCGCTGTGTGCAATGTCCCGGAATATTTTTATTTTAATTTTTATTTTAATGAAATTTGTGTGTGTGATCTTTCAAATTATGTTGATTTAGTTTCTATGAGAAACCTTAAGTTGATTTGAGTTCTAACAATGTTACAGTATTAAATCGTTAAAATAATTAATTAAAATAATGATTAAGTATAGCATTATTATTTTAGGAATGCATTTTATTGTTTGGTAGGGACTGAGTATTATTATGAATAAATAAGGCGTTGTTAATAGGTAGGTACATTCTAGAGGCAATGAATACGTGAAGTGAAGCACAATAGGGTCCCAGTTTGGTTCCCAATTAAAAAGAAGGCTATGCTCGGACATGGGCGGGATGAAAACAATCCGCGCGTAGGCGTGGCGGCAATAAATCCACAGCCAGGGATAGTCACGGGACGCCGCGACAAATTGCCACCAGCATAAATTGTGCGGGTATCAAGGCGAGTATCCAGTGGAGCTTTGAAGTGAAGGAGCGTGGCAGCGGGGCAGCTGGGCAAACAGGCGCAAGCATCGCCGCGGGCGGACATACTGCGGCCGGCCACGTCGCCGCGCCTGATATATGGCCGGCCGAAACAAGCTGCAACAAATATTTTGATATTTCACACTCATCTAAGCGATCTATCGTGATTTTGGTTTGAAGACTGTTCTGTATTATTTTGGCAAACGATACCAAGATTACGGCTACGGATTTCTTTTTCTCCTATAACAAAGCTTTTAACGTTTCAAACTGACTTCAAAATAAGGAGAACCTCAATTCGTCTAAATAATTGTTGTTGTTCAATAAATAAATATAAAAAACGTGCTATAAAGTATGCTACATCGCTCTTGAGAAACTTGTCTCAAATCCAATTTATAAACATCATTCGTCTCGTATTTGTAAAAAAAATACAATCTCTCGTTTAGAATCTTACGAAAGTTCCGAAACCGCAAAATAACAAGATCCGTACGTTTATAAATTTCCTAGGAAATTTATAAACGATCTTGTTATTTTTCGGTGAGATATACATACTCGTAGGTATATAATATGTATTTTTGGGCTGATTTTTTTGTATTCTCTGAAATTCTATTACCTCTATAAATTTATAACCTGCAATAGTTTTAATTACTTTTGTGTGTTGTAATATAGGTATATATGCTAGAAATTATTGATATTTCCTAACCGCCTACTCTCCCGTAGCATCTACGGCGTAGCGTGTTTCTCGTAGCACTTTTCGAGAATCCGACAATAGCCGCATGTTACAAATTTTAATATGAAAGCGAGTGTGGCTCAGCGGTTCCAGTGTCTGCTTTTTATCCAGACGCACCCTGGTTCGAATCCGGCCCTCACCAATGACTTGTATTTTCAAGTTATGTGTGGATTTGCACTCGCTTAGCGTTGAAGGAAACCAACATGTTTGAGGACCACAATATCCGAGCACATGCGTCTTCTGTGGAAGGACCTGGGCGCCCACCACGATGTATCTGCTCAAGAAAACTCCCATAACGAATACATTCTGCGGGGGAGTCACCACCCTCAGTCATGAAGAATTACGACTCAAAGAGAGAAATATGAAAGTACTAAGGCTTGAATAACAATGGACATTTCAACAACTATTTTTATATTCGATATAAAGGCGTTTGGAGAGTGAGGAAGGTCGCGCGGCATTTCTCCATGCTTCGGCACGCGCGGCCCGCGTCAGCTGTTGGCGATCGCTAAACCTTAATATTTCTCATATGAGCTACCCGCTTCCAGTAAAAAATGCCAAGGCTGAGAGCTGTTCATGCGCCGAACGTTCCGTATAAGTAATACTAACAGTATATGGAATAGTTACATTGAAAGTACGCATTAAACATTCAGCAGCTCAGAGACGGGGCTGATGGCCGGAACAAATGTCATTCGTACGATGTTACTATACAAGCGCCCGTAGCTAAGTAGCTGAGGTTGTCGCTGGTGATCACTAATGTTAAGCAATTGTCGACGCGGTCAGTCTTTGGATGGGTGACCAAAAACTTGTATTCCGTTTAGTATGCATGTGTTGGGATGGCGCGTCAAATTATAAAATATTCTATTAATCAAAAACACTTAATTGTACACCACATGTATGATAAATATTTACTTATATAAATTTAAAATTATTAGTATGTGAATTAACTTCCTATAGAACGATCCTTAGCAACTGTGTGTGTAACACATTTATTTATTCGTCCTTTATTTATTTTCCATTTACGTTTAACCATATTCCTTAGTTATAAGTACAGGGTTTTTGACTTTTTACTTTTTTCTACGACTTTTAAAAAATGGGGAAAAACGGCCTTTTCTTACACAAAGTTCATCGCTTACAAACAAAATGAAAAAAAGAAAAGAAAATGCAAATTTTTATTCGCGTTTAAGCGCGTTGAACCAAGATTGTTACTTTATAAATAATATAAGAATAAATAATTATTTCAGGACAAGAATAAATATTATAATAAACCGATAAGTGAAACGTTACATTATTTATCAACAAATTTGACGTAAAATGTTTGGAGGGAACAAATTCAAATGTAGATAATTATGTACATAGATCAATACTTTACATAAAATAAATAAGAAATAAACGAAATAAAATGCGTTGACAGAGAATAGTTAGCAGTAAATCAGGATCCGAAAAGTATCCTATCGAGAAGGTTTTGTTGTTTAAATAAATACGTGGAACTCCGCCGCAGCGTCCTTCATATTGGATATTGACGATATTTGGTATGAACATTTGATCTTGTTCGTTTTGTATTGAATATTTTTACGACGAATAGCAGAAAAATATATTTGTTGGTCTGTTTGTTACGCTTAAGTGCCGCAGCGGTGAGAAGGATCATCATATTTTTTGTATGCAGGTGGTATAAAGTAGAAAATAGAAGGTAAATTTTAAGTACAAAAACGTGGAAAAAAACAGGGACATTTACTAGTTACAAAATTAATGATGTTTTTGATATGTATAATCCTTTTTACTAAATTATTTATTACCTATGTCTTGACATTTCAAAATTCTGTATTTTTTTAAGTATAACTGTAATTTACATGTATGATGTGATGTGTAATTGTGTATCTATTTACAAATGAATGTCAACAAATAGAAATTATACTCATGTACAAAATTCACTATTTATATACCATCCATTATTAAATGGATGGTCATATAAATGGTCAGACTACTTTTAAAATTACGTATTCCTTATCTTGCAAACATGGTTGGAAATATTAGCATAATCTCAATTCATTACATCCATAGTTAAATGTTTACTTATATATATTTATTGATCGACACAAACAAACATCGGCTTTGCTATCTGTATCCGAGCCCACTAATGGTTCCCGTTCTGTACCTACTTATATTCTGTTGATAAAGTAAATACCATATTTTCGACGCCTACTAGGTAATACCGTTAATACCCAATTTATTTATCTCCATTGATATCAGTCATTAAATTATACAATGCGTTCAAATGTAAAAATAGGTTCAGAAGTGGTATAGCGTGTAGGTAGTAAAGCCGTGAGACCAAGGGCAGTGCAAGCTCGTATCTGTGTGGAGCTAACATGACGTGAATCTGTAGTGGGCAGCGGGCAGGTATTGTGAAAAAACGGGCGATATCACAACAAACCTCTGGGCGCTCCGCTCGTTCCCGTTGTTACCGGCACGTGCCCGGCATACCGGCTGCCAGGGATACTTCACAAAATGTTTCCGTTACGATACGCGGATCTTTTCCCCCGTGCCACATATTATACACGTAAACAGCTATACGATCCAACTTCGCCCTGAACTGTATTTATTGCCGCCGACAATCTTAGATAACTATTCACTTCGTTTTATGTGGTGGTTTGATTGCGAACGACCGAGCGGCTGTTAATATCAAATACCTGGGAGACTACGCACTTCGCTCACGTTTATTGCTTTTATAAGTTTTGCAAACGATTGGCTTGGATTTTTTATTACTGCTTTAAATTAACATTTTCTTTGATGACAAAATTGATTTAATAGGTTTGCCTCTGGCAGGGTATGACAAAAACATAATTTAATAGAGTACCTACTGTTTTTTTCTGTTTGATCAATTAGGCTACTTATTACACGGTATTTATCGGTGATTTAGGTCATTTGTTCGAAGCTTAAACCTGCGTCTTCATTACTGGCTAAAATCGGCTTATGAGAAAGGTCACGCAATGAAGGCAGGAACCGGTCCAATAGAATTACCTCCGTCTCAAGTTTTGTTAAGTAAAGTAGGATAAGCTCGAGACAATGTGAAAGTTCTTAAGTTCCCAGTGAAAATAACAAGCGTTAGTTTGTGGAACTTTACATCTAGCTGAGCCAATATTATTTAGAGATTGGCAACGTGAAATGACGTTTCGCGGAAAACTTTTTTGAGAAGATATTCTAATTACTTGACTAAACATGCTACATCGATCTTTAGAAACTTATGTTAGAGTAAACTGCGTCAATGGAAGTAAATAATAAAAGTTTCAGTCACAAAAGTAGCAAAGAAAGCCGCAGTACTGCACTAATGACCCATGTTTAACATAGAAAGGTTGTCAGAGAAAGGAATGCGAAGTTATTACACGATTGTTTGAAACTATCATTATTTCTATACCGCAGCCGGTATTGCTCTGTTGGGGCTGCGATATTGGCTGTAGCTGTCAGAGGCAGTGGCGCCGACTGGCGGATACACTAGTGTCGTCTACATTGTACGGAGCCCGGCGGGACTCGCCACAATCATATTTTATACCACTTTTCAAGCTACATGCACTCTCATGTTATTTAAAATTGAAACGTTTAAAAGCTCTATAGTTACTACTTTTATTCGGTCTTTGAAGTACTCGAAGTAAATTGTACACACAACATAGGTTTTATAAAAAAAGGATTTTCTATTTTTTTGTAATAATCAGACATGTTTCGATTCATCTACGAATATTTCTGGGCATAGGATTAATTAAAAATCTTATAATTCAGTAGCATCTTATAATTCATAACCTTTAAAAGCACATATTTATTCCATAAATTGACCTGCAAGATATTTCACTAAACAAGTTTCAAAGTGTGTGGTCTAGCGACACGTATTTTTCAATATAGGTCATTAACGAACTCCCCGTAACTCTTAACAATCAAACTTTTGTAAAAGCTTTATTATGTTAGTTTGAAAGCACGAGTTTTATCCAATTTAATCAGCTTAATAACTCAATGAATCCTAACTAGTTGAAGTTATGTGCCCACTAATGGCGATTAACTGAGTATAAAAAACCAAGGCGTGGAGGGAGTATTTAACAAGAGTCCAACGATTATATTATATGCATGAATAAACAATTATCAAAGCATACCAAGTATAAATAGTTCTCGGTTACATACAAAGGAAAGGTAAGGGGAAAATATGTGTAATGGATATTCGTATCTTGTCCCCAGATTTCTATATTAAATTAGGTCAGAATAAAATGTTACATTTCAGTTGTACCTATCATTGTTACAAAATAAAAAAAACTGTGTATCTACTATATCGCACGGAGCTACAGATTGAATACAACTAAGTTGAGTATAATATGAAGAGATAATCTCGCTTGCCCATTTAAATCTGACCAGATTCGGAGCTCGGCCCGGGGCGAGCGTCCCCAAATCTAACCGAAGCGCTAAAATAACATGCGCATGCAGAGGTAGATCGGTATAGAGAGTTATTTTCACAAATTCGTGGAAGTAGTGATAGGCCGCCGTGCGACGTGTCCAGTGAATCAACGAGGAGCGCTCCGCTCGGTCGGGTAAAAACGGAAAACCATTTTACGGTCCATTGTGAAAGAGGATTGGCAATTTCGTTCGGAGCTTACTCGACCATCGGCCGGCCGAGTTTTACAACGTCTCTGATGTAACGCGAGTGCCACCAGACCCTCTAATACATGCGCGCACTCATTTGCTGAATCATCATCCCCGAATTTTATCTTGAACGAAGTTTCGAGAACTCCCAGTATCCGCAAATAGGCTCCGAGAGGCCCTGATTACCCCATTTGTGTCGGGGACCTGCAGTCGACGGCCATTTCGATAAAATAAGATATGTTTGCGGGTTTCAGGCGCAATAATATGCTGGAACAACGTACATTGTACAGTACAGGGGTATTAATATACAACATAGATTAAATCGCTGTGCTAACCTATATCACCACTAATCTGTCATTGTTAGTTTTTTAAACTTAACGTGCCACTGAAATGGTTATTGATTGTTGTACAAAAAAATGCTTGAGTCTAATTGAGAACATATGAAAACACACTGATTTCTATTACCAGATTAATATCTGCAAATTCACGTTCACCTGTACTAACAGTTATATAAAGACGGTGCGGCTGACAGAGGCGCCACAATGTGTTCATTAGTCCCGACAAGCTCCGCCGCACAAATATTGCTTTACATTATGAATTTATTCAGGAGCGTGTAGTAGGCAGTGGCGCCGACGTTAATTCAACAAAAGCCGTATCAATTACCTAATCCGAGCAGTATTATAATGCGAGCCAGCACGGCGTCGAACCGCGAACACTTCTCGTCTGGATAAACGGAGGCCTATTTGAAATTCCAATTAGAAAGTTTTCTCATTTACTTGATTCAGGGCGTGGAGTGGCGGAAGGGCAACAATCCGCGCTGATTAGGCTGACTCTCCCTGCACCAGATTTAAAGGGTATGGGCTCACCGCATAAACTAATCCTTCATTGGGGACCGCCCGATTTGAATTATTTTTAGGTCGCCTCTAACGACGCCCCCTGACGTTTCGAACGTACCGCTTTGATTTGCCTATTTGAATAATTGCCTCGGCGGGATTTAAACTTAGCCCTGAACTTTACTTTCGGGCTCGAAGGAGTCTTGAAGGCTCAGACAATTGATTCCTTTAAAAAACAAGTAAAGGAATTTTATCTCGCTTCCCTTCAGTGAAAATTGCTGTTATTATTTCTACTACTATCACCTCTAAATATTTTGTTGTGTATTATATGTATTTGTATATAAACATTAATTTTATTATATTAAGTATGTGTATTGCGTATTTATATGTATATATATATATGTGTGTGTATATATATTAGTAAAATTTCTTTTTTCCTTTTTGTTGTACACCACATTCTTCTTTTTTTTCTTTTGCTTATTTCTCTCCAGCTGAAGGTTGCCTGGAAGAGATCGCTTTCAGCGATAAGGCCGCCGCTTGTGGCACTAGTTAAGGTGCAATTTGTTCTATGTACTGTTTTTTTAATATGTGTCAACAATAAAGAGTTAATCTATCTATCTATCTATCTTGACAAAAATAGTAGTTCCCGTTTATTATCTTACTGAGGTTCCTTGATCAAGTACAACAATCAAATTTAAAGCTACTTTTGTGATGAAATCTAAAAATATACTACAATGGTTTATGTGTGAATATTAGCACAGGACCGGGACGGGTGGCGTACTAAAAGAGAGGCCAGACTGATGATGATGATGATGATAAACGTTATAAATAAATATAATAGTTTAGCAAAGATGTACCTATTAAGGACACTTATCAGCAAATCAGTTGTAAAAAACATTATTACTTCTGAATGTCAGCTAGGTACTCAACAAGATATTGATAATGTTGCTTTATCAAACTTGCTATTAATAAATTTTGCAGCTTAGTTTCCCTGAACCCTATATCACTTTGCGATCGCTAAATTTGAGCCCAACTATCAATTTGGTGGCAAGCCAATTTATTCAAAAAGTATCAAGCGTGAATCGGCCAGGCACAGAAGTTGCTCAGCTGAAAATTGAATTTATCAAACTTTTCCGGGACAAACAGTACTTTATAGACTGTGAAATGCAATTTACTTTCAATTGCCATCAATGGAACGAACCAAAGCTTTCACGGATGGAAGGTATTTGTGTCGCGTGGCAGCTCTCTGAAAACACATGCGTGGCTTTCATTATTATTTGGGATTAATCTGTGTCCGCAGTACTTGAAAGTACTTACCGCGGACGCGCGCGTTGGCTCGCATCGATCTCACTCACTTGTGTAGGCGACTGCTGTTGTTTACTCATTCAGCCGTGTCATGTAATTGCTTATGTAATATAGCATACATTATTTCCTGATTCAAATATAAATTGAAAATACAAAAATGTTAGCCCGATTGTTGAACTGTCGCAATAGAACGACGGATCATCGTTGCTCTTGTTAGGAGGTCACGATAATATGTTCCTTTTATACGAAAACCAGTGAAAGCCGCTTGTAAGCAATAGTAAAAAAATACCTATCTAACCTATCAATGGTGCTAAATATATTTGATATTAACTTTCATTTACAGATCGTAAATTTCAAGTGAAACATTTGGCCATGGAAGTAAAAATAACATTGTATATAAACCAAAAAATATTCATCGTTCATGGTTTTTGTACCGAATATAATATTTGAATAGTAAAAGAAACACATTGCTTGCATTGCATTGGCTGAACACATTGGCGCCAAAGCAAGTGCTGCCATACACGAAGCTACCGATCGTGACAAATGGCGTCTAATGGTCCATAATTTTGGTCGGGTCATCACGATGCTCAGCATTGAGCTATCGCCTAGAGGAGGAGGAGGAGTAAAAGAAACAATTTTACAACTTTTTGATTGCTTCGACATGTGCGTACACAATACAAACGAGAATAGGTTGAAAATACCAACGTATGTGTAAATTGGAGGTCGATGCGATTTATTTCCCTAATCAGTATCTACCTACGCTTTTTATGCAGTCGTACGGTATGTTGAAAAAACGATGAAAGTGCTAACTACATCGTGCAAATCGAAAAATAGAGCATCGTTTTATACAATGTATGTTACAATATTTTTTTCAACATTTTGTAACACTCAGAAAAGGTTTAATCTTTAATTTTGTCTCTATTTTGTGTAGAGACGAAATAAAATTTTATTTGTAGAATGTAGATATTTATATTATTTACGCTCTGAATTGCTTTGAGTGTTGAAAAATGTGTCACTATTATATTTGAATAGAATCAATCTGAAAGACAAGTTTGAAATTAAGAATTGTGAATTGTCATCGTATACATAGTTTGTTTTGTATGTAAAGGTAGACATGGTTTGATGTATTCGGTGATTTTATTGTGTTGCAAAATGTATATGTTACAGCGAAAGTAATAAATCCAGATATTATATATACCATCCAGCTATTATAAATAATATCTAATCAATTTAGACGAAGTGATAATTGAGGCAGAATTATTCACGTTAACTAGCTATTTTATAAAATATCTTGCCTCAACTGTATGAGAAAATAAGCACGTCGGTCAGTAATATAACTGTCGGTTAGAAGCATTGAGATATTAATACTACGTAAGTAATATAGTATACTTACGCTACTAATATAGTTCAATGGTTAGAAGTATTATTTGGTCGAAAAGAACACCAAAATTAAGCCAGAAACACCATGTTTCATTCTTTGCTACTATTTGCTGTAACTAAACTAAAACGACTCAGGATAACATGTACAAAGATGTTTATTATACCTATATTATATGTGTAAGGTTGCATATATTTTAGATTATATAGTTGGTAATTTATAGTTTTTTTTAATTTTCAAATTAATAAAAAAAACATGTATTTACATTTACCCTGTTAAGAGGGGAATAAGGGCGTTGCTAAAATTAAAACTAAATATTCTAAAATCTAAAACTTAATATAAAAATTAAAATCTTAAACTTAAACTAGTATGTGTACAATATTTTTTTAAATTATCAATTATTAATCTATTTTACATTGAGATCATTATTATATCCTATTCCTTATTTTCGTCATTAAAATAGTCTTCTATTGTGTAGTAGCATTTCTGTATGAAATATAGTTTTAGTTTGGTTTGAAAAGTTTTAATATTTTGTTCTTTTTTTATGAAGTTAGGTAGTTTATAAAAAAGAACAAAATATTAACTTTTCAAACCAAACGTTTTAAAATTTAGTATAAGGTTTAGTTTTGATTAGTTATTATTATTTCCCTATGTGTTTAGTAAGTTGTTTTGAATAAAAGTATTTAATTAAAGTTCCTTAAATTATATTGTATGTGTATAACTTCAGTAGAAAGCAATGGTGCACATGGTAACAAAATTTATAAGATGTATAATAACATTGATTTTTAAACGATTAATGAAATTAAAGAAAGTAAGTATGTGAGTTAAACAAATGTTAACAATAATACAAATTGCGTTTTCAGTCCTCCAGTAGTATTTAAAATTGATACATTTGTTATATGAAAAGATTGATAAAAAAAATTAAAATAGCAGCAACCGCGGAGAGTAACTTCAATATTCATAATGAAACAAAATTAACATATTTTATGAAGGCGTATTGCGCGTCATCGCGGCGAGCAATTCCGCGGTGATTGTGAAGAGAATTTTATTTGGTCGGGTCGAGGGCGGGTCGCGTGTAAGCAGCGGGCCCTCACAATGGGCTGACCACTAGACGTCAGCCTAGTCGGCGAGTGGCCAAGTGATGTCGGTAATTACTGCATCTCGCCGCGTATGTCAAATTGTCCGGGTGAGTCGGATTGCGTCCGTTTCAATTAAATCCCAGCACGAGTGCGGCCGGGTGACCGGCACAAGCGACGCCTCGCCGCTCTGAGAGCACTCGTTCATTCAGAACGGGACCAATCCAAACGCGGTAATGAAATCTGATCCCATTTGATGGCGTGCCTCAAAAAATTTGTCGTATTTACATAATTGTACTTTCGTGATGTACGTGTATGTATGTACTCACTCACTTACACGTAACAATATATCCGAAATATCATACGATTTTGTTTAAGGTAACAAAAAGTAGTATCTCTAATAATAATTGACTGGCCTGTTAGCTTAGTTGGTAGTGGCTCTGCCTTCTAATCTAGGGGTTGCGGGTTCGATTCCCGCGTGACACAAGTATTTATGCATTTTAAAAAATTATTAACACTTGTGTTGAGTCTGGTCGTTTGTATGTATAATAAGTATGTATTTACAAAAGAAAAGTATATAAGTATTATATCCGTTACCTAGTACCCACGACACAAGCGTTTGTTTAGTGTGGGGCTAGATGGCGCTGTGTGCAATGTCCCGGAATATTTATTTATTTATTTAATAAAGATAAATAAATGTATCGTATTGCTACTACAGCGTCGAATGATGTATTTCTAACAACTAACGTTAGTCATAAAACTATGGGCATTACCATTTAAAAGTGATATGTGTAATAAATGAAACGCTTAGTAGGTACTTTTTAAATTCAATTATGTCATTTCACTTCATAAAATTACTTTAAGTAATTAAGTTAAAGTCAATGCATATACTTGTAAGGCTAAAAAGTCTCTAAGTCGTAATTTTATATCAGTCTAATCTATTGAAAACTAATTGTAAATGGAAATGCTTAAACAAATGAACTCATAATTTTGCTTTTTTAACTTTGTCTTTTAAAAATTATATTTTAAATAATTACGTCATTATAACTGAAAATCATTACAAGTGTCAATTTATTTTGACTAAATACAATTGAAATATTCACTTTGATTTATAAAAGTATGAAATTATTACGGTACATTAAACCATTGTTATAGCCAAGTTAATTACTGAAGTGGAATTATTATTTAACACGGATGGGCATTCGGTTTTAATATAATGCAGAATATTGCCACAAAATATTTAATTAAACGCTTTGATAATTAAATTTAATCATTTTATGTGAGCTGCTTTTTGCTGGTAGATAGAGTAGGCTGTATCGAGTAGTGTGGTAATTAAAAAAAATGTTACCTATTGCTTGTGTTGAGTCTGGTCGTTTCTATGTACAATAAGTATGTGTTTACATAAGAAAAGAATACTAAAGAAAAAGACTATTACTTATACCCGTTATCAATTAGACAATTACTCACGAAACAAGCGTTTGTTTAGTGCAGGGCTAGATGGCGCTGTGTGCTATGTCTTGGAATATTTATTATTGATTGTTATTAAATTTATTTTCATGCATTTTTTTTATTTTACCTTGTGCGGGATTGGCCACACTTTGTCGTATAGAAGCATTGACTAATTATGGTCTGGAGGGAGCTTACCCAATAAGAACCTACATATGTACATTTATACCTATATTGTACACCGCCTGTTTACAACTGTAAGTTATGTCCATCCAAAAAGTTGCCTAGAAGAAATCGCCTAAGGCGATAAGGCCGCCCAATGTGCAACACTTTAAGTATGTTTTTTTCTGTTTTGTAATTGCTGTGTTTATGGTGTACATTAAAGTTATATTCCATTCTATACTATATGTCGTCTTGAATCATAAATACTTACTTACCGAGTCTTTTGTACCAATTACTTTTCAACTTTCTAGGAATTGTGACAAAACGTTGAAAACAATGAATAAATGTGTTTTGTAAGAGTGAAATATAAAACACAATACTAAGGAAGTTATAAACAACGAATGCTTATAGCTAAAAACAGTTGACAGGTTACCTTTGTGTTACAATTTCATAGGTTTCTTCCAGGTATTTTAATCTAGTATATTTTTATTATATTCTACAGTGCAATCAAGCATTGACCTCTATCTATAGCAGCCAGATCCTGGTAAGGGCTTGAAGCAAAAGCCGCACAAACTACCACTTTAGTCCAAGGTACAGAACTGGAAGTTGCTCTCAAATAAGATTGTATTTTATTTATGTACTACTGCACTAACTAGTGTTCCACTTATAAAAAAAGCTGTGCAGTAGAGTGGCAGGCTGTAGTCCCGAACCTATTGCTAATTTCCATAATTTATCAATAAACATTAGTATCACACGGAAACAAAAAAATATATAGTAATTACACAACTATAAGTTAGTAAATCGCAAGGCTATCTTGCAAAAAAGCAGCTATAAGCTAAGAAGGCGGGTCCGCTCCGCCGGGACAGTCCAAGTTCCCACCTTGTTGGGAGTCGAGTCACGCGCCTGAGCTACGAGATCCCAACCACGAGATTGCCAAAAACGTGTAACAAAGTCTATTTTACGTTGTGGAGGCATAAACTCAAAAATAAATGTCTTCATTCCGATAAACAAGGAATTGGCGTTAGATTAAAACAATGATTCTTTTTTTTACTAAATTTATTTGTGTCATCATCCTTTATCGATTGATAGGTGTGAGGCAGCGATTTCAAAATTATTATTTTTTGTACACAATTTTCATACATTATAATTCATAGTCGCCTTGTTTCACATTGTATATTTTTAGTCTACATTATATACCTACAATGAACTATCAATTAACAAATCTGTAAATAACTCAGAAAAAGTAATGTAGGTATATTGTTTTCTGTTTCAAGCCTTATATTACAGTTCTAGTAACATTTCATGAGTTTTCATTTTATTAGCTTCACTATCAAGTATGATAAGAAGAAATTGTGACAAACTTAAGGCAGAAAAAGAACGATCAGGAAAATAAGACAACTCGACAAAAACAAACAAGATTGCTTGAACATATCCGACATTGCTCCTTGAATATTTTTTACATGCAAATTAAAGGCGTTCAATACATTTTTATGTAAATGTGTAAGTCCTTAGATTGCACGAGAAACTCATGAGGAACGGGCGCAAAGGGCTTATTCTATCTTATCGCGGACGCAGTAACTTGCTCGAAACTCCGCCGGGAATATACTTGTTCGAGAGCGGCGAAGACAAATGGAATCGTCACGACGCGCCCAAACATCCGTGGGCAATAACTACGAATAGCACAGGTACTTGGGTACTTGCAGGAATAGTTGGGCTGCTACTCCAACCATTCTCTAGTAAGTACTCGTCTACTTACTTACAGTTACGGTATCTGATTAGTTTGTCGACTGACTCCAATAATCATATGACTTACGGAACACTTTAGCACCAAATGTGCGTGATGTCTACAGGTTCTACGCTAAACGCTACGCAATAGTGCTACGACATAGGAAAAACATGAACGCAGGATTTTGAATATTAGAGACACAGCCTATAAAAATGCGATGAACTAAATCTTGGTAATTATGAACCTACATCCAATTTGTGATTGTCCCACTAAATTTAAAAAATATATAATTATGGGAAGGAAAAAAAATATATATAAACTATGTTTCTTCACACATATGTTAGCTGCACAAATAATGTTGTGTTAGTACCTAATAGTTATTTAATAGTCTAGTCTACACACCGAAAAATAATAGTGTTATAATCACTACTTACAAACAATTTTCTTTTCGAGAGCATATTTCCACAGATCTAAAAATAAGAAAGCTGTGGAGCTGTGATTGGACGGCGGACATGACAAGAGGCCGCCTGCAGAGCTGAGTATTCGTGAGACAGACGGCGGACTGTGTCAGGCTTCATCAATCATACCTCACGAATGGATGCCGCTATTTCAAATGCGAACGTTTTGTCGACTGATATTGCTTCTGCTCATAATAGTTCTCGCAGATTCCGGGGATTGGAATAATACTGAGTATTGCTATTTGTCTTGTGTTAGGTTAACATTAAAATGCATATATAATAGTTTGCTATGATACTATTTTTTATGGAGGACAAGGTAAGACTACCATGTTACATTACAGTAAGTTTTTAAACAAAACAAGTAAAAAGATTATTTTTTTACTGTTAAGTAGTGGAAGTAATGATCAAGTTAAAATCGTACAGTTTTACTGTTTATATATTAATGACAAAACAAAAAAAATAAAAACTACCTAGTAAAACTCTTTATTATTGCAAATACACTTTATATCGCACTGGCCCATCAATAACGCCTACAGTAAACACAATCGAACGCTTGCTTAATTGCTAGTTGATGACTTTGTTAGACCTAGAGACGGGCTTAGTAGAGATGTAGAGTCCACAAGTTTGCTCGCTAGTTACAGTTACCACGAGTTATCTTATCTCGCCGAGATGATGGCGCAACTTGTATCGTCACGTCGCGTCGAGACGGCTCGACTTTGTAATTGCCGTCCCAATATCTCCACAATTACGATGTTATTATGAAACACTTCATTTGCTAAGTAATAAAACAGTACCCGTGTTCAACAGGTAATAAGATACGCTGACAAGGATCGCATTATCGCGCACGACGCAAAATCCCGAAAGTGGGTTGATTTATTGCCTGGAATATCCTTGACGCAGCTTCTCTCCCAAGGAATTATGTTTTAGCCGGCTGCCTATGAGCCTTTGTCTAAATATTGCCTGGCGTGCTTTATTTTTCTTTATTCCCACACCCGCACAAAACATCCCCACAAATTATGATTCTGCTGACGTTTGACGCAAAAAATAAGTTGAGATTTGTTGCTGCGAGAGAAACCACAAATTAATTTGTAATTCCTACTCTAGACAGCTAAATTCAATTTCTATTTACGCACCCATAGTTTGTTCTGTAGTTCACTATACCTATACGATTTAAATCAAGTTGTAGACATACTATTCTATAAGGTACATCAGCTAAACTCAATAATGAATAACATCAGTCTTTAACACAAATTTTGAAATAAATCATGAAATGATCTATACTATACTAATATTATAAAGCTGAAGAGTTTGTTTGCATGTTTGTTTGTTTATTTGTTTGAACGCGCTAATCTCAGGAACTACTGGTGCGAATTGAAAAAATATTTTTGTGTTGAATAGACCATTTATCGAGGAAGACTTAAGGCTATATAACATTACGCTTCAACTAATAGGAGCAAAGAAACAATGCAAAATGTGGAAAAAACGGGGAAAATCATCATTTCATTTATCTTTGAGGGCTTCCGTTGCGTGCGCTGCGAAAACGGTTCAAGTCGTGGGTAAGAGCTATAATTTATAAAGCTGAAGAGGTAGTTTGCAAAAATGAATATGATGCCCAAAATAACTATTCTACGCGGACGAAGTCGCTGGCACAGCTAGTATGGAATAAGAAGGACTATATTGATATTTTAAAAAAAAAATAATAAATGTTATAATTGTATTTCTTTATTCAATTGTTTGTTTACCTCATTATGATCTACGTAAACAATAATTTCAACAATGTAGGTATAAAGATTAAGTTTTTGTGCCCATTTCAAAACAAACAATAAATAGCTTTTTTAAATAGTATAAGACGCTGTGTTAATTTGAGACTGAATAAATCTGAGAAAGTTGGTTTGTTTACACAATAAGGTTACTGAATAAAAGTGAATTCAATTATTTACTCGTCCAAAGTTGTTTGCACCAAGATCACAAATGACCATAACTTGCCTGATTCTAAGCTTCACTAATCTGTATAATTATACCTATATATGTACATACCTATGTAGTATTCAAAAATAAGCATGTATTTAAACTTAATACGTACTAATTTTGGAAACTCCTTACTTATTTTTTTTCCCATTACCTATAATTTACCGGCCAAATCTAAGGTTTAAAGTTGCGGATCAATCGGTTTCTTCTAGGCAAGTGCGTTAAACTACGGACTGTAACATCCGGCGACGTAGTCAAGCGTAAGCCTGTTTTGCTTAAAAAATCCATCTACACTTGTTAAAGTGCAGACGGTATTTTTCGTAATTATTTTTCTAAAGCCAACGTTGGACTTATTCGTTGGCTTCAGATAAATAATTTCAAGCTAAAAGTTTGTAACGTCATAAATATATCAATTTGTTTTCTCAAAGACATGAATCTAACTTGCAGGAGAAAAATGTTTGGCAGGATGCGGAGTGACGCGCACCTGCGCTCGCCGGCAACTTTGCACATCCAATTTTGCTAAATAAATGACACGACATACATATAATCCCGTACACATGCTTGGCAAACAGACGGCAAACCGTTCACTTTTACTTACAACAAGAGAGAATGTACGGCGCATTATTAAAATGGCAGCTAATCTGTGCAAAATGGTTTTTTAGACTTATTCGTCAATAGGAAGACTCACGTAATTTAGAAAGTGTACGAAGCGGCAGTAACAGTTTGCCGAGCAGAGCCGGGAGCGGGAAGTAGTGTTGTAACAAGTCCACGGCCGCAGTGTTCAATCCTTCCGCTCGTATACACAACACATAAAAGAAAATTTATAGGCCGATTAAGACCCTTCGAAGGGACCCCGCAAATGTTCTATGCCGTCATTTGCTAAGCCGCTAGTTTGCCAAAACTTCACATTTTGTACCTATTAGGGTGATGCTGTCTGCTATCATTTAATGGTCTACTACATCAACGTAGACATAGATTTATACTGACACATTTGATAGATATAAAATACAAAGTTATGTATTTGAATCTCCTTGGAAATATTAGGTTAGTGTCGTCTATATCTGAAGTCTAAAGTGTTTTTGTATTTTCATCTCATCACATGGTTTAAATAACCATTACAAAAATAAACCCATATTGTGGGTGTCACTAGTGCAGCTTAAATCTGCAATATTTATTAATCGAGCACGCGATTATATATAAAAGTTGGAAGTTACTATGAGTAAAATATATTGAATCCTCAGTTTCTAATTTCGATATTACCAACTAATTTACGTAGATATGCTAATATGCATATAGCTCAAGCTGTAAAAACGAGATTTATCACGGCATATTTTTTTAATTGACAACTATTTTAAAAGTGAATCCAAACTATGAAGTGTAAAATACAGAATGTAATGAGGTCCTTCCAACGCGTATAAGTATTCACTTGTTTATCGATGCTGCGAACTCTGCCGCTCTAGTAATGACGTAATTACATTTCCACCGAGCCTGTGTTATTTTCGAGGACGGTGAAAACATCCCGAATGTACGTTTTCAAATAAATCCATCGAATGGGGCGGCATCGAACACGGCAGACGAGTGAAGCAGAGGGATTTTCTTAAAGACTCCGGTCTTTTCCAATAGATACCGGTATTTGCTGAATCCTCGATTGCGAGCTTAGACATTCAATTTAACTTACTGCACGCTAACGGAGATTTGTGATTGCGTTTCGTACTTTCTTATTGAAATTTATACAAACAAATTTGTATGTGCGCTTACATTGTTGCTGTTAGATTACAATCTGTGGTTATAAAATAGCTATGATTTACTGTTGATTTTAGTTCTGCTGTTTTGTATATGTATGAATATCAAAACAAAATTGAGCTTTTTGGAGTCGAGCTTTTGGGGCCGTGGGGTCCGGGAGCCCATACTATTTTCCAAAACCTCTCGGAGCGCTTGGTTGACGCGCCGCATGACCAAAATGCTGGCCTTTTTCTGGCTCAACGTATCAGCATTGCCATCCAGCGTGGTAATGCGGCCAGTATGCTGGGCACGCGCTGCCCTCTGGTAGTGGAGCACTTAGATTATCTTTAGGCTTTTCTGAAGATTTTCTAAGAGCCCCTGATTTTTGTAGTAGTTAGAAGGAGTATGTTTAGTGTTTCTTCCCTTGTTTTTATATTTTATTATTGTAAATAAACGAATAAAAAAATGCGACTGTATATCATATAATAAAATAAAAATATACCCTATTAGATAGATAAACAGCAGTAGTTGTTTCACGACCGGCTGCAAGGTTGTTTACTGAATTATCGATTCTCGTATAGCTAGACGGAGAAACAGCAGTTGCAATGACTTTTGTAGGTCGCGTCGAGTATAATAAAGGTCTCGCTTGGATTCGTAGCTTCCACAGGACAAAAGTAAATGAGAATTGCCCTTAATTGGAATTGTAAATGAGTCTTGTGGCGCTTTCTTGTCGGTTGAACGCTCGTGCCGCCATCACAGTAGAATAAACTGTGATGATTTCATTAAATTAATTCTCGCTGTGAGTAGAGCACGGCCGACGTCTCCAATTGGGCCCCTCCGCTCCTCCTTTTACCGTCTTCACGCTCATTTGAGTCTCCTCATGTCCTACAACGGTACAATTAGGCTCATTAACGTTCTTTTCCTCGAAAAAAGTGTCCTTTTTAAAAGCAAATTACCCTTTTGTAAAAGGAAATCAAGTGGGGGAAAAGAATTAGCTGTCGCCGTTTGGTGATTTGTTCAGTGGAGCGCAATTAGTGTTTTGCTACGTTTTATTTGTAATCTAACAGCCTTGGAAGAGACGATGTTTTACCTCTTTTCATTGCAAGCTATACTATTGGTTTGCCTTAAACGTGGCATTATTGTGTTTTATTTTCTCAGATGTAGTCAATTAATGTAAAGCTTGTAAATAACAAATAGGAACATAATTCGGGAGAATATAAAGAGTATTTGTAATCTTTGTGTTTTAGTTAACGTTCGACAAAAGGTTAAAACGATTATTTGTTGTTTTTTTACATTATCATTTCTATCAATAACTACCAGGATAAGTCATCAAAATGTTGTTAGTTTTATAAAGATACTATTAGAAGTTACAGCTCGCAATGGTATTGAATATGTCGGGAAAATGTCGAAGTCGAGATATAGTTGGATAGGATTGGTTACCAATACTGTTTATCTGGACCACCTGGTGCCGCCACCTTCGTCAAAGGCTGACGCGGGTCCGGCGCATTAGTCACTACTGTGTAAGACATGTTCTATCGGAAGGGATCTCGAAAAACTTATAAACATTGCCGCCCTTCAAAAAGTTTCAAATTACATTTCGACGCTCCCTTCGCAGACTGATGACTTTGTTTGTGGACGTTGTAAAACTCGAAATTCACATGTGTCTGCTTTTTCGGCTATGGTGACGAAAATCTTGAAAAACTAACCACGACTCTGCAAGCGCTGAAAATTAAACTTTGTCGAGTGTGTTATTTAAATATTTCAAGTAAATTTTGTTTTATTTTATATTGTCTTTTCTAATAGATCTTTGTTTATTACTCACAACTTAACAAGAGACCTCTCGTAACATAATTAGATTTGTGGTAAGAGGGTTTTTATTTAGTAGTGTCAAAGCTAGGGGGATGTGATATACTTTTCCACGCCACAATTTTATTTTGTACTAGTGGGTGCTCGCGGCTTCGCTCGCATTAAGAAGTAAAACTTGCATCAACTATTCCACCCCTTTTAAAAATGTAATTTCAAAAAATATTTTCTTAGCGGATGCCTACGTCATAACATCTACCTTCATTCCAAATTTCAGCCCAATCCGTCCAGTGGTTTGGGCTGTGCGTTGATAGATCACTATATCAGTCAGTCAATCAGTCAGTCAGTCACCTATGAGTTATACATATATAGATAGATATTCAAGACATCTTTTAACAACATCCTCTGGATTAAAGCATAAAAATGTTACAGCTTAGTTATTTCGTATTCATCACCTAAGGGTTTTGTTAACTTTGTACTTTTATTCCTTGTGAAAATTACGTTAAAGCTTTATCTGCTATAAAAAGCCGAAGCCAACGTCAGGTTCTATTCTTCAATCTACTTTGTTTGCACAAACTTCACGAGTATTTCTTATTCATTATTCTGAAGTTTGTCATCAAAGGAATAAAAATTCAAAGTGAAATTAACCAAATTAGATCATGGTTGTATATTTTTCATTTAGACATCACTATATTTTTATCAGAGTCGTTTTTACGGTAAATTTGATACTCTCTAAACTGAATAAGTAGGTATGCTTACAGTATACTTACTTATCTACCCTACATCTATACCTATTTGCTAACCCCTACTCCACCCTACTGCACAGTCACACAAGGTGCATGTAAAATATCTCCAAAACTATTGTCAAATCAATAAATGAATCTATACGCAACCATATTAGCAAGTTGAATCGGTGCTTGAGTGACATTTTACCGTTTGTATCACGTTCCATCTATACTATACGTTCATAATTACAATTGATTGCAAAGTATTTCACTTATCTTGTTGGTACATAGAAAAATTAGAAACTAATAAATCTATCGATCATATTAGTGCTGGCTAGTAAACACTGTAAGGTGCAGGTGAACGCCAGAGTTTTACCAAAAATCACTTTGTCCCAGCCCCAGTTAAGTGGCCTGTCAAAACTTCTTCTCGCACGGCATTCCCTTTGATTTATGACTTCGATATGTCAATTTAACGTCACTCTGTATGATTTATTAGGTCATGTAAGTAACCGCATGCGAGTGTCATATTCGGTTGGTAAATGAAAGAACGTGTATCTTATATGAACTCGTATTGAGTCTGTTCGCTCAATAAATAGGTATGTTCATAGAATCGGAAGAAATGTTAGAAATACTAATTTAAGAAATTGATTTTATTCTATTTAAAATGGAAATGAAATGCCACAATGCTTAATATTTTATTTTACCCACAACATTTAACAACAACCTTTTGTATAACTACCTCAATTTCTAAACGTACAACAACAACTTAGCTCCTTACAAAAAATCATAAACAACATGAAATCCCAGTAAGTGGCTCAAAGCCGGTGTGAGGTAAATAAATAAGTGTGAAGCTAAACAGTATTTTCCATTAGTGTCATAAAAGGTAACATTTGGAAATAACCGCGAGGCCGGGGCCATATCCACGTGTGATAATGCGCAGTAACATTTTATAAGGGATCTGAATGCGAGCAGATGGCACAATGGGAATCGCTGGTACCACCTCCCGCACGGCCGCAATCTGCCATTACATTTTATGCAAACAGTTTCGAAATCATTTCGTTTGAACAATTTCCAAAACAGGTCCCGAGTAGGCGCGAGTACCTCCCGCAAATAACGCTTCCTAGCACGCGCCAGGTACTCTCCGGAGCTACGATTCCTCGATGTGATATGAAAATGTCTAATTCACGACAGTTTGCGCGAACACGGGCTCGATTACGTGAAATGAAATGTAGGGACGGAGGTGAGAGCGTCGGCCGTGATGCCGCCGATAGAGGACCACCTTCCTTATTGAACTGCTGCGAGATAGCTCACTTGCCGTCCTGTGAGGTTACTAATTCACTACAAACGCTCCAAGTTTGCATATTTTTTTCTGCTTTCCAGTATTATCCACTTTCTGATCTAAGTACATACATGAAAACCTGTTCACATAAAAATTACATCACGCTTTGCGCTACTAAATTATTTAGACGTTTCAATTGTAACTCCAGAGAGATACCGGAAAAATATTTATGTATCTCTCTATTTTTCGCAACAAACATTCATCTGATCTTTTTCCTTTTGCATGATATCATTTTTATTTCCCTTAATAAATGAATAAATACATAATAATATTTTTTTATATCTTTTTCGTAAAATGGTTCCGTATTTCTGTACCGTAAGCTAAATATTTATTAACCATGAATTGGTCCCTATAAACTTAAACAGTAAGTTATAGTCCCGGCAGAAGCAAGAAATTGCTAAAGCTCTATACGTGTAAGTAAAATACCTCTATACTCTATAGCCTAATGAACGGTGAACGATTTTCCTTTCAAGATTAATTTCCCGATCGCGACATGTAGAATTTTCCTGGATGTGTGTAGGCGGCGCGGGTGTCGGAGGGCGGGGTGCGGGGCGCGGGGCCGGCGGGCGGGGGTAATCGAATGTCATACGCGGTCGTACCCGACAGAACTATTCAGGAGCTGCCAGCTGGCGCACTCCACGCCCTGATTTATATCCCTCGAGCTGTCCAACTTTCTGCACCTCGTTCTTGCAACATTTGTACATGACGTCTCAAATGTACAGAGAAACAAAGCGAAACTTGGGGCATATGTTACATAACTCCGCCGTAACCTTCGTGCTTTCTTCGACGGACGGACTCGTACTTGGCTGCGAATCACCAGCTTACATACGAGTTATTACCGACACAGCCATCCCTCCCGTAAAATAAACTCCCGCTCTCGAATCAAACGCATTATAATATATTTTTACTGAAGCGTGTGTAGCTCGAGCTCCGAACATCGCCAGAGGCACTCATAAACTCATTAAAAGTTGCCTCCATATACTAAAACGACTGACCTTATCCATATAGACGGCAGTTTTAATCGAGACCGCTTTACGAACCATTAAATTCCACGGGTGGTTATTGTCGAGCTGGGAGCGTTCAATGGAATTCTAGACATAGTGGCCGGCGACTCCCGCTCGGAATGGCACGCGGATTTGCAAAATTAGCGCATAAATAACGCATACAATCAACGTAATCGAGCTGGGACTAGCGCGATGAAACTCGAAACAACACGTGAAATACCCACTCCTGCCAACCGGCTATTTATGCAAACTTGGATACTTGTAAAGTAGCACCGAACACTCATAACTTGTGCTAAACGTAGCAAGGAGTAGCTGAGCTTGTTAGTAGCGTAGAGCCTAACACACATTCCGAGTTTGCGAAAAAAAGTGCGCACAAAGAAGAAAGAAAGCAGGAGCCGCACCGCGCTACCTAACCATATGTACATAAATTGTAAATCGAAGTAAACGAATCGAAAGGATTGCTGAAAGTCAAACGAGCAGTAAGCTTATTCTTGACGCCAATTTATCGGTTCAAAGGTGCGCCGTCGACTAAATGGTACTGTATAAACTCATCACCTTCTCTGCACCGCCTCTTCCATGTAAGAGGGATTTCGCTCGTTCATTCACCTTAAATCGACGTCATTCCGAGAGGCAAAATAGAGCACTTCTGAAAAAGAGTTTCCGATAAAAAGGCCCCATCAAATTTTTTCAATATCCATTTACGGCGGAATAAGAAGGGATTATGCGCAAACCAAAACCCTTTAATCCGAGATATAGGTTATTGAAACATTGCGCGGGTGTCGACGAATTACATCGAGCCGTTCACATATCTACGCGTATAATCTTTCTAATCTGCCGAGACCTTTTTCCGATAATTGAGAAAGAATTCCAAAATAGTTTCTTTTTAAACCCACAGTAGTGGCTCGAGTCGTATCGTAACGCCAACTCGAATGGATCACATTTAAATAAGTAACGTAGAGTTTAAAGTCTTCGACTACTTACTTTGAGCCTCCTAATTCACGTTGACATGATAATAACATAATATTACTTAAATAAAACACTCTTAATCAAATTACATATGTAACTTTTTCATACTTCTTTTAATACCTCACTGAAAAAAATATAAATTAATTGAAAACCTTTGCACTAGTCAGATATTTTATTTTAACACGCCTGAATTCTCTTTTCATTGCAAAGTTACTTTTAACGCAGTTCTTTTCTATAAAAATATTGCAATTTCACTTCAATTTGTAATTTGGAAAGTTTTGCCCTGTTTCGGAGTATGTACACGCGTATAATGGCAATAAGGCACTTTTATTTATTGCGACAAAACATATAGGTAACTAGATTTTTTATAATTTAGCGATATCACTGAAATAATTTAAGCTTCCATTAGCATATTATTTAACTAAGATATTTAATTAAGAATCAAATGAAACACAACGTCAAATGTGATAACTTTCTTGCACTGAACGAATAAACAACCCTCTCGAGACACAAAAAACAAAGTCTTTACAAAGTTATAGAAGATGATTTTTCTGTTTGAAAATAATAATTTGAACAAACAACAACACCCCCTTGAGCGCAGTTTCCATTTGTTCCACAAAAGCGGTTAATGTAAACGGGGCTCTTTTACATTTAGCACGATTACATCTACTGTCTTAATCCTGCTGCGTTTTGTTTGAGAAAATCAAGACAACCAAAACACTTTTTTATTTCAGCTCGGCGTTGCCAATAGCACTTTGTTGAGCCAGTTTGTCTGCCCTATCTCATTACAAACGAATATTTATTTAAATCTGATTATCTTAAATAAGCTCTTTTTACTATTACATTTACTTTCACGAGAGAAATAAGATCGCGAATATTATACAGTTGAACTCAATCAGGCGCTTTGTTTCGCTTTGTGTACCCTCGGAGCCTTCTTTAAATGTAAATTAGGCCATTATCTCGCTGACTGCAGAATGCATTATGGTCTAAAACAAAATTAAGACGAGTTTACGAGTGGTCTATTCGCAGACATTACTTTATTAAATATTAAACTTTTGTTTAAACTGCTGCGTGGTAAAAAAGATGGCTAAAAATAGGCGTCTATTTTTAGCCATCTTTTTTACCGCGCAGCAGTGAGCCATATCGGTAAATTGTCAAAGAATTATGCGTAAAATATGAAGCAATCCAATTCTGAGTCAAAGGGCCAAGGTTAGGGAAGAAAGGGAAAAATCAAATTGTTTTCCCGAGGATATCAAATCGTCGATGTTTAAGGAAGAATTTAGGTCACGTCTCATGGATTACGGCTTATTTCCCGCGTCTCTTTTTCTTCGTTTGACGCTAATCCCGGCGGGGTTCGCACAGATTTGACCTCCCGATCACACAAACACTCTCCGCTGCAAGGTCGCTCTTACTCGCCTTTACTCGCTAAATACACTTCACTTTACAACACGGTATCCTTAATTAACATAATTGCCGAGAGTATACTGGATCCCTGAATCCATTATGCTATTTGTTTCATAATAATATTATACGAGACTTAGTTTATTAATTGACTTAGTAAGGTTTTAGATTATATAATTTATCTTATCGTTACCATTATTTGAGACTGACTTTTTTAATCAGAAAAAAAAATGTTACATTTACAAGGGTCGTTCGATGTACACGAAGTAGCTGGGCGGCGGGCCTGGCGGGCGCGGTGCCACAACCTCGTGTCAGTGTGTCGACTCGCTAGCCGCCCCTAGCCGCGCTAAATCTGATTATTCAGTGAGTGACGCCGCGCGCCGCTCCACAGCCCGAATATTAATCGCACCCTCTCTCTCATACTAATCATTGTAACTATCGCACACTCCCGGATCAACTGGGAATCGTTTTACTTGCAAAATTATACCGACTCACACAATGGCCCTAAATGAAGAAAGCGCGCCGTATATCATCGCGGCCGGCTCCGGCGGACCTCTGTAAAAAGCGTTTAATTTGCATCAGCTCTAAAATAATGTAAACGGTCCTGAACAAAAACCAGGAGGGCTCACAATGGGTTTGACACATGCCGACACAAAGAAGCCCGGCAAGGTTTGCCTCATTTATTTATCAAAACACGCCCTTACCTGCTTGTCGGACACAAATGAGCAAACACACTCATTATATAACCGAGCCACTGCGCCATTCATACACAATTTTGGGAATCTTTACAATTTCACCCTCAATAAACATTTTCCGTGAGCTACAGTTTGCTTTGTACGTCACCAAAAATGAAGCTCAACGGAAAATTCATTGGCAACCGTTCAAAGCGGAGCAATATGTGTGTTGGGTGCTATAAGTGTATAATACCGAACGTAATTCCCCTGTACCTAATTCGAATGATTACACGCATCATTAATCCGGAGCAATCCATTATATTCGGAGAGAACAATTACACATAGAGGCGGCCGATAATATTGTCGGTTGTATTTGGCGATAAAATGCAGCCACGCACATGTTCACCACAACATTGTGGAACTAGCGAAATGCAATTTAAACTCACTATAGCCACTGTTCCTGTGCTGTTATGTGACAAGTTAAAGCATTATGCAAATTTAGGTTAAATCTGGGTTACAAATGTACGTATTACCCAAGAGTGAATTGTAGAGTGCAATACTAACAGGTTGCATATATTTACCCGGCGACTACAAGCAAGGTTTCTTCGACGTCTATAATAGCTAATTACTATTGAAACTGCTCATTGTTGTCGGTTACGTTCATAGCTGAAGACAATGGCAAGTCACTGCACTATAAACTATACATTTAATTACTAAAGTAAAGATTCTCGGCTTCGCGTTTTTTAGATATAAAAGTAGCCTAGTCACTTTCTGTGCTCTATACTAATTCTATCTTAAGGATTATCGTGACACGTTGCTCTGATATAACTTGAAAACGATACAAAAATACCAACAAGATACTTTTATATACAATACAATTAGTTTAGATACTTAGCAAGTAGCTATTCACTTCGGTCTATAAATAGTAGACCTTTCAAATGGTTGACTTTTTGCTTTGCTCTTTGTCCAAACAGGAAGTTAATGATCTAGACTCTACGAACGCTCTTACAATTTTATATTAATTTCGCTTATAGCTTTTGCTTTGAGATAAATAAATATTCTAAAAATCAAATAAAAAATCACGAACTATCAATAGCCTGTGAAGCATGCTCCTTTTTCTACGGAACTATTTATGGCACTATCCAATCAAAAATTCCGTGTATCAATTAAAATAAACTTTATTTTCGTTTTGATTTGCTACAAATTGTTATTTTCGTCATTGTTTACAAAAAATGTTACCGGGCATACAAATGTAGGTACCTGTAAAAACGGACAAACGCAAAAAAAAACTTTTCCTTCCTATTTGTTTCGACATGGTTTCGACAGACGCATTAAACAAATATGAATGAACAACAACTCTGATCCTTAGGTTTTTAGCCCACTCACGTGACAAGCCGTGCCAAGGTAAAAGCCTTCAAGTGGATATGCGCAAAAAAATAAACAGCTCTTAGTTAAAAGTTAAATACTTTAGCAGCGTCGGTAGTCCCGGTACTATATTACGTAACGCTTACTCTAGCGCCTCTCCTAAGCGATTTTTCATGAGGTGTGCCACGTTAATGTGTACAAACGCTCTTGGCTTCTGAAGCATACCTACTCTGCTTCCTTGCAAGAAATAAATTATGCTCGGAACTGCTTTACACACAAGCCAAACAGATAAGATGGCCTGCGCTCCCGCATTCTGCTTTTTATTATCAAGCGTCGGATGAACGATGCGAGTTTTTACTGTTTTACTTGAGATAAAATGTGATTAACTTTTATGATTCTACATATTGTATGCAGGGTCGTAACATTAATTCGTATCGCAATGCCAGCAGCAATCTGGCAGACGTCGTTCTACGTATTGAGTTACTCGTGTCTGTACTTAATCAGATATCATAAAAGTTTAATACCAACGCACCTACTTACAATGTTATAAACATTAGTGGCAGTATGATAGTGTTCTTAGAATTTGTGGACATTGATTGTGTCTGGAATCAGCACAACATAATGATAATCTTTGACACGCATTTAAGTTATTTACAAATGTAGAAAACTAACTTACTATACAAAAATACTGCTTTGTCAAACTAAAATAATATTTAACGTTACGGAACACGTAGTACACGTACGCATAAATATGTAATTGATAAAAAGAGGAATCGATTGTGAAATGAAATTGGCAAGCGTGTTAATTTTGAATTATGCACGACTTGTAAACTAGGTTTTCCGATTTTACAAAATTATTTATATGGTTTATTAGTTACCAATAATACAATGGTGCTATTAACACAAATATTCAAAGTAAACAACATCGCATTTCATATCTTAGAATAGTAAAATTACAATTGTTTTGTAACAGACTTATGTATGCTCTCTTATCATATATCTTAATTGCTAAAACGATTTTGGTTGGTAATACCCTGGTACTTAACCTAGCATGAATCACACATGTTTGTAACTAGTTTTCCCGGTAAGTGCGTGTAGGTACTTGTGGTTAAGGTAAACATGTTCCAAGCGGGCACACATCGCGCGGTCAGCTGCTCGCGCCCAGTCCGTCGCCGTCCACTCAGCGAGGCACAATACGCGATAAAACCCATTGCATTAGAAACTATTCAACAAAATGAAGACCGCTCCCGTATTACTGATCGTGCTGCTCTCGTTTGTCAGTGTCAGCTATTGTAAGGACCTCATCGTGGGCACGAGCTTCAACAATAGGCTGCTCTGGCAAGAGAAGGCCGAGTATAACGCTATCCCCCTCAAAAAAAGGGTCAAGGAAGTATTCTTCTCAGACCCAGGACAGCAAATCATTAAGGTGAGCCTTAACGCAATTTCTAAAAGTTAATTCCCGGGAAAAAAGTTCGGTAACATAATTTCATTCTTCAAATAATTGTGTGATAATTTGGTCTTATTTAGTTAATATTTTGAAACGAGCTATTCGGAGACAAATATTGACTTCGCTCACTTGCCACCAGCTCTAATTGCTCGGCAAACAAATGATATTGAATTGTCCAAACAAACACTCTCTGAGCTGAAATGAAGATTGCGAAGCTTAGCTTACATAAAGGCAGGTCAGATAGGCATAACAAACTGTAGGCGGAGGTAATGTAAATCTGATAAAGTGAGAATAAATATAAAATCCGTGGACCCTTTGTTTGTATTCAGTGAAAGGATTACAAATAGAACCTTGAAAAGGATTTTAAATGGTTTGCTTACATTTAGGTAGCTTCCCTATATCTCAGCAATTCTCTGGCCGCACTTTATGAAGGTTATGTTAATAAGTAGATAGCAGGAATACATAACCGTTTTCATTATTCTATGCTCGAGCAATTTCGTGTGGCTTTAGGGATTTTATTACAAGCTAAATGCCTGTTCCGCAAGACTTTATTTTTGTAACTTTTTTGCGTGTCTTTTATTATTTTTCCTTTGTATTTTATTCAGTTGATTATTAATTTTGCTACTCTTACAAGCACGATAAAACTAAATACAGTTATGATTTATTTTTTTCAAATTGTTCCCGTTGCGTTCTGTATTATGTTTAGGACAGACTAGATAACTAGAATACATGATATGGTTAATTACATTTTATTGTTTATATAAATCATAGTACACAATATTTTACATAAGCCAAAGAAGCGGTGACCACAAGTAATTCCTTTTAGCACTGCTCAAGAAAGCAATACGAAAGATAATGTTGGATCATGTCATATTTATTCCCCGACCGGAGCTAAGGGGGATTTGTACCTACCGCCTCGCTTCATACACATTTCTAACTTTTCTCTCTTTTACAGAAGAAATGGTTTTTATCGTGGCCATAGGATTTATTTACGCCGTATTGCTACATTGAAATAGAAAACACTAAGCTAAAGTAGGTACTTCGCATGAGTTGATATTGTTATTATAACACTTGAACAGTAAACATTATTTATGGAACATGGGCAAAACGTGCAATAAATTAAAATAAAATGTTTGATTGGATTTAGTGAATGTATGTTTCTCTTACAGATTACTACAGATTTTATTAGTCATATCGATTTATTTTTCCCTTATCTGAAACGAATTTAAGAATCAGTGCATATTTCATCAAAATTAGTTTCGTAATTTATGAGATAGTGTTAAAAATAAAAGCCACAGCAAAGAATTCGGTTTATTTATTCATGTCGATGAAAAACATAATAATACGACATAAACGGCAGACAACTGATTGATTCTTGGAACAAGGAGTGTCTTGTTGTGTAATTTAATTTGATGTTATTTCCCGTACACGTATCTTTAGAGGAAAACCTTATCCGAAATATACAATATCAAAACATTGGAACCTGTCACTGATCTTCGCATGCCTTGCTATGACAACAAACCCCGATATACATATACATACATATAAGTAAACATTCGCGAGAATAAATTAATTCACACGGCGCAATATGTACACGGTGAGCATACTTAATTATATTTGAAGGACTAGTGGACGCCCGCCGCTTCACTCGCATTATTTAGAGATAAATAAAAAATCTAAAAACACCTAAAACGTGTTTTATGGATTTAAAGTGTACCCAACTTTTTTTCTAATATCTTCAATGTTTTGATTTTTTAGACCCTCTTCATTTCCCGCTGTATTATATGTATGTAGGTATAAATAAATGAACTACACAGAGGAGTCGATAAACAAAATCGATACTTATCCCTGTTTGGAAAGCAAAAGTGTATTTGTTAGTATTTTTGGTCTTCTTGTTTCTCTTACATTTTCTTGACCGACGGTACTGTGTGATTTTTTATGGTTTCGTAATTGTAACATAACATTATAAACATCGTGAAGCTTTGGCTACCTATTTTACTAGTAGGTTATAAAGGTTTTTTTTACATATAAAATGCCTAACACCTCTCTCTTGTCATTCTAGGTGTAAAATATCAGGTGTCGCTGGTTTCTAATTATTTTTCATTATCAAAGCAAACACTAAAGTATGAAAAAGTTACGATAATGCGTTCACGCTCTCCATTTTCTTTTTAATGACGCCAATGGCACTTTATTAGTAAAAGCGTTAATAGTACTACGTTCTCGGTTCTATTAAAAGAATAATGGATAATGTAGGTAAACTTAATTGAATGAACAAATTAACTATCATTCTTAAAACGTATCAGATATTTGGTCGAGTAAATTATGTTGATCTTTGTTTTATGATAAGATATTATTGTTTTAAATATAAATGAGGTGTACATTATTTGTTCTATATCTTATGCACTATACTTCTTTGATATTTGGCCAACAGTTACATGTCATCCTTAGTTAACTAAGGATGACATGTAACTGTTGGCCAAATCTAGAAAGAATCTGTCTTGGCAATATTATGTAATTAATTACATAATATTGCCAAGACAGCCCTTTAAAACTTTTATATTAAACTATAAAAATATCATTTGAAGTTAGACAGTTTTAATATCAAACTATTCATCATAGTAAATTATGTTGACGACTACCACGTGTCTGTTAATTGTAAACTCCATATTTATAGATGATCATATGAGTCAACCAGTAAAGCAGAATCAGCGATAAAATTACCGAGCGGAAAATATTGTTGAGCAATCGCATATTAAACACGTAATTGCAAAACTGCGATAATCATTTTGCGTAACAATGCTATTATTTGCGTTGTTACGTTTTTTCTTCGTATGTAAAGTAAAGTAAAATATATATCTAAATGAAGTGAGTGAAATCTAACAAATCTGGTGTCATGACGCACGTGAAATGTTAAACGATCCTTAAGGAGAATTTTGAATATTTTTTTTAATATTCTACAATATGAATCTAACATTGAGAGTTTCAGACGTGTCGGTAAGCATTCATTCTTCATCAAGTGAATGTTATTTTATAGATATATACTAGACTAGTATACAACGTTTAAACACCTATAGCTATGTTATAAGGAAAATACACTGGGAAATACACTAAATTAATTAAATATGTGCCTAATTGACGACGTTTTCGCCAAGAACCATCTCTTTCAGGATAACAATCTAGCATATTCAGGTGCTGTTTTACAGATTTTATTTATGTACTTAGGAATATAAATTATTTATTATTGACACCGTCGGTCTTCATGTTCTCTAGCTAAAGAAACTGTTTATTATATATTGATCACATGCTAACTTGATTTACTACCAGGTCCAATCTTATACCGTCTTATTACAAGAAGTAGTTTAAATATTAGTCTACAATTTTCAAACTAAAAAGTCGTTACTTGTTGTTCAAACTACACAAACAAACAATCAAAATGTCAACGTTAAATTGGCACGTTGGTTTTCATTGTTTACATTTTAACAGTTTGATTATTATAACAGTAGACGTCTGTCTACTGTCATAATAATCAAACTTCGAACACGTACAAAAAAATTCGAACAACAAAATCTATTTTTGTTGTTCGAATTTTTAGTATTTCAAAGTTCTGAACCACGTTAAACCACGTTTTGTAATAAGACCCCTTTTTGTTTGTAAAGTGTACTTAGAGGTGTACTTTTGTTGTTTGCAGGGCATCATGGCCCGAGACCTGGACCACACGGAGGCCATCCCCAGCGTGACGGCGGGCGGGGTGGGCTTCTCCTATGCCAACATCCGGCTTAAGAGCGACCGCGGCTCCGGACTCAACTACCAGATCGAAATATATGTCTAACACAACATGTTTAAGTGTCACAGGCTTCAAAAACACACAAAATAAAGCAAAATGAAAATAAATAAATGAAAACAAATAGGAAGAATGAAATCAATCACTTTTCTTTCTTACTTATTAGTTTCTCCACTACATTTCCCAAGATGTTGGGGTCACAAATTAAAGTTTCTACATGATACTCGTTTAATAGAAGTAAGGCTTATTTATGAAATAATATATTAAGATAAATCAAGCACATAACGATGTATTATTTATCATACTTTATTAGTAGCCTATGCTACTCTCTTAAGTACTTATTTTAACGCAAGTAACAAAAGATAAGTAAAAGTCCGTTATCAACAAGTTAACCTTTAGGGGCAAGAATATCGCACTGAGGTCACGATATCCGTTGAAGACTAGAATTTAACATATTTAACTGGAATTTGTTAGATATATGCAAATATTTTTATTTTCCAACCAACAACAGAATGGACTGCAGGCAAACAATCGAGTACTCCTAACGTAATTAAAGGAGCCTCTTCGATTAATTGCCGCTATTGTGGTCAAATACACTCACACTTATTCTATTGTCCGCTCCATCGTAACACAATGGGCAGTGCAGTTGAGGAAAATGGGAGGAAACCGTTCAAAACACGCTCGCTGATGTCATTCAGAGTGACCAAGAGACCTTAAAACAACAGGAAACGTTCATTAACATGTGAACCGGCGAGGGCGATCGCAGGCGCGCGCGGAATCAAACGAGTATTTGCTTCGTTTCCATTCTCGGGAAGGTCAATATAACGATGTAGATTAGGATGTGCCAAGTACACATATGAATGGCGTATTGCGTGACACATCTTCAAACTTGTATAGGTATGCTTTATAGATAGCCTCGCACGTGTGTTACGAGCGCGGGCAGTGTCCGCTGTAATAATGGGCATTGTGTTTGAGTAGGTGGGAGAATGGCTTATTTTGATGAGCAAATTGAATATAATGAGTTGTAAACTGGTGTTGGTATTTATACTTCTATCGTAGTCAGAATTGGTGTTCTGATCTAATTTATCGTAATTTTTGTCATAAATGGTATGAAATCTCATATATGTCAATTACTGGCACAACAGCCTTGATCTTTGATTTATTATTAACCTGGATAAAGCTGTACCCGCACTATACAAGGTTAATATAAATTTCCAATACTAAATCTACAGTAAATGAGGGACAAAATCGGGTTTTGAAGTACTTGCTAGATCTCATTTTATTACATATTTATTTGCTGG
Source organism: Macaria notata (assembly GCA_927399415.1). Lineage (NCBI taxonomy): Eukaryota > Metazoa > Arthropoda > Insecta > Lepidoptera > Geometridae > Macaria > Macaria notata. Next base: position 8,886,185 of record OV656733.1, read on the forward strand.
CTTTTAAAAGGCAGCACAAGGTAACCAAATATAAAAAGGAACCAAAAAACTTCCTAACTATTAGCACAGAATAAACGATACAACTATTAGATGGAAGACAAAACATCATGTCGTTTAAAATAAAATAAAATAAATTTTAATAAAGTAATAAAATAAAGTAATAAAGTAGGAACTCTTAGCCTACAATACCCGCACACACACGCTCACACCAGGTAAACACATACATGCTCTCTCAATCTCTCTCTCTCTCTCACACCCACACACACACACACACAGACACACACTCACACATAAAGTGTCTTGCTGTAGAATTATTTAAAGAACATAGCTGGAACTTTAAACTTAATTTACTGTAATGTACGTTTTGTGATAATGTGAATTATAATTTGATAAAATCAAAAGGTTCGCACCACTTTTTAGTAAGCGCATCTTGAAGTGGGCGCCTGCGATACAGGTTTCGTACCCAGTGCAGGGCTCACCAGAACAAGTTAATGTAAATAGGTTTAATATACAATTAAGTTAGCTTAAGGTTTGTAACTGCTTTTGTTTAATAAATAAATTTGATTTGAAAATTTGATTTGAAACTATTTTAAAATATTAATTATATACAATGTTTCACATAAAAAAAAAATTATGAAATTAAATTATTTATTAGATTTAATTATTAGATCTTGTATAGCTGTATTAAATCAATGTACAATTTGGTATGCCGAATACCATAGTGAATTCCGCGGTTGGATTACCAAGATCATAAGCTGAGATTACACACTGTATTAATATTGATACAGCAACCCAGTACCAGTACCTACCTACATATCCACCGGGGTCTCCCAGGGCTTAATTGTCACAGCCTACAATAACATTACACTCGCCAACTTAATAAAACATAAATAGGATATTACAGGTAAGTACATTAATTCAGATCTAATATTTACCTCACAATAACAAGTTTATCATTCACTTTTTTTTTGGTTTCATTTTTTATGTTAAATAGACCTTTCTTTATGGTTAGAAGGTAATAAGTGTTATGAAAAAATAAACCTAACCTAACCATGTCTATTTCTGATACCTTTAATATCTAATCAGGATTCAGAATGAAGCGACTACTCTGCAGGTACAATAATTAAAATTACTAATTCAAGTCAGTCGACACGACAATTCCGCATTAAAATTGCACAACATGGCTTTGCTTAGATTTCTGTGAGTAGGTCAAGAACATTCCTGACGTATTTATATTAATAAATCTTATATCTTATACATATTAAACATCTCAGTGTTGGGATTCCGCAAACGTGCTAATTAGTGAATATCAAAGATATTGGACTTTGCTTCTTGGATGTTAAATAGATAATAGTAATATGTATGTATTAAAGAGCGGAATTGGGTCCTAATTAATCTAAAAAACAAAAAGGATCGTATTATATTCATAGAGCTATAGTAATTAATGTGGGTGCGTGGTTAATTATCCGTAGACCGGCGTGGATATTTTGTCTAATAAATTAGGCGAGGACCCTTTATATAAGGCGGGCAGTTTTCGGGATTTTGGCAAGAGGCGATAATGGGATACCTGTCATCATATGACCAAAATTTATGCCTTATTACCTGTTGAATGTGATACACATGGCTTCTAAACGCAGGCCCCGGGGCGCCGCTCGGTGTCGCCATTAATATTAGCTCACTGCGGCCCTAAACGGCCACTGCTATTTGCAGTTATTCATTTAAAAATTTACTGCAAGCGCGATGCAACTCAAATATTAATGTGGACAAAAATATTACGAATTATCTGTCTGATCATATTAGCGTTTACCTAATAATATTATTAGATTAGCTTATGTGGCCTGGTTATTATGAATTTTATTCAAATCAAACAATGTAACATACACGTAAAACACAAAACAATCTCAGAAAAGTCTTATTACCAACCAATTTACACGTTTGTTTGAATTTTGTTTCCGAGAAGTAAGAAGAAACACAAGTGCTCGCGTAATTAAAACAGAAGTGCATTTACGTAGTATGCCTACTTGTATATAGGGTGCATTGCTAGCACTTCCCATCAGTTGCATTTGACGCCTGCAATATGAGTTCAGCTCGCGTGTAATTTCCGCCGACTGGAAATTACAAATCTTAATGAAGCCGGCAGACTACAGCTTACATTAAAATTTTGTTGGAATAATATTTGCGAAAATACGAGAAGCTTGCCATTTTTTTATTCAGTAATCCCTGTGCTTGTTGCGTTATTAACACTGCGCTGAGATATCTATCTGGCTTTGCACGTTTTCATGTCTGTGATAATACAAGTTTATTACTTACCTCGGTTTACTTGTACCTTCTTTATGTAAGGGATTTGCTATGAAAAATGATATCCAGTCCATGAGAAATTTTATTTAAATTGTAAGCTACCGTTAATTAAGTTTGCCTCGTATTTGTTCAAATAATAAGTTTCAAGTAGGTATGTTTTATACAATGGCATGTGGGATGTCCCTATATCTTGCAAATAAGACAGATCCCTGAAGGCGGCTGGTCGTAGCACGGCCCTGCTCCGCACGAGAGATGCCGTAAGCTACAATTTATGGCGCAATTCATCAGACTGTAAGAGCTCCTTTAGCCTTATTCCATACCTGCTGAATAGGGGCTGACATTATATTACACGATGTATCGGCAAGCTGCTGACCTCAGCTGGGAATGATCGCGTACCTTCAACGTCCACTTTATACGTGTAAACAAGACGCATGTTCGAGAAAAATTGCAATATTTTACCTGTCTTATATTTTAAGTTACCGCTCCAGATTATTTTATGCCATGCGATTACGGTAATTATAAAATTAAAGTAACTGTTGCATAATCGGCTTGGTCATACTGTGATTGTGCAAGTGATGCTAGTTAATAAACAGTTAGTCCGATGTATAAAGTGATCCGGTAGTTGTGTGATAAAAACACTGAATATTTTACAAGCTCGAGACCAACAACTTGATCTGTTTATAATGGTTGTTCTGAATATCTCCAATCTTTTGGTCGTTTGCACTCTCGCCTTCTTACTGCTGCTTCTCGGCGAGCTACAAAATAAAATAAACGATTTCCTCATTCAACGAAAAACATCGTAAGAATGCGAATATTAAGAGTTTATATGAATGTTCCGAGTAAATTTATTTTAAATTGGCATTTTCTTTTAGCTATTTCGAATATAAAATAAAATAGTAGGTACGGAGAATTCCGACCAAGAGAAAACAAAAGTAATATCAAAATGTTGAGTAAAACAGAGCTTCACAGAGTACCCTCAAAAGTGTTAGCTTTATGTTAGTTCTTACAATGGGGCGGCAAATAACTAAAAGCTAACAATCAGCTCGGTATCCAGCACAGTCCCACACCAGTTCGGCGTCGGGAAAGTTTATTTCTGTAAGTACATTAAGCTATACAAGCTTTCGACTTACCCGCCGCGCCGGACCGTTACTTAAAATTGCATCGTTTTGTTACGGGCTAAGTAAAGTAAGTACAGTGCTTAGTGGTACTGGTATTTGGACTGAGCTGAGGAAGTTAAATGAACTTGAGTGTAATTACTCTCGGAGAGGCGGTTCGCTCGGCGCGGGGCATGGTGACAGGCGCCGACTCGCAGTACCAATGAGGCCGATATTAATAATGAAGGCCCTTACACAGGCTCCACGAGAAACACATATATTGTGGAAAGTGATATTGGCGAGAGGATGAACGGGCCGAGCTTGCGGCTTCGGGCGTTTGTAGCGCGCCACCGCAACAGGCCGCTTGTTTGTATAACGGCTCACTTTATTGCTTTTTCTTATTATTTTGTAAAATTACATTCCCTACATAGGTACAAGACGCGGATTTATAACATAGCATATCATCATAGATTATAATAAGTAGGCTTGTCTTTTTAATTCATATGATTAAATACGAAATACTGCAAGTTGGTATCTCCTACCTGTACCTAACCAGGGCAGGCTATCAATAGGGCAATTTTCACTGCCGATATTGCAGCGGAAAATAGGAATCTGGTTCTCAGGTTGAATCGCGGTCGGAGGTTGTTAGACGAGAGGTTCTACTGCAAAGTGGCCCGCTACCTTGTATTCATTTAATATTGATACTGCAGTAAATAAGTAAAGTACCAGCTGCTCCAGCTAATAATGCAAGGGAAAATCCAAGGCAGAAGACCGCCTGGCAGAAGAAGAACCTCATGGCTAAAGAATCTTAGGACGTGGTTCAAGCTGAGCACCAGATCCCTATTTCGCGCAGCGGTGTCTAAAGTGAAAATTGCCCTGATGATAGCCGACCTCCGGTAGGAGATGGCACCTCAAGAAGAAGAAGAAGAAGAAGTAAATAAACTATTATTTTAACGAATATATTTTAAACGAAATAAAATATAGGTAATATCGTAATTTTGTTACTATTTGTTGTATCTTATTTAAATGTTCCAGTAAAATTCACTAAAACACTACTTATCAAGACAAACTTTACATTCTCTTTAAATATCTTCAGAAGAAAATGTAGTAAACTTGAATCCAGGTTATAATACAAAATAAGTAGCTGGTAGCTACGCATTTCTCATACAATAAAGTGATAAAAGTTTCGCAAGGTTTAACTTCCATAATTTTCAACTCAAACAGAAACCCCAAAAACGTACAGTTGAGCTAACATAAGATAATTTCATTGTTTGAACTTACGCCTACAGCTATTATTCGGCAAGTTGTGGGGAGGAAGGTGCCTAATATTGATATAATTTGTTGCCAGAATAGGCGTTATGGAGCCATTTATTGCTACTTTTACTATCTTGCTTGCTTACTATCAGGTAAATCGTATTAAGTATGCTAATAAAGAAATTTGAAATTTGAATTGTTTATCACACATCTATAAACACAAGAATAATAATGCAGTGTTTCTTACAGCCCCTTGCTCAGAAAAGTAATGCAGGCGAATATTTTGGTAAAAAACGTTTGCCATCGAGTGTTCCAAGTTGATTTCTGATTTCAAGTCTATGACATATTGAATGTTAAATTGAAGATTTGTGATAGGCAGGTCAGAAAATCAATAACTAAGGTAATATTAAGTAAATCAATAGATATTTCTTTCTTCTTCTAAATAATATGGTTGAATACAAAATTTTCACGTACACTTTAAGACTAACTTGACAACTGTTTCTAAGACATATAATTGAACACAACTGTAATTAATGTGATCATTTAATTCCAGTAACTCTAAATAGCATAACCAGTTTTGTGTAATCCCTAGACCATAACCGGCTTACCATTATAACGCCTGTTGAATTGCAATAGCAATACAAGACAACAATAGCTTACATTAATATCCGAGGTTGCACGACTGACCTCAGATATTCTGAGCCATTTACTAGATGTGTTGATCCATATGTGAGCTTGTCCAACTTGTACTAACTACATGATATATTAATCGTATAAATGTAATTCACATAGTAGTATATAATATACAAGAACTTTCACGGACAAACATAAACACATTATGTCATAGTTTTACTCTTATAATCCAAAAACAGAGCCAAAGAATACAGATTGAATTGTCCACGTCTGTTGAATATACATATTTGTCTTAGTTACGAGTACGCTTCAAGGCTTCAGGCGGCAAGCACAATATAGTCTTATATATATAAAAGAAAGTGGTGTTAGTTACACCATTTATAACTCAAGAACGGCTGAACGGATTTAGCTGAAAATTGGTGGGGAGGTAGCTTAGAACCAGGAGACGGACATAGGATACTTTTTATTCCGTTTTTTTTTATTTGTAGTGATTAAAATCCAAAATCTGCTAATTTATTGCCTCTAAAGCGGAACAGAGTTCGCCGGGTCAGCTACTTATTAATATAGGAAAGGAGATTGTGTTGGTCAACATCACAATATCCTTTCCTATCACATGAGCCATGATCATTCTTCAAACCACTCCATGTCAAAAACACCCTAAGCTATATACTATAGCTGTAAGTAACAAATGACGAGTACAATGTACAATACATCGGTACAGTTTATTACATCTGGCAACCCTCTACTGGCTTAGCTCGTAACAACGTCCCGTTCAAGTGTTCAGAATAATGCAATCTATTTAAATGCAGAGAACCTAGAGCGCGATGGGACTGAAAGGATCTAAAGTAAGTATTATTGCTAAATTAATTCAGGACACACTTGTGCTTAGTATACGAAGATAATGAGAACGCTTGATTGGTTTAACTTGCTCTCCGGGGAAAACTCGCGTTTATGAAAATACCTCGACTATTTTCGTGAAGTGGGAGTGGGTGGAGTGCGACTGCATAAAATGAAAATTTAGAAGACTGTCATCTGACATTTAAATTGACAGAACCAAGGTGGATGAAATTCGGACCTAAAAAAATATAATATTCAGTCGAATTAGATAGATTATTTAGTAATCACTTAACATACCTACTACATTATTTTAAGTTGTTAATATAAAACTAAGTTGTAAACAAGAACCCCCGGAAGAACCTGCCTCTCTACGACACAGTTTTTACTAATGTAAGAGGCAGAGCTATTTGTAAAGTGTAACATATTGTTTTGTTTACAATAAATTTATCTTTATCTCTTATCTTTATCTCTTATCTCTTAATTGAGAGCCCGGTCCTCCTCTCCTGTAAAAACGAACAACCAATGTCACCTTACTAGTGTTAATTCAGAAGATTCTCTTAATTAACTACGTATTACTATAAAGATAAAGATAAAGAATCTTTATTGATAATGTAAAATTGTAACATACATAGGTATAAGTACTAATATCACAGAATATGCTACACAAATTACAATATCTCGTCAAATTGAATTTATAACATTAGGCTTTTATAAAATTTTAGAAGTTACATATGTCTAGTTTTATTAATAAAACAATGAAAATTTTTGTTATTAAAATCATGTCAAACATAATAATAGGTATGTAATCATACAATATGTCAACTTAAATAAATCTTGGTACTGTCACTTTAGCTGTATAGGTATATATACGTTTGGTTACACTTCAACAAGTTGTACCTATGACATCTTGATGAACATTTTTTACATATGTACAGGACACAGGATCCTGCAAACAGAAGTAGGTACATACCTATAATATAAATTGTTTGTAAATAAGCGAAGCTAAGACCGCTAAGTGGTTCGAGGGCGTTTCGCGACCACTCTTTGCGGGATAAAGCAGTTGGGTAATATGATGCTGAGAGCATGGTGTTTATGTGGGTGTGGTTGTGATTCCGGCAGCATACAGCACCGCGAGGCGCCGTGTTTGGCCGCCGAGTGTGCAAACTCTGCTCAGCCGCATTTGCAATTCGTTTGCGGACTACGAAATACTCTGCACCCGACCAAGTCTTTTGTGTAACCGGATTTCTCGGCTAACGACCCAGATTCTGCATATTTATGTAGTTTGGTCACACACTTTTTCGTGTCTGTATATGTCTGCTGAATTTTTGATGTCTACGAAAATACGAGCGCTCTATGAAACGTGATCGGTTCATTATTAAGGCTAATGAGAGAAAACTTATGATGCGCTTCTATTTTTAAGACAGTTACGCGAGTTCTCAATTCCTAAATTTTACATCTTGCTTGTTTATATTTTGCACACTCATGTTTGTATTAAAAAAAATACTATAGATGCAAAAATTGTTCATGTCAATATGTCTGAGCCAAGAAGTGGCTGGAAATATACGTATAATAAAATTGTCGGTGCAGCAAAGACTAGAATGATATGCATCTGCGTGTGATGTAACGCATGCGACGAGCCACAAGCCGGGAAATAAATGTGGATAATTTTTCCTCCGAGGGCAACGCGAGAGAATCCAAGATTAACAATTGCCCTAAGCCGGGGAACGAGAAAATTAACTTTTAAATGTAAATTTTACGAGGAAGTCATAACGTGAAAGCTGCCTCGGTTAGCTCTGATTTATTGCACTTGGAATTGAAAGTGTAAAGGAGTTGCAATCTGAAAAAAGTTTTAATAGGTAACCTCTTTAAAGAAAAATAAATCATGATTATAGAGCGAATTTAACTTTCGCAAAGTTGTAGAACATTAGGCTCATCTCCTCAAGTGCCTATATAATGATGACGATTACAGCTAATCACAAAAGTATTAATGCTCTGTAAAGTGGCCAGACATTGGATAATTAGGGCTATTTATTATGCCTTTCTTTTACTTACTACAACGAAGAATTTTACTCGACGTTTAATTGAGTCAATTGTTTTATGCACACAGTTTCACTAATACTATTCTAAAGTAATTATGAACGTAATTATTCAATAATGTCCTACTTATTATATACTTGTTGCTAGACTTAAAACTGTATTCGGTCTAGTGATGCTAAATAATTTAGTTGGCTTGTATTAAAGAAGCTGATTCGTGTTACCGTATAGCAATTCTCTAGTTTAGCTGAAATATACATATATTATATGTAGTTAGAAAATTAAGTTGTATTAGGCTTCTTGTTTATATTTCTGTTTGCTTGAAAATTATACGCAGTACTAAAATTTATTTTGGAAGGGGCAATCGACAGCTTTAACTCTTTAGATGGAAAAGTTAGATGGAATAAAACTCTTTAGCGTTGACGAATGGCGCAAAGTAACGAATGTGTACAATCAAAACTTGGGCGAGATTCATGGGCGGAAATTTAGTAAAAATATGATCCGACGCGAGTCAAAGAGTTTACGAACGGATATAGCTGGAAACCGGCTTATGTAGCAAAACTTTTTCATTTCCTCTTTATAAAATTATAATACGAACTTTGTGCATACATTTTGTGCTATTCGTGTCTGGAACTATCATAAATCATTAACCTGATGCAAATTACTTTTTCATGCTAGATAGGCTCTTGTTTGAGTACAATTCGTTTAATGTTAAGTGACTATATAGCTATAGCCTTCTTTAGAGATGTGATTATTTTAGCCCCGCCACCCTTTTCCCCGCGCTGGAAACAAACAGAAAGCAAAAATATATCTTGCTTCGTAATATAAACAGTAGTGCAGTAGATAACGTAATATTCTAATATGGACCTCGAAATCGAGAACCTTTGTGACCTAAAGTTGGCTGAAGCTTTGCTATTGACTTTATTAAATGGCGGCTCCTTACATAACCGGAAGCACTCAATTACAGCATAATCAAGGCGTCCGGCAGGAGAGCGATGGGCGAGGGCCGAGCCGCCCGCTCTGCGGCGCGCCACGCCGCCGCCCGCCCTGCGCCGCGCTAAATGTCACGGCTTTAATGCACGACCCATTCATTATTAAAGTACGAATCTTCCCGACGACCCTCTCTATAATAATTCCCTCAGCAAAAAGCACCGAGTGAAAAATAAAGCGAGAACACACAATAAGCTTATAGGACCCAACTTCATCCGATAAAATGTAAAGTATACCCAGGGTTTCAAAAATTAATTTGTTTTCCCTTATAAACACAGTCCGGCGAATATTATTTTATATTCAGCTTTCCACTCGGTGAGAAAGGCTGTCGTATACTTTAACAACGGAGCGAGCTCGTCTGCCCGCGATTGTTTATAGCTGTGTACAAGATAATTGAAAATAAATTAGATAAAAACGTTATTTTAGTAAAAATATTCCTTACAAGACTTTTTCATTTAAGTTACTAGCGGTATCTTACTAATGCATATCTGTGAAACAAGTTGCGCAATGGTGAAAGACGTTAGTACTTAAACTAATATATTTTACACATTGCTTAAGGAGTTTTTTTTTAAACGTGTGATATGTTTACGTTTGACTACAGCCTGCCTGATGTTAAGCATTGCTGCAGCCTTGGGTGTAACACGTTTACCTAGAAGATACCTATTAACTCTAGATTTGAAAACCCCTGGATTGTAGTTCGCAGGAAACACAGCTTCTGGTAAAGTGTTCCAAAGCTTTGCCGTCCGTACAATAAACGTAGAAGCAAAGCGCTGTGTTCGATACTTCGGCACTTCCACCATAAAACGATGTCTACCTGCGGATTACGATAACCTGTCTGTTGTATCATCCTTTTTGTAGAACCCATGTATTACTGACATAGGTTGATGTTTTGGCATAATCATAGCTCTCAAAGTGTACAAAAGCTCCGTCTAATTGACGTCAATAAAATACAATGTTACACCAAACTTGATATTTAATGGCTAAACGAACTTACTTTAAGAGATGTTCGTCCATAATTATACGAGACGACGTTACATGCGAAGAGGTTTCTAAATAATTTTGTAGTATCACTTCTGAATGTACTAGGAGTCCAAAGTTATTCAAAAATCTCAAGCATGTAACGTCGTCGAAGTATAATGCATAAATAATGTGTATACCTACCAATAGACATGAAAAGGGTGTATGGATCGTTGGTCCGCTCAGCGCTTGTCTCTCGAACTAACGTTACTTTATCCGTAATGAAACAGTCGCGAGGGCGGCCCTCGATTGAAGGACGGTAACGTAGCTATTTGTTACATATTGTGTTGGTATTTCATTTATCACGGCGATTCAATTTTCGCGTCGATTAATCATTTAACAATGTGGCCATTGGATGGACGGGACTGTTACGGATGGCGTACGTGTGATGTCATATGTATACTGCACCTACTCTATAAGTATCGTCATCATAATCTTCCACCCTTATCGACCCATTGCTGGGTATAGGGCTCCTCCCCTAGTTGCCATTAGTCTTGTGATTTTCTTGTCTTATGTTAAAGGAATATTGATTCAGACATATTCTTTAAGTACTAATTATGTATATACACTTACTTATAGAAGAGTTACAATACAATACAATCCACTAGGTTGTTATTTTATAAAGGGAAGCTGGATTTTAAAAGTACTGAGAATTTCCAAAACTTTACTAAAAGTATTGCTGACTCAAAAGTAGTAAGTTAGTAACTAAGGGTTAAAGTATTATTTCTGCTGAAATTTCAGAGCAACATAATCTAATAATTCCAGAAATTGTAATTCAATTACAATTATTTCTGTTCGTCTAATAATTTGTGGTTCAACATAAATAATAAACATGTACAAGTAAATATATATTATTTCGTTTGTAAATATTGAGGTCATTTCGGTTATTTCGCTCGTCCAATCCATATTCCTACACGTGTACAAATGATGTTCATTGTATCGTAGGTACTAGCAGCGCCCCGCGGTGACACCCGCATTAATCTGGTATAAAAAGTGGTATGTATTTTAATCCAAGGTCTTATCTAACTCCATAGCAAACATCATCTAAATCGGTTCAGCCGTTAGAGCGTTAAGTGACAAATATACCTACACATTTACAGACAAACTTTTGCTTACTTATAATATTAGTATGCTGACTTTTATTACTTTTGTCGTCAAGAAAGCTGTTTTTAAATTCATCCCTGTAATAAAAATTCACGAAATATAACAAAGTTCGTTGACCCGTAGAAAAATATGAAGATTGCAATACATCAACGAAAACATTTTTAAACTAGTGGACGCCCGTGGCGTTATTATGAAATAAAAAGTACCCTATAACACTTCTAAGAGACTACTTGCATACCAAAAACCATGATGATTCGTTCAGACTTTTTTGAGTTATGAGCTTTTATATAAACAGACAAAAAATCTAAGAATTGCTTAAACGTGTTCTGTTATGGACTTAAAATATACCCAAAGACAAATTGCCTTTTTCTAAATAAAATATAAAAACAAGGGATTATTCTTTTTCTTATATCTTCTATGTTCAATTTTTTACCCTCTTCAGCTTTATTATATGTATAGATACAAAAAACGGTGATATACATAAATTTACGAATCTTCGTAAAAAATTATGTAATCAAGCAAAAATAATTGGCCATTACGTATGATTATAAAATTAAAATAAATATTGTCATTGCGTTTTTTCATTCAGTTTAAGACGCCATTTTATATTTTATCCTTACGGATGTGCCATATCAATGCCATACAATAAACTGGGATAAAATTAAGCACTGAATGCAATAAAATGGCGCTTACGATCACACAACTCGATGACACCAATAAAAAGCTGCATTACCCGTTTACGATTTTATGTGACTTTTACAATTTATATGCCTAAGGAGTAGCTTTATTTTATTGCTTTTAAAATAAAATATTGCACCCATTCAAATGCCATCTGTATTGAGCATACTGCTTTTTACCTACGCCGGCACATTTAAATTCAAATACATGTAGATAAAAAGCTTTTTGCAACAATAAACATTTTTTAGTGTAAAGTTTTAGTTGTTAGCACCAAGTTCGTCGTAAATAAATATTTTAGGCAGCCATTTATGTTTAAAATAAAATAACTTCCTACGTAACGTTGGGTTATACGCCTAAAATAGGTATGTAAAATATAATTAGGGTTTTGTTAAGAAATAAAGAAGTGACATCAAGTCATCTAACTATAACAATATATATATATATATATAATAATATGTTAGTAGACCGTAGCCTAGTGGTTAACGGTAGCAGAAATACGCAGGTTCGAATCCTGCCGGTCGTGATTATTTTCGCTCATTTTCCAATAAAAGTTTAATTTATAACAATAAGTTGTAAAGTGAATTCGGAATAATAAAAAGAAGAATAAACAAAGAATAATAAAGTTTCTTATAGTTATTTCTTATAGGCATAGGTACTCATATTTCTACCTACTTTCAGATACAAATAATGAACCTGAGCAAGACTGTTCATTTTAATTCTAAATCGTTAATTGCTTGTTCTTTGTATCCAATTCCGACTGTATATCAACTATTCCCAAACGTTAACCAAATGTTAATAAATCCGATCGTAATTCCAAAGTTTGGTTCAACTCAGCGACCGCCGAGCCATAGACAAGACAAACTACTGCGAGCCAAATTGCTGGCCAGTCCTAATGGCAGTTTCCTATAACACTTTTGAACACAAATTACATTATCGATGTTACAATTAATATGCATCGTTACTTTGAACTTTAGTTAGTGGGAGTGAGGTGAAGCAAGTTTTAATAAGGGTCTCTCTGGGTCATTACTGCTCCTAGCGGTAATTGTGAGAGCGCCGGCCCGCCACTTAATGTATAAGTAGGGCTGCTCCAGAGCAATGCTCATTATACATGGCTCCTGATACAACATACATATGTATGTAATAAATTACTTATGACGTCCTTTTAAACTACCCATAAAGAAGAAGAAGCTGTGTTTCCTGCGAACTATAAATACAGGAATTTTCAAATCTAGAGTTAATAGCTATCTTCTAGGTAAGCGTGTTACAACCCTATGCATAGGCTGCAGCAATGCTTTAAATCTAGCCCACGTAAAAAAAAAATTTTAACGAAATCATAAAAGAACGGTTTAGTAATATCACTATCGTAAGTTTGGTTTTCCCAATCATATACTAAACGGAAAAGCGTATCAGCTTCAAAATGATTGATGAAAGGTTGAAAGATCGAGAGCTCCACACATATTCACACCAATTCTTCAATAAATTCTGACATCGCTACAACTCTGTAAATATGATCAAACATGCAGCATGCATCACTTTGACGTTGATCGAATATTTACAATAGAAGTTAATACCTAATACTTAACTATTTTGCAGATTATTTACATACAAGCTTTGATATCAATACTTAAATATAAATATTTGCTATTTGTGTAAATAAATCAGTCTACATTATCGATGCATTATAATCCCTCATCAATAAATGATTACAATATTGGGTATTGCCACGTAGCGAATATAAGGTAGGCCGCAATTAGCTGGGCCTGCCTCTGAATTTGCCGCGCTGAGTTGGACCGGCCGGGCGGCCCCGGCGGACTGTGCGACAGTTACATCCCTAACTTAACGACACTTCTGCTGGCACGGCCACTCCTTACAGCTCTCCTTTGTATTTCGATGGCTTTGTCAAATAAAATAAATGTACGCTCCCAGCGGCCTGATAGTAAAACGACCGACGCGTTTAAAATCATTATCATTTTACTTGCATTTTCATTCCGTGAAGACTTTCAGTACAATTATTGTTAAAAGTATATAGCTGCTATCTTAATTCTGATGATTTACGCATTACTTTTTACTTGACAGTAAATTTGTTGTGAAATTAATGCAGGTTTGTTGAATAAAAAAAAATACATACATTTGCATTACTAAAGCAAAATTAGCGTATTACAATAACGGCAGATGAAGTCAAATATGAAGTTCGAAAAATCCATCCCAGTTAGTTCTCTATCGGCTACCGCTCTGACAGAGAGCCTGTGAGTATCTACGCTACGCTATTTTTACGAAGCTCCCAATTTTTGTATGCCGTAGGTAGAAAACGGACAGTTTTCAAAAAGCCAGTTCGTTGTGTTGATATAAAGGCTTCAACCAGTTACGTGGTTTCCCGGGAGAATAGAGCGATAACTATGTTTGCCTCTCCGCCGTTATTTACCTATCCGTAGGTATCTGCTGCCTATCGAATAGACTTTATGAGTTTAAATTAAACTTTAATAGTAATGAAGTTAAATGCTACGAATGAATATACTTTATGTCTTAATGTGAATTTTAATATAAAAATTTGAAACACACTGAATCAATATACTGATCCAATAGTTATATTATACCTACATATTTTTATTATGTCTTCAAAAATGGGACTGTATTGAGTTTTCGATAGTTAATTCATATTTTATTTACTAAGTTAATTCTCCTTCAGTAACTAAGATGAAAATACTAAATGTATAATTTAATTTGATCTAAGAATAAATATTCGTCAAACATCGCATTATTATGCTGTATTGCGGCCACAAATATTGTAGAGCTGAAGTTTATATGCAACTACAATATCTCGGGGAGCTTATGATCTCAAAAATTCATATCAAAATTCTTCTATTTTAAAATACGTGACTTTTATCTGTTTACGTTTAAAAAAATACTTTTAATTTCTATTAGGTACTTGAAATTTGTGAAGTTGTCGAGTTCATTTTTTGATCTTCTTATTAATATCAATATAAAATAAACTTTTATTTTTAAATAAGCGTAAATGATCACCACCGGCAAGATTCGAGCCTGCGTATTACTGCTACCGTCAGAACGCCTTAACCGCTAGACTACGCTACTAACTTAAACAACCATAGCGGGTGTAGCACTTGACAAAATAACTCTTAATTTGAATCTATACTAATATTATAAAAATGAAGAGTTTGTTTGTTTGAACGCGCTAATTTCAGGAAATACTGGTGCGAATTGAAAAAATATTTTTGTGTTGAATAGACCATTTATTGAGGAAGGCTTTAGGCTATATAACATCACGCTGCAACTAATAGGAGCGAAGAAACAATATAAAATGTTGAAAAAACGGGGAAAATTATTCATCTTTGAGGGCTTCCGTTGCGTGCGCTGCGAAAACGGTGCAAGATATAAAAAAAAAACGTATGAAAGAATTATTTCTCCTTCAGTGATCTAACAAAATGTCCGCAACAGTATATATCTATCTTTTAAGATTAACTCACTAGAACCGTTTTTATGGTAATAACTATTCCACGCGGACGAAGTCGCGAGCACAGCTAGTATAATATAAACATGTACAATATTTCAACAACATTTACTTCAAATTAAAAAAAAAACATTATTTACAATAATAATACATAAAAACAAGGGAAGAAAAACTAAACATAATACTTCTAACTACAACATAAAAAGGGGGGGCACTTAGAAAATCTTTGGAAAAGCCTAAAGATAGTCTAAAGATTGAGTACAAT
Source organism: Macaria notata (assembly GCA_927399415.1). Lineage (NCBI taxonomy): Eukaryota > Metazoa > Arthropoda > Insecta > Lepidoptera > Geometridae > Macaria > Macaria notata. The sequence goes on from OV656733.1 coordinate 8,901,855, forward strand.
TAAAACAAATTGCTTAATAATCCATCGTTATCGTTTATCCAGACTTTATCAAGACAATTGTACAAATTTTAGAACGTATTTTTGTATTTATTTCCATCTATAACAGATACCCGCAAAATACTGTAACACAGGTTGGAACGGCCTACAGCCTATATTACTATTACTGGTTACTAGCCCATAACCTACAAAGGGTACCTCTAGTACATGAGCAGCAACAACTTTAATACTACTCTAGAAAAATTGCGATAAAACAGCCGATCTAAAGTTACAAAATATATGGAGAATAGAACTCTTTTTCGAAAATTCGCAGAACAAAATCTGTTGCTTTAAGGCTCTTTAAAGTTATGCATTAGAAACCAATTACCCTGTATAACACAGTCAGATTGAAATGAGTTTGTGAGTGTCAGCCGCGCCGAGTGTATGTGTAATGTGTCGTGGAAGCAGCGCTAGAGAGCGCGCGAGGAGACTAATTCAATCGCAGCCTGCCTTACTGAATACTAACGAGGCCCTAAGTACGAGAGATCACATGAGAAAACACGCCCACTCCACTTACCATTAGCTACTGCGGCAAATGAACGACGGACAGATTGACCCATATGCAGGTGCAGCTTAAAGGGGTCATATCCCTCAAGTGCATAGTTAGCTTGTGTAGTTAAAAGTTCGTAATATTTTTTATTGGAGTCCGATTGTACATGAAAATGAAAATAGAATGCACATGTTTCCATTATCAAAGTTAGCTTAAATCACAAAAGCACCATCTTATCATCCAGGCCATTTAAAAGGAATTATGTGCAAATTACTTGCTTCTATGACCTGACCTAATTAATATATTAAAGCTTAATGACCAGTGAAATAACTATATCACAAGCGTAGAGATATACATACATACAAATGTAGAGATAAGCGCTTATAGTAATACTCTTGAGTGTAGTATATTTTTAGAATAAAAATGTTTCACCGTCGGGAGCGGGCCGGCGCCCGTCCACGGCCGACAACCAGTCCGCTGTCGGCAAGTAAGTATTGTGGAATGATTAATTGTTCTGTAAATTGAATTCACCGTGATAAATGAAATATCCGCACAATAGGTAATAAATTACGCTGACCCGCCTGGGGCGTAAGATGAAACGGTCTGAAAGTACGTGAACGGATGTTACAGGATAATAGGTATGAAACACAACACACGTTAAACACCTGCCTCGGGGCATTGTCGGTGTTTTAATTCGTGCGGAGGAGGCTGCGAGCCGCCCGAAGGCAGGCGCGCACATGCACCAACACATTGATGCACTTGTGCTGAAATGAAAAATGTACAAAAGCTGTCACCGTTCTTTTTTGAACAGCAAATAAATATACCCGTACACTTCAACCGCTTTATATTTAATTTGAATCATTCTCGCCGCACAAGTTCAAAAGAACGGACTGAGCTCATATGAACGTAAGTGTTTAAGGGCTCTACTCGGCTTAGCTCGGATAAAGTGTGATTATTTGAAATGGGCGTGTCTCGCGATATTGCAGGTATGAAACTTTGAAGGGTTTCATGCGAAACTATGAATATTTAACAGCTATACATTATGTTCGGTTACGAAGTTACGTCCGGGGATTCGGAAGTGGCGTACAGAGAGGTAGGTATACTTATCTGTAGGTGAAATCGGGTTGTGCACTTGGAGTGACGTGAGTGGCCCGCGGGGACGGGCTCCGGTTCAATTAACCTCGGGAGTGCAGGACGATGACGCACGTCACCGCGCTGGAGCCGGCTGCGAGTGCCACGCTCGGTCTACCGCATGCGGCGCTAACTTGCCTAATTATTTCGCTTTATAGGCAAAATTGCCCACAAGCAAGTATGAAACGCTCTTAATATGCAATTATGATTGTGTTACATGGGCCTAATAGGGCCGTGAGAAGGGCACTCGGGGCGCACATTTATTGAACAAAGCGGCAAGAAAAACGACGGCAACAAGCGGCGCCGGCTGCTCTAAATTGCCAACACTTCTGAGCTGCGAGCGTTTACTGGAGTTCACTCTACTTCATTATTTGTTACATTACATCGATCCGGGATGGAAGAAAGGTGCCACCTATAAAAAACTGCCAATAAACCCGCTCGGATGGAAATGCGATATACTTATTATGATGACGGTAAAACTTGGAACATAACTGCTCAGTAATAATGTGCCGGCTTAAAGCTGCGTTAAAACTACGAGCACTTTTCGAGGCTGGAAAAGCTTTAACTCGAAATGGTTTTTAATTTTTTTGTTTACATTAATGAGTGCACAGTGAATACGTTCTGCATCCAGCTCTTGTAATATTTATACAGAGCATATATGTTCCTCCCGAACCGAGCTCGCCGGTGCGCTTCGAAGTATTTAGTTGATAACAATAAAATTTCGTTTGTGTATCAAGACTGTGGGCGCACTGTGAGCGTAACTTTTTTAAATTCCGAACCAACTCACTAAAGTAATTAGAATTTTTCCAACGGCCCCATTGTGCTACGAACTCAGCTCACGCAAACTTTCAATGCGACTTAAATTCAAATGCTATTTCACGGTTTCTCTTTGAGAAGTTGATTTTAATGAAATATCGAGTAAAAGAACATTGATTATCCACTTTTGTTCGGATTTGCAATCTTAAGTGGCAAAGTTGTAATAAGATGTATTGAATTCTGTCATGAATATGTATGAGCCGAACGTCTAAATAATTTGAATATATTTTATGGATTTTGGTAGCATTTTGTTCAGGTAGGGACATAAATTGTAAAAAGTAAGTAGTTACTCTCCAGGGCGGCTCCAAACTGGGGCTCATCTCATTCCCGAGACTGATCGCATTCTGTGCAAATCGGAGTCATCAATCGAGGAGGCTTTCCATCAAAGACAAGGGACAAAGGGATATCGTCGAGAGGAATCTAGCTGCGACTACCTCCTCTACATACTTCAATATATAGTTTGTTTTTGAATTAACTTGTCGTGTCGCATGCCATGGTGACCCCTGCGTTAGATTGTCGATAAATTAGGCTAGAAAAAAAAGATATGTAACATTACAATAATAACGTTTAACCTTACGATCTTTTTTAATGCTTTGCTGCTAAAATTATGTTCTAAACTTAAAAGTCCTAATTAACAGCATAATCATCTCTATGTCTATGAATATTAATTGACCTTAAACTTTTAAAAAATAACATAACATTTCTCCTCAAAAAAAGCATTATTCTTCAAAAATGCCATACAATAACGATTATTATAAATTAACGATAAAGTGAAAGAAACCCCAAACGCTGTTACAAAATTAATAAAACATAGTAGCAAAAATAGCCGGCTTTTATAAATCCGTGGATTGTTCTAGCAATAGATAGAGATGGCGCAAGCAGCTACTATCCTAGCGGGTAAATAGGTGTATTCATCCAAAATAACGTTTGGCCATCGCAAAGTTCCTAATGAAATAAGTTAGTAATCCTCGCGTAATTCGTTAAGTGTTTGTGCGATAGATGCCTGTTCCAAGCCCGTGATCGGTTCTCGCAGAGTGTGGGCTTCGATAACAATGATTCGTAACATTTAATTAGCTGAACGACTTCGGTACTCTATCCATTAACGAAAGGTAGGGTATGATACCCTTCCATATCGTATATATCGAGCTCGCTTAAATCCATTAGGGAGCCGCCAGACCCTTCAGGCTTTGACTGAAACGTAGCCCACTCGGGTTTTTAACTGTATTCGAAAAGCAATAACCGAGTTTGGGCGATAAATCGATCACGAGCAATCTGCGATCCAACTCAGACAATATTAGTGACGGAACTCGTAGCAGCCCAAACTTCGCCGACATTTCAAATGATATCAAATAAAAAGTTCCGTGAAATAAAGTAGCAAGTAACCGGGCGGTGCGGCCGGGCCGGTTATTTATATAAGTCATGTCAGACACCGCCTCGGAACCGAAAGTTCACTCATATTTTTTGTTTGACAAATTGCCGTGGTAACGGGACTTGGCTAAAGTTTCACCTCCATTTAAGCCACCATTAATACCTACCGGTGCGCGTGACTCTTTTTACATTTTATGGACCTTCGAATAATGTACCTGACTGCTGGAATAAATGTCTCCACTCGACCTCTTCATATTCCCGGACATTTCTACCTTCACCAACTTGAAGGTGAGGCGTGTGCTTAAGTGTACTTAGCCCATAATATTTTCGAATGTTATGGCACAGTCAGATTTATAGCTTTAAGTAATAAAGTAGCAAAATAACCTTCTCAAAACAGACGTTATACAAATGAGAATGATTTTCAAAAGTGATGAACAAAATCCATTAATCTACGAGAACAATGTGTGATACGTCGTACGCCGAGCTCGTTCATAGTGTTTTGAGAACAAAGGTTGGTCTATGACATGAACGTTATCTCGACGAATCTATTGATTGAGAGCTGCCTAATTTATTAGAATCGATGCAGTCTGCGGGTTGAAACAAAAGGACGTGCTTCAGAGGCGGGGTGATGTAACCTACGACACATGTACCACCACCCTAGTACATGACTGGTATTCAAAAACTGTAGCTAGACACAGCTCGCTACAGCGCGCAACGCGTCTCGTAGACCGCTACGATAAACGTAGCCACAGCTACGATATTTTTTCGTATTTGTTTTGTTACATTTTGCATAAAAAATCCTTGTTCGTTTAGACTTATCATACTAAAATATATTTGTTTGCTGTAGCTGGATCACAATAAATCATAGGAAAGTGATATATCATTTCCTCATGAGAATCCTCCTACTGGAGCACATACAAAATATCGGAAATCTCGAATACGAAATGGATCAAGTGACATATCATTTCTTGCAATCTCTTACCAAATATAATAATAATTGTAATGCAATATTTCGTTAATTCTTATGGAGTTATGTGCAAGAATATAATATTTACAATGAAACAAGGGTGTCTGTATTTCTAGTTGAAATATTTCATTTTTGAGTGAAAGTTGAGCTTCGTTAGTACCAGCCGCAATACTGAAATCAATTAAATATGCATTCCAGGTCAGCGAACTGAGAAATGCATCGGTGGGCTCGCATCCTACTCGCCGCGCCGCGCCACCCGCACGCCCGCCGCGCCGCGCCGCGCCGCCGGCCCGCCACGACATGTCTGATTTCTCTCATATGACAGACTGTCCGATGTCCGTTCTGTTTATTAATCATTTTATTTTTCTAGTATCTATACATCTCGTCGTCGAAAGTCAGATCATTGAAGATATTTAAAAAAAGTTTTTGGAAATACTGCGAATTGATAGCAGAACACGTTCCAAATATTTGTTGTTTATTTAAACGCTAAATACGCAAAAACGGTTGAACGTATCAGTGTGATTTTTGGTATGTAAGGGGTCTTAGGAGTGTCATAGGCTACGTTTATCCTAAAATAATACGAGCGAAGCCGCGGACATCCACTAGTAAATAAATAACTAGTAAAACACTTCATGTTTCACAGTGAACATTTGCAAACTTTAAGTGAAGAACCTTTCAGACGTGGATGTGGATTACATGTATTCCATGTATCTAAGTTATTATTTCGTAGAAAATAATAGTAACAAAACATTGCAAAATCGTAAAACATTATCAATGATAAACTTTCAGCATCATATTTTCGAGTTTGAGTTTATGAGATACGCTAAATACTTGTTTAGAGTTATAGTAAGTTTTGCGCAAAAAGTAACTCAATTTTATATACAGCATTTCACATCTTAAACCGTGCACTTATATATAATTTATCAGATACAGGTAAGACGCGCACTGCAGAACGAATAAAAGCTCAAGTCTCGGAGGATAGCGACGTAAATTAAATTTATAAAATGAAAGTTCAAAAAGAATATCAACAGGGGATAGAGGGGAGATATTTTAACGTTCGTCGGCACATAGCGCGCTGATAACTAGGCGGTTAGTATTCCGGCGGCAGGCGATCCACCTGCTTTTCATATCACGACAATTGCCGACCCCGAGGAGGCGGCTCTCTGCTGGAATGACAATTCTTGTCTATGAAAATCAATTGGAGGGAACGATGAGCGGCTCCGGCGCCCGGCTCGACGACAATTCCAATTTCATTAATGGCTTCCGGCGACTCCTCGACCGAAGCCGCCAGCTCTCGACTTGCTCCCGACTCCATCCCTTATTTGTTTGTGGATAACCATTCATCTAGATATGATAGATATCGACCGCAATATCTATACCGCGTACTCTCCGGCGACCATTATACCGGGAATCATGTACACAACTTTAAAAGCTTTAACGGAAGTAAAGTTGGCTCTTGGAAACTTGTACATGAGATTTTGTATACGAGTACTCGCGTATCCGAGGTTAATACGTAACAAACTCTGCATATTACGCCCGTGCAACTACACCCAACTTCGGATTGACTTCAGTTTCAGACAATGTACGAATCGCTTCGAAATTCTGTTATCGCCCGAAGCTTATTATTGTTCAAGTGTAACCAATAACGATTGCCTCATACGGTTGAAAATTGAGTAGTACTATGATAATCCGTGGAATTTGAATATCGAATCATGTATTCCCACACCCGCTCACGCAGTAATTTGTATGAATAACGCTGCTCGCTCCAATCCGCCTATGTAATGAAGTTATCGGTGAGAAGATTTACACGTAATTAGAATAAATAGTCGTTGCCCTTTGCCAGCGCCGAGCGAGCGGCTTGGAGCGGGATATTACAACATCACTCGCACCAATATAATTGTACATACATATGTAGGCCTTACGTTTCACATTTGTTTGTCTTGATTAAAACAATCTAAGACTCTATACACTCCCTCGCTTCGAATGTTATACTGTTTTTAACATAATTAACAAAATATATACTCGTCTACACTTTTTCAATATACCTACGGTATATTCTTAGGAGGTATCAAGTTATTGTGTACAACGTACACTAACGTACACTAATGTACACTCCTAAGGGCCCCTTTTTGTAGTAGTTAGTAAGTAGTATGTTTAGTTTTCCTTCACTTGTTTTTATATTTTATTATTGTAAATAAAGTTTGTTTGTTGTCATTAAAAAAAACGTACACTTATTTAAGTAAATAATAAACAGATACATAATTTACAAAGATTCTGCTTACTTTCTCAAAAAACTTATAAAATTTTCTATGTGAGTTTAGATCCAGCTTAGATTACAATTTTAATGAACATGTCTTACGTTAATTTTCAAAGTGAATACTAACTAAGCAATTTTTTAGGAGTAACGTAGCGTTAACTTTTTAATACACAACTAGTGGACGCCCGCGGCTTTGCTCGCATTGTTTCCGGGTAAAAAGTAGCCTATGACACTCCTAAGACCTCATACTACCTACATACTAAAAATGATGATCCTTTCAGCCGTCTTTGCGTAAACAGAGACACACGTCTTTTTTAAATAAACAGAGACACAGACAAACAAAGAAACGGATGAACAGTGAAACAGAAAAAATCTAAAAACTATATATAGTTTTTGTCAAAACAGAAAAGAAAGTAAGTTTGCATGATATACGTGAGAGGCCAACTCTGGTGTAAGAGTTTTTAAACCATCCTAGGGGCCTCTGATATGGCTATACGACTGACATACTATGACAAACAGCAAAATTACCAAACAGATAAAATTATAACTCTGATACAATAATACAAACTCACGTACATATTATACATACTTATTGGAATTCTCCCCTGACACTGGTAAACAGCATTATTATTCTGTGGCATTCCAGCAGGCAGGACGGTAAAATGCCACTGTGATACAATATTAATTAACATTTAATTTGTTATAAGTAATATGATAGTTAATTTTTTTTAAATGTTGTGTTTATTAATAAACATAGTAGGTAGGTGTCATTCCACAAATGATTTTTGTAAAATCAAAAGTATTCGAAGAAATTTAATGAACATAATAATATTACATATTTTACATATTGTTTCACACGATACTGTTCACAATATTTTTTTGCGGAACAAATATATCAATGTATACAATTATGTACACTAACAGGAACTGATAACCGATCGTAGCTTTCTGTTTAATTTTGACATAATATTTTTTACCCTAATAAACTATTACAATTTTTCGGGAGTTCATAAGTAATTTATTGTAGGTATTCAAATTCACAACTCATAATAGCAAACTTTTATACTACATTTAAAGAGAGTTTGTTTTTTGATGCATTATCTTTGTTTTCCTACGTTGTGACGGAGTAATAGGTATTAATGTTTTTGAGTTAGAAGGTAACATTGCTTTGCACAAACGCACACACAACTTCTTATCTCAAACACATATACCTACCGCTTCCACCACGTGGATTGAAAAAAAACGCTCTCGCAGGCACACGTGTGAGTCGTGGTGCATAAAAGCTGTGCGCGTGGATGTGACAGATCGACGTGTTTAATTAGCGGAGAATGCCTGTTGCGTAGTGTCGGAGCGTATCTAGCCCGGCTGCGGATTAATACTTTGGTTTGGTTTAGCGAGCGGGGCTTACAGGGCCTACGATGTAATTAGTTTTGGTGTTACGAGTTGCTCACAAACAATCCCTGCACGATATATACCTACCTACCTATGCTCGCGCGGACGCATCCGCCAAATCAATAACGACCAGCTTCATTGGCAGAGCATGCATCATGTAGTTCTAAGTATTCGCTTTACAAGGCTTTATATTATGTAGGGTTTTTATGACGAGAGCATTCGTAATTATGTTTTTCATTCAGAATGAAAGGATTTTTATTTCATGAACGGATGCTGACATGCTTAAAATAATCATTATTGAGACCATAATTTTTTGTGCAATATGTATGTTTTATCTCTTAACTAGGGCGTAAGATACTTTTTGATATGAGAAACATCTTAGATTGTACCACTGAAATTGTATCTATATATTTCCAATCTCCAGAAAAAAGCTAGCAATAAAAGCTGCGAGTAGATAGATATATTTGCATGTTGTACAAAGTTGTGTGGAAGTTCAGTGATTCGGTGACAGCGTGTGGCGGAAACAAAACAATTGACAACTCGTTCATCAAATTCGAATGGCACGAACTGAATATACGGAAAAAAGAATGAACCTTTGAAATTTCGACACCTACATAGTTTGGCACCGCTTCAACGGTATGTGCTGCACGTATTCACGTTTCAATATTTATTTAAGTAATATTAACCGAGCTATTGAAAGAGGTGTAATGAATAGTAACTTAATTAAAAGAACATATCGGCTGAGCCACAATCAACTGTGTAGAAAAACGTCGTGAATAAACCTATATATATGTTTGAGGACAACCAAATTCAAGGACATTATGTTTTTTATGGAAGGACCTGGGCGCCCACCACGATGTATCCGCCCAAAAGAACTACCCTAACAAATTAATTCTTCGGGAGTATCACCTCCCTCAGTCATAAAGTACGGCTCCAAAAGAGAGAGAGAAATTTTTTGAAAGGCCTAATACCTAAATCATTAAAAAAAACTAAGGAAAGTATAATAGAATATATATACCTCTTTATTTGTAAATTGAAAAAATTGCAGGCAATTTACGAGCAAACATATTCTAATACACCTAAAATATAAAGCATTCAATCACAATGGCTTTCATAGAGCACGGCCCGGCGATTGACTGGCGCCGCCGAATCAAAGGCCGTATCACCATCTGTTTATATCTATTCAGACCCCGCTCTGAGACCAATACTATGAATGGGACTTTTCATGACGTTGCAGTATAAAATTAGCTCGAGCGGCAAACCGCATTAGTGTGTAGTGGTACAAGCCCAGAGCGCGTGGTCACTCGACCGGAAACCGTGACGAAACCCAGCGATCAGAGGAAACTTATTTAGACAAATGATATTGAAAAAATGGGGCCGACGGCTTCGCAACGTCACCTTGACTTCATCACTTGACCTTGACTCCGGGGAAACTAAAAAACCATCAGTGCATTCTTTAGGTCATCTTCTTGCAGTATGTCATCTAATACGAATGAATAAAAGTAAAAAAATTAAGATGTACTTAGTAAAATTTTGTGAAAAAATAAATATGTCGTAAATTCAAAACTTGAAGAAGGATATAGGCATACATACGCATTGCTGAGTCATCCAGGTACCAAAATGCATGTATGCAAAAGTTTTCATGGCAAAAACGAGTATGTTTTGTCACGAAACATTTGTCATCTGGGTCTGTATATACAGTTGTTAGTTTCCATGCCTCGTGAAGTATGAATGATATCGCTAAGGTCTCGTATCACGGTCAGCACGCGGCCGCCACTCTTCACCCTGACATTAAAAGCGTCAAGTATTATTGGCAATAGTATATAAGCAAAGAGAAAACAGCAACAGGCATCATTTAGCAATAATTGCCTAACAGAATCAGGAGAGCAGAACAAGATGAGAAAAATTGTGTTATTCGGTTTGTTTGCGGTTGTGGCGATGGCTTGCGCAAGAGACGTGCGCCAGAGGAGGGATCTAGAGGCGGCCGCCTCCCACTGGCAGAAGGGTGGCGGCGGGGAGCACCACGGGGACCACCACGCGGAGCACGGGGGACACGGGGAGGAGGGGTACAAGGGGCACCATGAGCACGAGCACGGCAAGAAGGGACACAGCCACCACGAGGGACACAAGGGACACTACGATGAACACGGTGGACACAAGAAAGGACACCACCACGACGAAGGTTACTTCGATGAGCACCACCACGGCGAAAAGGGCGAAAAAGGACACGGCTTCGAAGAAAAGGGACATTTCCACAAGGGCCACTCTACCAAGGGACATCACGGTGTACACAAGATAGACGAGTTTAAGAAGGACAAGCACTTCCACGACAAGCATGGAGAGTCTGGATTCGAGGAAGGATACGGAGGCCATCACCACGAGGGTGGGTACGAGAAGGGAGGCCACTTCGACAAGGGACACAAGGAGGGCGGGTTCCACGAGCACGAGCACGGTAAGAAGGGCCACCACGAGAAGGGAGGACACCACCACGACCACAAGGGCTTCCACGAAGAGGGCGGGCACGACGAGCACTACGCGCAGCACTCGGGGCACGGGGGTAAGGGAGGGCAAGAGGAACACAAGGACTGGGGCTGGAAGGGACACTGACACCCACACCACGGGCACATTTAGTGTAATCTAACGAGCAGCTGAAATGTTTTGTTACTGTTGAAATTTTGTGATACGATACTACTAATAAAATATTAACTTATTCATGTGTGTTTTTTGTTATGGCTTTTGCGAAGATTTTACTTTGCAATTCTGCCAATGTCAAGTGGGAGTGTGAATATTTTATTTTACCATTAAAAATAATTGTCACACTGACATCTGACGGTTCTCGAAATACTTAGCTTTTTTAAAAGAGGTTCTTGGAATAATATCATCTCATATTCAACAGATTTTAATGAACTAAAAATAGCGTTAAATGAAATCCAGTTCTAAATCCCATCTTGGTCACTTGCCACTAACTTTAATAATTTTATCTCTTTAATGTGTATGGACTCAAAGTCTGAAATAAATGACATTTATTTTATTTATTTAAAATTCTAATTGGTCGAGATAAGGGAAATAGAGCTTTAAGTTCATTTTGCAGAACCTTCCGTTCCGGATTTCTTAGAAGCGTCTCTATTTTAAACCAATGAAAGAGATATCAAGACACTATTTCAATAAAATCGTTTTAGTGCAAAATTACGAATTCCGCCATCTGCAGAAGTAACACAGAAAAAATATACTTCACAAAGAATATCAATGTTCCTCTATATATTTTTTGCCACCGTATTACTGAAAGTATTTTACCGAGAAAAGTCATACCATTATATTAAATCGAAAGTATGTTTGTTGAGAGATATACGCTTTTATTCCTACAAACTAAATAAAGCTCTGGTTTAACTAAATTTTATTAAGAGTAAAGCCGCGGGCATTCTTTAATATTTTATAAAGGACACCGAGCAAAACATATCAAAAAAAGGATATTTGTAGAGCACAGGTAATTCTTGAATGTTTGTTATTTTTGTCCTTGATGTATGGCAAAGAAGACTACGCAAGTTATGAAAATCCTTCATATGTAGGCATACCTAAGCACACATATAATAAAAACGTCCCTTATGTTAGCTCCCTCGCCTGCAGGTAGAAGGACACGAACATATCGCCGGTGTTACGAAGTAATCGAGACAATAATGAACTTCATTTTTCTTGCGTATTCTTTGCTTTCGAAGAAACAGCCAGGAAAAGCTCAAAAGATAAAATATACGTGTACATTCGTTTGCAATGAAAACATGAAAGCCCGCTATTTCGTTTTACGAATACACGAAAATCTTATTATTACTTTGTAGAAATTAGTTGCGTGGCAACGGTTTTCCTGTTATAATGGCTTATTGCAATATTGATTCAGTACATTTCATTATTTGATGAAAATACAAGAAAGATTAAAAAATACTATCCGAGAATCTCTTCGTAGTCCATAATCCGTCTGTTGACGAATATCTGACTATCTATCCGTTCATTGGAAAAAAATCATAAATGTTTCAATCAAGAGAGAATCAAATTTGGCAATGGTAGATATGTATAAAATAGCACGATACATAAAAGAACAACACGAAAAGTAATACCACACACAGTCGGACGGCAGAGAAAGACTTTGTAAATCACATGACCATGATTTACAAAGGCTTTCCATTACGCAGCTGAATTCAGAAAAGGGTAAAACCGCGAGAGAATGCCTACAGCAGTACCAACCTGTTATGTAAACAAACATGTGTACTGTGTATGCCCCTGGCACACACATCTACAGACGCCAAGAAAAAATAATTATTTAAATAATAATTAATGTGAATTAAAACTATATGAATAATAACAATCTTTACCTGGGTTTGAGGAAATGAACCGGTAATAATGTATATTTGGTATGCTATTTTGTATTTAAAAATATATATTTATTAATATATATTTTTTTTGTACGAAACTTGTGTTTCAATTAACTAGGTATATATTAAAAAGATAGATTAACAAAACACTTGAGTACTACGAATAGGTACAGCGTCGATGAAGAATCTATACTAATATTATAAAGCTGAAGAGTTTGTTTGTTTGTTTGTTTGAACGCGCTAATCTCTGGAACTACTGGTCCGAATTGAAAAAATATATTTGTGTTGGACAGACCATTTATCGAGGAAGGCTGTAGGCTATATAACATCACGCTGCAACCAATAGGAGCGAAGATACAATAGAAAATGTAAAAAAAACGGGGAAAATTATTCATCTTTGAGGGCTTCTGTTGCGTGCGCTGCGAAAACGGTTCAAAATATCAAAAAAATATGTATGAAAGAATTATTCCTCTTGAAATGTTCTAACAAAATGTCTGCAACAGTATATGTCTGTCTTTTAAGATTAACTCACTAGAACCGTTTTTATGATAATAACTATTCCACGCGGACGAAGTCGCTGGCACAGCTAGTTTCTTCATAAAATATAATTTAAGCAACACTAAAAAGTACCTCATTTACCTGTTTACAAATAAGAAACTTATATCTTTTACTCTTCTTTAAATTACAAATTCAAAATAGTGGAATATATCCATCGACGTTTCTCGTAATAATCTGTATTTAATCATCTTATCTCTAACCTTATTTTATTTAACTAACAACCATGCAGACTTACATATTAATTCTCACGAACTGTCACCTTTATTATATTTATTTCTAATTACGTATTACATCTAAGGAGCTCTTCATTAAGATGAATGTAAAAAATCGTAAGTACAAAAAAAAACTGCAAAATATTTTGGTATTTACTGTTGAAAAACTAGCAACAATTCATAAAAATACATGCACGGTCATTAACGTTAATGAATTAAGTAAGTTTATGTTTTTAAAGATTCAAGACTTCACGAAAAACTAAAGTTACACTAAACATAACATATTGTTTTTTTTATTCATATTTTTTTCATACAAACTTGTAAAAATCAAATAATATATTAAAATACTGAATACAAACTTCAAGCAGATGTAAAGCAGTCAACAGTTTACAAATAATAACTGGTCTGACAAACTGGAAGGAAGTAGAAATCTGTCTCGGATGCAACCTTGACACTCGGACATGGATAGCTTACCTAACCGATACTGAAGTCGGTATATAAATTCATAGTTACCGATGAAGCTATCATTCACAACTGCAACAGGACAAACCAATCATGAGAAGTAGCCTGCTGGTGTTGGCGGGAGTGGTGTGCGCCGCGGCCCTCGTGGCGGGCGGCGCCGTGAGGACGCGCCGGGACGCAGACCTGCAGGCCGCCGCCTCCGGCCACCACTGGGACAAGGGCGGTGGTCACGAGCACCACGGACACCACCACGACGAGCACGGCGACCACGGCCACAAGGGGCACAAGGGGCACCATGAGCACCACCACGGCAAACACGGCCACCATCACCACGAGGGACACAAAGGCCATCACGGCGAACACGGCGGACACAAGAAGCACCACCATCACGATGACGGCTACCATCACCATCACCACCACGGAGAGAAGGGCGAGCACGGGCACGGACACGACGAGCACGGCCACTGGCACAAGGGACACGACACAAAGGGCCACCACGGCGTCGAGAAGCACGACGAGTTCAAGAAGGACAAGCACTTCCATGATCATCACGGAGACAAGGGCTACAAAGAGCATCACGGCGGCCATCATCATGAAGGTGGATACAAGAAGGGCGGCCACTTCCACAAGGGGCACAAGCACGGCGGGCACCACGAGCACCACCACGGGAAGAAGGGACACCACGAGCACGGTGGCCACCACCACCACCACAAGGGGCACCACGGCGAGGGCGGACACCACGAGCACCACCACGACCACCACGAGCACGGGCACAAGGGCGGCCACGAGGACCACAAGCACTGGGGACACAAGAAGGGACACTAGTCTGTGCCAACATAGCCCACTGTTGTTAATTGTTGCGTTGTTACAAATCAATACTTTTTGTTACGTTTTTTAATTCCCAGAATTAAACTTTCTAGAAAAACAATTTCTATCTCTTGATACAACCTTTTTTCATTTACATTATTTTTGTTTTACTCACAAAGGGTGAATTTAATTATGTAAATATTTACTCCATACATAACGTTGAAGAATGTATTTTTTTCTAGGTTTTTATGGCAAATCTGGACCATTTCAAGCCGATATGGGCGTGAAAGGCTGAAGCAAAGCCAAATTTAGTAACATAATATAGTCCCTTTTTACATGTGCGATCAAAAATTACGCTATAATTTTCAAATGTTTTTATTCAAATTTTTTGAACCTGTAATTATTTTCATAAATACAGCTTGTAAATGATGAGCAAATTTCATGTCAATCAGTCAGCAGTGTCAGCACAGCCCTGGTAAACCATTAAGGCGAGGTAGCACAGAGCGATCTAAGAGATTTTTGCGCGCAATTTCAAGCCGTATCGTATTGAAAACAAGGGCGAGTCTCACCTACACGCAAATAATGTCGCTAAATTTTGGACAGCGTGGTAGCAAGTCTTTGAAGAAAATAATCATTTACACTCAACCATAAATAACATCAAAATTAACAATTTTACTAGTCTACGTAACGTAATCACAGAATATTATATTATTTTGTCAGGTGAAATGTTTTATAATTTGAGAAGTTTTTTTTTAAGTTGAGTCACTATACGTAATCGTGTTTGGTTCTATGTTCTACGTATCTAAACACTGAATCAAAAATGTTAAATATGGAATAATCGAAATTAAAGTTTTATTATCTGAAATACTTCGTCAATTTTACTTTTTACACCGCCACGTTTTTACACAAAATCCAGAAACCATTTTAAAATTTAGTTCACATATTTCTTAACCCCCCATTTTTTTTCGTAAGCACACTGAATTTACATACTTCATTACGTATAACATAATGAAATGAAATGAAATTTATTGTCAGGCAACTAGGTTTAACAGATGTTCATAAAACTTATAACATAATCTAGGGGCTAGACATGTTATAGGGCAGGATAGTACTCTAGCCGCTGCCCGTGTGGGCTTACAGACATTGTTATGATTAAAAATACAAACACGTTATTTAAATATAGCTATGATGATACATTGAAAAGAAATTCCTTGTCACATAAATGTCAAGAGAATACATGTTAATCAAATTATCATTATATGTCATCTTTATCTTCTAGATACAATTTAACGGAGTAGTATGCCTTTTTTACACTGATCTCCATCAGTACAATGTAGGTACTGATGGAGGTCAGTGCTTTTTTAATAGATAATCAATTAACATTTTTTTAAATTTTGGTAATTGATCGATACATCTGATTGTTTTAGGCATATGTCTATTAGAAACATTTGTTGTATGAATGCGTGCACGTTTCGTGTCAGGTTCATTCAAGGAGCTGCCTGGAATAATTTTATTTTGAAATATTACCATAATGCCCACTTATGGGACTAGGGTAAGTATTTAAAACAAATATTGTATTATATTTATATTATATTATTACACCTAAATTATATCATTACAACTAAATTATATATGTAAATGAAATATAACTTATATACCTTATTATCAGATAGATGTCCATAGATTTTTTAAACACATTGTGAGTTGCAATAAGAATCTAGTCTTTATATATACATAGCTTAGCGCTTATGTACTTAACTCTAATAATAATTACTTTAGTATCATGCATAAAATTAACAAGGTAAGGAATATTTCACAAATGTAATTAAATGTAACATACAAATACAAAATAAATTATAAAATGTTCATCAGTATTATTATAATCCGTTTTCGGATTATAATAAATAAGGGTTAAGTAGGTATTCATTTATATTTAGCAAACATGAACTTAAATTAATTTACCGTTAAAACATGTACTGAGTTCCTTCAATGAAGGCACTATTATCACGCGATAATAACGTTAGTATAAAATTATATTTTTAATCTTTTCCGTGGGATTTATTTTTTGTAACAGTCACTACGCATTTAGTAGATTTTTGTTTCTATCCCAGATAACGTAAACAATTTATATTTTTGTAGGTATGGAGCATTTTGTTCTCGCCAATGCCTCAGAATTCTTCGTATTTATATTGTAAGATAGGCAGTTTTGGTTTACCTAGTTTCCAGTTGCTTTGTTTATAATTTTACATAGTTTTGTTTATAGTACAGAATAAGTTTACAGAATGCTGGCTTTGCTTGCACAGGCAACTGATATAAATAGAAAGTAAAATATTGTTTGTTACTCACTTTGCCTTAGTCCTACTTTCTATAAACCAATTATTTTTCAAAGTCTTTGTACACTATTTTAGATTTTTTGTCGTCAGTTGCAATTATGGGTAAGGACGGCAAATATTAAATACGGTAAATATATTTTATGATCATTTTAACCATGTACTTGTACACCCTGAAAATTTGCGTACTGTGATAGAGCGATCAACAGCGCTCGTTTGAAGTACCATGCAGCACTTTGAAATTATTTTCTAAAATTATCTTTACGTGCGTCATTACTTTAAAGGATGGATGAATATTTTCTCTTATAATTCTATCTCGTCATAACTAGGTTTAATATTACACGACACGACAGTGACCAGCTTGTCACAATTCAATTTTAAAGCGGCAATACGAGTAGCTTTAAGTAGTTTTTTCATAATTGATTCTTTAATGCTCCATACTTTAATATTTTCTCCATACAAAAAAATATCTGGAAGTAATTGCTTTTAGTTTTAAGCCCGCCCCTTATGGTACAACGTAGTATTAATTTCAATGTGCTCATTCAAATCAATTTTGTATGAGCAATAAAGTGTTAATTGATTTATGTACCATGTAGTTGTATGTACCTTATGAAATTTAGCGAGAAATTAAGTCGTACATAATTCTATACCTTCTAGATGTCTTGATATGGAGTGTGGTGGTGCCGCAGCATATAACAGAGTCGGCGTGACCTTGACAGACAACATTCAGTGGCAGCAGTAAACAATGTACTCGCTCGCTCGCAGTGCAATCGTTGCCCAATACAGCAGCCGTGAAGACCAGCCAGTGTCTATAAAACTTGTGGTCGGTATCAATATCTATCAAAACAAAATACGCTTTCGAGAGAGGAAGTCAGCGGTCAGTAAACATGAAGGTAGCACTAGTCCTGGGCGTGGTGGCCCTCGCGGCGGTGGTGCAAGCCAGGAACCTGCGGGAGAGGCGCGAGGCAGACCTGCAGGCTGCGGCCAGCGGGCACGGAGGCAAGTGGGACAAGGGGGGTGGGCACGAGCACCACGCGCACCACCACCACGACCACGGTGGCAAGGGGCACAAGGGGTACAAGGGACACCACCACCACGAGCACGGCAAGAAGGGACACCACCACCACGAGGGACACAAGGGACACCACGACGAACATGGTGGTCATAAGAAAGGACATCACCACGAAGACGGCCACCACCACGAGCACCACCACGGGGAAAAGGGCGAGAAAGGACACGGCTTTGAAGAAAAGGGACACTACCACAAAGGCCACTCGACGAAGGGACATCACGGCGTGCACAAAGTAGATGAGTTCAAGAAGGACAAGCACTTCCACGACAAGCACGGAGAGTCTGGATACGAAGAGGGCCACGGCGGGCACCACCACGAGCACGGACACAAGAAGGGCGGCCACTTCCACAAGGGCCACAAGCACGGTGGCCACCACGAGCACCACCACGGCAAGAAGGGACACCACGAGAAGGGAGGACACCACCACGAACACAAGGGACACCACGATGAAGGTGGACACCACGAGCACCACCACCACCACAGCGGGCACGGCAAGAAGGGCGGCCACGAGGACCACAAGCACTGGGGACACAAGAAGGGACACTAAACCATAACGTGATCTAACTTATAATTGTTGTTGTTAGCGTATTTTGTTATTGTTGTTAATGATTATGATGCCACTTGTGTAAATAAACACCGATTATGTAATTTACCCGAAAGTATTTTTATTCATCAATACGTATGCAAGTACAACATGGTGGTATAAAACCCACGTCAACAATTTATTGAAGTACAAATTTATAGCATCAAAATGAAAGGCACTTTGGAATTTTTCGAATATTTACAAAAAATATGTTGCTCTATGAATGCATACCCTATTTTACGTAGAGGGATTCAAAAGACTAAAATTTTATTTATTTTTAAATTGTAATCAAATATTGCCACAGACTATTTTTGCATCAAAAAGAATATCAAAAAAAATTATTGAATACACGTGTGTAGCTGCTACGATATGCGTAGCACTCCTACGAGCTACGAAAAACGTGTCTACGCAGTCTTAATTAGTGATATTATGGTACGTCGAAATACACCCAACTTTTGTTTATTTAATGCTATGTAACATACGATAACATATTAAATAAGACATTTATAGTTGTATTACAAACTGGGTTGATCCTTAATACAAACTTATTTGTATTTGTAATAATGAAAAACATTATGTAGCTTGTAAAAGATCTAACAAGACTAGCTCATAGCTAGGGAGTATTGTAGTGCAGAAGTGCACACAACCTTAAACTTAATTTAAACTTCCAACCGGGCTTCCCCGCGGTACTTGGGTAAATAAACAACTGATTAAATTTTATACTTACGGAAGTAGGATGTAATGTTTATATATAATACGATACGAGTAACAGCTAAGATCAAACTATAAGTAAATGTGAACCACATAATAAACCAGTATTTAATGTTTAGATATTACGTTTTCTTCCGTAATGCATTTCTTGTTTAAATTACGTGTAACGCCTTATTTCGAAAATTGGTGTATCAATTCTGGATACTCTACATTAAAATAATAGCCCCTCTATAATTCGATCAGGGGTCATTTTTATTTTACATAATATTATTTTAACGTTTATTAAATTATGGCATTACTTTTAGAATATTTTTGGTCTGCCTGTAAGGGGCGCATAATAAATTTATGCATTTTTTTTACAAACTGAAATAGGATCTTTGTCACAAATACAATTAAGGTTACCGAATCACTAAATTGAATTTTCAATACTAAATAAATTATTCCATAGTCTCAAACTCAATTTTATTGAGAGCCAAAAATGCAATCAAAGTCAAAACGTAGAATACTATACATAACTTTATGGCTTTTACTATTTTTGTACATTTCTACAAAGTGCCTATCAGCCAAGGTAACCAATCAGCCGTCCGTATTAAATCCGCAGCAATTTCAATTACAGTTCTAATCCGCCCACCCCATGTACCTACTACTGCGTATAAGTGTAGATGATATTAGATAAGTATAATGAAGCCAGTCCGGGGACTGCACGCCGCTGCAAGACCTGCCGGTGCCAAGTTTTTGTAATCTCTCTAATAGCTCGGGAATTGCAAATTGCGTTGCGCAAGCAGCCACCTAGTGCCCAGAGCCAGTAACTAATTACACACCGAATTAACGGAGAATAGATTCAGGCTATCAGTACTAGATTTCTAAATTTCTCTGTACGGCTTGTGTCAATGTTAAATTTGTAGACAAGACTAAGTGTTACAGGGCTTAGTATTTTTTTTCGGTAATTGCGAAATTGCTTTAAAATGTGTAGAGTAGGATATAAAATATAATAATATAGTATAAAATGCATAAAAATGCAGTACATAATCTTATCCTACCTACTCCTAGAGATATTTAGTGATCAAAGCGACGACTAGCATGTCGATCGATCTTTACAGGCGTCGTTAAATACTTTAATTATGATACTTTACCTAGTAATATAGTTTTCTTAGAATCTAGTTAAAATCTAGTTAATGGAAATCACAATTCGAAGAATACATTTCGCACACATGTGTGTGTGTTTGTTAATAAATCTTCTCTAATAATCTAATAATCTCTAAACATCAGTAATATAGAGCAAAAGAGATTGGTGCCTAAATGGTAACTTGAATAAAAAGTTGGTAGATATTTCGATAGGTATCAAATTATAATAATTTAAAATATAAGGTGACGCACTTGAAAGCTTTAAATATTTATGTCCCTACATAGGTATAGCCCATTTACACCATGTATTAATACCTAAACTAATTAAGCAAAAACTCATTATAATAAATTTAAAGTTAATTGCATTTTTGTACTGCTTTGACGTCAGTATGATATATTTACAATTTAATTAAAGTTTCGTTATTAATTACGCTAACGTCAAAAATCGTGATTATCAAATTTATTATAAATCATGAATGTGAAATGTCCCGGACTGTTAATTTTATTTTTATAAATAAAAATCAATAAGAGGACTTCATTGCCCCTAAATTCCATGGATAAAGTTCAGCAGCATGGCGTGGCGAGGTGTCAGACGATCACTCGGTCAAGATTACCGCGCGCCCGACACATAAATCTGAGGGCTGCACTAATCCCCACACTCACTCACTAATTTGAGTAAAAGGGGCTACCTACTGAATGCATTCACTTGCAAGTGCTAACCTCTTTTGTCTAGTGAAGAACCGACTTTTTATTTACCGAAGTTCTAGAATACTATTTAAACCACGTTTTTGTAATAAATAAGACGGTTATAAATATTAATCTAATGTGGAGACAATGGTGTCTGTAATCATAAACCAATTGGGTTGTTAGTAGGTATTTTCTATGACAATGACTTCATCTTTATCTAGGTAATATTATTAATTCTGCGGGGGAGTCACGACCCTTAGTCATGAGATAATACAACTCAAAACAATAACGAAAAAGATGATTATTCATTGAATTACACAGTTAAAACATTCCTGAAATTAATTTACTGCCATATCTGTGGCACTATAGGCCATAATAAAATTTTCATTTCCGTATAACATATGCTTGGAAAATTTCAGCTCATTACACTTTTATAGGGTGTTTAAAAACAATAATTACAGATTAATATTGTTTGATATGTTATAAATGAAATATTTTGTGTATCGGTAACTCTGCCACGTGTTTATTGCCACAGATATTGATGTAACCATCCCTGTACAGCGTCAGCACTCAGCACAAGATTTAATATTAAACATCATTTTCTTGGTAAAGAATTCGAGTGAACGTAAGCCCGCATTTTCTGAAAACGCTGTGAAAGGAAGCGCGTTTGATTGAGCGTCTACAAAGCTGAGTTAAGAACAAAGCCGCCATATATCCGGCAGAAATAAAATATCTCGTCGGTTACCTGACGTCTCCCGGCCGGGTAGGTAAGTACCCGCTTACGAGGGATTTCCCCGCCACTCTTAATAGCGGAGACTGGATAA
Organism: Macaria notata; assembly: GCA_927399415.1. Classification (NCBI taxonomy): domain Eukaryota; kingdom Metazoa; phylum Arthropoda; class Insecta; order Lepidoptera; family Geometridae; genus Macaria; species Macaria notata. Next base: position 8,924,044 of record OV656733.1, read on the forward strand.
AAATAGTTGAACAATTGGGATCTGTCGCTATAGATTTTCATCGGCGAGATAAAAGGCACTCCGGCGAGCAGTGTAGCGCGTCTGTCCCGGGAGCATTGTCGTGTGTTCTCCCCGGACACGGCGCACCAATATGGAGCGGTTAGATTTATGAGTAGATACCTCCGACCGTCGCTGCCAGTGCCTACCCACCTCGATACACACAACAATGGCGCCACATGGAAGGATCCAATAACCTGTGCTCCGCCGAGAACTACCAAATCATATTTTACAAGAGCTTCGCAATAAAACTTTATCACCGCGTCCTATAGGAATATGGATACTTTGCCTTTGTGAAGTTTCTATTCTGCAATCAAATTGCTGCCTGCATCATAGACAACTTTATGACCTGCATATATTTCATGCGAGCAAAGGCAAGTACCTAACTACTCAATGAAATTGTATCTACAGTAAGTAATGTAATATTTTTTGTACCGAATAAGTTTAAAAGATGAATGATTAAATAAAACAGTTTTATTTATTTATTTTACATTAATAAGATACGTTTTTAATTCAGCTCATTATTGTATTATAGCACAATATTAGCAAAATTTTAAATACTAGACTCAGATAGCTATGATTATAGGGTTATACGAGTACCTACTAATATTTTGTATTTATTTTAAATTATTCTAAAGCCGATTTATTTCAGAAAGCTGGCAAGTACTTATATCGATTGTCGATAACCTAAACTGAGAAAGCATCTGCGTTTTATCACAATCGTTTACGGGTAAATTGCCTCCTTTATGCAAAACATCGAAGTAGTTGCCGAAAATTGACTTCGAAATCCAAGCCTTCTTTTCAATTTCTTTTCTTTTCTTAGCGTTCGACCTGCTTATTGTTCCTGAAAATTGTGAGTCAGCAAATCTCGAACCGAAATAAATTCCATTCTTACAAAAGTACGTCTTTACGGTACTTTTAGAAGGTGGGGTGAGAGAGGGCGGGATTAAAAGGCAACATAAAACTTAGTGTTTTTATAATAATTTAAATAATGATAGCCTAGATTTATCGTCTCTAAAATGAAATAAAGATAAATAGCGTGAAGCGTACCACGAGTGGCCGCCGCCGCTTTTAGCTCTGAGAAATAAATAATTGCTAACAAATAAATTGATGACTCGATCCACAACACATAACAAACCGATAACCCAAATCCAATGGTAAGAGGTCTCAGTGTCCTTTCTTGTATCCATATTTCTTGTGATGTTCGTGGTCTCCCTTTTTGCCGTGGTCGTGGTGGTGCTTGTGGTGCGAGTCGTGCCCCCCGGAGGTCTTGTGCCCCTTGTGCTCGTGGTGGTGGCCTCCCTTCTCGTGGTGCCCCTTTTCGCCGTGCTCCTTCTCGTGGTGGCCTCCGTGGTGATGACCCTTGTGATAGCTGCCTCCTTTCTTGTGTCCGTGTTCTTCGTGAAACCCTCCATGTTTCTCTTCGTGACCTGAATCGCCTTCTTCGTCGAAAAACGTTTTATCCTTTTTAAATTCGTCGAGCTTGTGTATTTCGTGATGACCTTTCGTCGAATGGCCTTTATTGTAGTGGCCTTTTTCAGCATACTTGTGACCCTTCTCGCCTTTTTCCCCCTTGTGGTGTTCGTCGTAATGTCCGTCTTCATGGTGGTGATCTTCTTTGTGCCCACCGTGGTCGTCATATTCGCCTTTATGATTCTCTTCGTCGTGATGTCCCTTCTTCCCCTTCTCGTGGTGGTGGTGGCCTTTGTAACCCTTGTGTCCATCTTCCTTGTGATCGTGATGATGTTCTGCGTGGTGTTCCTTACCTCCTCCTTTCTTGTGTTCCTCGTTGTGGTGCTCGGCTTTCTTGTGGCCCGTGGCCGCAGGAGCCTGGTCAACTACATCTTGACTCTCACCTTTATTGCGAGCCGAAGGAAGTCGTCGCGCTTCAACCAATAAAAGGAATGATAGAATTCCTAAAATGAAGACCGCTCTCATCTTAGCACAGGTCGCAGTTATGAGGGGCCAGCGTCACAGTGTACTCTCGGCCTAAAATTGGCGACATCAGTGATGGTGCAGCAGCTTTATATAAAGAGTTGAGTAAGGTGTGGTAATCGTCACGTCTTGCCGACAAACACCGCGCGGCGCCGCGCGCCGGCAGGGGCCGGGGTGGCACGTTTAGGCAAGCGTCGCTCGAACGTTCTGTTTGTTCAACCAAACCAAACTTACCTACAATTACTTATTTCTTACAGCGTCTGCAATAATAAAATTACTATGAAAAAATATTGTGTCACTGCACTGATGAAGCTCAATTATTGCATCAGGGGTAACAGGTAGGTATAACAGTGAATTGTTGTAGTCCAACATTATTCTGTCACAATTTAGTAAAAAATGTTATTACGTATACACTAGCAAATACGTCACATTATACGAGTCACTGATCTAATGACAAATGGAGCAGCCGGTGTAGGTATCACTCGTTTAGCGTCCAGTCGTGCGCGACAGGCGCGACACTCCACAACATGACTAATCATAATTGACGCATCCGCTGGAGTGTAATTAGATTACGTGCTTGTCTCCACAAAAGCATCCGCATGTTCGTATAATAACAGAGCTCCCAGTACATAGGTCTCCCGTATCATTAGATTGTGCGGTTGACCGCGCCGCCTCAAGACTGAACCCACTTGTTGCTCGGAATGCGCTGGGCCACATTTGGGTCACTTCGCGCTCACGACTCAAAAACTAAAATTATAAATCCGTGGCGTCAATTATGCTCTCTCGAGCTGTATCGGGGAGCTGGCTGGCTGCGACTAAGCCCCATCATTAGGGTCATGTCCACGTGGCACGCGGCCAAGCGCTCGCTGTAATTTCTTGTCACTCGTCCCACGACGCATGTACTAGGAACGTGTACATTGTACGGAGAAATTGAACTTTTCTCTCATCTGAATAAAATACAAGGCTTCGAAATAAATTAGTCTGGCTCGTAACGCCACAGATACCTACTAAGAACTTATGCCGGCTTGATTCTCATATCAAGATTGGCTAGGTTTTTCATTAGAATGAGCACAGACCTACATGAAACCACTTATTCGGCTGTTCGCTAGTTTTACCTACCTGCGAATACAATTAAATATTCACCCGATCAAAGTCTTAGAAACAAAACCACTATTTCAATATCCCTGGACGTCTAATAATGTTTTAGAGTTTTTTTTAATAAATCAGTCTATGTAACCAGTTTTTTTTGTCTGGCTTGAGTCGTATGGTCAAAGTTAGAGAAAATACTGTTTATCAACATAATAATATCTTACAGAGATGTCCCCCTAGCTTCAACACCTCAACTGAACATGAAACTCACAAGTCAAGTGGAAAATCTACCTACAAAACTTTATATTCAAAGGGTTAGTTCGCCTCTCTCTCCGACTCATACATGATGATTGTTGGATATGATGTAATTTATTACGTAGTTTTTATATAACATGACAAAACAAAAAAGTTATTAAATAATTTATTTTCATTTTTGCGACTGCAAAATTCAGAATTAGGAGTAGAGAACCTATCAAATTATTGAAACTTAAAATCCTGTAAGTATTCTTATTGAAATCAGTAATATTTGGAGTCGGTGCCAGTCGCGACTTTGACACGTTTAACCAGTGACTGGCACCGACAACAAATATTACTGATTTCAATAAGAATACTTACAGGATTCTAAGTTTCAATAATTTGATAGGTTCTTTACTCACAATTCTGAATATTGCAGTCGCAAAAATGTGTTTTTGATTTTTTTGAAATATATTTTATTTTTATTGGGAAATTGGCCCATATAAAATTATTGTTATCCAATCGCAATTATGTATGTTATGATCTTTTGCTGCACTTTAGTCATTGTTACGTTGTATGTGTGTACTACGAGTAGGCATCCTTATTTAGCAACATGGTCATGCCTTTGGTCTCCAGCTGAGTAAACAAGCATTCACCGCTTGTTTATTTATACATCTCTCTTTTGTCATATCTAATCCCAGGATTTAGAGAAAAAAATCTAAGAAACTATTAAACATCTACCCCACAAGATATCATACAGAGCCGGTGTTATCGTATCGCAATTGATCTCTCTTGGAGTCAGCACGAGGGTCCCGCCACCGGCAGCCACTAAGTAGGTAGTTAGGAAACGTTATCAGCGACCAGTGGTCGCGGCTGCAAGTGTTTTCTATAGAAACGGTTGATTGCAGTGGCGAGTAATTCGCCGGCCACACTATGTAGGCCAATCTCGGGCACCGCTCTAGTTTCTCAACGCGAGTTACTTATCAAGCCGGGAGCCGTTGCCAACTGTCCACCGCCAACTATTTTATGTAACTTTGTTGTCGAAACGTGCTGTGAAATTGATAAGTTGATTTGCACTCGGATTTAATTGTTATCGTACAACATTTTTCGCTTGCACCCGTCGCCGAGCCGTACGAGATAACGTGCAGTAGTTCCGCTTTATTGGAGCCGCTTTATTTTTTGGCAAACGGCAACTGAGCCTTTTTGCCGAAATGTTATCGCCGCAAATTAATTCGCTACTTGAAACCGTTCCAAATTATTCTGGAGGTGACGAGTTTAAATGGAAACGTATGCAGGGTTTTAAAATTGTGGTCAGTTTGTCCTCGAACAGATATGGGAGTATTTATAAAAGTCGAGAGTAATAAACATATTTTTTAATAACAAAATCACAGTCAACAACTTAATACGAACCTTAGCTTAGCTTAAATTGATAAACCTAGGTAAAGGCTGCATCGGGACAGAGGGCATGTGAGGCGGAACTTGTTAGTGTCCCTTCTTGTGTCCCCACGACTTGTGGTGCTCGTGTCCTCCCTTGTCTCCGTGGTCATGATGATGGTGGTGGTGCTCGTGGTGGCCGCCATCCTCGTGGTGTCCCTTGTGGTCGTGGTGGTGTCCTCCCTTCTCGTGGTGTCCCTTCTTCCCGTGCTCGTGCTCGTGGTGCCCGCCGTGCTTGTGTCCCTTGTGGAACTCTCCTCCCTTCTTGTGTCCGTGCTCCTCGTGGTGTCCGCCGTGGTGCTCGTGGTGACCGCCCTCGTGGTGCTTGTCGTGGAAGTGCTTCTCCTTCTTGAACTCGTCATGTTTGTGCACTCCGTGGTGTCCCTTGGTGGAGTGTCCTTTGTGGTAGTGTCCCTCCTCGTGGTGTCCGTGTCCCTTGTGTCCTTTCTCCCCGTGGTGGTGCTCGTGGTGGTGGCCATCATCGTGGTGGTGGTGCTTCTTGTGGCCGCCGTGGTCGTCGTGGTGTCCCTTGTGTCCCTCGTGGTGGTGGTGCCCCTTCTTGCCGTGTTCATGGTGGTGGTGTCCCTTGTACCCCTTGTGTCCCTTCTCGCCGTGGTCGTGGTGGTGGTGCGCGTGGTGTTCGTGCCCGCCCCCCTTGTCCCACTTGCCCCCGTGCCCGGTGGCAGCTGTGTCCAGGTCTGCGTCTCGTTTCTCCCGGGTGCTCCGGCCGCTGACGGCGACGAGCGCTGCGAGCGCCACGCAGCACACTAGTAGAGCCCTCATGTTGCTGGTGGATGACAGTTGACTGATGTTGATGCCGGTACTCCTCAAGTTTTTATACTGAATGTCTGTTTTGTCTGCGTCGTAGGAACGTTGTGCAAAGCCCAAGGTTGCACCGGGTACCGCCGCACTCCGTTGCGGCACTTAGTGTCTCAATAAGAACCACTGCAACTTTAATACAAAAAGTGTACGCAGGTACTGCAATTCATTTTGAATAGCACAAAAGAGCAGTTTTATTAGTAAAAAAAAGTTAAGTGGTATGTACTGGTCAAGCGTTAACTTATTCATTGCTCTCTTCTCACTATCATTCATTCACCGACTTAGATGTTAGTCGAAATATTTGCCTTATATTTGACACATAAGATGGCGATATGAATACTTTCCTTGCATATTTCATATCATTGTTATAGAAGAACTACATTTACATGTGACTTGTAAGTAAGCCTATTTTAAAATCTTATCTTAAAATCCAGTGAACTAATTTCAAGCTACAAGGTATGAAGAAATAAAAATACAATCATGTATTTTTTCTTATTTATTGATATTATAATCATCAACAATGAATTACAGAGAATTACAAGATATTATTATTTAAAATCTAATGTCTAATGAATATAAACTAATATAATTCGTAATTATTTTCAATTTTTATAATAAATCACAATATACCAACTTTAAGTCAGTGAAATTTCAAATAAAGGAACATAGCTAAATATTTTTACCAGAAACGCTTGAACTCATTAGTGTTTCACACCCCGAAGTTAAATTTTCTAAAACTAATGTCAGTCCTAATTACACAAAAAATTAGCGCAGAAAACGCCCGAATGCACACGTTGTTCAAATCAATCGAAACGTAAGTCAAAGGTGGTTTATAAATATGTAACCATTTCAGTCAACGGAATAAACGTAAAATCTTTATTTTTTTTTCCGCAAAAAGAATTAAATTCCGTGACCCATTTTTGAGTAAATTGTGTAATATCTTGTATTATGGTATCATGTTTAAGGTGTATCTAACTGTGTACAACATACATAAGTAGAGTGCTTTGAAATGTACATTAATATTATCAAGTCAAGGTGTGAAGCCCTGACGATACCCGGACTATAAATAGTCACAGCTGTAATAAATCTTTGTCTATTATAACAACACCCAAATTTCTTTCTAATATAAATATGATAAACGGATTGATAAGTGCGTTACATTCGAAGCAAGACCCACGCCTAATATTACCCCGATTAGATTAAAATAAAACATAATCCAAGCGAGAACACAATCACTAGGTAGCCTCTCTCCCTCCCGCCAGTACGGGCTGCGTGATCTCAACCCGGACAGCACTTCGCTGCTACTATCCCTTCCATAGGATAACATTACAGTCACTACATCCTACACAATACTTTTGATTATTTTGGATTATATTTATATAATGTAAAAAAAGATCGTTTCTATTACTTCTATAAAAATACCGCGACCCCTCAAAAATGGGCTGGTGTTCGAAATGAAAGTGAGACCAAAACTACACCAGTGCGATACAAACGGGGCCACGATTACATACGAGTCGCATTCGTGCAGATTTACCCTGACATATACACACACAGAATAAACTGTATTCGATTACATAACGTTTCAAAATTCTATATCTAGTATAAAATCGCCACGCAGCAAGCAACTTTACACAATTGTCCTAGAAACGAGAGCGCGTCAACAACAGTACAAGGCGGCGCGCATCTCCGAATAGTGACAAGTCTCCAACGCCACCGAAAGCAGAGTTCGATGTCCGTTGAAAAGACAAAAGCGCTTCATAGATGAAATGGGCAAAACGTGTCAAAATTATTCAAAATATGATCACGCGCTCGACGTGAAGCTATCGATAAGCTTTACGAAGAGGCAGCTGTGACACAAGGCGGAACATAATCCAGTGGTTTCCGAGTAGGGTGTATTGAAGGCGACGCGCAGGTCTAGTTGAGATGGAAGCCGCGCTCGTTGGTGGCGGCGAGCAGGCGCGCGCGCAGCACCTCCTTGCACGAGTACTCGGGCAGCTTGAGGTAGTGCACGCACGTGTTCACTGACGGGTACGAGCCGTCGCCCGCCTCCACCTGCAACACACCCGCGACCATTACAACCTCAACGCATTGTGACGTGACATTGACGAAATTGCGGCAGTACCGCAGAAGCCATAAAAAACCTCCAAAACTTTAACCTCAACGCATTACATATAAAACAAAAAATAATAAAATTACACACAGAAACTACTTAAATGCCACAAGTATTTTGTTTCGTTTCATCTCTGTTCCCCCTTGAACTATAATTTACCGGTCTCCGAGAGAGTGAAACGGCTTCTTCTAGGCAATCATGCTAGCACATTGGCTGTACACATCTGTGCTTTCTCGAGGAAATAACGATATGCCCTTGAAGCTTATGTGTATTTTCCATCCGCTTCATAATTAAAAACAAAACAGGCATGCAGAAAAGCTCTTCGAAAAAGTGTACAGAATGCGCTATAACAATGTTTTCCGATAGTAGTCAAGCATGGCCTTATCAAGTACATAAAGGTAGTGGTAGAGAATACTGTACCTTTCTGACGACGGTGAGTCTCGGGTGCAGGTTGGCGAGTCCACCAGGCGGCAGGCTGCTGCAGCCCGTCGCGAACTGCAGGAAGGCCTTGCGCTCGCGCACAGACATCTCCACCAGCACCTCCACCAGCCGCAGGAACCCGGGGCTGGGGACACACACACACATTTAGTTATATGCCACTCAAAATAATACAAAGGAATACATGGTATCCCAAGTAGCACATAAATAATATATTAACTAAAATAAGTACGGTTTTATGTCCTAAAGTCATACTAACATTTTTAATCAGCACTGGTCAAGTTTCGAATCTGTTTAAAGGCATTTATTTTATCTAATAATGCTTAATGCCATATTATATGGTTTTAAAAAAAAGTATAACAATGTCAAAACTCCTATTTAAGTATTGGCTAATATTAATATAAAGCTGTTATCGTATTTCGGTGATATGAAAAACATTATACATTATATAAGCATTAACGTAATATTATTTAGTGCACTTAGTAGTATTTAGTCATTTTCTAGAAACAATGGTTTTCTAATGGCCTTAGTTGTATCGATTTAATGCTTATCCTATACCTATACCTACACATTGAATAAAAAACAAGTAAAGCTTTAGCACCGATTTGTTCTTAAAGTATTCTTTAAACAAGCTTTTTTTTTACTTGAACGGGTTTGCACTTTACCATAGTTTACCTGATAGCAAGTGAGGCTATGGCCTAAGATGGAGCGTGCTTACCCGATAAGAACCGATTCACTCTCGCTTTGAAGATCGCTGGATTATTGTGCGTGGGGAACAGAGAGTCAGGCAGGGAGTTCCACAACCTTGCGGTACGAACAATAAAGGTGGAAGCGTATCGTTTCGTGCGGGTCATAGGAACTTCCACCATAAACCGGTGTCGTCCTGCCGTACCTCTACTCGTCCGGTGATAGAAGGGCGCGGGCGGAATTAGTTTAGAGCCTACGTTAAAAGAATGCGTGTTCCCTACCAAAGAGATGAATATTCCCTACCAATAGAAAATGATGAGGCGCCACTTGTAGTACTACTAGTTCAGTTTTTTTTGTCGTTTTCTTGACAAAGCGCAACTAAGTCTGTGTCAAATTATATCTATAGGGTAGAAAAAGAAAAATAATAATAATACCATGAGTTGTATATGAGAGTACCTGTCGCGCGTGTAGCCCAGCTTGGGCTCGGTGTACTGCAGCAGGTGGTCCCTGGTCCAGACGGGCCCGCGCTCGCCGCACAGCAGCAAGCGCAGCTCGGCGGGCGAGAAGGCGCGCAGGCGGCGCGGCGGAAACACGGCGCCGAAGCCGCGCCGGAACGCGCCCGTCTGCCGCCGCACGCCCTCGCGCACCATCCAGCGCGCGCTGCTCTCCGCGTACGCGCGCGCGTTCCACCCGCCCACCTGCACACGCACACACACACACGTCACACAATACACATTAAAAAACTGGAAAACTCACAGTCAACCAGCCAATTCGTGTGTTCATACTACGCCGTCACGTAACGCTAAAGTGTTTGTAGCGCTCAAGTGTCCTTCGTTACTCAGTACCGCAATAGTAAATATGGTCGCATTTACTATTACGGTACTGAGTAATGAATGACACTCAAGCGCTAGAAATACTTTAACGTCACGTGACGGCGTAGTATGAACACACGAATTGGTTATTTGACTGTGTGTATTCCAGGCAGAGTATACAAGTATTTCCATTTTAACTTGGCCTTCAATGACACTTATTTCATCGATATATTGCGTGCAAGACACTTCTATAAAATTGATATTTTGATAATGGGATTTTCATTTTCTTTGTTCAATTATTAATTTAAAGAAGGTGAAAATGATTGAAGTAAAAAGGAGGGGGGAGTACTGTGCCAAGAGCAAAAGGCGACATCTTCTTATCTTCATATGCAGATAGATCACATATGCAGATAACAAAATGTCGCCTTTTGCTCTTGGCACAACTGTCGACGTACCTCGATGTTCTCCCCGCTGTCGCAGAGCGGCTGCAGCGCCACGGCCGGGTCCACGAGCGGCGCCACGTGCGTCATGGTGAGCGCCAGCTGCTCGAAGGTGGCGCCCTCTACAGTGATCTCGGCCGCGCGCGCGCACTTCTCCTCCTCCGACAGGCTGGAGTCCTTCATTATCTCGTCGTACTCCGACGCAGCCGTCAGCATGCTCGCGAGGAATCTGTATTGGAAATGTTTGCGTTTACACCTTAGCAAACTCTAGCAGTCTTATTAATAAAAAATGCTTATTCCAAGCTTATTCTGGCGTCACGCTTAGAATAGTTAATCACAGACTAATCTCGTATTAACTTCGTAATAAAAATGTCATTAATAAACATGGAGTAAACTCGGAGTAACAATACATTCCTTACACCGGGAGTACGGTGTTTTATGGCAACCCATCCAATTTAAAAGTAAAAAAGTGAACTAATTGAATGAACACATCGAATGAGTTGACGTCTATAACAGTGACAGTCGAATATTTTGATTGTTATGTTGTCAAACTCGCACGTGTTATTGTGTTGATAAATTAAAACAAATTTTATTTTCAATATTTCTTGTGCTGTACCGATATTTTCTTAGATTATTAAAAATAAATAAGATGAGCAAGGAAAAACGTAACCGTGCAATTAATTGGGATGAAGATGAAAAAGTAAGTACCTACATAAGCAAAGTAATTTTGTACCTACTGTGAGATATTTTGCAGATAAGTAAATTTAATATTTGATATTGTTTCAGCAACTATTTTGCATATATCCTTATATATTCTATCCTTCCTACATTCACAGTTATTCTCCAAAATCAAAATAGGATGAGAACTAACATTATTTAGTGTATTTATATTTATACATATAATAATATTTTTCATATTTGCAGGACAATGATTACCTATGTATCGTCGATGATACAGCCGCCTAAGATGATTAAAGAGAAAGAGCGTTTGCGATGGGCTGAAATGGCTGAAGAAGAGCACAAAATAAGAATAGAAATATTAAAGAGAATTTAAAATGTACCATTCTGGAAAGAAAAAAAACTGAAAAGAAATATGAAGAAACCTTGTAACTGTTTTAGTTTAGTTTTTAGTTCTGTGGGATAGTCGCAACCCTCACTAAATGAGTAAGGTTTACTTTTTATTTTATAATGTTTATGTGATAATTAATATTAAATTAAAATATCTCATAATAGAAACTTATTTTTATAACAAAATATTAGTAGCAAATCTTTTGCAACAAAAATAAACCTCACAAACTATTTTTTTGTTATATGACAAGACAATTGTCTGACTGTGACAGGACTAAATCCTTTCTTATTCCATTGCTAAACTATGTTGCTTCGTGGACTAACTTTTACTCAGAGAGTAAACTCGGTTTAGCTTACAACGACTTTACTCCAGGTTTATTAATAGTAGTTCTACTTAATACGTGTTTTAGTCTTGGAGTAAAATTATGACGGCACTAGTCAACGTTTATAAATAAGACTGTAGCGGTTTAGGCTATCAACTAGCCTTTACAAAATGTATGCAGCTATTCTCTACATACACTGGAACTATTCTATACGTCAATCGAATCATTATTCTTTCAAATGTGTAGGAATCTGGCATCTCAAAAACTTGAAAACTTGAATTTTCATTTTGGAAGCGACGGTTAATACACTAATTAAAATGTGAGAACGTCAATATGTAACTAAAACGGTTTTCACTCACGTGTAATTCGCGTATGTTGTTTACGCGTTTTGGGTGAAATGACATTTTAGAATATAGTGCACCATGTACATATGAACTTTTTGTATCTTAATATTAGAAATGTATAATAACCTGTGTCTGATGGGGTCTATCTCCTCCAGGATGTCGTTAGTGAGTTCCTCGCCGCACATGATGCGCAGGAAGGGCTCCGACAGCGGCAGGTCCACCAGCCGCCCGTCTTGTAAAACCTGGGGGGGAAAGTCATTGCTAAACATTGTCAAAAAAAGTTTTGTTTGTCAAAAGTAATGCTATTTACAATATGATCCCTTTATACTTTGTATAAAAAATCGAAAAAACATATGTAGCACCGGTTTGGCTATAGAAATTGCCACTAGACATACACCATTTGTAAAGTTGAAGCGTGCTGGAAGGCCGCGACCTCTTTTATAAATCGTTGTTTGATTTCTCTATTCCAACTCTTTGCAATAATATGTAGAGTGCACTTATGAGGGTCATAGACTAAGTTTTAGCACAGAACAACAGGCTTAAAACACACGCAATAACGATCAATAAGACTCAGTGAAGAGTGAAGATCCCTGTGATTACATACCTTAGCTAAGAATACTCCTAGGAACCAGAAATATTTGCAAACTTTATCACAGATTGGTGAGTCTTGTGGTAGCGGCGCGGGGAACAGCCCGCCCGCGCGAGTCACGTAGAACCCGGGGGGCTTCTCTGCAACACACAAACATTACAACGTTTCAAAAACAATTCAGTCGTGCGAGTACTACCAGTATTGTGGGGATACTGAATCAATATAGTAGCGCCCGTAGCACAGCTGGCAGAGGCAATCGAATGAGATCACCAATGTTAAGCAAAGGTCGACGCGGTCAGTCCTTGGATGGGAGACCAAAATGTGGCATTCCATTTTGGGCGCTTCCGTGGGTCGGATGACACGATAAATTGTAGGTCATTGTGGTAGGCCGGCTGTTGTCATACTACGGCAGTCGTTAAGCCATGACAGAGGCCTTTAGAGCGGTTTGATAAACTCTCGCCACGAGAGATGGCTACTCTCATTCGATAAAAAGAAAAAGAATCATTATAAACAGTGGATAGTTACCACGAAATAGAGAAAACAATGGAAGTGCCCTTATAACTACTTAGTACGGGTACCGGTGTCGCCAAACTCACATATAAGTAAAACAAAATATACATCTCCATTTGATAAATTATTCGCCCTGCTTTGATTTTGACACGTAATAATTGCACAACAAGGCATTAATTATTTTTAAACATTTTTTTTGTGCGAGTGCGGAACGTCTTTCTAGCTCACGTAGCTAAGCACGACTAATCATTGTCGCCGCGAATGTTGCGATATTCTGCTTAATTGTGGCACAGGCAGGAGATACGAGCACCACTTCCATTGTTTTCTCTGTTCTGTGATAGTTACCGTGCGGCGCCACCAGGTGGTCGAGGTGGTGGGGGGCAGCGGGCGCGTCGTGCAGCCACATGTGCAGGTCGGCGCGCTGCAGCTCGGCCGCCACGAGCGCGTAGAACTCCAGCGTGGGTCCCAGCCCCGTGCCCTCCTCGCCCGCGAACTCCACCTCCAGCACCGACTTGCGCCCCGCGTGCACGCGCATCACCTGCACCACACAACACTTGTACAACACGTTAGGATTTGGGTTCGTGAATGGTTAAGTAGAAGAGAAACCCTTGGAGCAAGTACTCGACTCGTACACGATGACGACGAAGAAGAATGTAAAGCAGTTACTGATCCTTACATGGGTGACTTAAACGTGGTATTTCATTTAGGCGCCTTCATGTGTCGGTCGACACGTTAAATAGTAGCTCCCGGCAGTTTGTTATATGTAGTTCTCTTTAGCCATGTTAGGGACAGGCCTTCAGTAGTTTGAAATCTCTCGACACCAGACTTGGCCAATATCTTTGAATAACCATACATATACATTTGCATGCCTAGCGAAGTAACTAAAGAGTTCTGTGTTTGAAAGCCCCCGGTAACCCTCAGTTTCTTTTCTGATAAGGTCAGTACACTTCTCTTCTCAAATAAATTTTTATACACTTGTAGATTTAAATTTTCAGTTATAGACAGCGCTGAAAATTTAAGTTGACCGAAGAAATAAGCTGATCGGCGTTCTAGAAACCAGGGGTTAGTCTGCAAGCTGTAACTGTAAAGCTGCAACCGATATACATATGTAAGTATGTATGTTTTGACCTGTAAATTGTCATTTATTGATAAATTATTTGTATTTGTATGACAGACCTGCATGGCCGAGCGCAGCAGGTCAGGCTCGCGCGGGATGCGCACGCGCTCGTGGCGCAGGCGGCCCATGCGGAACTCGGACGCCTCCAGGTCCGGCCGCCGCGGAGACACCGTGTTGCCGGCCCTGCTGTACAGATAGTGATTTCAATTACTGTAGATCAGGAAAACATAGGAACATAAAAAACACTAGACAAAATATGGAGATAATAAAACTAATTTTGCACCCATTTCAGATATGAAAGCCTGAAAATCCTTTCCTTGCATCAGCTAAGCTTGGGGTTTTGGAAATTCCACTTTTAAAGGGGTAAACGCGCAATAATAAACATATTAATAATATACACATATTGATAAAATGTCTCACGAAAGTTTTATTTCGAAAGGAGGATTGCATATGAGAAGCCACTGTTTGTATGTACATAGGTACCTCTGTCGGTCGAGCGCGCGGTCGCGCTGCGCCTGCAGCCACACGATGGTGCGCGAGGTGCCGAAGGCGGTGCACGCGAAGAACATCTGCCGCGTCTCCAGCGGGAACAGGAACGGACACCAGTCGTTCAGCTGCTGGCACCTGGGGGGAAACCTCATTATTATACTTACATCGCATTTTTAACAGACTTCCAAAAAAAACTTTCAGAAGACTTGATAACCTCCTTTGGTTATCAAGTCTTCTAAAAGTTTTTTTTTTTATTTATTGTTATTTAATTTTAGAAATTTCAGAAAGAAAGAAAGAAAAACATTTATTGTAGCAAATAATAATGAAATAAGTACAAACAAGAAATATATAAATTTAAAAATAAACCTATACTTAAAACTACTTAAATAAAATACATATACATATTTGCCACAATACAACCCCAACTCAGCATAATGCTGGCTGCATAGCAAGCCTTCGCTGGTCTTCCGTTGGGGTTGGTGATGACGTCACGCACGCATACATGGAATTATTTTTATATTTTCACACAGTTATTAAAATATATTTGAGAGCGAGTGCTTCTCCCTTATCTGAGTGGGCACAGAATGCTACTGTTTTTTATTCAACTTCTTTTTGAAGGAAGCTATTATTTTACTGAGTTTTTGTTTTCTTTATAGTTTTTCCGTATACCAATAAGTCATGAACCAAAAAAAGGAACGATAAAAATTTACAAAGAAACCAGATAGATCTTAAGAAAATAATTAAAAATATATGTCATAGATGGCACAATGGAACCGAACCAACTCCAAAATTTTAAGGAAGTCTTTTATTTCATAATATTGAGTAAACACTGGATACTATTTTAGTTTTAGTGAATTAAAATCTTCATTGAATAATTTTATTATGATTATTTAAAAAAAAGTGGGTACCAGGGCGGCGTGGCTCCGGCGGCGAGCGTGAGCGGCTCCTGCAGCTGCTGGTGCAGCTTGTTGGTGAGCTTGGTGGAGAGGAAGGCGTCCGGCGGCAGGTCGGGCGCCGCCGCGCGCAGCCGCCGCAGCACGCGCACGCAGCACGACGCGCTCGTGCCCTCCGCGCCACACGCGCCTGCGATGCCGCGCTCTGACACACCACAAAGGTTAAACACATCTGTCTATCTATGCATACATGTAACAAAGCTAGACAGGTTCAAAATTACATACGTGCAATACAAAAATTACGTCATAAGTTTAATACATTTTGCCATAAAATTTGCTTTTTGATGAAAGAATAGGCAGGTTTATGACAGGGCAGTCCGGATTTAAAAGTAAAAGCACATAAGTGAGGAGGGCGTGCAGTGGGTCAGCACCTGGGTCGGCGGGCTCGTCGTCCTCGCTGTCGCTGGAGGAGGCGAAGGTGTCCATGCCCTCCACCTCCTTGTAGGTGAGCGTGTAGGTGGTATCGCGGTGCGTGTCGGCGGCGGGCAGGCGTGCGTTTAGTGCCAGCACGGCGCGGTACACGGTCCAGGACGGCCGCTCCAGGGGCAGCGACGCGCCTCCCGCGCTCAGCACCAGGCGCAGCGCGGGCAGCCTGGAGCCGGCGCTGCTGCCACCGCCGCTGGCGTTGCTGGCGGCACTGCTGGCCCCGCCACTGGCATTGCTCGCTGCTCCGCTGGCATTGCTCGCTGCTCCGCTGGCGTTGCTCGCTGCTCCGCTGGCGTTGCTCGCTGCTCCGCTGGCATTGCTGCCTCCGCCGCTCCCATTGCTCGCACTCCCAGGTGCCAACGCCAGCGCCAGCATTTCGAGCGCATTACTAGCGCCGGCGTTGGCGCTATTTGCTGCGTTCTCTTTGTTCTCGATTTCGGTTACATCGTCGGCTTCGTCGTCGTCAGACGCTTCGTCCAAAGGTATTTCTAGATCTACGAACAGAAATGTTGCAATAAACATTCCAAAGTAAGACTTAATATTTTTTTCATACAGCTTTATCGGTAAAAATCAATGTAACTTAACTTTCATAGTAACTAAGTTTGTAAAAAACCCCCCAACTCTGGTAAAGGGAGTGTCATGCCACTCTGAGGGCCTCTGAGATAACTACAGCGTGCCATACTACAACAAACAGCCGGAAACTACAATTTTTGTATCGAAATCTCGTAAAAGGCGCTCCACATCATATAGGTAAACGAAAGCTAGATATACAGTTGACCCTTATTAGCATACATGCTAACGATGAGTATTGTTATACTGACCGACAGTCTGGTTGAGGTTGGTGCGTCCGGGGCGCGGGTCGAAGGCGGGTATGAGCGCGGAGAACTGGCGCTTGAGCACGAAGTCGTCGTCCCAGGGCCGGCGGCCAGGCGCGCGCCCGCACAGGTTGCCGCGCACCGCCTCCAGAGCCTCCTCCTCCATCAGCGACAGCAGGTTGCGGGACACCTGCGCAAACTAATACTCTTTAGCGCACTCTTTCATTTTGCATCATTCGTGTTTTGCCCAATAAAAAATAATGAATGCCACCATTACGCGTAAATTTGCCTAAACAAAACGGATAATATTCACTACATTTCGCTAGGATCGCAATACCTTAGCGAATTAACCTAAAATATTTATTTAATCATAAATAGATGAATACTATCATGATAAAAACGGTAACTACCAGTGATAAAAGACGCCAAGAGAGAGAGATAGTATTAAATGAGATACTACCTAAATAGGAAGAAAATAGTGATAGCTACATACGAGTATGTATATACCTAACAAAGATACAGGACCAAAGCAAGCGCAACGTGCATGGATTTAGTTTATAAAGAATCCAAATATATCTTACGACTTCCTGGTAGGTGGGTTCGTTCTCCTTGTCACTGTCGACCAAGTCGTCTCCATCATCATCATCCTCCAGCTCCGTGAGCAGCGCCGGCGCACGACACGACTCCAGGAAGTCTTCCAACGATACCTGATAAATAGACACACTCTATATCAACGTAAGTGTTGGCTTAAGCAGTTTGTACATAAGTAAATGAAATAAATATTATTGACACAGACACGAGAAACACAAAAATAGTGCCTTATCACTGAAAGCAATTTCTTTCAGAGCACCTTCGGTTAAAAAGGAGTAGATCAGGATATCTTATGATGTGGTGTATAACCAAGAAATAAAAATACTAGCACTATACATTTTCTTCTTCTTGTCGATTGATAGTCGCCAACTCTAATATCGAGTTTATCAAGTCGCTCTATGGGCCTCTGGGTTAGGCTTAACGACTGCCGTACTAGACAAACAGCCGGGACCTATAAAAGTAACACATAAATAAAACAAGTTATTGCTCTGTGCGCGGGTTCCACAGGGCCTAGCAATGGAAAAATATGCAGCACGAGAAAAAAGACCAAACGGCAGATAAACAAAACTTAAACCAATAGGGTCATACCTGAAAATCAGCGCTGTAGAGCAATCTGCAGCATTGATGCTGAGGTATAACCTTTTTTGACGCACGGGATAGATCAATGTAACGCATACATATATCTCCATTGTATTTTACCTGTTTTTCAACTTTTTATGCATATATTGTTGTGTACTTTGAAGCGATGATGCTATTCGAGAGATATACATATATATATGCTATTGTGGATAATACGGAGGCGCGCGGCGCAAGCCTGCTAAATCATGATGATGGGCGTAATGCCGAAATATGAATGGCGAAAGCCACGAGATGTTCTGTGTGTCAAAATAAATGCTTTCTGTCTTTACATAGCAACAAATGAATATAAAAGGACATACCTGTTCGCTCTCACTGGAAGTAGAGGTGAGAGAGAGCGTGAGCGCGTTCTGTGCGTTGGGGGCGAGGGAGGGGTAGCTCTGCGCCGCCGACAGCAGCCCGCCCGGGAAGTTACTGGACAGGGCCAGCCGGACCAGGCTGCAGGGGAACACCATTCAAATCAATCGAATCAAAAAACAATTTTGAACTTAAATCTACCTACATATTTACAAAATTTGTAGCTTAAGACTAAGATAATCAAACTTACAACTAAAATTTTTTAAGTGGAACAATTTTACTATGAACCGCCTCTGAGCCTCTGAACTAAGCTAGGCTTGTATCTCACCATTATACACCGTTATTATATACTAGTGGACGCCCGCGGCTTCGGTCGCATTATTTCGCGATAAAAAGTAGCCTACGTCACTGCCAAGACCTTACACTACGTCTATACGTAAAATCCTGATGATCTGTACAGCCACTTTCGCGTGATGCGCACAAATAAAGAGACAAAAATTGTAAAAGCTGTTGGGATGCGGTCTGTTTTCGATTGTATGTACTCTACGTACAGACTTTCGATTTACGTTCGCTTTATTATATATACAGATAGAAGGTAGATTATAGTGATTACTAAAGCATAAGTATTTGTCAGGTCTGGCTTTAAGACATAAAAAGAAGAAAAAGGAATTCTCAACTACCAAATGTAATTCGTAACGTTTATGTTGAACCTGAATATAATTTTCATTTTTACTAAAAAAAAATACGAATTAAAAATATAATACATTGTAAAACGACTAATAATGTACCACTATAAAACCTTGCTTTCTGCAGTTTGAGACCGTTTTAACCAAGACACTCATATTGTGCTTATGAATAAATTAATTGAATTGAATGAATGCAACACAGTTTGTCAACATCTGCAGAACGCAAAGCCTCGTATCATGTCAAGTTTTGCAATAAATATGTTAATGTTACCTCGGGAATAGACTAGAGGAGTTGTTGGTGCGGTTGGCGCGCTGGTTGCTGCCGCGGCCCGCGCTCGCGCCGCGGGACATGCCCAGCGACTCTAGCAGGCGGGCAGCACCCTGCGTGCACACACATACACTTGTACTAGTTGCTAGCCATTGGAAGTATTTAAAATAAACTTTTTTAAATTATTGAAGATTAATACTGAAACACTCACCTGTAGTGTTATTAATCATAGTTATTTATTTGCGAATTTTAAAGGACACAGTTGATAGGCACAGCGAGGTGTATTACTAAACTTCTTTTAATAAGTTAAACACTTGTTGCCACTTATCAGACACACACACACACATTTCAATTACGTAGCGCTTTTCAAGTCGAACCAGACATAGTGCGGAAAAGCACTAAAGCAGGAAAAGTCAGGCTTTCACGGTTACATTTAAACTTTATATTTGTGTTGGGTATCTGAGTACACAATTTACTCAGAAACTAAGACAAGTTCAAACTCACATGTGGAAATTCTATCTCGCTTGAAAAATCGAGTAAAACTAGAGCATTCCACTCAGCCTACAATACCTTATTCACGAAAGCAACATTGTGTTAATTGTTTAGTCTCAATACCTGTTGAGTCAGGTCAGGTTCGCTCGCACTCATGTTCCCCGACCCGCCGCTGGATTGGCTGTCTTTCTTGTGATCGCCGTACTGAACCTCCGCTCGCTCGTTCTCTAAGCACTGCCAGATATATTGTCATATTAAAACAGTATAATTGTGTAAGTAAATATGTTTATATATACATGTATGTACGATGAAGCAGCTTTTTAAAAAAATAGAAGTTTAAAGAGAACATTTATAGACATGCTTTACTATTGCTACGAACAGAAAGAAGCGTTAGAGAACGTGAAAACAACAGTTGAAAATTATTTTGAAAAACCAGCTGCCCGCGAAGCCTTTATTAATAAACGGTATGAATATATTTGAATTTGTATTATGTCTAAAAGTTTGAAGCCAAGCGGAAATAACATGGTGTTATAAAATTAAATACTTGTGACAATCTGAAACGCGATTCAAATATGAATACTACAACAGTAGTGTCATTATTATTATGGTTGTGCTAATATATTCACGACCTAGAGCAACGAGAATTACGACGCGAGGAGGTCAATACACTAATTGAATTTAATTTGAT
The DNA here is from genome assembly GCA_927399415.1 of Macaria notata. Lineage (NCBI taxonomy): Eukaryota > Metazoa > Arthropoda > Insecta > Lepidoptera > Geometridae > Macaria > Macaria notata. Next base: position 8,944,370 of record OV656733.1, read on the forward strand.
TGAGGACTACCCGCAAGCGAATCTAGCGGCAAATTGGTGAGGTTTGCTTCGTAAGAACGTTTGGATCCCACGGTACAGTAGCACCTCTAGCGGTGATATCAGACCCCTATTGGCTCCGGGGCAGGGAGGTAGTGTTTACCTCAATTCAATTTCAATTTTTTAAAATATCTTTATTTACATAATAAATTATAAAATTTGTACAGACCAGTGTTTGTTCTTAATCCTAGAAGCACAAAACTTGATTGTTATCACTATTCTTCAAGCAAATTTTGCTTTTTGCGAACTGTTTGCTGGGAGTTTTATGTAAATTTAGTAAAAATGGGGGTATTTATCCAGTTATTACACACATATCTAATTGTTTTGATTATGTAGTCACATTTTAGATGTTACTGCATAGTTAAATCAATTTTGTTAACCATATAATCCAAATAGATTGGGACAAGAGATTAAAAAACGTTAATATGCTGGCACTGGATATTTCCAAGAAGCAGCGTAAACAAAGTAGGTATGTATGTCGCGCAAGCGAGATTCGTCCGAACCCGGCGGAAGCTCGCACGGCAATATCGCTCGCTACCCGAGGTAAAACGGTCGACATTAGCGTGCGCGCAGACGCATGATTCGGCCGTACTTAGCTTGCTTGACTGTGAGTGAGTTCATTCATGCATTGTTCCCTATTCACTCGTCGCACGAAAGAAACAAATGGTGAGGTAACTTGTATCGGTTGTAGCTATCGATAAAAGTAATGTCTTTTCTTCGTGACCTACAAATATTTTGTATAAGAGGATTTTTATGCTTATGGTTTGTAAGTAAATAGAATTTTTCTGCTAATTTATATATATAGACATCGATTTTTGGTAGTCCTACCTTGAGATGGATTTTGTGGAGGTTAGTGCGGAATGGTGTGTTAAGAGCTGATTTTAGCGCTCTGTTCTGTAATATTTGTAGTTTGTTGATGTTTGTTTTACATGTACTGCTCCACACAGGACTGGCATATGTGATGCAAGGGCGAATTAAGGTACAATATATTCGCAGTTTGGTGCGACTACTAAGAGGCTTACCTGTATCTGAATGCGGTTAGCGTTATTCCTGAGCGTGTGCAAGAGCGAGGCGGGCAAGCCGAGCAGCTCGCTGGAGAGTAAAGCGTTGGCGCTGTTTCGCACCGCGTCGCTCTCGTTGCGCGCTTCGCCCTCCTGTGCACAGAACACGGGGTCACGCACACACACACACACCACACACACACACTACAACTACACGGTGTGTTACTACAAGCTCCCAACAAGTGAACGTGTTTATTGGACCTGTGTTATTACAAGATTGAAGTGTAAGTGTTCTCTATGGTACAAGTAACATATCAAAAGTTAGCAGTAGTATCATAGTATGATTTTATATGTCTCATAACAAAAACGGTGAATGTTTTTTTTTGCTTTCAATTTATTTTGAACAATAGTTGTATTTTTTTATAATAACATCATAATTAATATGTCACTATGAAATATGTTATGTTACTAATACAGATTCGTTATTTTATATGTAAGATTAACGTAAAAAAAAAGGAATAGAAAGGCTATATGCAAACTAAAAAACGATATTCTGGCAAATCATCGTACAGTGCCTAAAAACATATTAGCAATGTCAATTTTGAAATATTTTGATTAGTGATGTAATGTGCAATATGTTATCTACTCTACTTGCGACTGAACACAATCAAGCATGCAGCTACTGCATAACAAAGTGCTACAGATATTTTAAATTGCTGTAAAGTGTCATCTCGATACACAAATAATCTCTATCTTTGACTTATGTATGTATGTCTATGTTTTTTTTTACATTAAATAGGCTTACGTTTGACTATAGCCTGCCTGATGTTAAGCACCATTATAGTCTAAGATGTATCTTTTTCGGTACCTCGAAAAACTATTGTCTCTCCGCTGCAATAACTATAACGATCCTTGTACAGTTTAGTTTAATTATTGTGTGATATATTGGTACAAAAGTGTTGTTACCATTTACTCTACAAGAGCTATGATTCAATTCAATTTCAAAATATCTTTATTTAAATGAAAATAATTAAAGTACATTCAACACAAAACAGGGTAAGTACTAGTAATTGTGCATAGTTTAATAATAAAGTAGTCTTGATTTTTTTTATTTTATGCACAGATTACATTAAGCGCTGTGAAATTGCGATGCAATAGTTTGGCACGAGAACATAGATAGACATAGTGACGTCAAAGTGTGAGAATCTGTGTGTTCTGTGAGCTTGGTCGGCATTATACAGAGATTTTATAATATGATACATAGGTATTTTTATGTATTCATTTTTGTAACATTAATAAATATCATTTATTCATATCAAAATTGTTATTTATTTGTACGCCACCGACACAAACTGATCTCTTTCACCGCTTTCTTGCTAAGGTTGCCTGGAAGAGATCACTCAAGGCCGCCCACTTGTACATTTATTTATAGTTGACGTCTTTTTACTGTTGTAATTTATTTTAGTGTGCAATAAAGAGATATTGTATTGTAAATATGTTTATCTTTTATGTTTACACTGACCTCCTGTGAAATGGCCTCGGGTAGCGGCTCCTTGGCCGGGTATGGCTTGGTGATGTCTGTGATGCTGGCCGGGCCCATCTCCATGTTGGTGAAGGAGGTGTTCCCCACGTCCAGGCAGTTGTTGCTCTCGGCGCCCAGGGTCAGGGACTCTACTATCGTGGCGAGATCTGAAACATAGCAGGTTTTTTTTTTTACTTGAACGGGTTTGCATTGGGCCATAGTTTACCTGATAGCAAGCAAAGGCTATGATGTTGAAATTACGGCGTACATATTTTACGAGTTATTATTTAACATCGGTAATGATTGATGATCTAACTGCCGTGACATATTATTATTCATATGGAATCCGACTGCTCGTACAGCAATATGACAGTTGTTGACAAAGTCTGCGGTTTTAGATCGCAGCTGTCATACAGACCAAGCTTAGTAGACTTTGGAATTCATTTACACTCACTAAGGGTAAGGAACTGTCACCTAAAAGACTGAGACCGTACAAAATAATATAGATTCGTGTTTTACTACCCCGCCCAATGTATCTATATTTCGTATCGTATTTTTTCATATCCGAGTGTCTCCCCCGCAGAATTATTAAGTGCAAGTACTCGGATTTTATAGTCCATAATCATGAAGTTGTGCGTGGTTCGTCTACACGCAAGTCATTAGAGTATTCGAACTAAAGACCGTAAGAATTTTAATAGACGCTTCCAGCAGCAAGCAACACTCGTTTATTGATATGCTGCCTGTCTGTTCTACGCGAAATATACCTTGCGATTTTCAGTGAGCGAGAGTGAGTCGGTTCTTACTGGGTAAGCATGTTCCATCCTAGACCGTAATGATTGCTTACCATCACGCGAATTATTCATTTATTTATTTGAATTATGGGCGAGCAGCAAATTGCTGATGTGCCCATATCACACTGTGTCAAAATTGTTTTATATAGTCCACATAAAGTTCAAAACTATACAGTCCACTGGGGCAACGATCACAAGTTTACATGAGATTTTTTGGTTTTCTGTAACCAGTCATCAAGCCGGTTCTTGTTGTTTACAGATGTTGCACTGACCACCTCTTTTGGCAGCCTGTTCCAATTACACCCATTCCTTGTAAGAAAATAAAGCTCACCAGTATTGATGTGGTGCGTGGAGTGGTTGATGGCAGACAGGTCGGTGGGCTGCGTGCGCGGCCGGGACATGTTGCTGGCCAGCTCCTCGCTCGAGATGTTGTCCGCGGACGACGCCTGCTCCGTCGACGCCACTGACACCTGAACACACATACATTTATATTTATTTATTTATAAGTTTACTAAACTAAAAATTCACGAATACTTACTTAAAATAACAATATAGCTAAACGAATGGACGTACATTTCCTTCTAAAAGTAAACCTAACATGCATCATTCATTTGAAACATCTTTACACAGGGCCAGCGAATCGTGTACCAACGCCATATTTTGAATTACGGAATCTAATTAAGATTGTATTATCAGTGTTTTAACAACCTGCTCGTAATATTATTTATTATTATGAATCTATCACGCATGGCTGATCAAGAATACTAACTTCCACTTTATTTGTTGAGCTTTCACTCTCGGAACCAAAAACGTCAATGACTTAAAAAGGTAGAGCTGACAAACTGATGATTTCTGAGATGGTTCGCTGTTCCCTAGGTACTTGCCTGCTGGTCGACGGCCGTGGCGTCAGGCAGGCTGGGCGTGGAGTGACTCTTGCGGCTCTGCTTGGCTCCCTCGGCGCCCCCGCTCACCACCTTCAGGTCGAACTTGCCCTCCGCGCCCATGCGGTACGAGTTACGCCCTCCGTGGTCCCACCTGCAGGTACACAATAACAACAGGCTCAAAATCATATTGTTCTAAATGTTGACATAATAGGGAACATGCATGGAAATGGAATTTGATTTTTGTAAATAAACTATGAAAATATACCAAAATACTAAACGAGCTGTGCAAACCGCATTTATATCCACTGAAAAATAAAGAAGCTATGACCAATTGAAGATTTCATTCCATCTCTTTCTTTCAAAACAGAATTTTCTATGTATTTTGTATGGCGTTAGTGTCATGTGACGTCACATGACATGTCGGTTCTCTCTGTCTATCTTAAACTAAAAACGTGTATAACTGTGTTATTGTTAAAGCTAATTAAAACATAATTTCACTATGCTGATTGTCTATTAAAAAGCTTTCATTGAAGTAATAAAAAAAAAGTTGTGCATGTTCCCTATTAAGAGTATTTCTGAATGAATTCAAAATTAGAGGAAGTTCTTAATGCTACTGTATGTTTTTGTGGTATTACAATGTAGCCAATTTATTGCTGGGATACAAACGTTACTCGATTGTCCTTTGGCAATGAGTCTAGAGAACTTATATTATATATATTTCTGTGCAGTGCGCGTTGTGTTAATTACCTGACGTCGACCCAACCATTGTGCAGGTCGGAGGTGACGGTGCCGAGCGCGGGGTGCGGCCCGTCCTGCTCGCGCCACTTCCAGTCGGCACCGCGCACGACGCGCGCGCCCGCGCACACGCCGCGAGCGCCGCGCGACCAGCGCCGCGCGCGCGCCCCGCCGCACGCCACGCCGCCCGCCGCGCCGCCCGTTGTGCCGCCCGCCGCGCGGGGCGCCTCTGTCACCACCTGCACTACCTGCAACCAAACAACACACTCACTACTAAGCCACGCCTGCATCATCGACCCTTCAAGCATATTTATTAAATTTGTTACTTAGTAATATTGACATTAAATACGTTTAAGAATCATTGTGCAAATGGGCTAAATAAGAAGAATATGGCGGGTTCATTAAGGCCAATATAACTCAACGATGGTTACGTTTTAATAATGTGTTCCTGTATGTATGTTACCTTGCCATATATCTCGAGTCCAGAGAGCGACAGGTAGTGGCTCTGTCCGCTGGCGTTCTTGCCGTTCTGCTGCACGCGCAAGTAGCGGTAGGGCGCGTCGGCGCGCAGCCGCCACGTGGCCGTGGAGCCCGGCTCCTGCAGCGCCTGCTCGTCGCTGTGCGCCACCAGGGTGGTCCACGACACGCCGTCCATAGACATCTGGGGAACGACACGGCATTCTGTACAATGTTTGTACCTATTGACACATCTAATTGCTTCTAAGAGCTTGAGTTCGCCGATACCTTAGCGTATAATAGACTCCAACATTTCCTTGGTGAACCAGCTCGTGGCAAAACTAATGAAAATGATAAAACTGATGAAATAAAATACTGAATAAAGATTTTAGTTGTCCCACTGCGGCTCTTACCGGCCGGCTTCAGAAAAGGCACCAGAAGAAACATTAAAATCTTCACAAAATTATCATTGGCGATAGATTGACACAAAGTCATGCTGGCACAAAATCACGCCTGAATCGATAGCATAACTGAAACATGAGCTGTATCACAGAAGTTATAAAAGTCTTCAAAAACGACACGAACTAATTTGTAAAAGAGTCAAGCAAAGTTACGCTCAACACATAAAAAAACGCACACAGAATCAAAATGTTAGTAAACTCACCTGGAAGAGCCAGTTCCTGAGCGCCGAGCGTCCGTAGCCGCGCGCGTGGCGCAGCGTGTAGGCGGAGGGCACGAGGTGCAGCCCCAGGTCCACCGCCAGGAAGGCGCGCCGGTCGTCGTTGGTGTGCACGTTGAGCGGGTCGGGCGAGCGGGACAGCGCGTCCTCGGCGCGCCCGTACGGCAGCTGGCGGCCGTCCGACGACCACGCGCACACCAGCCCGTGCGCGCCCGGGTTCACCCACTCGCACGTGCCGCCGTTGCTGCCGATGAAGTACAGCACGCCGTTCTCGTCGAAATCGTGCTGCAAACAAACAAGAATATCATGTTAATTATTGTTGTTGTCTCGCTTTTTTATTTACTAAGAGCTCCTATTTGATATGTTTGGATCGGAATTTAGAAACAGCTATAGTATTAGGTATATTACAGTACTATAGTCGATTCCATTACCTACCTATATAGATAGATAGTGCGTTATTGTCGCACACATAAAAATTTTTGAATATATCTGAATATATAATACTCAAAGGTGACCGACTGACTGATATATTGATCTATCAACGCACAGCCCAAACTACTGGACGGATTGGGCTGAAATTTGGAATGAAGGTAGATGTTATGACGTAGTAGGCATCCGTTAAGAAAGGATTTTTAAAAATGCCACTTTTAGAGGGGCGAAATAAGGGATGCAAGTGTTACTTCTTAATGCGAGCGAAGCCGCGATCACCCACTAGTGGTATATAAATGGTTATTTTTTTCAGCAGATCCATATTTCACATTTTGTCTAAACTGAAGTACTAACGTCATAGTTAAAGGTGAGGGGCGCTTCGTTCTTGATCTTCTGCACGTAGTGGAAGCTGGCCCGATCCAAGTCGTACCACTGGCGCGCCACCGACTTGGCGAGGAAGCGCTCCAGCTGGCGCACCGTGGTCAGAGCCTCCACCTTCAGGTTGCGTCCGTTGTTGTTGCCCACGGCGTTCGCGTTCGGATCCTCTACGGCGTCGTCGTTGGCACGCTCCACGCGCAGTCTAAACGGATCATAGGAGACATGTATGACTGAGATATTCAATTAGGACTGTTTGAATACATTCATCGAAGTGATAATGTCACTCTAGAAAACAATTCTAGAGTTAAACAAACATCAAGAGCGTAACGTGTTACTAAGAAATAAAGAAGTAATAGTAATAAATAATAGTAATAAACACACATAAACATACACATACACACACATGTAGGAAGTATGATACAAAGTATGATACACACCGTATTCTCTTGGTGAGGTGGTGCAGCGCGGCGTGGTGCGCGGGCGGCGGCGCGTCCCCCGCGGGCGCCAGCACGGGCAGGCGCTCCACGCTCTCCAGCACGGCCACCAGGCGCGCCGCCACGGCCGCGCCACCCTCCGCCGCCCACGCACGCACCGTGCGCGCGCGCGCCGCGCTCTGCCCCGGCCCGTCTGGTACAACAATACAATACAATAAATCTATTGATAATTCCTTCAGCCAGTCTAGATTTAGATATCGCGATAATTATTTTACATATCACGTCTCTGGTACCTTGAAAAATGTGTCATCACGCACGGTAGCGGGTAACCGGTTGTATACAGTAACACCACACTATAGGTACTGTTACACAAGTCAACACACAAGTGTTCACTTTCTCAGTCACTTTAAAAGCGTTTCATGCAATTGTTTAAAATGTAAGTGACTTATGTTTATTCTTCTAACACGTCATCTCGACAGGCCAATTACTTTTTGGACGATTTTTCCAACAGTTGCATTAATTACGTTTTGGTTTTCATAGACTAAGACTCTTAAATTCGAGCACCGTTAGCGCGGCTGTGGGCATCCTCTAGCAAGAAATAAGCATTTAGAAGATCAAGAATATTCGTGCAATATACCTATCTACCATCAGTTTTAACAAACCTCGATGTTTCCAAGGCTGCACATTGAAGGAGAAAAACATGCTCGTTTATGGACACGGCAAAGAACTCTGTCAAGTATTTTTTAAAACGAACTAAACAAACGTGACTGACCATTAGCCTGCGGCGAGAGCACTTGCAGCAAGGCGGGCGCGAGGCCCGAGGAGTGCAGCTCGTAGGCGGAGAGCTGGTCGTCTCCGCACAGCAGCTGCGTGAGCTGCTGCAGGCTGGCGGCCAGCTCGGCCTGCCAGGCGGCCGTGGGCTGCGTGGCCAGGCGGGTGAGCCGCGCTAGCAGCGCGCGCAGCCGGGCCACGGGCGCGCGGGGGGCGCGCACCGCCGCGCGGGACAGGTGCCGCGCGTACAACGCGCGCGCGCGGGACCATACCTGACACACCGACACATGTACACACACTCTAAACCTACTTGGAAGGAACACATAAATACAACTTGCAAAAAGATGACGAAGGGCATTTATGCCTTGAAACAAATAAGAGATATTACATCACCCCAAAATCTAAAAGAAATGTATTACGCATATGTACACTCGATTTTATCTTATGGTTTAATGCTTTGGGGCAATTCTACAGAGTATGAGAGGGTTTTGAAGTTGCAAAAAAGAGCTGTAAGAACTTTAGTTGGAGGAAAATATAGAGAAACTTGCAGGGAACATTTCAAAACACTGCAAATTCTGACATCTGTATCCCAGTACATACTGGAGATTCTTAAATATGTTTTTAGACATCGACATCTATATTAAATAGTAGTGTGTGATAATAAACGATCAGTCAGAAGGAAAAATTGAACTTTTCTGGAAATCCCAAAACGTCGTCTAAATATGTTTTCTAAATTACCATTTGTTATCGGTCCAACTTTTTATAATACATTGCCAGAAGAAATTAAAACTATGACACGTAAAAACAATTTCCTAGATAGTGTAAAAAGGCTTCTTTTGGATAAAACATTGTACAACTTTAAGGAATTCATGACAAACGACTATAGTCACTTAGACTTTGGAGACAAGTCAATGCCCCTCAAAAAATGAAATCTAGATACATATGTAATATGATATATGTTATCAACTTATAAAAATCTGTGATTATTCTTTTATGTATTATGATACAATTTTACCTAAATATTTTTACAGGAATGTACGTAAAAACAACTATGACAAGAAATCAGTGTTACATGATAATGATAATAATAATTATTTATTTGTTTTGTAATATTTATGATTTTAATAAATATTTCTATCTTTCTATGATCTCCTGATCTTTGATCTCTTTCTCTGCACTCAAATAATTATGCAAGTTAAATTTAGTAAGGAAACTAAAATTTTCGTGATCATAAGAATGTAATCATGAGAAAAAAGAAATTGAACAAGTACTATAAGTGGCACCATGTTTTAAAACTATTTAGTTTAAAAAAGATTTATTTATTTATTGAATCGCATGGCATTATCATGTAGGCTATATAGGTATATTAAAACTGCTTAGCCAGTTAGCTGCGTCACAGTTGAAAAAGATTGAAAAATGTATATATTATATCATGAATTATTCGTAGAATTTAGGTACCTACATATATCAATACAAATATAACTTACCTGAGCTTTCACAGCTTCCGTTTTGGCGGACAGTCTGTTTCGTGTTTGATTCGAAGTGGCAGTAGTCGCCGCTTCTGGTCTCCTGTCTGGCCAACCGCTTGCTAATTCTGGACCTGACAAACATTACAAATCAAGGTATAGACATTGTTATTAACCGACTTCAAAAAGGAAGAAATTCTTATTTCTACTGTCAATGTCTTTTCTATCGAGTCAATAGAAGTCAATCTGGATAGTTTTAAATTTATTTTCAACCGCACCTCATTTATTGCGTCTACACATAATAGAGTTACCTAAGAAAGTTTCAGCTGTGAATGAATGCCTGGTGCCTCTATTCGATTCGAATATAAATCCTGGCAGGTGTTCCCGCAGGATTGTGGTCTGTTGCTGCCCATCTGTGTTGTGAATGTGAAGCTCTTTCTCTCTGTAAATATCAATACAATTGTGTAAGTTTGAAATATTCATTCATTCTCTTCATCAATAATTTAGATTTGAGTATAAATAAGAACCGGCTAGCACTTAAGTACTTCAGAAATGATATCGAAATAAAAGTGATAGCAATTATTTTATATTGATAAATAGTCTTTTTTTAGTAAATAAAGTTAGCTCGATGTGCAAAGACAGTTCTATCACCTTCAGAATATTGCGGTTATTTTTACTGAGGACAAGTAAAATTGATTAATTTAGCAAGATGTGTCCTTACTTCTTGCAGGATAGCGCCCAGTTGCCGATGATAAGTTTGCTGGGCCCAGGTTTGGATAGGATGGGTTGCGGAACATAGTTTTTGACCGACGCCCGTGCTCTTTGCAGTTTATCAATGAATTCGCCACGATTTTCTGTAAATCAAGTGATTGAATTAATACACCCAGAGAACCTCACTCCGACCACATCATTTATGTAGTGTGTGCTCGCGGCTTCGCTCGCTTTAAGAAGTAAAATTTGCATCCCCTATTTCACCCCTTTAACAGTGGCATTTCCAAAAATCCTTTCTTAGCGGATGCCTACGTCATAACATCTACTTTCAGTCCAAATTTCAGCCCGATTTGTCCAGTGGTTTGGGCTGTGCGTTGATAGATCACCTTTGAGTTTTATATATTTAGATGTTAGCTTACGGGCTCAATTATGTTTAAAAAAAACTTATATTGATGAAATGTAATGAAATGAGTGTACTTTTAAAAATATCTACATAGTAATTCTGCAAATTTAAAAAAGTATACCTATTTTGTATGAGTAAATTTTATATCTTTTCCAGATGGAAAAAGCTGTAGATGAGATATAGATAAGGCTATAGTATGTTACCAGTGTTATCGGTCTGGTGCTCGGGGCTGCCGCTGGAGTACATGGTGGCCAGCTTGCCGTCGAGCAGGAAGCGGAACCAGCCGTTGGAGCCGGTGCTGAGCTCGAGCGCCGCCGCGTCGCTCCAGGCGTAGAGCGCGTCGCGGCCGCGGCACAGCGACCACTCGCGCCACGAGTACGCCACGCCCGCCGCCACGCACATGGCGTCCGACCCCGCGCACGCCGCGCCAGGCACGCCCGACACGCCCGACACGCCGCCTGCCGCCTCTGCTAACAAACGGGTTACAGAATAACATTCAAACACTTTTTTTTTTATTAGAACGGGTTTGCACGTGGCCATAGTTTGCCTGATAGTAAGTAAAGCTTGGTTTTTAAAAGGGGGAGTACTGTGCCTGGAGCATAAGGCAACATCTTATCTTCATATGCAGATAGCTTCTGGCACAGTACGGCCAAACTAATTGAAAAATATCGATATAGATGGCGCTGTGTGAAACATTATTTTTTTATAATTATTTATATTAATTAATATGTTGCACCAGGCACCTGTGGGCTCGCCCTCCCCGTCCTCGGGCAGCTGGCCGGCGCCGGCCGCCGCAAGCGCCTCCACCTTGCTGAACACCCCGAGGCGCGCGAACTGCTCCAAGTAGATGTCTGCCGCCTTCACCATCAACTCCTCGGCGATACCCAGCACTATGAGGTGGCCGTCGTCGTCGTCCTGGACACCAATATCATTATATAAACTAAAGAAACGTATTGAACAGATGGGAAAGAGTCTCTCTCTCTCTCTCTGTCTTGAGTCGTATTTCTCCCGTCCCGTCGTAGACTCCCCGCAGAATTAACTCGTTAGGAGAGTTCTCTTGGGCAGATAAATCGCGGTGGGCGCCCAGGTCCTTCCACGGGAGACGCATTACCATTTCCAATAGGGAAAGTGTACTGCCCGCTTATACAAGTGATACATTCTAGTAAGTGTCTAAATACTAGCGTATGGGATTGACATCACGATACGTTCCGCGGAGCGAACCGTTGCATCAATAACATACATTGATCTTTCTTTTTTTGCGAAATTTGCCACTTGTCTAAGGGGGCTGAAATATGCATGGCAAAAAAGGATACAAAATTATATAAATAGAATATTTATGTACACATCAAAACAAACAAGAACAATTTGATGTTAAGATGTAGCAAGCACCATACAGCAAAGTCTTAAAATTATGACTTCAGTATCACACTGGCATTTACCACTTAATATTTCGTCGGATGGTGGAAAAGAAATTGCATGATGGTCTAAAGGTATCTATATCACTTTACGAAAAATTTATCTACGAGAGATTACTAATGATGAAACCATTTGTTATAAGATAATTATAAAGATAAAGATAATTTATTAGGACAAAAAATAAAAACAACACAAGTTTTACACAGAAAAAACCAACTCAGATGCAGGTAAGTTTCGATGGTGTGATATTTTATACAATGGGGATGCGTTTATATAAACGTATAATGATATGTCAAACTATAAACATTAAAGTTTCGTAAAAAGTCGAGTCATTTATTAGTATTAAAAAGTAATGGCGCTGCGTTTGTTTTGTATGAATTTTATGTGTGGCAGATTGCATGGTTCATAAAATTAACACACTCTTTCGCCGGACTCTACTACCAGAATATATTTCCCCAAACATTGAATGAATCCCGTCATTGTATAAAAATTAAAATATTCAAACAAATTGTATGTACTTATTGAGAAACAATACACAACTCCATCTATTATTTCACACAAAACTAATTTCGCCACACACAGCCACCCTTGATAATTTCCGTAAAACATGAGAACTGTATGCGTACAAACTTGAGAAATAGGAATTCACGTTCCACGCGTGCTCACTTTGAAATCTAATCGATGGAAAGCACACCGCGAACCGTAAAACATGAGAACTGTATGCGTAAAAACTTGAGAAATAGGAATTCACGTTCCACGCATGCTCACTTTGAAATCTAATCGATGGAAAGCACACCGCGAATCAAAGTCTTGTTGTCATCGATTGGATGAAAGACAGTTTCCGCCGGTTTTTAGAACGAAGATCAATTCAAATTTCCAAACAGATTAATGTATACGCGTTCATTGGCGGATTTCACATTCAGCCAATGACAGCGCGTACAAATTGATTTGCTTGGAGATTTAAACATGATTTAGAAACCAAGGGCTAGCTGTTTCTTTGATTGCCGGATGCTTTCGGATGCTAGTTTTCACCGTGACGACACGCGTGTAACTGTGAAATGCTATGGACAGTATGGGAGAGTACATGGGCATATATTTGTGGGGGTGTGTTAGTGGTGCGGTGATCACACCATCGGAACATTACCGCGGGCGGGCGGATGTAGCGGCTGCGCAGCGCGCGCGCCGGCGCACGCCGCGCCACGTCGCCCTGCGCACCAACGTACTATCAACATCATGTTGTCATCAGGGTCTACAACCTACACACCTTTACTACTGAGCATGAGCTTCCTGTCTTTTACGCCAGTAATCTGTGTCTCGCGCTGGCCTAGCTCAGATACAGTCTACGATCTGGCGCACTTGCCTACAAAACGAACAATTTTCTTTGGCAAATCGTACCAGAGCCTCTTTCTTTTATAGGTTCATCTCTCGATCTCAAGCTTGACGTCTATATTATCTGTTTTAAGACTTTACATATAGTCAGGCGATACCCGCAAAAGCGAACACTATTACTCGACTTATATTCATACCTAGGGTGAAAATAATCTTACTCACACTAACAATAAGTTACGTAGACCAAATAAGTGTCTTACCGCATTGTCGAGCACGGCGGCTATGAGCATGGTGAGCAGCGGCGCGGTGCGGCGCGCGGTCTCGGCGGACACGCGCCGCAGCAGGCGCGCGGGCGCGTAGTGCACCATCTTGCGCACCAGCGACAGGCACGCGCGCCGCACGCCCGCGCCGCCCGCGCCCAGGTAGCGCGCGCTGAACGCCGGGATCAGCCGCCTGCACAACGCATGCCTTGTTAATATGTTAACTAAAACGGTTTTCGCTCACGTGTAATACGCGTATCGGATGTAATGAACCACACATGATGTAACATACCTTGTTACTTCATACTCTCACAACACATAGTAGGACTAGATAGTAGTGATATACTTGAATATGTGGTGTGTAGTTTGTATGTGTTATTTTTAATTATAATTTGCGTACCAAGTACCTACGTCATACATGTAATTTATTGCTTTACATCCTGAGATACCAATATGACATGTATTTCAAATAACATGATTTAGCCATTCACTAAACGGTGAAGGAAGACATCGTGAGAAAGTCGACATGTGTGAGGACTATAGAATCCGAAAAAAAAATGTGGTTTCGTTGAAATCCTCAATGATTTCTCCAGGGAAGACTCGACAGAGGATACTGCTGCCACTGCTACCCCGCTGTGTCCTGACGCTACAACATGTATGTATATACTCACTCCAAGTAGACGGCCGCCATCTCCTTGTCCCCGGTGTCTGGGAAGTCATCCTCGTTGCTCGGTGAAGGCGTGTCGTGCCCGCTCACCACCAGCCACTCGCCCGGGCACTGCAGGATGGCTGCCACTTCGCGGTGTCCTAATAACAACATTATATTTCGTAAATTTCATGCTTCAGATATAATAAACATGGTAGTACTTTTATCCTACAGGCAACATTTGCAACCCCGAAGGTTCTTGCACTTTGGTCCCGGCACGGGAGTGCAGCGCTTTCGAAGAAAAGATACCGAAGGTTATCTGCTTTAATCCCGGCATGCGAGTGTAATATCACTTAAAAGCTTGAGCACAATTTTCTTTCGAAAAGTCAGTAAATATTATTGCAGGTAGATACGAAAATATTTCGACTCACCCAGATTATCTTCGGTATCGCATGACGAATGCACAATTAAATTCCAAAACGTCGAGTCCTTTGTAACTTGTGATTTAAGAATTAACGAATTTCATTCCAAAATGGTCATCAATCCGTTAGGTATAACTTATGATTTTACAAATTTACTTTTATCCCGGTATGGGAGTATTATATCACTTAAAAACTTGAGCACAATTTTCTTTCGAAAAGTCGGTAACATTTTTCGCAGGAAGGTAGAACGGTATACGAAATTATTTCGACTCACCCAGATTATCTTCGGCATCTCATGACGATTTAAAAATGAACGAATTTTATTCCATAATGTTGAATCCGTTGAATCTTGTGACTTTTTTAAGAAAATTAAGAATATATTCTATTTAAATTTTGAAGTTGCGCTTAGGCGCTTGACGCGTGCGTTCGTTGCCGTGCACGAAAAAAGAATGAGGTCGACAGCCAAGATAATCATAGATAATCATATATTGTATATTACTAGCGAAAGGTTGAAGAATTAGACATTATTTCATTCAGAATTTATTCATTCAGAGTTAAGGGCTTTGTTTGCAGAGAATGGGTCATTCTTCCCAGTCTTCAGTCAATTCCTTGACCTTGGTGTTGTTTTATGTACATAAAAGCTTAGTCAAAGTTTTATTTAAATAAGTGATATTCGTTAGAAGATTCAATACACATTTTTCTAGTACTCTTTTATTCTAGACAGCAATAGAGCGCCATTCTGTCGCGCCATTAAGTTATTAATGTTTAAATATATGTATATTAGTTGAACTTCAAGACGCAAGCATTATTGTCATGCATTCGAAAATAAATATACAAAATATCACAAATGAGATTTTAGGTGTTAATTCTTCGTTATTACTGCATAGTATCGCTTTATACCCCTTTCTCCGTGCTGTGCTGTGTCCTAAGATGCCACCAACTAAGTGCTTCATATGTTTCAAAGAACTTACAAATAGTGCTGCTTTTTCAATGTATATGAACGCCAGTGTTAAGATTTGACACATGACTCTGAGTAAGAAGCAGCCGTTCGTATCTGGCCCGAACGTACGAGTGGCTAACACATTTCTTTTGAAGTAAAAAAAAAACAAGAAATTCAAAATATAAATTGTGTTTTAAAAATAGCCCCAAAAGTCTACAATCACTTGCCAAAATGTATAACTGACGTGTTATCCCTACAAGTCTTCAAGTATAAACTGAAATGTTTACTGCAAGCAAAGGCTTATTATACTCTTGACGAATTCTTTAATGACTACGATATATGTAATGTAAGTACTTAGATTAATTGTTTTGCATGCCGATGGCTGAAATGTGGCGCTCTTAATTATAACTGACCTAAGACCTTTTATGTACCCATGTTTCGCAGACCAATAAACGAATTTGAATTTGAAATAAAATTTATTATGTATCTTATTATTGTTTTTTATGTAATTTGATAGATCAGAAGTGTTTCAATATCAGAGCTTCCAAGTGGGTGTCGTACCTTGATCGTGTCGCTCCCTGGCCTTGTCGAGCGGCGTCTTCCCGTCCTCGTCGCGCAGGTCTGCGTTGGCCCCGTACCGCAGCAGCACCTTGGCGATGGCCGGCCGGCCGAAGCACGCCGCGTAGTGCAGGGACGAGCTGCGCTGCCCGCGGTTCACGTCCGCACCTGCATACATTAATTAGTTAATGTAATTTCATCGTTGTTTTAGATAATTTTATGAAGTAAATGTAAATATTAATAAATTTAAGATGTGTTCATTAGCTCGAATAAGATAAGTTGTTTCTTTAATGCACACCAAAAAATTACATGAAACAAATTTTGAAACTATTTTAATGCACATTGAGCGACCTTATCGCCTTAGGCGACTTCTTCCATGCAACCTTTGGGTGAATTTATAATTTTTATAATTATTTTTTTTCAATATAACACATAAAATATTGAAAATAAAAGATTCTCAATAGACTAAATTATTACGCATCAAACAGTCTACAAATATGATGGTAAAAAGGTCAGATCATAACTCAGTTTAACTTCAGCCGTTAAAAACTGTCACCTCTTTTTTGTAGGTAGAATACACCTATGAAGAACACTTTTGTATTGGATTGATTTTGTACAAATAGCACATATTTTTTTATTGAATAAAGTAGACAGGCAGACGAGGAGTAGGTCGTCCGGCAGCGAGATGGTACGCCGACATTGTACGAGTCGCGGGTTCTTTATGGATGAAGTCTGCACAAGATCGACGCAGCTGGCACATTCAAAGAGAGGCCTAAGCCCAGCAGAGAGATAGAGAAGGCTGTGGATGATGAATAAAGTGCTGACCCTTTTCACAGAGGAACTCGACCATCTCCTTGGTGCCGAAGGCGGCGGCCCAGTTGAGCAGCGTCTGCCCGACGTCGTCCGTGAAGTTGACGTCCACGGCGCCGCTCGACACCGCCGACAGCAGCGCGTCCGTGTCCTTGCCGCGGATGCAGTCTGGAACATAAAGAAAGAATTTTTGAAATCGGTTCAAAAATAACGGAGTTATCGCGTAACATACCAAAAAAACTTTCAGTAGATTTGATAACCTCTTTTTTTAAGTCGGTTGAACAAACGATGTTCTATTTATTACGCTGTCTATTGCCTGGAAGAGATCCCTTCACGCTAGAAGGCCGCCCAATGTACGATGTGTTTTGTGCTTTCTGTTGTACAATGAAGTTACATTGATTTATTGATTACGTTTAATTTATTAAGGCAGCGCTCGAGGACGTGTTTAGAATTTGAAAGCACGCTATCCAGATTGTAAGCTAAAATAACTGTCCCACCTCGGCAATCCAACCCGCGACCTCAGACTTGAGAAGCGAGAGCTTCACCACTGCGCCACGGTAGTGATCAAATTGGCTTAATAATGTTAAAATCGAAATATTTGTGCTCATGGATAACTCAGTTTTTGGTATAAATAGATAGATAGATAGTCTTTAGTAGTAAATAGTTGAAGAAGCGAGTTGTTAGTTACCAATGAGTTGCCTGTGCGACTTGTCCCCGCGCGGGCCGCCGCTAGAGCCCTCCCCGCCGGCGCCGGCGCCGCTGCTCCCCGCTGCCGGGGTGCCGGTCCTTGGCGCGCCTCTGAAACAATACATTCATTTCATTAGTGTGCTAGTGTAGCGTGCGGTCCACAGTATGGTCTCATAAATGCCAAGCCAGACCGGTT
The DNA here is from genome assembly GCA_927399415.1 of Macaria notata. Classification (NCBI taxonomy): domain Eukaryota; kingdom Metazoa; phylum Arthropoda; class Insecta; order Lepidoptera; family Geometridae; genus Macaria; species Macaria notata. Next base: position 8,962,330 of record OV656733.1, read on the forward strand.
AGACACTAGGATCGCTAGGGGTCTGGATATGTATGGTTTGAAATGTCAATAAACGTTTGCCCTCATCGTGGAAGAATATAAAACCACAATCAATATTTTTCACTGTTTGTTCATCAAAGAGGAGATTTTCAATTCACTAGTAAAAACAACTGATATTTGGTTACTTTTTTACGCGTGATGTGCTTCCACCTGTCAGCAACACTCACGTCTGTATGGCGTGTCGTCCCTCGCACAGCAGCACCAGCAGCAGGTCCACGAGGCGCATGCACTCGAGGCACCAGCGCTCGTCCGCCTGCACCGCCGCCTCCACCGCCGAGCACAGCTCCAGCCGCACCAGGTCCTGGACACACAAAAGTTCAGTTTTAACTTGAGAACTGGCACAATACAAAGTTATGGCCAAAAAAGAAGAAAAAAAAACAATGTTCACTACTTCACAATGCTCGTGGGCTTGCCCTAATACATGCGTGACTCTGACCCACGGGTTTGAGAACGACTATCAGATTAATTCTCCCAAGGAATCAACTGACAGGCACTGCTACTGATGGATTATACATGATCAGTTCAAATCGATTCATCAGGAATTCCTGATGAATCGATTTGAACTGATCATCGTTCAACAGTAAATGAGTCAGGACTGTTAAGAGTTAGTTTTTGATACTAAGACTGGACCGGCTGGTCAAATTCAACTAAGATTAATGGGATCAAAAACAGTTACACAAATATTTTGCTTGATGATTTGTTCCTTACTAAATAAAATATAGTAACTGAAAACGTGGAGTTGAAAGCTTGGTTAAAACTGCAATAGGATTGTGATATAAGGAATGTGAACCACTGAATAAAAATGGCGAAAAGATATGTTAAATTTGAGCACTCACGTGTGTGATCTGCGCAGACCCCCTGCACAGTGTGGACAGCAGACTGACCGTGGTGGACACCGAGGGAGCCAGGCACTTGTCGTCCCCGCTCTCTGTGCTGCCCAGCCGCCGCACCAGCTCCTCGATCAAACCTGAAAGCATTTTACAAATCAAATACATTTATATTTTTTGTTCATTGCCAACGAAATATTAAAATTGGGGCCGCGTTGTGACTTGTAATTTTATTCTTTACTAGTGTACGCCCGCGGCTTCTCTCGCATTCATTTGTGATAAAAAGTAGCCTATGACACTTCTACGGCTTCATGCTACCTAAATATACCAAAAAAACATGATGACCCGTACATAAAAACAGACAAACAGACAAAAACTCTAAAAACTGCTGAAAATTGTATTTATTATATGGCTTTGAATATTTTTTTTCTTTATTTTCTATGTTCAGATTTTTTCCATCTTCAGCTTTATTATATGTTTAGATTTTTACGAATTCGTTACAAACCCATTTCTGTGTTCCATGTTTCAATAAATGACTTTTATGCTTATTATTTTATTGTTTGTTACTTTATCGCAATGCAACGAAATGACATATCATTCTGATGTTGGTATGTTGTCATAAGAGGATACAACGGAAGCGAAGCGGTTCACAAGTCATTTTATGTTCAACTCCTTCCGAACTGTATTTTTTCGTTAAGAATAAGTAAAGTTAGTTTTTATGAGAGTAGTCAACTCTGATATCGAGTTTTAAAAAAACAGCTAAAACAGCTTTAGAGGTTCTGTATACCTCTAATATGGCTTAATACAGTAACGTAGGTAAGTAGTCCTTGCCTACAGCGATAATTTTTCTTTTAAATATACTAACGATTTCGCGCGGGTTATCGCATTAATTCTCATGAATGAATGATGAATTACTTCGTATTAATCATCATGACTCTAATCACCTATAAACAATAACAACAAATGTGTGTCAATAGGTCTGTAATCTCCGTATCATTATAAATTGTAGATACTCTATCTACACGCCAAAAATACAAATTATAAAATAAATAAATAAAAGTCATTTATTTCAGGCATATTCAACCCAGAACTTAATACTAATAGAACACTGTAAAGGGGTGTTGTCAATTTAAAAAAAAATATTATAACTTAAAGAAAATATTATAACTTAAAATTATGTAACATTGGTACAAGAAGCTCTTTTTATTTATTTAAAAAGCATATTCTCAATAGATTTCACACAAAATCATTACCAAGCCATAATAAATGGCTATTTCTAAGTGTATGTATGTATATTTTTTACGTGGGATAAGTTTACGTCTCACTACAGCCTGCCTGATGTTAAGCATTGCTGCAGCCTAGGGTGTAACACGCTTACCTAGAAGATACCTATTAACTTTAGATTTGAAGACCCCTAGATTGTAAACAATATACAAATAACAACTGTGTTTAAAACTATAGTGTTTACTGGATTACAATCAAAACACTACAGGTATGTACTTAGTTTTGAGCCCACAATCATACTTTAGTTTTGAAAGTTTTCGTTTGGGAAGATTGTTGTTGTGTTGTGTAAAGTTGGCTCAAAGTAAAACACTAAGTTCATAACTTTTCTCCTCAATATTATAACTAGCTTTATTGTTTGTTTATAACAAATAACAAGACATCATCACACAGGTGCTGACCTAGTTTGATGTCCAGGGTTCACCAACTAGTGTATAGTACTAAGCCCTATTTCATATTTAGTACAATTTTCAAGTGTTCACTATTGCTATACCTGTTTCTTTTTTATTAAGGTCAAATAAACGTTATTAATATATCTGTGTATGTATTTAAACATACAAATATAATGTACATATATACCCCACAACCGTTGAATAAAAACGACAACTGACAAAGAAAAAAGCTACTTATTACGGTAAACGGCTGCATACATGAATAACATGGCAACAGTAAGTGGTTCCTGCCAAGGTTGAACGTTCCAACGGTCGATTGTACTTGCAAATAAATAGACGCACGCTCATTTGCCGCTTCACAGATCATTTCACAACCGATGCGAGCACACTTCCGATACGGTGCGCTGTTGCTAAATACGGTTAGTTATTTCATTCCACTCACTTAACTATTTATACGTATAACTCATAACTCATTTATTGGTAAAAAATTAAAATAAAGTTTACACGTCAATTATTCACAGTATATAAAAGTGGATGAATCAGTTGCTTTCGCTCCTGCGACAATTTAAACATATTTTCTGTTTCGATTGATACATAGTCAAAACTATTGATAGGTAGGAGACAAAAAAGGGAATAAGACAAATAGAATTTTTTAAAAATTATGTCCATCAACAAAGCCGTCACGGCTTTATTGCTGTTGAATTATTTTTTTATACATATTACTAGATTGCCTTGAAGAGATCACTTTTAGATGTTAGAATTCATTGCATTTCATTTTGGGCGCTTCCGTGAGTCGGATGACACGTTAAATTGTAGATCCCGGCTGTTTGTCAAGTACGGCAGTCGTAAAGCCATGTCAGAGACCCTTAGGGCGGCTTGGTTCTGGACACCAGAGTTGGCCACTCTCAGTCGATAAGAAAAAGATGTTAGAATCAGAATAAGAATAATATTAAAATACTAAGCCATCTTCATTTACAATAATAAAAAATACAAACAAGGTAAGAAAAACTAAACATGCTACTTATAACAACTACATAAAAAAGGGCACTTAGAAAATCTTTGAGCAAAATAAATAAGCATAGGTTACCGTGTTCGGCGAGTGGCTGCGGGTCGGCGTGCGCGCGCGCGAACCGGTCTGCAAGCGAGGCGAAGCAACGCAGCGCTGCGTCAGCCACGCGCGCGTCGCTGTGTCGCAGCAGCGCCGACAGGGACGACACGGCGTCGCCCACGCGCGCGTCGCCCGGCTCCATCTTGCCGCACACCCTGCACAACACATTGTATATAATATTTCAGGACATATCATACAGCGCATAAGGCTTTTTTTTTAATTTAGGTCTGTAAACTGGACAACACAGCAAACATACAAGTGACAATACAGTTATTGGTTACAAACAAAACCGCATGTCCTACCTACTACAGACACAAGGCTTCTGTTATGGGTACTAAATAATGGATATAATATGTATATTTGTTTCTTTTTGTAAATACAACAACAGCAGAGGCTACATTGGAAGGACTTAAAAAAGGAAGGAAAGAAAGAAAGAAAGAATTTATTGTGACAGATTTAACAAACATAAAATTTGCCACAACACAGCCCCAACTCAGCATAATGCTGGTAATATATATAGTTGGTACCTGGATACGACGGCCATGGCGGAGTGCAGGGTGTCCTTGTGCACGGAGGTGCCGTGGTGTGTTATGAAGTGCAGCACGGAGGGCAGGCCGCCGCCCTCCCACACCGCGCCCGCCTCGCGCGTGCATACCAGCTCTAGTACCTGTAACGTAGATAACTTATTAGATAGATAGATACTTTATTAAAATAACACACATAAAACAATACAAAAAAAAACATAGAAATTAAAATTTGCGTCTACTTGACGGCCTTATCGCTAAGAGCAATCTCTTCCAGGCAACCAATCTGCCAGGATTAAATTAGGAATTATTACTTTTTTCACGTGATATATGTTGCGTTTGGCTACAACCCGCCTGATGTTAAGCATAGCTTGCAGCCTAGGGTGATACATACATACTGTATTGGACGCTTTTCTTTTATTTACGTGGGATAGGTTTGCTACAGCCTAGGGTTGTAACACGCTGACCTAGAAGGCACTTATGAACTCAGATTTCAAGACTCCGGATAGAAGTTCACAGGAAACACAACTGAACAAAATAAAACAAAAAGAAAGACAGACGAAAAAAGCGATTCCTTCCAGACAATGATAAGTTTTTGATTTGCAAACTGAATTAAATATGAGTGTAACAAAACATAAGTAGTAGGGAATTGTAATTGTTGACTTCAAAAAACGAGGTTATTAAGGTCATCTGAAAGTTTTTTTTTATGTGGGTACTTATCGTAATTTCGCAAATACTTCCTTAAAAGATATAATATTATTATTTTGCAATTTCTAGTAAAACTAGAATTATATTAATATATTATTGAATCAATAACATATTTACCTGCAATCTGCAAAAATACTATTTCAGTTCTTTCATAAACTATGCTTGTTGTATAAAGCACGAAATCATGTCATGCCAACATTTCATTCAAATCAACTAATGCCACTTCACCATGAAGGCCGTAACCTCAGCCAAACGCGAAGATATTTTTATAATTCGTACATTTTAAATGAATAATTCATAACTGCCAACATTGCGGTGATTATATGAGTGACTAGCTGTGCTCGCGACTTCGTTCGCGTGGAATAGACCTCTTCAGCTTTATAAATTATAACTGTTACTCACGACTTAAACCGTTTCCGCAGCGCATGCAACGGAAGCCTTCAAAGATAAATATTTTTTCCCGTTTTTTCCACATTATTGTTTCTTTGCTCTTATTAGTTGCAGAGGGATGTTATATAGCCTAAAGCCTTCCTCGAAAAATGGTCTATTCAACACAAAATATTTTTTCAATTCGTACCAGTAGTTTCTGAGATTAGCGCGTTCAAACAAACAACAAACTCTTCAGCTTTATAATATTAGTATAGATTGAAGCGCAGTACCTAATCATAATATTGCAAACCGTATCTAGTAGCGATAATTATTACAATGAAAGAAAGAAAGAAAAATAAAGAAAGAAAGAATGCTTGGGTTTTAGGTATTCTAGCATGATATTTTCTATCTGGAAATGATTATGAGGAAAATTATAGCTGATCTGTATAATAAATTAAAAAGATGATTTGAAGAAGATTTCTTTGTTTCCATTCTGTATCTCTAATGTAAGGTTTTTAATAACCGACTTCCAAAAAAAGGAGGTTATCAAGTCTTCTGAGAGTATTTTTTTATCAAGTTTAAAGTACCGAGAAATATTGCGCAATACAATTTCGTGCGCGGCTTCGTCACGTTGTTTAGGAATAGAAAGTAGCCCGTGTCACTTTCGGGACCATTTAAGAGCATACAACAAAAATGAAACAAAGAAAAGTAGTAAATAATTTATTTTTTATTTAGTAATCGTCACACTGGATTATCAATGGAAGCGTCTGCATACACGCACCTTAGTTCTAATCTCGTCAAACACTCATCACTAATTATTAAGTTATTTGTGCATTTGTACTAGCTAACGGTGAAGAAAAACATCGTGAGGAAACCGACATGTTTAAGGATCACAAAATCCGAGAACTTGTGACTTCTGTTGCCTAAAAGAACATCCCCAATTAATGAATTCAGCTGGGGAGATACGAAGCTCAGTAATGAGGAATATAAAACTCAAAGGTGATTGACTGAGACTGACTGACTGACTGACATAGTTATCTATCAACGCACAGCCCAAACCACTGGACGCATCGGGCTGAAATTTGGCGTGCAGGTAGATGTTATGACGTATATATGCATCCGCTAAGGATTTTTGAAAATGCTACATTTAAAGAGATGAAATAGGGGATGCAAGTTTTACTTCGTAATGCGAGCGAAGCCGCAAGCACGCACTAGTGAGGAATACGGCTCTAAGAGTGAATGATGTATAGACAGCTGACCTTGATGCATTGCTCCGCCAAGTCCTTGCTGGTGCGGTTGTTGGGGTCGACGGTGAGCAGGCGGCTGCAGATGGCCTTCACCGCGCCCTCGATGGCCACGATACGCCGCGTGCACTCCGCTGCAACACACACAACAATGCATTACTTACTAATTCTTAATAATAAATTCCTTTCCTAAAAAATCCTAATTAATTCATTCCTAAAAAATTAATGCGGCTTTTCTCGCATTTATCTTCTTCTTCTTCTTTCTTATATATAAAAATGAATCGCAAAATGTGTTGGCAAGCGCATAACTCAACAAGGCCTGGACCGATTTGGGCAATTATTTTTTTTTTAATTTTCGTTGAAGTTCAAGGATGGTTTTTACGGCGAGAAAAATTCGAAAAATGGCGGAAAATCCCTAAAAACCGCCCTTTTCTTTTTCCCATACAAACGTTTTCTAACTAACTAAACAGTAAAAGAGACAACAGACAAGACGTAGTCTGTCGGGTCTGCTAGTTCGGAATTAAAATCTCACTCACAGGACCTCATATAATCGTGATGATCCGTCAGCCGTTTATGTGTGATGCCAAACAAATAAACAGCAGACAGCTTTAACATATATGTACCTAATTGATGAGTGGGTTATATTATATGAGACATGAAATTGTAGATCCCAGCTGTTTGTCATAGTACAATAGTCTTAAGCCATGTCCGTAGCCCTTAGGTCGGTTTGAAAATTCTCCTAAATTATAATACACGTTTTAAAAAAGTATATATGTATTATATCCGTTATCTAGTACCCATGACACAAGCGTAAGCTTAGTATAAGCGGGGTTAGATGGCGCTGTGTGATATGTCTCAAAATATTCATTCATTAATTAATAACAAAGTACACAGAATCTATGAGAAAAAGAAATATTACCTGACACATCCAGGTAGTAGGTGATGGCGCGCGCGGTGACCTCCAGCACGTTGTCTGGAGCACATTCATCCAGGAATATCTTGCACAGCGCTGGCAGGAACGTGCGAGGGGGACAGCTGCACAACAAATAAAATAAACTCCCTAATTTACTAAAGGTAGTGTTGAGTTTTAGAGTAAATTGGGCCTTATTACAAAACGTGGTTTAACTATTAACTAGTCCAGAACTTTGAAAATATGCAGTCCGTTTTGGCTGTTCGAATTTTGTCTGGCTACTGGCATAATAATCAAACTAAAATAAATTAATGTCCCAATTTGAAGTTGACATTTGATTGTTTGTATGTGTTGAAAAACAAGAACCTACTTTTTATTTTCAAAGTTCTGGACTAATATTTAAACCACGTTGTAATAAGATGGAACAGTTTTATCTTAGTCAAGTATACTACATCTTAGAGTACAGTGGTGCTTATAATGACTGTCTTTGGTCAAATAAAAAAATAAACTATCTCTCTCGGTTAATCTGCTGTATCATTTTGCTGATTCATTTGTTGGAGGTTTCACTAAAATATCAAAGGCGAAAGTTTTTAAGTACATATAATAAAAACATCTCTAGTTGTTTAAATAACATAACATACACCAAACACATTTATTTTCAGTTTTTAGGCATTTGCTGTTGAATTTTATTCAAATTAAAAGTATCTAAATTTTACAATATAGTATAACTTTATTGTACACCAAAACCATATAAAAAATAAAAACAATTTAAGGAGACATAACTTAACCTGGCCTTATCACATAGAGTGATTTCTTCCAGGCATTTATTGATTTTAGTATATTATTATACATGTATTATGTAGTTTTAACTATAAATACCTTCAGTAATATTGATCATAATCAGTCTTCTTGTCCTTGTCATATGATTGTTAGACACTAGTTTTTAAAATAATAATTTCATGGAAAAACACATAATTTGAATAATTGATCATACTGCATAAAATGATAGTACTTAAACATAACATGTGTCACATAATATGTATGTGTGTTAGTTCCAGTATTATGTTACTTGTTTTATTCATTATAGCTCATATACATTTTTACAGCAAAGTCATGGAAGTATACAAGGCCATTGCCATTAATAAAGCACATGATAACGACTCAATAATTACCAACTCTGACAGTTGTCAAATAAACACATCATGATATATCATACTAAAGTAAACACTACATTTATTGATTACAAAATCATAAATCATGTGAAAAATAAATCAATGAACCCATTTAAGTATGTGTGAGCAGCCTTTTATAAATGGGTATTTATTTAAGTTGCTTAACATCAGGCGAGTTGTAGTCAAGTGTGGGCCTATCACATGTACAAAAACAATATATTTAGACTTTGTTTCTAAGGATGATTTAATTTGTCTCAGTTTGATACTGTTCCTTTTTGGTCATCTATTCATAGACAAATAAGATATTGTGTTAAACATTTCTCAATTTTGTGAGAGCTGCCGAGGAAAAATTGCTCCTACAATTATGTTAAGCTACCTATTATTATAAATAAAAAATGATTTTGAGGAAAAGAAGAAGACATTATAAACATAACTTACCTAAGTAGTTATAAAACTAATATTTATATGTCTATCAGCAGAATATTTAATATGACTTTATACACAAACACCTACTATGTATGTCAAAATTTGTGCCAGTTCCAATTCAGTACAAGCATGCTCCACTATGGGCCACAGTGTTTGCTTTTGTTTTGGTATCACATCAGGTGACCAAGAGGTCAAATGCCCGACTGTGTAGTTGACATGCTAAATTGGGGCAAAAGTTGATGTAGTCAGTCCTTGGATGGCTGACCAAATAGTGACATTGCACTTTGGTCCCAATTCCAATTCTTAGAAATGGGACTAGGCAGTATAAATAAATTTAAAAAAACAACGGTTACCTCTCAAAGCAGCGGTCTACATTGTCGGACATGAGCAGCAGCATGCACAGCTGCTCCAGTGCAATGAGCTGCATGTCCCGCTCGTCCCCCTGCCCCGTCAGCAGCCATTCCAGCAACGTCTCGGGATCTACCTCTGCCATCTGCACATATACTTTTAACTAATGGGCGCCCACCACTTCGCTCGCATTAGGGAAACAAAGTAGCCTATGACACTCTTAAAGACCTCATACTACCTACATACCAAAAACCATAATGATCCATTCAGCTGTTTTTGTGTGGCACATGTTTATTTTTTTAAAATAAACTAACAAAAATTTCAAAAAACTGTTGTAACATTTGAAGTATAACCAACCCTCTTCAGTGTTATTATATGCACTGAATGTATATATAGTAAATAGATTATATTTAATTCCCAAGTTACATATTTTCAAATTAATGTATGTATATTGTATGTATGTTATAAAAAAAAGCAAATAAGTAATGTCTAGTGAATAAGTTATTCCCTTTTTAGGGCCGATTTTTCAATCGTCTAATAAACAGTCAAATAGTGTTTATTCGACTGATAGCAAATAATTCGGTTTTTCAATAGTCAGATATCATATAAATCGACCAATAACTCACTATCGGAGCAATAAAATTATTTGTCGTTGAAACAGCCAGTTTTGACAATGTCTGTGCTGTCAAAAATGATTGATATTTCAATTTTATTGCTATATTATTTTTTCAGAGTAATTCTTAAGACAGATTTTAAGGAAAATAAAATTATTATTGATATTTTCGACTCATAGAGCAATTAAAGAAGAAATTGCAATAAACGATTACTTACGTGAATTCGTCTCAAAGAAAAACAAGTGCTTGAACAAACATTATTTACAACATCACCATCACCAGATTACGTTCAGCTTCGCCAGCATCCTACATTCAGTGGCATACGGAGGTGCTGATTCGCAATAATATTAAGTATATAAGATGCAGATTGTTAGAAATAAAGGAGTGAAGAATTGAGAGTTCGGATTTCATTATTACAAGAGAAAGTGTTGTTTGAATCACATCCCACAGTCCCAGTATGGGTGTCTTAGGTCTCGTGGCAACTGGTATCGTGCACTTATCTTTCTGTGTATATATTGTCTGTGTAGGTATCGGTAGGGCTAGGTTTGTAGGGCAGGTGGTTAGGAGTGTTAAAGTAGAGAGTAGGTAGGAGTTAGAGTAGGTGGTGAGTATTCCAGACTCTGTTAGAAGACAGGAGTAGCGTGAAGTAGATAGGTTATAGGGATGGGTTGGTTGTAAGTAGGAGTACAGCTGGCAGGTCCCTATAATTTCTCTGTACGGGCTTAGCTCCATACAACAAGAATAGTACGATCAAGACCAGATCACATGGCTATGTAGAATTCGAAAGAATTCCATCGGCAATTCATTTCTTTGCTTTCGGCTCATTTCTCAAGCAAAATTATATTACAGAAGTAGGAAACAAAATATGAGAATTTTTATTATCATATTATCACCACTCTCTTGGTTTCTTGTGGAACCTCTTTGGTTTCTTGTGGAATATAACCGCTTTCGCTAAGACACGGAACAATTACATTGACATTTAGATTAAAACTGTCATAAATGGGCAGCCTGTCAAAATCGTCGAGAGTTTCAAGTACCTTGGCCACATTGTGACGTCTGATATGAAAGATAATGATGACATTGAGAGACAAAGACGAGCTTTATGCTTGGTCGGAAACATGATAGCCAGAAAATTTTATAATGCTGCGCCTGACGTGAAAGTTACCCTATTTAAGTCATTTTGCCAAACGTTTTACACATGTCAACTCTGGACTAATTACACGAAAAAATTGCACAACTCCATCAGAGTTGCATACAACAACATCTACAGGCAGCTCATGGGCCTGTCGCGGAGCTGTAGTGCATCCGGTATGTTTTTGACGCACGCATTGACAGCTTTAATGCTATACAGCGCAAGAGGATTGCTTCTTTTATGTCCAGAGTTGACATTTGTAAAAACAGTATTATTAAGAGTCTGTCTGACCGCATGCACATGACTGCAACATACCGGCAATGGTTGGATATTGTCACGTAATCTGTATTTCTACATAATTTCAATTTATGCTTTTATATTGTACCTTTGTGTATGAACCTGTCTATGGACCCTGCTGTCTGAAATAAAGACCTATTATTATTATTATTATAAGGGAAGATTTGTCGTCCTTTTCTAACTCATGAGTATTTTATAGCTTTGTTTCAGCTGTCTGAAGTTCGCTTTTGTACCTAGGGGCTTATCGGCCCGATAGTTATTTGCATAATATATTTGTATTGAAAAACCGAAAACCACTTATGAGTCCAATAAACAAAAAAGCATAGATATTGGACCGATAGCTATCAAGCCAATAAAGTGACGATTGAAAAATCGGCTCTTAATGGAATAAAAACAGAAGAGCTGTATAATTCTAAGTTGAGTTCAATATTTAAATCATATTCACCTTTTGAGATGTGGCTTAGATCACCTGCAAAAATGTAAAAAAATAAGAGGAATACCTACACATTTGTGTGAGAAACTCAAAGATTCACTTCACACATAAAAAAGGCACAACAATTTTTGATCATCATTACTTAATACTCTTAACCAAACTAAACCAATTTGTTGTGGACAAAGAGATTTCTACAATACCATGTGAGGATAAGATTTGAGTGAGGAGTTTCCTTCTTTGGTTTGTCATCTAAGAACTGGTAAGTACCTACACTGACTTCCAAATACGACCAAAACATCACCGCTAGAATTAATATAGACACTACCTTTTCCGTAACAAAAGCATGCATTGGCGATGTGATTGTAATCTTTGCATCAAAAAGTAGGTTACGATTGATGAAAACAGTGTATTTTTATGAGCACACCTTTCTCTTCATAATAGCTACGCAGCAACTTGCAATATCCTGTGTTTAACTGATCATATACAGTTTATTCACATCAAATTAGCGCCGTGCTAACGAGGTAATTCTGAATTACCTAGATTCCTAGTAAACGGGAAGTCCGAAAACAAATAAATACCTTTTGAGGGCATGAGTGAAGGTGAAATTATGTTGCTTACCACTATCTATAGTCAATCCTGTATATTCATCGATGTTTTACACAATATACACGTCTAATTCGAAATACAATCAATGGATAGACGTAAACGAAATAATATTTATAATTTCACAATGATTTTTACAAAAAAAACTCGCAATCAGCAAACCAAAACCAAAATCGACAATTGAAATGTTGCTAGATGATATGGAAACTTATCAAAGGTAGTAAATTGTAAAAAACAACATGGATGATGGGATATAGATAAATTCTATCAATCCATTATGTAGTTGTATGTAGTTTGTTCTAAATATTTATTTGTTTATTTAGTTTACGAGTATGATTATCTGAGTATTTTATTTCATTAATTATCGGAGGTTCTCATGATTTAGTTGTTATGAAAACTATACTAAAATTTTTAATACTACGGTAGATAATAGTATAAGTATACTGGCAAGTTTGAAAGTCAATATAATATCGCAGTCAACGTCTTTGTCAAAGCGTATGTACCACTTAAAATGTAAACCTATCTTGTAAAGTAAGCTATAGTGGGACAAGGGTTTATTATGGACACAAATAGTGTGAGGGCGCCACTATCAAAATTCAGAATTCAGTCAAGATAAAAATAAATCCTGCCAGCCAATGGGTCATAGCTCTAGATCTAATCCTTATAGCCCTGTATTAGTGTACCTACAGTGGAATCAACTGGAAAAAACTTAGATTCCTTGAAAGAAAAATGAAATGTGAAATTGTGAAGTAAACGTAGTGGTCACAGAGTACTTTTTATATGTAGTGGTTAATTTCTCTGTGTTGTGAAGCAAGATTTTGTGTCCTGTGTTTAGTTTCTTTTCAAGAGTTAAATTAAATCTAAAACTTTAAGCTAAGCTTGCTAAAGAAAACGTTAAATTAAACGTTGTTGTAAACCTAAACAAAATAGATACCAATCACATTTACACGACTGGAGCGAGACAGAAGTTCAGTGCTGTGTATCTCGTAATTTGTAGCTGAATCGAAAAGCCAAAATGAATAGGGACAAAAGAGAAGTTGATTATCCTGTAGAATTGGAGTCTCAATTTATTATGAGGCTCCCAGAAGAACCTGCTAAAGTTCTTCGAGAAGTCTTAAAAACAGGAGAAAATTTCAAAAACAGACTAACTATTCAATTGGAAAATGACATGAGGCATGGCGAAGTTCGTTTTGATGACTGGCTCCTGCACGCTAAAATTGTTGACTTGCCAACCATAGTCGAGTCATTGAAAACAATTGATAGAAAGAGTGTTTACAAAACTGCAGATATCTGTCAAATGATGATATGTAAGGAAGAGATTGACCCATCCCCCACTGAAGAAGAAACTCCAGCAAAAAACAAGAAAAAGGATCCATTGAAAGTAGACAAAAAGTTTCTGTTTCCTCATGGAGTCACACCACCAACTAAAAATGTTCGCAAACGTCGGTTCAGAAAAACATTGAAAAAGAAAAGTGTAGATGCCCCTGAAATAGAAAAAGAGGTGAAACGGCTTCTCAGAGCGGACAATGAGGCTGTCAGTGTCACTTGGGAAGTTATTGAAGAGGCCGTGAAAGAAGAGGAGCACAGTGCCAAGCCAGAACCGGCTGCTTCTCTAAAGGCTGAAAAGAGTAAGGCTAAGAAAGAACAAACTAAAAGTGAAAACTCTAAGCAGTCTTCTTCTAAAGTCGAAGACATATTTGGTGGGACATTGAGTGATAGTGATTTGGAAGATGAAAATGTGAATGTGGATATCGAAGATAGTAGAATGTCTACTTATGATGACAGTTATACAGAAACATCAGGCCAAGCACCTGAGTTTGGGCGAAAATCATTTGCAACAGAATTTAGTCCAGACATGTTCTACTATCCGGCTGACTTGGATGGTTTGCAAGATAACCGTTTATACAAAGGTAAAAGGGATATGGATATTCCTTCCACTTCCACCAATGATCCTTTCACTCTAGGAGACTATTCTCAGCCCAATGAGGTTGATATTAAGCTGCAACAACTAACAGCAGAGCTGGAAGAGCTCAAGCAGAAGAAACAGAGAACGCAACATGAAATAGCAGGCATGGAAAATATATCTCTCAGGCAAAGGTTCCAGGAGATTCTCCAGAATATAAATAAAGATATCATGTTTAAGGAAACTGAATACCAAAGATTACTTTCTCAAAAGTAGAGTAATTGCTACCTTTTGAATATGAAATAGTAATTATGTAAGTCTTGGTGATGAATTTTAAGGATAAGTAACAAATGGTTGATTATTCCATTCTAATGACAAAGACCTTTAACTAATAAGAATATTTGTATGATTCTGATCATTGGAGCCTGGGGTCATAAGCCTTTGAATTATTAATGTACTGTTAAATTAATTAACACTTAGGTCCAATTCTTTTTGTCTAGCAACAAAATGGCTAAATCTGTTTAATAGTTACTATGCAAGTTGACTTTATTTATGTTTGCTATAATTTAAAATATAATGATTTGGTGTAGGTACAGTCGAGCTATGTTATATTTTATTAAGTAAATGAATGTAAATCATTTGAATAAATGAAATACTGAAATAATATAACTATTGTGTTCTAACTGACTGCATCCTATTCTTATTACATCACATCTAATTATTTTTATTTTATACATGAGCCTATTTATGTGGTAAAAAAATATTCTGTTTGTTATTTTGTTGCTTTTCCATCACATTATGAAAACATGTAAACATAAAACTGCAAAACCTTTTTAGAAAAGAGGAGTAGTATTCATTGGACAACAGTGCTGTACCTATATGATGATGTATTATACATAGAGCACTGAGATCATGATATAGAGCCTCAGATCTGTATTAAATAAATATTTCGGGACATTGCACAGTGCCATCTAGCCCCACACTAAGCAAACGCTTGTGTCGTGGGTACTAGATAACGGATATAATACTTATATACTTTTCTTTTGTAAATACATACTTATTATACAAATACATACAAACGACCAGACTCAACACAAGTAATTATACATTTTTTTAAAATGCATAAATACTTGTGTCACGCGGGAATCGAACCGCAACCCCTAGATTAGAAGGCAGAGCCACTACCAACTAAGCTAACAGGCCAGTCAACTCCAACTGTATTCTGTGCTGGGATGAAAGATAAAGCATAGTTGATATCATTACTCGTATATTACTCTATGGTTTTTTTTTCATCAATATATTAAAACTTTATTTACATTAATAAAATATAAAAACAAGGGAAAAAAACTAAACATACTACTACTAACTACTACAAAAAAGGGCACTTAGAAAAGCCTAAAGATAATCTAAGTGCTCCATCCCACTAGCAGAGGGCAGCGTGCCCAGCATACTGGCCGCATCACCACGCTGGATGGCAATGCTTATACGTTGAGCCAGAAAAAGGCCAGCATTTTGGTCACGCGTCGCGTCAACCAAGCGCTCCGAGAGGTTTTGGAAAATAGATAATAGGTTGCTAGGTAACCATTGATTTTCATACAAACACATAATGGTGAAAGTGGTGAAAATTCAGATAAAGGAACAAATGTCATAATGATTTTCTGTGGATTTAATTATCTGTAATGTAAACAAAACCCCTGTTTTCTTATTGTTCTTCCTCCGAGGTTCTTTGCAATATCCATTTTATCGTATTTTAGTTGAATATACCTAGAACTATTGAACGAAAACAATTTGAAAAGGAAGGCATAACTAAGTAAGTACTTACTTATTACCTACTTATACATAGTGAACTATCACTAAAAATGTAATTAAAATAGTTTATCAGTACAAAATACAATACAATCTAACATATTAGAATTAATTCTTAAAAAATGAGATTTGTGACTCTGTCGCTATGAAGTTTACCTACGGCATAGCACTTTTATATTTATACCTATCCTCAGTTACCTATAAAAAAAAACATTGGTAAGTTTAAAATACAATATAGGTACCTAATAATAGATTCGCTTACGTTTGACTATAGCCTGCCTTGGCCTGCCTGCTGTTAATCACCACTAGTCTAAGATGTAGCACCCTTGACTAGAAGAAACCTATTTACCTAGGTATTATTTTGTTTTATTTAGGTACTTAATATATGTAGATATGTAAGTACTAACTTATTATGTATATATATTTTTAGGGACGCTTTAGGTACTATAAGGGAGTACCTACACTTAAAAACAAGTGTTCATCGAAGCGAGATTAACAACATGCTATCGTTACCAGAAATAGCGTCGCAGATAGTCGATAAAACCCTTTCACGGGTAGATGACGACAATGCTCGTACTTTGTTTCTCGCAGGGAGTAAAGGGGTGGTAAGTAGGTACCTACCTATTTGATTTTATCCATTGACTTATTGCGCAGACGGGTTACTTTGCGAAAATTCATTGCAAACTACCTATACCTAACTCTGGACAAATGTTTAGTGTTCTTCCGCTAATTACTGCCCCTGACAACTGACAACAAACAAACCTGTTTGTTTTTAGTTGAAAATAAAGTTAGAAATATAATGTATTTCCTAAATTATTCGGGTAGGTAAACTTTCAGGGAATTTAGCAACCGTTTACCTGCTCATCATAAAACATATTGTCGGGATAAATCAAATTGAAAAGTATACCTACGTGTTCAGATATATATATGTATACATATATACATATCATGTGTTCTTACTTTAATATTTTATTTATTTATATATGCTGTACACAATACAAAATTACATTTTAGAACTTATTCTTAAAAAAATTAATTGTGTGACCCTGTTGCTTGTGTGAAGTTTAGGGCATTGCACTTTTCTTACAATATCAACTTAAACACTATTTTACTTATAATAATTTAGTTACTTACAATCTCTATTACCCTTGAACTATAATTTGTCGGTCTTCAAGTCGAGAGTAAACCGGTTTCTTCTAGGCAAGCGCGCTACATCGTAGACTATAACGTTGCTTAACATCAGGCAAGTTGTAGTCAAGCGTAAGCCTATTTCATGTTAAAAAAAAACATGGCTAAATACCTTAATAATATCCTTTAAAAATTTTAAACATTATGTACATACCTACTTAGTTTTATGATAAATATTGGATACCTACAGGGAAAATCTACACTACTGAATTCCTTCCTAGACAAGACCGATTCCACGCGAGAGACGCTGGTGTTAGAGTATTCTTTTGGAAGGAAGTCGAATCAAAAACAAGGCATCGAGAAGACTATATGCCACATCTGGGAATATGGAGGAAAACTTGATGCGCTCGACAAAGTATTGCCTTCCGTTCCTGTCACAGGAAATTACAACTTTATTGTCATGGTGGATTTGAGCAAAATAAAACGAATTTGGGAAACTATAGAAACTTGTCTTCAAGCCATGAACGATGTGTATAAAGAATCTGAAAAGAAACCAGAAATTTTACTGATTGGAGGGAGATATGACATTTTTAAGAGCTATGGTAAGTTATTTTTGCTTTAATCAATAGGTCTAAGGAAATATATAAATAAATCACTTTAAACTTTGTCTCTCGACAATTTTTATGTACTTAGGTACCTACTTAATAGTAATTAGGTAAGTATATTAATATGCAATGATTCTTATTTAGGTATTATCTTATATCCTACTTATTTCCTATTTAGCACAGCAAAGTTACGGCTGCGAATCATTCTGATGTAATTTTTCTTGTACTTTTTTTCAGATAGTGATATAAAAAAATTCATTTGCTCAACTATACGAAGCTTGGCTTTGATATACAATGCGAGTGTACTATTCTATTCATCGAAAGAGGTTCCGCTGGCAAGGCGTGCTAGAGACATATTGCAAAACGCTGGATTTGGAAATGGCATATTTTATAAAGAAAAGAACACTAATTTTACGAAGCCGTTAGCAATACCTAAAGGAGCAGATTCATGGGAAAGCATTGGAACTTCTGCTATAACTTTGGAACAGGTATCTATGTATATTTTCATGTACCTAATTACTTAAATATTTTAATTGAAGTACTTAATCAAAATACAGTTTGTTTATTAAGAGTATAAATACCTACTTATTTTAAATCATTAGTCAACTTTGCGTATTATATGACTGAAAGGGATCATCGCGTTAATGGTGGTATTCCTATCTCTCGTCTACAGCTCAAAAGCAAACATCTATCCCGGATCCCTCCCGAGCCTCTTATAACTGATGCATCCTTGGACCTATCTGAACAGAAGACTGCTCACCCAGAACCAACCCTGGACAAGTTGGCAGCTATCAAGTTCGAAGAACTGCGCAATATGGATTCCTTGGATTTTTGTATGGATGACTACCTATTTAATAACCTGCATTAGATTTGTGGATTTGTAAGAGGTATTTGAGTTGACAATATATTGCTCTACTTTGAAAGGAAAAGAGTTTGTACCTGGTTTATTATATTTTAGTTACATACATAGGTACATAGATATATAGGAACCTAGTTCTATGTCTTTCTTGCTCGTAGCCTTCCTTCCAGAGACCGTAGAGCCTCCCTAGCTCCTTCATTGTCGGAGCTAATAGCAATGCTCACTTGAAGGCAGCGCTTTGCTAGATTCATGTCTCCTGTTGACTGAAATAAATAATATATTAGAAGAGTAAGTCTGATATTGCAAATTATTTCATATTATAGGTGGGCCAAAGATGTTAAACAGTTTAAAAATGACGGGGGCGCCACTTGTACTGTTTTATGTAATTTTCTCCGACACGAATAATAATCAATAAACAATGATGTAAGTAGTTAACAGTAAGTACCTATTGATTTTAAAATTGTTAACAAAGAATTGATGACTATAAATACCTACCTGAACCTATGTAGTAGGTAGGTAATTATTTCAAGATATTAGTTAGATTATAAAATAATTTAGTTGTATTAACCGGCCAACACTTATGTCAAAAATTACGTCGCAAAATTAGCTCGACAAGTTTCGGAAGCTAATTTTTCGACGTAATTTTTGACGTAAGTGTTGGCCGGTTAATACAACTAAATTAAATCATGCCTTACGGGAACTATAATACAGTGAGATTATAAAATAGGTTGTTATTTGTTGGTTCTACTTACATGTAGGTACTTATTCAATTTCATGTTGTATTGAAATTGACTAGATCTAGAACCTACAAATTCGGTAGGTATAATAAATTGAAGTAACTCTCACTTTGAGAGTTGGTAATAGGGAAAATAATAAATAGAGAATATTTTTATTCCCATAAGTAGATAGACATTACATTAGGTACCTTTCTTGGGTAGGAAGTAGTAGGAACTCACCAAAGCTACATGAGCGAGGTTGAACCAAATATTTGATTTTGTGTCCGGATCAGTGGCGAAATACAAAGCCTGTCTAAAACAGGGCAATATAAGATCCCACTGGTTACAATATAGACAGCAAAGCCCCAAGTTATTGTAAATTTCTGGTCCGGGCGTGTTTGTGGCTAGCAACCTCCTGGAAAATGATATTATAGGTATAGATACCTATACAAAAAAACTGTTACACAGAAATCGAATTATACAGCGGCATTAACGTCGAGACCGTCACACTAACCTGTAGTATCTAAGTGCTATTTCAGGTTGGTCGTTATAAAAGTTATAGAGAGCAATGCTAGCAATAGCTTCCATGTTAGATGGATCTTCCAAAGCAACCGTCCTATATTCCTTGACAGCCAGAGCCGAGTTTCCCATTTGGTCGTGAATTCTGGCTTGTTCGAGCAGCAGTGGAGTATACTCGTGGAATACTGACAGACCTTGCTTACATATCTCTAGAGCCGACAGAGGTTGATTCATGCCCACATACATAGCAACCAGGCGGAGATAAATGGAAATGTGTTTATTCTGTTTAAGCGCCTGCCTGAGGCAATCTTCCGAATTCCTATACATGCCTAAAGCATAATAGCACCGAGCTAGAGAGAAGAGCCACCACCAGTCTGGATTGTCGTCAATTTTCTGAGCTTGAAACGCTATTTCCATGGCCTGTAATTTCAATATTTTAATTTATACAGGTATAAGTAGATTGAGCAATACTCCCAGAGGTACTTAACTTATATGAAACGAAATAATACCTTCCGGACATCTCCCTCGCAATAAAACACGTATTCAAACAGAGTCTTCGCTGCTGGAGCAAACATGTGGTCTTCCTTACTGAGGAAGCGCAGTGAGAGCGGGGCTGCGCGGTTGAAGGCAGCGCCCCCGGCGACGGCGGTGGCGGCGCGCGACACCCGCGCGGCCGTGTGCAGCGCGCTCCGGGCGCTCCGCTGCACGCACGCCGTGCTCGTGCCCATCCGAGACCGCGCTGTGGCCGTGGCTGTGAATCTTTTCTGGAATCAGTTTGCTTCTGGAAAACTGTTTTCTGTACATTGGCTCTGTTACACAAGCGTTAGCTTAGTGTGGGGCTAGATGGCGCTGTGTGCAATGTCCCGGAATATATATATTTTTTCTGTCCCTGATTCCCTTCGGACTTAGCGATATCATCACCCGATTTATATAACGAAAATAAATGAATGGATAGATTCTATCCATTCATTTATTTATCTTATTAAATTTTCGTTCTGGAAGACCATTACCTACATGAGATGCATTGGAGAAGTAAATTGATTGTGGTTCTATAAGGGCGTACCTATGTCTAATAATTGGCTAATCTGACTTAATTAGCTCTCTATTCTTTACCACTTAGTTATTTACACTTAATTAACTTAGTTAAGATAACAAATTCACCTTTGATGAGGATACAATTCCGTGTGACGTCCTGCCATTGTTTGCCTTAGCAAAAGAGGTGCCTGGTCGGGGTGTTTTGGCCACTGCAGTCGTACTCAAAGAGTCTTGTTGAGGAAAATATTCTACTTCTTCGTACCCATTCCCTGCCACCTTTGCCAAGATAGTCATCGCCCGCATTCGTATAAACTCCACCATACGATCATCTTTTCCTTCAAGAGCGATCTCACATAGTTTGAGGCATTCGTCGTATTGTTTGGTCTTGTACAGGTTTAAGATTCTGTAGTTGATTTCCATGGTATCTCGAATGTTTTATCTGAAAGGAAATTATGTATTGTTTGCTTTTGTATACTTTTTTGTTGCTGAGCAACCATAGACCATAGCGTTTACTTCGGTTGTAGCAGTTGTAGTAGCTATAGGTAAAGCGAAATATACTTATGAATATAACTAGTGCGAACTCGCGGCTTTGCTCGCATTAAGAAGTAAAACTTGCATCCCCTATTTCACCCCTTTAAAAATGGCATTTCCAAAAATCCTTTCTTAGCTGATGCCTACTTCATAACATCTACCTTCATTCCAAATTTCAGCCCAATACGTCCAGTGATTTGGGCTGTGCGTTAATAGATCACTATATCAGTCAGTCAGCTAGTCGGTACGAGTTGGTAAGTAGGTAGGTACAGCGCCATATTACGACTTTATTTACTTCTAAATGACACAGTCACAAATTGTAGGCTGAAACCTAAGACAAATAACAGCATGATGTATAAGACTAACCTTACAGTTTAATTAAGTCAGTACTCAACGCTCATGTTAGATAACTTACAAGTTAAGGGTATAGAGGGATAGCGCACTGTCCACTTTACTTGATTGAATAACAAAATGCAAATTATGCAACGGAAGTACCTTCTGTTTACGGTTCGCCACCCTTCTGTCGCACGCCCCATAAGCCAGCACTTTACAGTCGGACGTCAATGCAATGGCTTGAAAACTGAATTTCGTTGGAAATGTTCGACAGGGGTAGTCAACATAATATATTTTGAATTATCGCACTATTATTTTAAAGGCTAAAACGGGTAGGTACTATGTTTGTTCTATGAAAAAAAGAGAGCCTTCTGTCTTCTGTGGTTTCTGCCTTCTACTGACGAGCTATTTGCTTAAAACTTAAAAGTATATTTATTTTTATTTCGGATAAGCCGCTAGTAATTATCATTAGTTTATATAACATATCGTAATAGTAGGTATTATTTGTTTATGTGTATATGACGTACCTGCTCGTATTTGCAAAATGTTGACATTCTCTGTAATTTTTCTACACATAAAAAGTAGAGCTTCTCCAAGTTTTATTCATTCGCAACTGTAATCAAAACAAACCAACATGCTTTTAAGGTTTCTTTTCTTCCTTTTTTCCATCAACCAAATTCTGGCTGCAGAGTCATGGAGGAAACCTGGCTGCCACAAAATCGGTGCGTACCTACATACATATTATACCTACTTACCTAGTTGCATTTAACATACACCGTTAGGTAGTAGGATGCATAATGGTTGTATACTTATACACACCCCGAATACAATACACTTGTTAATCCGGGATAAAAGCCTGGATGTTAATCAAGGATCTAATCTATCTCCTTACCGACTTCCACCAAAATCATTGAGCATAGAAAAGAAAAACATGCCCTTTTTATGTGGCAGTTCCTCAGATACCTTTACGTTTATCAGCGGCGCCCACGGCACCACCAGCTGGCTAGATCACTGCATAGTAACGGAAGCTGCCTGGTCGTCGGTGATGGACGTAAAGGTACATAATAAAAATGTGTACATGTCTGACCATTTTCCTATTGAGTTGAAATGTAACATACTTTTGCTAAAACCAGAAATTACTTTGCAGAACAAAAATAGGAATAAAATTATTTGGGGGGAAAGAGGTTCCTCTGAAATTCAAAATTATCAGCAATTTTGTAACAATAATTTGAAAGAGATACATTTTCCTCAACAATTGTCAGAATGTTGTGATAATTACTGCATGAATCAAGACCATAGGCTGATAATAGATAATTTATATGGAACGGTTGTGAAAGTGCTGTGCGACGCCGCTGTAAATAGTTCAGAGCTAGGGGACTGTGTAGGGAAAAAGAGGCGCGTAGTGGGCTGGAATAAACATGTCCGAATAGTCCACCAGAGGGCGCGCCTTAAATACAGAATGTGGCTTTTGCATGGCAAGCCAACACGAGGACCCGCGTATAATGAAATGGTTGAGTCTAAGAGGGCATTTAAATCAAAATTAAAATGGTGTCAAAACAACGCGGAACAAATTAAAATGAATATTCTAGCATCTAATCATGATAAAAAAGATTTTAAAAGTTTTTGGAAACATACGAAAAAGTTAAATCCTAAAGTGCAAACTCCATTAAGTATAGATGGTTTAACAGATTCCGGGGATATAGCTAATAGATTCAAATCCTTGTTTCAAATTGATCCCATGCCTCTATCAGCCCCGCCGCCGGTGCTCGGTACTAATACTCGTCCGATGCCTGATGTTCCGTTCCCGCGATTTACTGCGAAGGAGGTGGCGTCTGTGATTCGTCGCATGACGCGAGGCAAGTCGCCGGGACACGACAGTATTAGTATTGAGCATCTGCAGCATGCTGGCCCCCACTTACCTCGTGTTCTTGCCATGTTTTACACATTCTGTGTCCGACACTCGTACCTTCCACATGACTGTCTAAAAACGGTGGTTGTACCGGTAATCAAGAATAAGACTGGCGACCCGTCTGACAAGACGAACTATAGGCCCATCTCCTTAGCCACCACCATAGCCAAGGTGCTGGACAGTCTGCTTGATGGCATACTTAGCAAGCACCTGCAGCTGCACGATGCCCAGTTCGGTTTCCGAGCTGGGTTATCGACAGAATCTGCGATCTTGTGCCTCAAGCATACTGTCCGGTACTACACAGATCGGAAAACACCGGTTTATGCGTGTTTTCTTGATCTTTCTAGAGCATTCGAGTTGGTCAGCTATAAGGTGCTCTGGAGCAAGATGAGGACGCAGACCAGTCTCCCTGAGGAAGTCATTCGAATTCTTGATTATTGGTACAACAACCAAACCAACTTTGTAAGATGGGCGGGCGAGTTCTCCGATGCGTATGGGTTGAATTGTGGAGTAAGGCAGGGGGGGTTGTCCTCGCCACGCCTTTTCAACCTGTACGTGAACGGGCTTATAGAGGAGCTGAGCGCTGCCAATGTCGGATGTTCTATTGACGGTACCTTTGTTAATAACATCAGTTATGCCGACGATATGGCGCTGCTGGCGCCCTCTGTGAGCGCGCTCAGGAAACTCCTCAACATCTGTGAGGTTTATGCCGGGACACATGGTCTCAGGTACAACACTAAAAAGAGCGAACTCCTCGTGTTTCAGTCGCGCGGTTTTAAGATTTCCAACGTTCCGCCATTAACACTAAACGGAGTTCCACTGGCGAGAGTTTCGCGTTTCAAGTACCTGGGACACTGGGTCACGGAGAACCTCTCTGATGTTGAGGATATCGAGAGAGAACGTAGGGCGTTGTCTGTCAGGAGCAATATGTTGGCTCGTAGATTTGCACGATGTACGGCAGAAGTAAAGCTAACATTATTCAGAGCATTTTGTCAGTCCTTCTATACGTGCAGTCTGTGGGCCACATATACACTCAAGGCAATCAACGCGCTACGAGTGCAATACAACAACGCGTTCAGGATGCTGTTGGGGCTGCCGTGGCGCTGCAGTGCGTCGGGGATGTTTGCGGATGCAAGGGTAGATGGTTTCCACGCCGTACTCCGCAAACGGGCCACCTCGATGCTCAGCCGCGTCCGGGGCAGCACTAACAGCATCCTGCGGGTTGTAGCTGCACGACTCGACTGCCCCATCATCAATCACGCCGCACAGCTACACATGTTTTACGACCCTTTCAAAAAGAAAATATTAGTGGGTAACAAAGTATTTTAGAGTTTGACATTTTTATATTTTTTACTGTAATCTTTGACATTTTAATTTAATTTTTATTAGTAGACATTTAATTTTAATAACTCGGTTTGATTATTGTTTGACATGCCTGCTATGTAATAATTTTAATTTAATTTTATCTTTAATGTGTATGGACTCAAAGTCTGAAATAAATGACATTTATTTATTTATTTTATTTATTTTATTTTATTTCTTTCGTGACCATAATGAGTCATAATGGTGTAGGGTTATGTATGGTATCATCATCATCCACATCCCTTGAGATCCCACTGCTGGGTATAGGCCTTCCTTTGCATTTGCCATCTGCGTCGATCTTGTGCAGACCTCATCCAGGTTACACCCTCGACTTTGACCCTCTTTGTATGGTATATGGCCTACTGTATTTTCTACATTTTTTGGTCGGGGTATACTATAATTAGATGTTACAACAATCGACAGGTCACACTCGAAACATCAGCATACCAGACTGCGTAGACTTCAAAGTGACGACGAACGCTTGCCGCGGCTACTGCGAGTCCTGGTCTCTTCCCAGCATTATGCTGGGGTTCAAACGACACCCCGTCACTTCCTTGGGACAATGCTGCAACATCATGGAATCTGAAGATGTGAGTCAGTCTGGTACTCATGAATTTAAACATGTTTAAATAAATGTGTTTGATTTTGATTTGATATTGGATCCTGATTTGATAACTTTCAAAAATAATAAATGCTTGGTAAAGTTTTCTTACTTAAATATATAGTAAGTTTAAACAAACTCGGTCGAAAACACACAAAAACTAACAAATTTGTTTGTTGATAGCGGAATAATAAATATTTTTCCAAAGCTATAAAATGCAAACATATTTGACCTACGTGGAGATCGAACTCACGAACCTAAGTAGGTACGAGTACACTTTGCTTTTAATTCTTCTTATTTTCGAATGAGAGAGGCCAACTCTGGTGTCAAGATTTTATCAAGCCGTCTAAGGGCCTCTGACATGGCTTTACGACTGCTGAACTGGACAAACAGCCGGAATTACAATTAAACTTGTCATTCGACCCACGATCTTTGAATTTATATGTGATAATGCTAACAAGGAGTTACCTATGACAAAGAAAAACATCTAAGTTCTTACTTTTCTTTCAGGTACCAGTGAAAGTCTTATGTTTGGATGGCGAAAGGAACCTGATATTCAAGTCAGCAATATCGTGTGCGTGCTACCATTGTCAAAAAGAATAATTTCCTTTCCATCAAATATAATGTAAATACTTAAATGCTAAAAATCAGATTGTGCTATATTCAATTCACAAGATTTTATTATCTATTACATTGACGTTAATGTTACTAGCATGGAAAAAAGTGAATATGTATATTGTAGGTATCCCTAGTGATTGTAATTCCAATAAAAACAAAATAAAACCAAAAGTGTAACTTGAAAATGTGTTTACATGAATCATTGATAAAATTATAAACAAAGTAAGTAGGTAGTTATTTTAGTAATAAGGCTGTTTTTTTTACACTACACTAACCCTGATGGCTACACCGCCCCATCTGTAGCATCTGTGACGCTAGGGTACCTACAATATTGGACTGGTTTTGAAATATATACCTACCTGCCTAAGATATTGGACTGGTTTTGAAATATATACCTACCTGCCTTGAAATATATACCTACCTACTTATCTACAAATTTATTTTACCACAGCAGAAAAAAAATATATTTATTAAAATATATATATTAAAAATATAAGTATATATATAAATATATTTTGGTTTCTTCAAAAAATATATTCCGTCAAATTATATTTCTAGTAAACTAAAAAAAACTGACTAGAGTACCTACCTAGATTCAAAATTCAAATTCAAAATTATTTATTGTCATATAAATTGTACACATAAAATATAACTCGAATCTGCACCGTACCACAGACCGTACCTACTCGACGCCGTGCGTCTGTGTTACGGTGATTAGCTCCTTCCGGGGTCTATCTTTGATACTAGTAGGTACCTAATATCGCAGGAACTCGTTGTGAATCATATTTTTCACTGCATTCGTCCGCACTTCTAGATATTCATAAGCGATATCACATGAAGTATCCCACACATAACCGTGATATAGATATGGTATCTAAGATAACATGCCATTTATAGCTAGCACTGTTTTTTTCACTTCACTAAATCGTCTATGGGGTGAAAGTGTGTTCAGCCCATTGAGTTATTACTACCAAAGAATACTATTACCCTTTATTACTACTACGTAATGGTTCAGCCCATAGGCTTCTTGAATTCTTGGCAACACAAACGACGACCTTCAGTTATAATATAAGGCTTGTCTACGTTTCAATGGGGGAGCATTGTTAACGTTTAATTAATAATATTAGTGGGATGTAACCGGATTTTTAAATAAAATTATGAATGTCTTTTAGACTTTATCTTTAAAAACGCCGATGATAATGATGGTGGTAGTAATATGAGGTGAATATAATATAGTCGTTACGTCATTTAAAAAAAAACTGAGCCTAGTTTACAGCTTTCAAAATCAAGTCTTGTAATGTACTACCAATAACTACTACTTGTAAATAGTAAATATACTTGGCCAGAGCCACGTAATTGAGTAGTTTTGTAGATGTTTTATTTGTGCCACTTTTATTTGTGTCACGTTTCTGGCTTGGTTTCATAATTATGTTCAATATGTATTTATTATTATAATAGGACTGTTTTACTTTTCGAATTTGTATGTTCAATATGTATTTATTATTATAATAGGACTGTGTTAGTGTTCCCGCCTCAGGTTCCCGCATAACGTTATAGCCAACAAAAAAAAACTACCTCACGCTGTCATAAATGTTTGATGCGTCAATGTCAATAAGACGTGGATGCGATTGCGGAATCATGAACATGAATAAGAAATTAAATTAAAATCAATCTGCCCAAAAAATGCATAAAAATGTGTGTGAATAATTTTGCAATTTTTTATGCGATAAAATATTGAAATGGATGACTAATTATTTATTTCAATTTCCATTGAACAAAGTGATATTGAGGATATAAAAGCATTATATTGACATCAATGTGACGAAAATGTTATGGAGGACGAACCAACTCCGAAGAAGCCTACATGGCAAAACTGCCTCCACTGCCCAAGATTGCTATTTTCCACTACTACTGAATTTGAAAAGTAAGTTCTTCTAATATAAATTAAGTATCTTACCATACTTAATAGCCTTGAATACATTTTTATACGATAATAATTATTTTTTCCAGACACATTCAAGACAAACATAGTATTAAGGAGGGAACTCTTATCTTGTGTCAATATGGGCAGAATGGAATGTGTGCAGCATTACAATTTGGTGATTTGAGAAAAGCTGGTTTCAAATATCATGTGAGACAATATCACTTATACTCCAATGATGAGACCAACGATTGGACATTTTATTCTTCATCACAAAATCTACCAGCAGTATTAAATGACCCGAATAGAGGTAAACAAAGCAATTTTTTCACCAAAACATGGGGTGACAGTTTCATTGACAAGTTAGAAGTGTTTCCTAGTCCATACCTGCCTGACATCACTCTTGCTCACTTTGAATCATATTGCAAGAGAATAGCAAGAAAATATCGAAGACATTGTAGACTCAAGGAGAGCATACCTGCTAAAGCAAAAATTAATTCAGTAGAAAATGTGTGTGAGGTGCCTGAGATATTCTATGAACAGTCATTACCTCTCAATGACCCAAGTGTCTTCAGTAAAGTGTTCCCCGGCCTCTCTGATGCAGAAGAGAGACATGTCGCTATCAGATCTTTGCAGGAAACTTTAAGCACCTACCTTGATGTAATAGAGATGAAAATATCCAAACAAGTTGCTCAAAAATCAGATGCATTCTTCCATGCAATGCTTTCACATGACACCATAATGGAACAAATGGGAAAAGCAGTCAGAACTGTTAGAAAAACTAGAGAAAATATAAAGGAAGTTAAAGTAAAGTTAACAGACAGCCCTCTGAGTTTAGTGAGTCTGACTAAAATCAATAAAAATATGGGCAATGTGCATGAGCTGTTAAAGCTGATGGGTACAGTACAGCAAACTCAACCTATGATCCAATTATTGCTGAGTACCTCCGACTATGTGGCTGCTTTAGATTTAATTAGTTCAACACAGAAGGTACTTTCTACTCGCCTCTCAGGTATACAGGCTTTCCGGCACTTATCTCCTCAATTAACAGAAATGAGAAGGCTGATTCACAAAATGTTGAGCAATGAATTCCAAAGATTCATCGTTTCCGATTTAAATAGACCTCCAAAAGATGATACAGAAACACCTGAAAAAGATAAAATTGTCTCTATAGTCTCTGGAATTCTTCGTTTAAAAGAATTTGATTTCATTGACACATTCAAGACAGAAGCGATGACTTCAATTCAGGCCACTATAAAACAGTGTGTCATAGAGATCATTTCAGAAAGAGAAGGAAGCACAGAAATTGTATTAAGAGGATCAAATGCTGACAATACATATCTGCTCCACAATGAAGGCATCACATTCTTACAGAAAGTAACTCCCTGTTTACTTAATTTGTTTAGAAGAATTCTATCACTGACTTCCTTGATGATTGAAATCAGTCAAATGGATGACATAACTGGCTATGAGAGCGAAGAATCATGGACACCAGAAGAAATAATTTCTGTAGAAGACAAGCTGAAAAAAATGACTATTTCTCTTTCAGACTACTGCAATGAGAGATGTGCCAACCTCATTATGTCAAAATCTGATAAAGAATATCTATTTTCTGATCTATCACAGCTTTCTAAGTTATCAAAGCTTATAGAATCTTTCTGTGGAGAATGTGAAAAGATTACAGGTCACTACAGCAATGCCATGAACTTGGCTTTGAAAAGTTTTGCAATGAAATACATACAGAATTTGCATACAGAACGAAGATCCCAGCTCACTTCTACTCTCAACACAGAGAGATGGAAAGCAGCCGATGCCCCATATGAACTACAAAGTGCTCTAAATAAAATCTGTGAGATTGGTGAAATACCTGAAAAGATAGTTTATGAAAGAGGGAAGCCTGATGGAAAGTTCTTAGTAATTAATAAAGACAATTATACCGTTGTTGGTACAGTCCAGCTCTTGACAAAAATTCTACTAGAATACTGTGATGCCACTAAACAGTCTCCTGTCATAGTTCAGTACTTGGTGCACTGCATGCTGGAGCTCGTGAGGCTGTTCAACTCACGATGCTGCCAGCTAGTGCTGGGCGCCGGTGCCATCCAGAGTGCAGGCTTGAAAACCATTTCCACTTCAAACTTAGCACTAGTATCCCGATCTTTGCAAGTTGTGCTCTGGCTCTTACCTCTCATTAAACTCCATCTAGAAAAACTGCACTCAAAAGAACTGTCACTGAATGGCTTTGGTAGTATTGAGAGTGATATTGTTAGTCATAAGAAGGAATTAGAAAATAAGATTTGCCTCATAGTTAGCAACATGTTGGGCTCTCAGTTGACAGGGTGGGACGCTAAGCCACCCGTCCCATCACAAACATTCCGAAACATTTCCAAGCATTTGGTGAAGTTGCATGAAGCCTTAATAGATATTCTGCCCTCTGATCAAATAAGGATGATCTACAAGAAGGTGCATAATAATTTCAAGGATAAACTTAGAGAACAATTAGTGAAAATGAACATTGTGGCTAATGGCAGTCCACAGCATGGAGTTGTCACTTCAGAATTAACATTCTATCTGCAGACACTAAAGACTCTCAGGGTGATAAACGAAACAGACAGTGAAGATAATATATTGTATGATATTTGGTTAACTTAAATAATGTATTAATAAATGTATGTTATCAGTTGCACACACTTTTATAATTTATCTCATTGACATGAAGTGCCCCTAGATGTGACATGTTCTTACAAATTTGTGTTGTACTTGTATAGTAAAACTCAAAAACCAATAAATAAATAAATAAATATTCCGGGACATTGCACACAGCGCCATCTAGCCCCACACTAAGCAAATGATTGGGTGATGATTTATACAACTAGTACTTAGTAGAGATTGGCTTTTGACAAACATTGTGTTTTGTAGTATTATAAAAAAATATACTTAATATAATATAATAGTAATAATTCATTACACATTTCCTGGTTTTTGAGTCTTACTACAACAACAACAGTTAGTATGAAAATACTATTGTGCCACTGCACAGCCATGTAGGTGACACCAAAGATATTAATTTGTAGTATTTTGTAGTCAAGACGCAACTTATTTGTATATAGGTATTTTTTTTAATATACAATAGCAGTAATGTTTCTCTTTTTATTCATGCCGCATACAAATAAGTATTTTAGGTAGGTTTAGCCTCTAATTACTAAACTATACATAAATAAAGTACTAGTACTGTCCTATAAATCAGGGCATGGCTCACATCTATGAGTTAGAAAAAAATGACAACTTCTAAACTGATGATTTTATAAACATTCTAATTCTAATCTTATAAATAGCACCTTCATTCATTTCATTAAATGACTAATAGTAATAACATCCTGTTCAATTATCTTTGGACTTTTTTTATCATAACTCAAAAGATATTTTGTATAACAATCACATGATTTCCCATACAGGAGTAATCTAAACATTAAAATAAACTTACAAGTTAGAGAACAATAATTTGGCTATGAGCTATTTGTCGTAAAAATATGATGCCAAAGGATATCTTATTAGGAAAGCTATACAAGTACTAAACAATTGAAATAATAATAGTCTTGTAGTAAGTTTCACTTCTGACATAGGTCCTAATTTGATCAAGAACAGATTTATTAATGTTAAGTTGTTTAAAGTTATGCTTTCTTCATCTTCCTTTACATCAACAAGATGCAAGACAGTCAGAACATACATGATTAATTTACTTAACATATTCATATCTTTTTTTATAATAATTGTTCGGCTAGCTTGAAGAATGTTAGTTTCAGCCATGTACTTTGGCAAACGGTGCCTGGGGCACGGGATAAAATGGAATAGTTGAGGTACAGAGTACACAAAATTAATTATTTGAGGCAAGAAAAACAGCAAAACTGTTTTGCTGAAATGGCTCAGGATTCCAACTACAGCAAAGGTCATTCCCGAAACATAGCAGAAGGTATCTCCCACAAATACTTTAGAAGGGTACCTGAAAAAGAAGTAAGTTAATTATAAAGTTGTGACTTTATTATGAATAGATAAATTGTACTAAGGCAAGAACACCTACCAATTGTGTTTTAGCAATGCCAGTGTGGTAGCAAAGTATGGCAGCATTATATTTAGTGAGAAACAGTGAGCCTTATACTGATCTCCTCTCAGCTCGACAATGTCAAAGATGATGATAGACAATGCTATTACAACTGATTGTCCCACTTCTAGACCATTGATGCCGGCTAGAATGTTAATAGCATTTGTGCAGAACACTGCAAGCATCCCCATGTAGATGTAGTACAGGAATCCTGAAACAAATAGTAACAATTAATATCAACAATTTAAAAACTCATTTTGCCAAAAGCCATGAGTTTGGGTGTAACCACAGTGTTTGTAAATCGAGAACTATATCTATGCTCATTGTTGGTACTATAGAAATTACATCAGGTATGTTTATAACTTTTCTTTAGATAACTCACAAGCAGGAGATAAAAATATTTACCAATATTAACAGATATCCCGAGCCACTGTCTAAATGGTATAGGTATAACAAATGTTGTAGAGTTGAAGTTAACATAATAAACAACCAGCAGTGGTAGGGATGCCACAGTTGGGAGTAGAAGCTTGTACCGCCACCGCAAGTCCAATACATCGTCGGCAAATCCCAGCAACAGCATGCAGCAAATAGACAACAGTGCTGCTAGCAACTCTGCAAACTATAAAAAATACATTAACCAATATAAGTACACCAGGTCATACAAACGTTATCTATAACGTGTTAATTACCTCATTATGAGGAAAATGTTCGGTATCCATGAGGCCACTGCCAAAAGTGATAGGTATCAATAAAAAACTCGTCACCAAGAAAACACATCCTGAAACGACTCCTAAGGCTTCTGGGCTGAAAATAACATATTAAATATGTTAAGCCTTATTAAATAGCATGGATAATTAATCGTTATCAGTAATAATTTGCCTTACATTTTGTTTTTGTTACTTTTACAAAGATCGACACCGAAGAGACCGGCGTTAATGAATAAATCCTTTAGCTTAGGAATTAAACCGTCAGTTACTAAGTATGCAACCATTGAAAAAAATACTACTATTATCACGGACCACATTTTATGTAATTTGCAGTTATACTTTAAGAAAATAAAAAAAAACACGTCGTGATATGGTCCTTCCTTCAGCCACTAAAACAAAACTATTTTTTTTTTATTATTTGGTCATAACTTTGTATTGTGCCAGTTCTCAAGTAAAATTAAAAAAAAACTAAAATACAATAACTCGTTGACACTTGACAGTTGACTTTTTGTTTCAATTCTCTTATGTCATTACGTGTTGGAAAATAGGATGTCAGTGTCAAAAGTGACAACACAACAATCGATGGATGGATTGCCGATTTCACAGAAATACAAGAAAATAAGATTGATGTGCTGGAATTTTAATAATTTCAAAATATTTTGTTACTTTTAGTGTATTTTCTAGTGAAGTATAATGACGTCCTTTGATTCCAAATATGATGTAAGTTTACTTATTTGTTTCTCACTTCTGCATATATAGGTACAGAAATATGTTTCTAAGAACACACTTAAAATATAAGTTTTACCTCAAATACTTGGCCAACTAAGCCAATAATTTCCACTCAATATAATCATTATGCCATTTTGATGCAATAAACTACAGTTAGCTGTAACATAATGTTGTTCTTTTCGATGCTTTTAACGTTTTCTTATGTACAACAACACACCCACAAAAGCGATAATATGAACTAGGTAGTAACTGATAATAGATAATGATCTCTACAAATTTGTAACAATTACTAAAGTAATTGTCAATTTTATATTTGTCAAAAATAACATCGAGTATAAAGTTAGGCATGATATTAATAAGTTAGCATTTGAGATGAACTTTGAGTTAGCTGCTATCGAATTAAAAAACTGTAAAGTAATTGTCATCGCGGCATACAGACCAGATAAAGATTTATTTGTGTTTTTTGAGTTGTATAATAAACTGATGGAAAAGTTGTTTAAAGAAAACAAACGGTTTGCAATAGCAGGCGATTTTAATTTAAACATTTTGAAAAAATGCAAATACGTTACTAGACTACTTAAAATTACGAATAATTACAACTGTAAATTTCTGATTAATTCAAATTCAAATTCAAATTCATTTATTCTAATTAGCACCGTTCACGATTTACACTAATGATAACATAGAAATAAATTTAATAATACAAACAAACACTACAATATTGCACATTAGTCAATTAAGGAATATCTATATAAAATTAATTATTAATTATTAATGAACCGACTAGAGTAGAAAAAGCCAGTGCAACATGTATTGACAATTTTATAACAAATTTTGATCCTGAAGAATGTATAGTTATTAATAAAAAAATAGCAGATCATAAAATTATTAAGCTAACAGTGGCTAGTAATGTAGATAAAACGGAAAAAAAATAACGCTAAAATAACTCTAACCAGACGTATGACAACTAGTAATAAAGAATACTTCCATTTTTTATTCAACAGAGATTATATAAATTTGAAAAACGAAATTATAAAATGTGATAGAGCCGATGTGGGAATGAGGATTCTACAGGATGCTATTAAATACTGTTATGAGATTGCTTTTCCAAAAACAAAGAATTGTAGAAATGATGTATCCAGAAAATGGACCACAAAAGGAATAGAAATATCAAAAAACAATTTGGCTAAAATGGAAATTTTACAAGAAAAATTACTGAAACTCTGGAGAAATATGTAGTGTTTTTCCGCTGCAACTGCTCCTTAACTGACATCAAACAACAAACTTGATGGTTTTTAGGTGTGTTCCTCCATATACCACCGCCACACCTCACCTCCTAACCAACGTGGCCTCCGTGGATCTCAAGATCTTCCCAACACCGCACCTTGTGTCTTGAAGCTTTGCTGTTCTCTTTCGGCAAGATATTCTAGTTGACACGTGTTTCGCCTCTCCACGAGGCATCCTCAGGACTCGTGTTGACTCTCCGAACGTCGGTCCGAAAGTGAGCTCGGCTAGCAACGATCGCTCCTTATATAACATGATAAGAAGATACTAGAAGCAAAAAATATTTTAAAGGACTGGTTCTGTGCAAATGGTATTATTCTCAACGCCGATAAGAGTGTTGTAATGCATTATTACTCAAAGAAGGGATGCAAAGGAGATGCTACTGTAAAGGAAAACACATTTTTAGGGTATACAGTTGACTATACACTCAGTCATTCTGCACACATTACTAAGTTATGTAAAAGCTTAGCCAGTGCTAGTTATGCATTATTGAAACTTAAGAGGTTAGTGGACAAAAAAACTATTTTAACAGTTTATCATGCCTATATACTGGCCCGATTGAGATACGCGATTACCGTGTGGGGAAATGCAACAGATATCATTAAAGTAATGAGAGCACAGAAACGAGCCTTGAGAACTATGTTAGGATTAAAGAAAAGGACCTCTGTTAAACAACACTTCAAAAATAATAAAATTATGACCGTTGTATCATTATATATATTTAACTGCTTGTTGGAAATGTATGACGAAAAGATCCTACTGGCTACAAACCCAAAATATTATACAAGAAAAAAGAATCATTTAAAGAAACCATGCAATCGATTAGTAAA
Organism: Macaria notata; assembly: GCA_927399415.1. Lineage (NCBI taxonomy): Eukaryota > Metazoa > Arthropoda > Insecta > Lepidoptera > Geometridae > Macaria > Macaria notata. The sequence goes on from OV656733.1 coordinate 8,998,249, forward strand.
AGCAAAAAAACAAGGATTGTACAATAAAATATGTATGTTTAATAAGCTTCCGACAAAAGTCATCGAATTGTAAACCACGAAATTCAGGAGATCATTAAAACAATTCTTTGAAGATAATCCATTTTATAGTCTAAAAGAATTTAAGAACCGAGCACTAGTAGAATCTTCATTTCAACTCTTTAATTGAACTTCTCTCGTGTATGTTAAAATAGTTGATAATTATATAATTATTACATAAGTTTACACATTAAGAACTATAGATACTTAAGGAAAATTGTATTATGACTTGCCCTATATGGTGCGTACCATAAGGTTAATAAAGTTTTTATCATTAGATTAATGAAGAATATTAAGAAAAGTATTATATGACTAGCCTGTCAGGTCAGTTGGTAGTGTGATAATGTGTCTGTCTTCTAAACTAGAAATCGCTGCAAGTTCTGACATCAAATAAGTTATTGTTCATTTTCAATTTGCAAGTTGAGGGTAATTGTTTAAGAACATATAAAAATAATATATCCATTATCTACTACCACTATCAAAAGCCTTTGCTTTGTTTGGGGCTAGATGACTCAGTGTGAAATGTCCTTAAATGATTTTCAAATTGAATATTATATTTTCATATTGTGTTTATATTTTTATTTGATGAAATATTAGAATGTGTATAGCATACATTAAATTACTCATCTGTACAATATTGCTACTTTTCTATAGAAAATATTAATAATAAAATCCATTATCGAGTACCCATGACACAAGTGTTTGCTTAGTGTGGGGCTAGAGTGTGCTGTGTGACATGTCCTGAAATATGCATTTAGTTAAATAAAGATTCTTTATCTTAACTTTATCTTAAATTGATTTCCAGATGTTCCCTGCTGGAGATGTGGGCATTGTGGAGGGAGAGATGAATGTCCCGGGAAGCAGATCAGGAGGTCCCGGAGACTCCATGGAGTTCAACACACTTGATGAGCCTATCAAAGAAACATTTGTAAGTTAACACATTATTATAGTTTTAAGAAAAACTTGTCCGAGAAGTCTATTGTTGATTGGGAAAATCATGATGGTTATGTTTTAAGGATTAGATTCTTACTTAATTTAAGTGCTAAGCTAAATTTACACTTTTAAATGTTCATTATATTGCCACTATGTCAAGTTCTATTAGTGTAAACAGAGATGGAACATTTCTTCATTGTTCTTTCTGAACTCTCACAGATTCTATGTGGTAATCTAAGATTGGTCGTACTTTGAATGTCTTTACATTCAAAGCACAGAAAACAGAAGTACAACAGAATCCTACCTCCCTGTTTAGTATAAGGCATAAAGTATTCTTATGTGTCATGCTCACATTTTTAGATGAGAGGTGTTGACTTTAATTGAGTGTCCAATTATTTTAGGACTGACTTTTTTCTTTCTCTTATGATTGCTAAACATTACCTACAATTTGTATTTTATCCTCTAGTTATATTATAGTTACTGTGCTTATGTCGGATTAGAAAAACACACATTTGACTAGATATGATATAATTGCAGCAATATCATTAACATAGATTTATGATTTCTAGATGCGAGATCTGAGAGCAGTCGGCAACAAATTTTACCATGTCCTCATACCTAGAGAAAAGACTAGCTTATTGAAAGAATGTGAGTAGATATGTATGTTTATTATTTATTAAAGGTCACCTTGTTCGCTCACGAAAGAAATAGTTTTCATTGTGTTCCAACTGATCATACATACATCATCAGTTTTCGTCATCATTGGTAGAGTTCCATCCACAATAAGTTATCTAGAGATATTATAGTTTGTAACGACTTTTAGTCATTACAGCTTGCTGAAGTTTTTTATAGTATACATTAATAACCTGCAGAAGATTTTGTAGTTTTATTTATATACCATTTTACATGATTACCTTGCTCCTAGTGTATACTTGATGATGTTTTCTAACCCTGGCTGCCTCCAGGGGACCTGTGGGGCCCGCTGCTGCTGTGCACACTGATGGCCACCATCTTGCAAGGGTCGGCGGAGAGGGCAGACAACTCCAACGACGGAGGGCCGGAGTTCGCCGAGGTGTTCGTGCTGGTGTGGATAGGGGCCGCCGTGGTCACCATCAACTCAAAACTACTGGGAGGGAATATGTGAGTCAAGTCTTGTATAAGTTTTTGAACATCAAAATCAACAAATAATTATTCCAGGACATTGCACACAGCGCCATCTAGCTCCACACTAAGCGAACTACTAACCCTGTCTGCCATTATTTGTATACTTATTTTGTTTTAAGTTTATGTAAGTGTATTATAAACGGACTTCTTAAAGGATGGAGCCTACCGATTCGACCTGTCATGACTGCCAATATAATCGGAAAATATTGTTATTTACCAATAAATGAAGCCTATTACGTCACAATATTGGCCGAGTTGGATTTAATTTGAGTCCTATGTGTAAAGTTCTAAACACATGAGATAAATTTCATATACTAGTGTATACCTATCAAGTTTGAATGGATTTGCACATATTAATGTTTGCCCATGAGTTTTCTATGTCTGATTAGGTTTTTTTTCTAACCAGTGTTATCTCTTCTGTATTTCCGATTACCACATTTTTTTTAATGTGTTTTATCTATAAATCTAATCTGAGCATCGTTACATTCCAGATCATTCTTCCAGTCGGTATGCGTGCTGGGTTACTGCCTGTTTCCGATCGCCATGTCGCTGGTGATTTGCCGGATCATATTGTTCACGACACAAACCACATTCCTGTTCTTCCTGAGGCTGATCATAGCGCTCGTCGGTTTCGTCTGGGCTACTTTAGGTGAGTCTCGCACGTATAGATAGTAATGATGTAACCTGCCTTACCGTTCTACCATAATAACTGCCGCGAAGAATATATATATTTTTTTACTAATGACTACAAACTAGAAACCCTTTGTTGTTTTAGTAAGTGAATTTTTATGCGAATGCTATGGATAGTCGTCGATCTAAACTGCCTTACCATTCTTCATTCTTCCTTAATTACTGCCTCGAAGAATAATTATAGTTTATATCTTGAACATTTAAGACTTCAATTCGCATGTATGCCCTAAAATCACTAAAGTACTAATTTGAGAAAAAAATGTATTTTTTTGATTAATTAATAGTAGCCTATGTCACTCATGGCCGCAGCCCGACACGTTGGTCCGACCAAATTCGTACCACACTTGATACATCAGTGTATGGAGCGCTGCATGACGCTGAGGATAGATAGAGATGGCGGAAAATCATAAGAGATAGGTTCATGGTGGTAGTCAGGACCCTCAGATATGAGGAATACGACGCAAGGAGGAGGAGGATGTCACTCATGGGGCGGCGTCTCTTGGTGTCGGAGGCCAGGATCCAGACCCACCTACATACCAAAATCATGAAGATATGTTCTTATGTTGATAATAATATTGATGTTTGTAATTTTGGTCATTCCAGCTGCGACGAAATTCCTCGGTGACAGTCAGCCGGATGGCAAGAAGGCACTGGCAGTGTATCCCATCTGTTTATTCTACTTCATTCTGTCGTGGCTCGTTGTATCGCACAGCAATGTCTAATGCACACACACACACACCTGCGCACGTGTATATAGAAATATAACCACTATGACACCAATAGGAACGAAAGAGCAAGAAAATGAAAAAGGAATATAACCAAAACGAAGAGTCAATGCAATGTTATGTCATATGATATAAATAAATAAGATGGCCAAAATTATACACTCAATGTCATCATGATGTAAAAGAAAATCGAAGAATTCATATGATGTCAAATGCTTTAAGAAAAGAAAATAGACATGCAAGAGTGGCGAGCTTTCGTGTGGAAATATTTCAAACTGCCAGCTTAACAACTGACTGTGAATGATGCAGAACATGAAGAAACAGATATAAGAGAGTAAGAGGTAAGATATTTTAACCCTTTCTAGTGAAATAGGTAGAAATACACTACATGCGAAAAATATTATTTACACACAGTATTACAATGAAAATTCACTAAAAATACAAGTATGTACATATGTATATTTGTAGAATGCCAAGACAGCATTTAGAGTGCATTCCCCATTGATAATTAAATGAAAAAGAAAAGAGAGCTACTGGATATGGCCACTTAACATCAAATGTCGTTCTTGCTTGTTTTTCTCTACTTCACATATGAAATACCTTAAGTTCAAAAAAAGAAGAATATTTAAGATACATTCTTGCAGAATACTAGATGGTTCTAATTGATAGTTTTTTATAAAATTTTCCAGCGAACGATATGTACACAAATTTGTATATAAAATAGCTTGTGTGCGCAGGACCTTAGTAAATTACTTATTGTGATACTGACTTTAGTGTTATTGTGAATAAATGTTAGTCTAAGTCAATATTATTTAAAATCGTATTTATTCAGAAATATATCCAAATATCCAGTTTTGGTACAGTTTTGATGTTAAACGATGCATTTTCCACATTCCGTTAAAATTTTATCATTATTTACTTCTGGATTAGAAATTTTGTACATATTATAACTAATATAATTAAAAGGCTATTTTATGTCATTAAAATTTTTATTTTTCACCATTTAAAACATTCAAAACGTATCTAAAAAATACAAGCTGAAATTCGAGGGTTTCAGTGCCGGATTTTTCACGACTTAAATATATAATAATAATACAGTAGAATCCGTTTAGTTCGACTACTCTGAGAATAACCCTTGCAGCGAAGTTGTGGTAGAAAATAGTACAAATACTAGAAATACTACTATGGACAGTAAGGTTATTACGATGTCTTTTACGGCTCTTGAGTGTCGATATAAACGAATTCTGCTGTATTTAGTCTGGTACCACTACAAGACTAGTCGATTTTATCAGATATTTGGACCCTATTTCTATTGCCTTTTGCCGCCATCTTTAAATTGTCATTGTGTTTAAGTTGTGTTGACACCATCTGAGGTTATTATAAAATGATTATTTTATCAGACTTCCATACCAGTTAACAATGTTCAATGTGGCTTCATCATATAGGGTCGCATTTCAAGTATCTAACTACACTAACACAAATATTTTACAGGCAGCTACAGCTGACAGACTGATTTATTTAATTAAAGATCCTAATTTAATTCAGCTGCTAATATTTTCAGACCTTTCTATAAAATTAAGTTAACTAAAGCTATACAAACAAGTAATATAAATTTGTGCTTTACAATTTTTCGCAATTAATATAAATTATGATGATGAAATGTTGTTACAATGCAAGTGTGCTTTCAAAAAAACATTCTTTGATTTGAAAAAGGGTTGATAAAAATAAGGACACTTGTAGAACTTTAGTTTAAAGGTAAAACAATACGTTGTTTTATGGAAATTGGTTCAAACTGGAAACACACTTGATCTTGAAACACCAGAGTACTGATTTAATCATTATTTGTAATTATAAAGCTACCGATGGGGTAGGCGAGTTCTGGAGTGGAGACCGCGGCTCGGCAAGCGTAGTGTAGGGGCCCGCCCTGCCACAAGGTGGAGCGAGGACATCATGAAGATAGCAGGGAACAGGTGGAGACGAGAAGCACAAAGTCGGGCTGAGTTGCGTGCCTTGGGGGAGGCCTATGTCCAGAAGTGGACGACCGTGGGCTGATGATGATGATGATGATAAAGCTACCAAATGTATTCTTTGATCGAGTTATCACATGTCATTATTCGGAGTTATTTTGTCGAGTGCTAACCCCGCACTACCCCCGTCTATGGTTGTTTAACTTAACGTGATTATTTTCGCTCATTTTCCAATAAACAGTTTGTTATTATTCATTTCAGTATAACAACATTACGTGCGTAGTGTCTTAAAGCAATATCGTTACGTACATCATCACTACTAAGATTAAATTTAATTGATTTGATTATAAATCTCCAAAGCAAAAAGAAGGGCAACATATTTTTTTATAATTTATCTTTATCATTAGCTTAATTAGTCCCATATTTGTCATACAGATTATTTGATAAAACTAATCTAAGTACGTCCAATAAAAAAGCTCTTATATAAAATTAAATTAAAATTATTATTTGGCAAAGGAAGATACGCTAGTTTTAATTTTCAGCTTAAACTATATCTACATAGTGGAATGTCCATTGAATTATTAAATAGTAATTATATTACGTACTTACTTGCTAAATGTTTTGGTAAAATACATCGAAAATCGAGGACAGTTGAGATTTTGCGAGGTTATAAATACGAGATGTAAGATTATGGATGCTTTGGTCACTAGAATTTATAGGTCACAGTGATAGCAGAGTATAAAAAAGTTGTTAAATTTATCAGACCATTAATTTTGTGTTGTATACATATACCTACGTACAATACGAAATTGTCAATATATATGTTATACGTAACTGCGATGAACAGTCAAAAAAGTTACATAGTCTTTTCATTTTCAAAGCGTTGGATTTCAGCATGTAATTCTGAGTTAAATCGAATCCAATAGGAAAGCAATACTATTTGACCTCAGTTTTGCTGATGGTAATGATGGTAGGTATGCTAAAGCTGGGGCTGGGATTGTATTTACCCAATAAAAACCGGTTCACTCTCGCTTTGAACATTTCTCTTAGACGTTTCCAATAACTATTCATCGCAGATCCAAAATACTACTCAAATATCTAACTAGAGTCAGATCCACTTGACGTCTTGTCGGGGCTGCGCGGCGGGGAAGGCATGGGCGACGTCCGGGGCGGCATCTGGTACGACATATGCATCTGGATGGTATCTCTCGCCTTCCTAGCGTTCTTGTACGTGAGGGAGTTGGCCCGGGGCTTGCGGCGGGAGAAATGTCTCTCCACCCATTTGAGCATGGCCAGGACAGAGTCAGTGGAGGAGAGACGTCTCTCGGCAGACGTTTTGGTGATGTTGGATGAGGCGATGCGGAAGGTGGCGGCCATACCCTTGAGTGCCTGTGGATTAGATGCAGATATGGTGAGTTATAGATGCTGTAGATAGTTTGCTGTATTGATACTGTGGTAAGTACTAAGTAAAGCTACCTACTTAGTATCACAGAATCAATATTTAAATTAATTCTTATAGTATATTTAAGGTCATTATTATGCCTGTAGTAGTTAGTGGTGAGGGAAATAAGTGGAAAATAGCATGCAAAGTAAGTACCTAAATAGATTTGGGGAATCATAAGCGATTAACATTAAGATTACTCTGGTACCTAAGTACTGAAACTAAAACGACAATCAAGTTTGAAGATACACAACTTATGGCTTTCCCGGGAAGCTTAGGTAACGTATGTAGGTTAGGTAAGGTAGGTAGGTAGGTAGGTTTTAATTCAATTTAATTGTTTACTTACCAACATGGCGTCTTCGTCAGTGACGTCATCTCCGGCGTAGATAATCCTGATCCTCTCGCTCCAGTCGAGCCCGAACGCAGTCCTCAGGATGTAGATGGAGGCACGACCTGATGAAATCGTAAGGCCATGGTCACACTCAGAGTGTACTTATTGTAAACTTTAGGAAAGCTTGCAAATGATTTTGAAACATAGGTATTTATGAACAGAAGCAGAATAATTATTTTGAATTCAGGTAAAACATTTAAATATTCGTAGAATAGATCATAGAATAGAGATAGAATTGAAATTTATTCAGTTTTTACTTTGACGGTGCGGAACTGCGGACAGAGAATAATTTAGATCCCTGTTTAGCAGTCGTCAAACCTTATCAGAGGTCCTTAAGACGGTTTAAAAACGACACTTCACCTGCGTTGATCACATGATTCCTAGTCCGTGTATTGATCCATCATAAGTTTTTCTTCTATTCTACATGAACCTTACCTTTATCCCACTGTACTGGCGGCCTAGCTTCCAGCGCGCAATGCGCCGGCGCAGGCGTGAAGCCGGACGCGGTGATGAGCTTGCGAGCTTGCTCGGCGAGGGCGGCGCGCTTCGCCAGCGGGGTCTCGCGGTAGTGGAATGTCAGGAGAGCTCCTTTGTTCTCCACCCACGCTCCGTCTTTGCACACCTGGAAAATGTAAGTAAAATAAATAAATATTTCGGGACATTACACTCAACATCTAAGTAGTTTACCAAACTATACTAAACAAGCGCTTGAAAGGAAATATTTTGTGCTGAAGCTCGTTTGTATCAGTATATGCAAGATAGGCCCTCTTCTTATTGGATATAGCATTATAGCCTTTGCTTACCATCAGACAAAAATTTTAGAACAGGTAACAGAGTAGAGAGAGAGAGTAACAGGGTAGAGAGTTACAGAAAAATAGTAGTAGTTAGGTACCTGTTCCTGCAAAGCCTTGAGCAGCTCCACGACCTTGGTCTCCAGCTCCCTCGGCATGGGGTGCACGAACTTGCTGCCGTCAGGGTGCAGGATCTCCAGCCCGTGGTTGCCCGCGTATGTGATGCCTTCGATACCCACCTGCGGAGGAAACTCGTGAGTTAATATGTGATTGGTGACTGCTTTATTTACTGTCAGTTATATGAAAACAAACACGATCAAACCAAACATCAAACGGACATTCCAGACGTCAGTCTTATTGTTGTTCACAGTTGTTTTTAAGAATAAAACTATCCCGATGTAATGTATTTTTTTTATTGTACTTGAATTAAATTTGGTGTAACATTAACACTCGTTACTATTATGAAACTCGCTGCGCTCGTTTCATAAACTCACACTCGTGTTTTAATACCCGTGTTATATGCAGTTGCATACACTACTTTATCTTCACTAATACAATTAATCAAACAACAAGAGTAAAAGCTGACAATAGTTAATTTTTCATATAATTTTCTAGATTTTTCTGGCAAAAGATTATGAGTTACTTTTGTTGCCAATTCTAGAATATCCGGAGGCGTACAAATATCATCGTCGCTATCCATTTTTAACTTTTAATTTGTATTTAAAAAACAAAACACATTGCGAAACATTAAATTCACGCGTACCTACGTGTATTGTCACAGTGATTTTGCCGCCATTAAAATCTAACCAACGAGAGCGCAGCTGCGCGCATCAATAAAACGCGACCAACCTGATTGGCCCTGCAATCAGGTAGGTCGCGTTTTATTGATGTTATAATGAGCTATTACGATATCGATGTGGATATTATAACATCATGTGAAATTGCTTAAATTGAGTGTTTTGTTGTCTGTGCTATAACAGTAGTGTCAAGTATTGGAAACATAAGTAGAATGTTACAACATTAGTGTAGATAAAGGTATTTTTGATTGATTGATAAAACTGAATTTCTGTGGTGTAGGTAAGATACGAGTAGTTGCATATTTAATATGTAAGTTGTATACCTATGCAGATACAGGCCACTTTGTATCTTAAATATATGAGCTTTTGATTTTAGAGCTTATCTTCATAAGCTCATCTGCTTTTTTGTTTTAACGTAGCATTTTGAGTTAATTAACATATAATTTTGACTGCAAAATGAAGGTGAAGTGAAAATATTTTTGTTTAAAAGAAAATAAATATTTTAAAAATGATTATATTGTGACGTATCCGTACCTACTACAACTACGAGTATGTGTTTGTTTTTAACTTGAATCATGGTTATAATGAACTTTTATCAGTAAGTATTGGATTTAGATTTGTCTTCTTTAGTGTTGTGTTAAGACGTCATTGCCACAAAACGTAAATCAGTTTTATTTTTGTTTTATAAATATTTTTGCAATTGAGGTCACAGTTACGACGCAATACCTACTTCTGCTTCGATTCCAAATATTAAAACGAAGGATTCTGGCATTTGCAAAAAATATATTATGCACTTTATTTAAAGCTCTACTTTTATAAAAATACATTAGGTACTATCCGTGGATTAAAACGAAATATTTTAAATATAAAGAATGACTTAGACGTAGATATAATAAGGTGGAAAGTAGGTACCTACCTACTTGTAAAATTGAAGAGGTATACATAATATGTCTCGTACTACAAGGTATCTTAGGTAAGTCAATTCGCGATAACATCTTCACACTAAACATTCAATTCAATTCAAAATATTTGTAGGTCACAAATGTGTGTAAACAGTCCGGTCACATGTTTTAAAATGTGTTCGGTTATTCTTTGATGGCAAACAAATGGAATAATTTACTCAATTACGCAATATTCAACAAAGGCCCTACGTTTGAATCCGGTCAGATCTTATCAATTACCCTGTAAGTACTTACCTATACAAGATTTAGTGTAAATATTTTCGTTCAAAACATTTGATAAAATCGGTCAGAGGTCAGTTTTCTTGATAGGAGTTTTGTTATTGCAAAATATGCTTCGACTTGATATGATTCTGAATGAATTGATTTGTCACTTAAATAAAATATATGTAGGGATTAATGTATTTTGGCTATTAAATTTCTAACGGAACTACACATTCAATGTTTACAAATCTTTACAGTTAAGTACGTATTTAATAAAATTATGACTTTACCAGCAATACCAGCAGGAAATGCCAGAGAATCTCTTATCTTTGTAAATTCGCAGTTCCCGAGTAAATCTAGTTGATAATATACGTTCAATGTATGTGCGTTTAGATATCAAACTCCAGAAAACACATTAACGCGGGGTGCTATGTGAAATCGACATTTCATAAAAATGTAATAAAATAGAAGTAGGTATGTAAGATAGAGCTAATTTTTTTCAGTTTATATAATTTTAATTCAGCATTAAGACAACAAAAAACGCCAAAACACGATTACGTATACTTTGCTCGATAGTTTTATTTTTTGAAAAATAGTTGTTTTAAAATATTTTTCACCTTTTTTCCAAAAGTAGTACAGAACTTTAAACCAATTTAATTATATCTAAAAGTTAATGTTATTATTTAGAGGAGTGAAGAGCCATAAATAGAATATTATGAATTGCTGATTTATAAGATTTTTTTTCGTCAAAAACGTCTGCGAAACTGCTCAAATTGTGCAAAATTGTTTGCGTGTGGACAAGACTCGTCGGCCGGAGCTATGCCCGCGATGCTCGCCCTTGCTGTCATGCTAATGCGGCGTGCAGTTGCATGCGAAAAAGCAACTGTAGGCATTTCACCCGAAAACGCTTTGCGCTTGGTAAAATACCAAGCGCAAAGCGTTTTCGGGTGAAATATCATGGCCTTAAAACCACGAAACAAACTATTTGGCTACTTTAATTATTTTGTTGACATTCCTCCTTATCTCAAAACGGTTCAGCACGGTCATAGATTATTTTTTAGCTAACGATAATAATGATAAACTTTACATTGACGTAGGTTTTTGTTACCAATCGTAAAATTAAACAAATTCGTGTTGTAGTATTTCGACTTTAATACAAAGTAATATGAGTTGATTTTCCTTGAATTTAGTCGTGTTTTCTTGAACTCAGCTGTTTTAATGGCACGTGTACCTATGTGTACTTAAGCTTTATAAGCATGTGTGTTGTCTCATTATTCATTGCTTGGTTCGCTTGTACTTATTACATACTCGTACTAGCTGGTGCCCGCGACTTCATCCGCGTGGAATAGTTATTAGGTACCATAAAAACGGTTCTAGTGAGTTAACCTTTAAAGATAGACATTATAATTATTGTTCAGGACATTTTGTTAGATTATTTCAAGAGAAATAATTATTTCATACATATTTTTGTGATATCTTGAACCGTTTTCACAGCGCACGCAACGGAAGCCCTCACAGATGAATAATTTTCCATTATTTCTTCGCTCCTATTAGTTGCAGCGTGAAAGAATTTTTCAATTCTCACCAGTAGTTCTTTAGATAAGCGCGTTCAAACAAACAAACAAACTCTTCACCTTTATAATATTAGTATAGATATCATATTTACTTTCGTCACTCTGACCATCATGTAATTCTGACCGTTATAGCGTGATTGCCAAATTTTTGTTTGTTATTTTCCACAGAATTCGGTTAAGTAGGTAGTATGTAATTCGTTAGAAATGGAAAATTTATTGTGTAATGTTTACTTACGTTCATTGATATACCTTTCTGAGTAGCTACTAAGCCTGAGAGTGATATAGTTTAGGTAATTTTTGTCTCGTACCCACGGGCATACACAAGTACTTATGTATTTTTTAAAATAAATTTCTTTATCCTATCATATTTACTGGTCCTGTTAGCTTAGTTGGTAGTGGCTTTGCCTTCTAATCTAGAGGTTGCGGGTTCGATTCCCGCTTGACATAAGTATTTATGTACGTTAAAAATTTATAATTAGGTACTTGTTTTCAGACTGGTACCTATTTACAAAAGAAAAGTATATGCATTATATCCGTTATCTAGTACCCACGACACAAGCGTTTGGTTAGTGTGGGGTTAGATGGCGATGTGTGCAATGTCCTGGAATATTAATTTATTTTTTTATTTATCATATCTTACTCAAAAATATTTGATACCAAAAAAACTCTATTCCACTTACCATTTTCTTGACGTTGTCGACGTTACGCCCTGAGATGATGGCTATATACACGTCGGACATGTTTGACAGTCTCTGGAGGGTGTGCTTGGTCTCCAGGGGCAGGGTGGCCAGGTCAGGGTGCGGGGCGATCGGAGCCAGGGTGCCGTCGTAGTCGAGGAGCAGAGCTAGCTTTTGGGTGTAGCCGATGTATCTGGACACAGAAGTTAACAATTAAGTTAAGCACTGTTACTGACATCTCTCTTGAGTCGTTTTCCTCATGACTGAGGGTCGTGACTCCCCGCAGAATGAATCTGTTGGAGGAGTTTTTGGGGCAGATACATCGTGGTGGGCGCCCAGGTCCTTCCACGGAAGACACATGTCCTCGGATATTGTGGTCCTCAAACATGTCGGTCTCCTCACGATGTTTTCACCGTTTAGCGAGTCAAATCCACACATAACTTGAAAATACAAGTCATTATGGTGACGCCATGGTGGGCCGGATTCGAACCAGGGTGCGTCTGAATGAAAAGCAGACACTGGAACTGCTAAGCCACACTCGCTATTGTTACTAACATACCATCCCACTAATACTGTAAACGTGAATGTTAGTGTGTGGGTATGTTTGTTTGTTTCACGTTAAACGGCTGAACTGATCTAGATAACATAAGATATTCATTTCTTTATTCTGTGGATATAAACATAAATTAGACCATGGATAAAAAAAAAACATAAAATATCTTATGACTCTCAAACCACGAAAATGATTTTGTAAAGAATTATACGTCGTATGAAAAAGTACACGATACAGTTCACTTTAATAAACTTTACATCTCTCATGTTCGGTAAGTAGGTCCTTATTACCACATTACCCCCAAATGGGGCTTGTAAGTAACCAATTAGCGCTCTAGGGTAATAATGTAGCTAGAAAAGCCCTAGGGCGGTAAGTAATTTAAAAAAAGCAGATTAGTTAGCTCGGGTGTAAGCATCAATTGCACCCTCGAACTATAGGCGCCCTCGCTGCGCTCGTGCGCCTAACTATCTCGGGCTGCAATTGATGCCTTACAGCCCTCGGCTACTAATCTACTATTACTTAGCTCCGGATTTAGATTATCGGTACATTGGGTTTAGTAAATATTGACTGGCCCCTGCGGCTTATCCACTATGTATTATACCTACTTATAACTAACCTACATACATATGTACTTGGTCAGAGCGTTATGTGTACAGTTAACTCAAATAGTTTTGTTATCATACAAAGTTTATTTGTAATAATAGGAAAATTTACTATAAGTCTAGGTATAGGGATTAATTTTAATATAAGTATATTTTTTTAAGGTTGGCCCACAGCACGCTTTGGGAAACTGTAAGTGCTGTGGGCAAGTGAACAATAAATAAATAAATAAATAATAAATAAAGAATAAGCAGCAGTAAGAGAGTTTTAGATTATTTTAGTTCTAATTTTATTCTAATTAATATATGTTTAGCAAAAATTATGGTATTAACGAAAATTTGTTTATTTATTGCTTTTAACATCTTAATTGCTTTTATTTCACGACAACGCAGCGATATATTCTATATCTACTTTTATGAATTGAGTAATGAGCGATCTCTATGTTTATTCAAGCTTACTCAATAAGAGTGAATGCTACTTTTTTTTCAAACCAAGCTTTGGTACCACCATATCAAAAATCACAATCTTTCGTTGTTCCGTTGTGTCATGACATACTATAACAAAACAACAAAACCACTTTAGCTCTTTCCACAAAAGTATGATAAGTAAAGTGACTTACTTTGAAAGATACTCGTCAAAGTCATCAATAGTGACGGGCTGCATGGTGGTGGCTCCCAGGTCGTCAGCCTCCTCCTCCAGCGAGTCCATGGCCTTGAGGAAGGCCTTCATCCAGCTGTCCACGTCGTTCAGCTGTTCCCGTCTCCGCAGGTGGTTCATACGGACTGTTCTCTCGTCTTCTGGCATTATGAGGGCTCTGGAGATGGAGAAACGTGATTTGGTGAGATCTTGGTTTATGATACCTAACACCAGGCAGAGTTTAATAGGTAAATTGTAGGCGTAAGGTTACGTATATTGTTTCGTGTAGATTACGAAATATGAAATGCTCAATTTGTATTCTTTGGAAGTAGTGGAGTGCATTGGAATATTTAATGATAAGTAAATTATTAAAATTATCATGATTTGCCAAATAAATTCAATTTTATTCGTAATAGCAACAAAATTGCTGTTGACTTACAGTGTTCATAAGCGTGACGAAGGTGAAAAGAAGAGGCAAAGGCGAAAGAAACAACTTCCAACAGACGATCGTAAAAACAAACAATGATTTAATATCTAAAGGAAAATCTGTGAATGAGACACGTGACGGTTCACCTTCAGTAATAAATAATTGCTTGGATCCTAATTTCCCTAACTATTGTCTTGCCAGCTTGTTACGTTTATTCACAAATGTTGTTTTTATTAACTCAGTATTTCTCAATTATCAATTAATGTGCGTCAGTGACACTATTTATAATTGTCAAAAGGACGAGTAAGTACATTTTTTATTAATAAAATTATGGTTTACAGTTCTGATTAAAAACTAAAGTTTGCTATAGAGAAAGAATTATGTAGGCTTGTTAAACATTATCAACGAAAATTGGAGGAGGAAAATGAGATTTTTTCGTTTTCCATTCATAACCATCGTATCGCTTTTTTCACACTAGCTCTCTATCTCCGACAGCAGAAACAATAACATTCTTACCTGTGGATAACTTCAGCGGCATCATCGAGCTCGTAAGGGTTGCAGATGAGAGCCTCGTGCATCATTTCTCCTGCTCCAGCGAAGGGAGACACTATCAACACTCCCGGCGGCTTGTTGATCTGACACGCCACAAACTCCTTCGCCACCAGGTTCATTCCATCTCGCAGTGGAGTCACTAAAGCTACGGCGGCATCTCGGTAAAATGCTGCCAACTCATCCTGTCCCACGCAGCCGTAAATATATCTGGAAAAAGAGCAGGTTTACAGTCAAGTTTGAATTATATTATTAGGAATGTATAAATGCCGGTAGTTCTTATCAAAATATATTTAATTACCTAATTGGCGACCAGTTAGGCGTGGTAAACCTCCCGTTTATTCTTCCGACCAACTGATCCATCTCCTCCTTCAACTCCTGGTATTCTTTGACGTCTGTCCGCGATGGAACTGCGATCTGTAGCAACACAACCTTCTCGATATGTTCAGGATACTTCTCTAGCAGCCTTTCGAAAGCTTTCAGTCTATTCACTAGTCCTTTGGTATAGTCCAGTCTATCAACTCCCAGAATTATTTGTTGGCTAGTAGAGAGCACTCGTTTCGCGTTCTGTGCTAGTTGCACAAATCTGTCGAATGGCACTCCGATAGGCAGGGGCCGGACACAAATAGTACGCCCTCCCAACTCAACTAGAAGATTCTTTCTATCAACACGACAACCCAAGTTCCTCTGACAGCAGTCGATAAAGTTCAAGCAGTAGTCGGTTATGTGGAACCCGACCATATCACAACCTGTGAAAGGAAACGAGTTGATTATCCTGCCACTACAAATAAGTATACTTTGATAAAGGAATTTAGTTTCCTTATTCACTTACCAAGAATGCCCTGCAGCACTTCATCGGACCACGGGAACAATCTAAAGATGTCCCATGGCGGGAAGGGAATGTGAAGGAAGAACGCCAATTTACAGTTGATGCCATCTTCTTCCGCACGCTGTCGATAAAACATTTCATTAGTCGCAAGGAAGTTTTATTTTTCCTGACAGGATTTGGTAAGAGACAAACCTGTCTGATCCAATTGGCTGCCAACATGAGGTGGTAATCGTGGACCCAGACGATAGGGGGAGAGCTTCCTTTTGTCTCCTTGTTTTCTTTCAGGAGTTTAAGGGCGTGGATGGTCTTCTCAGCAAAATCTTCATTAATCTTGATGTAGGCCTTCCAGTGGTCAGCGATGAAGGTGGCTCGGTCGGGCATGGAGTGGAATAGTGGCCAGAAGGTTCCGTTACAGCATCCATTGTAGTAGCTGTCAAAGAGCTTGGGCTCGGCGTGGATGGGCACAATCTGGAATTATGATTCTACTCGTATATGTGTTAAAATGAAACCTAGAACATAATGATGTAAGGAGTGACAAGAGCACATGGCCTTTATTTCGAATTAAACTTCGCTTCAAATTTTTTTTTGATGTGATCAGTGTTTGTTGGACAACATCTCCGACTTCTATATGTTGGTGGATTGACAGACGAACATACAAAAAAAATGGCCTTTATTTCATAGGGTAAAACTGTGTTGAAGCGTTATGATACATATCTTTATTATGCCAAATCGTGCTTTGTATTTATCTAAATAGACCTTGAACGGTGACTGGCATCTAATTTATTCAGCCTGTGCGTACTGTATCGTACACGAGTATCACCTTGTTGCTCATTGACATTGAATTCCGATGTTTATACACTTTGTTATGGGAATCTGCTACTCGATACAGCGATTTAATAAATATTTCTGGAAATAGAACCCCAAATACTCGCACTGTTTTATCGACTCTGTAAATATTTAGTGCCATAATAGAGCTTAGTGAATAAATCAATATTATAATTGCATGCTGTTATCTGATTAAGTTATCAGGTGTTTTATAGGAAAAATACGGTGACGCTTCGTTTCTAGTTTTCCGTTGATTATTATTATCCACTGACTGTTAATTTTGAGAACTGCAATATAATGCAAGTGCTGGCGATGTTAATTATGCCTACCTAATCTAAATGTATAATTATATCATTGTCAAGTGCCATTGATTATTATATTCTGAGATTAAGTTGAAGCTATTAAACATACTGCCTTTAGAAATCGCATAAGCAATTAAAAGAAAACTTCAGGAGTTTGCTAATAATTCTGGATAAGAAATTACAGCGCAAAAGATAGTATTCAAACAATAAGCCAAAGATCCTGAAGTTTTTGTAGAATATCTTCCTTTTAGTATCCATTTATTTAAAAATACCTTAGTTCTTGTCAAGCAAGCTAGTGACACATGTTTATAGCATCAATTAGATGCTTACCTCTAATGGAAAAGGACTAAATACATCACAATGTTTTACGTCATCAAACCTTATAGGCACATAATCTAGGTATTGTAATACCTAGTTGCATGGGACATTACATGGCCGTCAGAAATTGCAGGTATATGGGTGTTATATACAGGGTAAGAAACGGTTAGTTTACTATTTTGTGTTCCTCAATGTTCCTAATTTCTAGGGTTACTTCTGATCTACTAATTGTAGTAGGTAAAATGTTTTTATCATATGGACCATCACATTAGTTATTTAAGTCAAAATTACACCTGTCGAGGAAGGTATAGGTACTGTTGTGTTGTGTTAAATTTTATTATAGTGCCTATGAACAATGAAGTTTGACGACATAACTTTCGGGTTATATTATGTTTGTGTTTGACCACAGATAAATTGGCTGAGACCTTACATATCTATTCTATCCTTTTGATAAAACATGCTAGTAGCCATTACTAGCGGCCATGACTGGCCTGTTAGCTTAGTTGGTTGTGGCTCTGCCTTCTAATCTGGAGGTCGCGGGTTCGATTCCCGCATGACACAAGTATTTATGTACTTTAATAAAATATAATTACTTGTGTTGTGTCTGGTCGTTTGTATGTATAATAAGTATGTATTTACAAAAGAAAAGTATATAAGTAATATATCCTTTATCTAGTACCCGCGACACAAGCGTTTGCTTAGTGTGGGGCTAGATGGCGCTGTGTACAATGTCCCGGAATATTTATTTTTATTTAGCTCTGTATACATGATAGGTAAACTTCAATGTAGGTAAACTATTAATTCGTACGTCGAGTTCTAAAGTTAGAAAGAGTAAGGCCTCAGTTTGCTGTGGAGTTCTGTGGAACAAAACAATATTTGTCCTGACCATGCAAAACACACGTGTGTTCGAAGGTCACGTCATGATTCAGTGGAGATTACTGCTTTACTGGCGATGTTTGAGTGTATGTAGTTTTATTGGACAACTTACGGTGCCCCACTTTGTTTCTCGTGTTGATCCGGGATAACAATAGCAAATGTGTGAATCTTTCTGAATAAATATTAGAATTACATCGGTCTCCTATTTGACCGTGAAGAAACACCAATCATAAACTATCACCTTGTGGTCGACTTATAAATAGTAGTTCGTTCTTTTTTCTTATGCCTCATTTCGAGATCATTGATGGTACCTTCAAAGGATACAGTACAGGGACAAAATTGTGAAAATGGTTTTGAAAAAAATTAAGTACTTATCTTTTATGGCTTACATGCACAACGAATCATATAAATTTGATGTTATCTAACTAGTGCTTTCCTGTTCTATGTACTACTGCGACTGTTACTGTTGTTTACCAAGTACTCGTATACTTATACACGAAACTTACCTTCTTAGACAGGAGTCCAGCAGTAGGCGTGTTGTCATTCGGATCAGACTCCGGTATCTTCTCGTTGGGGTCCTCCAGGTGGATCCCGGGCCAGCCCACCCAGATACCGCCGCCTCGGATCACGACCGGAGCCACCGCGGTCACCAGACCACCGGCACTGGAATATGGAAGCAGCTATGAGATTGATTACAAATTTAATTGCAGATGGTATGCATAACATAGGCACATGATGAACGCAATATACCCTCAAAGGGTGTTTGCAAAGATTTTTAGTTGGGTGCTGGCCGGCCTATTTGTTTTTTTTTTTACTATATTGTTTTTGTATAGGCAATGGACTTTTCAATTATCATTTATAACTGTAAATAGCATATGTATTTAAATTATCGTCTTTAACTGTATTTTACTTAAATTAACTTTTATACTGGACTGTCAGGCTTCAGATCACTTGAGGCGACATCAAGTGGCCCAAAGCAGACCATGGAATAAAACTGACTGTGTAAATAATAAACGCAATATTACGAGAAAAATCTGTTGATGCTACAACGGACTTTGAAAAATTATAGCTACGGGCTGTTAATAAATAATTATGGAAATCAACAAAAATTAGGAAAATCAGAAAAGCTTATTTGACTTATTAGGAAGCACGATTACAGCTAATATGTAATTGTTTCAGGTGGACATTAATATCAAATTAACACAATCATTATTTTGAAAAGTGTTTCAATTTTTTATCTAAATTGTGTACTTTACTTGTTTTGTTGACCCTGACACCAACCAGCCGGCATTATGTAATGTTAGTGACACAAGCTTGGCCTCCAATCAGCCGGTAGGTAAATAGGTAATAATAGGTCATTGACCATGTATGTACCATACCATTTGGACACGTGACTAAAGATATCGCGTAACAAAAGTTATCTCTCAGGCATTTAGTTTATAAACTCAAAAAGTGTTTAACCGATTGTTAGAAAAGGAGTTCGATCCGTTTACATGTTTGTGATACTGTCAGAACTGAATTAATCTAATCTCGAAATAAGCGATTCCAAAGACCTGTACCTATCGAATTCCGTGATTTTATGTTTGTCTGTGATTTTTAAGAAACTAGAACTAAGAATAGTATATTTCTTTTTGTATTTAATTAACTAGTTACGTTCTAACTAAGAAAACAGTACCTACCTAAGTACATCTTTTATAACTATTTTAAATATATCTACGAATTACAAGCTGGGGCTTTCTCAAATTGCTACCCGCAAAATACAAAATTTAAAAAAAAAAAATTTCCTTTGTTATAGAACTATTAACTGTTCATCATCAATTTTTTTTACGTGGGATAGGTTTACGTTTGACTACAGCCTGCCTGATGTTAAGCATTGCCGCAGCCTTGGGTGTAACACGTTTACCTAGAAGATACCTATTAACTCTAGATTTGAAAACCCCTGGATTGTAGTTCGCAGGAGAATTGTATTCTATTTGGTTCTTTTATTCTACAGCAGGTTTCACCAGTTGAAGTCAGCTGTTTGAAACAGGTTTATTTAGTAGTACATTAAAACTGGAATGTGTACTAAAATAAAATGGAGGGTATGTGACCAAGTTACGACAGGCGAAATGTGTAAAGATCCCAGAAAACCATCGCATTGTGGTGTTATTTTATTTTTCCAACCACTCTGGACTCATTTCTTGCCGACACGTTCCTGCTATAGGAATATTTTTCATTTTTTAATCTTGAACACTTTTACGTATGACACAAGTAATTAAATTATCTAAATACCTAGCTACGAATGCATTCAAATATAAAGGTAAAGTATCTTATATCATATAATAATATTCAGCGTTCAATCAATAAATTCATAGACATACCTACTTACCTAATATTCAAAACACATATATATTCCAAGTTCAACGATAATTATTATCATTTAAATAATTTCTCCGTTATGATAACCAAATGCTAATAAGTACCTATGAACCTACATTTATTTCATTTATAAAACTAACATCTAAGAAGTTTATGAGACAAACATATTGCTTTGAACATAATAGATATAGGTAGGTAAGTACATAAATCGAATATGATTTTATTTTAATTGTAAGTTTAGGGATTCATAACTTTTATACATCTCCTTACTCCTACTACGATGATTTAGGTATAATATATTGTGCACGATAAAAGCACGATGATATCCTCATTCATAGAGATAAATCGATAATGTTGATAAATCCGGTTTTATAGAGTAAGTACTTACTCAAATAGCGAGATTAAAACAGCTGTTTGCAACAAATTAAAACAGCTGTTTGCAAACAGCATTCTATGCGAGCTTCCTAGTTTACGTAGTTATCGATAACATTAGTTTCCAAACATATCACATGGTTAAATTTCACCACAACATTGACCAAATATTGATAAATACTCGCATAAATTGTATCTGTGTTAAAAATAAGTATACCTTCTTACTTACATAGAACTTTCAATTATAATAATAATTCGTAAAAATAAACTCAACTTCCATTTCGAGCATTATTTGCATTAAAGAAAGTTCGCGAAGCCGAAGCTTCCCTGCTTCAAAACAAACATAGGTAGGTAAGTTAACTTTGTATTATGTATTCTGTGCTTATACGTTCAAACTCCCAGACGGCTACGTTCGATCACACGGGTTAGCGTGTGTGCGTGTCACTGTGTAAAGATACGCGTTTCTCTATGTGTGTAATGTTGCTAGTAACAGAAAAAAAGTTCTAAAAAACCAAACCCTTAAAATTTAATTTGAACAAATATATTATTTTCTATCTTCCATTTAAAATTTTAATATTTTAAGGAATATATTATGCAAATAAAAGCTTAATAAACCACTACTTTAAATACTACCTACTCTTTGCAAAATTAAACAGCTATATTATTAATGACAAGCGCTGCGTCCCGCGGTGTTACCCACGTTAATCCAGGATTAAAGTAGGTTATGTGTTAATCCAGAGTCAGCTATCTTCTTGCCAAATTTCATCGAAATCGGTTCTGCTGCTAAACCGTGAAGAAGGAACAAACAAACTTACTTACTTACACACAAACTATCGCCTTTATAATATTAGTTGTAGGGTACCTAGGAATAAAAATAGGTTTTACGGGAATTACAAATAAAAAAGATACTATTTAGCAGTAACTATCCGCTCAGAATAGTAGTTTTCACGGGATATTAAAATGTCTTCTACCACATAACCCTATACTATACGAAATTTCATCAAAACGTTGTTGTTTACTGATACACTAGCGTTGAACTACTACACTTTACTTATAGTCAAATTGAAATATCTATAATAATAATCTAATCTAAATAATTATATGTTGTTTGAGCCAATTTTTCGTTACAAACCTACAAACAAACTTTCCCACCTTATTATATTAGTATACATGTATAAAAATATAGATATTAAAACTGAACATTTAGGATTTGATTTCGAAATTCCTTGATATTGATTTTAGTAACGCATTTTAATTTTTCCAAACGATTTGAAATTTGCCTTTAAAAATAACTTCAAATGTTTTAACTTAATATGCTTATTTCTAATACATAATAATAATTAATAATATTTTACTTTGATCAAAAAATAAAAACCCAAATTTAGGAAAAAAAGTATTTGTTACATAAGTAACAAATACTTTTTTTAGGTACTTTTGTATAAACAAAAGTACCTACACAACTCAACTGTGAAATGATATTCCATCTCGGCTCTTTTGTTTATGTGAAATATTTTTACAATCCTTGAACACGCAGTAGGTATGTCATAATGACATCGAAACTTGTGCGAAATAAAATCACGGAAGCGTAGATTCGATCCGACTGACGCTTGGGAACGTACTAAACCATACCGTATTCGGTATTCCGTATTTAAAAAAGTACCTACTCTGTGTACTAAACGCAGGGACATATTACTAAAGCATTTCATATTACTGAGCTCGCCGTCAACCGCCGTCTGGTGTTTAGAATAGTCGCCGCCGTCTGGAGTTAGAATAGTCTGAGCTTATATGTATAACAAGAACACTATACATTTCTAACCTTGGTCCTATTGAACAAAAACAAAGTAAGTTTTTGTTTGATAGGTTTTAAGACATGTTTTTTAAATACATTGTTTCACCTCAGTAAATAAGGTTCTCGTGTAGCTTAATTATTTCAGATTCTAAGATACCTATGTACTTTGAAGGTGCAGCGTTGCATTGTAATGAGTTATGTTTAGTTAATATTTCATGCAAATGCATATTTTGACTATCTTATTTAAAACAATTGCAATTTTGACGATATATCATGTCAACCACTCGTGTATTTTAGGAATTCCGATCGTATATTTTTGGGATCACCTTACTATTAGAAAAATAATTGTAAATAAATAAATACCTGGCTTTTCTCTCGAGCTCGCCGGTCTTCTCATTCCTCTTGAGAATGAAGGGCAGTCTGTTGGACACCACGATCATACTTGCTTTGCTGTTACACCCGGAGCGAATGAGCGTCGCACTGTTCTTGTCACTCATTTTCGGTTCTCTTCACGAACGTTCTTTAGCACGATCAATCACAGCGCTCCTAGCAGGCATGCGCCGCCACAAAATGGAGGGAAAAATTCAAATCGAGTTGTTTGCTGTCTCACGACGTGGTCATTGCGTGTGATGAGCGCAGTTCCGCTGGAGCTAGATACACATCATCGGCGGAGATCGGATGCGTACTGGGTCTTTTGTGTGCGCCGGGGCGCCTTTATAGACTATGGGCGAGGCGCAGAAGGGCGATGTAGCCCGTCTGATCGCACTGCAGGTCCGAGAGGTTATCGCCGCGACCCTACCACGTCTCGCCGACCATCCGACGGGATCGCGAATTTTCGGAGTGTGATCTATCCATTATACACCGACTCTGTGAATGTGTGCATCGCTGAAACTCTGATAGCGGAATGTCAAGAAACCAGATTTTTATTTAAATATTGTACATTGCTAATTAGTGGTAGCTGGCTAGTCACACCGGCGCCTCCGACACTTCTCCACACTACAATGTTGGTAAACAGTTTATTACGACTTATCACGGTTATGTCCTTAGACACACCCGCCAAGGCCATTTCGTTTGCTGCAGAGGTGTGATTATTTTGATCACTTATCTTTACACTGTTTGGTTTTAATTGTAATGTAAAATTTTACTGTTGTATTAGGGATTTATTGTACAGAGGATGGCGTAAAAATTTGGTGTCTTTTCTATTATTTATCTAATTATTAATGACAAGCTACTAACATGGTTACGATTTATAGAATCTACTAGACGTACGCTCAATAATCAGTATAAACAAACAACGATGATTGCAGTGTTTGCCCTAATTGGGCCGACCATCGCGAAGTATCCATGTTTGATAAATGCCGATCAAACACTAATAAACTTTGCTTGAAACACAATTTAACACATGGTCTAGGTAATCCAAATAAAGATAAATAGGTAATCCTATTTAGAGATGAAAAAATGAGAGAAATTCGTGGTTTCATGCCTTTACAAAAAGTGGGCAGCAATAAAAATAGCTTACTTATGCTTTTTCTAATTAGCGTAAGATATTGCAATTTTTCCAGAATCAGGAAGTGTACAGCTGCTGAAATATTAAGGAAATTACCTTAATCATAACAGCTATAAACCTAGCTGCTTATCATAGCTAAGTTTTCTATAATAGCACTATTTAGAATACAGTAAAACATAAACATAGAATTGACACGTCATTGCAAAACGAGTTCTATTGCTAATTGCATGTAAGATGGCAGTTACTTTTCCTGTAATCTAACGTTGGAGCGGGAATAGTTCTTCCATTTTCAGCAGCTCCCTCGCGGCGTGACCGTCGCGTGTCGCGAGCGTGCGGCGCACGCGCAAGCCTCGTGGAAACGCCTACTAAACAGCTGTACAAGCGCCCGCGCAAGATTACTCTACATGCGATTGGTGCCAGCACTTGCCACGTATTGACCTGCATTATCATATTAAAGTCAGGAGTTTATCCTGACATAGATTTTAGTTCACGATTTTATCCATGCGCAAAGTCTGCTCACGCGGATTGTAAACACGCCGCATGAATGAATGAATGAAACTGTAGATATAGGTAGACATGTGTACTATAGTGCGTTTAGGCCATGATCATACAGGCGGTAGCGTACGCACCATGCATGTTGCTGTCGTGTCAGCTGATCGTGAATAATCGTCAACTAATGTGTTCAGCGCCGAATATTTGAGATACATTTGGTGGTAGTTTTTGGAACTGAAATCATAATATTCCACTACCCCCTAATAATTATTAAATCGACAGTTTATGTGTGTGAGTGTATGTGTATGTATGTTTGTTTGTTTGTTTGTTGCTTCTACACACTTAAGCGGCGGATTCGATTCGGACTAAACTTTATATGGAGATATGTTAAACCCTGGATTGAAACATACGCTAAAATAGGCTTTTGTGTTCCGGATTAACGCGAGTAAAACCATAGGGTACCGCTAGTAAATTATTTAGTTTATTGAGAATAGGTTTCTTCTGTGCAAGCGCAATACATTTTTGACATCACTGTTGCTTCACTTCAGGCGAGGTGCAGTCAAACAGAAGTCCATTTAGTGTTAAAAAATAAATATACAAACCATTCAAAATTCGATGCAAGCATGTTTTTGAAGACCGACAACTTTAAAACATGCAGTTCAAAGATAAATGATAACAAGTAATAAGGAGGCGCTCTAAATGATTATCCCGCCTCATACGATTTGACCTACATTAACAATTTTTTTACTGATAAAATGGGGCAATGCTTGATTTAGCCTGTCGTCTGGTAAATAGTTATGTCTACATACTTTACCTAATCAAAATATACAACACTAGCTGTGCCTGCGACTTCGTCCGCGTGGAATAGTTATTTTGGGAAACCTCTTCAGCTTTATAAATTATAGCTGTTACCCACGACTTGAACCGTTTTTGCAGCGCACGCAACGGAACCTCCTCAGATGAATAATTTTCCCCGATTTTTCCACATTTTCCATTGTTTCTTCGCTCCTATTAGTCATAGTCATAGTCATTTATTCATATCAGATATTTGATACACGTCACAGAAATACAAGTATAAAATAATCAATTAAAATAATAGTATGTACAATAAAATACAATAATTATTGCAAACAAAAAATATTGAATGAAATTAATAATTAGTTGCAGCGTGATGTGATATAGTCTAAAACCTTCCTCGAAAAATGGTCTATTCAACAAAAAATATTTTTTCAATTCGCACCAGTAGTTCCTGAGATTAGCGCGTTCAAACAAACAAACAATCAAACAAACTCTTAATATAATATTAAGTATAGATATTTAGGTATCAATAAATGTCATGATTCATAAAAACACTAACTACGTATGACATGACATCGGTGATTCAGTTCAGACGAACTTAATAAAATTTCTACAGTGCTGTTTTTCACAATCTTTGTTTTAAACTTGTTATAAATTAACGGTCGTATAGGACCTATAGCTTAATCATGCAATTGAAGTGTTTCTGGCTAAATTATGTACATATAATATTTACTAATAATACAATATAATAACTTATTAATAATACATATAATATTTGATTGTATATAGCTACTTTTGAAATTGCAAATCAATATTTTGATAAAAAGGTTGGTTGCGAAATTTCTTGCTGCGCTATTTACTAGCCGCATTCAATGAAATTAGGCAAATTGATTAAATGCCGGCTAAACTAAATTTGACTATAAATTCCTGATATAAGAAAATATAAAATATGTGGTCACTAACTTTTAGTTGCGAATATACTTGTGAAGTGATAATAGTAGAATTTAACAAACCGAAAAAGATTTTAATTTTTATTTTTACCTAATTCATAACCTAACACACGGATACATTCCGTCTACATACGTCCAATGTTCGACTTAACACTCCGGACCGCTATCCAAAATAATTTACGAGGTCTACTGTTCGTTCAACTATGTAAGAGTTAATGTCAGTTTTTGTAGCGTTATTTACTTAGAATAGAAAATAGAAAATTCTTTATTGCAACACACGATAATAATAACAAAGAAAGAAGAAAAATAAGCTTGTACTTGTGCCACAAGTGGCGGCCTTATTGCTAAAAGCAATCTCTTCCAGGCAACCATTGGATGGAAAGGAATAAATAAGAGATAACAGAGGATGTGGTATACAATAAAAAGAAGAAAAGATAAGATTAAAAATACATACTACAAACCTTATACATATAAATCATACACTCTAATACATATAATAATTAATACATATTGTTAATAAATACTGATTAGTATACACTATACACATACATAGATGATAGCAAAGGAACAACAAAGATCTCACTGTACTGATGACACCATATTTAACTTGAGTCTTGAAGCTTTCTATGGACTGAGCTTTTTTGATAGCAAGAGGCAAAGCATTCCAGAATTCCTCACACCCAGAATTCACAGCTTTTCCTCGTATCGGTCTATTCCTTGAATTTAAACGATATCTACTACATTGGTCAACTTATAAGTAAACAAGTCCAGAATATCAAGATAGGGAATAAGTTATTGTGGTTTAATTTTCATCACTTGCAACTTAAGGTATCATACCGATCATTCGACAGAACCAGACTTTTCTTGCATTTGGTTCGCCTTTTATAGTTTTATTTACCATCTGTCGCAGGTCAAACCTGGATGAGGCTGGCTAAAGATCGAAGCCAATGGCATATTATGAGAGGCCTATACCCAGCAGTGGGATGAAACCGGCGTGGATGATGATGATAGTTTATGATTGACTTCCTAAAAAGAGGTTATCAATTCGACTTATATATATGTATGTATATAATGTAACGTTGAATTGGATAGGTAATTTAAAAAAAGTAAGTTAAAAAAAATGGGTCTTATATACGTGCTAAAATTTCAGGACTGTGATATGTTTGTACATTTGTATGCATCTATGTCTGGTCACTGAATACGTTAAATTGGAGCGATGAATCGACGTGATTTTTATAATGATGTAGTGTAGTATCATCAGTCTGAACTATAAAGAATAATACAAGAACTATGTATAGTGTAGGCTTCCTAATTCGATTACGTGATAAAGTTATGAGTTATACTTCGTAAGCTAATAAGCTTGTGTAGTTAATTTGTCTATATGGTATGGATTATGTGACTGACAATAAAGACTTTTATTATTATTATTTTTATAACCAGCCCAACCCAACGGAAGACCAACACTGGTTGCTGTGCAGCCAGCATTATGCTGAGTTAGGGTTGTGTTGTAGCAAATATGTATGTTATTTACGTAGTTTTAAATATTTCTTGTTTGTACTCTCTTGTTTGAAGAAAATGTAATATACTTTATTTACAATAACAAAATATAAAAACAAGGGGGAAAAAACTAAACATAGGTACTACTACTAACTACTACAAAAAAGGGGCACTTAGAAAATCTTTAGAAAAGCCTAAAGATAATCTGTGCTCCACTACCAGAGGGCAGCGTGCCCAGCATACTGGCCGCATTACCACGCTGGATGGCAATGCTGATACGTTGAGCCAGAAAAAGGCCAGTATTTTGGTCACGCGTCGCGTCAACCAAGCGCTCCGAGAGGTTTTGGTAGAGGTTTGTACTGTCTTGTTTATTATTTGTTCCAATAAATGATTTACTTTCTTTTTTTTCGTAAGATCGAAAGCTAGCCTGTATTGGCATTCCATTGTGCCTAGAACATCTACCAAGAGGTACAGGCACTTTACAAATTGCACCTGTGACTGCAGCACACCCATTAGACGAGTTATTAAGCCGGCACTGACCTACTTCAATAGGAATTTATCTGATAACAGTAAATACAAAGGTGTACTGAAAAAAAAAAACCATGCCACTATTATGGGTAGTTTAGTAGAAGTACCCGTAGCTCAGCTAGCCGAGGTATGCGATTACCAATATATTATATTACACAAGTATTTATTTGATTTAAATTTTATAATTACTTGTGTTGATTCAGGTCGTTTGTATGTATAATAAGTATGTATTTACAAAATAAATATATATATATATAGTTATTATATCCGTTATCTAGTACCCACGACACAAGCGTTTGCTTAGTGTGGGGCTAGATGGCGCTGTGTGCAATTTCCCGGAATATCTATTAATTTTTTTACGCGGAGTAAGCGTATGATTGACTACAGCCTGCCTGATGTTAAGCTCCACTGCAGTCTAAGATGTAGCATGCTTGCCTACACGAAACTTATTTACTCTGGATTGGAAGTGACAGTTCTCCGGAATTCTAGCTGCTACTTTGCTCAATAGGTAAGCATTGCTATACAACGCGCAAATGCCGCCAGTATTTAAAGGGACCTTTGCTTGACAGGCTACCTAAAACACCAGTATGCAAATAGCCTTATACTACTGCTTTTGTTCTTTTGTTTTGTATGCACAAAGTCTTATTATTCGTGAACTTGAAATCTACATTACTATGATGAGGGGTTATGCCATTAACATTAAGCTAGAGTCAATTATAAAAGATACAACTTAATTATGCAACAATAACATGAACTTAAATCATGCTACTTATTATGATAGTGTGTGTTGAATTAATAAACGTGAATAGTCATTTTTCTGAACAGAAAGCATCCAACAGGAAAATTGTTCTAACAATCAGAAAGTTATATGACACTGTACTAAAGTTTCCGTAAGACATGATTATCGTCATCACTTTTGACGTAAGTGCTAGCTAAATAAAATAATAAATAAATATTCCGGGACATTACACACAGCGCCATCTAGTCCAAACTAAGCAAACGCTTGTGTGGGGTTGGTTCAAAGCTGGTTCATAAAATTAAATTTAAGTTATTATATAGTTGAATTTATGTTCTATTAACTATAATAGGCATGGGTATAATCATAACCATTTTATTACACCTGTAAAATTATTACCTCAAAGACCACCTGTTAGCTGTAAATTGTGTACCTAATACTTATTGAAACTCTGCATAATGCACTAGTGAATGTATGTAATATATATATACCTACTGCAATTATTTCTACACTACCTCCCATATTACTAAATCGTAAATACTACTAACATTATGTATTGTTAAAAAACATGTAGTACATGAAAGCGCACTAATCTGCTAATCTGTTATTAGAAAAACAAATGTAAGGATGCCCAAGATACAGGCTTAAGCCTAGTTTGGGGTCCACTATTATTGCACTCTGCGCGTGATATGTAAATTCAACATAACTTTATAGTCACAATGCTATGGTTAAAGTAATCAACGCTGCATGCTATTGTACAATTATTTCCTAAATCACAGCTACTTAAATGCAACTAAAACTAATCTATAACCTGAATAATTCTTTCATATTTTACTTATAAGTGCACCAATGTATTTAATGTTTCCATGGTAAATAAATATATTTTTGATTTTTGATTTTGATTTTGATATTGCAAAATTATCTTAAAATTAAGTATGTTTGTGTAACTGATAAGTCGGTAAACTGATAACTTTGATTGATGTAGGCATAATTTCTAAACAAAATTTTTAATAACACCAATGAGAAAAGAGAAGAATCGTATTGAACTCGTATTAAAAGCTACCAAACAACACATAATCTATACTAATATATAAAGCTGAAGAGTTTGTTTGTTTGTTTGTTTGTTTGAACGCGCTAATCTCAGAAATTTCTGGTGCGAATTGAAAAATTCTTTTTGTGTTGAAGAGACCATTTATCGAGGAAGGCTTTAAGCTATATAACATTACGCTGCAACTAATAGGAGCGAAGAAACAATGGAAAATGTGAAAAAACGGGGAAAATTATTCATCTTTGAGGGCTTCCGTTGCATGCGCTGCGAAAACGGTTCAAGATATCAAAATAATGTGTATGAAAGAATTATTTTTCTTGAACTGATCTAACAAAATGTCCGCAACAGTGTATGTCTATCTTTTAAGGTTAACTCACTAGAACCGATTTTATGGTATAAATATCTATTTCACGCGGACGAAGTCGTGCGCACCAGCTAGTCTATCATAACCATTGGTAAACAAACAAACTAATTTATAAAACCCAAGAAAATACTCAGGGCTCAGGGTTCTTTAATTTTGCTTAGGAATTGAAAAGATGAATGAAGTGTCAGGAGCTCAGGTAGGTAGGTATTCATATGGCAACAATCGACGCTCGTTTGCATTTATGGATGAGCAAAAGTGGTACATCAATTGGTTGCTTTCGTGAGTCAGGTGAAACGTTCAATTGTAGATCTCGCCTGTTCGGCAGTACAGCCAATCGTTAAGCCATATCAAAGGCCCCTGGGGCCGAGTTCCAGAGTTACAACCCAAATAAGATTATAAGAAAAAAACATCTATTCTATACAAATGTTTCTTTCACACGCGATTAAGAAAAAGTATGATGGAGCCTTTTTTTAAGTGCATTTTCGAAAGACGTAATCATACTAAAACCAAGTTATGCAATAGTTATCAATTACTATATATACCTACTATATACTGAAGCGCCCGTAGCACAGCTGGCAGAGGCAATCGAATGCGATCACCAATGTAAAGCATAGGTCGACGCAGTCAGTCCTTGGATGGGTGACCAAAAAGTGGCATTCTATTTCCGTGGGTAGGATGACACGTGGTAGGTCCCGGCTGTTTGCCATAGCACGGCAGTTGCTAAGCCATGTCAGAGGTCCTTAGGGCGGCTTGATAAACTCTCGATACCAGAGTAGGCCACTCTCATTCGATAAGAAGAAGAAGAAGTAACTATGTAAATGCTTATACCTGCTGCAACGTGTAAACTTAAAAGTTCCTACTCGTCCAACCAGAAACTTCCAATCATTCAAACTATTTAAACTACCACATTCTAATAATAATGTATCTGTCAATAGTCCTGTAACGCGAATGTGTGA
This sequence comes from Macaria notata, assembly GCA_927399415.1. NCBI lineage: Eukaryota > Metazoa > Arthropoda > Insecta > Lepidoptera > Geometridae > Macaria > Macaria notata. The sequence goes on from OV656733.1 coordinate 9,029,929, forward strand.
TACACATAATAATCAAACTAAATTTGTAATTTTTAAAGATTCTAAGGATATCTTTGCTTGTAGTCTGCCGACGTTCAGAGCCCACATTGTTTCGCTCATAGACGAATCTGTGTGAGTACTTAATGTTTGCAGACTGAGATCTGAATACCTAAACGATTTATATTGGATACATGTTTACCTATATGTTGTTCATTATTTTTAACTATTCGGTCTTTCTCACAAAAAAGAAAAAAAAAAGTTAATCTCTCAGAGTTCATAATGAGTGTTGAGTACGGACTTAATTGAACTGTAGGTTGTCTTATGCGTCACAGTGGTATTTGTTTGTAATCTTTTAGCCTTCATTTTGTGTATGCACCTTTTCTAAATAAATAAATAAATGTGACTCCGATGTATCCAGCTGGATCTCTACTGACCTTCCACGGTCATTCCACGGACCACCAGCGTAAGTCACACTATCTACAAAGTAAATGTACATACTTATTAAAATAAATCAAATTCAATTTATGAAACTGTTTACATACGCGTTCCCGTTACAAAGAAATTGACGCTGTCGTTTGTGGATGTAAAATAAAATAATTATGTTGTAGATATTTCGTCACTTGCGGCATCTAAGTATGTGTGCTGTTTTTCTCAAAATTATTATACAAATTTAAAAATGCTCTATTTTTGGTAACTTTTACGAGACTTTAGCACACGTTACTAATTCACCTAGGTATTACAAAAATGAATATATATATGACTATTTGACCGATAATATCCCGAATCCACAGGTTTATCGTTATTACCTACAACAGACTATACCTAGTCTAGTACTAAACATATGAGTTTATTTGTAAAGAACTACAGTTTAGTTAATTTACATCAAATGGTCTTATAGGTAATTTCTCACGTCCATACAAACTTCTTACAATTATTTCATTTTTGACTAACTAATTAAGTAAAATTAATTAAATAAACTCAAGAGTTTAGAATTTATTTAATTTTACTTACAGAGGTTTTTTTTCTCTTTGTGTCGGAAGCCAGGATCCACTTTGGGCCGCAGCGCCACATTAGTAAGTACTTAATTATCTCGCTCGGACCTTCCCTTCAATAAACATATACAATCTTTTACCAAAATATTAATTGTTTTGTTATACTTTGTGCTAATTAGGGTTATTAGTCATTATTCGTATTAAAACAGCAGTATTATTGTTATTCAATCGTAACTTAGCCGTATTTCGCTCCTTATCAAGCAACGTGCTACATAAACGTGCTTACAGAGATTAACTGGATAGTTTTGGTTTAGTTAAAATATAGTAAATAGGTGCTTTTATAAATATTTAATGCATGTAAGTACGTTTTTTTGGAAACCATACATACATAAGGTCCTATATACAGTCATACACTTACACAAGGAGTAAGGTTTGCATCTTGGTTTGTTGGTACTTTTGTTTTTCTTTCACCCAAATGTCGGACAAACAGACTTTTTTTTTATCAATTTCTGGATTCTTTACCTACTGTGATGTAGGCTTCAACTAGTGACGTCAGCAACTTTTCATATCGCGGTAGTAAAAGCAAAGACGGATAGCCAAATCAATATGACATTGAATTATTTGTACATGTAAAATTACAAGAGCAATAATATATCACATTAAAATAGTGTAAGACAATAAAGTCTGGAAACTGCACCTTAAGATTGAATGAACTTTGGATTTTCCTTTAGGTCGTTGTCCTTTATCAGTACCAAGTTGAGTCCACAGTAAGTTATCAAGCAATTGTGTCAATTTCATATCACCCTAGTTACCTACATATAAACTTATTTGCTGTATTATTATTATTAGCTTATTTAAATCATTAAACTACTCTCTTGGTATGAAAAGTTGAGGAAAATACGATTTATATACTTAATTTATACCAAGTGAGTTGGCATTATCTGCTGCTCAGGGTTATGATCAAATAAGTATTTGAATATACGGTTTTTATGTACTTTACATCTTAATTTTGCAGAAAGATTTCTTAGCCACTTAAAGAGACTTTCGGTTTAGAAATGCTTTTAAAGGCTTAAGCAGTATACTGCTAGATAATCTCCATGGTGAGAGTCTCATGACAATATCAAATGATTGCTTGCCGATGTTAGAAAAACGGACTGCCATCTTATCATTAGAAACCTATTATCTATATATACATATAATAAAGCTGAAGAAGGTCGAAAATCTGAACATACATGATATTGGAAAAAAGATTTTGGGTTTACTTTAAATGGATAACAAAACACGATTCAGCAGTTTTTATATTTTTTGTCGTGTTAGTTGTTTATCTGTGTCGCTGTATGTCTGTTTATTAGGCGCTCATCAGTGCCATTCCATTTTGGGCGCTTCCGTGGGTCGGATGACACGTTAAATTGTAGGTCTCGGCTGTTTGTCTAGTACAGCAGTCGTTAAGCCGCGGCTTGATAAACTCTCGACACCAGAGTTGGCCACTCTCATTCGATAAGAAGAAGAAGAAGCGCTCATCACACAAAAACGGCTGAACGGATCATCATAGTTTTTGGTATGTAGGTAGTATCAGATCTTAGAAGTCTCATAGGCTGCTTTTTATCCTGAAATAATGCGAGCAAAGCCAGGCTTTCACTTGTAATTAATATCATTATTTGGATTGATTTACATAATGAAGAAAATACTGAGATAGAATAGTACCTATTGTAATTATTCCTTCACGAATGTAATATTATGTTATTTATTTAATAAACTTATACGTACTTATGATAGAAGGAGCGTGATCCGCGCTTGTGGTGATAACAATTATCATTTGTTTTGGGACCAGGAGGTCAAATAAGCCCACCGCTCACTGCTCAACGAATTCACATATTCCAAGATAATTCTTAAAGTTTTGAAAATTAATTGATAAAATGATATCGTATTAAATGGCAATGTAATTTTCGGGAAGGTCGACCGTCGAATAAGTGAATTGTTGCAGTAAAAAATCATTGATAATGCTGTTATCATTTCTTTTTTTTTACAAAAAATATGTATTATTCAACTAAGTGTCATGTTTTACTTGATGGCTATAGAAAACAAATACTTGGTTTCTACCATTGTTTAAGTAACGTAGACATTAAGCAATCCAAACTAAAGACTCCATCATGCGAAGTTTGCTGAGGATGCAGGGTGCCATGGTGCCATGGATTGACACAGTACGCAGTAAGAAATGTACACAAATTGAAGGAAAATAAATATATCTATACCAACTAAGCAACACTATTTGCAGCGATGCTTTGCCGAATACTTAATTACATTGATATATTTTATTTTCAGAGTCGATGGATGTGAAAAAATTATTTTTAATTTAATTAAATTGACTAAATATGAGACGGAGTTATGTTCCTTTTAAGGATTCTGTTCCATTCCAGGTCTTGCATGTTTCACCATCGACTACGGTGTAGTTTGTGATACTGCGGTTACTTAAATACAAAAAATAAAATGAAATAAAGTCAGTTGCCATTCCTTATACTAAGCATACCTAATTCTTAAAAGTAAGGGAAGAAAAACTAAACATACTACTTCTATAACAAAAAAGGGGTCTCTTAGAAAATCTTAAGGAAAACCTAAAGATAGTCTAAGTGCTCCAGCACACTAGCAGGGAACAGCGTGCCCTTTGCCCTAATGCTGATACGTTGAGCCAGAATAAGGCCAGCATATTGGTCACGCGTCGCGTCAACCAAGCGCTCCGAGAGGTCTTGGAAAATAGTAAGTATATACATTTGTTCCTATTTTTGTAAGAAGCTAGCTAGTTTAGCTCCAATCTGCTCATTACTTATGAAATTAATTACGCTATGAGGTTCAAAACCCTAACACGGGACTATGATAAGCGCAATCTATAAATAAGACCTTGTCTGTCTAACATCTCAATCGTTAATTAAGTCGTTAATTACTGACGCACAATATCACGAACACAAATATCTGTTACTGCATGATGAAGTTAAATGATGCGATAACCTGCATAGAGTCCACTTCCAGTCTATGAGAATAATAATCTATACTAATATTATAAAGCTGAAGAGTTTGTTTGTTTGTATGTTTGTTTGTTTGTTTGAACGCGCTAATCTCAGAAACTACTGGTGCGAATCGAATTTTTTTTGTGTTGGATAGACCAGTTATCAAGGAAGGCTGCTATATAACATCACGCTGCAACTAATAGGAGCGAAGAAACAATAGAAAATGTGGAAGAAACGGGGAAAATTATTCATCTTTGAGGGCTTCCGTTGCATGCGCTGCGAAAACGGTTCAAGATATCAAAAAAATGTGTATGAAAGAATTATTTCTCTTGAAATAATCTAACAAAATGTCCCGAACAGTATCACCTAGAACAGTTTTTATGGTAATAACTATTCCACGCGGACGAAGTCGCGCGCATCAGCTAGTTCCATAATAATAGGAATATAACAATTTATTTTTTATTCGTTTGATACAGTTTTAACACTGAACATATGATAATATTGTTTTAGTTTAGTTTTAATATTACTGAGATACACGTATGTTACACGTAGTTTTATCAATAGTTTCATTTTGGTATTTGTCATTTAAAATATTGTTAAAATATTATAAATTAAAAAAAATAAATTACGCTTTTTATTTTTTGTTAAACTAAATTAGAGAAAGCGTTCGTAGCACGCAAGATGCCGAGGCGTACACCAACGTAGCAGAGTATCGTAGCAATGTTACGTGGCATGGTATTGCTGGAAGCCAAAATAATATATTCTACAAAATACAGAGGTTTATATACATGTTTGGCAAACAATCACACAATACCAACAGCAGCTGTTGGTATTGTGTGATTATACGGCGCATTATTTGTACGACAACAGCTTAAACTGCTTGTCATGTTTTCGCTTGGCATATTACGAGGTTAGCATTTATCTTTTAATTGGTAAATGTTTTAATGTTTTTCTTTTTTAATGCAGGATTCAAATGCATAAATATTTATTGTGATAATGTTTATAAAATACTATAAATATATCTATATAAAATACAATAAATATATCTACGTTAAGCTCAGAATGACATGCCAAACTCAAACTGTATGAATAAAATGCTAAGAGGTTGGGAAGGGGTTCACGACGAGTGTTGATGATAATCAAACAATCTTTAGCAGTTTAAAGGTCTCATATTGAAATAACATCCGATATTCGTTTACAATTATGCGGTCGACAAGTAAGCGTGATTTAATTCGACTATTTGCGCCATCTAGGATTTTGCTTAGGAACTAATATGTTTACTTCAGAGATTTGAAATGAACACTGTAACAAATTACATTATTCAACCTATTTTTCCTATAATATAACCTATTATACATAAATATGGCAATTGTTAATGATTTTTTGTAAGTATTCAAAGCAGGCCAACTTGTTTCAGGAACATAACACATGACTAGTACGTCTAAGAATGCTTAGCTAAATTCTTATTGTCTGAATTCATTTAAAGCCACAATTTTAACAGTCATGCGCGTTGTCACTTACATAATTTCACTTCAAATTATTTTTTAAAACGTAAACTTTCTTATGTATGTATTACTTATATTTCTGTGTAAGAGAAATTGTACATTTTTTAACAGAAATTAATATCTTAAACATATTACATTATAATTCTTTCACTTAACTATGATTATACGATATATAGGTATATATATAGGAGCATTAATTATAGGTAGGTATATATGTAAATATTAGCTGTGATTACGGCGTACATAAGTGATTACTTGGACGCGTGTCGAATGAGCTCAAACTGGTTCAACTTGCCTCCGTGTAGATTACACCGGAATGAGACAGCCCAGAAACAATTTAACAACTTGAAAATAGTACTACAAATATGTAGCTATGCTCTGTGTCAAACATGTGGTCTAGATTATAAATATGTGGCCTTTATTTACAACGATTTACAAAAAAAAGGAAAATACGAAACTTTCTGCTTCAAACTACTTATTTCAAAATAAAAAAAAAACGCTTAGATTTTTTTTGCATTCGCCTAAAGATGCTCTAGTGCTTGTTTTTCTGTAGTTACAGATAGTTTACAACTTTGTAAATAAAGGTTTTTTTTTACTGAAAATCAAACATTTAATATTTGAAATGTAAGGTACTGTTTATATTATTTGACAAACAAAGACATAAATAAAAATAGTGAGTCCGTAATTACTAATATAATGTAATCAATATCTAACTGAATTACATAAATGTATGTATACCTATCTAAGAAAATCTACAATGTAGTATTGGGCGTGTAAATACCTACCCATATGTACTTTTTATTTGTATTTTGTCCATAATCATGGAGTATCGGGTCAGGGTACATTTCATATACGTAATTATACTAACAACACAATATAATGCAGTGTGTTTATGTGTGTGTCATATGTTATATGCTCAAGTGAATTGATATAAATTTGTTATTGATGGATATAGTTTGTAATTTGGAATAAGACCTTGCATTACCACTGTAGTCTAAGATGTAGCACGCTTGCCTAGAAGAAACCTATTTACTCTAGATTTGAAGACCCCTGGGTTATAATTTTCTAGAAACAGAGCTCCAGGTAGAGAGTTCCATAGTCTCGCTGTCCTTATTATGAAGGTAGAAGCAAAGCGCTTCGTGTGAGTCTTTGGAACTTCCACCATGAACCGGTGACGCCCCGCTGACTTCCTGCTTGTTCGACGGTGGAATGGAGACGGAGGAATTACATATGTTGTGAAGCGCCGTTGCACACTCACCGAAATGTAGCCGATAGAAGACCGACAGGCTAGCAACCTTGCGACGATGTTCCAAGCTTTGGAATGAATGTGAAATGTTTTGTAAATATATTCTCTTTAAGCACATAGAAAAATATTTTATATAAAAAATAAAGCTAAATATACGTAATCGTGTTTTGGCGTCTTTTAATGTCTTAACACTGAATCAAAATTATATAAACTGAAAAAAACTGTAGCTCTATCTTAAATATTTCTATTTTTTTAGATTTTTATAAAATGTCGATTTCACATATCACCCCTTCTTAATGAGGCCGCGTTTCAAGTCCCTGGTCACGCCTCCGTTCATTCTCGAACTCATACACATTTTTCATCTAAAATTGGCTACGTAAGCCATTCGAGAGCATGCCATGTACGCTCTAATAACTGATTTTTCTGACCACACACGTCGTATATATTCAGAAAACGGTCACCGTAACCGAAAACGGCTAGAAGGATTATATAGGTATATATGTTATATATATATATATATATATACAGACGGCTCAACTTACACGTTTCAAAAGCTAGTAAAAAAACAAAGTGGTACTGGAAAATATCCAGTACCATTTTGTTTTTTTCAGTTTCAGTTGCGAGCTTGTCAATGAAAATGGCTGGTGCTAGAGTAACGAAAAATTGCATGGCGCCTTCAGCAATTACAACATTGAATGGTGACGTCCAAAACTGAAAAAAAACAGTAGTAAAAGTTAAAATGACTAAATCTACAAAATTTGTTCTTCATGCCTTGATACCGGCGCTGGATATGTATTGTTTCTCATTACATCATTTTAAGAATTGGAAAGAATCATCATTTAGTAATATTTGAAAATTTCTTCTTCCCCAAATGAATCGGAATCAAATTACGTGGTATTTTTTTTAAGCCCGATAAACCTACTTAAGAATCATAATGTCATGTCAGAGGCCCTTAGGGCGGCTTGATAAACTCTTGACATCAGAGTTGACCCCTTCATATAAGATAGATAAGAAGAAGAATAATGTATAAAATGAAATATTGAAACTCTTACTGAAAGATGTTTTTTTCCCGCTCTCCAAACTGTGCTGTATATTGTTAACATCTGACAGAAGACCTTGACAAGCAATGATATTAAAAACTGGAAATATAATACTTTTGTAATGTATTAGAGAGGGATGAAAATCCTTGATTATAATTTAATCACTAATATAATTTGTGATTGTCTTTGGTGGACTTTGCATATTTAAAGTAATCATTGATCTATTTACAATCATAATTTTAAGTAAAAACACAAGTCTCGGAACTAAACATTTTTGAGCAAATGAAAACCTATCATGTAATTAAAATCTGAAAAAAAAAACAGTTCCGTAACTTACTCGATATTTAAGCAACAACTACATACCATGAAAGTGTAACTTTTCACTATCTGTACCGTCAAGTCCACAATCAAATTTATACGTATTATGAAAATATACAATATCATCTGAAACTTCTAAAACAACAGTAAGATTTTTAAGACGACAGTGTATCGAGTAAAGTAAAAGCGTGAACGAACTCTGGACACTGTACAATCCTGATACCTACAATACAACAAAACGCAATTTATATCCAGAACGGTATATAATGTTACGGGATAGGGGGCTGTTTTTAAGGAAAAACACAATGCCTGAATCTATTGCCTTTAATTCGACGATATTGTCACGCACAAGTACTTAGAGTACTACGAAAAACACTAAGCACACACGTTCACTACACAGTACTTCACTTAACACTTTCACACTCGTAATATCGCTCCGGTATCGCTTGACTGTTCGCTTCGATCGCTTGATTGAAACTGTCCTCTGGCCCGAGCTGCGCCCGTTTATATATCGGTAAGAAACTTCTCGAATGCTTTTGTATTACTTGGATCAAAACACAACCATAAAACCATTGTTATGCAAATTAGTTTCTTTTGTGTTACACTTAACAATGATGAATGTCGAACAATCTGGAACGCAATTAAAATGAGGTAAACAACTTGTTTACGTGTATGTGTACGCGCAGGTAGCTGCCGGTGGTAACGTGAACCTTCCAGAAAGGTCGCGGCGCAACACTACCCCCTCCTTAGACGTGCTCGTCCCGAGCACCATTGTCTTCATGGTATTTGGCCAGCCGGTCCACGTGAACGATTTTAGGTCCACCTCGCTGACCCTTCTGTACCCGGAATGTGATGTCGTTGATCTTGGTCACCACACTATACGGTCCACCCCATTTAGCTTGCAATTTCGGTCGTAACGAGTTTTCATTTTCTCAGACGATTGTCGGCCAGAGTCTCGAATTTGTTCATTGATGTCATTTATCTTGCTCCGAATATGCGAGCCTTTCACTGACGCACAACTGGTACAATTTTTAACCCATTCTTCCACATCGTCTCTGCAGTTGATCCAGTAAAATCGTTCTCGTATTTTCAACAGGGTCCTTTTCACCCCAAGATGTCCTCCTGAGTATCCTTCATGGAAAAGTCGCAAGATGTCAGGCACTCTCACTTTGGGAACAATCATTTGCAGATGGCATTGATTTCCACGAGTGTTCTCCCATTTTCGGCACAATACATCTTCGTGAATGACGAGACTGTTCCATTGTGTCCATAAGCCCTGTGTCACTACGCTCATTCCAGCAACGTCACTCCATGTCGGTTGAGTGGCTCCGGATTCCATCCAGTTTAGAATTGGTTTGATGTCGGCGTCCTCTTGCTGCGCTGCCTGGATCGTCTCCTTCCAATCGTCACTGAGGTCTTTCTGCAGCATTCCAACTGGTACGGTCTCCTTTGTCTCCTCCTCATATGGTTGATCTTCTTCGGATGGTCTCTTCGCAACGGCGTCCGCATTTCCCTCCTTCGCTTGCAAGCTCGATGTAACCAAGACCTTCGGGACATTATCAGAACCTGCCAGCTCTTGCTCCATAGTCCTGGTGCTCACTCGTTCCTCTGTCACTGGTTTACACCACGATCCATCACGCTCCATCCATACATCTGGAATTTGATTCGACTTGGGGCAATTGCGGCTCAAATGTTCCCTAACCTGGCAATGGTAGCATTTGGGAGCTCCTCTATTGTAATACGTCGGCGAATACTTGGGAACTCCTCGATTGTAGTACGTCGGCGTTGTCACTTTCAATTCCCTCATGTGCTCAAAGCGATGGTCCTTTCGTACAGCCTCAACCTCCAGCGCATGTACCAGGGCATTCTTCAAGGTCTGGTGGTGCCCAAGTGTCACGATAGATTTCACTTCTGGATCTCGAATACCACTGATAAACTCCTGTACCAGAAGTGTATCCACCAGCTCTGGCACGGACTGGTAGGCCTTGCGCACTATCTTCTCGATTTCTAGAGCCCACTCCTGCAGGGTCTCTTCGCGCCGTTGTACTCGATCCTTCAGCTGAGCACGGTATACGTGTTCCAGATGCGCATCACCGTAACGACGCTCCAGCGCTTCGAGAAGAGTGTCATAAGTAACGTCTTCGCCCAGGGCTTCCAGAACTGACAGGGCCTGGTCACGAAGGCCCACTGTAAGCGCAGTCATTGCTTGCTCTTTGTTCCAGCCGTTGGCTCTCACTATGGCGTCGAATTGTATCTTGTAAGCGGCCCAAGACGACATCCCGTCAAATGGAGTGATCTTAAAGCCACTGGGCGCTGAGACAGGAGCAGCAGTACAGATTGATCCCTTTTCAGTCTTGATAACCTGAAGGGACCGTTGAACGTTTGCAATCTGCAGCTCTGTCTCGTTCAACCTCTCTTCGTGTTGGTCCAACTTCAGGTTTATCTTCTTCAGGTCCTTTCCCAGCAGCTCCTGTATTTCTTCTAAGTGTCTCGCTTGTTCTTCTTTCTTCCGAGCTTGTTCCACCCGAATCGACTGCAGCATGTTCTCTTGGCGTTTCGCTTGTTCTTCCTGGCGTCTTGCTTGTTCTTCCAGCTGTTGAGTTTGTTCTGTCCGAATTGTTTGTAGCGTGCTCATCAGTATCGACAAGTCCACAGGAGTAGATGCAGCAGGGCAGGCAGCCGGAGTCTCAGTTGCGTTCTCTGATGAAGGCTCTGCCATCTCCTCGCCAGGCAGATCACGCCTGCTGTCCATACTCTCGCGGCGGCGCGTCTGCTCCTCGGCCCGACGAGCTTCTTCCCGACGTTGGTTCCTGGTGCGCACCGAGTCGTCATCCAAAGGCAAGAGAGGCATTTTGCTTCCTTATCCCACTTCTGACACCAAATGTTACGGGATAGGGGGCTGTTTTTAAGGAAAAACACAATGCCTGAATCTATTGCCTTTAATTCGACGATATTGTCACGCACAAGTACTTAGAGTACTACGAAAAACACTAAGCACACACGTTCACTACACAGTACTTCACTTAACACTTTCACACTCGTAATATCGCTCCGGTATCGCTTGACTGTTCGCTTCGATCGCTTGATTGAAACTGTCCTCTGGCCCGAGCTGCGCCCGTTTATATATCGGTAAGAAACTTCTCGAATGCTTTTGTATTACTTGGATCAAAACACAACCATAAAACCATTGTTATGCAAATTAGTTTCTTTTGTGTTACACTTAACAATGATGAATGTCGAACAATCTGGAACGCAATTAAAATGAGGTTAACAACTTGTTTACGTGTATGTGTACGCGCAGGTAGCTGCCGGTGGTAACGTGAACCTTCCAGAAAGGTCGCGGCGCAACAATAACAAGGGTATGTCAAACAGCACAAAGTGACCAATGTAATCCGGTATGTATGTATGAAGACCAACACCATCAACTCCCATTTGTCGATATTATCATCAACAAGAAATTTAACCTCATTTTTGAGATTAGCGTATTTGGATCCCGGTTTCTTGAGAAACAAAGTCAGAACCATGGTCAAGTAGTAAAACAACCCCATGACTGAAATATACCAGACCTGGCCTAGATCTCTGAGTAGCGGCAGCGAATAACAAAATAACAAGCAAAAACACATACTGCACATAAAAATTAAAAGTTTTAATAATCGTCGCAATTTCACAGACTTTACTTTCAGATAGGTACCCCAAATCGAAACCGTGTAAAAGATGTATTTTCAAGAATAAGTCTTTTATTCTCGACATTTTGTTGCGCTTTTGGAATTTTATCATTATGTGTTTTTCTGGAATATCTAATTAATATTTCGTTATTGCGTCAATAGTGAAATATATTCATAATTGATAAAATAAACGTGTGTATTATTCAATAGCTTTATTTGCCACACTGGTGCTTTTCATAACATTATACTTAGGAATAATTGTAATCAATCACTTAGATATTATGTAATTATTATCAAATGTAACTTTTTTAGTTACCTTAAACAAATGACGTAAAGTACCTACTCAACCACTCGTAATTAAATAAAAACAGTGACGTGTCTACTTGTATCAGTTATGTATATATGTACGACCTTAATTCTACTCTTACATCTACACGTTTGTACCTACATGACTACTACACATAATCATAATCATTTAAGCCTAAAGCGGCGTAAGTTTGGTGTATGTACATAACCACATAACATAATATATGTCATTTTTAGATAATTGTATAAGAGTCCTCGACCTTTCCGTTGGCTTGAATGGTTTATTTTATTTTCCATAAAAGTATAGAAAAGCTTTATTATCCATATAATAAAGGTTTTCTATACTTTCCTTTTTGTTTATTACGAGCAAAACACTCACACGCATGAGTAAGCAAATTTTATCAGGAGCTCGATTAGCTTTGTGGTTTGACTTGAGTATTATAATTGGTGTTTTTTTTAATAAGCAAAAAACCATACTATTGTCTTGTAATACCGCATAAAAACTATACTATAGAAGTAATATTTTGATAGAACCAATGTACCTATGACGATCGTATATTACGAGTTTCCGATTTTATGTCAGTCGCTTCAGTACACATTCTAGTTTAATATACGTTTCTGGCTGGGCACCCAAAAATAGTTTAAAAATACTTACGTATATTAGTTAAGCAAGTTTTTGAATACGTTGAGTAAAGTTCTGGACCAATATACTAATGGCAATCGATAGCGTGAGGTGATAATCTTCGAAAAAGTTCAGGCACTTCAGAATTGAAACTTGCGAGAGCTCAGGTACTTGTCCTCGGCCCCATTCAGTTAGAACCTTATACGTCGTAATAGTACAAGAGAGTTATGCAAATGCTTAAGAAAAATTCGCTCGAATCCCATGTGCTACGAATGAATGACATTTGCATCTGCACCACAAATACGTAAATCGGAGACGGTATTTTTGATCTTCCCTCTTAATATTAAGGTCAACAGGAAATATTAATATATCAGATCAGGTATCGCTAAATTACCTTTTTCAGAATACTAACTTTTTGTTGAATCTGCGTCACTACCGCATTTATATTTTATAATAGTAGGTAGATGCGTTGCTCGTCTTGGACGCCGTGACGAGCGGTCGCTTTCGGGAACGGTCAATAGAGCCTCGTAAATACAATTGATCCGTTAAACAATAGGCACAACATCTGCCAGCGGCTAGCACAATCGCTGCGAACAAAGCTTGACGGTCCCTAGCGTAGGTAAATTCTCTGGCCCGCGAAAAGTGCCTAACAACCAAGTGCCGTGCAACGCGTGTGTGTAATCTTTACATGTATCGTATCAGTGTGGGACAACCAGTGTAAGTGACCCGCGCCATTGGCACCAGAGGCCACCGATAACAGCAGTAACAACGCCCAGCGCGGGGTAACCCACTCCAGCAAAAGGAAAACTCGGTGAGCTTGTTCCATATTAGTCACACGCGGTCTAAACCCCTTTTCTCCCGTCTCTCCTACCTCAGCATCCTAGGATATTGACTAGACGTCTGCCACGAGGGACAAGTCCGTACTCAATCAGCCCACATCAGCAACCAACACCGTATATAGGGCGCCATATACTAAGTACTAAACCGATTGCATTAGCTAGACCTTACTATACCATTCCTAGCTCCACAAACAGTGCGATTACTACTACCAGTTACGCTAAACTAACTTAGAATACGACATATCACTTAGATAACTAGAGCAAATAATGCCAGGTAGAATAAATTAGATTGTACCATAGCAAGTCCACCTACTCTCAACTACGTTAGATCACGCAAACCTCCAGTAATACTTCGTTGCTGCTATCCCCCCTAAATAAAATCTTTCGATCTGGCAAAGCTCAGACAATCTGGCCAAAACATCTTGACTTCAATTGGTCCTAAAAGCAATTTCTACCATCTCTAATTACTCTTTTAGGACTTAGGATCCCGACCTAGGGCATGCTAAATCCACCAGGATAGACTAGATTACGCGATCCCATACCACGGCTGTAATTACTCGTAACGAATGCGTAAACACTGGCTGTTGTAAGTAGATATAATATACATCGGGATTCCCTAAAATTTCCACGATAAATATATAGATAACTACTTACCCTACACTATCTAAAAAGCGGATAGGTTTTAAAGAAAGAAGAAAGAAAACATCTATTGTTTATTTATTTTACAGTTGTAGACTTTTGTAACAACAAAAGAACCCCCAGAAATAACCCACATACAAAAAAAAGTAGGTAAACCCCGCCATAAGACAATCTACTTTCCCAAAGCAAACAAAAAAGCCTAAATACGAATTATACTTAAATACAAAAACTACGCACATCTGCAGGTCCGTTTGGACAATAACCTAAGACATAACTAAATAGAAATATTACTTAAACAACAGCTATTCATTCCCAAAACAAACACGAAACGTAAAACTAAACAATAAATTAGAACATTAACAATAGGCACAGCTTAAAACCACCCGCAAATTTCCGACACAGCTGCGAGGCACTATGGTCGGGTCCTGATCCCTTTTTTTATCTCAGTTTTGCTACGTAAAATAAAGCCCAGACGTTTATTTTATACACATAAAACACTTAGTACAAAAAGCGTAGGTTTTTCGTTGACTATAATCGTTGTAAAACCTGATAAATAGCTTGATATTTGATAAATAGTTGTAGTTCACCAGTACCGCTATAACCTACATGTATTTTTTTAGTACCAAAATTATGGTAGGTAGGTACGATTCCAAATAATTAGCCCTAACTCACCTGGACACCACGCTAGAACTAAAGTAACGAACTTCGCCTGCCGCCGGACGAAAGGGTTCGTTAAGATCCCATAGATAGCCTAGGGAAAAACAGCAGATACTAAGTGCAAGTATCCTAACATTCACCTAACAAATGCCCCGTACCTAGAGTTGATAGACGAGACCCAAGTACCCACTCGAGTACTAATTACTCCCCTTCTACGTTAAAGGCAAAGGGGAACTAGTATAGCGCATGATACACTAGTTTTATAATACAAATACGTACATAATATATAAGCTTCCTTCACAGCCTCGCAACAAACCTCAACAAAAAGGATCACGCGCATACCAGAAAGATATCACGAGCTAGCCACGGCACCCCGTCGTTTGCGATACCATCACGGTAAGGCACAAAGCAGATATGGAAATAGGGAACTCTATCGTAAAAATACCAGGAGACGGCAACTGCTTGTATCGCGCTATAGCCCACCAAATTAACGATTTGTATGGCCTAACCTTCGACCACCAACACATTCGACGAGACCTCGCACGCCACGTAGAAGAAAACCAAAACGATCCACAAATGTACCTAGCGATCAGAAGTAATCTAGATAGCTCAGCACAAAGCGAACAAATCAGGAACTACATTCTATCACAATACCAAGATGGTACATGGGGCGGCACAGACATACTTATAGCGGCAGCGGAATATTATAGTATTAACGTGAAAATCTTTCAAAACAACCCGCTACAAGAAACAGTATGCTTCTCTCCTAAGGATCCAAACGATGCCGCAGGTAGCATAGGTCTAATATTTACGGGGAACCACTTTGATTGCTTTGAAAATCACCTAGGAGTAATAAGTACAAACACCACGCAAAATGACCTTAGTCTAACCCTTGGAACTAGCACCCCAGAGGAGATACCAGATGAGTCCGGATACCGACTTGCCCGCCCCAGGCCACACCAAAAAAACAAAAAACAGGTAGTAAATGAAAACATAAACATTGCCACATGGAATATTAGAGGCGCCGCAACGTTGACTAAAAAACGAGAGATCGACGAGTTTCTAGACGGAAAATCTATCCATATTGCCTGCCTACAGGAAACTCACTTAAAATCCGGGACCTACGAATCTAGTCACTATACGTGGCACCTAAGCGGAAACAACAACAAAAGAGGCCTAGCTATTCTCATAAGAAAAAACAGCGGCCTAAGGCTGAACTGGACTAAAGCAAACACAAACAATATGGTTGCTTCTATACATACAAGCAGTGGAGCCTCTCTATTCATTACTACAACGCACTGGTTCAATGCAACGTCATCAGCAGCAAACGACGCGACTCGGCTACTACAACTGACCAAGAACAAACCAGGGAACTCAATAACAATCATACTAGGTGACTTCAACGCCCACATAGGACTCACAGATACACACGAACTTCGCGATAAAAATCAAATAGGCAAAAATCTCTTACACCAAACAAGTAACGACAACGGAGACATCTTATTAGATCTAATTGCACGGGAAAATCTCCGATTGGACACATCATTCGGCCGGCGCAGCTGTAAAACGACTTGGACGTCGGGGAACAAAACGTCGAAAATAGACCACATAATGACAGATGCCAAAAACAACCAGATTTTTAATTACATCAAAGGCGAAAAAACTATCCTATCTGACCACAGAATCATATGGGGAAACGTAAAGCCCCTCACATTAAATTCCAATAGGGACTCTACGAGACCTCCAATAAGACTAGCCAGGGCCAACGTTGCGAACGAGTTTGACTACAAAACCCTAAACTACGAGATGCTTCAAAGTACCACCACTCGAGAAAAATACCAAGAAACTTTATCAGAGGAAACCAAAAAGAGCAGGAACTGCGAAAACCGAAAAGAGCCGCTATCGTGGGAAGTGATAACAAACGTCATGAAGATGGCGGCCAATAAGACTATCAAATATGAAAGAAGGTACTCTAAGGCTAGAGAAGAAGCAATTACAAACCTACAGAAGGCGAAGTTCCATTATAAGCATCATCCTCAAGATATAGAGGCTAGAAATACACTTAAAGAGTGCCGGCGCCGTTTGCAAGAGACCGAAGCAACGGAAGACCAACAAGAATGCCGCAGTTTTTTCAGCGGTCTAGCAAAAACACACCCATCAAAAAGGATGAGGATCACCTATGACTTCTATAGAAGGCACAAACAGAAGGAAAGAAGACGGGTCAAAAACACATTCATTCCGATTTCCAAGTGGGAAAAAGAACTTGACCTTACAGAGGGGTCGTTTACTGACGTACTGAGCGATGAAGACCCGACAGATCTAGGGCAAGAGCCCACACAAAGCAAACACGCACGAAATTAAATGCGAAATATTAATAACACATAAACATGGCCTGGACTAAAAATGTCCTACCGGCTACCTGGACACAGTCAATACAAGTGCCCCTACCAAAAAAGGCTAATCCGAAGACGGTCGATGACTATAGACGAACCTCTATTTGCACCACCGGCTATAGGATATACGCTAACTTCCTACTAGGTAGATTAGACACCGTTACAAAAAAACTTGGAAACTATCAAGCTGCGTTCCTAAGCAACAGATCTACCGACGATCATATTTATTTATTTATTTATAACGGTACACATAACAGAATGAGTTCACATATAAGCCAAATACACATTCAAAACTGGTTTTGAACCAGAACAAATTCCTCAGGTGAGTGTACACAGCTTGAACAATATGAATTTGATTATTATTTTCAAAAAGAGTATTTTTAGTATTTTTCACCTTAAGACGAGTTCTGGACGAAGAGTGGAAGGCGGGCGAAACAATGCGGGCGTCTTGTCAATTGACCTCGAAAAAGCGTTTGACACAGTGGACCTAAACGCCTTAAGAGACATTTTACTGTCTAGAACCAATAGGCGCTGACCAATCGTATAGTCAAGGCGGCAATGAACGAAGAGAGAGAGAGATGAATGAACGAGACTTTATAAGAGCTGCCAGGGAGATATATAAGATGGCAGAAACCAACAGCAAATCTGATGAGGAAACAGAACGACATACCAACAGGCAAGCACCAACCATACCCCAGAAAAGGCCGTCAGATGACACAAGAACACCCCCTTAGCGACATAGGATCTATTCGACCCACATTTAAGATCCACCTACTACTCCCGACGCGGTTATGATTACTCACAATAGGACCAACATTACACAGCGAACGTGTTAAGGTAGCTCTTGCAAAGCCACACACTAACAAACCCCAAGATGGGTCAACTCAATAATCAACGAACACCAACTTTTACTAACGCTTATCCCTACCCCTAATAACAACCTTCTCCAAATCGGCGTCTGGCTGCATAGCCGGTCGACTACCATCCCGGAGCGTTAGCACAAAACCACGCTCCAAAACCTTGTGCCCCCTGGTATGCCGGTTTGACCGGAGCAGGCTTGTCCTGGCTGGGTGTGGTACCTATGTTCATGTTCATGTTCATGTATAATAGTAGGTAGATGCGTTGATGACGCACATTCTATAGGGTTCCGTGCCCAAAAGCTAAAATGGTATTTAGTTTCGTCTTTTAATAAACACTTATATTTAACAAATTTAATTTTAAGATAAACAGAGTCTTATTTCTATAGCTTTCACATTAGTTTAGCAACCACTTTTATCATTAATAGAAGTAAAGTTGACAAATCATTGATTTTTTAATGCAAAGACGAAAAATGCTTTAACGGCTAGCTTATAAAATACAGTATAGTACATACCGTTGACTTGTACCCACTAAAGTATAAAGAATGTTCAACGGCCAGTCATATAACATTAAACTATAATAATAAAGAAATAGCAGTACGAACGACTTGGCACGACCTTGTCTAGATTTCATTACCTACTTCTTAGAGATAAACAAGCAGCTCCATCGAAAATTGGCTAGTTTTTTTACAGAATATTTTTGGTGGTATAATATATATACAGCAGCGCCCCCTGGTAAGTTGTCATCGTAACACAAAGCTAGAAACATACACCAATTAATTAATTAAATTCAAATTCAAAGCATTTATTAAACATAATTAAACCTCAACACTCAAAGCATTTAACAAACATAATTAAACCTCAACACATCACAGAAAACTGTATCGAAATCCGACTTGTAGTTTTGGAAATATAGGTAAAATTAATTTGCGTAAACCTTATCAATTTGTTGGTTTATCGGTTTTTAAAGTAGGTACTAAACCGAATGAAAAAAAAATATGGGACAATTTCGGAAACTATCCCCGTCGAATAAAAAAAGATTTTTTATTATAATTGGTTCATAAATAACGGTGAAATCGCGTAACGTACACAAAAATCCCTTTCAGAAGACTTGATAACCTCTTTTTTTGAAGTCGGTTAGTAATACTTACCAGTAACGCAAAATTCCAAAGAACATGATAAAATGAAACATTTGAATTATAGCGCCTGAATTATATAGTTACACCTAATAATATTACTTCTGATGTGAATATATGTACATACATGTTAATAAACAACATACGTATAGATTTACTAGCTGTGCTCGCGACACGCGCCCGCGTGGAATAGTTATTTTGGGCTTCATATTTATTTTTGCAAAAAACATCTTCAGATTTATAAATTATAGCTGTTACTCACGACGAACCGTTTTCGCAGCGCACGCAACGGAAGCCCATAAGATGATTATTTTTCCCCGTTTTTTTTCCACATTTTGCATTGTTTCTTCGCTCCTATTACTTACAGTGTGATGTTTTAAAGCCTAAAGCCTTCCTCGATGAATGGTATATTCAACACAAAAATATTTTTTCAATTCGGACCAGTAGTTCCAGAGATTAGTGCGTTCAAACTAACAAACAAACAAACAAACTTTTCAGCTTTATAGTATTAGTATAGATTAATCATACAATGCTCAGTTCACTCATTCACTTGCAAACCGAGATAACGCCGGTGCTCACGTGAGACCGTCTGCATAAAAACTTAAAAAACAATTCAATCAATATAAAATAATATTAATAAATTGCATTTATCTAAGTATTCCTATATATACATATATATATTGTTTATAATAATGATATCTCAGAAGTTTACAGTGACATTATCACTAGTGCATGTGCGTATAGTGTTCTTGTTTGTTGCGTTCTTACATCTAGTGGTGACTGCTATTGTGACTTTGAGCATAGATACCACAGTGGACGAGGACCCGAGAGTGCGAGCTTACTATTATACCAGATGGAAGCTCATTACTTGCTGGTTCAATGTAAGTATAACTTTAACTTGTTACATGCTATCGTATCGTACATACAGAATCGTATCGTATTATATACAGAAACTAATGCATCATAGCCTTATTAAAAGTGGCTGGAATATTTAATTTTGTACATCTTATCATAACATACCATACAGGATTATTATTACACATAACAACCTTTATTCTACGACAGAAATTCCTCTTATTACATGAGTCAAAACGCCTCGACCCCTTTGGTTTGCTGCCAAGAAGTACAGTTCGCATCGAACTATACCTAAAATCAAAATAGTTATGAAAACTATTTTATCTACACTAATGTTGTAACATTCTACTTATGTTTCCAATACTTGACTTATAATTACTACTGTTATAGCACAGACAACAAAACACTCAATTTAAGCAATTTCACACGATGTTATAATATCCACATCGATATCGTAATAGCTCATTATAAAATCGAAAAAGCGTGACCAACCTGATTGCAGGGCCAATCAGGTTGGTCGCGCTGCACTCTCGTTGGTTAGATTTTAATGGCGGCAAAATCACTGTGACAATACACGTACGCGTGAATTTAATTTAATAAATTATCAATGCATTAGTGAAGATAAAGTAGAGTATGCAACTGCATATAACACGGGTATTAAAACACGAGTGTGAGTTTATGAAACGAGCGCAGCGAGTTTCATAATAGTAACGAGTGTTTTAATTAATTATATGACAGTTGCATAAACTACTAATATTTAACAGTTATATAATTCTATGCATCGGAGTACATCCTGTCCTAATAAATATATTATTTCGTTTAAGCACAAAAATAATTTGAAACTAAATTCTACATATTTACATGATCAGCTCAATTAGCTTTAGGTCCAAATATTGTACAGAGCTTTACATAATTTACTGTAATTAGAGTTTTTTCAGAAAGCGACCAATTTTTTGCATGAACCTGTTGTTTTTTTGGCGAATTTGTAAAAGTTGTTGCCTCGTACTAAATGTTTTAGTAGACAGTAATCCTGTATACTGAATGGTCTTCTTCTTATCGAATGAGAGTGGCCAACTCTGGTGTCGAGAGTTTATCAAGTCAATGCAATACAATTTAACATGTCATTCGACCCACGCAAGCGCTCAAAATGGAATGCCACTTGTTCGGTCACCCATCCAAGAACTGACCGCGTCAACCTTTGCTTAACATTGCGGGTTCGATTCCCGCATGACACAAGTATTTATGAACTCTAAAATTTATAATTACTTGAGTTGAGTCTTATCATTTATATTTTTTTCTTTTCTATTGTAAATACATACTTACCATAGTAAGTATGTATTTACAAAAGAAAAGTATATACCTATATGTATTATATCCGTTACCTAGTAGGTACCTATGACACAAGCGTAAGCTTAGTATGGGTGGTATGGGGCTAGTTGGCGCTGTGTGATGTGTCCTGAAATATATATATATATATATACATATATATATATACATATATATATATATATATATATATATATGTCGGCGCGTTTGATTCGAAGAGTGTTTAAGTTGTTGTTAATGTTTGATTCGGAGAGTAGGCGAGTTGGTTTCAATGTCACTGTCAGCTGTCACAATGTTCGAAATATGTTATAATGTTTATGTCACTGTCAATAACGGCTGACATTGACTTGAGACTAACTTCGGAGCCCTGCTCTGACGCAACAACCAGCGCTAGTGCCGTGCGAGAGAGAGACCGCCATTCTTACTTGGGACGGCAATCGGTTCGCATCGCGTTGTGGCGTTACGTGTTGGTTGGAGTGTCGACCGAATTAGTGTAATTAGTTATCAGACAATCTTCCTACAGTTGTATTTCATAGTTTAACCTCGAACAAATTGTAATATACCATCAATAAGTTCAAGTGCTACGTTTTATTTCTCCATGCCCGAATATCCATGCCCAGCCGGTAGAATTACTATTATGGATAACGAAGATGCTCCGCTGTCCCCACATCAGAAGTGGGATGATGGCAAAATGGAGAAATAATTGATCGCCGAGAAACACAATGGGAGCCATGCATGTTCTGCCTACGTGAAAATCAGACCCACGAACATTATCAATTCTTCGTGTCAATGAACAAAAACGTGTGAAAGATAAAAAGCAGTTGGGATTTGAGTTTTACTGAAACTTATCAATGCGGCAACGATAATCCTCGGACCAGAGAAGACCATAAAGCGATTTCATAATTGCGTTGAAATTTACGAATACGTGTGCTGTGAATTGAAAGACAAGATTTGCTGTTCGGATTTGGTAGGAATTTTATATCTTCTAATTGGAAATGTCGTACAAGAAAGACTACGAAAGAAACGACAAAAAATATTGACAAGCAAGAAGATTACAAGATATGGACCGCATCGTGAGGGAGTACAAGAGCAGCGCCTGCAGCAGACTCATGCCACGTCGCAGTGATGCGCGATGCCGCTGCAGTGGCGTGCGCTCCGGGCAGCACATGGAGCAGCGGTGGTGGCACGCGGTCGAGCTGCCGCGGCCCATGGAGCAGCAGTGGTGGCATGCAGCCGGGCGGCCACGGCACATGGAGCAGCAGTGGTGTCACGCGGCCGGGCGGCCACGGCACATGAAGCAGCAGTGGTAGCACGCGGCCGGGCGAGCGCAGCCAGGGTCGAGTGGTGACTAAGTGCAGCGTGCAACTCCATCGGATATCAAAGGTGATATTGTTTAAATTCATTACGTTTCTGGTGTTGAATGCTCTTTTGTCGAAGTAAGATTTGCTTGCAATTTGTTATAAATGATTAAAAGGCGTTATTGAGAAGAACCATACCGGTTAATACGAGCATACAGCACTATAAATGTTGCGTAACGATTAAGTAATGGTTTTTTTTGTAGAAAATTTATTGTCAATCTGCTGATAACTTTTAATGCGTAGCTATTTCATGATTGTACAGTGCTACATAAGTGTGAGTTCATTTTATGCCACATAAGAGGTCAGCTGTGCACTGTGATATTTAATTGAAATTCAAGATTCAATCAAAATTAACATTGTCATAGTTTTAACTTAGTAGTCTTGTCCTATTTTACGCAAGATATTTCAGTGAAATCAAGTCTTGACAGGATTCGTTGAGATTTTTCTGTTAACAGTCCAGCTTTTCTGGGAGTCGTGTCCGTTAGAGATTGAATTTCAAGATATATACTGTGCAAATAAAATGAAACTGAATCTGAAATCATCCCTGTTTAAATGGCCCATATTAGATGCCTCAGTACTGGCGCGTATCCGTTTCTGTTTTCAGGATGCTGTTGTCACTCCTCGCACCCAGCCAGTAGCAAGTGGTGCCGCCTTCTTGCTGATCAGCACCGCCAGAGCAGGGATGCTGTCGGCGTGGTTTGGAGCGTACATAGTCTGCCCGAGACACTTTGACCATACTCCCGGTGAGCTCGTTTCCTTTTGGTTACTCATTAGTGAATAGTAAAACAGTCAATCAATTTCTGGGTACTGCGAAAGGATTAGAATAGAAGGCATAGTAATACAGCACAGGTACCCACGTTTTGAAAAGATAGATAGTTAAAATCAGATTCATAAAGATGTTCACGAAAATCTGGGCATAGTGCCCAGGAGTCTTGACGGCTTAATAGAAGTAGGTAGATACCTTTTGATTAATTATGTTGACGATGAGGAGGAGGAGGCCGAGACGGCGGGTCAGAGTTAAAGTAATGAGGAGGTTTCATCAGACGATGATACGATTTGGTTGCTAGTTCGCACACAATGAGCGCCACCTCGGCGACCCTCTCAGCATTGGGAAGTGAATTAGAGATTTAATTTTGAGATGTGACTTTGTTACGTATCATTCAACACCATTGCTTAAGAGTTAGTTGGTTTCACGTCAGATGAGATAACGTCACGTCGTATGAGATGCCGTCGGGTAGAAGCTAGAGATTTGGCGATATTTGCATGATGTCAAATATTGTCGTAGAGAGGTGCTCCGACTGCAGGGCTGTCCGGTGCTCCCTTGTCGTTACCTGAGAGTGGCGATCTTGGTAGTGGGGGCACCCTGCAGCGTTATGATAATATTCGCACGATGTCGAATAGTGTCTTGGGGTGGAGCTGCAGCTGCAGGGCTGTCCGGTGCTTCCTTGTCGTTGCCGGTGAGTGGCGATCTTGGTGGTGGGGGCACCCTGCAGCGGTACGGTCATATTCGCACGAGGTCGAATAGTGAAGTTTTGTGTGATAATTAACTTAGTTGAAACAACACCTTGACGTGATCTCAATTTCTCGAAGCCAAATAGTAGATACTGATAATATGTGCGTGTACTGAATTATATCTTTCGAAATTGTCAGGATAGACGAGCGAAATGACATTAGTGATCCCAGCTGTGTCTTTTCTTTTATTCCAGGTCATCTGCTGCGAGAGAAATCGGATCGCACGAGGACGTGCGAATGTCAGTCTGGCCGTGTCGGCGCGTTTGATTCGAAGAGTGTTTAAGTTGTTGTTAATGTTTGATTCGGAGAGTAGGCGAGTTGGTTTCAATGTCACTGTCAGCTGTCACAATGTTCGAAATATGTTATAATGTTTATGTCACTGTCAATAACGGCTGACATTGACTTGAGACTAACTTCGGAGCCCTGCTCTGACGCAACAACCAGCGCTAGTGCCGTGCGAGAGAGAGACCGCCATTCTTACTTGGGACGGCAATCGGTTCGCATCGCGTTGTGGCGTTACGTGTTGGTTGGAGTGTCGACCGAATTAGTGTAATTAGTTATCAGACAATCTTCCTACAGTTGTATTTCATAGTTTAACCTCGAACAAATTGTAATATACCATCAATAAGTTCAAGTGCTACGTTTTATTTCTCCATGCCCGAATATCCATGCCCAGCCGGTAGAATTACTATTATGGATAACGAAGATGCTCCGCTGTCCCCACATATATAAATAGCTGTGCTAAAAACTTTAAAAATTAAGAAATCTTTTAAAGTAAATAAGAACGTAATACTTGTTGCTTTACTATTTAGTAGTCCGATAGGTTAATGGCCTATTGACATTGGTATTCGTCAATAATGTAGATTTGCTGTTATCAAATCATACAAAAAATACAATGTAAGCAGTTATCAGCTGTACCTTTTTGTTTTTTATGATGTTTGTGATGGGACGAGCAAATAAAAATACGTGTTTTTAATGACTCTAAAGGCGATTTAATATGTTGTTTGGTTCTTAAACACAAAATAGGTACATACACAAATACATACACATATCCTGAAAAAAATACTACTTACTAACATACATATTATGTATGTATGTACCATGTTTTCTTTATGTAGGTGCACTCATGTGCAGCCCAATGTTAACAATTAATTAGGATAACTGTTACAGCTGTTACTGTGATATATATTTCCCGAATGCATAAAATTGTATTGTTCATGTTCGTTTTTTTTTCACCCCAGATATAACTAACTCTACCATACCACAATTTAATAAAATTACGATTACCTTAATTCCATTTCACCTTTGTGACATTGATTAATTTTATACAAATCCACAATACATATTTTTATGACTATGTTATTTGTGCTTAACCTAAATCTAGTGTTAACGTCATTCGTACAAAATTATCAACATTTCTTTTATTACTAATTAGCTGCACCCTGCGGTGTTACTCGCGTTAGTTCCCAACTAAAATAGCCTATGTATTATTATTTTAACCAATCTCCATATCGAACTTCATCAAAGTCGGCTTAGCGGTTTGAGCTAAAAAGTGTAACAGACACACATACGAACAAACTTAATCCAGACTCTTAATAGAGTCCCACCTGCGCCCTTACGAAATATAATCAAAATCGTTTGCACATGAAGAAATAATAAAGACACAAACAAACTTCAACCTCAAGTACTGCATACTTGAATAAGAGTGTATTCTGCATGTCAATACATATTTATAATAAATAACCAAAAACTGTCAGAACCACAGATGAAATATTATGTTTAAAATATAAATAAAATAATTTACATCTCTCATGTTCGGTAAGTAGGTCCTTATTACCCCCAAATAGGGCTTGTAAGTAACCAATTAGCGCTCTAGGGCAATAATGTAGCTAGAAAAGCCCTAGGGCGGTAAGTAATTAAAAAATACTTTTTACTCTTTCAAAAAGTTCAAGTAGTAGACAAAGGAGGTCGCTTCGCTATTCAAACTCAAACTTCTTCGTATGAGTATAATAGTCATCAATTTTAAATATCGAACGGCGATGCTCCGTTTCGTGTCTGACAAAAAAAGATGAAAAAGGCGGGAATAGAAAACTTTCATTATAAATGTTGTTTGTTTTTGGGATTTTATAAATACGTGCTAATTAGGAAAAAAACATGAGTTCTGCAAGTGATGACGATTTATTATGTAAGCTGCACTCCAGATTCAATGAAAATGGAAGCTGAAGTAGCAATTAACAATATTTTGCTTGAAAGTTTTAAAGAGAGATATTTGAAAATTTACGACGAGTTCATGAACGAGTTTGACTACAAAACCCTAAACTACGAGATGCTTCAAAGTACCACCACTCGAGAAAAATACCAAGAAACTTTATCAGAGGAAACCAAAAAGAGCAGGAACTGCGAAAACCGAAAAGAGCCGCTATCGTGGGAAGTGATAACAAACGTCATGAAGATGGCGGCCAATAAGACTATCAAATATGAAAGAAGGTACTCTAAGGCTAGAGAAGAAGCAATTACAAACCTACAGAAGGCGAAGTTCCATTATAAGCATCATCCTCAAGATATAGAGGCTAGAAATACACTTAAAGAGTGCCGGCGCCGTTTGCAAGAGACCGAAGCAACGGAAGACCAACAAGAATGCCGCAGTTTTTTCAGCGGTCTAGCAAAAACACACCCATCAAAAAGGATGAGGATCACCTATGACTTCTATAGAAGGCACAAACAGAAGGAAAGAAGACGGGTCAAAAACACATTCATTCCGATTTCCAAGTGGGAAAAAGAACTTGACCTTACAGAGGGGTCGTTTACTGACGTACTGAGCGATGAAGACCCGACAGATCTAGGGCAAGAGCCCACACAAAGCAAACACGCACGAAATTAAATGCGAAATATTAATAACACATAAACATGGCCTGGACTAAAAATGTCCTACCGGCTACCTGGACACAGTCAATACAAGTGCCCCTACCAAAAAAGGCTAATCCGAAGACGGTCGATGACTATAGACGAACCTCTATTTGCACCACCGGCTATAGGATATACGCTAACTTCCTACTAGGTAGATTAGACACCGTTACAAAAAAACTTGGAAACTATCAAGCTGCGTTCCTAAGCAACAGATCTACCGACGATCATATTTATTTATTTATTTATAACGGTACACATAACAGAATGAGTTCACATATAAGCCAAATACACATTCAAAACTGGTTTTGAACCAGAACAAATTCCTCAGGTGAGTGTACACAGCTTGAACAATATGAATTTGATTATTATTTTCAAAAAGAGTATTTTTAGTATTTTTCACCTTAAGACGAGTTCTGGACGAAGAGTGGAAGGCGGGCGAAACAATGCGGGCGTCTTGTCAATTGACCTCGAAAAAGCGTTTGACACAGTGGACCTAAACGCCTTAAGAGACATTTTACTGTCTAGAACCAATAGGCGCTGACCAATCGTATAGTCAAGGCGGCAATGAACGAAGAGAGAGAGAGATGAATGAACGAGACTTTATAAGAGCTGCCAGGGAGATATATAAGATGGCAGAAACCAACAGCAAATCTGATGAGGAAACAGAACGACATACCAACAGGCAAGCACCAACCATACCCCAGAAAAGGCCGTCAGATGACACAAGAACACCCCCTTAGCGACATAGGATCTATTCGACCCACATTTAAGATCCACCTACTACTCCCGACGCGGTTATGATTACTCACAATAGGACCAACATTACACAGCGAACGTGTTAAGGTAGCTCTTGCAAAGCCACACACTAACAAACCCCAAGATGGGTCAACTCAATAATCAACGAACACCAACTTTTACTAACGCTTATCCCTACCCCTAATAACAACCTTCTCCAAATCGGCGTCTGGCTGCATAGCCGGTCGACTACCATCCCGGAGCGTTAGCACAAAACCACGCTCCAAAACCTTGTGCCCCCTGGTATGCCGGTTTGACCGGAGCAGGCTTGTCCTGGCTGGGTGTGGTACCTATGTTCATGTTCATGTTCATGTATAATAGTAGGTAGATGCGTTGATGACGCACATTCTATAGGGTTCCGTGCCCAAAAGCTAAAATGGTATTTAGTTTCGTCTTTTAATAAACACTTATATTTAACAAATTTAATTTTAAGATAAACAGAGTCTTATTTCTATAGCTTTCACATTAGTTTAGCAACCACTTTTATCATTAATAGAAGTAAAGTTGACAAATCATTGATTTTTTAATGCAAAGACGAAAAATGCTTTAACGGCTAGCTTATAAAATACAGTATAGTACATACCGTTGACTTGTACCCACTAAAGTATAAAGAATGTTCAACGGCCAGTCATATAACATTAAACTATAATAATAAAGAAATAGCAGTACGAACGACTTGGCACGACCTTGTCTAGATTTCATTACCTACTTCTTAGAGATAAACAAGCAGCTCCATCGAAAATTGGCTAGTTTTTTTACAGAATATTTTTGGTGGTATAATATATATACAGCAGCGCCCCCTGGTAAGTTGTCATCGTAACACAAAGCTAGAAACATACACCAATTAATTAATTAAATTCAAATTCAAAGCATTTATTAAACATAATTAAACCTCAACACTCAAAGCATTTAACAAACATAATTAAACCTCAACACATCACAGAAAACTGTATCGAAATCCGACTTGTAGTTTTGGAAATATAGGTAAAATTAATTTGCGTAAACCTTATCAATTTGTTGGTTTATCGGTTTTTAAAGTAGGTACTAAACCGAATGAAAAAAAAATATGGGACAATTTCGGAAACTATCCCCGTCGAATAAAAAAAGATTTTTTATTATAATTGGTTCATAAATAACGGTGAAATCGCGTAACGTACACAAAAATCCCTTTCAGAAGACTTGATAACCTCTTTTTTTGAAGTCGGTTAGTAATACTTACCAGTAACGCAAAATTCCAAAGAACATGATAAAATGAAACATTTGAATTATAGCGCCTGAATTATATAGTTACACCTAATAATATTACTTCTGATGTGAATATATGTACATACATGTTAATAAACAACATACGTATAGATTTACTAGCTGTGCTCGCGACACGCGCCCGCGTGGAATAGTTATTTTGGGCTTCATATTTATTTTTGCAAAAAACATCTTCAGATTTATAAATTATAGCTGTTACTCACGACGAACCGTTTTCGCAGCGCACGCAACGGAAGCCCATAAGATGATTATTTTTCCCCGTTTTTTTTCCACATTTTGCATTGTTTCTTCGCTCCTATTACTTACAGTGTGATGTTTTAAAGCCTAAAGCCTTCCTCGATGAATGGTATATTCAACACAAAAATATTTTTTCAATTCGGACCAGTAGTTCCAGAGATTAGTGCGTTCAAACTAACAAACAAACAAACAAACTTTTCAGCTTTATAGTATTAGTATAGATTAATCATACAATGCTCAGTTCACTCATTCACTTGCAAACCGAGATAACGCCGGTGCTCACGTGAGACCGTCTGCATAAAAACTTAAAAAACAATTCAATCAATATAAAATAATATTAATAAATTGCATTTATCTAAGTATTCCTATATATACATATATATATTGTTTATAATAATGATATCTCAGAAGTTTACAGTGACATTATCACTAGTGCATGTGCGTATAGTGTTCTTGTTTGTTGCGTTCTTACATCTAGTGGTGACTGCTATTGTGACTTTGAGCATAGATACCACAGTGGACGAGGACCCGAGAGTGCGAGCTTACTATTATACCAGATGGAAGCTCATTACTTGCTGGTTCAATGTAAGTATAACTTTAACTTGTTACATGCTATCGTATCGTACATACAGAATCGTATCGTATTATATACAGAAACTAATGCATCATAGCCTTATTAAAAGTGGCTGGAATATTTAATTTTGTACATCTTATCATAACATACCATACAGGATTATTATTACACATAACAACCTTTATTCTACGACAGAAATTCCTCTTATTACATGAGTCAAAACGCCTCGACCCCTTTGGTTTGCTGCCAAGAAGTACAGTTCGCATCGAACTATACCTAAAATCAAAATAGTTATGAAAACTATTTTATCTACACTAATGTTGTAACATTCTACTTATGTTTCCAATACTTGACTTATAATTACTACTGTTATAGCACAGACAACAAAACACTCAATTTAAGCAATTTCACACGATGTTATAATATCCACATCGATATCGTAATAGCTCATTATAAAATCGAAAAAGCGTGACCAACCTGATTGCAGGGCCAATCAGGTTGGTCGCGCTGCACTCTCGTTGGTTAGATTTTAATGGCGGCAAAATCACTGTGACAATACACGTACGCGTGAATTTAATTTAATAAATTATCAATGCATTAGTGAAGATAAAGTAGAGTATGCAACTGCATATAACACGGGTATTAAAACACGAGTGTGAGTTTATGAAACGAGCGCAGCGAGTTTCATAATAGTAACGAGTGTTTTAATTAATTATATGACAGTTGCATAAACTACTAATATTTAACAGTTATATAATTCTATGCATCGGAGTACATCCTGTCCTAATAAATATATTATTTCGTTTAAGCACAAAAATAATTTGAAACTAAATTCTACATATTTACATGATCAGCTCAATTAGCTTTAGGTCCAAATATTGTACAGAGCTTTACATAATTTACTGTAATTAGAGTTTTTTCAGAAAGCGACCAATTTTTTGCATGAACCTGTTGTTTTTTTGGCGAATTTGTAAAAGTTGTTGCCTCGTACTAAATGTTTTAGTAGACAGTAATCCTGTATACTGAATGGTCTTCTTCTTATCGAATGAGAGTGGCCAACTCTGGTGTCGAGAGTTTATCAAGTCAATGCAATACAATTTAACATGTCATTCGACCCACGCAAGCGCTCAAAATGGAATGCCACTTGTTCGGTCACCCATCCAAGAACTGACCGCGTCAACCTTTGCTTAACATTGCGGGTTCGATTCCCGCATGACACAAGTATTTATGAACTCTAAAATTTATAATTACTTGAGTTGAGTCTTATCATTTATATTTTTTTCTTTTCTATTGTAAATACATACTTACCATAGTAAGTATGTATTTACAAAAGAAAAGTATATACCTATATGTATTATATCCGTTACCTAGTAGGTACCTATGACACAAGCGTAAGCTTAGTATGGGTGGTATGGGGCTAGTTGGCGCTGTGTGATGTGTCCTGAAATATATATATATATATATACATATATATATATACATATATATATATATATATATATATATATATATATATATATATATATATATAAATAGCTGTGCTAAAAACTTTAAAAATTAAGAAATCTTTTAAAGTAAATAAGAACGTAATACTTGTTGCTTTACTATTTAGTAGTCCGATAGGTTAATGGCCTATTGACATTGGTATTCGTCAATAATGTAGATTTGCTGTTATCAAATCATACAAAAAATACAATGTAAGCAGTTATCAGCTGTACCTTTTTGTTTTTTATGATGTTTGTGATGGGACGAGCAAATAAAAATACGTGTTTTTAATGACTCTAAAGGCGATTTAATATGTTGTTTGGTTCTTAAACACAAAATAGGTACATACACAAATACATACACATATCCTGAAAAAAATACTACTTACTAACATACATATTATGTATGTATGTACCATGTTTTCTTTATGTAGGTGCACTCATGTGCAGCCCAATGTTAACAATTAATTAGGATAACTGTTACAGCTGTTACTGTGATATATATTTCCCGAATGCATAAAATTGTATTGTTCATGTTCGTTTTTTTTTCACCCCAGATATAACTAACTCTACCATACCACAATTTAATAAAATTACGATTACCTTAATTCCATTTCACCTTTGTGACATTGATTAATTTTATACAAATCCACAATACATATTTTTATGACTATGTTATTTGTGCTTAACCTAAATCTAGTGTTAACGTCATTCGTACAAAATTATCAACATTTCTTTTATTACTAATTAGCTGCACCCTGCGGTGTTACTCGCGTTAGTTCCCAACTAAAATAGCCTATGTATTATTATTTTAACCAATCTCCATATCGAACTTCATCAAAGTCGGCTTAGCGGTTTGAGCTAAAAAGTGTAACAGACACACATACGAACAAACTTAATCCAGACTCTTAATAGAGTCCCACCTGCGCCCTTACGAAATATAATCAAAATCGTTTGCACATGAAGAAATAATAAAGACACAAACAAACTTCAACCTCAAGTACTGCATACTTGAATAAGAGTGTATTCTGCATGTCAATACATATTTATAATAAATAACCAAAAACTGTCAGAACCACAGATGAAATATTATGTTTAAAATATAAATAAAATAATTTACATCTCTCATGTTCGGTAAGTAGGTCCTTATTACCCCCAAATAGGGCTTGTAAGTAACCAATTAGCGCTCTAGGGCAATAATGTAGCTAGAAAAGCCCTAGGGCGGTAAGTAATTAAAAAATACTTTTTACTCTTTCAAAAAGTTCAAGTAGTAGACAAAGGAGGTCGCTTCGCTATTCAAACTCAAACTTCTTCGTATGAGTATAATAGTCATCAATTTTAAATATCGAACGGCGATGCTCCGTTTCGTGTCTGACAAAAAAAGATGAAAAAGGCGGGAATAGAAAACTTTCATTATAAATGTTGTTTGTTTTTGGGATTTTATAAATACGTGCTAATTAGGAAAAAAACATGAGTTCTGCAAGTGATGACGATTTATTATGTAAGCTGCACTCCAGATTCAATGAAAATGGAAGCTGAAGTAGCAATTAACAATATTTTGCTTGAAAGTTTTAAAGAGAGATATTTGAAAATTTACGACGAGTTCATGAAGTGGCGAAAAGAAAAACGAGTAAGTTCTGATTTTGTCCGTGACCAGCAAATATCACTATCTCAAACTTTTAACATACCCATAAAACACTTGTCCCTAAAGTTTAATTTTTTTTCTTATTTCACTATAAATTTTAACCATTAAAATGTTTAATTCTTCTAATACGGGTTTTTTCTACTTACCTCACAATCGAGATGTAAAGCAGAATAGTTAGCTCGGGTGTAAGCATCAATTGCACCCTCGAACTATAGGCGCACGAGCGCAGCGAGGGCGCCTAACTATCTCGGGCTGCAATTGATGCCTTACAGCCCTCGGCTACTAATCTACTATTGTTAGCACAAAAGGCGTAGATACTATTCAGTGGACCAATTTTTGAAAGATGAAGATATGACATAATGTAATAATTGTAAAGCCCTAGCTCTTATTTAATATCTTTTTATTAATTTTATTTCATTCCTCCCACTACCAGTATGTCTAATTTAAAATTTTAATCCTCTTTGTATACGTCTTAGCCTTTGTTTGTTTGCCTGCCTTCTTGTACGTGCGTGACGTCACAGCCAGCCCCAACGGAAGACCAGCGCTGGTTGCTTCCATACAACCAGCATTATGCTGAGTTGGGGCTGTGTTGTGGCAGATTTTATGATTGTTTATTATGTTTGTACTCCTGTGTGTTCTTCTGTTAAATCTGTCACAATAAATGTTTTCTTTCTTTCTTTCCTTCTAGTTATGTAAACCTCCTAAATCACCTAGTTTCCGGGCAATAAATGTATTTCATTTCATTTCACCTTCGTTTTTATAGTTGCGATTTACAATAATCTAAAACTAAACGTTATATTTCAGCTGATAACCTTGGCGTATCTGCCGGCGCGGCTGTACTGCGAATGGAAGACAAGCCAAGGTAAAAGCAGCTATCTGGTAAAACGTCTAAGCCTCGCCACCGATATCGTCTACACTGGGATACTGTTTCCTGTTGTTGTGGTAAGTATCAATAAATAAATATAACTAAAATTCCAGGACATTAAACGAACCGCCAACTAGCTCTATACTAAGCAAAGGATTATAAAATAAATATTACTAAAATATGAACACGAAGTAGACACAATATCAATCTGTTTATAAGTTTTTTTTTTATTAAGATTTATACTCAAGTACCTACATAGGTATTACTTGTTGTTTTTATTTCATATTCATCTATGAATCAATGGAGCCTATATATATATATATATATGTATAGTATATAGTGTGCAATAATGTCTATGTAGTTTGTCAAATATTGTACCTATCCTAGTTTAAGTACCTACATTTACGTTGCATTAAGATTTGTAACTAGTTATTAAGTGTTAAAAAAATAATATATGAAATGAAATGATTATAATCTCATGTTTGAGAAAAGTGAGAGATAGATAGATAGATAGATAGATACTACTTTATTGTCACACACTTATAAAACAAAATTAACTAAAAATACTTTCATAAATTACTCTAGTGCCACAAGTGGCGACCTTATTGCTAAAAGCAATCTCTTCCAGGCAACCATTGGATGGAGAGGAATAAATAAAGGATTACAAAGGACGTGGTGTACAATAGAAATAGATGCGATAGAATAAATAATATACACAAATATAATTATAATGTACATAAACATAAAGACATACATCCTAATACATATTATACATAATTAGTACAAACATAAACTAATATATAGTGTTAAAATATATATAATATAAAACATATACATGTAGATAATACGTAGAGACAGCAGTTATATTATAGCATTTACATATGTATATCAGCATAATGACAACAGATACCAATTTTTTACTTGACTCTTGAAGCTATCAATTGACTGAGCTTTTTTGATGTCAAGTGGCAGGGCATTCCAGAGTAGAACAGCCTGCGCGGTGAACGACTTGCCATAGACTGCTTTCTTGCATGTAGGATGCTGTAAAGTAAGCCTGTCTGATGACCGAAGAGCAAGGGAGTGGGAAGAATGGATGTATTTGAACCGGGAAACTAAGTAGCGAGGAGAAGAAGGGTTGAAAAGGATGTTGTAAACAAGAGAGAGAATATGAATATTCCGGCGAAATAAAAATAATATATAATATATTTAAAATGATTTCTTCAAAATTTTATTTTAGTTGCCTATTTAAGAAACATTTATTAAATTTCATATAAGTATGCGTGGCGGCAATGAGCGTCATTTTTGTATATATTACTTTTTGAGACCATTTCACTTTTTTTTCAGTTTTCAGACGTATTATTCTGGGTACTGTTCAACAGCAACCCTGCCTTATTAGGTCCACCAAAGATATTTGTTTATCTTCCATATTGGGCCCAACATTCGCTGCATACCGTGTCTTTGTTCGTGGTTCTACTTGATCTGCTGTTAACACCGAGGGAGAAGCCGAAGACCACGAAGCCTAGAGCCACTCTGCTTGTAGCATTCTCACTATCTTATATTTTTGTGTAAGTGTAAATTAAATCATGATATCTATATCTTTTATACATATAATAAAGCTGAAGAGGGTCAAACATGTGAACGTAGAAGATATTAGAAAATGTTGTCTATTTATTTTATTATTATTTTAATTGTTCATGCTCATCACGCAAAAACGGCTGAACGGATCATCATGATTTTTGGTATGTAGGTAGTATGAGATCTTAGAAGTGTCATAAGTTTATTTTTTTCTGAGAAAATGCGCGGGCTTTCCACTAGTAATAAAATAAAAGCAAACTTGTATTTGTTGATTTGTTCGACCCGTCGTGGCATGAAAGCGAAACAGACGAACAAACCCACAAGCATACTTGCGCATAGGTATAAGAGGATTAATAATGACATTGTTGATTTTATCTAAGACAAAAGATTGATTTAATCAGTTAAGCTTTGGTTTCCTAGGAAAGCGGTGCCATCGTATAGCGGCCGTGATATTACGGACGCAAAAATAATTAAAGTAAATTACGGTGCCAGTTACCGCTCTCCAGGAAACCGCGCCATTTCGTTTACATAGACAACGTTTTGTATTACGGCCGCTATATGAAGGCACCGCTTTCCTAGGAAATCAAAGCTTACCGATATGTATTTATGCGAAGGATAATTGATGGTCGAAGTTTTGATATTATCTGCAAAACACCTTTTCAATCCTTTTTATTATGCACTAGTAGATGTCCGCGGCTTCCCTCGCTATGTCACTTTCAAGACCACCTTACACAGATACTACATCAAATATTACCTCGATCCATTGCTCCGTTCGCGTTGGCTGAAAAACGAAACAAAAACAAAGCTAAACACTTATACGATGTCTTAAGTTTATACCTACCCCCTAAGACTAGAGGCGTATTTTAGTGAGCGTACTGTCGCTCACTTATGGAATAGAAAGACCAACGTATCGGATTGATGTAAAAACTCTCCCCGCGGAGCACATCGTGATGTCAATCCTGATTGTCACTCCCACACATTGGTCTTTCTACATTTTTGTTGCTGTTTCTCTCCCACAACATAATTTAGTTTTGATACCTCAGTTATGTATGACAAGAAGATGGGCTACTGTCTGTTTCTGTACTGTCACAGAGCAGCTGGGCGCGGTTATTGACCGGAACATTAGGGGCGCAAATGACGTATTTCATGAAAACTTAGAAGGCTTTATTTCAAAAACTAAGAGGCTTTTCGGGAAACTGCTTAAACAAAGTAGTTCAGAATGATGTGTACCATAGCGTGTTTTCGGCTTACCATACCCTTTCCTGATAACCCTGTATTCCATAACTATGCGTCAGT
Source organism: Macaria notata (assembly GCA_927399415.1). Lineage (NCBI taxonomy): Eukaryota > Metazoa > Arthropoda > Insecta > Lepidoptera > Geometridae > Macaria > Macaria notata. The sequence goes on from OV656733.1 coordinate 9,066,817, forward strand.
ACGCTCACTAAAAAAACACAAGTAATGTACAATAACATTATTTCCGGTCTTTTCAGATTATTAAGTAACTACGTGAAAGGTGAGATGGTGTATGAAGGATTCAACAACTTGAACTGTTTGCATTTAATAGTTCTATCCTCAGTATCATTGGTTGTGCTTTTATTATTATTCTCAGTTCAATGGATAGTTATAGAATTTATATGGGGCCGTAAATCAATGAAAAAAATATCATGATATTAGTATTAATGTCAAAATAGATGTTATCGAATCTAATTTAGTTGTATTAACCGGCTAGCACTTACGTCAAAAATTACGTCGAAAAATTAGCTCGACAAGTTTCGGAAATCTGAGGTTTCCATCATCAGGAGGACGATTTCCGAAACTTGTCGAGCTAATTTTTCGACGTAATTTTTGACGTAAGTGCTAGCCGGTTAATACAACTAAATTAAATCATGCCTTACGGGAACTATAATACAGTGGTCATCGAATCTGATTAGATCTTGCAGATCTTTTTTTTATTGTTTGTGTCGAAGCGGAAAACAAGATACGGCTTAATTTTTATGATCCATTGATAACATTATTGCATGTATATGCATCAAAAGAAAGGACCTTTTCATTATTTCAGGGTTTTCCTTATAAGAAACAACGTAACTATACGCCTGACACTAATATTATACAGGAATATTATGAATATGAATATGACACGGGGTCATTTTAATAATATCTACACACATTATTAGTAAACAAGGTTATATATAAGTATTTTCCTTTTAGTATCATTGTGAGTGCTCTTTATAATAATAACAACTATTTTTTTTTACGTGGGATAGGTTTACGTTTGACTACAGCCTGCCTGATGTTAAGCATTGCTGAAACCAAGGGTGTAACACGTTTACCTAGATGATACCTATTAACTCTAGATTTGAAAACCCCTGGATTGTAGTTCGCAGGAAACAGCTTCTGGTAAAGTGTTCCAAAGCTTTGCCGTCCGTACAATAAACGTTGAAGCAAAGCGCTGTGTTCGATATAAATAATTATTGTATGCACTTGTGATATAATGTAACTGCAAACGGGTGCAGTTATATCTTTATTTTAAATCTTAAGACATTGCACTATAATAGGTATCTATATAATAAAACGTGAAAGATTTTCCGACTTATTACAAAACGTGGTTTAACTGTTATTACATGGGTCGGATGACACGTTAAATTGTAGGTCCCGGCTGTTAGTCATAGTGCGGCAGACGTTAAAAGCCATGTCAGAGGCCTTAGGACGGCTTGATAAACTCTTGACACCAGAGTTGGCCACTCTCATTGGATAATAATAAGAATACTGTTATTACAGGATTAAGTCAATAATCAGTGAGATACTAACCTATGTACATACCTAGAACAAACCTTTTTTTTGTAATAAGACGGTGTGAATATATGTATGTGTTGGTTACGTAAAGCTCTAACAGCTGAACCGATTTTGATAAAATCTGATATAAATGTAAATAATGCCCTGGTTATATAAGTATATAGAATGGTTTCTAGATTAATGCAGGTAACGCCGAGAGTCACCACTAGTATAGCTAGCTATAAATGGTTTTGTCCTTGCGCTTACTGACGCACATTCAATTAATGTAATTGGGGTTATATACTACATAATCTAAATGCATAAATCTTGTATATAATAAACAATTGTGTGATAGTAGCTGTAATCTTTGATGCTTTGCAATTATGTTTATTTATAAATAGACTAATTGTAACAATGTTGTAAGTATATATACATATAACTACTTAATAGATATAAATATTATGTTGCAGTAAGTACCTACTCGATATTACTTGAACCATAATTTCATAATAAAACTTAGGTATACACTAAGAAAGATTACTGGAAACTAACGCATATTATTTTAAAGGCTTTTGAAAATTGGCGAGAAAGATAATTTGATAATGAACATTTAGTATGATACAGCAATTTTTCATGAGTTGTTGAATTAAAGTTATTACTTTTGATTAAAGCCGCCTTTTTATGCGTTAATTACTAGTGATCTTGTTTATAGCTGTAGGTATGGACAGCAAATTTGGCAAAGTTGATAGCTAGACGCTTTTGATCATTACATTAAAGAACGTGGCTCTTGACAATTTAGCCACATAGGGTTTGTGAATTAGTAAATATCTTTATTTTCTTAAGTCGGATAAAAGTACATTTATTGATAAATCATTTGATTTGTATAATTATTTTAAAGTAGGTATGTACGCTAAAAAGTTTTACCTAAAATAAAATATCAATAGATTTTAGATGATATTAATTATTAAAATAAAATTACGATCTCAAAAAAATAAAAAATCTTTTATTTATAAAATATCACCAGTAATTTACATAAGATAGTACCTAGTTTGATTTACAGTATATTTGGTCTTTTCTACACTTTAACACAAAATAAGCTAGTTAATAGGCTTCTCGTTATTATTCATTTAAAAAAAAAGTCATGTATATAATATACACATAATATGTGTAGTAATGCCCATGAAGAACTTAAGCTAAATATATATTACCCAGATTTTGTATTTATCTTCAACACTACATTTTTTTTTACATGAAATAGGCTTACGCTTGACTACAACTTGCCTGATGTTAAGCAACGTTATATCATCTACGATCTAACGCGCTTGCCTAGAAGAAACCGGTTTAGTCTCGACTTGAAGACCGACAAATTACCTATAGTTCAAGGGGAATAGAGATTCAGGCAAGGAGTTCCACAGTTTGGCTGTTCGCACGATGAAAGTCGAAGCAAACCGCTTGGTGCGAGTCTTAGGAACCTCAACTGTATAACGATGCCTCCTTGCCGTACCTATGAACCTATAGCATTAGATATTTTTCTTATTTTACTTACGTATTTAGATGGCATCAAATAGTACCTACGCCAATTTCTACCTAAAAAGTAAAAATAAATAAATATCTAGTTGAGCAATACGTATTTCGATACAATTATGCCATGATACTATTTTATATTACATATAATATAAAAAAACATTCAGCAGCCTTCGTAATCGTGGCAAAAAATACATCCATAGTTACTGACTTACAGGAAATAAAAACTTTACTTATATAATATTATTTTAACATATAAAAGAGTTTGTAACAAAAGTTAGTTTTGGCACAATATTTATTTATTTATTCATACTTGCCTTTACAAAAAAAAAAATACATGTGCCCCGAGGTATTGAGGCGTAGCAATGATATTTACTCATACAAAGTATCTAGGTATTGAAATATTCTAAGTACAAAAATGATTTGATTAAATGATAAGTTACGCTAAGCAGCATGTATCATTATAAATATTTACCAACTGAAGACACCCTGACTTTTTGAACTTCATAAAATCCTATATATCTTTTATTTGATATATACGTATCTGTCTTTTATTTGATACCAATTTGTTACAAAGTTTTTTTTTTATATTGTAGTGATGTAAAATAAAACTAGTGGCGCGTTGGAGAGGAGGCCTATACTCAGCAGTGGGTGCAGGCTGACATTATAATGTTACAAGGCAATATCCATCAAAATCAATGAAGCCCCGTAGGTATGAAATGTAGATTGACAAAATAGGCTTTTCCGATTGTCGTAGCGTTTGCATATGGCGCTGTGTGAAATGACCCGTAATATTCATACTTGTATTTAAGTATTTATTTGTTGTACGATTTACAAACTTGTGACCTAACTATAAAGTTTGTTCCTGCAACCCTCTGTACCACTTTTCAAATTCAAATTCATTTATTCATTGCGAAATATAGGTAGGTATACAAAGGTGGTATTATGTACATATGGGTGCGCTATATTTCCACCCACAGGGCGTGCAAATCATAATTAACAATTTATTTTTTTAACTTTTGTTCATTTGAAAAATAAATAATCAATAAATGGTGCGAGTGACACGTCCGTATGAGCGAATATAATGTAAGCTAATATTTTTTCACATTTTTTTATTAAACTATTGTATTCATAAAAAACTTAACAAAACTTTTTGTATACAAAATCCTACATAAGTGTAGGTACCATTGTTTTACGTACAAAACATATAGTAGATTTATATACATGTATAGCTGGATCATATACCTAAGGTTTTTTTAATTACAGCACGTCCCATGATTAAACCATATTTAAAAACTAAAAAAGATGTATTATATGAACGGCGCATGTCAAAATATGGAACTCTCTTCTAATATTTTGGAAAAGTTATGGTGTCACTAATTTTCCAACTGCGCTCTTGCGTATTTTTTTGGCTGTTCTGCTATGATAAAATTAGATAATCCACGCAAGCCACAATATCAGTTTCTGTATTTTTATCGGTTACCCATCCAAGGGCTGATCACAACGTCAGTTCCTTTTCCTTAACATCGCTAACTTTACAAATATATATTTCGGGTGTTGAAATAAGTGACGGTATAATAAAATATTATTTGTTATAAAATTTAAATGAATTTGTATCACATTGTGATTTTAGTTATTTATTTTAGTTGTAGATTTAAGTCCAACTAAATACCCTTGTTTGTTCCATGAATGTAGGTACGTCATCCGCCCGTTTTATTGCTTTTTTACGTCAAGTAGGTACGTACATACTTGCGAATAGCTGTGTATTACAAAATAGATTTACAAACAAAACTAGTTTCAAAACTATTCTTCTTTTAAATATTTTCTCATAGAATAATAATATTGATGTTTACACTTTATAGATATTTGATCAACGAAGCATAATTTGTAGATATGCGGAAGCGTTGTGGGCAAAGGAAGAGCATTCCAAAAATTAGTATACGCCTACCTATAGGTACCTAAAGTTTTGAGCATAAATATTTTGGAATGTTATTTAAAGTATAATATATTTTGGTTTTATGGCAATGAGTAATTTGCACCACCTAATTATCAATGGCTGTTTAATCACATCCTTATTTTTAAACTTGTTTTGATAGTTCATCATGGCAAGAACAACAAAATATCTTATCAATTAAATCATAAATATTATAACCTTCTAAATATATCGCACTTTGTTTATAGCAACTTATCCAGCATCCATTCAGATTAACTAGAACTATCATAAGAACTTTTGTTTTCATATCAACTTATTTTTTTTACTTATTTTGCTACATTTATCTTGTTCTTCCGTTCCCAATGTGTGATATAGCTTGTCCCAAATAAATAAAACCATTTCTACCATTTTAGTTTTATTAATTGTCTATTTTATGTTATTGTAATTCTTTGGTGAAAATAGAAAAATGAATTTTTTTTATCAAATTTATATATGACCTGGAATATAAAGTAACTGTTTTAACATTCGCTGTTTGAACCCGTGTACCTAATTTCCGAGGGGTTATTAAAATTTGTTATGATAAAAACAAGTTATCACCTACAATAGGTATCCAAGCTACGCCTGAATCTTATCTTCGTTTCCTTCTCATTGAGCTGTTTCCTCTTCACTGAGGACCGTGACTCCCCGCAAAATTGATTCGTACGGGGAGTTCTCTTGGGCAAATACATCGTGGTGGGCGCCCAGGTCCATATCTACGTTTACATCTACCTAAACAACTATGACTGTCACGGCTCCTAGCTACTATTCTATCTCTATCGCACTGCATTGAGTTTCCACTTGAGTAAAAGGAAGGCAGCTATCCTCAGCACGAAGAGAGTGACGGAGAGCGCCAGCACGTCCCACCAGAACATGTCAGGAGACATCGCCACTTCGGCCAGGAACTGGCGAGGGTGTCTGCAAAGAAAGTGAAAATATAAGAAATATGTATAGTATGTACCTACCCTGCCAGTTGATGAATCCACCTTTTGGTCTTATCGCATTATTATGATAATTTAAGGATCTCCCCGTATAACTAAACTATTTTCACTCATGTGTAATTTGCGTATGTTTTTTCGCGTTTCGGATGTAATGACACCCATCAGTTTCAGTTAGATTGGTGCCGCAGTCCCAAAACGCATGTTCTGAGTATGGGTGTCATTACATCCGAAACGCGAATTACACGTGAGTGGTAACTGTTTAGTTAACACACTGATAAAATGTCTCACGAAAGTTTTAATGTTAAAATCTCCCCGTTTATTTGCACAAGCCATCATGATGTACTTATTCGTGCAGAATTACATGGATTGAACCTACACGGTGTTTTGCTGTGCTTGTAAAAGTGCCTCGAGCTCAAATTTGAATGTAAAAAAATTCATTGAAATTTAGGGGTAACGACGATATCGTAAGGTTTGATAAATTTTAACCAATCATTGCAGTATTGTTTATCAATCAATGTAGAAGGCAATATTAGATACAGAAGTTACTTACTTGTAATGACAATACTCCGCCTGGTTGCAGTCCAGTACTGGCCTCTCCAGGCCATATATGGCCCCGATGAAGCCCTCGAGTCCGTACCGCAGGTAGGACACATATGACCCCCAGTAGAGGTACGCCGGCAGGTCCCGCAGCGTCACGCCGAAGCCAGCGAACATCATCATCGGAACTGACAGGGTTGGGCCCAGGAACGTGCCGTTCTAGAATAAAAATTCACTCAAAGTTTAGTTTAACTCACGTACCTAACTATACTTAGCTTGAAACTTTTGACCTATATGATCACAAGATTGCTCTTTACTTGCGGACAACATAATCACAATATGTATGAAATAGATTGGTTAAGATATAGAACAGTAAGTAGATTTAACTTAACCTGTTTTTATTATTTATATTTTTCCTGTTAGCTTAGTTGGTAGTGGCTCTGCCTTCTAATCTAGGGGTTGTGGGTTCGATTCCCGCCTGACACAAGTATTTATGCATTTTAAAAAATATAATTACTTGTGTTGAGTCTGGTCGTTTGTATGTATAGTAAGTATGTATTTACAAAAGAAAAGTATATAAGTATTATATCCGTTACCTAGCAACCACGACACAAGCGTTTGCTTAGTGTGGGGCTAGATGGCGCTGTGTGCAATGTCCCGGAATATTTATTATTATTATTATTATTATAACCAAAGTCTAGTCCATATGATTTTGTTTTATCATCATCTATCTTATATTCGTCCACTGTTGAACCTATGTTCACAATGCCTAGGCCTCTCACAATGATCGCCACACTGCACGGTCTCGTGCTTTACGCATCCAGTGCTTCCCAGCCACCTTCCTCAGGTCGTGGCTCCATCTGGCCAATAGGGAACATGCATGGAAATGGAATTTGATTTTTGTAAATAAACTATAAAAATATAGCAAAATACTAAACGAGCTGTGCAAACCGCATTTATATCCACTGAAAAATAAAGAAGCTATGACCAATTGAAGATTTCATTCCATCTCTTTCTTTCAAAACAGAATTTTCTATGTATTTTGTATGGCGTTAGTGTCATGTGACGTCACATGACATGTCGATTCTCTCTGTCTAATCGTAAACTAAAAACGTGTCTCACTGCATTTTTATTAAAGCTAATTCAAAAATAATTTCAATGTGCTGATTGTCTATTAAAAAGCTTTCATTAAAGTAATAAAAAAAAAGTTGTGCATGTTCCCTATTGGCCAGGTGTCCCAAGGTGTTACCCTACACTACGTGTACCGACACGCGGTCTCCACTCTAGGATCCGCTTACTCCATCGATTTTATCGGTCCTTCTGCAAACATGGCTAGCCCATTGCTACTTCAGTTTGTTATGTTTTTGTTTAGGCATGCTCTTTTATTTAGATCTCGACAATAATAACTATTCTTCAGTGCGAGTTAAACTGGATATACGTATTATGTTTTCTGTAGCAATATTATAAAGACATTTATCTACACTAATGTTGTAACATTCTACTTATGTTTCCAATACTTGACCTATAATTACTACTGTTATAGCACAGAAAACAAAACACTCAATTTAAGCAATTTCACATGATGTTATAATATCCACATCGATATCGTAATAGCTCATTATAACATCGAAAAAGCGTGACCAACGGGTATTAAAACACTCGTTACTATTATGAAACTCGCTGCGCTCGTTTCATAAACTCACACTCGTGTTTTAATACCCTTAATTATATGACAGTTGCATAAACTACTATAATTATTTATTACATAAAGAAAATAAGGTTCTTTAGCTAAAATGTTGTGTTTTTACTTTTGGGTAAAGTGTACCACTTTCAGGTGTGTTTATACATGATTGTTCAATTAAATGATCATCTGATCATCTATCTATCATCGGTCCAGATCACTCCAGAACACTGCATGGGTCACAGAGCAATGCTAAGTTAGTATTCTCCACGGCACGATCTTCAGAAACCATATATGACCTGAATAATCATAATAGGCCAAATAGGATCTGCAGGTATAGGTACTCACAACTACATTGAAAGCGGCCCCGATCATGAGTCCGAAGCTCTGCGCGACCAGCACGGTGTACAGCGAGATGGCGAAGAACATGAGGAACCTGGTCACGTCCATCGGCTGCGCGGACATCGTGTATACTATCGCGCTGAACACGAAGCAGGACACGATCTGTGGAGACAATTACATGGATATGGTCAGGTCATAGAATAAGTCACCTCCATATAATATACCTACGTAACTAAAATAAAAAAGACAAGACATTTGTTAAAATTTAATAAAGGTTGAAGATGTTTAATTTATTTATTTATTTACTATATAAAAATAAGTCGGGTTTTCCTTCCTGACGCTATAACTCCAGAACGCACGAACCGATTTCCACGGTTTTGCATTCGTTGGAAAGGTCTCGGGCTCCGTGAGGTTTATAAAAAGAAAACGAAGCCATCTGGTGGCGAAACAGTAATCGCCGGGTTTGCTAGTTTCATGATAAAATCGTAAGAGGCTAGATGGCGCTGTGTGATATGTTCATTTATTTGATTTTAAAAACTCTTCATATCAAAAGTCGTCAAGTAAAAGTTTCGCTTCTGTAGGTATAAGTTTCGTATTTCTTTTTTTCAAGAGTTGATAAACTCTTCAAATTATTCATGTTTGTTCGAGTTGGTTCAAGGATTAAGGTTAAAAAAAGTACTTCAATTTTATGTAGGTATACATTTCCATCAGGCGTTTGGAAGTGACAAAGTAGAGATAAATCAAGCTGTTGTGTTGTTACTGTCAATAAAATAACATAAAGTCTAAGAATTGAAAAGATATATAAATAAATAAATAAATAAATATTTCGGGACATGGCACACAACGCCATCTAGCCCCACACTAAGCAAACGCTTGTGTCGTGGGTACAAGATAACGGATATTATACTTATATACTTTTCTTTTGTAAATACATACTTATTATACACACAAACGACCAGACTCAACACAAGTAATTATAAATTTAAATTTCATAAATACTTGTGTCAAGCGGGAATCGAACCCGCAACCCCTAGATTAGAAGGCAGAGCCACTACCAACTAAGCTAACAGGCCAGTCATATAGACTAGGTAAATAAAATGATATCATATGTGTAAACTTACCGATATTGGTAAATCGATGATCGTGATTGAAATGTAGTAGGACCCCAGAGAATACCATCTGTTGAAATGCTCTTTTGACAATATTGACATTTCTGATGGGACTGAAAAAAAATAAAACAAAATAAGTTATAGCGATAAAACAAATTTAATTATAATAAAAAAATGTGTCTGCAAACAGAATATTTTAAATTTAAACAAAGTGAACATAATTTATTATAAATAAATCAGAAATAGGCACTAGACAAAAGATCAAAGGTTTTAGGATAAACACACTTGTGCAAAAAGTACCTACTATTACTGATTGTAAATCACACACACGCACGACACGCGCTCGCAAAAAATTAAACATCTATTGGCAACAGAACATGTCTAACATGTCATAATCATTATTATATTATTCGTATAGGTACAATTGTATGTTTCTTATATCCATACGTAGCAAGATGACGGTAGTGTTATAGCACCATTAGTATCCTTAGTTTTTGGGAACTTTTGGAAGTGAAGTGAAGAATGAGATAATAAGACATTTTATTTAACCGGAACACGCTTAACTCGCGGGCGTCCTCTAGTTAAGCATAGAGGCACAGGAACAAAAGGTCATACAATTTTAAGGTGTGTTTCCTGCGAACTACAATCCAGGGGTTTTCAAATCTAGAGTTAATAGGTATCTTCTAGGTAAACGTGTTACACCCTAGGCTGCAGCAATGATTAACATCAGGCAGGCTGTAGTCAAACGTAAACCTATCACACGTAAAAAAAAGGTTGGTGATAAAGCTACTTAAAGAACTTAGGATACAAAAGGTGCTACAATACTGGTAAAAGTACTTACAAGTGAGTATAGTAAGCATCATGGGCGACATCATGTGGTGCATTAGAATGGCGAACAGCAGGTTGTAGTTCTCTAACACGCGGGAGCCTTCATTTCCAGCGTTGATAAACAGGCCTCCTAACATGATGCCTACCACCACGTTCACGATCAGACGAAGGTGGGTCATTGTCTGGAAAGTAGCATAAAATGGGTTAGGTATCTTGAACATAATATATTCAATAATATCTTGACTATACATTGACATCAGTCAATCTTTGTTCCTTTTCATTTAAAGCTTAAGCAAAGTTAATGAATGTTTTGTTGTTATCTATCTATATTTTCTGCTACTTTGAGCAACCGCGCTTCAATCACAGGACTTATTAGCCTATATAGATTCTTGTACACACATCAATACTTTTTAGGGCTAAAAGACAGAAATTATTATGTCACTCTCCGTCTATATTTTTATAGATAGATAACATCCGTATAAAGAAATGATATGTTCTCTTACCGCATCACGTTTTGCCTTCAAGAACCCTCGCCTGTACAGCACGGAGCGCTGATTGGACTGGCTGGTCTCCTCGGCCCCTGACGACGGCTCCTGGTCTCTCATCACACTTAGAGGGAACTGCTTTCGAAGCATCTCCATACTCGGGATGGTGTCGTTTGAGTCGAACCACTCCAACGCCCGTCCATTCTCCGCCTTTGTGCTCAGGAGTTGGATCTTGTCCTCGCCATATTCCCCACAAGCTAGTTCGATTACTGAAATAGTAAAATAAATTTCGCGTTAGTAAATATATATATATATATATATATAGTACTTGTAGTATAGTGCGAAGAGAGACCAAAGTTTGGTGGACCAAACAGATATGATTATGATTGCTCTTATTTGTTATATCATGTCAACTAGATAGACTGTAATACTTACTATAATCAGCAGGGTTGTGATATATCGGGCATGGTATCCCTGCCTGCTCCAGGTATGGCACCAGGTTGCTGGTGGTGCCCTGGTAGAGGCACTGGCCAGCTGCGAGGACATACACCTGGTCGAAGAGTGCGAAGAGTGAGGCAGAAGGTTGGTGGACGGTGCAGACGATGGTACGGCCCTGGTGCGCTAGGCTGCGGCACAGCTGGACTACTTGGGTACAGGATGAGCTGTCTAGACCTCTGGAATGATAAATAGGTGGTAATGGTTAGGGGCCTATATATATATATATATATAAACAACCTCATCTACTTTTCAAAAGGCAGCGTACCTACCTACCCAAAATCCTGGCTTCATTGCCCCGTTGAATAGCTAGACACCTAGACTAATCTTTTGGGCAAAGTACAAGCCAGCATTTTGGCCACGCGAAGCCTGTTTCATCGCCCCGACAGATCTTGGTAGAGGTCACATTTACTATATATCAAAGTATCTGATTTTGAGGTCGCTGAAACTTCTGAACTTCTGTACCATGTTTTACTACTGCACAATTTACAATCATGGCTAGGATTGGATCAGGGCCGTCTGAATAAGAAGCAGCCGCTCGCTTACCTATTCGTATCATATGACCTAATTTTTTATGTGATTTAGGTGAAAATAAGCCTAAAGCGACTCAAATAGTAGTCGTGCCTAATGAGATAGCGTAGGCGTTAAAATTGGATGTAATGTCGTTGATACAATACGAATTTCACGATGTGAGGCAAAGATTGAACATGTTTTGTACTGCATTTGATTCTACTACTACATTCGGTATTAAAATAGATAAGACTTGCGTACTAGCTCTGTCATTTTGCTCTACTATTACCAAAACGATATCAAAAACCTCATTATTATTATTAGTTAATCAGAATTTTCCTAGATTTTCAAGATGCCTATTTTATCCATGTGAGATAGCTTATTCGCTATAAATATTATAATGCAGGTGTCACTTCTATTAAGTACATTTATATCAAGGTGTTCTTGTGCGTAAATAAGATTTCTCCGTAAAGCCACATAAAAGGAAAACGTCAGTCCAAGCCGGTTATTTAACGCGAATCACTTTTTTAGCAAATATCGTATGATACGTCTATATATTTATTTCTTGCGCGTGTAAACCTAAAATATATATATATTTTTTTTTTTTTTTATAAAAAAAAAGTGGCAAAAAGGCAGACGATCTGCCTGATGGTAAGCAATCATCGTCGCCCATGGACACTTGCAACTCCAGAGGTGCTGCAGGACTTTGCCAGCTTAGAGAGGTGTTTGTGAATACCCTTTTTAAATCTCCCCATATTGTAGCTCCGTGGAAAGACCTCAGGGGGTAGATCGTTCCACATCTTGCAAGTTCGCGGAAGAAACGACCGCATGAAACGGACTGTGTGGGAGCTCCAATTTTGCAAGATGTGAGGATGAGCTCTTTCACGGTGCCGAGCAGTCCGGTGATGAAAATGATTTGCCGGAATTAAATTAAAAAGCTCTTTAGAACACTCCCCAAAAAAGAGCCTATAAAAGATACAGAGGGATCCCACATCCCTACGGAGACTCAACGGCTCCAACTTTTTTGTCAGCTTGGGATCATGGACAATTCGGACGGCTCTCCGCTGCATAGAATCTAGGGGATCTAGTTGATATTTAGGTGCACCATTCCACAAGTGCGAACAGTACTCCACGTGAGGGCGCACTTGTGCTTTATAAAGTAGAAGCCGTTGACCCGGCGTGAAGTAACGTTTCGCCTTGTTAAGTACACCGAGTTTTTTAGAGGCTAATTTTGCCTTAGCCTCGATGTGTCCCCTAAATTGGACCTCGCTCGATATATCCATCCCAAGGATTTCCAAGTTCTTGGATACCGTGAGGGAAACACCTTGAAAACGTGGCGCTACAACAAAAGGTGTTTTCTTAGCGGTGAATGCACACACTTGTGTCTTAGATGGGTTAAAATTGACTAAGTTTATATCACCCCAGTGAGAAACTTTCTCCAGGGATGACTCAATGTCAGACACAAGCTTGCATCTGCTCTCTTCAACCTCTGAGCGCTTGTGGTTTACACGTCCACGGTAACATGCGTCACCCGTACTATCATCTGCATAACAATGAATATTACTAATCTGCAACATGTCATTGATATGCAGAATGAATAGCGTAGGAGACAGCACGGAACCCTGCGGGACCCCAGCATTGATCGGCTTAGCTTCGGAACGTGATCCGTCGACTACAACACTAATAGTACGACCAGATAGGAAGCTTGACACCCACGTGCACAGGCCGTTAGGTAGTCCATACGAGGGAAGTTTGGCTAGAAGTGATTTGTGCCACACCCTATCAAAAGCTTTCGCGATGTCTAAACTAATGGCCAGTGCTTCACCCCTACTCTCAATTGCCTCTGCCCATCGATGCGTTAGGTAAACTAGAAGATCACCAGCTGAGCGTCCATGACGGAAGCCGTATTGATGGTCACTAATCAGCTGGTGCTCCTCTAGATATCCAAGCAACTGCGAATTGACAATCCTTTCCATTACTTTGGAGAGAAGGGATGTAATAGCTATAGGGCGATAGTGAGACGGATTCGTACGATCACCTTTTTTAGGGATAGGGTGGACAAGTGCAACTTTCCAGGCCGATGGAACAAGGCCCGTGGCGTAAGAGAGACGAAATAGACGCGTTAAGACTGGAGCTAACTCTGGACAGCACTTTTTGAGGACGATAGCCGGAATTCCATCTGGCCCACTCGATTTACGCACATCGAGGGAAAACAGCTCCTTGCGTACCGCACATTGAGTTATGCGTACATCAGGCATGGAACTTTCACAACGCGGCAGTACGGGTGGCGTTGAGTTTCCATCTTCAAGTGTCGAGTTGGAGGCGAACAAGGAACCAAGGAGATCTGCCTTCTCCTTCGCACTGTGGGCCAAACTATCATCCGGCTTACGAAGCGCTGGTAAGGATGATCTGCAGAAATTTCCCTCAGCTGCTTTTGCAAGGGACCAGAACGCTCTACTGCCAGATGGGTATCCGGCTAGCTGATCACCAATTTTACTAATGTGTTCATACCTCGCACTAGCAAATACCCTCTTACTGGATCGAGAAGCAGCATTATATTTCTTCTTGAGTGCACTACACTCTGGACTTTTCGACGTCTGTGCATTCGACCAGGCTTCCGAAGGCTTTTTGTTTTGCCTTAACAGCTGTGGCACATGATTTGTTAAACCATGGTCTACTGCGCCCACCTATACGTACTTGGGAATTAGGAATAAAACATTCCATTCCTTGGAGCACAACGTCAGCCACAGATTCAGCACATACGTCTAGATCGTCTGTCGAGAAACACAATTGCTTCCACGGGTAAGAAGAGTAGAATTCACGAAGGCCATCCCAGTCTGCAGCTGAGTAGTGCCAGACCAAGCGTTTCCCGGAGGGACGGTTAGGTTGGTCTATTGTTGGAACCTCGGAGCGAATCAGACAGTGATCAGATTTCCCAATGGGAGCTTCTACTCTGATAGAATATTGCTCCGGATGAGATGTCATTATGAGATCCAACAGAGCTGGGGTGTGGCCATCGATATCAGGAATTCTGGTATGGCTATCCACCAGCTGGGTAAGGCCATGAACCAGGGCAAAGTCATAAGCTGTACGACCCGCATGATCGGTCTTATTCGACCCGAGCCATTCCACATGATGACCGTTGCAGTCACCAAGTACAATTAGCTCTGCGGAAGTATACAGCTGCGACACTTGGTCCGCAGCTGAGGAGATAAGATCAAATAGTCGAGTAGTTTCCGCGTCACCGCTAAAAGACCTATAAAGACAAGCGTAGATGCGTGTCTGACCACCATAATCTACACGAGTCCAAAGTAAGGACAGGTTAGGTATTTCCAAACTATGGAGACGTCGACAACAAATATCCTCCCGCACATACAAGCACACTCCTGCCCGAGGCAGGAACGAATGTTCAAGACTGTATCCGGGGTATGAGAGGTAAGATGTGTCCGCAGGAGTAGATATTTGAGTCTCAGTCAGAAAAAATAATGCTGGCTTAGCCGTTTCAAGATGATGATGGACGGCGTTAAGATTTGAACGCAAACCTCTGATATTGCAATAGTCCACAATAAAAGTGGAAGTTTTAGCCGCTGAAGAACGTTTACTATTATTAGACTATATATTTCAAACATTAAAAGTATTTTACGTACAAACACAAAAGGCCATTGAAACTAAGTGGATTTGGTTTGGACCCTCAGTCACGAGGAAATACGACTCAAGTTAGAGAGAGAGAGACCAAAATGAGTTTGTGCGAATAGTGTAAGTTGGGCACCGTCTTCAACTTCTGTTGGTAGTAATAATGATGAACATCAAGGACATATAAATAATCATAAAAAAGTAAAAGTGGTATTACGTGGTAGGTTCATCCAGGAACATGATGAGAGGGTTGTTAATGAGCTCCAGAGCGATGGAGAGACGTTTCTTCTGACCGCCGGAGAGCTGAGCGCTGCGCGTGTTCATGTGCTCGTACAGGCCTAGGTTGGTGAGGATATCTTCTATCTGGAAAGTAAAATAAGATAATAAATCAAGTAGCAATTTGAAAAAACAAACCGACTTTTCTCTTACCGCTGCTCGATATTTCGGACATTCTGAAAACGCTGGCGATCCACTCTACGGCCCTCTCCCCGTATAAAATATGTGATGAAATGAATCTCAATAGTAGGTACCTAATATGCTTCCATATATTATGTATGTGTGTATTTCGTTAGTATATGATTGTATGTTTACCCACGACTTTCTCCAAAACAATTAATAAACAAATAATAAATAAAAGTTCTTTATTTATTTATTTTGGCACTAGACTAGACTAGATCAATGATATAAACAGAAATGTAATAAGAATATGCATTCCAGGGAGGTAAAGGACACTGAAAGAAGTTTTGTTTTTAAACTACGAGTTACCTACTCGTAAACATGGTCACAAGCTTGACTGTAAAGTGTAAAAAATACATTTATCAATTTGATACCATTTATAAGTATTTTTGCCACCAGCGTAGTAATGCCGCCAGTATTCTGGACAGCCTGCCCTCTGGCAGTGTGCTAATAATACACCTAGACTATCAAAAGATTATTATTGAACTATTAAATTATTATAGGCGAGACTATGGAACTCTCTACCTGGAGCCCTGTTCCCAGTTAATTATAACCCAGGGGTCTTCAAATCTAGAGTAAATAGGTATCTTCTAGGCAAGCGTGCTACATCTTAGACTATAGCGGTGCTTAACATCAGGCAGGCTATAGTCAAAAGTAAGCCTATTTCGTGTAAAAAAAAATATTGATTGATTACCAAGGATATTGAGGTACCAAGGATTTTTTATTTTATCCCTCTCTTTAAGTACTATTTGCTTATTTAAAAAATCTAAATGTTTTTTTTATACCCTTATGTAATAGTGTAGATAACAGACAGGTATATAAGGGCTCCAATGTATCCTCTATGCTTTTCTGTGTTATGAAAGAGTATCTATCTATCAGATGTTTTTCTAATTTCTGAGAGAGCTTTTGAATAAGTTATTAGTGGCAACTATGTGTGGACATGGGACGGGCCGTATCATAACGGCGTATCGAGATCGCGTGTCATGATACGCGTATCATTACCCGTCCACATATGCGATCATGATACGCGTCGACGATACGGACACGGTGATCGGATCGGGCCAATGATACATATCGGAAGCCGGGTCCAGATATGTATGCTTAAGCGGTTTTTTTTTTTACAAGAAATGGATTTGCACTTGACCGTAATTCGCCTGATGGAAAGCTATCATTACGGTCTAGGATGGAACGTGCTTACCCAGTAAGAACCGATTCACTCTCGCTTTGAAGAATGGACGTATGAACGTGCGCGGACGTTCGAAGATTCTTTGGACGCGTCCGTATAGTTTGCACGGCACGATGGATAGGTATTATTTTTAGTTACGTCGCGGAAGACAGCTTTTAAAGCGACACGTAAAATGATTTATTCGTGTTGGAATAAGTACTGTTAATTGTTAATTCACTAATCAGCACTAACTATGCGTGTTTACTTGTTTGACTTTTACGTACAAATATAAAATGTGTTTTTGTCATTCGAGAGCAATAGGCATACGCATAGGTATAACGGTTTACAGTTAGGTTAGGTTAGCCAATTGCAAAAGTGCAATGTAATCTCGTAATATTATTATACCTATTCACTTTTATTCTATAATGTAACACTATGTAGGGCCTCTGCAGGCCGATGAAGGGTTGTTAGTGCTGTCAAGCAATGAAAAGTCCGAAAGATGCAGTCAATCTTGATATATATTCCGAAACAAACGAGAGAAAACCTGTAGATTTGTTAGGTTGGGTATATTGCCGAAAAGCGGCACACGTGTAATTGAAATTGACATTGACGTACCGAACCACGGGGACCAGGCGGAACACTGACAGTTAACTTTTTTAAGGACGTGGCTACGCACCTCTAACGTCACAATAAGTATTTGTTGTCAATTTTCTTTCTTTTCGCTTTCTTCATGATTACAATTGTTACATTGTTGTTAAACCATAATTACAATGATCGCAAGTAAGTAGATAATAACAACATTGATGGAAATCATGCAGCAGACGATATGGTTGTTTTATTTGATAAGGTAATTTTCATCAGTTTAATTTAGTGAGGTACCTAAGTACAATTATTATTTTACATTAGCTTACAATATGGCTTCGCTTATTTTAATTGAAAACGTACTTTATATATGTTTGGGATAATATTTATATATCATTTGGTTTTGAGAGTAAATACTACAGATTTTTACTCTAAAAATATATATAGGTACAACTTATTGTTTTATATTTTATTTCCCAATTACCAAAGATATTTACTTTTTGTACCACTAGGTAGGTATATATTTAAATCTTATATAATTTTTCACGTTCTTACAAATATTTTGTACTTGAATTTACGGTGAATAATTGATAATGACCTAATTGTTATGAAAGAAACTCGAGACTGTATTTTTTGAACCGAGATCAAAGATCAATAAACAAGTCAGTAATTTGAAAAAAAAACATACATTATAAAAAGCAACATCATTTAACAAAAAAGTTTTTTACGGTAAATCAGTGAGCAAATTCCAATTTAGCTCACAAGTCAGATAGGCTTTTTAATTTATATATGGACTACTCGGATTTCTTAGATGGGTAGGTACGTAGTATTATATGATACCTACATGTCCGGCAGTATGTGGACTTTTGGCCACTCTCAATTTATTTATTAGTCTACAAAACAGGCACTAAGCTAAAACACACATAATATAATACAAAATTAAAAATTACGAGCACTTAAAGCCCTCTTGAAGCAGACCTCACTAACAATTTTAAGACAATTACTTACTCAAACAACTCATATTTTACAATCACATTTTCGAAAGCCAGATATTACAAGAACAGTTAAGTTCCTTACCACTTCTCCTTTAGAGTATTTGTCCAGATTGGTGGGTAGCTTGAGGTCGGCTGCTAACTTCATGTTCTCTCCGACAGTGAGCAGGCCCTGCAGCCGGTCGTCCTGCTGGATGTAGCACGACATCTTCTTGAACCTCTCTGGAAACATCCAGAAGAATTTGTCAGTCTATTATTTGTTTATAATTTGTGGGTCTTCAATTTGAGAGTAAACCGGTTTCTTCTAGGCAAGCGCGCTAGATCGTAGACTATAACATTGCTTAACAAGGGCAAGCTCAGGCAAGTTGTAGTCAAGCGTGAGCCTATATCATGTAAAAAAAAGAAACAGGCATGAGTCAGTGGTAAGCTTATTTGTTTTATTTAACTTGGCCTATTTGCTAGACAACGGTGGGAACCATTTCCTTCCACCTTCTTTAAATGGTATTTAAACATGTAACCAGTTCTATAATCATCTACAGTTGGTTTTGTATTAAGTCTTTATGTTTTTTTGTATTAGGCAACGAATAGGTAGGCAGAAGATCTGGAAGCATGGCGCATGCTCCACAGACAAGGGCCTCGCCTTTTAATTTGTGACGATGATGCTACGAATAATTTCTTAAAAGTAAGTACTTAATCAGATATTTTTAATTTCATAGCAGTTAACGCGTTTGCACTTCACATTGTGATAGAATTGATAAGCAAATATGAAAATTACATAGTTGCCAAACCTACCTAATTGAAAGATTTCTATGACTTACGAGTGGAACCAAAAATTTTATCAGTCATGCGACCCACGGAAAACCAGGATTACAGGCATTTTCTTTAAACAATTTAGTATTTGTTACCCATCCCGGCAGTATTACATATACTAAACTGTTATTAGAGCTAGACAAATCAGCTAGATAAGTCTAGATACGGAAATAATTAAACAGGCCAGATATATCCTGTAAAATAAATAAACCCGGCCGTGACCTGTGCGGGTCAAGCATGAGTGGATCTATTTGCATCGCGCATTCATCACTCCTTAATAAGTTTTATGTTTCTCATTCATCACTAGAGATAAATTCTAATTAATGTCATCTATGTGTGCATAATCTTGATTACGAATATAAGCATATGTAGATTCCTATGTACCTATATATGGGTTGTTTTCGCCGACAAGATGAGAATTACTGAAGTACCTAAGTTAACATTCATTTACACATGCAATTTAAATAACATGTACTCGTATATGCGAATGAGATTATTAAAAACTGGAAGGTAAGATAAACATACCGCACTTTTAGGATTCCTTGTTAATTTCATTCACGAATTCATTTCAAAAGAAAAGGCAAAACAATTTTTCATCTTAATTTTATGCAATTATTCAAATCGTTTAATATTTTTACTTTGTTATTCTGAAGTCTTTTAATACAAAGTGATTTATTTTGGGGAAGTCAGTCATATTTTACATTTAAGCATTGCTAAACATCAACTGACTGTAGGCAAACATAAGCTAAGCAGTCTTAACATATTAGGTATCTGTTAAAAATCTAAATATATAAAACTCAAAGGTGACTGACTGATTGACTGACTGATATAGTGATCTATCAACGCACAGCCCAAACCACTGGACGGATCGGGCTGAACTTTGGCATGCAGGTAGATGTTATAACGTAGGCATCCGCTAAGAAAGGAATTTTGGAAAAACCGGTTTAAAAGGGTGTAATAATGCAAGAGGGGGATGCAAGTTTTACTTTTTAATGCGAGCGAAGCCGCGAGGATCCACTAGTCTCATATAAAACTATGACACAAGAATGTTTGAGGAACAGATAAACAATTGAATCAATCTTCGCCAAAGCTAGTTTATGTAATAATCGCAGATGTTGCAGTTTGCATTGCATTGCACCTGCCTAACTGGTTTTGACGTTAAGGACATGCAGCTTTTAAAGTTACATTTACTAAGGATGTTAATAGGTCATACATTGACTGCATTACTTTTATTATTTTGTTGACCAATGTACTTACATAAATTTAATGCAAATCTGCTCAGTAATGTAGAGATAAAAATCTGAATATATTTAAGCTTGTAATGTAACAAAAACATAAAATAAATATTATTTTTCTCGCTAACATTATAAATGCAAATGCAAGTAAGCTTGTTCCTCGTTCACGGTAAAACAGCTGATCGAATCTATCATATTATCATATAATATATTACACCCTGAAATAACATATAGGCTACTTTTTATCTTGAATGAACGCAGACTCGATAGAGAATAGCTCGTTTTAAAATTTGACGCAAACCGGTTCTAGCCTAAGCAGATTCCAGTCTTACGGATATGCCATGTTATTCAGGAATACATTCTGAAGAACTTGATATGTTTGAGGATATGCGTCAAATAAATTTAATCCGTGAAAGTATCTATGCGTCCACTATGATATGTCTGTCCAAGAACACTCCTGTAGGGGAGTCACGACCCCAGCATCAAGAAAATACAAGTCCCGAAGGAACGCCTAACAAAAATCTCAGTCAACAAAAATTTTTTGAACAGTGCTTCCTACTAGGCTCTTAAAAAAACTGCTTAGTTAATCTATGATCTAGCAGATAATCTAGCAGAGATACTATGTTACGTATTGGTTGTTATTAGACGGCTTTTGAAGGCCAAGTATCAGCGGTTGCGGTTCCTGACCACAACACGTCAGTATGTCTTTATACCACTAATAATAACTGGTACTTTTTCTTGGAGGGCTGCATATAAAATGTATATCATATTATCTATATCTTGTACTAGCTGCGACTTCGTCCGCGTGGAATAGTTATTTTGGGCATTAGTGATATTATCACATAACACTGTTATATAGTAAAGAAAATTTTATTTGTATATTACCTATGTATGTTTTTGTGTGTTTTCTTTTCTTTTTGTTAACTTATTAGTTACTAGCTGTGCCTGCGACTTCGTCCGCGTGGGATAGTTCTTTTGGACATTAATTCTTTGAATTTTGAACCGTTTTCGCAGCGAACGCAACGGAAGCCCTCAAAGATGAATAATTTTCCCCGTTTTTTCCACATTTTCCATTGTTTCTTCGCTCCTATTAGTTCCATCGTGATGTTATATAGCCTAAAGCCTTCCTCGATAAATGGTCTATTCAACACAAAAATAATTTTTCAATTCGCACCAGTAGTTCCTGAGATTAGCGCGTTCAAACAAACAAACAAACAAACTCTTCAGCTTTATAATATTAGTAAGTATAGAAGTATACATATGGTTCTCCATATATTTTGTCACGGCGATGAAATTTTTTTACGGAGTAAATAAAATTAATTATTAAATATTCCGGGACATTGCACACAGCGCCATCTAGCCCCGCACTAAGCAAAGGCTTGTGTCGCGGGTACTAGATAACGGATATAATACTTATAATAGATGCTTATTTTTTGTGAATTTCTAGATCTTAGAACAAAAAATGTCGTTTCAGTAGGTACTACTAAAGTCACCCTTAAAAGATTATTCGTTAGCTGTAACCTCAAAAAAAGCAGAATTACCGGAGATCAGTAGGAGGAGTAACAGAGATAAACTCAATTCGAAGTTGTAGGTAAGATTTGATTGCAGCCATTGCGTCAGCCAAACCAAAGAAAACTCCTCCTTGGTTCGTGTTTTACTAAAGAAAAGCTAATAAACAAAACTCACTCATAATCCTTCCCCGGCCGTTAATGAACACAGCGCCCCCGACGCCCGTGATGCGGTACCCGGACAGCACGTCCAGGAGGGTAGACTTGCCGGCTCCGGACGGGCCCATGATGGCCACCAGCTGCTTGGGCCGCAGGCGCCCGTGCACGCCGTGCAGGATCTGCTTGCTGCCTGGAATGGATAAAAAAATAGAAAGAAAGAAAGCATTTATTGTGACAGATTTTACAGAAAAACAAACACGAGTATAAACATAATAAACTATCAAACATAAAATCTGCCACAACACAGCCCCAACTCAGCATAATGCTGGTTGATTTATTGATTAATGTTTTATTGGACACACAAATAAAATAAAACACCACAGAAACAAGAGAAAATTTAAATCTTATGCCACAAATGGCAGCCTTATCGCTAAAAGCGATCTCTTACAGGCAACTTTTTTTTCTGGTTGTGTGGAAGCAACCAGCGCTGGTCTAAATTAGTGGTGAAATTCTCGAAAAACTGGACGACGAGGTTGCCTGATCGCTCTACGCGATAAGGCCGCCAAAGTTAAGTAATATTCCTGTAAATTGTTTTTGTATTTTTGGTTTCTGGTGTACAATAAAGCTTAATTGATTGATTCATTGACAACTAGTTTTTGTAAGAATTTGTCAACTCATCCATAGTAAATTGTTTAAAATTCTACCTTAATACCTGATTTTAATTGCAAGTTTCTAAGATAGATAGACAAACAAATTATTTAGTGCAACATTCGAAACACAACATATTCATACGACTCTTTACATGTTAGGTCACAAATTAGTTGGCTAAGTTCTGGTCCACCAAAACATATGAGCAAAACGGATACAATCTCGAATCGCAAAGAAGAAGTTTATATTTGTTGAAAAAACTAGTGACATCTTTATCTTATCTTTATTTTTTTAGTGATATTTTTAATATAAATATATGTAGGACGATAATCAGTAGTCATAAATCCCACGAATACACAGCTATACCATAAAAAACATAACTGAGTTTAAAATGAGTCGGCACATTCGACGCGACATTTGTATGTACCGTTCCTTAATAATTATAATATTATACAAAACGTTCTATACTATCTAGAACGAACTGCCTGTCAAAGCTATAGAATCTATAGCATTCATGAGCAGTTTCCTTATAATGTAAAAATGATCTTCAAGGTATATGTTTCAATTCTAATAAATAATACCATTCATTACACACACATAGATACTTGAACTGTGAAGGATTTTTACGTAAACACGTTCTTAGTCATATCCCAAAACCTTGTAGAAATGACAATACTATTCAAAAGTGTTGTGATTGCTAAAACAAATAGCTTTTCCTCGTAATGTAAGCGATTAGCATAATTTTCAATATTACTAGAGCTAAATAATAGCACAAATTAGTGAAGTAATGTAATGACGTTATTTGTAAATACAGAGTTAGCGAAGATTTTTTACAACTCACTATATCATTTAGGTTTTTTGATTTTTTTACTACTCACTGTACCTATCATTTAGTTTTTTTTTAATTGCATTGATTCTAGAGAATATGCAGGGGAAAATACGCATATTTACAGTCTTCAATAATTTTACGCCAGGGATTAAGCAATGTGCATATACTAGTGACCACGCCTACTCGCGTTACAAACAATTAATTCAAGTTCATTGCTTAGCAAAAGATATACATATAAAGCCGAAAACATACACTTGTATCTTAGTGTGTAGATACTTGTGGCTTTTGACTCTTCAATATAATATACAAGTTTATTTACATATGTACATATGTATCTAGTAAAAGAAACGCCAGAGCTGGAATCTAGGCTGTCACTAACTAACCTACAAACACACTAGCGAATCTTTGTTCCTAAGTTTTAAGTATTTTGCAGTCATGTAGCATGGTCTGGCTTGTCATATTGTATACTTACCACAAGTTTAACTGTATTTTTTTTAATTTTATGATGTTATTCAATTGTCATGAACAAAAAATAAATGTTTTTATGTTTTTCATCTTACCTCACCTTTTTTATTGTTTGTATTCCCTTTACACGACACTCATCTGAGTCAGAAATGCATTGGTCACAGCCTGGACCATTGCATATGAGAGTTTTTGTTTATAACATTACTATGGGAGGTTGCGTCTTCGCTCGCATTAAGAAGTAAATCTGGCATCCCCTACTTCGTGGCATTTCCCAAAACCCTTTCTTAGTGGATGCCTACGTCATAATTTCTAGCTGAATGCCAAATTTCACCCCAATCCGTCCAGTGATTTGGGCTGTGCGTTGATAGATCAGTCACCTTTGATTTTTATAAATTTAGGTATGTATGTTATAGCAAACATACTTCATACGGACAGTTCTTTTCACATTCAAATATCTGTCTCGTAGACCGAATTGAACCTAGGCTGACAGTTTGGCAGTCACGCCACTAACCACTTATCCAAGGTAGTTTCACAGTAAGACAGTGTCCTGACAATACAATATGCCTGTACTCGTATGTCATCTCAATTAGTGTTAAAACAACATGTCAGAGAAAATGTTTTCAACGGGCTATAGAAATAAATTTATGCTAATTTCAGTTATTGTTATTTAAAATCGACAAATAACGTTTCAGTATAAAAAGAGCGGATGTTACATTTTCGTTGTCAGAAACTGAAAATCTGTCTTCGAGATCAGGTAAGTCTTTGATGTTAATTACAAAAATATTTATGTACTTAAATATCTGTCTGTCCCTATATTTTCATATAATGTACTATCAAACATAGTCATATAGCTTGATTGATTTAATCTAAATCCAGAATTTGAATTATTATGTTCCGATTTATATGTGCCAAGAGAAAAATATGTGTTAAAAACCTTATCGTTTCATTGATTTTAATTAAAAATAACTATTTTTATATATGTTTGTGTTCATTACTCATGATTGTATCACTTATATTATGTACACGATGCGTTCCACGCAATATCAGGTAATATCCTCTTAATATAAATAAGAGTCTGCTTTTTTGTCTTTGAATATAGAGAATATTCAAAACAATCCGAAATAAAGCAAAAGTTAACTTCTTCTTTTTGAGTAAGACGGATAGACATTATACAATATACCTCATAACTAACAAAGCAAATGGAGATGCGATATCACCTTATAATGTGTAAACTGCTTAGATTAAAGAGACCTCATCATAAAATACAATATAATAGGAGAAAGTTTAAAAAAAATACTAATCCTGCAGTCCAGCAGGCTTTCGATGACGTCATTTACGTTTGTTACAGGTTTAGGTTTAACAAAACTGATTTCAACTTTGTTTATTCTTATCAAATGAGAGTGGCCAACTCTGGCGTCGAGAGTTTATTAAGCCGGTCGTTGGGCTAAAACCCGTGGAAAGACCTGGGCGCCCTCCACGATGTATCTGCCCAAGAGAACTCCCCTAACGAATTAATTGGGGGAGTCACGACCCTCAGTCATGAGGAAATTTATACGACTCAAGAGAGTAAGCTAATTTTTTTTTAATTCTTTGTCTTTATGTTATAGGATGAAGGTATTCATTGTTATGCTGTTGATTGGAGCCGCAAGCTGCGAGGTGTGCTTCTCTATTGTAGGATGTACGTCAAGTAAGTACCTGCTTTTAGAGACTCATTTATTTTTAACTAGTGGACGCCCGCGGCTTCGCTCGCATTCTATTAGGATAAAAGTAGCCTATGACACTCTTCCACATTCAAACCAAAAACCATGATGATCCGTTCAGCCGTTTTTGCGCGATAAGGGTTCCCGAAACAACGCAGACAAAGCCGCAGGAATCTTTTTCTATTTATTAACTAAATCATTTTTTTCTTTTTTTGTAGAAGAAGGAGGCCAATGTGCTTGGTTTCCATTCATTCCGCCCTCGAACCAGCCGACCCCGTTCCAGTATAGATGTGAGTCCGGCTTAACATGTACTTTCGGCAAGTGTACCAGCAGTGACTCCACTACAACACCCGCCACCACTTCTACAAGTACCACCGTCACCACCGCGGAGACCTCTACTGCTGCATCAACTACCGCTGCCTCGTAAATTATGCGTTATAAATTATTAATTATTTTGTATTACGCGTAAACAACATACGCGAGTTACACGTGAATGAAAACCGTTTAGTTAACATATTCGTAAATTATGCTCTTTACAATCCCCCAGCTAAAATAGACAAGCAAATGTTTCCGAGTCCTTGGATCTAGACACTGTGCAGAACGCTGAACAAACAACCCTTTTTTTACTCTATATTCTTCATGCTACACTTTAGAGTGCATTCTTTATACTCCATGCGAAGGTGTAGCATTACAAAACTTTAGAAGACTCAAAAGAACCTAAATAAAAATATACAGTGTAGATTTTAAATGGATTGGTGTGTTTTTGAATAAATGACGATACAAAGAAACAAACCATTGTTTGCATACATACTTAAATTATAATAACGATCCAAATATATTTTAATTTAAGATATATGAGATTTAATTTAAGATATATGAGATTTTATATTCTCATTAAATATTTTTAATTGTTTTAAATGAATTCGTCATCTACCAACTTTCCTACCTGAGCCTCTTTTTTGCATCAGTTGCATGTATAAGTAATTTGTAATGTTGTTTTTATACTCATTTGTTCTGACTGCCCCGTTAGCTTAGTTGGTAGTGGCTCTGCCTTCTAATCTAGGGGTTATTAATTTTAAATCCCCGCATGAAACAAAGTAATACTTATGTTGAGTCTGGTCGTTTCTATGTATCATATGTATGTATTTACGAAAGAAAAGTATGTACCCATGATACAAGAGTAAGCTTAGTAGGTAAGGCTAGATTCTGATGCGTGATATGTCCTGAATTATTAATTTATTTATATTGCCTTTTTTATTTGGAATTTCGTAAAATTACTTTAAGATTTTTTTATACTTACATATAATTTACTTTTTTCGTAACCAGCCAACTGAAAATTATTAATGAATGAGCGAGGTAGTACATTAGATGATACCTATCGCAACACACGCGCCTCTTGCCCGGCCGGTTTCCGCGGGGGGGTCAGCTCTGTCAGTAGATAACCCTCGCTGACGTCATATTTGCCCTTAACATGCACTGCGCCTAGGTCCGGCTTCAGATAGACACTAATTGGAATAACATATTTGCAATTATACTCTAGGGAAATCTTTAGTAAAGTACTCCTAAATTTTTCAAGGAAGAAATATACTAGAGATTTTTCATTCGATCAATCAATATAACTTTATTGTAGGACACCAGAAAACAAAAATTTTATATATATATATATATATATAGATAATATATAGCGCGCTAGATCGTAGATTATAACGATGCTTAACATCAGGCGAGTTGCAGTCAAGCGTGAGCCTATTTCATGTAAAAATATATATATATACATATATTTTTTATTTTATTTTTGTGTATATTATGGCAGTCAGTCTTTGGACTTATGAGATACCTGATGTGTGAAGGAAGGTGAAAAACGACGAAGCAGTTTCGAGCCATAGAAACGTTTTATCACAAATAAAATAAAAAAATGATTTTTGAAGTAATACAAGTCGTATCAAAGCGGTCCTTTAAAGGTACGCAAGGACTGGACTAACGAAGCCGAAGATCGGGCTGTCTTGAAAGAGAGAAGGGAGCCCTTTGCCCAGCAGTGGGATAAAAGTGATTATTAATACAATCATTTTTGGCAAAATAATTTATTTATTCATATACTTATTCAAATTATTTATTACAATAATGGTTTGCACAAACCACATAATAACGAATCAGCTTCGTATGCCGATTTATCATATTTAGTAGGTAATTTAATGAGATGTCAACTCGACATAATCACGAATGTTTTGCCCATTGCCCTAGATAACCTTTGCTGATGTAAATGACGTATAAATGCTGTATCAAAGTAGGTATTTGATTAGAAGGCTAGTACACGAGATGTTCTAGGTTCCATATTGGTAAAGGCAGGTACACACTTCTTTCATATTCTGTGGTAAAGCCAGATATTAAAAGGAAACCGTTAAGACTAGCCTGTAAAACTAGATCTAAGCAAGTATACTTCAATTTCTCCCTGATCATAGTGGTATAGCTGGCTTAAATAAATTCAAAAACCACATGTAAAATTATTGTGAATTTGTTAAGTACAAGGTCAAATAATTTCACATATGGTGAAGATTTTTTTAGTTAAGTCTGTTGGGTTCGTGTTATTATGCGTGTTAAAGATTATTTGTTGTTCTCAAAGTAGCTCCATAAATCTAGTACTAACTCTGATTTCTCGAAGTAGTAAGTGGTATTTAATTGAGACATTTTTGTAGCTTCTCTACAGGTACAACAAATAAACAGTTTTGGCTTCAGAACTCCTTGATCTAATCTTATAGTTTTTTAAATGTATTGTGCTAGTTTTAAACGATAATAGATTTTTTGAGATATATTATCTACTTATCTTATATCTTCATTGTACACGAATACCTACTTATTTATCCACACAACAAGAAAATAAATAATTAATCAGCAAGCATGTCGTTCCTTCTTTTACATCAAACACATTAATAAAGATAATACAGTTAAATACGCACATAAAAACCCAGTAAGTATCCACAGTACATAATATTGTTACAACAAATACGATAAACTGTTTGTAAACAGAATGGAGACTGCATAATAAAATTGTAAAATCATTGTCTCAGGAGCACATGGTACGCGTAGATTGGTATTCTCCAGACATTTCATTTTAAATGCGAACTTCATGATTCCGTGTGAATTTAAATTGAGGTAAATAAAGTTAAGAATTAAAGTACGATAAGGAAATTCTCACAACTCGTGGCTAGCGATACAATTTGTTTTTGCACTTGTATTCTTTGTTCCGCATCGTTTCCGTAATAGGATTGTATAGACGTTATTGTCGTAGTTTTATTTCTGCTCTTAGTGAAAAAAAACCTTTGTATACCATAATGTAATGGTCATGAGTTTAACAGAAAATAACGTCCTGTTGTTAAATGATCAACTGACTCTGTATGCATACCCAATTAAACTTTTTTGGGAGACGTAAAAATTTGAAACGGGATGGCAAAACGAGCGGAGAAATTCACTATACACATTTTAGTTATCTTTCTCGCAGTTCTTGAAGAGACAAGCAAAACAATCCAGTGCTCTAGTTAATGAGACCCAATTATTCTAGCTATATTGTACTAGACCGCAACATGGCTAAACATCATTTTATGATAAATCATAAGCCATTAAAAAACAAGTGCAACTGAACGTGACTCAGTCCAGAGTTGTAAATGACCAAACATTGACTGATGTGGGCCAATATCTGAGTCGCAGCTGTGGTCGCAGTGCAAAGTCGGAGATGCCTTTGTTACGGCAATGTTTGAAGTGCAACAGCCGTGATTCATTCTCTGACATCTGAATCACATTTGTTTTGATAACAATTCTCTTGTAACCATTGTAGGCATTTCACTCGGTTATGAGATCCGGTGCTTCTGAGAAAGGAAGGAAACTCGTTTGTTTGATTTGTGGCTTTTTAATATCATTTTCAATTGATTTCCTTCTTTAGGAAGTATTTAGATTGTTTATTAAGCGGGTTCAGCTTGTCTTTCTGTATTCTGTGCTTATCTTGGATGATAATAAAAGCGACATAAACGTTTTATACAGTGGGAATAAACAGTCTTTATATAATGCAACATATAGGTAACTCAAAGTGTTATTTATATGGAAGTTTATGTCGCAGTTAAAAAACCATAAAATTTAACTCTATTGTCGTTAGATAGGCTCTTCAAACCACACCAGATTTTGTATTATTTTTTAATTTACGTCCCCAAGCACGGGGTTCTTCATTTCATACGCATTTATGCTAGTAGAAAAAGTGTATCTATACTACTAATATTATAAAGCTGAAGAGTTTGTTTGTTTGAACGCGCTAATCTCAGGAACTACTCTTTTTGTGTTGGGTAGACCATTTATCGAGGAAGCCTTTAAGCTATATAACATTACGCTGCAAGTAATATGAGCGAAGAAACAATGGAAAATGTGAAAAAAACGGGGAAAATTATTCATCCTTGCGGGCTTCCGTTGCGTGCGCTGCTAAAACGGTTCAAGTTATCAAAAAAATGTGTATAAAAGAATTATTTCTCTTAAAATATAGATTATTTTAAGAGAAAAACAAAGTGTCTTCAATAATATATGTCTATCTTTTAAGGTTAACTCACTAGAACCGTTTTTATGGTAATAACTATTCCACGCGGACGAAGTCGCGGGCACCAGCTAGTTACTACATAAAAGGACACTGGAAGCTATGTACATAACAGTAGGTACCTACATGATAACATTTAAATTGAAGTTCCCAAGCCCGATATGATGACCCATATTGCAAACAACTATCAGCTGACGAGAGGTCTATGACCCTACCACTTGGTGATAGAGATCGCGAATTAATATATGTACCTAATAAATAAATAAATAAAAAAAAAAAAATATTTCAGGACATATCACACAGCGCCATCTAGCCCCATACTAAGCTTACGCTTGTATTATGGGTACGATATATAGCGGATATAATACATATATACTTTTTTTTGTAAATAGGTACATACTTATTATACATAGAAACGACCAGACTCAACACAAGTAACTACAAATTTTAATATGCATAATTACTTGTGTTATGCGGGAATCGAATCGAATGTTATGTACCTATGTAATTTTATTATCTTGCGTAATTTTTATATGTATTTTTTTATTCAAGCTATAATGCGTGTTCCAGGTATTGGTTGTGTATCGTCCGTAGCTCAGCTTGCGGGTGCCATTATAATCTGTCGTAGCGGTCAATTCTTGAATGGGTGGTGTTACATTTAGGCGCTTCCGCGGGTCGAATGTTGCGTGAATTTGTAGTTTCCAGCATTTTGTCACATGATGATAGTCATTAAGCTACGCTAGAAACCCTCAGGGCGTATCTAAAAACTTTCGTAACCAGAGTCGGTCAATCATGACTCGATATTTATTTCCTTGTCTAGTACGGCAGTCGTTAAGCCTTGTCAGAGGCCCTTCGAGCGGCTTGATAAACTCTCGACACCAGAGTTGGCCACTCTCATTTGATAAGTAGAAGATCACTCTATACGAAGAAGAAGAAGATGAGCAAAGGCTTTGAGTTTTGACTCGATGAGAAGATATTTACGAGTAAAAATTTTATCCGATATAATTATTTAATACCTACTGCAATGAAGGTGCGACATACGAGTATGTATGTATTAGAAGCTTCTAGGCATTATCATTATTATGGCGCCTTTACACAGCCAATAAGGAAATAAGCGATAACGCGCCATCTCTCTCTTTGAGTCGTATTTCCTCATGACTGAGGGTCGTGACTCCCCCGCAGAATTAATTCGTTAGGGGAGTTTTCTTGGGCAGATACATCGTGGTGGGCGCCCAGGTCCTTCCACGGAAGACGCATGTCCTCGGATATTTGTGGTCCTCAAACATGTCGGTTTCCTCACGATGTTTTCCTTCACCGTTAAGGTAAAACATCGTTAACGTTAACGCGCCATAGTTCACATATTTTGTAAACAAAAACTATTAGCAGTCAATACAAAGTCAGAGATTGCCTTGTTTAAGATTGAAATAAAAATATCCTTAAAAAAAATATTAATTTCTCTTGTGAAATTGGATTTCCCTAAATAAATGAGCAAAATGTTCAAAACTCCATAAATGTTATAGTATATTAATTTTAATGTTTAGTTTAATGATTGATATTAGCAATTGTATTCAAAACTTATAAAATATAAATTAACTAACGAATTAAAAATGAACTGAATAAACTTAATAATAACAGTGAAACTTAATTTAGTTTTATGTATTACACTTAATCTCGAAATATTGTCAATTAACTTAATATAAATGTATATGTTTAATTGAGAAGAATGGGTTGGAGTTTTTTATCGTAACACACAAACAATGGCTCAAATTACTTTAAAATTAATCAAATAAATGGAATGCATTTTTTCTTGAAACACAGTTTATTCTGAGTATAATATCATATAATTACGTAATAACCAGGTAAATCTCCACATTTACTAAGATCTCGGGTCGACCTTTGCACGTATGACTATCATGTCTATTTGTTAATGACATGAGCGTCATCAATTTTATAGACATCCACTTTACTTATACAACACTTATTCAAGATTCTTAACAAAAAATAGTAAGTTGATTGCTTCGCAGATTTCAATTAATGGTTTAAATAATTCCATAATTGTGATAAGTTGGTCTTTTTTCTTTGTGCACGCTGCAATGAAGTGATGAATAATCGTGATTGTATCAAATATTCGTATTTTAGTATATGTAGATGGTATTAATTATGATAGTATTAGTTTTATTCCGACATGTGCGAGGCGCAGGAAAAACCGCAGACATTCATTCCTTGTAATGCATTCTAATTGTTCTGTTTTAATTCAATATAAATAAATACTATCGTGTGATGTTCGTACCCGTGATTTTTTTTTATTTTTTTTCGTGGTGTAGGTTTACGTTTGACTTCAGCCTGCCTGATGATAAGCATTGCTGCAGCCTAGGATGTAACACGCTTACCTAGAAGATACCTATTAACTCTAGATTTGAAGACCCCTGGATTGTAGGTCGCAGGAAACACGGCTTCTGGTAAAGTGTTCCAAGGCTTAGCCGCCCGTACAATAAACGTAGAGGCAAAGCGCTGTGTTCGACACTTCTACCATTAAACGGTGTCTACCTGCGGAGTTTCTGCTTGTACGGTTATAGAAAGGAGCTGAGCGAATCCGTTCATGAAGCTCCTCTGCTGCACACTCTCCGGAATGAATTCGGTATAAGACCGACCGACTGGCCACCTTGCGGCGATGTTCCAAACTTTGTTGAGTTTTGCCTTCTTAAATATTCGCATTTCTATCTATATTTAATGACATTATCAATATGAACAACTTGGTTTAATAGTGGGTATATATATTTACACCCAGGTGCAAGATAAATGTAAATTGTCAAATTTCGCAATGTTTTGCTGTGAAAAACTATAAATGATACAAAATACTAACAACTAAATCTTATCTCTGTCACGCAAGAGGTAGGTACGAGTAAGTTCAAAATTCAAATTCAAAATTATTTAGTTTCATAGAAATGCACACATACAAAATATCTCTAAACGACCGTACTAGACGCCGGTGCGTCTGTGTCACGGTGATTAGCTCCTTCCGGGGTCTTATTTTTGGAAAAGTACATACCTAATGTACATAATATATATCTAACTGAATTTCAGCAACCACTAACACCGATAACAAAAACAATATCTATATATGTATGTATAACAGAAGTGGAATAGAATGATAAGGAAATAGAGCAAGTGTTGCAACTGTAGGTATCTATATCAAAGCGCCCTTGGATTGCCCATTGCAACTGTAATTAGAGTAGGTATAGGTGACCGAGCGAACGAAGAGAGTGAATTGAAACCATAGCGACTGAAAAACCTTAGTTGATTCTTATTTTCATATATTAAACTGGCAGCGCTCCGTGGACTACCCGCGTTTATCCAAGAAAATGTAACCACCAGAGTAATCTAAGTACTCGTATATAAATCTCAAAGGTGACTGACTGACATAGTGATATACCAACGCACAGCCCAAACCACTGGATGGAACGGGCTGAAATTTGGCATGCAGGTAGATGTTACGACGTAGGCACCCGTTAAGAATGATTTTTGGAAATGCCACTTTTAAAGGGGTGAAATAGGGGATGCCAGTTTTACTTCCTAATGCGAGCGAATCTGCGAGCACCCACTATAGTACTAGAATAAGATAGGAAGTAAGCCTACCGATACCCCATGGTGTTTCCCGCTAAAATCCGACACAAAACACAATCAGGGTTAATTACAAGTCTGATTTCTTTTAAAAATATGACACAATTCTGTTCCTAAGTTGTACAAGTCAGAGTGTAAGCTGTAAAAAGGTCACCACTGGACGAGGTAAAGGCCACCTTACGATGAATTGATTAATGGAAGTGTGTCGAACAATGACCCCAAGGTATGACTTAACAGAATTATTCAATACGTTCAAACAAACATACAAAGTTTAAACAAAAAAGTGGTTGTCCCCTTTTCTATCAAATTCATTGCATGAGAAAAGTTTTCTGTGATCTTATGCTGTTTTTTGAGTAAATTTTAGACGATCTCTGTCGATGTACTTACTAAAATTTTATACATATATATGTATATAACACACACATATATATTTATGTGTACACGCAATGCGTTTTTTAATTTTAAACACTTTTTAATTAAATTAACAAAATTAATGTTTAACACCAATGTACCTACATATTATGTATATGTGTACGAGTACATTATCATGAATAAAAAACACTCAGTCCATGAATATCAGAATGCAATAACGCAAGAAATTAAGATACTACCAAATTTCATAAAATAGTCCGTTAAAAAACGGATTATAAAACTCAGGGTATTTACATGGTTCTCGTGCAAATCACAGACAATCCGTTTATAAGTAATTTTATTCAATTATCACTTTAACAATATACAATAGAAAAACTCAATTAATCACTATTCCAAAGTCCATCTATGGAAGGATGTTTTGTAAGTATGAGTATGGAATATTTCATAGTTTCAATCATTTGTGTGTTATAATTACTCATTCATAATTGTAGTTTTTTGTTATTTACTAATCAGGTACTAATTTCTGGTTATTAATATGCGAAGTGATAAAATTAGAGGATCTATCACCTCCCTTTTTACAGGTACTAAATGATTATTATACTCAAATATTTTTATTTCCAAAAAGACTATATTACACACATATAGAGGGTAATTGTTTTCTTGTAAGGGTGGCATCAGCACTTTCAAAACTACTAAATACTATATACCAAAATAAAAACATGTATTCCAATAATTTGGTACACCCTATGCTGCAGCAATGTTAACATAAGGCAGACTGTAGTCAAACGCAAACCTATCCCACGTAAAAAAAGCCACGCATTTTATCATGTTAAGGTTATTTATTATTTTAGTTAGTTTATTATCATGTTAAGGTCTGATTTATACATTGTGCAATAGGCAAAACTGATGCTTGTTTAAGCTAAATCACACAAATGTGTAAGTACGAACTTAAATTAAACAATAACTGTGATTCACTGCCATTATAATAAATACCGATATTGAAGGGCATACACGTGAAGATAATTATTCATTCACATTGCATAATTGAAGTGGTAATTTGGTAAGTAGCGAGTTGAAGAAGGGGAAGGTCTAAAAGGGCCTCCATCAAGTAAACGAAAAGGTACAAGTCATCTTGTGCCAAGTTAATAAAAAAAGATTGAAAATAGTCAAATGGAACTGACAAGAGCATAGCTCTTTTGAAGAAGAAGAACTTTTATTCAAACACGTCTCAACATTACTGAGCCGATTTTTATGTAACTTGCACGGCTCTATAAGTAAAAATAGACCTAATCTGGCAGATATACATACAACACTTATTTACATACCACAAAATGGATTTTCATTTACTTAACTGTTAGTATAAACAATGGTAAGTGGTGAAATGTTCGATAAAATGTGCCATTTTAGTGTTGGTGTAAAAAAAATGTTTTGTGTGTGTGGGGCGGGCTATCTAAGGAGAATATTTAATTCCAATTATCCAAATTTTAAATTTCTTCAGTCTAATACTATAATCTCCATTCCTTCTAATCAGTTTAGCTCTAGCAAGCTGGTTGCATAAAAACAATAATGAAATTTACATAACGGCATGTTTTACATACAGTCAAGTCAAAGATCAGTGAGTAGTTGCCTACCAGTAATTATGTACTTGTAATGTACTGGTATTATCAACTTAACCGAGTACCTATTTATCTAAGTTATTAATGGCAGAAAATAATAGTGAAGCAAAGATTAAAGTGTAGGTTCTCATCACTTACCTACTGCTATAACTTAGCGGCACTCTACGATTTTTTGCGCGTTCGGGATAAATGTAGTAGTAATCATTATTTCCTATTCACCACC
Source organism: Macaria notata (assembly GCA_927399415.1). Taxonomy (NCBI): domain Eukaryota; kingdom Metazoa; phylum Arthropoda; class Insecta; order Lepidoptera; family Geometridae; genus Macaria; species Macaria notata. The sequence goes on from OV656733.1 coordinate 9,103,160, forward strand.
AAGCAGACTTAATTAAACTAAGTTTGCACTTGACGACAGTTTGCCTGATAGTAAGCTATAGCTGCGGCCTAAGATGGAGCGTGCTAACATAATAAGAACCGGCTACCTCTCGCTTTGAAAAACGCACGAAAAAACACTACATCTAGTGTCCAACTCCGATGCATTTTGTTTGTGGGGAACAGTGAGTTGGTTTACCAAAAATGTACCTACTGGCCTTGAATCATCATATTGATAAAATATGTAATTTTAATTAGTTCCTGGTCCGTTAGACCAGGTCACGATGCTACATCAACATTTCTATTTACAACTGATAACAGAGACAAACATCTGGAGCCTTATCAGTGTGGTAAAGTTCAATTAGTTACAATACTGAGCTAATGAGAAATATCGTTAAATAATACTGCAATCGAAGTTATGTGGGCATTAATTATGATGATTATTAGGTAGGTTTTACACAAGCAATTAAAGGTAGTACAATAAATTAGAACGTAGACAGATGTGTATAAGTGAATAAGATATTAAGTCAGGCTTTACTTTGCGGGCATCCATTGAAAAGGAAACTCTGGAGAAATAAGTAGTGTTTTCCCTCTGTGACAAAAAAAGCACAGCGGGAAAGTAAATATTACTATTCCCTTAATTTATGAGTGAATAAATAAATAAAATCTGTGGATAAACATGCATTCACGAAAATTTGTACATGTGTCTTGTCACCAAAATACATCATTATACTAACAGTTCACCCAATAATTCAATTCACCTGCAAAAACACCTTTTTTATATTATTTATAATATAAATTTCGTTTCTAAATATTCTCATTGAGCTAAATAGTTGCTCCTGCCAAATGGACAATGTCGTTCCTCTAAGCCACTTTTTCTATGCTGACGAATAAAAACGCATAGGTACTGTAGTAGTAAAAGCCCGACTAAAACACTAAATACAAACACTCGATTACGGAAATTGGGTCTAAATTGCCCCTTCCTTTTGTTCCGAGGGGTCACTTGGGCTCCAAACTCTGGGCCAATTGAGCCAAACTGTTCCCTGCATTTATACCATACCAATATACAGGGATACGGGTCACTAAAGCACTACAATTTTAAGGGTTACTTTAGTCCATCAAAACCCACGAAATAGAATTCTCAAACTTTATAAATTCGTGAAAAAAAAACCTAAAATTACAAACTACTCGTATGGTGTTGCCAATTTCACAGGCTCAGAACTAAATCATCAATAATATTTGTTAAATTATTTGCATCTATATGCTAGCTATATATAGTTTATTTTAGTTTATACATGGAATCAACGAAATATTTATTTAGGAATGTTCCTTTCGGATAAAAAGATAAACCACGTTTCATACCACAAACTTCTTCATTAGCAGAGTTAACACATAAGTGCATCTGAGATACTCGTAACCATATTTCACTAGTGGACGCCCGCGGCTTTGCTCGCATTATTTTTAATATACAAATAGCATATGACACTTCTAACACCTCTTACTACCTAGATACCAAAAATCATAAGGATTCCTTCAGCCGTTTTTGCGTTATGAGCGTCTAAATTAGCAGAGAATCATATTAACAGTCAAAATTCTAAAAACTGCTGGAACGTGTTCTGTTATGAATGAAAAGTATACCCGTATATTTTTTTCTAATATATTCTGTGTTCAGATTGTTTAATGTTTACCCTCTTCAGCTTTACTTTATGTATAGATATAGATAGATAGATTGATACTTATCTAGACTTGCAAAGGTTGAAATGTCCAGATAGGTGTGAAGAAATGTACTTACAGTCATTATTGAATGATATCATGGCACGTGTTATCAGATTAGCGACTAACTTATCTAAGATCCGGGACCTACATATGTAAAGGAAAAGACGTTTTCATCAATTTTGTGTCTCCTTTGCAACCGACTTCTAAAAATACACGTTTTCAATTCAATTCTTAAGTTAGTATATGTAGATATACATATTATATATGTATATTATGTATCAGAATTGGATAAAAATATAGTGTGATATATAAAAGCATCAAAAACCCAATGTTAATCGAGATAAAAGTACAGGTTAATTTAATGTAACTGCAATATATGTGCATTCATATATGTAGTGAAGATAATGGATATTCAAGGTACAAATCAAGATAAATTTTATTATTTGTAGTAGTTACGCGGCCAAGTACCTAGTAAGGTATTTTGAGTTTTTTTCTTATCTCATAAGGCAATGCTATTTAAAACATAAAGAAAAGTAATATAATCAACTATATACTGTGTAAGTGTTACGCCAAATCGTTTAAAATTCAATTAAATAAAATGAACTGGTTTGCAACTTGCTCCTTTCTTCAAAGCGATAAAAATGTTATCATGCTATTTCTGATGAAAAAAGTGCTATCTTTTACTGAACAAAATATACTAAACATAAGAAATTTAATCCTTTCACATTGTCATGATGGATTTAAATTTTTGTTTCTCACATTATGTAAGCATATCTCTATCACAGTTTTTCATATAATTCAGTCGAGTTTTGGAACAAGATAGACCATAATATACTTGATTAAAGTTCGTGAGGCACCTCTACGTATAAAAGTATAAGTATATGCCCAAATAATATTACTTTACTCGGAGTCTTAGCCGGAAGATATATCAATTTAATTATGTAGCTTATAAAACTTTATAACTTTACATACGATAGTACAGCCGAGCATACAACGATCACGATTTTGTGAATGAGTACAATGATGTACACATACGCTAACTGTAATAACGTAACTAAATAAGATACTATAATAATTTACCTAGTTTTAAATAAGAAAATATTGGAAAAGTTTAGTTTTTTTTTATAAATTTTAAGTTTAGTTCGCTCTAATTCCCTCGTATAAACAGAGTAAATGTATTAATTTTACATCTTAGTAATTCAAATAAACCAATATAAAAACTTAATTTATTTTTCTTTAAATATAAAACGTAAGTTTCTTTAACACTCTATGTAAGTATTACATACTATATGCAGAAGAAGCCTTGCGCAAAGGATTTCTATAGCAATCCAGCGTGGGAATGCAGCCAGCGTTCTTGGCTCCATACCACATGTGGATGTTTTAAATTTAGTTTAAATGTAAATATTCTTTTTTAGTTTTATTAGTGTATATATTATTTATTATTATTGAATAAAGTATATCTATTTTTACATACTGAGTATATTTTTTTAAAATAGTGTTCAAATAATTAAGTATGATTGGCGTGAATTGTATTTAATATTTGTTCTCCACTCGGCTCGTGCAATGAACTGCAATAAACACGAGTTTATACTTGTGATGTTATTGATGTAATTACAAGTATTAATACATTATTTATTGGGCAGATAATAGTTACCTCGCACATACATATACACATACAAAGAACTCAGTTATCGTGTGACCTTAAAACCGTTGTGATAATAAATCTATTACGTATGCAATTTAGGTAGGTAACATACATTTACACATACGTAGTTTTGAAACTCCGCTTTTATCATAATCCTTTACTTTGGGGGCTTCGTGTATTAATTTGATAAAAATGAGTAATATTTTATTGGCAGGTTGAATTGTAGATAAATATAAACCGTGGATTAATGTTTAAAAGAAATGTGTGACACTAGACACCTATACATTAGCGTGGTAGATAGGGTTAGTCTTATTAGTTACGGTATTTTATAGTTCTTATGCTGATAGGAAACGTTATTATTTAAATGTTGCTTCAAATGCATTGAAATCTTAGCCCTAAATACATTTAAGTACTCAACAAAGAACAAGAGACTTCTGCCTAAATAGAACTGACTTTTCAGTGCAGCGATAAAACTAGTAGCATTTTGATTAAAAAACTAAAGATGCTAACTAAAGTTCCAATACTTTTATCTATATCAGAGAATCTATACCAGAGATATTTTATAAATAACATATAACATAAATACAATATTTACTTTACTTCTTAACTTGACACTAACAAAACAGTAGTCCTTAGTTATATAACGCAAGTACCGAGTCATTTGAAATATACATAATAAAGTACATATGAGTTTTAAATGACTTGCATACTGACATAACAAGTCATTAATTCACCAATCCTTTTTTACTTAAGGAAAATCCCTTTCAATTATTTTGTTAAGTTTTTGCTAAGTTGCTGTGGATGACCTCGCCCCAGACCTCGGACGAGTGACCGTTGGACCCAGTTCTGACGTAGAAGGTCCCTCATTTTTCACACCTCTATGTACGTCACTGCCACGACCGAGACTAATTTAACCATACATGTATTTTTAAAGAAGGGTTAAATTTAAGAATGTATTATTTATTTACATACTAGAATGTAATATTTATTTACATACTAGTTTGACTGGCCTGTTAGCTTAGTTGGTAGTGGCTCTGCCTTCTAATCTAGGGGTTGCGGGTTCGATTCCCGCCTGACACAAGTATTTATGCATTTTAAAAATGTATAATTTCTTGTGTTGAGTCTGGTTGTTTGTATGTATAATAAGTATGTATTTACAAAAGAAAAGTATATAAGTATTATATCCGTTATCTAGTACCCACGACACAAGCGTTTGCTTAGTGTGGGACTAGATGGCGCTGTGTGCAATGTCCCGAAATATTTATTATTATTATTATTTATTAGTACTAGGAAGGCCGCGGCTTCGATCGCATTATTTCAGGATAAAAGTAGCCTATGATACTGCCGAGACCTCAACCTACCTACATACCAAAAATCATGAAGATCCGTTCAGCCGGTTTTGCATGATGAGCGTTTAAATAAACAGAGAGAACGGACAAAAAATCTTTAAATTGTTTGAACGTGTTCTGTAATCAATTCTAAGTATCTCCAATTTTTTTTTTAAATATCGTCAATGTTCAGACTTTTGACCCTCTGTGGCTTTATTATTTTGAAGAATATATCCCTGCCAGATTGGTTGCCTGAAAGAGATCGCTCTTAGCGATAAGGCCGCCAATTAAAACGCAAATTTTATTTTCTATGTTTTTTTTGTATTGTTTTTTATGTATGTGGTGTTTTAATAAAGAATTTATATTTATAATATTTATTTATTTAATATTTAATGCCTGAAAGCGATCGGTATTGATGATACGCCGTCTTGTGACACTGAAAAAAATTGTTTTTCTGTTTCTAGGTCAAAAAAATTATAAGACATAACTTTTTAAACAAAGTTGTACTTTACAACGTAATTTTGTGATCGATCCTAAAATAGAATCATATAAAAGACTACATATATGATCCTCAATCATCATTTATTAGTGTTGAGTAACCGGCCAACGTTAGCTTTTTTGCATAAAAATGCTTTTTCTTTAATAAAATAGACTCATAAAATTTTAATGATGAATGGTTTACTTATCTGTATTTATTGGTTTATACTATTGTAATGCTCGGATGAATGTGTCTACAAAAAAGTTTTAGTTTTAGTTTTAGTTTGACTTCAGCCAGCCTGATGTTAAACACTACTGCGGAGCCTAGGGTGTAACACGCTTACCTAGAAGATACCTATTAACTCTAGATTTTATTCGTCTATATGTCTATCATACATTCTAGGTTTCCTTAAATAAAAGACAAGTTATAGTATAGGTATTTTACGTGTCTATTCATGTACAACCGGTTTTGGATGAATGACGTGAATGTTAGCACGAATCGGGAATGGCTTCGGTTGCACGCTTATAAAGGGTTACTAGGAACTTAAGCCTTACTTTTCAAGGTTGGCATTTTTTTTATTAACCTATATTGTCCATCGTGGTCCATGTAAAAGAAAAGGCGGGCGTCTTGTCGTATAAGCGGGTCAAGGAATTGTCAGAAGATCGGGAAGTATGGCGCATGCCTCACAGACAAGGGCCTTGCCCTTAAATTAATGACGATGATGAAACTGTCTACCAACTCCTGGACAAATGTCTCCCCCAACTCCCTTCATGCGTCCCGGTCGAAGGCTTCCTCCCGCCAGGCACCCCGAAACCGGTCGGGGTGGTTGGCATTATTTTGTTTTTTTTTTTCTACGATATTTGAGACATTTTTTAAAGTAGTAGAACTTTAGAACGTAGAACACTAGGTATTAAATTATGAAAATGTATTAAATGTATTAAATTAATGAATTAAATTAATTAATTATTAATTATTAAATTAATTAAATTAATTATTATTAATTATTATTTAATGTATTAAATTATGTACGTTTCGCAGATTAGCTTCAAAACTTATCTGTCGGAAAATCTCATCTACACTAACACCATATTTTCAGCCAGTCCAAGTTGGTTTTGGTAGTACTGGAGGCTGTGAAGCAGCAGTTCATTCCGTTCGCACTATCCTATCATCAGATAGTGAAGCAGATGTACTTCTGAAAGTCGACGTGAAAAACGCTTTTAACTCCTTAGACAGATGCACCTTGCTAAACGAGGCTTTTGCTCACATACCTGAAGCATACAACTACATCTGGCAATGCTACAATTTTAATTCAAAGCTTTTTTATTACGGAGAAGAGATATCTTCTGAAGTAGGTGTTCAACAAGGAGATCCTCTTGGACCGGCGCTCTTCAGTCTAGGTATTCATCCCATCATCTCAAGCCTCTCTTCCAAATTAAACGTGTGGTACCTGGACGATGGCACCTTAGTGGGCAAAGCTGATACAGTTTTAAATGATCTTCAAAGTTTGATCAACAATTTCCAAAAAATAAATCTGACTTTAAATTTTGATAAATGTGAGTTACACCTGTCAAAAAAATTCAATAATCATGAACGTACTAACCTGATTGAAAGTTTTCAAAAAATAGCTCCAAATATACAAATTCTTGATTCCAAATCACTTTGCCTTCTAGGTGCCCCAATTTGCGAGGATAGTATCGGGCCCTTTTTAGAAAATAAATTGAAGTTGCTTTCGGAAAATATTCACAGATTGGGTTATCTAAATTCACACATTGCATACACCATACTTAAATCTTGCCTTTTTGTACCAAAATTTACTTACGCTTTAAGAGCTTGCCCAATCTGGAAACATTTAGATGTTTTACAAGACTTAGATACCACGCTAAAAACAGCATTGGAAAAAATTCTAAATTTGAACCTCGCATCGAACTCTTGGACACAAGCAACTTTACCTATTAGAACGGGTGGTATCGGCATTCGCAAAATTTCTAGTGTTGCACTTCCTGCCTTTCTGTCTTCTGTGCATGGCGTATCTCAACTTTGTTCATCTATTTTGAAATCATCGTCAGTTGAGATAAATTGTGCGGCAGAGGCAGTGAGAGAGTGGACATCTCTCTGTACCAATGTTGACATCCCTAAGGAACCATTCTGCCAAAAACTTTGGGATGCTCCATTGGTACAGAAGCAATTTAACTCTTTAAAACAAAATTTAATAGGTGACAACGATCGCGCAAGGCTTCAAGCAGTGTCTCAACACGAATCTGGCCAATGGCTACATGCCCTCCCTTCTGCCAACCTCGGTACACTTTTCGACAATGGCAGTTTCAGAATCGCTATCGGCTTGCGAATTGGAGCTGCTATTGTCGAACAACACAGTTGCACATGTGGTAGCGATGTCGATAGGAAGGGCCTCCACGGACTTTCATGCCTTCGCAGTGCAGGCAGATTCTCCCGCCACGGCTCGCTGAATGATATAGTGAGACGGGCACTTGCCACTGTCAACGTACCATCAGTTCTTGAACCGATTGGCATGGTCCGTGACGATGGTAAGCGCCCCGATGGCCTCACACTGATTCCCTGGGAGCGGGGAAAAGCTCTTGTATGGGACGCAACTTGCGTCGATACACTAGCTCCTTCTCGCCTCAGTGGAACAGTACAAGCGGCAGGAGCCGCGGCGGACGCAGCAGAAGAAGCCAAGCGGCGAAAATATACATCATTATCGACTGATTATATTTTCGTACCGCTTGGCTTCGAAACTTTTAGTCCGTGGGGAAAAAGCACGAAGTCTTTTATAAAAAAATTAAATAAAATGTTGATTGACATCACTAGAGACAAGAACGCTGGCTGGTTCCTTGCGCAAAGGATTTCTATAGCAATCCAGCGAGGGAATGCAGCCAGCGTTCTTGGCTCCATACCACATGTAGATTGTTTAAATTTAGTTTAGATGTAAATACTCTTTTTTAGTTCTATTAGTGTTAATATGTGTAAATATTGTTTCTTATTATTTTAATAAATATAATTATGAATAAACAATTATAAAATCACGAGTCAATTTCAAGACGTAGTAAAAAAGGTATTATCGTAAAGTCACCCTTGATGGGTTATGCACTGGTTACCAGCTACCTTGTATAAATTGTTACAGCTACCATAACTATATTTATGTGGGATGTGTTTAAGAAATTAAGTTTTTTAATTCTTGTTATTTTGAAAAGCTTTACTCGCCAGTTAAGTAAGCTGGTTTAAGCTAATTGTCTCCTTCCAAAACTATACTGCTTTGTTTGCATAGGCAAGAAGTATGGTTCTCTGCTACCAGCGATATATTAACTTATTTATTGAGTGAATATTATGTTTAATGTGTAATCTCGTAGCTCATTTCCATACGATCTATTGCATAGTAAGGTTTTAATCTAAATATATAAAACTCAATGGTGACTGACTGAATGATTGACTGACTGACTGATATAGTGAATTATCAACGCACAGCCCAAACCACTGGACGGATCGAGCTGAAATTTGGCATGCAGGTAGATGTTATGACGTAGGCATCCGCTAAGAAAGGATTTTTGGAAAAGCCGCTTTTAAAGGGGTGAAATAGGGGATGCAAGATTTACTTCTTAATGCGAGCGAAGTTTTCTCTATAAAATGTTCTACATAGAGATTTTGTTAGTATGTACATATCTATAGGTAGAGCCACTTGTGTGTCTTTATCCGTAAAGTTAAATATAATCTTCAATGTTGAAAATCATATTAAGCTCTAAACTTTTCCTCAAATTATTTGTTAATTTTGACTTTTGATCTGTGACTTTTGTTAAATTTAGAAATAAGATAAATATAATATAATCATTTTACCTAACATTATTATGTATAAACTTGTTGGTTTTATGTAATGTAACTAATACAATATATGTGCATATAACTGTAGGTCAAAAACGAGACATGTGTCAAAGTCAATAGTATATTATAGTATACTTAATTATGTACATGAGTAGAAAAAAAGGAGTGTGGTCTGCTGTCTCGATATTAGATAAATGGTAGATATTTCTTATTGCCTATATACGGACGTGTAGCATCAATTATTCTAGTACCTACCTATTTCATATAAATGTTTTTATTTTTCAGACTTGGATTTTTCAGCAATTTCATTATTAATATTAAGTTATTTAAGCGATCTGTAATAAGAGTTTAGCGAATAGAGTTATGGTAAGTTAAATTGCAAAGAATGGACAAAAATAGATGGGCTTACATAACTACAAACTGGGTGCCTCGAGAAGCCAAAAGAAGAAGAGGAAGACCACTACAAAGATGGATCACGGACATCCTGCAGTTGGCAGGAGCGCTCTGGCCAAGAGCTGCTTCATCGAGACAAACATGGAGAAAAATGGAGGAGGCTTTTACCGCACTAGGCGGTCCCTATACTTAACGCAATAATAATAATGAAAAAACACTAACATAAGATAATATTACTAACATTAATTACATAAGTTCATCAATCTTCAATCTTTTTTATTTTTTTAATTTATTTTAATTTTATTATTTATTAAGTTAAATTGGTTACATAATAAAGGCACCTTATAATTTTATATATTTTAAAAGCAATTAAGCTTTAGATAAGTATATATTATACTTGGCTTAGTGCAGTGACTTCGGTAAATAATACAAATACTTATCATAATCAGAACTGATAATCATGTTGCTAACGCGTGGTTTAATACCTACCTACTATTTGTAGATAATCTTCATGTATACTATAATATTAACGCAATAGTACATTTGCACATAATATCTAACCGTGTACCAATGCCACCAGGGTAGGTTAGTAGGATCAATTTAAGAGGTTTTAGCGCCTACATTTGACACAGAATGAAAAGTAGCCAGAAATATTGCCTTATAAATTAAGCATAACAAATTTGACAAAGAAGGTAGTCTAGTACTACCTTCTTTGTCAAATTTGTTATTATCAACTCGTTAAGGGTCGTGACTCTCTCGCAGAATCAATTCAGTTGTGGCGGTTGTTCCACCAACTGGACTTCTTAAATACGACGAGAGAATTATTACAAATGAATAAATACTACAAATCTACGTTTTTATTTATTAATAACTTTTATTTATTTAGGTGTGAAAATGTTCGACAAGGGCTGAAGGAGATGATAATCATTCATAGTCTTCATCGATTAATCTTTTGAAGACATTTTATTGAGACGCAATAGAAAATAAAGATTAAAATATATACAAGTTTCGTGTCAATTCAGTGTGCAGTTATGACTCAAATACATAATATGTATTATGCAAGGCGTAGACTATTTTTGCTTACTTTATTTGTCGTCAAATCTCAGACATGAATATTGTATTGATACGTACCTATTGATTGCTTAGTTTCAAAAACCTACAAGTTAAAACCGGCTAAGTTTTTGCTTGTTTTTATTATTTTGATCAAAAATCATTATATGTGATGTCATTGAAGGCATAAGTTGATTGATTGTGATAAAATATTTCCGACATTTTGTGTACAATTGGTATTAATACGTTTCATTGTTTAGCAAACACTTTGGTTTATTCATTATAAGAATTTGTTATGTTTACGCATAGATACACTTTGAACTTTCGACAACGGCGTCAAAGTAGGTCAACTATCAGTTTGTTTTGGCAAACTGTTAAATATTCAAAGGAAAGTAGTAAATATTAAACATTATTACATTTTAAGATATAAACCAAACCCAATTTATGCAAATGCATAGCACTATATATACTTACGAGTAAGTACATACTTAGGTAGGTATGTATATATTTTTCAGTTAGCGAATTAAATCAACAATAAACAAATCCGAACATTAAAGGCGCTAAGGAACAACAACAGCTTACATTTATTATTAACAAATATTTGCAAATAGTGACTAATCGGTTCTTAATGAGTAAGTAATTGGTTTCATCTTATACCGTATTGATCCATTAGGGTGAATTTATGGTCAAGTGCAAACACATTTCGTAAAAAAAATAGACACATTCAAGAAAAATCGCTTAAGATATTGAAGGACTTGCAGAAACGCTAAAACGTGAGTAGTTAATAGAATCTATTCTATAAATAGTTTTATTATTTTGCAACATGTGAAGTGATATATATTGGTTATTGAAAAAATGTAATAACCTCTAACACAACTGTCTGGTCCAATGAAAGAACACTACTGTATATTTTATATATACATACAATATTTTCTTCATAATAGTAGTTAATATTATGCTTCGCGAAAGATTTACTTTGTCCTCTAAATATAAATTGCAGAAATGCAACATATAGTCTTTGTTTAAACGTAAGCAGTTACAGGCATGTAAGTTACTCGTACAACCGACGTAACTAAATAAAGGTTCATTGACTCGTAAGCAAAATAAACATCTAGGAAAATGCAACCCATGTATCTACATCTAACATATTTTCTCATCCATTATGTCACGAAGTAAATAACTGACTTGACTAAATGCCTGAATTAAACAAGCACTGAAAAGTCTGTTTTCAGTTAAAGGCTTACCTTTGTTAATTCCAAGTTTGACAGTGCATGTTATGTTTGAGAAGCTTATGTCCACAGGATCTGATGTTGGTACCCTGGCCAGGCCCTGGGTGCCGGAAGCCAAGGGAACAGCCTGGGCTGGGACTGGAGGCTCAGGGACCTGGGGTTTCACCACCTCCACGGCAACAGCACTCCCAGGACTATACGCCACGCTCTTCTCCTCCACAATCTGAGCGCCTGCCAGCATCATTTTTAAAGTTTCTTACTCAATATAAATAAAAACTATACGCTTGAGAACCTTCTCCGATTAAGTTCGTACACTAGTTCGATTTTCAAATGGCGCGCGTATCACAGTGCACATGAATGTGCGCGCGCGCAGCAACCCGTCTCGTGCACGACTGGGCGAGCGCCGCATCGAGCCCTTTGTCCTCGCACTCGGCGAATAAATTGCACCCATATCATTATGTACATACAATTGAATTTTGCAATTGAGCTGCGGCCATTTTTGGTACTATTCGAAATTGAAAGGCCACAGATTAAATTGTTGCTAGTATGTTTTCGTAGCAGATTATGATAAAGTAATTAGAGATGGTAGTTTGTATGAAAACGGTGGCGTATAGATAAACTACTGAAGTGAGTTGGTGCGCTAATTTGTAAATTGTTTGTTTGGTGACAGTTCGGCGTACATGTGCATGTGTGTGTGTATGTGTGAGGAAACAATACCCTTTATTCTGTTCCTCAAAACAAAGATGTCACTCATTAATGTAATTACACGTATTACAATAAAGCGGAAAACAAAAGACACTTACTTGATGAAAAACAAAATGTTTGATGATAAGTCTTTTCAGGCTCAGACAATTGATTCCTTTAAAAAACAAGTAAAGGAATTTTATCTCGCTTCCCTTCAGTGAAAATTGCTGTTATTATTTCTACTACTATCACCTTTAAATTTTCTGTTGTCTATTATATGTATTTGTATATAAACATTTATTTTATTATATTAAGTATGTGTATTGCGTATTTATATATATATATATATTAGTAAAATTTCTTTTTTCCTTTTTGTTGTACACCACATTCTTCTTTTTTTCTTTTTGCTTATTTCTCTCCAGCTGAAGGTTGCCTGGAAGAGATCGCTTTCAGCGATAAGACCGCCGCTTGTGGCACTAGTTAACGTGCAATTTGTTCTATGTACTGTTTTTTAATATGTGTCAACAATAAAGAGTTAATAAATCAAATAGTAGACACGATATCGATTCATTTCGATATGTGATCAACGAAATAGCTGCAGAACATGGTCATGGGGTTCTTAGACTTCCACCCTAATATTGTCAATACAATGCCATTGAATTAATATAGGCTCAAGTAAAAGGACACGCTGCTCGAAATTACACAAAACCCCCATTCATGGCATACAAAATGCTTGATTTATTAAAAAATGCATGTGTGGAAGTAACTGCGGAAAACTGGCAAAATGTAATTAAAAAAACAAAATAAACTACAATGGCAGATTGGGATAAACACGTGCGATAAATAATACGAATCAACAATTAATTATAAATGTCGGCGATAGCTCGAGTGACAGCGACGATGAATCCGATTTTGATTAATAAATAAATAAAAATAAAAGTCACAATAATTGTTCCATATCATTTCATACCAATCTATATTTATACTACATTAGAATGCTACATTATACCCGTGTAAAAATGGTTACTAAACAATATATCGATATCTCAATCGTAACATCACTATGTTGATAGCCATAGAACGTAAATTATTAAAAACGTTTGTTATTTCATGTAATTTATAAAAAAATACTACTCTTATGGACTTAATTTGTTAAAGATGATTATTATAGGGGATCAAGGAGCAAACTTAGGCAGTTGCCATATTTTTAAAACCTCGCATTTAAAAGTGAACTTTTGCGTAACATGATGCAGTTACGTTCTATTGCTGCTGTCTAATAGAAAATAAACGGTTGGATCTACTATAGTGGATGCATTAAGAAGCAAAACTTGCATCCCCTATTTCACCCCTTTAAAAGCGGCTTTTCCAAAAATCCTTTCTTAGCGGATGCCTACGTCATAACATCTACCTGCATGCCAAATTTCAGCCCTATCCTTCCAGTGGTTTGGGCTGAGCGTTGATAGATCACTATATCAGTCAGTCAGTCACTTTTGAGTTTTATATGTACAAGGTGTAACAGAAGGGTGTGACAATACTTATACTATACATAGCTATGTATATATAGAATACAGCCCACTAGGTTTCAGAATTCTAAGTGTCATAGATTTCGAGTAATCATAAGTTGAACTTTCATTAAAACTTTAAGACTTGCAACCCTACATCTTATCATTTTGAGCGTTCATTGACTTTTCTTTCATTGACAAATGACACGGCGCGGCGGTGTCTCTCTGAGAGCGCGAGAGAGAGAGAATACGTTGCGTTAAAACTTATGCTAGAACGGGATGAAAGAATGTGTGCTTATTTCGGTTTCGTCACTCGCTAGGGCTGCCACGAAATCAAGTGAAAAATATTATCTAATTTTTGTATGGTAAAATATATATGCGATTTAATTTTTCATATTTTGGTATATGACTCCTTACATGATATATATGCATACTCTTTAATATTGTCACACCCTTCTGTTACACCTTGTATATAGATGGTTCAATACAAAGTAAGTAAATATGAAAATTACAATAAAATTCCAAATTTTTAAAACTTTTTAAACGATAACGATAGGTACTTATTAAATTCTGAAATAAGCGATTTTACCAAATTAATTTTAGCAACATTTGTTAAAGTTGTGTTGTTCAGATAAATAAAGAAAAAAATATTCCTACAGACTGTTCATTTGCGTGCTTTGTCCGGTTTTTAAGACAGGTTTATATATAGCTAAGTTTAGCATTCATGTAGGTATCTAGACTATCTGATGTGACCTACATAAATAGCGGATATGTCATTTACGACTGTCAGAAGCCTTGCTGAAAAATATGCAGTTAAGCATGTCTTGAATAGAATTGTTATGTTTTCTTGTACTTTATACTATGTTACTACAACGATAGGTCGGCATACTTATTATAAACCTATTTTTTAATGGTCTCGAATAACTAAATAAACATTTCTCATAAAATATGATTACGACGGTCACGATAAACATTTATTGTAATTTCCTACCAATTGCTAAAAGCGCCATCTATGTTAATATGTATGAACTTATTGTGTATCTTATGTGGTAACTTATGTTGAAAACGTCATTTTATTAGCATGGTTGGGATCAAAATACAGTAGAACTTTAGTTCGTAAAAAATTACATAGACGTCGCTAAATGAATTTCTCTCATCCATCGGCCCGTGGACACAAAATTTTAAATAAAGTCCTTGTTATACTATTGGAAATTGATCATAACAATTTTGTTATGATCAATTTCCAATAGTCTAACTATGGAAGATTGACGTTACAAATCAAAATCGAAAAATATATTACCTATGTTGTGTTTACGTAAGTTGTAACAATAACAAGGGATAATAATTGGGGTCATAAAACGTTCCGAATTGGTGCAGAACCAGTAATACTGGTAAGCAGCACAGGAAGGAATTCAGTAAATAACTTTATTTCAACACTAGTCGACGCCCGCGGCTGAACAGATCATCATGATATTTATGTAAATTAGGCATTATGCAGTCTCAGAAGCGTCATAGGCTACGTTTTATCTCAAAATAATGCGAGCAAAGCCGAGGGAATCCACTAGTTTATAATAAGTCTCCAAATCTATTTCACAATAAAAACTAGTTCAGTGGGATTCGGGTTATCAAAGTTCGGGAATCCGTTTTGCACAATATAATATGTAGTCGGTCGGTATGTTGTACTGTAACTTCACTACCAGCTTTTACCGAAAATTTTAACCGCGTTTTTTATTTTGAGCAAGTTATCTGTTTTGTTACTTTTAATATGAGCTTTATGGCTTCTTAAAATAATTAAACAAAGATTTACAGGAAAACACAGATTTATTTCTTAGTTCCTATATGACTTACTTATGTCGTATAACATTTTTTCAGGCGTCCGTTTTCTTGGTGACAAGAACAACAACCTCAATCTTGCAGCTGTCACTTGTCATAAATATTTTTCTACAGTTGGTTGTCGCCACCACAGAGTTTTACAAATGAAAGTTTCGTTACAGTTATTAACCGTGTAACCACTCACAACTTCGTCTCTTTCGCCGAGACAGCAGGCCCTTGGAGCTCGGAAACCAAGAAATTTATAGGAGAGTTAGGTCAGCGCGGGTTGATAGGTTTTTGACCCAACAAGTCTCTCTGACCATCCAGCGCGGGAATGCAGCCTCTATAATGGGCTCTTTGGGCAGGGCGCCCTCCGGGGGGACATCTTTGACACGTACAAGTAGGTACATTGTTTCGTTTGTTGTACGTAGTTCGAGTCGTCACCCGTCGGTCTCAACGGAAGACCAGCGCTGACTGTTCGCAGTCAGCACATGCTGAGTTGAGGCCGGCTTGTGACAGGAAATTGTGTATGTGCAAAATGTGTTTGTCTTACTTTCTTGAATGTGTTCGTATGTAATTTCTTGTCACAAAATAAAAATAATTTTCAATTTTTCAATTTTCTATTACTCCAGCCGCATTGAATGTGAAGTTAGGTTTTAATTAGATATTTTATGCTTTGTAACTGTATAAATATACGTGAAATCTAAATAGTTATTAGTAAATGAGTATCGATATTTACAGGTTGTACAATATTATAATCGATTCATGTTCAGCAATAAGTCTTTATAATGTGAAATAGAATACTTCTTTTCTCCTTCTGTCAGCCTAGATATAAAAATAGTTAGTATCATTAATATTAGGAAAATAATAATGTACGATGTTATTATACCTTGTGCCAAGTCTGCGACAGTGTAGAGTGCCAGAGTGCGTAGATAGGGGTGTGCGTGGAGCAGCAGCCAAGTGCGAGTCGGACTCGCGCACCGAGGGTTCCGTACAAACCTGCAAGGTTAAATATTTTGTGATGTAACTAAAAATTTATGGTTTTCGTAATTTTTCCTTTATCTATGCTATAAGACGTTGCTTCGTACCAAATTTCAAGATTCTGAGTTCACGGGAAGCACCCTGTAGGTTTTGATTCCCTTGCAAGTGTCGAAAATTTGCGGCATAAATGGCTGTATCTTTTGATTGCGTTGGCTTAGAAGTTTGATTTTTTCACAGCTTCAAGGGACAGTAGACTTGAGTAATTGATATAAATTTCAGCTTCATACCTCTACGCGTTCCTGAGAAAAAGGGTCTTGACAGACGGACGGACGGACGGACAGACGGACAACAAAGTGATCCTATAAGGGTTCCGTTTTTTCCTTTTGAGGTACGGAACCCTAAAAATGAACAAATGAATATCATTCCTTCATTTTTTTATTGTATATTATAGAAGAAGGTGGTAAAGTGTGTCGACTGACCGTGCAGTCCGATCATGTACGCCAGGCAGTAGTCCTGCGCGGCGCTGTCTGCCAGGAGCCTGGTGTCGAGTATTTTAATACCCGTGTTATATGCAGTTGCATACACTACTTTATCTTCACTAATGCAATTAATCAAACAATAAGAGTAAAAGCTGACAATAGTTTATTTTTCATATATTTTTCTAGATTTTTCTGGCAAAAGATTGTAAGTTACATTTGTTGCCAATTCTAGAATATCCGGAGGCGTACAAATATCATCGTCGCTATCCATTTTTAACTTTAAATTTGTATTTTAAAAACAAAACACATTGCGAAACATTAAATTCACGCGTACGTGTATGGTCACAGTGATTTTGCCGCCATTAAAATCTAACCAACGAGAGCGCAGCGCGACCATCCTGATTGGCACTGCAATCAGGTTGGTCACGTTTTTTTGATGTTATAATGAGCTATTATCACTTATCACACATCGATATCGTATGTGGATATTATAGCATCATGTGAAATTGCTTAAATTGAGTGTTTTGTTGTCTGTGCTATAACAGTAGTAATTATAAGTCAAGTATTGGAAACTTAAGTAGAATGTTACAACATTAGTGTAGATAAAATATATTATGTATTTGTCTAACACGTGAGAATCTAAATCGATCTAATAGGCATTGCTCTCATTAAGAGCCCTGGTATTATTTTGTTACTAGTGGATGCCCGCGGCTTTGTCCACTTTATATTAAGATAAAAAGTAGCTTATGACACTTTTAAAACCTCATACTACCTACATACTAAAAAATCATGATGATCAGTTCTGCCGTTTTTGCGTCTTGAGCGTTTATATAAACAGACAAAAAATCTAAAAACTGCTGAAACCTGTTCTGGGATTTAAAGTGTACCCAAACAATTTTTATTTATAAAATCTTTGTTCAGATTTTTGACCCTCTTCAGCTTTATTATATGTATAGATCTACATAAAGCCGTTTAAGAGAGGCCCACCTTTCTCTTTTGTACACACTTAATCTTTTTTTTTTAAATATTACGGAAGACTGAACTCTTCCACCCCTACTGCTACCGCTACCCGGGTCTATTCAACTTAGGCTGAGGAATATAGAGTGTTTTCTGTGTGTTACAGGAAAAATCGTTTTTTTTTTTTAACATGAAATAGGCTTACGCTTGACTACAACTTGCCTGATGTTAAGCAACGTTATAGTCTAAGATGTAGCGCACTTGCCTAGAAGAAACCGGTTTACTCGTGGTATTACGTACGTAATTTTAAGCCAAGCGCCTACCTGTAAGCTACGACTGCATCATTTTATGACTGTGATATTTTATTTCTTCAGGTAAGATGGTTGTTAAAATTTAGTAAATAATAATTTGATAAAAATGTAATCTGTAAATGATTAATACTATAATATAATTGCGAACGTGTGGTCTGTTTGTTCCGCTTTTAGCCGTAACGGAGCGACGGATCATCAGGGCTTTCAGTATAATGATAGTATACGATTCTGGGCATGACATAGGCTATATTTTACCCGCCGCAATTTCGTTTCCGAGACAAAATGTTCCGAATTGCGAACACTGCGGAATCTTGTGATCCTCAAACATGTCAGTTCCCTCGAGATGTTTTCCTTTGCCGCTAAGCGAGTGCAAATCCAATCATAACTTGAAAATACAAGTCTTTGGTGAAGGCCGGACTCGAACCAGGGTCAGTCATGATTAAAAGCAGACACTAAAACCGCTGAGCCACACTTTTGTAATTTTAATCTACAGAAAATGTAATGAAAATGCCTCTACGAGTACGAAAGTGCTACGTCACACTAAAGACATCAACGCGTGCCGTTATACACAATTTATTTAAATAAAAATTGTAAGCTATAAAACAATATGATATGACTGAAAAGTCTCTCTCAGAGAAACTACAAACATTAAATACAAAAAATAATGATTGAGTTAAATTACACAAAATAACATAATGTTAAAAACGTATCTAACAAACCGATGGAGAAAATAGAAAAATACAAATATATTGGTATTCTTAAAATGACCGCTTATACTGTAAATGTCATGTACCTCGGTATTATTTAAGGCAGAGTGCATTGGCTTTAGTGGCCAAATTTACATCCAACTGTCACCTTTTTGTACCACAGAACCTGTATTTGGACCTGATTTTGTCTTAATATAGCTGCGCTCAATGTTTGTTTTCTTGAGAACTAGTGGATGCCCGTGGCACTGCTTTTTCTTTTTCTTATCGAATGAGAGTGGCCAACTCTGGTGTCTAGAGGTTTTCAAGCTGCCCACAGAGCCTCTGACATGGCTTTACTACTGCCGTACTAGACAAACAGTCGGAACCTACAATTAACGTGTCATCCGACTCACGAAAGCGCCCAAAATGCAATGCCACTTTTCGGCCACCCATCCAAGAACCGACCGCGTCGACCTTTGCTTAACCGCATGCGATTGCCTCCTCTAGCTGAGCTACGGGCGCTTCGCGCTCGTATTGCTTAGTGCTTCTATTATATCGTAAAAACTTCACTTTAGCCTTTCTGTACAACCACCAAATCAACGCTCAAAGAAAAAGAAATATTTTTTGTACGGGTATGATTTTATTATTCTTGTATAATCACGAATAAGTCTACACTTTGAAGAGGCATATAAAACGGCAGTGTATATCAAATACCAATACAGACGATCAAATAAATTATATATATTTTAATATGAATAGTTGGATGACTAAATATCAGCTTCGTCGGTGCGATGATTCAACTTATTTGTTAATGCGCCAATATAAAAGAGTGAATGCATTAGAGCTTGCAGCGAGCCTCAAATGGAGGTTAATCAACATTTTAAAAATGTATTAATGCACTTTCCAATGATATTAGCTTAAGAATTCTTTGAACGGAAGTAATAAATTGATGTATGTTCTAGGCAAGCGTGCTACATCTTAGTCTACAGTGGTGCTCAACATCAGGTAGGCTGTAGTCGAACGCAAGCCTATTCCATGTTAAAAAAAACACAGGTACCAAAGCAAGCAAGTGCTTATGAAAGTAGCCAATTCATATAATAATAATCAGTCTATAATCAGACATCTTGTAACACTTAGACGGGGACTGAATCCTATGTCCGTCGCCTGGTTCTAAGCTACCTCCCCACCAATTTTCAGCTAAATCCGTTCAGCTGTTCTTGAGTTATAAATGGTGTAACTAACACCACTTTCTTTTATATTATAATATATATATATATATATATACAATAAATACATATATAGTCGATAATACATAAAAACAAGGGCAAATAAATATAATATCTCTCTCTTGAATCCCTCTTGACATATACTCGGTTTAAAATATGATCTTACCGAGTCATTAAAACATAGGCCTCTATTAAAAAATATATTCTGATTTTAGTAAGTACTTCCTTCCTTTAGTCGCTTGCTCACTGCTGAGCATCGTGGACCATCACGATGCTCAGCAGTGAGCAACTTGGTGGACCAATAAACGCCATTTATGTCGACCCGTGGCTTCATGGCTGGCTTTACTTGCTCTCGAGCCAATATGTTGAGCCACTTGATCGGACCATCTAGTTGGGCTTCGACCTCTTGATCTTGTTCCTGCCATTTTTCCGGTCACTATGAGCTTCTCCAGATTGTCCGCTGGTTTCCGTGCGATATGCCCAAAGTACTGGAGTATTCGCTTCAGACATATGGCGGACATACGTTGTTTAATGTTCAGCTCTTTCAGGATTGAGGCATTTGTCCGAAAAGCGGTCCACGGAATGCGTAACATGCGCCGCCAGCACCACATCTCAAATGCATCTACGTGACGTCGGTCAGTCTCCTTCAAAGCCCATGATTCGGAGCCATACAGAAGACCATATACATTTTGGTTTTCTTGAGGATGTTCCTATCTTTCCATATTTTCTTAAGTTGGCTCATGGCCGATTTCGCCATTCCAATTCGTCTTCTGATTTCCAACTCTGATCCTCCTCTATTGGATATAACTGAGCCCAGAGTAAGTACTTAGTTGGTTGTATTATACTGTAACCCTGAAAGTTAGCAATAACTATAAAAAAAACAGACGGAAGTAACGTTAATGGGTAAACTACCCTACTTCCTGGCTATTCATTATAAGTACTTGGGTCGTTAATTGTTATCTAGGTAATTCAGTTGTAAAGCTAGATTGTGTATCGGGATACTGTGGTAATGAAATAATTGGTACATAGCCATATATAAATATGTACATATATATTACAGAGAGCTATCTGTAACTAATGTTTATACATTAATGGATGACTATTAAAAATCAATATCAATTCATAACAATTTTTTTCTTTTTAAAAAAAAAATATCCGTTTGTTGTGAGTGTCATTTAGTGAAATTGTGATCAAAATCCTGATGGAGTAGCGTAAAAAAATGTATTAGTAATCACTTTCAATAAAGTGTATAAAATGTATCCCATCAAGAAACATGTGCACAGAAAGGCACGTGGAAAAATGAAGGTCTGGTTGACTTCACTGTCGTATAAAGAAACTGAGTTACTGGTTAAAGTATACAACTCCGGTACTTAACTAGGTTATAACGAAGATGACATCTAAACTCAACACAGGCACACACACATACACACTCCACATAACACACACACACACACCATACACACGTAGGTTAGTGCGCTACTGTAATACACGTACCTATATCCTATAAGTTTGAAAATTCGGTAGTCGATTCAAATACCTTGAGTAGGTTTGATTAGAGTAATTTTATTAATGTCATAATGTTCAAATTAGGAATTGGTCTTGTTTTTGTAATCACTTTGTGTATTAGAGTAAGTGATCACTTTTTACAATGGAAACCCGCGAATCACTTAGTAATATCCCATTTTGGTTACTCTCAGTCATGGATCACCGAGACACAGGCCCAGGCCTAGTGCGGGGTTCACAAGAAACACACATTAACATTGTATTCATTAATCTAGTAATAAGTTATGTTTAGTAGTACCAGTGTTTTTTGTCAAAATAAATATCTTTATCTTTAATCCCTTCCGGATTGCGAAGATCTGATGGCAGTTGGAGAACAAGAAACCGGTATTCTGGCAAATCAGAGAGATCGGGAGTCGACCCCATACATATATTTTACACGTGTGGTTGTGAGTCAACGAACATATTGTATGGAACATACATACACTTTACCAGAAGCTGTGTTTAACGCGGGGTGCTATGTGAAATCGACATTTCATAAAAATCAAATAAAATAGAAGTATATAAGATAAAGCTATTTTTTTAAGTTTATATAATTTTGATTCAGTGTTAAGACAATAAAAGACGCCAAAACACGATTACGTATACTTTGCTCGATAGTTTTATTTTTTGAAAAATAGTTGTTTTGAAATATTTTTCACCCTTTTTTTCCAAAAGTAGTACAGAAATTTAAACCAATTTAATTATATCTAAAATATAATGTTATTATTTAGAGGAGTAAAGAGCCATAAATAGAATATTTTGAATTGCTGATTTTATATGAATTTATTTCGTCAAAAACGTCTGCAAATATGCTCAAATTGTGCAAAATTGCGTGTGGACAAGACTCGTCGGCCGGAGCTATGCTCGACCTTACTCTCATGTTAATACGGCGTGGAATGGCATGCGAAAAAGCAACTGTAGGCATTTTTCCAAGCGCAAAGCGTTGTCGGGTGAAATATGGTGGCCTTAATACGAACTACAATCCAGGGGTCTTCAAATCTAGAGTTAGTAGGTATCTTCTAGGTAAGAGTGTGGCTATAGTCAAACGTATCCCACGTATAAAAACACTTCAATTTTGTATATTTTTATCCACCTTATACCTTAAACGATATTACGATTTTATGAGAAATATCATCGAAGGGAAGCTAGAGACAGGAAGAGGAAAGTGAGAAGTTCATACATGACCAAAAAAAGAGACGATAGACGTCATATAAGGAGGTCAAGGTGTTAGTGGCCGATGAAACTCTGCAGAAATAGTAGTGTTTCCCGCTGCGAATGCTCCTTACCGGCTTTAAGCAACCAACTTGTTTGTTTTTAGGTGTGTTTCTCCATATACCACCGCCACACCTCTCCTCTTAACCAAAGTGGCCTTCGTGGCTCTTAGTAGTGGTTTCTTATTAGTGGCCTTTATATTTTGAATAAATCTGTCTCAGATATAACTAAGTAATCAACGCCGATGAAGCCACTCAAGCCGTTGCAACACAGCACAATGTACTATGACAGCACAACGCATCGATCTCGTGTCGACCTTTACCTTGTTATCGACACTGAATGGAGCGAGCGAAGTGAACGCATGAACTGGACAATGTTTGTTTTGAGTATAAGTATGGTAATTTTCTATTGGTTGCCATCTTTAAACAGGTATCAATACTACTACCTGATACATTTATTAACTACTATTTGCAAATTCATGAAACTTCGTGAGGATGTGTAACAATCGGGTTCCATTCTATTTTTTATACAACAGATGAGAGAGAAGTTTTTACATTTGACAGTTAGTTATCTAATCTATACTAATATTATAAAGCTGAAGAGTTTGTTTGTTTGAACGCGGTAATCTCAGGAACTACTGGTGCGATTTGAAAAAATCTTTTTGTGTTGAATAGACCATTTATCGAGGAAGGCTGTAGGCTATATAACATCACGCTGCAACTAATAGGAGCGATGAAACCATGGAAAATGTGGAAAAAATGGGGAAAATTATTCGTCTTTGAGGGCTTCCGTTAATAACTATTCCATGCGGACGAAGTCGCTGGCACAGCTATTACAAACATAAAGCACAAATGTATAAACACACACAATCTAGCACACATGTTCGGAAGTTAATATAGCTCTACATACACTAACTTTATTGAATCTCGTAATACCTGTATACACATAGGTACATTGATCAATTTGATATGTATATTTACTAAGAAGTCGGGTAAAAATTAAAGTGACGTTTTGAAGTTTCAGTTGATTAAACACGTACCGTCTTATTACAAAAAAAATGGTTTGTTCTAGGCTTATGTCAGGTAAAAGTCTACAAGCCGCATAACTGCAAGTTCCTATTGGTTATTGCAATAGATCTCGCACGTGATTGGCCACGTGGCTATAATCTATGCGTTATGCGTCTAACATAACATCATTATTACCATAATATTAAAATGCGTTAATATTGCGTAGTTTGGTAGTCGGTTGGGACAGAATACAACTAATATATCTAAGTATCAGGCATCTAATTTTATCAGATAAAACCGATTTTAGCTTCCGAAATGGCGAACTCTATGAACCTTAAAAAGTTCATCGCCTTCTAATAAAAATAATGGAGGACAGTTTTTCCTGTATTTTTTAAACACGTAAGTAGATAAAGTAGTTACTAATAGTCCTGTATAGCATCAAAGTGTCAAATTAATTCTGTCTCAACATTATTAAAAATATCAATTTGTGTAATATTACCGTGACTTACTAGGTATGACGTTAGCATTGTCAGCTAGTTTTCTTGCAAATTTACAATAAATTTCAACAATCATAAGATCTGGTTTAACCAAAAAGTCCTATACAATCATTCATCAGGTCATCGATATTGCAAATTAATTTGTTTAACTAATTTAAAAAAAACGTAATCATTTACAGTCAATAGAGCTTGCCTAAGCCTTGTTTTGAGTTAGTCTTTTTTTAAGTGTCTTTAAAACTATTTGATGCTCTTTTTACTTGGTTATCTTCGCACGCTTTCCAGAATATATTATTTAGTATAACTATCGCATGAGGGTGGTCAACTCCAGTGTCGAGAGTTTTCAACTGCATTGGGGACTCGTAACATTGCTTAAAGATTGCCGTACTATCAGAAACAACAAAATTGTAGACAATTTAACGTATCAGCGACTCACGATAAATGCATTTGACAAGTTGAATTGTAGATTTTGACCACCTATCCTTGTAATACCTATACCACCCATAAAAGCAATGGGTGCGTTGGCAGTTGCTTCACTTAAGTAGCCGAAGTAGACCACAGTGCTGCTTAGCACCAGTCAGGCTGTAGTCAAACGTCACAATTATAATTTGTAGTGGGGGCGATGGGTCCTGGACTGACAACCCGCTTGGGGCGTATTGTGCATTTCCCCCTTACCAGACTTACTCGAACCAACCGAAATAACGAAGCACGGATTCGGGTTGCTGGGATATCACTTGCTTTCCATTTGCGTCAGATGTTTTGGTATGTGAATTTGAGACTGACAAACTCGCCGTAGTGTCTGCGTCATTTGATAGAACAATTCCATGCTTGATTCTTATTTCAGCTGTAGCTTCACAGTGTAGTAGTACATGCTCCACAGTTTCATTAAAAACGTAAGTATTAAAAGAAACTACAAGCTACAAGCGCTTCCCTAACATATGAGTATTAGTAAACTCGTCAAAATTCCTGATATGATATTAAATAGGACGATGCATTGCAATCACAAGGCCACACAGATAACCCAATTATTTGACCCAAGAGACAAGTGTCATAGATAATACAATATACTTTTCTGGAAATTCTCCATTTTCTATAAAACTTGTTAATTAGTTGTTTTTTTTTATCTTTTAAGAGTATCCGTTTTGCCAGTTTTTTACTGAAATTGATACTAAGCTGATCTACAATAGAGCGTGCTTAAAAATGAAATGATAATAAATGTTAGGTTTTTAATAGCATACATGCTAAGAAAGGATTTTTGGAAATACCATTTTTAAAAGGTGAAATAGGGGATGCAAGTTTTACTTCTTAATGCGAGCGAAGCTGAGAAAAACATTAAACAACAATTTAAATTATAATAATATATTTTATTAAGTGAGAATTTGTTTAAAAGAATTCAGGACATACCAAAATAAAAATAATTGGATTATTTTACGGGAATAAAAGAATTCATCAATATTTTCTTGACTGTTGTTATAAGACTTCATTACTTTATTCTTTATTCTAGGTAGCCTAGATAAACAAAGCGTGTGGATTTGACCCCGGATTTTGAAATAAATGTTATTATTTCAATTGATAGTATGCAAAAACAAAATATGTATGCTATTAAATTGCAATAACATGGGTATGAGTCGTAGGTAACTAAGATATGATTTTTAGGGGTCGCTCATCGAAACAAACGAACGTAAAAACTATTCATTTTACATTTTTTTTAAATAGCTTATACGTTGTTACTTGTAAGGCAAATTGTAATAATAGTGATATTATCACATAACACTGTTATATAGTAAAGAAAATTTTATTTGTATATTACCTATGTATGTTTTTGTGTGTTTTCTTTTTGTTAACTTATTAGTTACTAGCTGTGCCTGCGACTTCGTCCGCGTGGGATAGTTCTTTTGGACATTAATTCTTTAAATTGTGAACCGTTTTCGCAGCGCACGCAACGGAAGCCCTCAAAGATGAATAATTTTCCCCATTTTTTCCACATTTTCCATTGTTTCTTCGCTCCTATTAGTTGCAGCGTGATGTTATATAGCCTAAGGCTTTCCTCGATAAATGGTCTATACAACACAAAAATTTTGCTGAGATTAGCGCGTTCAAACAAACAAACAAACTCTTCAGCTTCATAATATTAGTATAGATTTAAACGAAAAATTGCCCACAATTGCCCAAATATCTTGTCCGTTTCATTATTATCTTTTTTTAAAGGAACAGAACCCTTGAAATTAGAACTACGAATTTCGTCACAATAAATGGTGGATGTAAACCAATCGCTAGGTCGATTTGATAACCTACATAAGTATAAAGATACGCTTGCAGTGGAACGGATACAACGCGTTTTTATAGAGGTGCTTAAATAACTTGTAATTAACAAATTATCGCAATTTGTCGATTAATATCGGCCAAGTGCGAGTTGGACTTATGCACTTACCGTCTTATTACAAAACGCGGTTTAAATATTAGTCCCTGGACTTAGAAAATAAAAAGTGGGTTCTTGTTGTTCAGACATCACATACAAGCAATCAAAGTGTCAACTAAAAATTAGAACTTTGATTTAACATTGATACATTTTGACAGTAGACAGACAATTTTCGAACAACTAAAACGGACTTGGTCTAGACTTATATTTAAACCGCGTTTTGTAATAAGGCCCTTAAAGTTTTAGAACTTTTTTCTATAATAATGACAGACAATCATCATTTAACCCTCTTTACATATGTATGTACTTATGTATATTATATTTATAGTGATTGTGGGAACAATACATCATGTCATCTGTGAAAACATATCATGATATACTTAACCACAAAATCATAGAAATAAAGTCACAGAGTCTTTTTAACTTCAGGTACCTACGAACGTCAAAATACGGCGCCAGCAAAATAAATGAGCCACGTGCTAATCGTGATGATTATAATATTCCGTTAAAGTTGATGTTAGTGTCGAGAGTTTATCAAGCTGCCCTAAGGGACTTCGACATGGCTTAACGACTGCCGTACTAGATAAACAGTCGAGACCTACAATTTAACGGGTCATCCGACTCACAGAAGAAAGAAAAGTGGAAAATGAAACAGATGGTTCTTTGCAATATTTTTTTTTCATGTAAATTTAATTTACTGAATCGTTGGCTTCTTCAATTTAATATTTAAATGCAATAGTTATGTCAATATACTCATAATGAGGTAAATACGGATATATGCATTAATCATGCATGCGACATAAACCTTTATTTAAATACTACTTTATTTAAACTCTACAGCACTTGAAAAGAAAATGAACTTATATATAATAATCATTAATTTTAAATTTAATCTTCGCGTGATATTTCTTCATTATTATTTTATTTTGTAATGTGAAATATGGGTGTAAAGCTGAATTAAAGTATTTTTATATCAAATTATGTCGTCAACAAATTGTACTGGTTCTGTTTCAAATCGTATTCGATTACATATTTATGTATATTTTATCATTTTATTTTTTAAGAGCACATGAGCCAGGTGGCTAGCATGAAAATAGATAACGGCTGTGGATGATGATGTCATTTCACAAAACTGAATGTATGTATGTTGGTATGTTTGGAATTTAATGTCTGGAACGAGATGGCAATTACACCGCGACACAGGTTCGCCTAGTGCGGTGTTTATAGTGCATGTATGTATAGTTTTATTATTTTTTTTGGAGCAATAAACGAATTTTTTATTTATTTTATTTATTTATGTTTGTTACGCTTGTTCACTGAAACAGAACGACGGATCATCGTTATTGAAATTATAATGATTTATATAGACCAGGGGTTCCCGATTTATTTTTGGCAAGGAACCCTTATAGACTATACTTTTCCTAGCGGAACCCTACGTTGATAACTGGGAATGAGAATTTACCTACCTTATAAAGGTAAACATGTGTTTTGGTGTATAAATTGAGTTTGTTGTAGGAGTAGTTGTTTGTTTAACTGTTTATTGCTGTTCTATTGATATAATTTGGAAAATAGTTTAGGTTTTTGGAAATCATGAAATATTTATGAAATATTTTTTGTACATTTACCGTAAATATGTAGGTTTTTATTATGGAATTTAATTTTATATTTTTTTACGGAACCCTTGCGGCCTTCCCACGGAACCCCAGGGTTCCGCGGACCACCTTTCGGGAACCGCTGATATAGACTGACATAGGTACCTACGCTACTTTTTATTACGATACAACGCGAGCAAAGCCACGGGCATCCGCTTGTATGAAATACATTTTGTTGTAAAAGAAACTTGTAAAAATTGTCTGATTTGATCAAGTGCATAAATGTTTAAAAGAAACATATTTTGGATATGATATATCTCATCAATGTCACGGAAGGCTTTTAAATTTATTTATGTGGTATGTGATGGGAAACATTTTCCTGTCCCTACATTATTTTTTAATATGATACCATGATAAATATACGTGTAAAAGTTTCAATGCAATTTAATTCACTATAAAACCAACGTTGCCGCGTTGGTTACCACGAAAATAAATAGGTACTCGTTAACTTACTTAAAACGTAAAGAACGCATTACGCTGCACTAAAATAACCTATCAAAAGTCTTTGCTTACATTAGGATTAAAAATAACTTACTATTCAATAACTACGTATTATAATATTGTTATCGTTATAAATAATTTCATAGTGAATTTGTGGCACGACTCCTTGCTGTGTAGAGTGGCGCCGCGAGTCAGTGTTGCAGCGGCATCGAATGGTACCACACTCGCTGGCTCCACGCACCGGTCTCTGCGCGCGCTCAACCGAATTTCCAAATTCAAAATTTTAAATAAAGTCTTTCAAAATTACCATTTTAAAATAAGAATATATTATTAATTTTATTAACGCTTTCAAATAGTAGCCAATTATTTTTATTTAAAAGTAAATCGTTCGATTTTTAAACATTTTGTCGGCGATTTAAAATGTCGATGCTTGAATAAAATCAGTGCTCTAATTTTATCATTAAAACAAACGATGTCGAGAATAACTCAGTGTTTGTTTAGCCAGAAAATGGCTAAGAAGAAGGATGATTCAAGTGACTGCAGGATCCTACAAGTCAACATGCCGGCTAGGCAACTAGTTGACATCGAGTTTACTAACATCAGGATGACGGCCTCTTTAGGATTGACTAGAAAAAGTAAGTATGTCTATCAATATTGGCTTGCATTATTATTGTTGTTCTAAGCCATGCTACCTGTTGGCTGTGTAATGTGTATCCTGATCTAACATACAAAATTAATAGTTTGACTGGCCTGTTAGCTTAGTTGGTAGTGGCTCTGCCTTCTAATCTAGGGGTTGCGGGTTCGATTCCCGCTTGACACAAGTATTTATGAAATTTATATTTATAATTACTTGTGTTGAGTCTGGTCGTTTGTATGTATAATAAGTATGTATTTACAAAAGAAAAGTATATAAGTATAATATCCGTTATCTAGTACCCACGACACAAGCGTTTGCTTAGTGTGGGGCTAGATGGCGTTGTGTGCAATGTCCCGAAATATTTATTTATTTATTGATTTATTGATTCTCAAGTGACATGCATGAGAATTTATAATATTCCATGATCACATCTGTAGTTTACAAAAAATATACATTAACTCAACCAAGTTCAAAAAATAGTACGTAAATGAAATCGTATCTTTAGTATCTTCAAATCCTTTGCATTTTATAGAAAGAATAAGTCCCGTAATAATTTTCTTTCGCGCTTTATGGCGGCTTCACGAGCTCGAAACCAGAGTTGACCATTCCCATTCGATATCAACAAGATAAGGACTAGTGATAAATAATAGAAGACTAGTGATAAATAATAGGTA
Organism: Macaria notata; assembly: GCA_927399415.1. Lineage (NCBI taxonomy): Eukaryota > Metazoa > Arthropoda > Insecta > Lepidoptera > Geometridae > Macaria > Macaria notata. The sequence goes on from OV656733.1 coordinate 9,133,542, forward strand.
CCTTCAAGGTACGCGTGTTACTCCCTGGACAGCCGAAAAAATTACATCAGGCGGGATATAGTTAAACGCAAATCTATCCCACGTAAAAAGGCACCTTTTATTTTAATGATAACAATAATTTCATCGCATGAAAGTAAGTAGGCAAAATATAAGCTCGTATAGTAGTGGCCAACTCTGGAGTCAGATTTTTCAAACCGCAATAGAGACATGTGACATGTTTTAACGACTGCCGTACTTTAACAAACAGCCGGGACCTACAATAATATATTTCAAAGAAGCAAAGCTGTACCTATACATATCTTTATTTAAAAAAAAACATACAAAATAAAGTTTACTAATTAAAATTCCAAATTTAACTATTTAAAAACTAACTTATGAAATAAACTTACAACACATATAAACAATTATTTCCCAGCATTGGATGGCAATGCTTTGGCCAAGAATGCGCCAGCATGCTGGTCACAGCACAGGTTGCCTGAACTATCTGTTTTTCTATCTGCAGCAAAGTATGTACATACATATAATATACTAATGTAAGAGTGACATAAACAGTGTGAGTCACTGTAACTGCATTTTTGTGTCTTATTGCAGCTAACTGTAAGTAACTGCTTCTTATGGCGAAACTAGTATTTCAAGATCGCATCAGGTTTCGTAAGTGCTGACCAAAACGTAATTGTTACCTTATCTGATCAAATCTGATTAGTGACTTATCAACGCTAAATTGTGAAAAAATTTGAAATAAAACAATAAATCCTTGTAAAAAAAACCAACGCTAACTTTTCCCAATAAAAAAAATCTTTGAAAAGAACCGGTTTTCATTTCGGTGTATGATTATGATATTGTTCGCATTGTAGGTATACCTACTAACAATCTGTTAATATGATTCTAATTTCTTGTAAGGTTTCTAAACAAGAGTATAAAAAAAAATATTTTCATGGAACTACTTCTATATCTCTTCTATATATTATACACGGATTTGTTGGACTCTGCAAGTGACATCTGATTCTTTTTGTTTTAGATTAAGTATCTAAATTCCAACTAAGCATCCTTTTTTTGTAAATGTAAATTCCGTTTTGAAACCTTTTTAATTGACTAGTTTTTTTTTAAATAAATACACGTTATCTTGGCCATCAATTTGTATCAATCACACCAATGAGAGGGATGAAAATCCTTGATCACACCATATTTTCAGAAGCTTTTTAACGTTTCTCAACACCGCAGTTCGTCTTTCTCATAAAAGATACGCCACATCGATACGAACTTACATACCTAATACCAGATATAACCATTTATAATCTAATGAAAATAAATCTAATATAAAAATATGAAAACTGTAAAAGGTAAAATAAAAAGTAAAATGCATACGTATTAGAATTTCTCGAAATCTTGTACTTGTAATAATAATAGTCAATTAAATACAAATACAACAAATACAGATACAAAATAATTTATTTGCCAAATAAATTTTGTCACAAAATGTTTCGAATCCTCTGACCACGTGGTAGCCGTTAGGCTGTGTTACAAGGCCAGAGTCATCTCCCAGTATGTTTCTAATTTAATTAAAATTACGTCTTATAAGCTAGGTATATATAAATATACTTAACAAATTATTTTCGAAGTGAACTCAAGATATTGCAAATTTTAATATGATGTTATTTAAAAACGAGTATATCGTCGGAGTGATGCCAAAATTCTAACTTGTTTTAAATATAAATAATCGTAATTCAATGTTACATACTTATTTTGTGATCAAGAAAATTATATTTACTCTAGATACCAAATTGGCAGCGGAAACTGAAATCGGAAATGGTTATAATTTATTTATATGTAAATATACTATTCGGTATTCTGTGTACAAGTATCGATTAAAAAAGTAACAACCAGATACTTTTGCGATTCAATCTATACTAATATAATAAAGCTGAAGAGTTTGTTTGTTTGTTTGTTTGAACGCGCTAATCTCAGGAACTACTGGTGCGAATTGAAAAAATATTTTTGTGTTTAGTAGACCATTTATCGAGGAAGGCTTTAGGCTATATAACATCACGCTGCAACCAATAGGAGCGAAGAAACAATGGAAAATGTGGAAAAAAAACGAGGAAAATTATTCATCTTTGAGGGCTTCCGTTGCGTGCGCTGCGGAAACGGTTCAAGCTATCAAAAAAATATGTAGCAAAGAATTATTTCTCTTGAAATGATCTAACAAAATGTCTGCAACAGTATATGTCTATCTTTTAAGGTTAACTCAATAGACCCGTTTTTATGGTAATAACTATTCCACGCGGACGAAGTCGCGGGAACCAGCTAGTTAGTTATACAATTATTATAATGTAAGTTAAACTAAAACAAACTTATTTAAATTAATTTATTTTTAATTTAACAAAATGTAAGTTTAATTTATACAAATAATAACATGTATTATTATAATTATGTGGTAGTCGTATTATCCTTGGGTAGTGGAGTTTCAAAAAAGTTCGAGTAAAATCTTTGTATAAACCATAATATAGTATGTATCTTAAAAACTACTATACCGGTTTTGATGAAACATGGTCTGTTCTCGAAGTTAAAACATACGCAGTTTATACGAGTTTCTCGTAGACAAAATGGCTGGTTAAGTTTAATTATTAACCATATTATTACAAAGTTAATAAACTAAGAGAAACCAGGACATGTGGCTACAGATATCCGAGTAAATAATTAGTTTATTAATATCGTAATAAAGTATTAATTAAAATCGTTTTCATACAATCAAAATGGTGATTAACGAAATTCCTATTAGGTTTAGCTTATGAATTGATAGCCCCGGTTTTAAAATTACCTTACAAGTTACAACAAAAACATAATCTAAATGTGCAATATTGATGTATTTACATAAGTGGAAAATTTCGAGTAGTTTATTAGTAATTTATTAGTTATTTACTAGCGTTTCAGAGACGTAATCAAAAACTAAATATTTCTTTATACCATTTATATTGACCAATGACCATATTAAAGTTAGTTATAATTTATCGGTCTTCAGGTCGAGAGTGAATCGATTTCTTCTGGGCAAGCGCGCTAGATCGTATCAGGCGAGTTGTATTAAAGCGTGAGACAATCTGTTTAAAAAAAAGTTAAGTTTCTGTCAAAGAAACTATAATGAAGTCTTTTAAATAAGTTTAGATTAGGTACCTATTATTTTATCTCATTATCTTATTCTAATTCATTCAACAATAGTCTAATCGAAACTCGTCATTTCCATTCATATGGAGTTGTCTTGATAAAAATATATATGTACTTAATATAAACATTATGTTCGTTACTATTTCTGTCCCGAGCTTTTGTTTTTAATAGATGTTTCGGCTACACAACCAACAACAAAAGCGATATGTACTATTTGTTTGATTATTTTTATTTCGGACCTCGAAGAAGGGACAATACCAGTCGTTAGTTTTTTGTATGTATAGGTACATAAAAAAAACAAATGAGCGATGAATTGTCGTTGGACTTAATCGAGGTCGTAAATATATGCATTGTAACCTCAAAACTAAGCGAAATAATCGCGGTAATCCATTTTTATATAGTAGTACACATATAAAATTACCATCTCGCCACTAAAATATCCAATTTGCACAATAAGACAAACAATGTATGCGTTATTCCATTTAACGTGTTTATGGGTCAGACGTCCTAATAGCATCTTATCGTAGGGATTATCCTCGTGACCCCGGTCGCACAATTTACCAACACTAGTCTTAGACCGAATGCCCTAGATGTAACCTAGTACTTTCAAGTCATGTCAGTGACCTTACTAGATACGTAGTGATGAAAAACATCTGTCACAAATACTAGACGGAATTTATTTATGTATATGTGTATTTTTATTTGCTTCGAAACTAATATAATTTATTATTCTTAGGTACCTATACGTTTTTGATTCACCTCTTTTTAAATATGTTCCTGGTAAAAAAATATAATATAAACTCGTTTACAATACAAATTCGCTGTATAAACGATTTGATGAAATATTGTATAACATAATTAATACATTCAAAAACTAATAAATCATCATAATAGGTAATAAAATGTGCGAAAATACCATAAATAGTCTACAAATTTTCAAATAAGTCGAAAGAAATGTTGAAAAAAGAATAGTGATTATTATTACTAGAATTTATGACGTTTTTGTAGTTGATTGATTTATTACAAATGGCTGAAAGGAAATACATAGGTATTTTAAATGCTATTTATAGAATTGGCTTAGCACCAAGTATGAATGACGTTTGTTATTTAGTAAAAAACATAAGTAATCATGTTACGCAGTCGCGTCTTTGAATTGAAAATAAAACTATAAAATGTATCATCATCATCATCATCAAGTCAGCCCATGTTCACCCACTGCTGAGTATAGGCCTCCTCTCGTACGTGCCACATAGTATGGTCTCCAGCCAGCCTGTCTGATCCATCTCCTACCTACTTGTTTATAAAATGTATGTTGTTAGTTTTCTAGAAATAAGCTCGGATTACTTACCACCTACCAAAGATTTTATGCCTATAATCGTCACTATCTTTCTGAAACTTAAAATAATACAGTTTATATAAAAATGCAGTTAATCTGCTGTACCTTGAAAGGTTAAAGTTATTAAGAATGTGATTTATTTGAGCTCGATATATGTAAGTGTAAGCAATTTTATAAAACGTCAATGAATCGTCTACGAGAAGGTTAACCAACCGGCGCAGATTCACCTAGTGGGTCGTCTATGGCACATTTGCTTAAAAGCATGTATTATTTTGTTCGTGGAACATTAAATGAAATTTATTCAAGCACTTAGAGCATTTTCAGGCTTTTCTAAAAATGTTTAAGAGGGAACCCTTTTTATTATTTCGTAGTAGGTAGCATAGTCGTATGATTCGTCTTTTCTCCTCGTTTTCTGTAAATTTTTGGTTAATTTATTAAATACATACATATTATTATTAATTTTTGGTAATATTATCTTAGAGTCGCCAACTTACGATCGTGCAGTTTGATATATATCAGCATTGCCAGTTTTAAAGATTTAAATATATGCACATGCTAAAAAGCGTTTAAATTAGAAAATTACTAACAATAAAGGTAGAATTAAACCGCTTAGTAAACCCTGGTACTTCCATCGTTAGTCGGTATCAGTGTCGTGCTTTGTTGGTGTAGAGTCGACGACACGTGTGTCTTGTGTCGACACAGTATAGCTAAAATAACATCCTATTCAAGAAAAATATCTATTTCAAGTGTAATGTGCGAAATTATGTAAGTAATTTTATATTATTACAAAATTTTGATAAATTATTGTAATTGATTCCATGAGTCTGATTTAATTATTTTATTGTTTCTTTCTTTTTTAATAACAGTTTCCTGCCTTATCTTTTATAATTAAAAAATATATTATGTCTATCTTCATTTTCTATACAAACGATAAACTACTAAACCAGGCGGATCGAACACTGATTCCGAAAATTGAATAGATTATTAATAGAAATAACAACATCTTAAGATGTGAATTTGTTTAAAAAATAGTTCTATGTTTGATTATACAAAATTGCAGTATAATATATGTATTTTTAGAATACAAGCCAGTCTATTCCCAGGCAGAATAGGTAGAGGACGGCCTAGAAAGGCATATTTTTACATTTATGCACAACACATGATTTCCTAGTATTCGAATTGGACATTTTAAAAGTATTTAGTTAAAATTTAGACGCTACGAGCGCGCGACGAGTGATCCAGACTGAGCGTGCTGTGTGATGACGTCACAGAGTCACCGGCAGCCCGCGTCGAGCGGTTACAACTTGTTTTACTTATAAGTCGGAAACTAATTGACGTATCGAAGTAATTCTTTCACTAGTATTTATTATTTTTGACTTAGAAAAAGGAGTGATAAAAATCAAACTCAATTACCCATCTTTAGTGTGTATGAGGATATGTGTGCGAGAGGAGTGAGTGCGGAGATGACGAGTGACAGAATGAAACGGAAGAGAGGAACATGCTGCGCCGACCACATATATAGTAGGATCAGGTAAAGGGAAACAAGAAAAAGACAAGCCAGTCTATTACTGTATAATGTTGACGGTTAGTATATATCTGAGAGGCGTGGAATCATCCTCTATTGTATGGCCATTAAAATCTCGACTTGCATCGCATTACCTATTTAAGACCAAGGTGAGTCGTATCACGTGTATCATGCACATTTAATTTTATTTTTACAAAGCGTACACGTTTTTAATAACGTATGTACATACCTCAGTTTAAACATAATATACTAAATAACATTACTCGTTTATATCATAATGAGAAAAAACATCTATGACTCGAATAGTAAGAAATAATGTTCGTTTGTGTTAGCAGTAACGAGATAAACCTAATGAAACGGCTTTGTTGCTCATGACATATGATTATTTCATGAAAATTTCATTCGAATATTTTCCATAAATAGGAGAACAAGTTATGATACGTCTAGGATCTCGTTTTATTTTACTTGTTTAGAATAGTTCGTGAATTAGACACAGTAACTTAATAAAATAACAAAGAAAAATGCTTACCTAAACTATATATAAAATACTGGTTAACTACTACTAACGACGAATATTTATACGCTTATATCTGGTACTAGCTGGTGCCCGCGACTTCGTCCGCGTGGAATAGGTATTATCATAAAAACGGTTCTAGTAAGTTAATCTTAAAAGATAGACATATACTGTCGCGGAAATTTTATTACATCATTTCAAGAGAAATCATTCTTTCATACATATTTTTTTGATATCTTGAACCGTTTTCGCAGCGCACGCAACGGAAGCCCTCAAAGATTAATATTTTTTTTCCCGTTTTTTTCCAGATTTTCCATTGTTTCTTCGCTCCTAGTAGTTGCAACGTGATGTAATATAGCCTAAAGCCTTCCACGATAAACGGTCTATTCAACACAAAAAGAACTTTTCAATTCGCACCAGTAGTTCCTGAGATTAGCGCGTTCAAACAAACTCTTCAGCTTTATAATATTAGTATAGATTGATACTAGATACATTATGTACATACATACATCCATTATCTAGTATTACTGCCATCAACAAGCGTTGTAATCGATAAACTATTGATCAGTGTCCATGCAGCCTTGCACCTTCTAAATTATTACGAACATGAACTTGAATACTCATTGACGTACAAAAAACCCGTAGAGAACGATGAACTCAAATTTGATGTAACGTTATTACCATAATAACATTACATAGAAGCGAAAATGTTGGTTTGTTGTACTGTTTTTTGCTTTTCCACGCCGCAACGGAGAGATGGAGTAAACCGATTTCTTGGTACCCATATGGCTTATGACCCCGAGAGTAACAGATACAAATTATTATCCCAAAATAGCGTGAGCATAGCCGCTAATATCAACAAGTTTTTATTTTTATTTATACACATTTATTAAGGTATGTAGATGTCCTTAGCCTGTTGATACAGGTGGTAATTTTTACCATGTAAGGAACTGGACACCTAACAAATGCCCGAAGTCTATACATTTAGTGATAGTAGGCAACAATATCTTTGTCAAACAATAATAAAAAACTAAAGATTTAACATGAGGAATATTCAGTGATTATATAAAAGTTAAAAAGGCTTCTTATTCATTAATAAAAATTGTCTTAAAGTATGTAATGAGACAATGAAGTAATACTAGTTTGTGACAATAATTAGGTATTGTTGTGTTCTTTCGTAAAGTCCTTAAAGATGCCATGTTTAATTTATACGACTCAAAATGTGTTAATATCTCATAAATACGGTATATATGGATAGATTTGTGTCATAACGGTTATTTATTTAATCAACCGTTTTATTGCGAAAGCTGTGTTGAGATAAAAATGTGTCGTTGGATGTTCTATGAATATATATGCATCATGATATATGTATATGAAACTAGGATTGTACCTGTGTCTCTTTATAAAAAGCTACAGATAAAATACATTAATCAGATACATAACTATTGAATTTAAGAAACTTTATACATCTATTTATACCAAAAAAAAAATATACAGGCGCACATGAGTCACGTACGGTAGTTATTTATTTAAATGGTAAAAAAAAAATATTTTAATAATTTATTTATTTATTTGCACTTAACAACTAGTTACATAGGTATGTTAATTCTATGAGAAATATTTGTATACTTAAAAGTAGTTTACATATTTAAACTATAAGATATAACAAATAAAACTAGAGTTGCATAATGAGATAAGCACTCATCAACTTTGTAGGTCAATGTGAAGTTTTTTTCCTACTGATAACGTTGTTGTTATAATTTATGTCTAAACAAACAAATATGTGATCGACAAACACGTATATTTAACATATTTTTCCTACTTATTTCGATTCTCTCTCGAGTCGTATTCCTCATGACCGACGGTCGTGACTCCCCGCAGAATTAATCGTTAGGAGAGTTTTTATTTCGATTATCTAAATGAAAATATGTATGTAATATGTAGATAATTGAAATAAAAACTCCCTTAACGATTAATTCTGCGGGGAGTCACGACCCTCGGTCATGAGGAATACGACTCGAGAGAGAATCGCAGCTGTGCTCGCAGCTTCGCTCAAAGTAAAACTTGCATCCCCTTGCTTGCATGTTGGGCACAACCAAAACGCTGGGATACAATTATTGTGCTAAGTTTTTTTGTAAAATTATCTGTGTTTTGTAAGTTTTTTCTTCTGTATATATAAGTTTATTTTTATAAGTAAATAAATGAATATTATTATGTATTACTTGATAGCCGTTGCGTAATAAAAAGAAAAATTTTGTATAAACTAACTATGTAATTATAATTTAAACCTTTATTTATATAAAACAACATTAATTATAATAGCAGCCTTGTACGTAATAGCTATAATGGAAAAATAATTCAAAAGTAGGATATAATTTTTCCTTAAATGTTAATCATAAATCCTAGTATGGGTTTACCAAGACGATTTTATTTATTACATTTATCCCTGTTTATTGTTATTGAGGAAATAGCAATTTTCTTGACCTACTCATAGTTCTATTAATATTTCCGTGTATCATTTGGAGTCTTGTACTTACCAATAAAAAAGCGACTTCTAGTCACTAAACAAAAAGAAAGAAATACTGCATCTTGGGATCCCTGCCGCACAGCTACAACATGGACGGTGTGCTGAATTTTTTGTAAATATCTGTTTTTTTGTAAGTTTTTCCGTATGTTTAAGTCACTTTGTATATACTTGTGAAATATATGTAAATATTAGTTAAATATACCAACGGTTAACAAAAAGAAATGATACAATATTTTTAGGAAAATTATAACTACGCGGAACATTTGTACATTATTCTTATTTATGACTATTTTCTTTTCACTAAAATTCTTCATCATCATCTTCAGCTCACTGAATCTAAAAGCTAATCATAATCATCGAGCAATCAGTTTATATTCAAACTAGTGGGTGCTCGCGGCTTCGCTCGCATTAAAAAGTAAAACTTGCATCCTCTATTTTACCCCTTTAAAAGTGGCATTTCCAAAAATCCTTTATTAGCGGATGCCTACGTCATAACATCTACCTTCATTCCAAATTTAAGCCCAATCCGTCTAGTGGTTTGGGCTGTGCGTTGATAGATCACTATATCAGTCAGTCAGTCAGTCACCTTTGAGTTTTATATATATATATAGATTACTTACTCATAAAATGAATACATACGTATAGCTACCTATAACATTCTACAAAAATTCTAGGTAAAAACAAAACAAAATGATGCAATCGTAAATATGCTAGGCAACTTGAGGTCAAGAAACTCTATTCTCCCACGAAAATATTTCAACTCTATCAAATGCACACTTGTATGTTGAAATGTCAAGTTTGCATTATACGTCAAATATAGTGAGTAGTTAGTAGGCTATTCACTTATCGCTGTGTCAAGGCAAATAACAACCACGCTACTAGAACAATTGAATTCGCTGAAACGCTAAATATGACGCTAGTATTTTAAGGATATTTTATTATTTTATTACTCATATTTTTTATCGATTTCGATCATAAATTTGTAGTAAAAGATTAAAGTAGGTCAAGTCCTAATGAAATGAGAAAAACGTCATCATCATCATCAGCCTAATGATACCCACTGCATGGTATAGGCTGGTCTTGCGCTAGAGACATAATTAATAAATATTGTCTGTCTTAAATTACTTATAATTTATTAGAATCCGGTTCAACGAACAGTTTCATAACAACACAAGCGTTTGCTTAGTGTGGGACTAGATGGCGCTGTGTGCAATATCTCGGAATATTTATTAACCTGGGGAGTTAGAAGTATACACACAATAAAAAAAAAAAAAAAATATTCATTTATAAATTACGGGTTAAATGATTCCATTTTTTAAGATAGATCTTATAAAACCAAGTTAAACAGTGATAGAAACAACAATATAATATTTCTACAACACAGTCAACACTACAGTAGAAAGCAGAGCAAGACTAAATTGTATCACATTTACCTGTTTACAAATATAAATCTTTTATCTTCATCTTATCTTAATATAAGTTTGGAGCACTTTACCAGAAGCTGTGTTTCGAACTACAACCCAGGGGTCTTCTGAAAATACTTTCTAGGTAATCGTGTTATACCCTAGGCTGCAGCAATGTTTAACATTAGGCAGGCTGTAGTCAAACGTAAACCTATCCCACGTAAAAAATACATCATTATACTATGTAGACATGGAAATTTTATCTTTCAATGTATTTGTCAATATTGCAATGTGCTCAACAATCTCACTACCTATCAGCGATAAGGGTACTCAGAACGAAGCACCAAACTAAATATTGACGTAGTTACAATATAATGCAACGAACTGTCTGTAGCAATTTTAATCTAACTTCAACTTTTCAGCATTGCCGCAATTATTAATCTAACTTAGATTCATTTGACTGCTCTGTTAGCTTAGTTGGTAGTGGCTCTGCCTTCTAATCTAGGGGTGTGGGTTCGATTCCCGCATAACACAAGTAATAATGCATGTTAACTTTTGTAATTACTTGTGTTGAGTCTGGTCGTTTCTATGTATAATAAGTATGTATTTACAAAAAAAAGTATATATGTATTATATCCGTTATCTAGTACCCATGATACAAGCGTAAGCTTAGTATGGGGCTAGATGGCGCTGTGTGATATGTCCTAAAATATTTATTATTTTATTATTATTATAGTTGTATTTTGCGTGTAACGGTTACATATCATCATCATCAGTCTAATAAGACCCGCTGCAGGGTATAGGCCTCCTCCCTCTTACGCCAATACTCCCTGTCCTGCAATGTTCTTGCCCAGATGTTACATTCTAACATTCTTATATCATCCAGCCACCGTTGCACAGATCTTCCTACACTTCACTTACCGAGACGCGGGTACCATTCTTTTATTGTCTGCTCCATCATTTGTTACATATAACCTTAGGATTTTTATAAAATGTACAAATAATAATTTGTGTAATCCCTATAGGTACAGCGTTTAAAACGTGTTTGTAAGACTAGAAAAAGTGTTCGAGGTTAAAATAGGTTATTAACTTTCTCATCTGTTGTTGTTATTATTAATATACATCATTAAAAACAACAACTCTACAATCCGACACTGAGACGCATTAAAATATGGACTGTTTACTTAATTGTAGACTAAACTGAAGTATGTATATAATACACTTAAATATACTAAGGTATAGTAGTACATATTTCCAAACAATATGTTTAGATAATTAACAAAAACTTTTTCCATTATAATTATTATATTATTGTTGGTTTTTCGAAACTTGAAGCATAATTCAACAATCGATCTTGTTTGTTTTTTAAAACCACAACGGTTTTTAAGAAACTGTACTCAGGCTACGTCACTTTAAATACAACACGCGAGCACCCACTAGTTATCATATAATATACAGAATGCAGAAGCGTGCTGTCAGGGCTATCGCAAAAGTGTCGCGTCGTACGTCGGCAAAACCATTTTTCAAGTCCCTGGAGATTCCGACTCTACCTTCGCTTGTGATCCTGCAACTTGCCATACATGTTAGGAAAAATCTAGAGATGCTGGATAGGCGCGCAGATAAACACTCGCTACACATGACACTCCGCAGAGATGAAGATCTCGCGCCCGTGTCGGTGAGGTTGATGCGATCGAGGAAGTTGACGCACGTTATGGGCCCGGAGGTATATAACTGCTTGCCGGTAGATATTAAGAATACTATGAGTGATAATGTTTTTAAAATAAAGCTCAAGAACTGGCTAGTTAAAAAGACTTTTAACAGTATCGCTGAATTTTTTCAGAGTGAAAAGAAATGTTACGTAAATAATTTCGGACGCAATGTTGCCGCTGAATAGTTATAAGAAGTACTTACATACATAAATAATGTCTCATGTACTGTTATACCAACTTATTTGTGTTTAAAACAAATGTAATGTGACAATACTGTATATATATATATATATATACATATTTATTGTTTTAATTATTGAATTGAATTATTATCAATTTTTATTGATCTTGTATTATTTTGAATAAAGACAAATTGAAATGTAATGACATGTAATTCTAACAAATTATGAATAAAAATGTTTATCTGTTTATCTGTTTATACACACGTTTTTGTGGTTTCATCAAAATCAGAACGGTAGATACTTTTTAGGATATGAACATCCGAGATCCGACATATTAAAAGCATTTCTGCAAGGTATTTTTTTTTGCAGATACTAAAATAATTTTACAGTACAGCAATATCTCTTAAAAATACTTGTTAATGTATTTTTAGGGTTCCGTACCTCAAAAGGAAAAAACGGAACCCTTATAGGATCACTTTGTTGTCCGTCTGTCCGTCCGTCCGTCCGTCTGTCAAGACCCTTTTTCTCAGGAACGCGTAGAGGTATGAAGCTGAAATTTATATCAATTACTCAGGTCTACTGTCCCTTGAAGCTGTGAAAAAATCAAACTTCTAAGCCAACGCAATCAAAAGATACAGCCATTTGTGCCGCAAATTTTCGACACTTGCAAGGGAATCAAAACCTACAGGGTGCTTCCCGTGAACTCAGAATCTTGAAATTTGGTACGAAGCAACGTCTTATAGCATAGATAAAGGAAAAATTACGAAAACCATAAATTTTTAGTTACATCACAAAATATTTAACCTTGCAGGTTTGTACGGAACCCTCGGTGCGCGAGTCCGACTCGCACTTGGCCGGTTTTTTTTATGTTATAAAAGGCTGTAAAAATTTCGTATTTTATTAATTTGGGTGACAAGTACATTCTCTTTGTGTTTTACTTACAACATTTTAAGATTGTAATAGGATTTCTTACATCCTGCTTTTGTTATATATGAATGTTTCTAACGTGAATTAAAATTAAAAGTGACTAAGTTATACCACGCACATACTCGTAGTAGATAAAAATAAATAAAAAATATCCGAATTATTCGTTCAGCGTTAAGTATGTGTTTCTCAAGATGAAAAATTATTGAAAAGGCAATTAAAAATTATAGAGTATCGTTTATTGATTACGTGTTTTCAGCACCTCTAATTAACAAATTAAATATTTCTACAATTTTTGGTACACTTTAAATGAATTTTCTAGCAATATATGTTACCAAACCAATGTTATCAAAGTTTTAGTTCATGTATTTCATGTTATTTATTGGTAATGAAGTGATATCTATTGAATGTGATATAGTACGACTTGCAGAATCGATTGCTTAATTTTAGTTGGCATATGATAGGAAATACCTACATCTAGAAACAAATGTAATATCCTCCTCCTTAAATCGTATATCCTCTTTTACCACGTTTGAACATGGTTTGTGCAACTTAGCAGTTCTTTGACCTCGAAGCAAAAAACCGCATACACCAAGTTTCTTTTAAAGGAAGTAGATATTTGTTTTTGATAAGAACTGGTTTACAAATACATTCATTACGCGGAATATTAATAAAGGTAAAAAAGTTTGGATTATTAATGTCATTAAGTGAATACATAAAAATACCTTAGGTAAGCACTAAGCACAGTATGCATCATACTATAAAATCTCTTATTATAATAGACCCTGCGCGACAATTTAAGTTCCATCAAAAATCAGAACGGTACTTTTTAGGATATGAACATACGAGATCCGACATATTAAAAGCATACAAGTAATTTTTAAGAGAAATTACTACACTGTAATTGTGATTGAGTGACACTGTGATTCTAGTATTCTAGTAGATACTTAAATAATTTTGCAGCTATATCTCTTAAAAAATACTTGTTAATGTATTTTTTTATGTTATAAAAAGCAGTTAAAATTTCGTGTTTTATTAATTTATTGGCATCCACATCCCTGTACTCTCAACTGGGGAACTCACAGGTACATTCTCTTTGAGTCGTATTTTCTCAATAATGGGAGTTGTGAGTCCCCTGAATAATTAATTCTTTATGCGGGTTGTCTTACTTCTTCCACGGAAGACACACATGTTCTCGGATGTAGTACGGTAGTTCTCCGAAACGTCGATTTTCTCACAATGGCTCTTTTACCGTTAAGATACATTGACATATTTAAGGTGAAACCTGATATATTATACTAGCTGTGCTCGCGACTTCGTCCGCGTGGAATAGCTATTTTGGGCATCATATTAATTTTTGCAAACAACCTCTCAGCTTTATAAATTATAGCTGTTACCCACGACTTGAACCGTTTTCCCAGCGCACGAAACGGAAGCCCTCAAAGATGAATAATTTTCCCCGTTTTTTCCACATTTTCCATTGTTTCTTCGCTCCTATTAGTTGCAGTGTGATGTTATATAGCCTAAAGCCGTCCTCGATAAATGGTGTCTTCAACACAAAAATATTTTTTCAAATCGGACCAGTATTTCCTGAGATTAGCGCGTTCAAACAAACATACAAACAAACAAACTCTTCAGCTTTATAATATTAGTATAGATTACTCCATGGTGAAAACAAACAAAGCAATGAATCATCGCCAATGTCTTTATAAAATTCATATTGAGTAGTACAGATTTTTATAATCACATTACACTAAGCTCCGTTATATACTAGAATGTTAGACTTTAGTCATCTCTTAGAAGTCGATAATATTTGCGGAAGCAAAACATACCGATGCGTGACGTTTGTCTATTTAGTGCTAACTTACTCCAAGCTATTCATAAACTCTGTACAGTGTATGTGCAAATTAAAGACATCTCGTCAAAATGAAATCCTACCAAAAACATTCTGTAAAAAAACTAGCCAAGTCTCGATAGAGCTGCTTGATTATCTCTTAAAAGTAATAAAATCCAGACAAGGTCAAGTGCCAAGTCTAAGGTTCGTTACTGCGATTTCTATATTATTATAGTTAATGTTATATGACTGGCCGTTGAACATTCTTTAAACGTTGGTGGGTACAACTCAAGGGCTAAGTCACACGTTGTTAATCAAACAAATTTTAGCGTTCTAGTCCCCTCCTGAGGTTCTCAAATAGGGGCCTGAAAATGCGGCGAAATGGTTCCAGTAAAGGATGGTACGGCAGTGTTTGTTTATGAAATGACAAGCTTAGCAGCCAATTTCTTCATACATGGTATACAATTATAAAATATGCAAGTTACCAAAATTCCATTAAAACAAGAGTACCTGATGAGACTCAGAAATAAGAAACCGAACCAACCCGAAGATATCTGATGTACGATGTGTCTCTAATTGGACAGAACACTATAATAGATACTGTTTGTCACCAACATCTCGCGGATAATAGACATGTGCAAATATGTAACGTATACTTATCTGTAAAGTATATAATTGGTACCTCGCATATATCACAACAAACCGTTGAATAGGTCACGTGGGGTATTTTTCCAATGGCAGCGATCACCGTTAAGGTAATTGTTTTATTTAAATACGACATTTAATAATAATAGTAAGTATCCAATCCGTCTTATTACAAAACGCGGTTTAAATATTAGTCCAGGACTTTAAAAATAAAAAGTGGGTTCTTGTTGTTCAGACATCACATACAAGCAATCAAAAGGTCAACTTCAAATTGGAACTTTGATTAAAACATTGGTACATTTTGACAGTTTGATAATTATGACAGTAGACGGACAATTTTCTAACAACTAAAACGGACTTGGTCTAGACTTATATTTAAACCACGTTTTGTAATAAGGCCCTTTATGTCTATTATCACCATTTGGAAGATTATGTTATCTATACTAATATTATAAAGCTGAAGTTTGTTTGTTTGTTTGAACGCGCTAATCTCAGGAACTACTGGTGCGAATTGAAAAAATATTTTTGTTTTGGATAGACCAGTTATCAAGGGAGGCTTTAGGCTATATAACATCACGCTGCAACTAATAGGAGCGAAGAAACAATAGAAAATGTGGAAAAAAAACGGAAAAATTATTCATCTTTGAGGGCTTCCGTTGCATGCGCTGCGAAAACGGTTCAAGATATCAAAAAAATGTGTATGAAAGAATTATTTCTCTTGAAATGATGTAATAAAATTTCCGCGACAGTATATGTCTATCTTTTAAGGTTAACTCCTATTGAGTTAACCCGTTTTTATGGTAATAACTATTCCACGCGGACGAAGTCGCGGGAACCAGCTAGTAACATATAAAACAGGTCTCAATAATACTTATAAAGATTGTATAGAGCACTAATCACACACTTATCGAATAATTAAACCTTACCATGAAATAACGATAGTCATACAACACTTAACGGATGATTATTTAATATAACGTGTTCCAATGATCGATGTAAAAACTTTTATACAGCTTAGCACTGACACTCTAAAGATTTGATTATACCTATTCGTGATAAAGTTTTTATTCAAACAGAAAAAAAAAAACCTTCGCATTTCAATTTATTAGGCAACACGTGTAAGTAAAAAATCTGACTTGTTTACAATTTATAGTTATTACTTATGTGTATATAACCTATCTTATTTTCTTATAACCTATGTACTTGTTTGTAAAGTCTATACCCTGATATTGTTGAGCTGATTTTGATACAATTAGATATACCGATGGCGATGATAGATTTGATCCTGAGTAGGTTATTCCTGATAATCGCGGGCATCCGTAATTTTTTTAATAATACCTATATATGAACATAAAAACCTTTCTAACCTTTCTTTTTTTGGTAGTCGGTTAATAATATAAAATTCATTTTAGGTACTCGACCTTATAGTGAGCTGTCGGGTAGCCACTTTCTCCCAATTTTACATATCTAAAAGTCATATTTTTTCCTATTTATCTTTCATTCATAAATCCATCGAAGTGATCAATAAATTAAACAAAATTATATACAACGCCATTATATATAATATTAACACTGACGCAAAGCGTGATAAAGTCTACTAGTTCAGCTAGGTAATTATTATCTTAGCTCCTATTAAAGCTATTAGCAAATGGTTTATAAGATTCTAGTTTTAATTGCGAGATAACTAATTGTGGCCATTCCAGTTTTTTTAAACCAGTTACTGCTACAGAATGAATAGTTAAAAACTAGCCACCGCCTAACTTATAAGCGTAAGTTATCAAATACATAGTTCATCTATGCTTTTTCTATTCCATGCATATAAAGTTTTGAAATAGAGGTAGGTAGGTAATAGTAATATGGATATATTTTATAATCTTCGAGAAATCATTGGACCAATGTACAAACTTACATATAAAAAAATATATGTTTCTCACACTTCTTTGAAATCCTGAATAAACAGATATAATATATTAAGACAAACATAAAACACATTAGAAAAAGAAAAACGCCTGTTTGAAGAATTTAAACCATAGAGTAAAGTAAAAAAAATGTTAAAATAATATTTTTGTTACTAAATATTAAGGCGCTATAATAATTCTAGTCTAACATGTCGCGAATCACGTCACAGATAATTAAGTCAATTAGCATAGAATGTATAAATATGTATTATGCACCATGGAAATTTAGCACGCTTCCCGTTCAAAACTAGTCGCAATATAATTATTTTAGTCAAATATTATAAGATCAAGGGCACTAGTATTTTATGTTTGCGAGTTCAAATTTAAACTATATTGGTTTATGAACCATTACTTATTACTTGGTTACAATACGCAGCGATTGATATTTTGATTGTAATGATTTTAATCATGACGCAATATCACATTATACTTCTTGTATTTTAAGAACACTGACAATTAAAACTTATATCTATACAAGTATACAAAAAATTACATAAATATACAGTAAAACGACCTAATTTTTTTATAAATAATAAATGATAATTTTATAAAAAACTTAGCACACCGTCCTTATTGACGTAGTGGTGCAGTGTTCCCAGGATGCTGGCAGCATTTCCTCTGTAATAGTTGTTTTTAAACAAATTTATTTCTTACCGTAAAGTATCATAAAGGCAAATTATGCGACCCAAAAAAAACTCAACAAAAACTGAGCGATGAATGAAAATTTAGACCTCCATACAAAAATAATTTTGATGTATGCCTAAAAAGACATATGCTACTTTTATTTGCGAAGAAAAGGCATGGGCACCCTCTAGTTATAAATAAATACTTTATACATATACTAGCTGTGCCTGCGACTTCGTCCGCGTGGAATAATTATTTTGGGCATTAATTCTTTGAATTTTGAACCGTTTTCGCAGAGCACACAACTGACGCCCTCAAAAATGAATGATTTTCCCCGTTTTGTTTCCACATTTTCTATTGTTTCTTCGCTCCTATTAGTTGCAGCGTGATGTTATATAACCTAATAAAGCCTTCCTCGATAACTGGTCTATCCAACACAAAAATATTTTTTTAATTCACACCAGTAGTTCTTGAGATTAGCGCGTTCAAACAAACAAACAAACCCTTTAGCTTTATAATATTAGTACAGATATAGATGTAGCCTATATCTATACTAATATTATAAAGCGGTAGGTATACCTACATCATGTAGGTATACCTACCATTAATCATAGGAATACAAATACAAATCTAGGCGCCTAACAACTGAATAAATTTCCCTACTCACTTGACAAATTTTTTTTTCTGTACAAAAAGACGTAAAACATTAAATAAATACCTAGGTACTTACTAGTTAGTACTTATTTAACAACATAGTGTGCTAAACGACTGTGAATGTTCCATAGTTTTTTCTCACTTAAGTTTGAACAAGTACTTACTTAAATACCTACTTATTATCGTGTTTGCAATCGTTTCTTACGCAGATCTGTGTCCACATCTCACGTTGAGAAATATTCTCATATTTGCACAGATAATGTTACAAAAAAGTATTTCAAGGTATCCTTGTACTGTCAGTGAAGTAATTAAGTTTTCATTCTGTCATAATTTTTAATGCGTGTGGTTATAATTTTATAATATTCATGTGGCCATAAAAACTTAGATCAGCCTCCAAAGTAATATACCTACTTATAGCTAATATTATCAAATTATAAATAATATGTAGATAGATAGATAGATAGATGAAACTCCTTATTGTAACACACATTGAAAATAAGACAAACAGAAACACAAAAGACTAAAAAATAGTGCCACAAATGGCGACCTTATCGCTAATAGCGATTTCTTCCAGGCAACCGCAGGATGTCAGGAGTCGAAACAAAAATAAATGTGTGTTTTAAAAAAGCCTTTAATGTATGTTTTTTAAATTAAATAATGTATGGGTTTTAAAGCCTTTTTTCTGGACCACCAGTTCACCTGAAGAGACGACCAAAACAAAATCGGTCTAACGTGGAGTATGCCTATACTTCTATTGAAACTGGCTGTTTAATAAATTTAATAAAAACTAAAAGCATTTTTCAAAGTGAAACCAAGATCTGTGGCAATGAAGTTTGTACGCTGATAATTAAATTATAGAAGGGAGAAAAAACAGTAGCGAAGATCATATTTCACTATGATAGACTGCACTGCACCGAAGGAGATACAGTAGGTATCTTGTTAAAATGGTATTTGATACAACATAAAATAATCTACTTTGAAATATAACACCTTGTTTTTCTACCTGATTGTACAATTGTTCATAAATATAGATTTTTCCACGGAGCCCTTGGATCGAGTGTCAACAAATACGTCTATTGTTGAATATTGAGGTACCATCTTGCCTTACTCAATGTTTGTCTAATGACCGAAACATGTGGACTTCTGACCGATGGTCCATTGCTATTGCAAATACATGTTGCGGAGATTATGGTACTTGCAATCATTATTATAAAAATATATACTATTTAATGTATGTTTGTATGTATAATAAGTATGTATTTACAAAAGAAAAGCATATAAGTATTATATCCGTTATCTAGTACCCACGACACAAGCGTTTGCTTAGTGTGGGGCTAGATGGCGCTGTGTGCAATGTCCCGAAATATTTATATTTTATATTTATATTTATGTGTTTGTATAATATTTATATGATATATTATCTATCTATTACTTAATGAATAAGTAAGTTAAAGAGGATTGAAAGCATATCAATAAAAAATTAATAAAAAAAAATGTTTGAAAATACTTATTAAATTATAATTCATAACAGATCATGTTTCCGCAGTATAAAAAAATTCTGTTTATTGTGCGCCCATGACACGATAACGGTAAAACAGAACAGTATTTTGTGTGAAGGTAGTGAATGATAAAAAAGGTAAATAGTGAAAATTGTAAACGATTACCCCTCAAATATAACAGATGCGTACACCAAAAAGTAAGTGCGTAAAATAAGTACATTTTGTACGTAATACCATTTTTACTTGCGTCAGTTTCAAACATGTCAAAAACATTTTCACGGATTTTCCCAAGAGATCGTGTCTAATTATTCTTGACCTTTCACACTGTTGACAATGAGATGTCTAATCTCTGACACAAT
Organism: Macaria notata; assembly: GCA_927399415.1. Lineage (NCBI taxonomy): Eukaryota > Metazoa > Arthropoda > Insecta > Lepidoptera > Geometridae > Macaria > Macaria notata. The sequence goes on from OV656733.1 coordinate 9,154,394, forward strand.
GCTACTCAGAGGTCATTAACATTAGGTATTTTTTTTTATAAATAATAAAAAATCTCACGCTGCAAAAATCTCTCAAAAATCAGGCACGTAACCATTAAAATTATATTATATAAAATACTGTCTATTATATAATATAACTATAAACTAAGAATAGCCATTCAATTAAATTTTAACTCGAAGCATTTTTTATATTCTCTCTGGTGAGTAGACATCCAAAACTTTATAACTATAGGGCATAGGCACAAACATACATACAAACAAACATAACGTTTTATCAACACTTCAAATAATTACAAACATAGTCACAAATTTCTAGTTACATACTTTTTTTATATTGGTCATAAAACATACACCAATTTATAAATAACTAGTGGATGCTCGCGGCTTCGCTCGCATTAAGAAGTAAATCTTACATCCCCTATTTCACCCCTTTAAAAATGGCATTTACAAAAATCCTTTCTTAGCGGATGCCTACGCCATAACATCTACCTTCATTCCATATTTCAACCCAATCCGTCCAGTGGTTTGGGCTGTGCGTTGATAGATCCCTATATCAGTCAGTCAGTCACCTTTGAGTTTTATATATTTAGATAGATAATTATTATTAAGAGGCTACCTATTGTCAATGACCTTGAGCGTTTGACGCCTAACTAGTATAATACGCCATCTAGTGATCAACGGTCACAGCTCGTGAACACCGAGCTAGCTGTTGTCAAGGAATAAACGAAATCAGATGGGACTGATTGAAAAACTTTCTTTGCCTACAATGTTATACTTACTCGGTGATGTTTTGTCGGTTAAATTATTATTGGTACTTGGTATTTAATTTATATGGTTTCTACCTGCTTATTTATATGGTACTTGGTATTTTTTATTTAGTTTAATTAATAAATAAATAGTACAATATTGTTATAAAAATAACTTGTTAAAATGAGAGGGATGAGTACTGTGAACAAATCACCCCGTTAAATGTCCAAAACTTAAGCGACCCCGCGGGGCGTCACTAGCTTTCTATCAGCTTGTTATTTGCAGTAATTATTTCTACAAAACGAGTTATTAAACAGGTCCTCAAGTTTTATATTAAACTCGTGTAGGGCCCCAAACTGTGTTTGCGTAAATTTTTATCGAACTAGTTTTTTGGGATAGAAAATTATTTTTTTTGGTAACAAGAATCTCTGGTTTTGTGAGCTTAGTGAGACCCATTTGCATTATATGTTTAAAACCAACTAATAATAAATTATAATATCATTAAGTAGGTTCAGGTTTCTGTTAGACTAGTTAGGTACTATATTGGATCTATAGGAGCTCAAATTACATAAATGAACGATTAAGAGTTTATGATTAACGTATAGGTTAAATTAAATTTTAGACCAATAGTTCCGTGACTTGAGGTCAAGACAAAATAAATATATTTGACTCCGAGAAAATTGAAAATTTGATATTATTCTTATTGTTAAACAGTTACGCTCAAACTCTTTACAATGTTGTGTTTAAATCAGTTATATTGTTTTACGATTCATTTTAGGTATAAGTTCATGTATTTTCCACGCTTTTATTAGAGCAACCTGTAACAAAATAAACTACTATTTAATAAAATCCACGAATCCGAATCAACACGCACTTCTAATTTATCGTATCAATCTGAAACTGTACATGTACATGTAAATCCACATATACATATAATAAAAGTATAAAATTCTGCTATAATATTTATATAATATAGATTCCGCATCATAACAAATATTGCATGCAATAATCTATAAAACAAAAGCCACCCGATTTTCCTTGACCGCGACCGCAATTATAAACATTCACGTGTACCTAAGGGCCCGTTCACACATAGCAGTCCGTTTTACCGATACGTTTGTAACGGATACGTCATAAATTTATGCCCTGTTCACACATAGGCACCGTATAACGTACAACGGATCCGTCATTACTGGATGCGATGTTCACACATATACCGTATAACGTATACCCCGCACACACCGTCTGCCACGCACACAGTAGCTATCCGTTAAAATTCTACGTATCCGTATATTTTTACCGTTCCGTCGTCCAGTATTCGATGACAAAACGGAACGTAATTTTTTTACGGAACGATATTTTTTACTGTATACAGAATACCGTGCCATGTGTGAAGTCGCTCATACAACTACATACGCCATCGATGAAAAAAAAACGTACCTACATGATAAAACAGAACAGTAAAACGGAGACATGTGTGAACCGGCCGTAACAACGAGCACTAGTCTCCACTATTATTGACGGCTCCTAACTACAACTAGATGTGCGTGCTCCCTGCTATTAAACCTATTAAAATAATGACAAACAATATATTTGTTATTTGTTCATCGTTATATTGTCTCACTTGCAGCTTGTTATGTTGAAATCCTGTAAATCCTGTATTACAAAAGTTCTATCGCTTCTGATATCAGGTTATTACCACTCGGAGTTATAAAGAATTGGTTTGACTATTCCACAAAAAGATAACTAATATACAACTCCTTTTACCAAGTATGTAGTTTGAAAAATTCCTATTTGATTTTAGTTTCGGTAACAAATATGTACCTACGTATTTTGTTACAAAAGTGATTTTTGTTATGTTCGTTTTTTCTCTCTCTCTTGTATCGTATTTCTTCATTACTGAGGGTCGTGACTCCTCTGCAGAATGAATTAATTAATTAATTGTTATACTTACTAAGTATAGATATCGAAATTATAAGGTTATTTTTATTGAGTTAGAGTTCATGAAAATTATTTAGAATTTTAATAAACGCGAAAATAAAAATGGCTGTTAATTCCATTTTCACACCAAGAGCAAAACTTTTTTCCGAAACAACGCGAGCAACGCTGGGCATTTACCTATCATCTACATATATTAAATTTATATTTTTGTAGTAGTTTAGGCTCACGTGTTCTACACATGTTTCTTATGACAGAAAAAAATATCGAAAAAAAACCAATGTCAACTTATAATTTATAAATGTACTTAGAAATCTTTTTTGTTCTTTTCAACTTGACAATGGCAAAGCAGACAAAGGTGAAGTAGTACAACAATAATCAGCCGGTTATAAGTGTGTAATTAAATAAATTATCTGCTAGGGCTGTCTCTTCTGATATTTCAAATTACACTATCGGTCACTGTTAGGTAGATAAAAAAAATCAAATAAAACCACATCACAACTGTATGATATGATTACATTGGTCGAAATGCATTTGAATAACAGCATTTACCAACAAATCTATAAAAAGTAAAGTATTTAAATTGGAGTATTATTCAATGCCTCGATTTACTCATATTTACTAGTAATTTTCTTCTAAATCAAGTTAAGTGAAAAGTTAGTCACGTCAGAGGCCTTTAGGGCAGTTTCAAAACACTTACACCTGAGATGATCAATCTCATACGAACTCACGTTTTATTGCAAAAAAATACGTTTGAAACAGTGACAACCCTACACGGCAATAAATTTAGAGATGTGCAATTTCACGATGTTTGTCATCACGTGACTGTACGCACGTGAGGTTAAATAGACAAATTACTTATAATGTCGCCGTATACGTTTTTGCTTCACTAATAAGGAAAGATTAAGCTTATTAGGTAAATATGTAAACTAATACTTGTTAACTAAACAGGAAGTGTTTTTCTGTTTCTCATCTTACGTATGTCGCTTGAGGAATATTATTATCATACCATTCCTAATCGCATACGATTACCAAAGCAAAGGTCTACGCGGTCAGCCTATTGGATGGGTGACCGAAAACAGGTATTTCATTTTGGGCGCTTCCGTGGGTCGGATGACACGTTCATTTGTAGGTCTCGGCTGTTTGTCTAGTACGGCAGTCGTGATGCCATTTCAGAGGACCTTAGGGCGGCTTGATAATCTCTCGATACCATAGTGGGCCACTCTCATTCGATAAGCAGAAGAAACGAAAGTGTGTTTGTTTGTTAGTCTGTTTGTTTGTTCCTCTTTCACGCAGCAAGGGAGCGACGTGTCATTACGATTTTTGAAATGCTGGTTATACGGGGTCCTGCCAGCGACATGAGTTGCTCTTATCTCGATATAATGCAGCCGGATCACAGGCACCCACTAGTTCTTTTAACGTCGGATAAAATTGCGTCTTAGAATAACAATAAGAATAAGAATAAAATCAATTTATTGGGACACGAAACAACAAGAAATACACAACACAATAAAATATAAAGATATATACAGGTACACGTTTCGTGCCACAATCCGGCCCCAACTCAGCATGTGCTGGATGCAAGCATCCAGCGCTGGTCTTCCGTTGGGTTGTTTGACTACAGCCTGCCTGAAGTTAAGCATTGCTGCAGCCTAGGGTGTTACACCCTTACCTAGAAGATATAATATAATTATTGCTGTACGTTTCACAGAGTACACATAGCACGTTGTATAAACCTTGCTCTATTTTAAGATACTATTTCCCACAGTTTGTGGGAATAGTCGTTCAGAAGTGCCAGAAACAAATATACATGGACTAGTGGGTGCTCGCGGCTTCGCTCGCATTAAGAAGTAAAACTTGCAATCCCCATTACACCCCTTTAAAAGTGGCATTTCCAAAAATGCTTCTTAGCGGATGCCTACGTCATAACATCTACCTGCAATGCCAAATTTCAGCCCGATCCGTCCAGTGGTTTGGGATGTGCGTTGATATACCACTATGTCACTCAGTCAGTCACCTTTGAGTTTTATATATTTAGATTAGACGTGAAGTATGGTAATTAATAGTAATATCCATACAAAAAAAACATGATTATAGACAAAAATAAACCGGTATTTCTATGCACGTTTTTTGCTTGATTTAAAAATTCACCTTACTTTTTGTACACACCTCGTATATACTGCATTTATTAAATTTATGGCACATTGCAACATTGTTGCAGAATATAAGTACATACATAATTTAGTAATAGAATAATGACTACACTTAGTTCGTGACAATGTTAATCGTGTTTTTAATAGGGTGATTTACGACGATTGTGAGTCATATAACTGAGCAACTTAGATGCACCTATATATGATAAATATTTCAGCACATGTCATACAGCACTATCTAGCTCCATAAACGTTGTTTCTTTAACCTTGGTATAAGTACATTTCTCGCTTCTTCTAGAACTTTACCAAGGAGTGTTTATTCGTGACAGTATAATCTCAAATCTGACATAACACATAATGTATCATATCAACATATGTATCCTAAGTATGTGAGCTCCCGTCTACATAATCTTTCTTTGGGTCGTTATTCTGATGACTGAGGGTCGTGACTCCCCCACAGAGCTACAGAATTAATTTGTTAGGGGAGTTTCTCTTGGGCATCTGCATGGTGGTGGGCCCCCTGGCGTACGAAAAACACAAGTTCTCGGATTTTGGGATTTTCTAACATGTGATGTTTTTCTTCAAAACTAAGCGCGTGCATATCCACACATAGCTCGATAAACGAGTTATTGTTGTTGGACTGGATTCGAACCAGGGTCCATCAGGCTGAAAAGCAGACGCTATATATATATATATATATATATATACCACCGAGCCACGCTCGCTTTTACTACATAATAATGGTGTCAATATTTCTCTCTCGACGCCGCAATTAAAGAAAGAAAAAAAGAAAGAAAGAAATATCTCTAGACTCACACATACCCCCACGCCCCCCGTAACCCGCCCCGCGGATATAATATACTCGTATACTGTATTTAACATATCTACTATATAAAAATAAGTCGGGTTTTCCTTCCCGACGCTATAACTCCAGAAACCACGAACCGATTTCCACGGTTTTGCATTCGTTGGAAAGATCTCGGGCTCCGAGGTTGTTAGCAAAGAAAATTCAGGAAACATTTCAACAGAAAAGCGGAAAAACAGGAAAAATCATTTTTCATATACAAAAAACGAAGCTATCTGGTGGCGAAACGGAGTTCGCCGGGTTTGCTAGTATATTATAGATTAAAGTTTAATTGTTTTAAGGATTCAACAAATAGATATTGCGTCCAAAGGTTTTGGTTAAGACTTACGTATACCTTAATTCAGGCGTCACCAAGCCTTCGTAAGATAATCTTAACATGCGTGTAAGAGAAACAGGAAGATGGTTATTTCAGTAAATTTTATATCATAATATGTAATCATTATTCAATTTACCTAACCGTAGTTATTTTTTATACCACTATAATTATTTCAGAATGAAAATTATGTTGTGTGTAAAACTGAATTAACAGAAGGAAAAACTGAATTGACATCCGACACTATGTGTATACAAAACTTATTTTTACCTATATGCGTAGATATTCGTGTGAAAAATACAGATACTAAAACATATACAATTCCAAATTAGCCAAATAACCTATTATAATAATTCTAGATCCCACAACAAAACAGGAAATTATTATTATTAGGTGCGTTTACATTTCAAATTATTTATAATCCACGTTCTTAATATGTTATTATCTTTTTAAAAATCACGCTTGACATGTCAAGCATAAAATTATATAGGATTAGATCACACACATCATATAGCTAGGTATATAAGTAAATAATTATATATCCTATTATTAAATGAGGAATGACAACGAAATTTTGGCTTTGAAAAAAACGTGGGAGATGGTGTTCTGATACAATATTGTTTGGTATTATGCATACCAAATTATGTTGATTTGACCAAATTATCTTTTTCTAGTCACAAAAAATATGAGTTCAAAATATTCGTGAATAAGTTTATATTCAGCTTATGACAGACAAATCAAGTTTTCAAAGAGCTGAATCGTAAAACTTAAAGATATATGCATTTATGCTGAGTAGGTACTCTTTATTTTACTAGAAAATTTAGATTTTTGTAGGTCAAAATTACATTTAACTCAAGAAACCTGGATTACGATTTATTGAAGATCGCAAGATTATCATATCTTATAATAAAATACTAACTACATTTTCCTCTTGCTTCAGAAAAGAAAACTATTCTCCATGGAGTGTCTGGCACATTCAGATCTGGCCAGCTCACTGCTATCATGGGACCGTCGGGAGCTGGCAAATCTTCCTTACTCAATGCCCTGACAGGATTCGCGTAAGTTTATTTTAAGTCTGTCATGATAACTGTCTCTAGAACAAAGTACAATACAGGATTACTGATAAGTATAATACTGAATAACAGACATAAATTATGTTACTTATCATGTTGACAAAGTTTATGTATTAATAATTGATTTCCAACTATAGTTATATTGCCTTCCATGTTCTCAAGGTGGTTAAAGATTATAATAGAAAGTCAAGAATAACTTTATCATTATTTATGAACCTCTTGAAGGTTTTCAATAAAACAATGACCTATAAAAGGCTAATAGGTACTAGGCATTTTTATAGGCGAATACTTTTATTTATTTTAAAGAGTATATAATTATAACTCCTTTTTGCGCGACTGAAACGATTACCATGAGAATTATATTAGTTTTAACATAGAAGTGCATTGGTTTTAACTGTTTTATTTGTTATTTAGTGTTTTAATTGATGTATTTGTTCATGGAAAGGTAGATATAAATTGTTAGAAATTTCAAATATTTTTGCCGCGGCTGCTATTCAATTATTTATTATTGTAACTCAAAGTCGGGCATCGGATGTGGTTGTTTGACTATGTTTTTTAGTATGAAAATGAGATTACCAGTTTCAAGAACCACAATAAGTTTCATTTCCCCATCAAATGAAATTTCTACAAGCTGTCATTTGCAGAAAATTGGAAATCCAGCGTTTAAAAATAATCTGATGGGAGAACTAAACTAATTGTCGTTCTAGAAACGGGGGATAATAATAATAGGTACACATACTCCTTTATCATAGTAAAGGTATTTGCATTTACTGAAGACTAGTGGACATCCGCGGCTTCTCTCGCATTATTTCAGGATAAAAAGTAGCCATTGACACTCCTAAGACCTCGTACTACCTACATACCAAAAATCATGGTGATCCGTTGAGCCATTTTTGCGTGATGAGCGTTCAAAGAAACAGACAAACAGAGACACAGATATATAGAAAAACAAGCAAAATTTCTAGAAATTCTTGGAACGTGTTCTGTTATCAATTCAAAGAATCTTTAATGTTGATACTTTTGGCCCTCCTCAGCTTTATTTTATGTATACTCGTAGATAAAGTGGTTAAATTCTATTGTTAAAACTTACTATCAATCAATAACCTTAATGTTTGTCTATACAGACCCCACGGAGTAACGGGTCGCGTGCGCGCGGGCGACTGCGTGGCAGAGTTCGACGGCAAGTCCTGCACTACCCTCAAAGGCTACCGCAAGAAGGCCAGCTACATCCTGCAGGATGACAGACTGAACCCTCTCTTTACCGTGGCAGAGCTCATGAAGTTCGCAGCCGATATGAAGCTTGGCAACACGCTCACTGAAGAACTGAAACTAACTGTGGTGAGAAGAAATTACTTTTTTTCTATTTGAGATAAGTGCAAGCTCGATCTCATTAGTGTGATAAAAAGAAGTAGTTTAACTCTTAATAATAAAATAAATAAATATTCCGGGATATTGCACACAGCGCTATCTAGCCCTACACTAAGCAAACGCTTGTATTGTGGGTGTCTAGGTAACGAATATATAACCTATATACTTTTCTTGTGTAAATAAATACTTATTATACATAGAAACGACCATACTCAACACAAGTAATTACAATTTTTTAAATTAGTTATTACTTGTGTCTTGCGTTAATAGAACTTGCATCCCTAAACTAGATAAGAAGACCCTAGATCAGAAGGCAGAGCTAACTAAGCTAAAGGGCCAGTCAAATAATAATAATAATACCTCATAGTACTACCATTCCTAAAATCACAACGATCTGACCCTTCGTTTCGGCTTGAAAATGGACCAACACTTTAGCTCTTTTATAACGGTGTGATAACATTTGCTCACAAGGTCATTACACCACAGATGAACATATTTTATCGTACTCTGCGGGGGAGTCACTATCCTCAGTACTTAAAGAGGAAGACAACATGAAGAGAGGACATGATGTATAATTTTTCCGAGAGCCCGAGAGAACTGTTCTGGATGTTATAATATTTGCACATTACCATGTTTTTCATTTGTTACAGATACATGAAATTTTATTTAAATTAGGTTTAAGTGGTACTGAGAACACGAGATGTGGTAACTTGTCTGGCGGTCAGAAGAAACGATTGTCTATAGCTGTAGAGCTTCTAGATAACCCTCCTGTAGTATACTTGGATGAACCTACCACGTAAGTTATTTTTTTAATACCCCTTTATGTGTACGTCTTGCTCGTTGTACTTACATGTACGAGAAAAGGGTTTATGCTGAGTTGAGACCATGTTTCGGCTGACTTCACATATATATTTATGATTTTGTATAAACATCTATGGCAAAAAGCATATATATTATACTCACATACATAGAGCTCAAAAAATATGATAAAAAATAATCCCGATGATCAGCGATTTGACTTTTTCTTTTTTTTTACAAAAATAACATATAACAAAAGCAAGTGACTTATAAATTAATGTGTATATAAAATATACAGTGATATTTATTAATCATACGTTGCTTGAGATTTATATGTCAGATAGTAATTTATATATTAGTAATTATCTTAGTGGTGGTTCTGTTGTAAATGACTGATGAAGACAATGTAAAGGTTATTTAAGTAGTATAAACGAGCTGATAAATTAATTAATTATTCATTAGTACCTTCAATTATAATTATAATTTTACTCCAAGTACAAAGAAAACCTGTTACATTGTGAAACGTTATTTATGTTGATTGACAGGAAAATTGCGATAAAAACAGATGTTTGCGTTAACGGCATTAAACATAATTAGATATCCTTGTAATATCATTGAAACTAGGTGTCTATTGTAATGGTGACTCCCGCTCTGGATCGTTTCTGGTACAACGGTTAGCTATTGCCATTTAGCGCGGAAACGCAGCTAGCTTGATGATGATTATAGCTTGATGAAGCAGATGCTTGGAACATTTGCACTGGGAACGATTAAGGGCGGGTCATTTAGTAATGTTGGCATTTAATTTTATAAAAAAAAAGAATTAGTCCCTTTCATTAATATATGTAATGAGTATTTTTTTTTACTTTGTAGTATCGGGTCGCGCTTGACTAAAGCTCGACTATAGCTTTACTAGAAGAAATTACCTATTATATACTATCAAACATATATATTATACTATCAGTTCTCCGCGGTATTTCTCGTGTTAATCTGAGATTAAGTCCTACGTCTTAATCCAGGGTCAAATCTACTCCAGCGGTGTTTCTCGTGGTAATTCGAGCCTTAAAAAAGCCTGTATGTTATTCCAGGGTCTAATCTATACCAAACCAAAACGGTTGAACCGTTGAAATATTAAAGAATAGCATGCGCACATACTCTCACAAACTTTCGTCTGAATATAGTACGAACTAGAGTAGTTTATCAAAATTGTTTCATTTTTCCAGAGGACTGGACAGTCTAATGTCGATGCAATGTATGACGATGCTGAAGAGCCTCGCCCGAGACGGCCGTACCATCGTCTGTACCATCCACCAGCCGACTGCTTCTGTCTACCTAATGTTCGATCAGGTAAATGTGATAGAATCTAGTACGAGTACTTTGGTGTTTTGATACACAAAAGATTGGGGTACCAAGAAATATGTGTAACCTCCATATATACATTTTACAGTAAAGTTGCCATATGTATCTTTTTTTATAAGTACTTTTTTTTCTAATTTGTACGTAGAACCATATTTATATTTTTAATTGGCGAAGTATTAATATAGAAAATGGAGCATACAAGTTAGCTTAGTATGGGGCTAGATGGCGCTGTGTGATATGTCCTGAAATATTTATTTATTTGTTTGTTTATTTATTTATGTGGCGAAGAGACACACGAATGATTTGCCAAACCTTAATAAAGCAGAATTAATAAGCAATAAATTTGCATTTCTTATCTTCTTTCTTCACGAGATGAATGGCCTCAGAAACGAAGGTCGTCTCTGTCCAACGCAACTGCAATTTTTACAAATCGAGGTTATCTTCTTATAGAAAGTAATCTGCATAAATGAGTACAATGAACTCTCGGAGTTTGTTCTTTATCGTAAGAATTAACATAAAGTGTATTTACGAACAACGTATGTACATTTATACAAATTGTATCTTCTTAAGAGTGGCCAACTATAATGTCAAGACTTTTCAAACTGCCCTAAGGGCCTCTGACAGGGCTTTACGACTGTCGTAGTAGCCTAACAGCCGGGGCCTACAATTTAACGTGTCATTCGAGCCACGAAAGCTCCCAAAATGGAAATCAAATTGTATAGTAAAGCTTTTATAGTAAGAAATGTAAGTTTTCTCTTTCTACACTAATATAAGACATGCTTATTGTTTTATTTTACTAACATTGTTAAAATGTACACGATTTTTAGTTTAGTTAAACTGATGTGACAAATCATATACCTACGTGTAAAAACTATTTTATCTGTTTTAGTTTATAAATTAATAAAAAATAAATATTCCGGGACATTGCTCAAAGCGCCATCTAGCCCCACACTAAACAAACGCTTGTATTGTGGGTTTGTTTTTTCAGTTTTTGGATTATTTTGCGCTGTTCGTGACAAAACTTCTTGTGTGAAAATCATACTAAAACAATTTATTTATTTTATAGCAGATTGTATACAACTGCTACTGTCTAAATGCTTTATTGCCTAATTATGAGTATGTGCAAAATAACTGTAATGAATGTTACTCTACACAGCTTACAGCTTTAATTAATTTAAACTCCTCATGTTGAGTGTCCAGATTATAGCATAACACACACCTACATTATTTTCCAACATAGGTATACATAATTTAATATGTGTATTCCAAAAATATGTTAAGATATAAGTAAATTGTAAGTTTATAGCGCTGAGTTGCGTTTCTATTTTATTACCTGCATGAAGTTAATCAGCACAGAAGTCTAAAATTTTAAAAGCATGCCTAGAAAAACCTTAATGTTCTGGATTTCAAGACACTTGAATTATAATTCATTGCAAATACTTGTAATATTGATTTATGCGCGCGTTGAAGTCTTTTGGATGAACTACCTATATTATATACTTCTTTTTCCTTTATGCTTATTTCTCTCTTCTATTGGTACTCATCTTCTATTTATTTATACATATAATAAAGCTGAAGAGGGTCAAAAATCTACACATAATACACAGAAGATATTAGAAAAATAAATGTTTGTGGATACTCTATAGTATATTGATAAATAGATCACATTTTAGCAGTTTTTAAAAATTTTAGCTGTTTACCTGGGACTCTGTTAATTTAAACGCTCGTACCGCAAAAAACAGCCGAACGGATCTTCATGATTTATAGTATATAGGTAGTATGAGGTCCTAGCAGTGTCATAAGCTACTTTTTATCCTGAAATAATGCGACCGAAGCCGCGGGTGCTCACTTGTTATATATATTTGGAATTTGAACACACGATGAATGAAAAATATTGTGTTGGTTCATTTGATACCAACTTAACCTTATTGCGGACTTAGCACTTTGTTAATCAAGTAATAGTAGTAAATTACTAATGATTGTTTTATTAACCTCCATGTTTTTGAAGACGGTAAAAAAGTGCGATAAATGACAACATTTGTACCTACATACTTACAAACCAATCATCTATTATGGTGTTTTGTCTTCAGTGTTAGTTTATATACGACTAGCTGGTGCGCGCGACTTCGTCCGCGTGGAATAGTTATTACCATAAAAACGGTTCTAATGAGTTACCCTTAAAAGATGACATACATGTTGCGGACATTTTGTTAGATCATTTCAAGAGGAATAATTCTTTCATAGACATTTTTTTGATATCTTGAACCGTTTTCGCAGCGCACGCAACGGAAGCCCTCAAATATGAATAATTTTCCCCGTTTTTCCCACATTTTCTATTGTTTCTTCGCCCCTATTAGTTGCAGCGTGATTTTATATAGCCTAAAGCCTTTCTCGATAAATGTTCTACTCAACACAAAAAGATTTTTTCAATTCGCACGAGTAGTTCCTGAGATAAGCGCGTTTAAACAAACAAACAAACTCTTCAGCTTTATAATATTAGTATAGATTCATACATACTCGTATAACACGATTTATACTAGTATAATAAAATGACTACCAAACAGGTTTTCACATGGGTATAAAAGCATGATAAGCAAACATAATTAGTGTGAATCAAATCAATAGGTATTTATTTGATGCAAATTGTTACCTATTATGGAATTATATCGACCTCGAATCTAGCGTTTTCCTTTAGTAATCTTATTTAATCTTCAGTACATACTATAGATTTACCTATGTAATCTACTCTCACTCTCAAAATACTTATATAAAAATTAGTTACAAGAAGTTATCAATTACGTGTTATAATTGGGTTGGCGTATCAAGTATTCTATTTAAAAATTATGCTCTTTTGAACTTCTTAATAAGTTTTGTTAAATTTAGTAAATATCATTTTTGTAGTATATTTTACTAATGGCCAGTGTCTTATAGACAAATGAAGAAAAAGGTAACCTACAGCTATCTAACTGAACTAAATAACACTTAGAACATGTTTGGGAAAAATTAGAGCTGCCGCAAAGTTGCGTGCTCAACGTGGTAATTTGTATGAATGTATGTGTAGTACATATTTGAACGCCCGTAGCTAAGCTAGCGGAGGCAATCACATGCGATGTTAAGCAAAGGTCGACGCGTTCAGTACTTAGATGGGGCACCGAAAAGTGGCAACCCATTTTAGGCGCTTCCGTGGGTCGGATGACACGTTAAATTGTAGGTTGTTAAATTGTGTGCTGTTTGTTTAGAACAGCAGTCGTTAAGCCATTTCAGAGGCTCTTAGGGCGGCTTGATACATTCTCGACACTAGAGTTAGCCACTCTCATTCGACAAGAAGAAGATTTAGTATTTGACTTGTGACATTATTTATGTATGCATTAAGAGCGGTGATTGGTTATATGAATGGTACATAATATGTATATCAATAAAGGATTTATTTGTTTGTGTGTATCACTTTTTTTTAAGTCATTTAATATGCCCTCGCTTGTTCCAGGTGTATATGCTAGCAGGCGGTATGTGTATATACAGCGGTTCGGCTGAGAACACCGTGCCGTACCTAGCCTCCATCGGTCTCCAGTGCCCTGTCTACCACAACCCAGCTGATTACAGTAAGCATACCGTTCATTTTTAGGGTTCCGTACCTCAAAAGGAAAAAACGGAACCCTTATAGGATCACTTTGTTGTCCGTCTGTCCGTCCGTCCGTCCGTCTGTCAAGACCCTTTTTCTCAGGAACGCGTAGAGGTATGAAGCTGAAATTTATATCAATTACTCAGGTCTATTGTCCCTTGAAGCTGTGAAAAAATCAAACTTCTAAGCCAACGCAATCAAAAGATACAGCCATTTATGCCGCAAATTTTCGACACTTGCAAGGGATTCAAAACCTACAGGGTGCTTCCCGTGAACTCAGAATCTTGAAATTTGGTACGAAGCAACGTCTTATAGCATAGATAAAGGAAAAATTACGAAAACCATAAATTTTTAGTTACATCACAAAATTTTTTTTTTTTAATAATCTTAAACTTACTACCCATTTCCTCATAAACGCGTAAAAGTATTAAATTGAAATTCATAACAAACACTCAGGTCTATAATACCTTTAAGCTGTAGCAAAATCAAACTTCTATGTCAACGCAATCAAAAGAAACAGCAATTTAAGCTGCATATTTTGAAACTCGCAAGTACTTGCAAGGGAATCAAAACCTAAAGGGTACTTCCAGTCGACCTTGAATCTTGAAATTTGGCATGAAGCAACGTTTTATACCACACATAAAGGAAAAATTCCGAAAACCTTAAATTTTTAGTTACATTACAAAATATATATTTTGTAAACCTTGCAGGTTTGTACGGAACCCTTGGTGCGCGAGTCCGACTCGCACTTGGCCGGTTTTTTTATAACTGAAATGGGTTTGCATTTGGCCATAGTTTGTGACATGTATGTATGCATATAGCTATTAAGTAGGTATAATAGGCGCGCGTAAACCGCCCTGACGTTCGCGAGGTAGCGGGAGGAGCGAGACATGTGTGAAACCAGTAATAAAGAAACTACGAGTGTAATATGGCGTTTCATTGTTAAAATCTAAGAACATAGCAGTTTGCCTGATGGTAAGCAAAGAATATGACCTAAGATGGAGCGTGCTTAGCCGATAAGAACCGATTCACTCTCGCTTTGAAGATCGCTGGATTATAGTGCGTGGGGAACAGGGAGTCACGCAGTGCAATGACGTCATGAATTATTGGATTTTTTTATCGCAGATTAGTGTATAGTCACGAAACTGACACGCAAACTAAAATGTATGTTTGTATTATTTTGGTATTTGTACTGCAAAAACTCTGGCAAAACCGTTGCTACGAGTATATGTATACTAAGCATTTTTTATCTAACTTCCTTCGTCGATTATTTTTCATTCCAGATTAGGTTTAATATAAAACTAGACATAATCATGACTTTGCACTTAAGTCACATAAAAAATCTAAAGGATATACATACTAATTTAGTTCCAACCTGTATTATAGTTAACAGCACTGGTAATATTACTTGCATAATTAACCAGATAGCCATGATCTGATAGAATTTATTTACTAAATTGCTTCATAAAAAATGGTCTAGTCCAACAGCCCAGTTCCCGCGAACAAAATTCTGGCTTCTTCAAAGCTACTGAATCAGTTTAAATGGATAAACAACTACACTCATCCTAGATCGTGATGACCACTTACCATCAGGCAATATAGGGTCAAGTGTAAACCCATTTAATAAAAAAAAACAATAAATAATCAATACTTGTTAATTACCCATATGTTTTGTAGGTTGTTTTAAATAAATAAATAGGTATTACTTGTCATAAATGCTAGTTCTTCATGATAGTTTTCAATATTTTATTCCATAATTTTATTTTCTGTGTCTCTTCTTTTATTAAACGAAATATGTGAGTAAAAACTGGCATGGTAGCTTTTTATTCGCATGTTTTTTTTTTTAATTGAAGTGAATTAAAATTATTATACAGACTAGTATAGATTAGGTGTTTGATAAAAATACGAGGTCAAATGCCTCCGTGTAAAAAAAACTAGTGTTCAAAATTTTTCTCGTTTTCACGAGCAATTTAATGATGATCATAATGAATAGTGAAATTGCTAACTGCGCTATAAGATGCGCTGCGGGATAAGAATATGATAAATTCAGGGTTTAATCTAAGTGTCCCTATCAAATTTTATCCAAACAGGTACAGCTATTAGCTTGAAGAAAGGACAAAAACAAATTCACTTTGTAGGTACATAATAATTAGTGTTATATCCTTAAAAATGGTTTGATCTGTTGCCAAGCACCTAACCGACAGTTTGCGTTCGGACAGTAAAGTTATTATAATACTAGTGAACACCCGCGGCTACGCTCGCATTATTTTAAGATAAAAAGTAGCCTATGACACTTCTAAGACCTTAAACCAAAAATCATGGCAGCTGCCTTACAGTCAAGTATAAAAATACACTTCAAAATACACGTGATTTCCCAGGGTAATAAAATATCTGACTTATAACTTATGTACGTACCTATTATGTAAACAGCATATGTTTACAGGGTAACATATGAATAATATAGATGCCCGCGGCTTTTCTCATCTTATATCAGGACGAAAATTGCCATTATCTATACTACATTATAGCCCTACCAAAATATCACCACTACCCTCAGATGTCTCGTATATTTGATTCTAAACTATAACAAGATCCCGGGTTCTTTACCAGTGCCAGATTGAATTGAATATCAATAAATGCGGTAAATTATAACCGGGCTTGTAGTCTGTACACACATTATATTAAATTTTGACCATGATTGAAACAGAAATTCACAGATAAGAGGTATTCGCTTAGATTAATCTTATTCCCTCATCACTATTTGAACTGTCAAAGTAAATAAAATGCTTTAACAAAATATAGTGTAAAAATTTATGGACCTATAAATTTTCTAGAGACATGCTGTCTCCTATCTTATAAAATTTGATGAAAATAATTTCTTTTTGAGTGCATGTAGGTTTTACTTTAATTATAGTTTTAGATAGATCTGCCGGGGATTCTTTGTTGGTTTTTGAAATTGAAGTTTTTACCATACGAAACCAGTAAAAAACAGCCGCCAAAAACATATTTGCCGGCTTTGTAGTTTATTTGTAGATATGTTTAGATAACATTTTTTAAACAAACATTTTTTACAACACCCTAGCAAACATTTTTTACCTTTTATAGTAGTTTTCCAAGTGCCAGTTAAATTACATAATCTGAACAAAAAATCTGAACCACTATCAATTAAGGACGTTAAAATAGATATATTCATAAATAAAATTCCGGTGAAACCAGTTCAAATGACGTACGTGCGTCTATGACTGCCCATAATTGACTAACGAGTTACTTTTCAACGTTTATTTAAGCCAAAAATTGTTATTTATTTATCCTAATAAATATTTATACATAGGTAGCTATAAAATGTATATATTTTAGGAAAAAATCCGTTTGAAAAGCAGCTTAAATTTTGAACGAAAAACAAACTATATCTGCAGCATTACTCGCATAAATTTCATCAGACGATCAGAAATACATTTAGAGAAATTTCATAGGTATGATAATATACTAGTTGGGAAGTGAGGCTTGATGGGAAAACATCCGCTTTCCATTCTAATTTCCAAGTTTCAAGTTATTTGTGGATTTGCTCTTACATGTTACATCACATTGTCCTTAAAAATCGCCTACTTAATTAATATATGTATTACTATGGAGTCCTCCCGTAAATAAAATTGCAAATAAATAGTAAAATACGTAGGTATTTCCTTAGTAAAATAGTGTTTAACAGTGTCTCAGGGCTACATGGATACATTCAGCAAATTGTTCAAGAAAAAAGAAGAAATAACTTACAAAATACCTGTGAACTTGAATCCTGATTTTCGATCGATTTGGAACACAAAAACCCAAACAAGTGAGTGACACACAAACACTATCAAGAAACACGAATATATCACATATATTTCACAGCTTTTAATCATTAAAAATAGAAAAATCAACAAATAATACTGAATAGCTGTTAAAATTCAAACCACCAACATAATTATAATACCTACCTACATATTATGTGCGCATCTGTCAGAAGCTCGGAGGAAGGACAAGCCTGGAGACATAGTAATAATTTGAAGTGTGGCGCACTATCGGAACCTCTCTTTTTAATAAATGTTTTTAGTGTGCTTAAAAGAGACAACTATATACAATCTGTTCGGCCCTTTACGTTAGTGAAGCCGGTTTTTCTAGCTCGAGTAACCAATTTGGATACTAGCTGTGGATTTGGATTTTTGGCGAATATACCGTGAATCTTTGGAATATTTGGTTAAATGAGTTTGTTTGAGAAGTGTTTTCTACTGAAGAACAAATGGCGTGCGTTGCCTATGGCTGTAAGAGCCATGCTTCGAAGAAAAGTGACGAAATCCAGAGCTTGTCATTTCACAGGTTAGAGTTTTTTATCATTTTCCACAAAACAATACAAAACTGAATCAAAATATTAAAATATAACAAATTTCTACTCTTTTAGAACCTCATTTTGGAGGAAAACAATTAAATTTTGCCATTATATGTTAAAAATACGCAAAAGTTTGGTTTATAGTGTTGTGCACAATTGTTCTGAATTCGGTTAAAATCGGGTCTCGGTTTTGCCAATAGTAGTAATTTATTCGAACAATTATTTCAACATAGTATTGATCAGTGGAATATTGATAATCATAGAAATCTACTCATAAAAGCCATAGCCGAGACATACTTAAAAACGAAAATTCATTATATGACTAAGCAACTTATACAACCACAAGATAAAGTACGTATTTTTTTAAATAAAACTGTATTGTTTAAAAGGGTCAGTAAATAAAAACCTACAAAAGTTGTCTGAGTTATTTTATTTATTTCGAACTACACAATCTTTCCAGGTTTTCTCACCTAGTTCTAACTATGCCTAAAAGATCGATTTTGAAAACATGTTACAATTACGTCACTTTAATATGGTTTAGTTAGCGAAACTACTAGAATAATCGTTAACGTGACAGAACAGAATGTATGTTTCGGTTCGGTTTCGGTTTTTTATTTCGTACGTCGTAGGCACATCACTAAATTGAGGTATTAAAAAACGGCTACACTGTCATTTAAAGGTGATCTATATAGTAACTAGTTATCTCTTTCTTCCGCGTTGGTGCGCACATAAGTCGAAAGAGTGCAGACATACAGAACACGTTCAATTTATTACTATGACTCCAGGCTTGTTCTTCCTCCGAGGTCAGAAGCATACTTTGTCTATGGATAGAAGTAAGACAAGACACATAAGCGCAAGCAACTTCCATATCCGGTCAAAGTATCGCCATCTATCGGCGAGTAGCAGAACTAAAGGTAAAACCTACCAACTTACACACCACATATAAAGTTTAGACATCTAGCGGTGAACGCAGTAAACACCAGAAAAGGAGTGTCATTATAGTTTTCCGCTGACTGAGTTTATAACTGCGAAATAGAGGGCGCTACCAGTTCTTAAAATGTCAGAATCAATTTCACTCGCCGATATGTTCCAATCTTTACGAATGCAAATCAAAGATGACAATGTAAGTAGTTTAAAACAAATGGAAGAAAATACAACAACAAAACTTAAATTGATGGAAGAAAATATTACAAAAAATATCACAGAAAAAAATAGAGGAAAAGTTCAGTATTTATGAATCGAATATGCAACCAATACAGAATAAACAGGAAGGATTCGTGTCCTTCCTGTTTATTCTGTATTTGTTGCATTAATAATTTTGATAGAAAGTTACGCCAGAGGAATTTAATTATATATGGAGTCACTGAGGAAGAAAAAAGTTATTCAGAACTGGAAACAATTGTAATACAAGTACCTAATTAGTTTAAACATGGAAATTGACATAGAGCAAAGAGATCTATTACGCACTGGCGCCTATATCAAAAAGGATTTTCCTCCCGATGTTTTAGAGAAAAGGAAGGCATTGTTGCCCCAGTTACAAGAGTATAGAGAAAAGGGTATTCCTGCAATACTCAAGTATGATCGCCTAATAGTCAGAGAAAAGAGTACTAATAAACGCTCTCTCCCAGTAAGCCCGAATGAGAACACGGGCGGCAGTCTACAACTTACAGGTAAACAGGAACAAATTACAAAAAAGTCTAAAACAAGTAGAACGAGTTTGCCTAGCCATAGCAAAGTTGCCAGGAATTCAAAGACATCTCAAGGGTCAAGTCCATCCATCACGTCTTTCATAAAAAAGACACCGCAATGCGATCAGCAAGGCATGACTCATACTGCACACGGTAAAGAATAATATAATAAGAAATAAAGGCACCCAAGAATATACAAGTCACCCCGCGAATAAACAGTAATGAAATAAATACATACAAAAGCAAGCTCCCAATACGGCCGGTCACCGCGGGAGTTTCATCGGACTATCACCCTCATTGCAATAATAATAATAAATTATTAAATCAATCGGTACAATTTAAACAGAATGCACTTCAAGAGGATAAACCTAACATACGAGAGCCTGGCTTAAAATTATGTACTTACAACATTAGATCCCTGAAAGCCAGTGACAGAATAATTCAGCTTGAACACGCTCTAAAAAACATAAATTATGATATAATAGGAATATCTGAAGTAAAGGTATTTGGAGAGTGCATAGTAGAAAAAAAGGAATACATTTTAATGTACCGAGGAGACAAAAAATCACTAAATGGAGTTGGATTTATAGTAGCATCCCACATGAAAAACTCTATCGTAGATTTTAAAACATATCTCGGATAGAGTAGTGCGCCTTGATGTACAAATTGGAAACAAAATTCTCTATATTATACAGGTCTATGCTCCTACAGAAAAGGCAGAAGAAAAACACGTTCAATCGTTTTATAAAGATGTGCTTAAAGCTCTGGAAAACACAGACAAACATACAATAATAATGGGAGATTTTAATTCTAAAATAGGAGTCCCGTTACAAGAAGAGAGTGATGTTTGCGGTTCCTATGGATATGGACAGAGAAATAAAAGAGGCGAAATTCTACTAAACATCTGCCATGAGCACAGGTTTTCCATAGCAAATACTTTATTTAAAAAGAACCAAAAACAAAAATGGACCTGGAGATCTCCAGATGGTCAGACTTTAAACGAAGTAGACTTTATGCTGGTCAAACAAAGGCAGAAAGTGTCAAATATTGAAGTACTCAACACTAAATTTTCAACAGATCACAGAATGTTAAGGCTCACTTACAATATTACTTTAAGCAAAATGTCACGCAAAAGATTCGGCCACTCAAGAAAGAACTATACACCAATAGAAGAAGATTCCTTAAAAACATTAATGACTCTACACTTACCAACTATTGACAATAAAAGTATCAATAATTCTTACCTATCCACAATTTCAGCGATAAAAACTTGCATCACCAAATTACCTAATAAGAAACAGGAAACAAAACAAGAATTTATAACACGGGAGATAGAAAAATTAATAGAAGAGAGGGAGAGTTTGAAAAAGGTTCATCCACGGTCAACTACACAGAAAAATCGACTCAAAAGTCTTCACAAAAAAATAACTAAAGGAATTTCTGAAAACAAAAATAAACTTAAACTTGAAAAAATTGAAAAAGAATTAGAAAACCGAAACTCTACAAAGAACACCCAGAAACTCTTTGATCAGAAAAAAGACTGGATCCAAACATTAGACTCGGAGACTTCATGTTCAAAAATAACAAACAGAAGAGAAATTTTGCAGACTGCAACCACTTTCTACTCATCTCTATACTCAAGTAACGAGGAAGAAACATATTTTTGTCATAAAATGTCAGAGACAGTCCCTGCTCTACTTACTCACGAGATCGAACGCGCGGTGCAACAAATGAAACGAAATAAGTCGCCAGGTGAAGATGGCGTCACTTCAGACACATTGATGGCAATGATAAAGCCGCTGGCACCATTATTAAATAGACTTTTCAATGAGATTTTAGAAAAAGAGACGATTCCCGAAGACTGGTACTATTCCATTATTACACTACTTCATAAAAAAGGCGATCCTAACAAAATGGATAATTACAGACCCATATGTTTACTACCCACTTTATATAAACTGTTTTCCTCTGTAATCTTGTTCCGCATTACTAGAGCCTTGGACGAACAGCAGCCTCGGGAACAAGCCGGCTTCAGAAAATGTTTTTCGACAGTGGATCACATGTTCACAATTAATCAATGCATAGAGCGATATAACGAGTATAACAAGACTCTATATCTAGCCTTCGTCGATTATACCAAAGCGTTTGACTCTATCTTACATAAACACCTCTGGAAAAGTCTAGTAGAGCAAGGTATCCATGAAAAATACGTAAACATATTAAGGGTAATATATGGGAAGTGTCACGCAAAAATCAAATTAGAAAAAGTTGGTTCCCCGTTTGAAATAAGAAGGGGCGTGAAACAAGGTGACCCTGTCTCTCCCAAGATGTTCACTGCTATACTAGAGACAATGTTTAGAAAGCTAGACTGGTCTTCTTGCGGTATAAATATTAATGGAGATCGTCTCACGCATCTACGGTTCGCTGACGACATCGTAATACTGGCGGAAGAACACGAGTCTGTACAATACATGCCACTGGACCTGGAGAGCAGGAAGATCGGCCTACACATGAATATGAGCAAAACCAAATTAATGACCAACGGAGAGCAGAAGCAGATTCAAATAGAAAACACCAGCGTAGAGTACGTCAACGAGTACATTTACCTCGGACAAATCATATACTTCCAGGACTCTACCGCTAAGGAGGTAGACAGAAGTATTCTTCTGTCATTGCTTGGAAAAAATACTGGGCTAATAAAGATATATTTAAAAGTCGTGTCCCAATCCACCTCAAAAAACGGCTATGGAAAGTACTATTCTTCCGTCTTTACTTTACGGTTGCCAAACTTGGGCTCTAAATAAAGATATAGTGGACAACATAGCCAAGTTTCAGAGAGCAACTGAAAGATCTATGCTTGGTATCAAATTAATGGACAGAGTCAAGAACACAGATATAAGGAGAAGAACAAAGATTACTGACGCAGTCAAAATGCTTTGCCGACTCAAATGGAAGTGGGCCGGCCATCTCGCACGCATCACGGACAACAGGTGGAGCGAGAGAGTCATCCACTGGTACCCGCGCGACAGCACCAGGATGAGAGGGCGGCAGAAGAAGAGGTGGCGCGACGATATCACCCAGGCTGCCGGCGTGGCTTGGCCGCAGCGAGAGAGCGCACTACGCTACTGGAACTGGAAAGCAATAGAGGAGGCCTATACCCATACTTGGGTGCCCTTATAATATCACCAAAATTGTAAATACAGTAGTTACATATTATTATTAAAACTTAGTTAAAATTGTTTACAACTAATTTAAATATTGAAGGGAATAAAGGCTATTTTATTTATTTTTTATTTATGGGGTCCTCCGGAAAGAGAAATACGACTCACTGAAGGAAGAATACTCCTGTCCACTATTACATATATCTCATTGTTAATTTCAGTTCTAGAAATAGCAACAGGCGAATATGGCGATTTCAACGAACTGCTGGCCGAAAAATGTGCAAAAACGAATTATTGTGGAGACAAGCGGTTACCCCCAGTGGTGGAAAACGGGACAGGATTACTTTGCGACAAAATAGCAGTCATGGTTAAGAGGCCTCATGAACTATACAAGTTTAATATACTCGTAAGAAGAGCAATACAACAGCAGTATAGAGATTGGGTAAGTTATTTAACATTTATATTTATATCGAAAGAGAGTGGCCAACTCTGGTGTAGAGAGTTTATTAAACTGACCTAAAGGCTTACAAAACTTTACATCTGCCGTACTAGACAAACAACCGGGACCTACAATTTAACGTGGAATGCCACTTTTCGGTCACCCATCTAAGAACTGACCGCGTCGATCTTTGCTTAACATGGGTAATCTCACACTATATTCTTCAGTTATAAAAAAATACGTTATACATTTTGTGTAATCTTTTTCACACTATGGTAAAATCACCTAATTAATCTTTTTTTTTGTTTATGTGTCAGGTGGTATTATTTATGTAGGTAGAAAAATAAATGCATTAATTCTATTTACCATTAAGTTTTTGCTACTTATCAAATAATCATAATATATATTTGGCAACTAGCAAAAACAAGATGGTCATAATGATGCGTAGTACATGCATAATATTAGATAGTGATAAAGTGAGAAAACGTATATATTTGTGTAGAATACACCCTGTTCATCTAGTTTTTTTATGATTTTGCATACGTCTTTTGCGTAAATCTGCATACAATAGCTGGGATATCCCTGTTTTAACGTCACGAGTAGAAAAACTAACCGTCACATTTAATTTTAATCACTTATGGTAATTATTTTCAGGAATTAAAATACTAAATGTCTAGTCTTTTTGCTTGTTCACATTCACAGCACTCGATTTTATATAAATACACATTTACAAAAATACTTATCACGTTACAATCAAAACAATCTTTGTACCTACCTGTGAAAAAAGCGATAAAATCTAGCTTTTTGTCTAAGGACAATAAACTTGAAATAATAGTACAACAGATGAAACAATCGACAATTTCTTTAGTATTCTAACGCAAAGGATGTTTATTTAATTATTGAGATTTAGATATTTGACTTTGGCACGTCAAAATAAAAAAAATATTTTAAAGTGTTCCATCGAAATATATAAACGTTAAATTTTTAACCGACTTCAAAAAACCAACGGCACCGACAGCAAATATTACGGATTTCAATAATACTTATGGTATTGTAAGTTCAATAATTTGGTAGATTCTTTACTCCCAATTCTAAATGTTGCAGTCGCAGAAATGAAAATAAATTACTTATTTATTAACTTTTTAGTGACACTAGAAGTCGGTTTTTGATATTTTTCAATATAATTATTAAATTTTAATTACCAATTGCCCTGTATAAAGAAATAAGTACTTAAATCGTAAAATCCTACTTGACAATTAAGCTATTGACACCTAGTCCTATTAGTTACTTTACCTGTTACTCCTTCTTGTAACTGAACAATAAAATAACAACGTGATCATTTTAATTAAAGTTACATAGGTATTTCCATTTTCAACTCTATTTGTGTACTTGTTATTTGATAAACAAAGTACTGAAAAACTTATGATTTAATTTATAGTCTGGAATAAATGTGGACCTATGGATGAGAGTCATAATTAAATCTTTTTTTTTAAGTTTACAATCGTAGGCAAAACTTCTGAACATGCTGTGTTTGGGGAATGGCGCTAGGTTTTAAAGTAGATGTCAGGGATAGATCAATTATTTACTTATAGGCAACTTTTGTCTGTGTGTGTGTATACATTATTCCATTTCCACTTCATTGACGTGACAAATTCTGTTGTTTCTTCGTTACTTGCTCAAAATTATAAACAGAAATTATCAACAACATTGTTGTTAAACATGTAACACTATTCATCTAAGTATCCAATTTAAGTATTTAATAGGTACATAACATAATTAGAATCTCGATAAATAGAGTCACGTTAACAGCAGTTCAGAGGTTTAAACGATAAGTGTAGTATACAATTAATTAAATTACTCATTTAAATGAAAGGATACCTATAATAAAATATATATTAATTATTTCAGTCAACAAGTTTTTATACGTGAAGTATTTTCTCATTCAAATTTATATTTGACTGCCGCCAAATTCTTTCGAACTGACTAACAAAGAAGAAAAGGAAAACCGTTAGTAACATAAACAGATTGAGATACTGTAGTACATATACTTACTTTTATTATGACTAATACTTTAGGAGGCCGTCGACCTGGACACATGCAGAGAGTTAAGGAGATTTTTACCCGAGGACAATATAAGTTTTATTTATTAACCTATTCTGTCCCACTCCTGGATAAAGGTCTCCCCCAACTCCCTCCATCCGTCCCGGTCGAAGGCCTCCTCACGCCAGGCACCCCGAAACCGGTCGAGATCCTGACGCCAGCGGGTCTTGGGCTTATATAAGAATAAATTTAAATATTTAGAAAATAAATAAAAAATAATCTCTTGTTACAGACAGTGACACATTTAAAAGTAGTTCTACACATAGCCATAGGCGTACTCCTGGGTCTGTTTTACCAGGAAGCAGGGCGGGACGCCTCCAAGACTGTCAGCAACCTGGGATACCTGTTGGTGTCCTGTGTGTACCTTTGCTATACATCGCTCATGCCAGCAGTTCTCAAGTGTGAGTATTTTACCTTCCTATTTTTAACCGACTTCCAAAAAAAAGGAGGTTATCAAGTCTTCTGAAAGTTTTTTTTGTGGGAATGTTACGCAATTACTCCGTTGTTTGTAAACCGATTTCAAAAAATCTTTTTTTATTCATAAAGGATAGTTTCCGAGATATTCCTATAAAAAAAAATTTTCATTCGGTTTAGTACTTTTCGAGAAAAAACCAATAAACCAACAAATTGATAAAGTTTATGCAAACCAATTTTACCCATATTTCCATTTCCATTTTTACTAGTCGGATTTTGATACAATTTTCTGTAATGTGTTGAAGTTTAATGGGTGCATCTTTTTAGCTATGTATTACGATGACAACTCACCAGGGGGCGCTGCTGTATACACTATATCTTCTGAATTATCAACCTGATTTTGATGCGGTTTTCTCGATAGGCTTAGATTTGTTTAGCAAATGAATTTATGTTGTAGTTTTTTTTTGATAGGCGTAGATTAGTTCAGTAATGTGACAGTAGAGTTGAAGTCGGTTTTTGCTTTTGTTTAAAATAATTATATTTTCTTTAAGCCATACTAAGCAGTTAATCATTACTATAAGGGGCTGGTGGTCGCAAGTTTAGAATGATTGTATTCAATTTGAACTGGATCTCTATCCAGACTCCTAAAAAGACCTTGCTTGCTCTTTACGGTAGAGCATAATTACATTGGAATGAAAGTGATTATCAAAATAGCCCCCCTTAACACACATGTAGTTAAGAGCTTGACTTGCTTGTGTTTTCCTAAATCATTGAGAGCTAAGAAAATATATCTTTTTTTACGTGGGATAGGTTTACGTTCGACTACAGCCTGCCTGATGTTAAGCATTGCTGCAGCCTAGGATGTAACACGTTTACCTAGAAGATACCTATTAACTCTTGATTTAAAAACCCCTGGATTGTAGTTCGCAGGAAACACTGCTTCTGGTAAAGTTTTCCAAAGCTTTGCCGTCCGTACAATAAACGTTGGGGCAAAGCGCTGTGTTCGATACTTCGGCACTTCCATCATAAAACTTCCAACTTCCATTAATATATATAATACCTTCTCTTTAGCATAGTGAAGAAATCTAAATCTTTATGAAAAAAAACCCATTATATGTCGCCAAATACAATTTATAATATACCTAATCTATACTAATATTATAAGGCTGAAGAGTTTGTTTCTTTGTTTGTTTGAACGCGCTAATCTCAGGAACTTCTGATGCGAATTGAAAAAATATTTTTGTGTTGGATAGACCATTTATCGAGGAAGGCTTTAGGCTATATACCATCACGCTGCAACTAATAGAAGCGAAGAAACAATAGAAAATGTGTAAATAACGAGGAATATAATTCATCTTTGAGGACTTCCGTTGCATGCGCTGCGAAAACGGTTCAAGATATCAAAAAAATGTGTATGAAAGAATTATTCCTCTTGAAATGATCTAACAAAATGTCCGCAACAGTATATGTCTATGTTATAAGGTTAACTCACTAGAACCGTTTTTATGGTAATAACTATTCCACGCGGACGAAGTCGCGCGCACCAGCTAGTTTATAATAACATGGAGTCATTAATGATAATTAAAAAAAAATAGTTGACGAATTTATGATGATTTCTGAATACAATGGTTTTTTATTTGTAGTAGCTAGGAGTAGTATGCATCGTTTTTCCCTTGTTTTGTTTCAATTATTATTGCAAATAAACATTTTCGAAATACATCGTATTATGCATCGAACATAATGTATTATCTTAAGAATTTCTAAGGTTACCTACTCAGCAAGCTCGCATACCTTGGCAAGTGCGGGCTGGGCCATAAGAAGCTAATTTATGTAGCAATGACCATTGCTAACAATACATTGTTGCGTGAAGGCGACATATTGTTTTTACATTCTTATAAAGTAAAATATAAGTACTTATATTAAATCAAGGTTCAACAACGAGGGTTTGGGTAGTCTCTATTTTGTGACACATATTTATTTCTCGTACAAATATATAGATTTTTACCTTGTTTTTAACTAAAACAGCACTCTTGACCATAGTTTGTCTATGGTCGAAGATGGATTTTTCTCATCTTCTTTAGACATAAAAAGTAGTCTACGGTACTCTCGGCTCTTTTACCTACTACCTGCGTACCAAAAATCATGATGATCTGTTGCTACGTGGAAGAGAAACAAACAAACTAAGCCCTATACAGATAAAGTATCTTCCTCATATTTTGACTGGCCCGTTAGCTTAGTTGGTAGTGACTCTGCCTTCTAATCTAGGGGTTGCGGGTTCGATTCCTGCGTGACACAAGTATTTATGAATTTTAAAATTTATAATAACTTGTGTTGAGTCTCGTCGTTTGTATGTATTTACAAAAGAAGAGTATATAAGTATTATATCTGTTATCTAGTACCCACGACACAAGCGTTTGCTTAGTGTGGGGCTAGATGGCGCTGTGAGCAATGTCCCGGAATATTTATTACTATTATTTATATGATAATATACACATATACAGTAAAAAAAATACATTAAATACAAAATAATTAATAAATCTAATATAATTAATAGTCGACGCGGTCACTTTTTGGATGGGTGACCGAAGTGTGGCAACTCATTCGATAAGAAGAAGAAGATGTACATTTATCGTACTCAAATACTGGTGGTCACCCTAGTCTTTAAGTACCTAACTAATAACAACCAAGGCACGTGGCCAATAAAATTGTTTACAATTATGAATAATCAATGACATGCCATCAATCTCTCTCTCTGTTAATATATCTAAATTGAAATGCATCGTGGGATGTTTAATCCATCCATCTAACACGTTAATCCCATGTACTGAAATAAAATAAAGTGTTACATGTGAAGACATGTAGTGGATTAATTGACATGAGATTGATTTGCGATTGAGCACCAACGGAATTTTGATTCTCTTATCACTAAGTGCAAAAAAACAAACGAATACCAAAGTGACTTTGCTAATATACTGCATTTATTGGATTAATAATTCGTGCTCGCGGTGTTACACACAGTAATCTATACTAATATAATAAAGCTGAAGAGTTTGTTTGTTTGTATGCTTGTTTGAACGCGCTAATCTCAGGAACTTCTGGTGCGAATTGAAAAAATATGTTTGTGTTGAATAGACCATTTATCAAATAAGGCTTTAGGCTATATAACATCACGCTGCAACTTAAAGGAGCGAAGAAACAATGGAAAATGTGAAAAAAACTGGGAAAATTATTCATCTTTGAGGGATTCCGTTGCGTGTGTTGCGAAAACGGTTCAACATTCAAACAATTAATGCCCAAAATAACTATTTCACGCGGACGAAGTCGCAGGCACAGCTAAGCTGAGGTAAATAGCATCTTATGTGTTTTATTAAACCAGGATCAAACCTATTGCCATTATAAATTAAAAATAAATACTTTTATATATCTAGTTTGTATTTGTTTTTTATTTGCAGAACAAAAGTTGTTGATATTTATGTACAAAACTCAATAACCCTACATGCTATACAGTATCTTACAAAAAATAAATACTAAATTATCTTTATAGATATTCAAATAACTTTAAATTAATTAATAAATATGAGTATCAACCGAATGGATTTTTAATTTGACCTCTTCGTGTTACTGCCATTATTCTGAGTCTTTGATAAATTATATGACAGCTCTACACTTATTTACCAATACTGTTATTTACAAACACTGTTTTATTCTTAGTCCGACAGGTGAATGAACTTCGCATTTTTTCTGCGTATTTTTGTGTTTTTATTTTTTGATACGATCACATCGTCGTATTTTAAAATCAAATTAATGCGACTCTTTCACGGGGCTATAAAAACCCAGGGCCAAATATAAACCAATTCTTATTAATATGGGACCAAAGGTAGTTTATGGATTCGCTCGCATTAAGTATCTATATTAAAAAAAAACACATTACACTAATCTATACTTAATATTATAAAGCTGAAGAGTTTGTTTGTTTGAACGCGCTAATCTCAGGAACTACTGGTCCGATTTGAAAATATATTTTTATGTTGAAGAGACCATTTATCGAGGAAGGCTTAAGGCTATATAACATCACGCTGCAACTAATAGGAGCGAAGAAACAATAGAAAATGTAGAAGAAACGGGGAAAATTATTCTCTGAGGGCTTCCGTTGCGTGCGCTGCGAAAACGGTTCAAGATATCAAAAAAATGTGTATGAAAGAATTATTCCTCTTGAAATGAAAATCTAAAAAAATGACCACAACAGTATATGTCTATCTTTTAAGGTTAACTCACTAAAACCGTTTTTATAGTAAG
The DNA here is from genome assembly GCA_927399415.1 of Macaria notata. NCBI lineage: Eukaryota > Metazoa > Arthropoda > Insecta > Lepidoptera > Geometridae > Macaria > Macaria notata. The sequence continues at coordinate 9,185,082 of OV656733.1, forward strand.
TAATAACTATTCCACGCGGACGAAGTCGCGCGCACCAGCTAGTGGTAAAGAAAATCATAAATAATCTTTCGCTCAGTAACCGCAAAAAGGAGAAACAAACATCAACGACTCAGTTTAGTTTAAATAAATGGTATGAAAATAGGTAGTGACATTAAAACAAGTAACATTATATATAATACGTAGATACTAACCATTACCAAATAGCATTTATTAAAAAAAGCTTTACAAACGTTACGTTCAATTTGACATTATATTATTTACCATAAAGTAAAAGTATAATAGGTACCTACTTAGGTATAGACTTTCAAACATAACTTAAGTTTACAAGACACTCAAGTCACTCTGACACTCATCAATTCGTGCTTGCTAAACCTACAAAATAAATATCGTTTTCTAAAATAAAACCAGCCACAAATGCCAATCAACGGTAAACATTTGACAAGATAGTAATCCGTTACATCTCTAATAAAAAACAACGGAACATCGATTAATTATTTATTCATAAATTCCTTGTGCAAATAATGCATTCAAAACTTGGTCGTTTGTTAATGATAATTAGGTAGGTAGTTGACCCAAGGTAGATGACAAGCGACCTCAAAGAAGCCATGTGGTTTACCTACCTCGCCTGTTTAGTATTCAAACCTTAGTTCACATTGATAACATATCTTTTTGCATTCGCATTCAACTGTCGTCAAGCTTATTACACGTTTAAATGACGTTGGTAAACAATATAATAAAACAAATGATATTTCCTGGATATACCTATATATACTAAGAGACAAGAATATATCAGTGATAATTTTAAACACTTACTTCAATCAATTTCAATACCCCCATACATATCAGGTCACCTACAAAAAACGGTCGATTTAAATAAATAATGAATATAATTTAAAAAAATGGACATTAAAATGTTTGGTCGATATAAATCACTTCACTTCACTTTTGGTTCATAAGAAATTCGTGAACATGCTAAGAAACTAAAATAGATTAATAATTAATATTAAATTTTGCCACTATTAAGTATATTATATATGTATATAGGGACACAGATACCAAACTCGTAAGTAAAATGGTAACAGCCGTAGAAAAACCGGCCAAGTGCGAGTCGGACTCGCGCACCGAGGGTTCCGTACAAACCTGCAAGGTTTACAAAATATATATTTTGTAATGTAACTAAAAATTTATGGTTTTCGTAATTTTTCCTTTATCTATGCTATAAGACGTTGCTTCGTACCAAATTTCAAGATTCTGAGTTCACGGGAAGCACCCTGTAGGTTTTGATTCCCTTGCAAGTGTCGAAAATTTGCGGCATAAATGGCTGTATCTTTTGATTGCGTTGGCTTAGAAGTTTGATTTTTTCACAGCTTCAAGGGACAGTAGACCTGAGTAATTGATATAAATTTCAGCTTCATACCTCTACGCGTTCCTGAGAAAAAGGGTCTTGACAGACGGACGGACGGACGGACAGACGGACAACAAAGTGATCCTATAAGGGTTCCGTTTTTTCCTTTTGAGGTACGGAACCCTAAAAAGCGAGTTGCATTAACTCTTTTTACTAAAGATCAAATTTTAATGAAAAGAAAAACCATTAAACGGTGTTATTCATATATCAAAATACACACAAAACGTTAAAGATCAATCGCTGAAAAGTAATTTACTGCATCTGTCCGCACTTTTATATAAAAAAGGTGTATGTTTACTTTGTGTTTATTATAGTATAATTTGTGTGTGACAAACAAAACACTCAGGTAGCCAATTATATGCACGGTGTTGTCTGTCTTAGTTTGTTTAAAATACCCTTAAATCACCAAATAATTTATGTTCACAAAAAACGGTTAAGAAATTGTAAATACTAAAATAATGTTTTGTATTTTCCAGTTCCATTGGAGCTTTCAGTGTTGAAAAAAGAAAACTTCAACAACTGGTACAACTTGAAGACCTACTACATAGCAGCGCTTATGACTAGCGTACCTCTACAAGTAAGTACTAGAAACTTAGAAAATTACAAAATGTATAAATGACGTCATAGAAGTACACCAAAAATATATATTTGTTATTTAAATATTACATTTATTGAACAATTAGGGGACATCCGCGGCTTCACTCGCATTATTTTAGAGATAAAAAGTAGCCTATGAGACTTTTAAGGCCTCATACTACCTACAAATGCATACCAAAAACCATGGAGATCCATTTAGTCGTTTTTACGTGCTGGGCGTTTAAATACACAAAGAAACAGATAGTATAGACAACATTTCTAGAAATCGTTCGATAGTGTTCTGCTTCGAAGTATCTCCAACAAATGTTTTTTAATTTCTGCAATGTTCTGACTTTCGACCCTCTTTATCTTCATTATATGTATAGTTAGAAATCTGTACCTTCAAAATCCTTATTCTTAATCTCCATTATTTTCCAGATCTGGTACAGCATAGTATACTCAGTGCCGTCCTACTTCCTCTCCGGACAGCCGGTGGAGTGGCCTCGGTTCCTCATGTTCGTGCTGTCTCTGTCTAACGTGTCACTGCTGGCAGACGCGCTGGGGAACGTCATCGGAACCTGTGTTAATCCTGTGGTAAGGACTTTTGTACCTACCTAGTAAATAAATAAATATTATAGGACATATCACATAGCGCCATCTAGCCCCATACTAAGGAAAAGCTTGTGTTATGACTACTATTTAACGGATATAGTACATGTATACTTTTCTTTCGTAAATACGTACTTATTAATACATAGAAACGACCAGACCAGACTCAACACAAGTGATTACAAATTTTAATATTCATAATTACTTGTGTTCGCACTCGCAATGGGGAACATTTGACCACAAGAAATACCAATTTGAAAAATTAAACCAACTTCTCGACGTCTCAACGCTTTCCTACACTACACCATACACAATAAATAATAACATGTTTCTCTCGGAACTGCATGGTTACTCATAACTTAAAAAGGACTTAGCCTCTTGAGTCGTATTTTCTTATTACTGCGGGTCGTGAATCCTCCGTAGAATTAATTCGTTAGGGGAGTTCTCTTGAAAAGCTTAAATAGGACTAGCCAGATGTTGAACTGGCACTTTTCCTTTAGTTCCAAACTTAGCAAAACAACGTATCATTATTTACGGTAGTAGCTGAACGTATGAACTCGATTTAATATTTTCAAATTGCTACTTGTTTTTACCAACTTCCAAATAAAAAGGTTGTCTTATTTGTCGGAGTACGTTATCAAAATGCAATTTGCATTGTATACTACCGTTAATGTCAAACAAAGTCGTAGCCCAAAACTATGGCAGTGAAACATCGCTACGCCTGCTACGAAATAGTTAACTACGTATCTGCTACGAACTTTCATTTACCGACACTGCAAAATTGTTAAAAAATTCCTTGCCATAAATTTCAAAACTTAAATACTTACTAAAAACATTGTTTATGTAACTTAGCTCGTCAGACGTAATAAAACATTAAATTATAAATATACTGGGATATGCCTCTCGCCTCGTGACACAGCCTAACGACTACCACGAGGTCAGAGGATTTGAAAGATTTTGTAATCTAAGGTTGGCAGATAAATTAATTTTGTATTTGTATTGTATTAGTATTTACATAGACTAAAACTATAATTATTTAAAATGAGAGAGAACCGAGTCTTAGTTGTTACTAAATAAAAACGCTTCAATTTAATCCACATACATGATATATCATCAGCCAAATTGTGACAAACAATATGTCAATCACAAAATATAAGTGCATATTATATGTTGTATGTATAATAATTATATGTTCTTTGAATTTATACCCACGTAAGTTGTTTTTCTAGATATGATGTCAAGAACATAAATAAGATATTTTTCACGAAAAAAAATCTCATTGTTACGGTAAGTGTCATGGTTTCAACCTATGACTTCGTGAAAATGTTATTGGTTTTATTTTTTCTAGGTATTTAAATAATATATATATGTACCTAGTTAATGGTAGAATGAAAAATCTTTTATTCACCTGCCAATTTGCGTATACCTAGGTACTATTGATGTCATCAACAGTAAGGTTCGATTAAGATAAGTTCTAGGTACATATAAGTAGGTAAATGCATATTATGAAGCAAGAATGCTTTTGGCTTAGTCAAATGCTGATGCATAAGTGCATAATATTATAATAATATCTTGACGACTATTGATAAATTCAATGGCGGTAACAAAACTACTTTTCGCGAATGAACACACTTCATGTACTGCAAAGCAGTACATACACAGAGCTTTGAAGTCCATGCTTGTCGCCCTGTGACTAGAGGCGAATTCTTTCTTTATTCAATACAAAACAGGTGTCACCATTTACTAAAACTAACACACTTTCGGCACGCACACTACGACGCACGAGATGTTCATGTTCATGTGTTCATGTACACAGTACGCTCCAACTTCATCGGCTGTGCCATGTCGATATTTTTTTATCGATTATTTACACATTTACTTCGAAGATGGAAATATATGTCTTTAGTATAACTATATTATTTAAGTACAAATTATAGTTAACTAGCTATGGCCCGCGGTGTTATCCGTTGTAAAAACGTTTTATCCCGTGGGATAAAAACGTTTTTATCCCGTGGGATAAAAACTATCCTATGCCCTTACCCGGGACTGAAACTATCTCTATACCAAATTATCAAATTATCTTCAAAATGACTGGAGCATATTCTGGCATTTTTATGAGGAAACCAGTTGTATCTACCGGTCACCAATATCCATTTATTTTTTAACACTGGATTTTTGGAAATCTGTAAATTAAGTATGTGTTAAATAAAAACCGTAATCCAGAAACATTTCCATACAAATCCAGCAACATCATATACATTATATCGATTATCGATAATTTGCTAGTTTCCATTTACACATCACTTTGCTATCGAGAAGTAGCGTCGTCAAGACAACGAATGTGTTAATGCCATTCAAAATGTCAAAAGTTTTTATTATTACAATTACAAAATTTTACTACTTACCGATGGTATTTCACGCCGGTACCACTGAAACTATTGTTCTTACAATTTTTAACTTGACACCAAGACATATTTAATAGTTTTTTATGTTGTAAAACCGAGTAAAACGACCGAAAACTCTCTCTCGCTCGGACTTTGACATCAGACTTCGACAACAGACTGACAAGCGCTGTCGTAGGTTAGGTTGGCCTGTATACTGGTCCAAACGAGAACCACGTATTATTGTTAATTTCGCTCCTATGGGGGGGCGCGCGCGGGGGCGATGTGGCCCGATCGTTGTTCTGTGAGTACATACGTCATACCCAAATTAGGTAATCTAAGGTTTGGTGTATTAAAACCACCATTAAAGACTTTATTCAAGACACACTGCACCAATATATCAATCCTAGAGACATCATTGCAAATGTATACGAGTAAGGCATTCGTGCTTAAAACTTATCTGTAGATATTTCTTAATAAAGTTTTTTTTTTATATTGATGCTATGTATGTATTCAAATTCATAAGATTTTCTAATTTCACGTTCTATACTACTAGGGTACATCTGACCCGACTGTCAACCCACTATGTATTGTATGTAGCAAAGCAATATGTGGGTTCCATTAATAACTAAATAAAAAAAACTATTCAATTAGAAATCGTTTTTGCAACTTAGGTGTTAATTGCCCAGACAAGAATATTTGTTTTGTATCCTCAATATTATTTCATTTGTCTCCAGAACGGCACGTTCGTAGGAGCCATCGCGACGTGCGCCATGATCCTGTTTATGGGTTTCCTGGTGCTGTTCAACCACATGAGCTCCGTCATGCTGGTCGTCTCCAACATGTCCTTCTTGAAGTTCGCGTTCGAAGCCGCGGTGCTAGCCTTGTACTCCTATGGACGGACGCCCCTGGAGTGCCCGGGAGAGGAGCTTTATTGTCATTTAAGGTGAGATATAAACTTTGATCCATAAACCAATCACTTGTTTTTCTGTGTGAATTTGCATTTGCATTGCTCGATTAACACCGGAGACGTGAACGTACAATGATGTTTGAGGACCACAAAATCCGAGCATATGTTATGTTACAACCGAATTTGTATCATTCGTTCAGGGACTTGGGTGACCTCCACGATATATTTTCCCAAGAAAACTCCCTCAATGAATTGGTATTGCACGGGAATCCCCATTACGAAACACCTTTGGCTGAAGTAGAAAGATTTAATACTTAGTGCTCAACTCATATAACTACCATTAAACCCCCATAAAATTGCTATTGGGGCTACTCATTATTCTGAAAAAGATTTAGTTCCTTCTATGGCTAATAAAGTTATTAATAATGCCTTCGTTAAATCTGTTTCAGGTATCCATCAGAAATGTTAAAAGAGTTCAGCATGACGCCGGGAAACTATTGGCAGGACATTGCTATCATGTTGGTAGAACTGATCGTCCTCAGGATACTTGCATATTATACCCTCAAACGGTGCATGAAGAGCTCAAAATAAATGTTGCCAGGATGTAAATGAATAAAATTAATGGAGATAATAAATAGGCATTAGATAATGTAATGCAGGGAAAAGTAAAAGGCATTTTTTTTTCAATTAGAGACATCTAAGCCGGCTAATATTTCAATTAGAGCGATCCACCAATCATAGAAGTAAGACACAGAAGCCATTTTGAAATTGAATTACTTATAGAATTTCCAATAGCTTTTTATTACAAAATATACATATATTTTGTTTTCATATGAAATGAGTGGAAAATTGTGAAATACCGTGCAGATAGCTAAACGGCCAAGTGAGAAGAACAATGACGTAATAGATAAAATAAACAGGAGCAATGTTACCAGATAGGGTAACGATTTTATTATTCAGCCTGCTCACAGATTGTGAAAACCATGGTTTTAATTTAACAATGCATCGTACATAGAAATATTTTTACATTATTTTATTAATTTCTAATATATCGTAGGTACATATCCATGTTCAAAACTGTACTTACTGAAAGTAGGATCCGAAACTTTTCTTTTTAATTTGGGGCACCTTTGCCAAAATACAAACATTTTGTGATTTTGCCTGGTGCTCTTTTTGGATAAAATTGTATTCATTTGTAAAACATGTAAGTTCTCGTATTTTTGGAAACTAGTAAACGCACACGGCTTCATTCGCATTCAAAAGATAAGCCTATGACACTTCTAAGACCTCATACTACCTACATACCAAAAATCATGATGATCCGTTCAGCCGTTTTTGCGTTACGAGCTTTTAAATAAACAGAAAAATAGACCTCTATAAACTGCTGAAAAAAAAATTCCAAACCCAAACATTTTTTTCTCTAATATGTTTTATGTTCACAGTTTTGACCCACTTAAGCTTTATTATACATATGTATAAATAGATGAGTACCTACCTAAAATTTGTGTCATATAATTACAGTAGGTACTACAAGCTAGGTACTTTGTAAAGTCATCTACTACCCCGGGTCGTGGCTTATATTCATAGTTACATATATTCTCATTAGTCATTTAAGAAAACTCGAATAAGCACAGTACAGCTATTTTTTAAAATAAAAAAGCAAACAAAGCAATTTTATATACGAAAGTAGGCAATTCTAACGTAGATTTATTTATTCTCACAATTAGAACCGGTTAAAGCGAATTACTCTAGATATATTATCTACATTCATATATTATGTACGAGTATGTATGTACATCTTTTTAGAAAGCATAAACATTGTCGCCGTTAAAGGTTAACACAAATGGTTAGCTTTATAGCTAATTTAAACGATAGGTGCTCAGTTATGTCAGAAATTATAATTAAATGTTTTAATTTTATAAAAAAACCGCAAAACTAAAACTAAATTATTATCTATCTATAAATCAGCAAGTCTGTATTAGACAAATTAGAAAGTAATGGTCATAGCAATTACCAATCCAATTTATTGCTGTCACCGTTGTATACATAATGTTGTAATCTACGAACAATTGATACCAATGAAACGTATTTAAGCCAAAAAATCATTCCACGAGACGGTCAACTGCCACCGCGGTTGAGTTGACGGGCGTGGCTATTAATACCTTACCGACTAACTACGATCTTTTTTTTTCGTGGAGGAAATGCATTTACGCATCCCCGCACTCTCCCCGGGAGGGGGGGGGGGGGGGCAGCGGGGTATGTCGGGCTCGGATCTAATGGGACTCCACTACCTACCACGATGTCCCTTCACCTCGGCAAGGACGGGTTTCGCATGCAAGCGGACTCACTACGACCTGTGCTACGACCACGTATTCGGTAGCATTCAGCTATTTCGGCATTTTAACTACCCGGACAAGCTTTGTATGCGAATTGTGTGTGGGAGAGAGATGCAATGTGGAAGTATTCTCGACGCGACAATTGTGAGGAGTTACTATTCTATAGTACCTATCTATTAGTCGTAGGATGATATTCATAGATTGTAAGTTAATCTATATAAAATTTGGTCAGGGAGTAGTATTGTATACTTTTGGTGTGGTATTCCGCTTTAGGGTTGATGGCTAAGACTGTGAAAATGATAATTTAAGTAGCTACCTATAAGATTTTGTAATTTTTCTAATATTGTAAATAAATAAGTGCGTATCTCCTCGTTTACCCTAGTGACAAAATTGTGATAATAAGTGATTTTGTTAACTAACCACGTGAGAGAGCAAATCTCTATAAAAATAATCATATCCAGAACCAAATAAAAACAATAAAGAAGAAATAATGTAAACAGACGATAAATATTTTATTTGCCCAACTAATCTTGCTATTAGGTAGGTATTTCTATTTTAACTAGACCTTAAATTGAAAGTAATTGATAAAAATGGCCAAAAAACTGCGATATGCTTACAAACTGGTAGGAATATACTCACTATAGTTAGGTAATTATCATATTTTTACCCATTTTATACTGTGTTGCGCGCTGGAGGGGATGCCTATGAATGGATAGGACATGGGATAATATTAATATGATTAGGTATGATCTACTTCTTATCGAACGAGAGCGGCCAACTATGGTGTTGATAGTTTATTAAGCAGCTCAGAGGGCCTCTGACATGGCTTAATGACTAACGTACTAGACAAACAGCAAATGATGATGAAGATATATACTATGTATTAAGTATAAACCCAAGGAATTTCATCCCTCTTATTTTCTCATATTCCACCACGAATATAAGGAGTCAAGATGTATAAATTGGTAACATGTCAAGTGCGACATGGCAGAAGATTTCATAAAACCTTAAAAATGCAAAAATAATTAGAATTAGGTAATATTTGATGATATCTACTACGATAATAGGTAAACATATCTGAGCCCTCCCAAACACTTACTTATGACTATTTTATAAAACTTGTTAGTACCTACCTACTCAGGTATTTATTTGTTGCTCTATGTAGAATTGAAACATACAAAGAACTACATACTACACCTTTCATTTTCGTATCTATTGGCATTTCTTCCTTGCTTCTGCGACGATCTTGAGCAGCCCTCAAATAAATTTTACAATTATTGTTTGTTCTTTTGGACTTATAGGTGATGATTATGATTATTAAAAGATGAGCGCTATTTAAGTAGGTATATATATATACCAAATATTTGTAGCTCTTGTGCACATTATTTGTCCTCATCTCCAAAGAACTATATTACTAGCGTTAATAACTCAATGCTCATCTCCTATTTTTTTTACTTTACATGAAGTAGATATAAATAGTAGGTACATTGTTACCCTAGGGGTGAAAGTAACAGGGACTAAACAAGTCTTTATCCCGAGGTAAACACTTTGCTTTTCATTACAAATACGAGGAAAGTAAAAATAAAAACATGAATTAGCTAATGAAAATACTTATGAGTAAATTTTATTTTCCCATCCAAATCAAAACAAAGATAGGTACCTCAAATCGTATGATGATTTTCCACTACCGCTTTAGCCTCTTCTTTTATAAAATCAGGCGTTAAATTCGTATTAAAATCAGATGAACTCATTTTATAATAGTCCGGTCAAAATAGACATTCAAGGTTACATTCTGACTGAAAATTGGCATGAATGTTGGGAGCCCTATCATACACAATTTGTCAAAAATCCCCATCAATCCGAAGTGTGGAAAAAATAATATTCAAGGTCAAAGGTTACAAAAATTGGTTTATTTAGTTTTGCAGCTAAAGGTAAGTTTTATTATAAAAGTAGGTGAGAAAAAATTACTCATCAGGCAATTATCTATAAAAATTGTTCATACACTTTTTTTCCTAAGAATCACCATTTCGGAGATACAGCGATGCAAAATGTTGAAAAAGTTGTATTCTTCATAATACTGTCTTGTATGCATGTTAATTACCGTAATATACGTTGATTGCTGACGTTTTCAAAGAAAGTACCTTTAGTCCACAAGCTGTAATCATCAACGTAATTCGCTTTCATCTTTAAATTTACGGAGCTCCAAAAAAAAGTACGTGCTTAGATAAGTTTCGATTTTATCTTTTGCAAAAAATACGTATAAAAAGAAACAAGTACAATCAGCTTGTCTTCCTCCAACCTCTGCTTCTGATCATCAACATATGTTTCAGGTATATTATCAAGTTCAAGTATGGCTTGGAAATGAACTAAGCCCTGAAGACTGGGGTTGGAAGTTAATTGACAATATATTGGAATCAGTTCAAACTTTACTCCCTCCTGCGCCAAAAACTCCTCAATTCAATTTTTTGAAATTGCTTAACGAGGTGTAGGTAATGCTAAATGCGGCTGTAAAAAAGTTGGTTTGTTTTGTTTATTAGCATGTATGAGTTGTCGAGGCCAATCGTGCTCCAATGTTGAATCGCCAGTAGAAGCGGATTCTTTTCTTACGATATGGGCGAGGAGACATCTGATGCATCGCTCTTTGTACCCAGCAGGAAGAAGAAGGAGAAGAAGAGCAAGACAGTATGGATTATGCTCCATTAATAGAGTATCGATCAGACGAATAATTTTCTCAATTTACGCATTACTTACACCTCTTGTTATTTACAATAGTACCATTTTCAATTTAAAACAATAACTTTTTAACTCAACAGAAGCACAATAGATCGTGGAATAGGCCTACCGAAGAAACCACGTACTTTTTCTACACTTTTCGATTTGGGGTATGTGCCGGTCGTCCCATTGGCTAAACTACTATATTTATAAACTATACGAACACAATTAAAACTTGACGATATTTTTTTCAACTTGTATCAATCTCTAGCGCAGATTCCCGTTCGTCCCACCAGTAGATTCAGCCAGTTGGATGACGGGACATACCCCTTGGATTTCACTATATTATGGCCCATCCTATCTGTTTTTAAATAAAATATATCCGATAAAAACGCAACACTGGCAAAACCACGAGAACACCGAAGAAGTCATAAAAAAAACCTTAAGTAATGGATGAGATGTCATTGTCAATGTCAATTATCATCCATCTCGTCTCGTTGACGGTTGATCTCTTCGTTCTTTCTTCGATTTTGCATCGCGCCTACACAAAAATAAACAATTTTATCTTTCCTGAATAAAAGTGTTATCTATATGTAACCTAATTACTGCAGAATGTTAGCGTAACCGATTAGGCACAGATCTATTGGCTACCGGCTGACGGTTTTAGTGTATTAACAGAAAAATGTAAGTACTACAAATATAAATAGAAACTAAGTACTTAGTTACATTTTTAAGTCTCACGTTCTAGAAAGTGTATTTATCCTTTCACTTTATCTGTTTTCAGGTTGAAAGTATTTATATTTACATGTACGTTATTAATAACGGTGAATCTCAGTGATGTTAGTTTTTATGAAATATTGGGAGTCTCTAAACAGGCTTCTTCTCAGCAGATCAGGCAGGCTTACAAGAAGTTAGCTGTAAAATATCATCCGGATAAGAACCCGGTAAGACTGAACATGTTTTCTAACCTCTAGGCATTTTGTTAAATTAATAAAAAATATAAGTACTTAAGTAACTAATAAAATGGTACAAACACTAAAACTCTATCTAGTTAATAATACTAAAACAGATGTTGAAGTTATTAATGAGTTTAGACCTCCAGCATCTGGTTAATCCATATGCATGGTATGGTATGTTATTTCCAGTACTTTTGAACACAAGTTCACTTTAGTTTCTGAGACCTAATTTACAATACACTTTCTTTACTGATTTAATTCTGCAGTACCTGGGCAAGAACGTCAAAAGATGTACATTGCTTAAAAATTTTGCTTAATTTTTTTTTGGCAGAATATCCTTTGATATTTCATATGAATGATCTCTAATAATTCTTTTTTCTGAAAATCTTAAAAGTTTTCTTGTAAAATCGTTTTTTTGTGAGAAATTATCAATTTTCTATTAGTAGGCATTCATTTGAATCCTGTTCGTTACCGACTGTTTTTGGTTCATTAGGATAGTAAAATACATAAATATGTGAAAATATTATTTATTAAACGAAAGGAAACATGTTTTTTTACATTTTAAATGTAATAATCAGTTTATTTACATAGAAACACACCAGATTTATCTACCTTTCCTGTCCAGTACGTTACTCATAGTATAAAATGTATCAAAAAGTTTATCATAAAATTCACAATATTGACCGTTTATATAATAACCTATTTGAATGTATTGTATTTTAAGGAGTAAAATTATTTCTTTAAATAATATATAAACGTATTTTAAATATTTTTAATAATATATAATCAACATTTTAGGAACTTTAGTTTAGGGTACAGTCTCGTAACAGGATATGTTCATAACGAACAGGACATTGTAGGGTTAGGTTAGGTTAGGTTACATGACGCTTAAAAGTAGGAAAAACTAAAATAATATAAAAAGCTTGAAACATGGATCGAAATCGTTATCATTATTTATTTAGCCTAATTAATACACTAACAGTCTTGTCGTAAAATTTGATTTCATGTATTTTAATTTGGACTTCAAACCTGAATCCGAGTCTTGACTTTTTCTGTTGTTCATTGTTGAGCTATTAGAACCGATTCTTAGCGCAACTCCATCAATATTGTCTTCGTTTTGATTTTCATTTCCTGATTTTTTTCCTTTGCCTATTTTTGATATCTCCATTGTTGTCTTATTTTACATTTTTTTCATCATCAAGCTGTGAATGAATTTTCTTTCTTTTAATTTTTAGATGTAAAATGGGTACAGTAGATCTTAATTAATATAAAGTTTCACCATTACAACCTTACATAAGGTACGCAAATATAAAATTTTTTCTTAAATTTTTTCTTTATGCGTTCTTTGTCTTTTTTCTTCTGTTCTTCATATTTTTCGGGATTATCTTTTATTTTTTGGCGATAATGGCGCCTTTTTACAGCTTTACATCTTGAAATCTGAAATTCCATTTAGAATATTTATTATTTGAAACACTAATGTTGTAATTTTTTTCTGTTGTTTAATGATCAATTAAAAAATTTCACTCCAGAAAATGGACCTAAAATGAAACAGTAACTATACATTTAAATTATGATTAGTAAAAATGTCTAATAGTAAATATGAGTCTAAATAAAAAGTAAAAAAAGGCGAGTTTGCACCATGTAAACTTTGCTTTACGTGGTCCTGTCCAGTACTTTCAAGTCCAGCCTATACGTTACCACCGCTATAGTCACGGACAGGAGGTAACGGAATCGGGTATTCCTATACGAAATCATATTATTTCTACAATTGCTGATATTTATCACACATTTCTTCACACTAAAGTAATCTAGAATAGTCAATTTACGTAATTAATGTAAAATATGGCTTGGAAACACGTTTTAACATTAAAAATAACAGAAATTTACTCACCGGACAGCGCCCGAAAAAACACTCCTCTCGCCAAACGCACAGAAAAGAACAGCTGTTTTAAACGAAATGGTTGATTCAAACATAGACATCCCTTTTACTTTTTTTTATGTCATATTGGGGTGTTGCTATTTAAATTAAAAAATAACTACCGCATCGAATAAAAAATCTTAAATTTGATACAAAAATGTGGTAACGGTGCCCGGACATGTCCTGCAGGTGCATATGCCGGGGACAGGATTAAATTTACTTATTTAGAAGAAATTCTAGCTCTGGCAGTAAATTGCGCTTAAATAATAATTAAAATCCCGCCAAATTTCAAATACACAACCAGAAATTTGCCACTGTAGTATTATTTTTTATAAGAAACTGCCGCCAAATGCTGGTTTTTTTTTTGGGGACAGTACTACACACTAAAATTGCAAATTTTTAAACTAAATTTTCTTTATTTTAATATAGTTTTATGCGTAATATTTTAACAAATATAGCATGCCTATTTCATCTAAAATCAAATAACCGGGTGACAATTGTCGTGAAAACCTTGAAAGCAGCGAAACAGTATAATATCATTCGGGGACATGTAAAAAAGTACCATGTACAACTTTTGACGTTCTTGCCCACCTACTTAATCTGTGAGTTTCATTTATTATTTGATTTTCACACACAGGACGAAGCAATTCAGGAAAAGTTCCTGAAAATCACAGAAGCTTATGAAACTCTCAAAGATACTGACAAGAGACGGAAATATGATTTGTATGGCAGTTACCCATCGTATTCCAGAAAGTATGACTATAGATCTCAAGCGGAATATGACAATTTGTTTTACAAGGGACTCTACTATGATGATCTTAATGTTGAGACATTGTCTGGGAAACAATTTTGTAAGTATTTAAAAGTTATTCAATTATTTACATATTCTCTCATTATTTTTTCAACTGTGGCATCTTGGCAACACTTGCAAAATTTCATGAGTCCACTAATTTCTTGAAAATCAAAGGTGGAATCAATATTATTCTTTGAAGTACTTATTAGATTAGACTTGTTTCTATGTAGGCAACACTATAAGATTTGTCAATATCAGCCCCAGAGTTTTTGAAATGATTTAGTTTTCTATGCATTTCCGGAAGGGTCATGTAAGGGTGCTGAGAGAAGTTGGTTTAATTTTTCTGCTTGTAATTTAATGAATAAATCCTTTTTCAGATAATTACTTAAATGAGGGATTCTACTTTATAAACTTTTACTCTCCGTTCTGTCCTCCGTGCCAAAATGTAGCCGACCATTGGAAGAAACTGGCTGAAATGTACAAAGGCATTGTAAGTACCAATTCCCTACATTTTTTAAAGCTAAACCTATAAAGAAATAATCATAATTTTAATAGAAGTATAGGATTTTTCTGAACACTAAATCCCCAACTTTTTTGCAACTGGGACCAAGCTCTTCCTAGTACAAACTTTACTATCTTCTTCTTATCAAATGAGAGGGGCCAACTCTGGTGTCGAGAGTTTATCAAGCCACCTTGGGGGCCTACCGGCATATACTAACTTTACTATAAATATAATAAAATAAACATTCATTGCAGGCATGCATTTTAACATGAAAAACATTATTTGAACCTTATTTTTCTAATATATATTTTCAGGTAAAAGTTGGTGCTGTGAACTGCAAATACCACAATTCCTTTTGCTACAACTCTATGAGAATTGGGAGCTACCCTACTCTGTTATTTTATCCTAATGTAAGTATGATGGTTGATGATATACTAATTCAGAACAATAATATGAATGGAAAGAGTTATGACTTTGATACTCAGTATCAGTTTGTTTGAAATAACATGATGCATGTGCTTACTAATAAATTTTCCTGTACTAAGTGGATTTTAATAACTTGTGTTAATAAGAGATTGTCCTTGCCTTAGTGACACTCAATATAGCATGCAGGTACACAAATATGACCTGTTTTGTAATATTCTCACTATAAAATCAAATTAATATCAACAGTTTTAGTTTTGAACAAATTGGTTTGTTATATGTTTATCAAACACTAGCTGTGCCAGCGACTTCATCCGCATGGAATAGTTATTACCATAAAAACGGTTCTAGTGAGTTAATCTTAAAAGATAGACATATACTGTTGCAAACATTTTGTTAGATCATTTCAAGAGGAGTAATTCTTTCATACATATTTTTTGATATCTTGAACCGTTTTCACAGCAGATGCAACGAAAGCCCTCAAAGATGAATGATTTTCCCCGTTTTTTTCACATTTTCCATTGTTTCTTCGCTCCTATTAGTGGCGGCGTGATGTTATATAGCCTTCCTCGATAAATGGTCTATTCAACCAAGGGCCCGGCCCTTAAATTTATGATGATGATGAACACAAAAATAATTTTTCAACTCGCACCAGTAGTTCCTGAGATTGATTCGCGTTCAAACAAACAAACTCTGCAGCTTTATAATATTAGTATATCTATACTAAATATCAATTAACATCAATAGGCATAGGAATCATAATCAGAAGCTTCCATTTACACATGTTATTTCATGGCTCTTATCAGTAAGTTTCATGGTACTCTACAATATTCTGTACCTAATCTGAAATCAGTAGCAGCTTATATGCCATGACTAATGGTGTAACCATGGTTAATATTGCAGTGCAAATTAGTTCCATCAAATTAAATAAGAACAACAATGATGATAATGACGATAAGTAAAGCTTGTAAGATTTGTTTTAATTTCGTAAATGACACAAACAAATCTTATGTTTGACCAACTTATTGGTGTATGTTGGTGAGATTGCCAACATTGAGTATGGTGATCTGTTTGGTCTTCCAAGCATGTGAGCCAATATTTGCTTGTGTATTATTGTCTAAGCATTATTCAGAAAACATTTAATAAAGTAAGTTGACATGACTTGTTGTCAGAGAGAACAAACTACCCGAAGCGATGAAAAGTCATAGCTTTCCATCAGGCGAATTACGGTCAAGTGCAAACCCAATTCTTGTAAAAAAAATTGACATTATTTGGTTCTTGTATCAGATTAGATATATTTTAGCAGGGCACTATATTATATACTATCTTTAAACAAAAACGCGCCACGCTATCGAAATACGTTCGCGGCGGACGTTCGTAACCCACGCGCAAGCCAAATTGATACTTAGCATTTGGACACAGTTCATATTTCACTGACTGCAGTTCGATTCTCTCAAAACTATCATGGTTGCCATTATGAATGTGGACGTAGACTTACAACAATAAAAAAATATTATTTTAGTGTTATACTCAATCAACGGTGAATTATTTTTTGATAAATTAATACTTTATCAGTAATTGTTTTTGTATGTGTTATTATAACAAAATATTTACAAACCTTTTTCCTAGATCTTTACTAAATTAAGCCTGTTTCTCTCGAATTCGACTCTAAATTGCTTATTTAAGTACCTAGATATAGTTACTGATACAATTCAAATTCATTTTTCATACTTAGGCGACGCGGCTAGCGAGCGAGTGATGTGCCGTTTGACACACGACTGTCGAGCGTACTTTACTGTGCCCTCCGCTCGCTGCGTGTTCGAAACAGGGAGATAGGTTTCTGTTGTATTATGTATTTTGTGATTTTAGTTAGAAAAACACTGTGTAATGAATCATTTATAAAAAAAATCTTCTCATTTCCAGGGTAAACACGGCAGCTATGTATATTACCAAGGAGATCGTACCCTTGAAGCGCTAGACAACTTTATAATGATGTACCTCCGAAGCAAAGTGCATGTACCGACAGTAACTCAACTTCGTGGCGCTGACAGGCCCATAGCTTATGTACTGGGACGGAATAGGATAGACAGGAACGCTCTCACCAGAATCGCTTATCAGTTGGTAAGATTTTTACATTATTAATAGTTAAGATAATATCACGCCATCAGTAATCGAAATATAGGTATTAAAATCAAAATACCACCACCAACCATACACACATCCCAAACCACTGGACGGATCGGGCTGAAATTCGGCATGCAGGTAGATGTTTTGACGTAGGCATCCGCTAAGGATTTTTGGAAATACCACTTTTAAAGGGGTGAAATTGGGGATGCAAGCCTTACTTCTTAATGCGAGCGAAGCCGCGAGCACCCACTAGTTGTATATCGAACGTGAGAAAATAATTCATTCATAGTTTAAGGGTGATGCCCTTGTCTGCGATGTATGCGCTATTCTTCTAGATTTTCGGTCAATTCCTTCAATAAAAATTAATTGTATAAAAGTATTCTTACCAGAAACGCTTTATATTTTTTTTATCTTGTGTATACCTACCCATAACCCATATGTATAATATAATCCATAGTAGATCTAGTTACTTACTCTACAATGAATCATTTATTCTGGGTATATTTAATACTAGCTGATTCACGCAGCTTCGCCCGCGTTAAGTCGAGATATAAAGTAGCCTAGCCTACTCGGGACCCTACACTGCATCTATGCCTAATATCACGAAGATTCGTTGCACTGTTGAGGCTTATAAGTGTAAAAGACGAACAAACATTAACAAACTCACTTTCTCTTTTATGTAATAGAGTATGTATGTTTTCAGAACGGTCTAGTCACAATAGCAGTGGTAGAAGACGAAGATATCAGAATGCAGCTGAGCAAAGACGATTACACAACCGTCGTGTTTAGATACAAGAAGACTACCAAAGAAATCGAGGGCACGGAGGAAAAAGAACTTTTGAAAGAAATTGTGGAACTTCTGCCAAAGATAGAACTTATAGATCCGGAAAAGTTGAAGGTATATTGAAACCCCACAACTGTATAGGTACTAATTGAAAAAAAAATACTTAGCCTAATTTTTAAATTTATTGTTGAAAAGTCCTTTAAAGCAAAACTCGGTTAAATTATTTACCTGGCATTTGAAATATAAGCAATCACTTTTTTTGTGTAATGTTTAAATAAACAAATATTGTTTTTTTAGAAAATCAGGAGTAGGTTACGACAAGGCAGCAGCGAGCCGTGGGTGTTGTATTTCTCAAGTAAGACTCAGGACAAACTAGAACTACACCAGATGAGGATATCTAGACCAGATCTTAATTTCGGTATGTACAATGTATTTTGCACTATTGGTATGTTATCTATACTAATATTATAAAGCTGAAAAGTTTGTTTGTTTGAACGCGCTAATCTCAGGAGCTACTGGTGCGAATTGAAAAATTCTTTTTGTGTTGAATATACCATTTATGAATTGAATTTATTGAAATGAATTTATTTACGAAGAAGGCTTTAGGCTATATAACATCACACTGCAGGAGCGAAGAAACCATGGAAAATGTGAAACAAAACGGGGAAAATTATTCATCTTTGAGGGCTTCCTTTGAGTGTGCTGCGAAAACGGTTCAAATATCAAAAAAATATGTATGAAAGAATTATTCCTCTTGAAATGATCTAACAAAATGTCTGCAAAAGTATATGTCTATCTTCTAAGATTAACTCACTAGAACCGTTTTTATGGTAATAACTATTCCATGCGGACGAAGTCGCTGGCATAGCTAGTGTTCAATATATATGTACCACTCTAAAAAAGAAATCAAACTTTTACAAGCTGAGCATAATTTTTTGACACATGGAAGGAAGCAGCGATTAATTTATTTTTATTATTCTTCTTATCATATTATTATTTGATATACCCTATACCTACATAGCAAAAGTTTAAAAATAATATAGAATTTTTCGTTTTGTTTGCATGCATCGATCCTATTTTCTTTATGTACAAATGATGTATGTACTAGGCTAAGGATTCTGTGTAAATAAAATTAATTATTAATTAATTAATTACCTAATAATTATTTTTGTATTGTAAAGTGGCATCTAAGCGCCTACCACAATATATACTTGGCTAAAAGAACTACCTCAATTAATTAATCCTGCGGTGCTGTCACGACGACGCCAGTAAAAAGGAATACGGCTAAGAAAGAGAGAGAAAGTTTTTTTTTTACTAGAAATGGGTTTGCACTTTACCGTAATTCGCCTGATGGAAAGCAATCATTACGGTCTAGGATGGAACGTGCTTACCCAGTAAGAACCGATTCACTCTCGCTTTGAAGATCGCAAGGTTATATTCCGCGGGGAACAGGGAGAAGATAAAGAAAATGTTTTTTGTTTTCGACTAGTTTCCTTTTAATTTCCAGGTGAAATCAACTGCGATGAATGGAGCGAGCTATGCACTCTTCTCCAAGTGGACTCGCCCCCCGCGTGGGGCGTACTCAAGCGCGGCGGCGCGTACCAACTAGTCAACAAACTCGCCACAGACGACAGTGTGGCTGCCACCAACTTGCACTCGCTGTCTGCTTCTGAACTAACTAGGATTGTGGAACGAGGTAATAAAGAATTTTCAGATCATAAAATAGTAGTTTATGCAACTGTCATATAATTAAGTTACTCTCACTCGTTACTATTATTAAACTTGCTGCGCTCGTTTCATAAACTCACACTCGTGTTTTAATACCCGTGTTATATGCAGTTGCATACACTACTTTATCTTCACTAATGCAATTAATCAAACAAAAAAAGTAAAAGCTGACAATAGTTAATTTTTCATATAATTTTCTAGATTTTTCTGGCAAAAGATTGTGAGTTACTTTTGTTGCCAATTCTAGAATATCCGGATGCGTACAAATATCATCGTCGCTATCTATTTTTAACTTTTAATTTGTATTTAAAAAACAAAACACATTGCGAAACATAAAATTCACGCGTACGTGTATTGTCACAGTGATTTTGCCGCCATTAAAATCTAACCAACGAGAGCGCAGCGCGACCAACCTGATTGGCCCTGCAATCAGGTTGGTCACGCTATTTCGATGTTATAATGAGCTATTACGATATCGATGTGGATATTATAACATCATGTGAAATTGCTTAAATTGAGTGTTTTGTTGTCTGTGCTATAACAGTAGTAATTATAAGTCAAATATTGGAAACATAAGTAGAATGTTACAACATTAGTGTAGATAAAAACATAAATGATGCTGAAAACCTAACTCGATCATTTTCATAATTATTTGCCGTGGTAGAAACTTTGTAGTTGTCAGTACCTACTGTATATTTGCCGTGGTAGAAACTTTGTAGTTGTCAGTACCTACTGTATATTTGCCGTGGTAGAAACTTTGTAGTTGTCAGTACCTACTGTATATTTGCCGTGGTAGAAACTTTGTAGTTGTCAGTACCTACTGTATATTTGCCGTGGTAGAAACTTTGTAGTTGTCAGTACCTACTGTATATTTGCCGTGGTAGAAACTTTGTAGTTGTCAGTACCTACTGTATATTTGCCGTGGTAGAAACTTTGTAGTTGTCAGTACCTACTGTATATTTGCCGTGGTAGAAACTTTGTAGTTGTCAGTACCTACTGTATATTTGCCGTGGTAGAAACTTTGTAGTTGTCAGTACCTACTGTATATTTGCCGTGGTAGAAACTTTGTAGTTGTCAGTACCTACTGTATATTTTGTTCATACTTTACTATCAGTTAATATGATATCAAATTTATTATATTCTATCAGAAAGAGACTTTTATATTTTGAGCATATCATACAATCAGATGATATAATCAGATTATATTCTGTAAGTATGTAAGCTTAAATTTACTTAACCGTTATATCTTAGCAATTAATGATACGTTAAATTATAGATCCTGGATGTGCCAATAGTTAGTCTCGACACTAGTTAGCCATTCTCATACTATAATTAATATAATGGGATCGCAAGAAGTTTTGCCCACTGACCTTTGAACTTCAATATGAAGATGGCACCGGATGATGATGATGATACTATAATACTTTTTTTCCCAGAGGAAGGGCTGTGGGTGTTACTGGTGGTCCCGCACGGACTCGCATGGTCTCACATCGAGGGACCTTTCACACAAGCTAGCCTGCACTTCGTAGACACTGACAATTATAATGTACGTATTGGTTACTTTATAACAACATAAACAAACCTAATTTTGGCAATGACTTATCAAAACTTAGTAAACTTGTAGGGATGTATGTGTGCTTGTCCATGAATTTAACGAAAACCATAAGTGTTAACGGTATGGTTATTTTTCAAACAAACCAAACCTAACGTAACGAACAAATCTAACTTAAGGAACAGTGAAAGTTTCATCACAATCAATTCAGTATTTTTTTAGATATATATATGTACATATCTACGCATTCCAAGAGCGTATTATTACTTCAAACTGCGCAGGACCGGGACGAATGGCGTACAAGAAGAGGCCTATGCTCAGCAGTGGGCGATAGCAGGCTGATGATGATGATCATGATTATTACTTAGTTTTGTGGCGTTACGCGGGTTAAGTAGTTTGGCCTCGGGTGAGATCGCCCACCAGTATTCCTCCCGCCTCTCTACTGTGCGCACAATATATTATTTGATCCCGTATCCCGTTGACTGGCCTGTTAGCTTAGTTGGTAGTGGCCCTGCCTTCTAGGGCTTATGGGTTCAATTCCCGCATGACACAAGTATTTATGAACATTAAAATTTATAATTACTTGTGTTGAGTCTGGTCGGTTGTATTGTATGTATAATAAGTATGTATTTACAAAAGAAAAGTATATAAGTATTATATCCGTTATCTAGTACCCACGACACAAGCGTTTGCTTAGTGTCGGGCTAGATGGCGCTGTGTGCAATGTCCCAGAATATTTATTAATTTACGTGTTTTACTTCCGACATTAATCAGTACATTTAAGGGGAATTTCTTTAAAGTTTGTTTTCTATTTCAGTTCGGTATATCAGCATGCAGCGGCCTCCCAGACCACCACTGCCGGCGCGTGGCGCGCAACGAGCCTACCATACTGGTGCAGAACGGCACTACAAGAACATATTACTCGGGAGACATGGACTCTACTAGTATTGTCGAGTTTTTGACCCTTTTGAAGGATAGTGCTGGTAAGTTCTGCTTTCTATTCTCTTTAGAGTCGTATTTCCTCATGACTGATGGTCGTGACTCCCCCGCAGAATTAATTCGTTAGGGGAGTTCTCTTGGGCAGATACATCGTGGTGGGCGCCCAGGTCCTTCCACGGAAGACACATGTCCTCGGATATTGTGGTCCTCAAACATGTCGGTTTCCTCACGATGTTTTCCTTCACCGTTAATCGAGTGCAAATCCACACATAACTATTTAGCTTTCTATTCTATTAATATTATAAAGGGGATCATTTGCGTTTGCGTAGATATAAAGATAAATAGAATATTTATTTGCAATATCTGTTTCGCGCTCAAACGGCCGAACAGGTTTGCGTGAAATTTGATCCGGCGGTAAATTAGACCCAGTATTAGCACATAGCTTACTTTTTATTCCGGATAAATGAGGTATACATATTATAAAATCGACATTACAGGCTACATACCAATTTACATTTCTTATTGGGTTATACATACCTATTTCAAAAAATCGGCTTTTTACATTTGCTCAGAATTGGGTAAAATGGCGCTATGTGAAATTTCCCAAATTTATTACTAAACGTATGTTCTGAAGATGGATGTCATAACATCCGAAACGCGTAAACAACATACGCGAATTACACGTGACTGAAAACCGTTTAGTAAACATATTGATAAAATGTCTCACGAAAGTTTTAATATTATTAATGTATTTAATTTAATTTCCCAGGCATGGAACTGTCCGAGTCCCAGGTGCTGGACATCCTGGATGCGTCAGGGCGGGAGCACACGTGGCTGGTGGCGCACCTCCCCGCGGACTGTGGGGCACTCTGTCTGCAACTACACCACGAGTTCAGGAAGGTTTATAGCAAGGTAGGACGACACTCATAATTTCCTATTCTTTTTTTAACCTACATCCCCTTTTGGTTAAGTAAAAATTTGTGTATACCAGATATGGCGGATTCTTTATTTATTTATATATTGTCCCACCCCAGGGAAAGGGTTTACCACAAGGAGGAGCATGTCTGTACTGGATGAAACTGTACTAATACAATCGAGTTTTTTTGGTATATATAATAGTACTAGTGGCTGCTCGCAGCTTTGCTCGCATTAAGAAGTTAAGCTTGCATCCCCTATTTCACCCCTTTAAAAGTGGCATTTCCAAAAATCCTTAAGGGACATCATCAAGGTAGCATGGAACAGGTGGAGACGAGAAGCACAACATTGGGCTGAATGGCGTACCTTGGGAGAGGCCTATGTCCTGAAGTGGACGACTGTAGGCTGATGATTATGATGACTATTAATATATTTTGATTGTATTTAATACATCTCCACACTATTCTTATTATACTTCAAATCCAGTCGTTTCCAAGTGAAGAACAAGCAAACATACTCGTACGTACAATATTACTAGGATACATCCAAGGTTTAATCTGCCTCCATGCCAATTTTCATGCAGCCGTTGCAGGTTAAAGAACATACACACTCTAATCTTTACAGTGTTAGTAGGATAGTAAGAACCATTCAGTAAATATATAAAATATGTGGTTTACATAATATACTTGTCCCCAGCTGCGCGCGCTGCAGTTCGTGCGCGTGGGCGTGCTGGCGTGCGCGCCGCGCGCGGGCGGGTTCTGCACCAACATACGCGCGCCCACTGCAAGACTCTACCCCTTACACGCGGGGCACTTCCACAGGTTAGTAGGTTATTATTGAATTACTAGTGGATACCCGCGGCTTCGCTCGCATTTATTCGCAATAAAAGGTAGCCTATATCACTCCTCTCCCTCAGACTTCGTATTATCTTAATACTAAAAAATATAATAATCCGTTCAACTGTTTTAGCGTGATGCGCGTACACGAAACACTGCTACTTCCTACTATATTTTTTTATATGGATAGGTTTACTGAGCTACATCTAGAGAGCATTTTTATACTACTTTTATTAGAGATCTGGAAATAGCTTGTTTTGTTGCAATTTTGCGAAGTAAAACAAACATTATAATTATTCACAAATAGCGCCATCTAGCAATAAAGGTATTTTGAGCTATTTTTATCTAAACAGTCTGATTCCAAATAAAGCCCTTTTTTATTCAAAAAATATATGTGGAGGAAAAAACTCCATGGCACTGACATATTTTTTTAAAAATTTTGATACGATTTGATCCTAATTGTTTATATTTGTTTCCAGTGTAAACCTGCAGCAAGTGAGCGAGGCTCCATACATCCTAGAATGGGCGTTGGAACGTATCGACGACTCTGTGCAGAAACTCACCTGGCACTCCTTTACCAAGACTGTTATAGCTGAGGAACTGAACCCTTCCAGGTGACATACATAATAGATACATATATTTTATTGAGATAGAGATTTAAACAACAAAAATAGCACAAAATCTAAATATATAAAACTCAAAGGAGACTGACTGACTGATATAGTGATCTGTCAACGCACAGCCCAAACCACTGGGCGGATTGAGTTGAAATTTGGAATGAAGGTAGATGTTATGACGTAGGCAACCGCTTAGAAAGAATTTTTGGAAGTGCCACTTTTAAAGTGGTAAAATAGGGGATGCAAGTTTTACTTGCGAGCGAAGCCGCGAGCACCCATTAACATATTTAAATTTTTCTTTAAGATTGATACATTACACCTTTAAAACAACAAAAATAGCACAAAATTCAAAAATATAACTATGATTAGTGTGTGGCCCATAGTATACCAAAATCTCCTTAAAATTGTAATTATGTACATATGTATGTACCTTATGTTGTACTCATAACTGGTATAATATACCTAGTCAGGTCATAAGTATTATCACACAGTAAAAACTTTTCTTTTAGAATGCTGGCCACAAAAAAGTTTATTGAATTCGAATTTCGAATTGTTCATGAAAATAAAAATGTATACTTTTTAGAATTTTACTCATTTTTAAATATGTAGTGGACGCTTAAAGAAGACCGTGTTGCAGTTATTGCATTGCATCGATGCGGTTACGCGCCAATTAAAATTTTTGACATACTGAAAAATTTGAATATAACCAAAAGATTCGTTTATCGTACCATCAAACGATACAATGAAGACTCTAGTGTAGATGACAGGTCAAGAAGTGGTCGCCCTCGGTCTGTTAGGACTCCAGCAGTGATAAAAGCTATGAAGGCGCGAATTCAAAGAAATCCCAAACGTAAGAGGACTCCAGCAGTGATAAAAGCTATGAAGGCGCGAATTCAAAGAAATCCCAAACGTAAGCAGAAACTGTTGGCCCTTCAGATGGGGTTAAGCAGAACCACGGTGAAAAGGGTGTTAAATGAAGACTTAGGGCTTCGGGCATATCGAAGAAAAACAGGACATCGTTTGAATGCTCGTCTAATGGACCTGAGACTGAAGAGATGCCGCGCTTTGTTGAAGCGGTACGCGGGAATAAAATATCGGGAAATTCTTTTTTCGGATGAAAAAATTTTTACCGTAGAAGAGAGCTACAACAAACAAAATGATAAGGTGTACGCACACAGTAGTGAAGAAGCGAGCAAACGTATTCCGCGTGTCCAACGAGGTCATTTTCCATCCTCGCTCATGGTATGGTTGGGAGTTTCTTATTGGGGCTTAACAGAGGTACATTTTTGTGAGAAAGGTGTAAAAACGAATGCAGTTGTGTATCAAAATACAGTCCTGACGAACCTTGTGGAACCTGTTTCTCATATCATGTTCAATAACAAGCACTGGGTATTCCAACAAGATTCGGCGCCAGCTCATAGAGCGAAGAGCACACAAGACTGGCTGGCGGCGCGTGAAATCGACTTCATCCGGCACGAAGACTGGCCCTCCCCCAGTCCAGATTTGAATCCGTTAGATTACAAGATATGGCAACACTTGGAGGAAAAGGCGTGCTCAAAGCCTCATCCCAATTTGGAGTCTCTCAAAACATCCTTGATTAAGGCAGCCGCCGATATTGACATGGACCTCGTTCGTGCAGCGATAGACGACTGGCCGCGCAGATTGAAGGCCTGTATTCAAAATCATGGAGGTCATTTTGAATAAACTTTATCGTCATAAGAATCTATGTTTTGTTAAGTTCATTTTGGTATATAAATGGTTACATAAATAATATAGTTGTTTCAATTATTTTATATTAAACATGTGACAGAATTTATGACCTGACTAGGTATATACAAACTATAAAAAAAAAACAACAAATCATTTGAAAGTAAATTTACAGAGAACTAATAAACTAATTTTATACACATTGAACGGCCCCTGTATCTGTATTTTGAATGATAGTGGCTCCTGAACGAGGTAGCCATAACAAACATGTTACGCCATAAAGATAATAAAATTAGATTTATGTTTTTTATTTTTATTTCAGTGCAATGAAGCCCTGGCTGGTATACTTCCACTCGCCGCGATGTTATAAATGTTATGAAATGTATGCTGACTTCGCTATTACTGGGATTGTGAGTACTTTACATTAATAGTTTAATAAATCATCATCATCTAAATATATAAAACTCAAAGGTGACTGACTGACTGACTGATACAGTGATCTATCAACACACAGCCCAAACCACTGGACGGATTGGGCTGAAATTTGGAATGAAGGCACATGTTATAACGTAGGCATCCGCTAAAGGATTTTTGGAAATGCCACTTTTAATGGGGTTAAATAGGGTATCGTGTTACTTCCTAATGCGAGCGAAGCCGCGAGCATGCACTAGTCTGAATATAAGAGCTGAGCTGATGTCTGTGGAGTCTAGTACTTAATACTTACTAAATCAATAGTTGCAACCTTATTTATTTCGAGACAAAGACCACAATATCCGAGGACATATGTCTTCCGTGGAAGGACCTGGGCGCCCACCACGATGTATCTGCACAAGAGAACTCCCCTAGTGAATTAATTCTGCGGGGGAGTCACGACCCTCAGTCATGGGGACATATGACTCAAGTGAGACAGATGTACCTAAATCCAAGATCTGCATATTTTTTTTGTCTAAATCAGATCAACCGTTTGTGCGTGTAGAAGTGTCAAACTTGCGCCCAAGCTTTCGTCTTTATAAACACAATAGGAAGTAGGATTTATGATTATTGTATAAATAAAAGCTCACACCCCAATTTTTAATTTTCAGCTTCTCAACAACGCAGTGAATCTCGGCAAAGTGAACTGCCTATCCGACCGCGGGTTATGTCAGCACGAACAGATCACTTCCTACCCCTCTCTAAAGCTGTATCTATCCAGGAACCAGCAGCAACAGTTCAGCAGCGTGGTCAGCGTACACGTACGGGAATATAGCCGTATGCTGACGGATATAAGGCCGCGTCTGCATGCGTATACTGCAGCCACGCACCGGACGCATGACGAGTTCTGAATGAACTCTTTCCTATTCATGATTGCCTGGTACTTCTTTGTACATACATAAATACATACAGTTTCCTAGGTTTAAAAAAAAACAAATGAGGCATTTAAAGAAAACATCACGTTCCATTGGACCAAAAGACTACAGCTGACAGTTTCGTATTTCAAAACCGGTTTTTTTTTGTTTTCTAATCTCTTCTCTAAAGTACACTTATCCAGGACCCAGCAGCAACAGTTCAGCAGTGTGGTCAGCGTACACGTACGGGAATAATATAATCGTATGCTGACTGATTATAACTCCGTATATTCGTGGTTGCCTGTTACTTCAGAATTTGTCAGTGTGTGTGGTTGTAAAAAACGAACAATATACAATAGAATAGCACAAAAACAGCCCTCTCACATATTTAGTATAATATGTTCAATCAATCAATCAAATATACTTTATTGTACACCAAATAAAAAAGAACATATTTAACATAAAGGTGGAAGGTAACCAGGGACATTGGGCGACCTTATCACTAAAGTGATCTCTTCCAGGTATATGTTATATGTTTTGACCAATGATCTGATGTAGAAGATCTACGTACAATTGTAGACCTATCCTACATGTATTATCATTCCACTAATATTACTAATGTATATCCAAGCATCTAACAGTATGTTCAGACAGGCTCATTTGATAGCAATTTACATTCTAGTACAAGCAAATCTAGAGTTAATAGGTACTTCTAGGTACGCGTGCTACATCCTACGCTGCAGCAATGCTTAACATCAGGCAGGCTGTAGTCAAAAGCAAACATATGCCTCCAAAAAAACATGCATCAATCTGGAAGATACATGCATGTTTTTTTTACGAGACATGTGTGTCAAGTTAAAAAAAAACAGTATTTTAACTTATACTTATGTAACTCAGTTTATTTATTACTTAGTAACCCATTCCAAATGATATTTCTGTAGTTTTATGAATCAATACTATGTTCCTAACATCACAATTTATAATATTTTACTTTTACAGATATTATTAAATAACACATTGTTCAGCATAATTTAGAATCTATATTTGTATAGGATTAATGGAATTAGTAATAAATAGAAATATTAACTTATTTTAAGTAGGCTGTATAAAATAATTTTATTATTGTGATAATATTGTAATCTCATATAAGTAATTTACTATGTACTAAATTGTTCATTAAATTCAAACAGATATTTTTGTTGGCGCATGGTACATACTATTGATAATACCTAACTAATTATGATAAAATTTTATATAAATAAAATGCCATAAAAAACGCTTTTTAGGCTATAAAATTTAGAATAAACTAATAAGTACCTAGCAAATGACAAAAATGTAGCAATTACCTAATTTTTTGTATGACATTTTAAACTAAACAATTTTTGAAGTAAAATAAAACTGTGAAACTGTATTTGAAGTATTTTATTAATCAAACCTTAGGCAATAACGGATCCCAACGAGCATGTTGTTCAAAATCTTAATGGATCACTGGCATCTTCACAGACAGCATCTGAAATATAAAAAATAAGAAATTTACAAAAATTTACAGGGCTTACTGGTGGCTCCGTGAACTTGGCACCCGACTTTTGAAAAGTAGTTTTTAAAAAAAAAATTTTGTTAGGTGCAAGGTCAAACAAAAATAGCTACAGTACAAACCCAAATACCTCGTTTGAGCAAAAAAGACTACATTTCAAAAGTCGGGAGCCAAGTTCACACAGCCCTAACTGGTAACTATAACTAAACTAACACATAAGGGTGGCTTTAAAACGTCAAAAGACACTTATGTTCTTCAAACTGCTTCATTTGTAAATTTAAATAAGTAAACTATAAAAAAGCACTAATTTTTAATCAACTGTAGAAGTAGTCAATCTTCAACTATATTATTACTAGGAGGTGCTCACGGCTTTACTCACATTAAGAAGTAAAATTTGCTTCCCTTTTTTACCCCTTTAAAAGTGGCATTCCCATAAATCTTTTCTGAGTGGACACCTACGTCTTAACATCTACCTGCATGCCAAATTTCATCCCGATCCATCCAGTGGGTTGGGATATGTGTTGGTAGATCATTATGTCAGTCAAGTTTTATATTATCTAGATTATATTATTTGCTAGATGAAGGTTTCACCTTATTTCTCCACAATGTAGTCTTAATCTTTTGATATTCAAAATAGGTATAGATAATAAGTAGGTCCAAATTCATATGGAAAGTTAGAATCAAATCAAATATGTTTATTTAATACATACTGTGCCAAAAACTTGCAAGAAAAGTTGTCATTAAGACATTAATCAAGGAGGCACTAAGAAAATCCTAGAGGCAACAAACATTTCAACATAATATTAAAACTTTCGTGAGACATTTTATCAAAAGATTAACTAAACGGTTTACGCGATTCACACGTGAGTGAAAACCGTTTAGTTAATCTTTTGATTTCAACATAACTTAGCCTAATATAAATAATCTGTACCTACATATAATAAAACTGAAGAGGGTCAAAAATCTGTACATAGAAGATATTAGAAAAAAAGTTTAGGGTACTTTTATTCTGAAATAATGCAAGCAAAGCCGCAGGCGTCCACTAGTAATAAAGTAAATATGTTTATTGTTACAGAAGGTTCACAACTATCTAACATGAATATAATATGTACATAGCTTACCCCTTTATTTCTATCAAGTTGAGCATCGATTGCATCCTGGTCAACACTACATGGCAGGAAGAAGTCCACAAGACCATACACTCCCTTTGAGTCTAGGACCAATCTGTCTTCACCTACATCCAGATTCAGATCTTTTAGTTCTACCTGAAAATTATATGTGCTAGATTAATTACTGTGCTAAAATTTTGTTTTCAAGTAGGTAGTTAGTAAGCTATTATGAAATATTGTTTAAGAAAATTTATGAGGTTTTTGTTAGTCCACAAATAATTTGCAGTTAAGTTATTAAATTAACAACTACTACTATACTCACAGAGTTAGCTACCAAGAATTCTGCAAGCAAATACTCTATTTCCCCGGTTGGAGGTTCTCTTCTCAATCTGTACACCATATTTTGTATCTTCTCAACTGGCTTGATAGATTGCTTTTGACTTATTTCTTCAATCAAGGGTGGCTTTAGAGCATCTTGGGTAGTCTTAATATCTCTTATTTGGATCCTATGAGACTGCAAAGTGCCAATAGACTTTCTATTCTTCAGAACTGTGTACTTTTGCATGTCTATTTCAAACTGATACTTATCCTGCAAGCCCTCAAAAACAACAGTCAAGAAAAATGTTTGAAATAGATCATCTTTAGCTATCTTTTTGAAGAACTCCGGGTTGACAGCAACATCATAGACAGCAGCTGGTGCTCCAGAGTTGTCATGCTCAGTTCGGCCTTCACCAATGCTCATAGGCACCCGGTAACTTGAAGGGTCTTCAGAACTAAGGATCTGCATGAGCTCATCATTAGTGATATCCCGGGGGCAGGGAATGGCATCAGTAAGGCAGATGTTTACAAACATCTTCTTGTTATCTGGTTTTGTGTAAGTTTTGACACAAAAGCCTGAAACACAAACATTGTGTCTTGAGATATTTAAATATATTATGAATCCATCTTATACAAAGCACTAAGATTAGTAGACCAGACTGAAAAAGTGTAGACTGGTACAAGTTATATAGGATAAAATAATCGAAATAGCCATTCAAAACCTTGACTTGAGAATTGATCGTAAACAAAACCGGCACGCGCAATATTTTGTCTGGCGAAACAAATTTATGCAAATTACCTGGTGTAGGTTTTACCATCTTGGATGGTACAGTATCCATTGTAGAGAGATACTTGTTGAACTCTTCCTCTATCGGATTCTCCTAAAAATGACCAAACAAAGGTAAAGCTATACCTAGTAATTGTTCGGTTTGTTATGTTGAACCAATAACCAATATTTTTTATGTAGGTACCTGAACTATCTTCATATTTTTCTCCATTATGGTAGGATCCACCTCCAATGTTATTGAAGTTTTAGTCATTTTGTTTTGTTATGTGGTTTCTATGGAAATATTCTTCGAGAAATATCAATACATTTATTAGAAAAAAAGGTAAGTGATATTTGGTAAAAGCCCAGTGGTAAAAGCCAAGAGAATTTAACCACTCTACGTTTACAAACCAAGAGAATTTAACCACTACGTATTATACTACAAACCCCCTGTTTCTTTTTTTTTTTTTTTTGGCCATAACTTTTTATTGTGCCAGTTCTCAAGTAAATTGAAAAAACTTTTGTATGTAATATGTATTTGACATTGATATATATATATATTGTCAGCTGACGTTCCCAATATGTTATGAGGGCAACACATAGGGCTATTCGCCAAAATCTAGTATGGTATGATATTTTTTGTGCCAAATTCTCAGACTTAGCCATGAAATTATTATATAGTACCTATAGGGATGAAAGGAAAATCCTTGGACTTAGCCTAATATAGGTCCTTAAAAAGTGCTGAGTTATGTCTGATGTGCGAGCAGCACTAAAGTTACATTTACAAAAAAAGTATATAAGTATTATATCCGTGGGGCTAGATGGCGCTGTGTGCAATGTCCCGGAATATTTATTTATTATTTATTTATTGGGTAAAATTATATATAAATGCTTTATTACAGGGCATCAAACTGCAGCGGTATAATATATTTGAAAATTTTACCAAGGTTTTAATCATTCCAATTTGTCGTACAGAGAAATACTATAACTCAGTATAAAAACCTGGCTGATCACGGAGTCACTGCTACAATGTTAAAAAATGTTAAAAAAATCGCATAGGCTATTATTATTTTGGTTACTTAGGGCAACATTAAAGTTGTAAACGTCATGATAAAGTAGGTCGAAGAGTTCATTTCAATCCGTGATAAAAGTAAAAGAAATTCTTTTCGTTTCATTTGGTGTGTTATATTAAGCATTTACGCTCGGCTCTATTGAATACTATCATTTTAATAATCCTCTAGTATCCAAATATAACCTTAGATCACAATCAATCAAAGGTAAGAAAAAATCGGTACGTCTTTTGGATTGTTTGCCATATTTTGCCAATTTACAACTTTCCTTTCTATAAATTTCTTAATTTACGTGTCTCAATCTTTATAATTGAACGGAGGTTTACTATAGTGCAGTGTAATATTTGCCTACTTTGACTATAATTTTAATTTTGTTATGGTAAAAAAACTAGGCTTAGTATGTCAGCTGAGTGATTGCGAGAGGTACCTACGTACGTATGCATGCATAGTATATTTTTACCCAGTTTTCGATCAGGCTACGTATTTTAAGCTCCAGATTAATACTCACAGAATCTTCATTGACATAATCCTCTAACATTATAAGGCTTTTATTTTTTACTTTTCATTTAAAAAAATTGATAGTGCCACATAAGTATAAATAAAATTATTACCTATATCTTATTTCTTCAATTATTTTCTTATCAAATTATCTGGGCAATTAGCCAGGTCATTCACTTTTATAGCATTCCTTTGATTTTGGTTTAAAATAAAACAGAGTTCTTACTTTCATACAAATTTGTGACAAAAAAATAAATAGACTAATAAAAAAATCTTAGGATTTCTTGCTATTTTCCTAAGATCCAGGATCTGAATTTATGTTCTTGTCTGGCTTTCAATTTTCCTGATTTGGCAGAATAATGGTTAACACAAAGTGACTGGCATCAGACCAGTTGGTAAAATTAGGTATCAAATTATTTTAGAAGCCAACCTCTTGGCTGCACTGTCCAATATGCTCATTACATCGGATCACTCAATTTTGACTTTACTAGGAATATTTTTAATCTAAAATATCTCCTTGATGTTTCTGTTTTTAAATCTAATACTTAATTCTGGGTAAAAATTATATAATGCTGAAAAAAAATGTAAATAAGATATCTAAGTATCTATTCATAGGTAGTTAGTTATCTATTTTTAGTTAAATTAACCTAGAAATATTATTGGCTGATGTCATGATAATAATCTCCGATAGTGATTCTCACCTAATTATCTTATAACTTATGATGTGAGGTACAATGTTTATAAATAACTACTACTTGTTATCTATGTCTACATAAGTCTTCCTTCCTGAGATTATTGCATAATTTATCATATTGAAAATGGCTGTTTAACTTAAATTTTTGCCATTGACTTATGTACCTACTATAGACTTATATATATATTATGTTGATACAGTCTTCTAGATATAAGACAGTTTAATCTAATGAAGAGTAGTAGGTATGTACTTACTAATATTTCTTTTTTATTCTGATAAGTATTTGTGACTAGTGAGCTAGTTTTTGATTTATTTAATTGATTTCTTAATCAATATGTTAACTAAACAGTTTTCACCCACGTGTAATTAGCGTATGTTGTTTACGCGTTTCGGATACGCGAATTACACGTGAGTGAAAACCGTTTAGTTAATATATTGATAAAATGTCTCATGAAAGTTTTATTATTTCTTAATGTTTCGATGTTGTTGGAACATTCGAGAATGGACCGGGATCAGAAGTGCCACAGAATTGTTTCGCTTGGCAATGAACAAAATAAAGTATGCACAGCTTACTGCCAGCCTTCACTAGTTGGAGAGGCACCATAAGAAAAAGAAGAAATGTTTTGATGTGTATCAAATATCTGATATCAATAAAGATCTATGTCTGTGGCGACTTAATAAAAATCTTGTTGTATTTGCAGATAAAGCAAGCCTATATGGCCTAGCCGGGAACAATGGCAGATAAAACAAACTTGAACTATGAGGTCAGAGAACTGAAGCTGGGTGCCAGTTTCACCAGCAATAAGGCATCTCAGTATCATACTATCAAGTGTAAGTATTTGATAGACAAATGTATCCTACAATAATAAAATTTAATAAAAGGGGGTTAAAATCTGTATATCTATACATTTTAATATAGATGGTTTTGATAAACTCATTTTTTTGGAAAACAAAGTATGGTGCAAACCTGTTTTAGTTTAAAAAATTCATAGAGGTTGTTTATAAAGAAATGTTTGGGTAGGTATACTATGATTTTTAAAGATTTTTTTATACTTACGGTCTTATTTATAAAAATGCCTATAGTATGCTATAAGCTTACTATAGTTAAAGTGTTCAATAAGCATTTAAAGTGTTCTATAAAGTTTACTATTTATAAACGTTCTATAAGCCTTCTATAACTATAGTACCCACGTGGTACCGACAATAAGCCAAATCATTGCCATTATTAAGAAAAAATCAAAGAAGAACGAAATTAACCACAGATAATACGTATCTTAGTGCCAAATATATGCTAACTTTGTCATAAAACACAAAATTTTGTCTATACTCAGACACAAAGAAACGTCAAAGTTGTTGATATTCAGACGCGCAAAAATCAAAAATTTAATTAAAAATAAGTAAATAGCATCACTCCTGCTGCCCAGAGGATTTGCGATGCTGAAATAGCCTGCCGGCGAGAGCTACATGAGGCCTAAATGGCCAACGAGCAACAAAAATTGAAAAATTAAAAGAAGAGCTTTTGTAATTCAAAATAATTTATTATAAACTCCTGCTGCCCAGAGGATTTGCGATGCTGGAATAGCCTGCCGACGAGAGCTACATGAGGCCCAAATGGCCAACGAGCAACAGAAATTGAAAAATTAAAAGAGCTTTTGAGATTAAAAATTATTTATTATAAAAGTAAAACAGAATGAAATACATAGAAAGACTTTTATTAACATGTTTATCACTAATCACACATACTAAGATACTTTCATTTAGCATTATCACATGTCTGTACCTACTATTAATTAATTATTACAAGAGCAGCAGTGTCATTGTGTACAATAAGGGCTAATCTTTATATTTAATTCTGATTGGAGACACATAATGTCACCGGATCTGGTTTTACAATTCCACATTTTTCCTTGTTTTAGTTTTGGCTTAACAGTAAAATCATAGTAGGTACATGCTCCAAAGCATAACTTTCTTTCATGTTATGTTCATAAAGATTATCACTTCTATGTATATATATTATGTAAATGTGTCACCAAGCACCTAGCAGTATGTTCTTGCAGCCTCCTCTGAGAGCCAGTTCCATTACAGTACAGTTATATGCCAACTTCAACCACAGTATCACAAATATTAACTACTTACTAACTAAGATGTGACCTAATAAATTATTGCAAGATGGCGTTCGAGCGTCCACTTGCAACTTCTCCTGGCTCCTCTTGGACTACTGGATTTGCCTGGTGAGCATCTGAGTTACTTGCAAGCACAGCATCCCCCTGGTCAATGGCAATATTATGTAATACTGCAAGTGCTATTATTGTAGGCTTTACATTCTCCAATTTGCAAGTCGTTCCAAACAAAAGGCACTGAAAACGCTGTTTTAAAACCCCAAATCATCAAAAAATTAATTTATATTACAAAATTTGATTGTTTGTTTTTACTTCAAAGACAGCAAATCAGCTGACAGATGACAGGATAGTCGGCCATCTTAGATCTTATAGCACCGCTATAGTAAGGTTATAGTAGGGTCCTCGCTACTATAACTTTATAATAGACTTATAGAACTGTTTAGCGCTATAGTGCGTTTATAAATACCGATTATGGTCATTTTTCTTATAGTGATGTTATAGAACACTTTAACTCTTCTATAACTTTTTATAAATAAGACCGTTAGTGTATACTATAATTTTGTAATGATTTCAACAATTTTAAAATATTTTTCAGCAGTTTTTTTTATTTGTCTGTGCACCAAACTAAAATAGCTGAAGCATATCATGATTTCTGGTATGTAGGTATGAGATCCTGGGAGTGACATAGGCCACTAGTCTAAAATAGATTGCTACATACGTATGTGTTAAGATTGATAGGTTGGGACTGTTAAATTATATCTGGTGTAGTAAGAATATTCATATCAAGAACAATAAACGACCATCTAATTAATTATAATGTCATGAAAGCTGACAAACAAATTAACAATCACACACTTTTATGTATGGTATGATGATAAAATTAATTCTGATACATTTGTACATGTAGAGATGGTTTTAATAATCTCGCTTTTTTGTATAGTTGAATATAATGAGTAAGTATGTACACGTGGAATTTGATAAAGTGGATAATGCAAGTAATTAAGTAGATATACTTATGTCTATAATTTGGCTAGACATCGCCACCGAAACCCAGTGCCACTCCCAAATTCCACCCAACAGCATTGCTCCTGCCAATATAGTGACCACATCTGTGGCTCTCGTATTGGCTTATTTAGCCACGATCGCAGTTGCAAAAATAGTATGGATGCTATGATATATAAATTAATAAATATTCAGGGACATTCACCATCTAGCCCCACACTCATCAAACACTTGTGTCGTGGGTACTAGATAACGGATATAATTCTTATATAAGTACTATTCTTTTGTAAATACATACAAATTCATAAATACTTGTGTCACATGGGAATCTAACCCGCAACCCCTAGATTAGAATGCAGAGCCACTACCAACTCAGCTAACAGGGCAGTCATCATATCTCGTAGATGCAAACAGGCTAGTGATGATGATGATTTGTATAATCTTACAGATGACTTCAAGCCGGCATCGGTGGATGTTAACAAAATGGCAACGGTGGATGTTGGCACAAATAATCAAGTCACTGTCACAGTACCACATCTGGGTATGTAATGGAATTGAAAGGTTCATTTTATAATTTTTGTCCTTAGTAGGTAGGTTAATGAAAAAAAGATATATTTAGAATAGAATAACATTTATTGAGACAATCACAAAAATTTAGCAGGCACACACACATACATATCTACAATAAATAAATTCTAAAAACAGAAGCTCAATGCTTTTCTACACCACAAATCTCTAATTTGTCAAAATTACAATTGAAAGTAATCTATACTTAACATTATAAAGCTGAATAGTTTGTTTGTTTGAACGCACTAATCTCTGGAACTACTGGTCTGAATTGAAAAAATCTTTTTGTGGCAAGTCAACTTGGTACGCAGGTTGATGGGTTATGACTTCTGAATAACATATTCCATTATGACTACTGTTTTAATTATTATCAACTTATTTGTTATAAAAGCAAATGTAATTATTGACAATGGTAGGTACCTACTGATAATTTATTATTGAGTGATTATTCAATTTAATTAGGTATTATCAATTTTAATGTTTTTTTATTATGTAGTTGTATTGTAATAAAAGCGAATTGTAAATTAATATTGTAATATGACATATATTTTTGACCAATTATAATCAAAACTGTAATCTGTTTAATTTTTTTTAAATTAAAATAATGGCAATATACGCCCCAAGTGGGTTGTCAGTGCAGGACTACTCAGCCCCACTACAAATTAGAATCAGATGGCAATTTAAAATGTCGTTCTCTCCTTCAGATGGCGCCGGCGTGCCCCAGACGGTGTTCAAAGGCAACCAGCGGCCGTACACGAAGGAGTGTGTGCTCATCATAGACCGCAGCACCGGCGAGATCACACTCGAGAAGCTCTCTAGCAATATACAGGTTAAGAAGACTAGGTGAGTGTTGAAATTGACATAAAATAGTTGTCAACACCCGAAGACTGCGAGCCATAGAAGATCAGTCCTGGTTACTCTTATGCTGCCAGCAGTTTGCTGAGTTGGACTTGTGTTTGTGGAGCCACAGTATTCCCAATCATTATGTCTACACTATTATGTTTGTGTGGGCCTTAGTAAAGTTTCCCTATACTGTCCAGGCAAGAAACACACCAGAAGCAGCTGCCGCCGAGCGCGCTCCCTGGCGAGCTCACCAACACCACGCAGCGCTCCACGTCGCGCACGCGCGTCACCACCAACAAACGGACCAACCCAAATAACCCAGGTTTGTTGCACTTACTCCTACTGAATTATTATTAATCTAACTATACATATAATAAAGCTGAAGAGGGTCCAAAGTCTGAACATTGAAGTTATAAAAAAAATGTTTGGGTATTCATTAAATCGACCATAAAACACGTTTCAGCAGTTTTTATAATTTTTGTATGTTCATCTGTTTCTCTGTTTGTCTATTTATTTACATTGATTAAATTAAAAGAAGTAGCAAATATTAAGTAATATATTGTTAATGCATAGGTACTCGAGGTACATATAATTAATAATATAATAATAGGTACGTATTGATTTGATTTGATTTTGGTTCCTCAGCGGCAGCCAACGCCTCTCAGTCGACAAGTCAGGCGCGGTACAGCAGCGCGCCGCCCGCCGCCAAGCAGCCGCAGAACATGGTGCGCTCGCCGCAACGCACCAAGACCTCACCACCGCAGGCCGCGCCGTGAGTCTATAACTAGAAATAGAAAAACATTTATTAAGACCGGCATTTAGCAAATATACAATAAATAAATAAGTCTGCCCCAACACACCATAATGCTGGTTACTGGGAGCAATCAGCGGTGGTCCTCCGTTGGGACTGGCTGACTAACTAAACTAATTAACTGACTGAACCTAGTCTTTAACGCCCCTCTGTCAACTAGTCGGGCGCGGCACGGCGCCGCTCCGTGAGTATTATTTTAACATTGTGCAGTCAAACATTTGGCCCCAAGGTCACCTGAGCGATACCCGAACAAGAGAACACTGTGGCCTATAGTGGAGCATGCCTGTAT
Source organism: Macaria notata (assembly GCA_927399415.1). Classification (NCBI taxonomy): domain Eukaryota; kingdom Metazoa; phylum Arthropoda; class Insecta; order Lepidoptera; family Geometridae; genus Macaria; species Macaria notata. The sequence continues at coordinate 9,224,754 of OV656733.1, forward strand.
GTATAGATCTAAACTGAGTTTCGGTATCAATATGTTCCCTTGTAATACCGAAATGAAACGCGATTTTGTATGGAAAATAACTGTTCCTCATGGATTTAATGGTATCTACTCAACACAAATGGGCAAGTGTAAGCATGTTTGCATGCAATAAATTTTGTAATCGTGTAGTCGTCTCAGAATAAAACAAAAAATAACAGTTGTGGTAGGTATTCTATGAAGGAGTTATCTTCTACAATTATTGAACTCCCGTTGGGTCGTCCACATACGCGACGTAAGTTACAACTGGCAACGCGTCTTATTCGACAAGTCAGGCGCGGTTCGACAACGTTTCAATATTAAGGCAAAACAGCCTTCTTGAAAGCTACAAAATATCTTCCCAGTGTTTTAATAACCTACAAAATATATTGTCCATTCCAGTTGGTCTGGCGGCGGCAACAGCACGCTGGCGTCTCTGCCCATGATAGGTCTGGATGACGCGCTGGGTCTGGGCGCGCCGCCCGCCCCCGCGCCCGCCCCCGCGCCCGCGCCCGCGCCGCCACCGCCCTCGCATAATGGTAAGCGTCATACACAATATAAAACGCCCCAAGTGGGTTGTCAGTTATATATACGTCACTTCTACTACCTTTTTTTTTTTTTTTTTTACATTAGATAGGCTCACGCTTGACTACAACTTGCCTGATGTTAAGCAACGTTATAATCTACGATCTAGCGCGCTTGCCTAGAAGAAACCGGTTTACTCTCGACTTGAAGACCGACAAATTATAGTTCAAGGGGAATAGAGATTCGGGCAAGGAGTTCCACAGTTTGGCTGTTCGCACGATAAAAGTCGAAGCAAACCGCTTAGTGCGAGTCTTTGGAACCTCAACTGTATAACGGTGCCTTCTTGCCGTACCTCTACTCGTACGATGGTAAAATGGGGCTGCAGGAATTATATTATGCAATTCCTCCGCACACTCTCCGAAATGCAACCTGTAAAAAACCGAAAGACTGGCCACCTTACGGCGGTGCTCAAGGCTTTGTAATTTTGAGCTACAGAGTGAGTCTTTCGCGATGAGTTTTTTAGCCCGCTTCTCAATTAACTCTATCGCCTCAAGCTGGTACCTAGATATTAGACTAAGAATTGACGATAGGCTCCCATTGTTTCGAAATAAAATGTGGCCTATCACTTTTGGAATCTTTTATGACCTCTGTGCAAATGTGATTAGATGTAGCGTGACAGAAGAACACTTGATATTGTATCAATAACTAGAAGACCCAGGCCATTTTTGTCCCAACAAAATTTTTCTTATTTAAAAACAAGCACTCGCAGAAAAATATAAGTACCTGATCATTTTTCTGTCTTTTTCTTTTTAAGAAAAAAATAAATCTGTTCCTAAGCTGCAATATATTAATTCCATCTAAATTCTCAGGTTACGCAGCTCCCCCGAGACAACCGGAAAGGCATTCCTACGCTCCCGAGCGAAGTAATCACATGGAGCGGCCCGAGCGGAGCGAGCGGACTGAGCGGGGTGAGCGGAGCGAGCGACCTGAGAGGCCCGAGCGGATAGAGCGGCAGGAGAGACCTACCAACCCGGTCGCACCGCCATCTAACCATCTACCACAGCTTAGCAATGTAAGTTCTCTCATATTACCTCATGACTGAGGGTCGAGGCTCCCCCGCAGAATTAATTCATTAGGGGAGTTTACTTAGGCAGATACATCGTGGTGGGCTCCCAGGTCCTTCCACGGAAGACACATGCTCTCGGATTTTGTGGTTTTCAAACATGTCGGTTTCCTCACGATGTTTTCCTTCACCGCTAAGCGAGTGCTAATCCACAATATTTTGAAAATCAAACCTGAACCTGGCGTATGGCCTGATTTGAACCAGGGTACACCTGTGTGTTAAGCCGACGGTTCCACTACTGAGCCATATTTACTTCATTATTAAGATATTACATGTTGTTATGTTAAATTAAGTATTAGAAATATACTGGGAGATGACTCTGGCCTCGTAACACAGCCTAACGGCTACCACGAGGTCAGAGGATTCGAAACATTTTGTAACAAAGTTTTTTGGCAAATAAATTATCTAAATATATAAAACTCAAAGGTGACTGACTGACTGACTGATATAGTGATCTATCAATGCACAGCCCAAACCACTAGTCGGATTGGGCTGAAATTTAGAATTAAGGTAGATGTTATGACGTAGGCCTCCGTTAAGAAAGAATTTTTGGAAGTGCCACTTTTTAAGGGGTGAAATAGGGAATGCAATTTTTTTGCTTAATGCGAGCGAAGCCGCGAGCACCCACTAGTTCTGTATATTTGTATTTTTTTTATACTTGCAGAACCCTCCCCCCGCCGACGACAGCTCGTCGTCGTCGTCCAGCGACTCTGACTCGGGCTCCGACTCCGGCTCCGACTCAGACGACGACTCCGGCGCACAGCCCGCGATACCTAACGGTGAGTTATACACTTTTAACCTACTAATAAAAGATACTATGGAAACGTAACAGCTGAAAAAAATCGTTCCTCGAAATGGTCATCCGAGTTGGTGGCTGGAACTTAACCTTTAAGCGACCGACTGCGACTAAGTATTTATTTATTTATACATACATGCAGACAATTTTCCAAAAAAAAAAACTTGTGCCCCGAGGTATTATTTAGATATGTATTGTGTTCCCCAGGTACTGCGCCCAACCCGGCGCTCCCCAGCGACGTCCTCAACGACGACCTGTGCCTCTCTGAATCTGGCAGCGACTCCGACTGACCTCGCTCTACCCTACCAACTAGGTAACAAACCCTTAAATAAGAAGAAAAATAATAAATATTACCGCTAACACTCTCTGAAGGAACAAGTACTTGAGTTGTTATTTCTATAAATCTTTTTTTATAAGTCATAATGTGAGACATTTCATCAGCAGAGCTATTATTAAAGTAGGGTGCTTCACAAATTCGGAAACAGTTCACTTGGAAATGAAACCTCAATCAAAGGCGTCAAAAGTAACATTTTTAACCAATGCAGTCATCCACCAGTCATAGGAGTTCCAAGGAGTTTCGATTCGGAATGAAAATTTTCTGAATTTGTGAAACATCTCGTTGAAGGTGGAATGTTAAAATAAACGAAGGCTCCAATGATAATATCCCTCTTGACTGTCGATCGAAAGATTTTTTCATAATGAAACATTTCCTTATGAAAAATTACGCCACTGTTACCTAACTACGTTGTGAATGGTCGATTATACAAATGCCAATCACAACGTAGTTTGAATCAACAAACTACGTTGTGATTGGTCGATCGAGCTGATGTTTGTTTGGAAGAGGGATAAAGCAATATGCGCCCAAGTGGGATATTGTCATTATATTTTATTTTGGAGCATTTTAAAAATGACGCCTAGTGGCTTTTTTATTTACTTTTCCTAAACGAGATTCTCTATAGTCCTTGAACTATGGCAAGCTATCCATTTTACACGAAATTTGTTTAATACTCAGACAAGGCTATTTTGGTTGAAAGATTCTATATCTACTTGATTCAGAATGATATACCATATTAGCGTTGCTAATTTTTTTATTCGATTTTTAACTTGGTCAAAGTCTTCTTAATCTTATACGTTGCTTGCCATGTTGAAACAGTTATTAAATATAAGAAACGGTAGGTACACTAAATATAGTTATGAATTATATTTATGAAAGTAACTGGCATGAGACGTCAAAATTGATTCATTAATTTACAAAATACCAAACCACGACCGAATATATATTTTTGTCACATTGTATGACTAAAGATGCAGAAAGAATTTCAAGAAATTCGGCAATCAGCAGTGTGATTCACAAATTTGGAACATTTCCGCTCGGAAATGAAACGCCAATCAAAGGCGTAAAAACTGACTAATTTTAACCAATAACAGTCATCCACCAATCATAGGAGTTACAACGAGTTCTACGAACGATTGTCGTTTCGTTTCCGAGCGGAATTGTCCGAATTTGTGAAATACCCTGGAGGAAGAATTATGTACTTTACTTCGTACAAAATTCTTTGTGAATCTGTGTTTTTGCCATTACTTTTAAAATATAAATAAATGTGTACTTTTTCACAACAACGTGCCTAAACTGAACAGAGATATATTATTAGTTTATGCCGATATTTTAAGACGTAGCGCTTGTACGTAAGTGGAGTAATATGTACGCAATAATGCATGTCTTATATAGAATACATACAACTTAGGTTTAATGTTTCTCTTGCAAAAATCTATTTATGTATACATAATATACCTGTAAACTTATTCTATCTATTGTATTGTACATCATAGATCTAAGTGCATACGTCTTGTAGTTATTTCGCTCTTATTATTTTCGAAGTATGTTTATTGAATAAATTATAATGTATATAGACCAATCATTTTAGCTTAAATTAGGTAAGAATCTCGGAATTCGAGATACCCAGCTGTAAGTCTGTAAATACTAGTATATTGACACCCTAAAAGTTGTCTCAAAACCTACATATGGTAGGGTGTACGCGACTATTAAATTTCAAAGGTCATAAAAATCAGTTTTTCAGCAGTTCTTCTCTGCTGCCCCATAGCTTTTACGTTCTTACTGTAGTCTGAATATCCGTCAAATACAACATTTATTTTGGAACTGTAATGCCTTTGTAAACCGCGCGCTCTCCGCCCTCTATCTCGAAAAAAAAAGTTAACAAAATTTGTGGAGAATTTGGTATTCTACAATATTGATAATAAATACAAATAGCAAAAACCCATAGGAAATGAGATATTTACAAAAAACTGATTTTTGTGACCTTTGAAATTTAATAGTCGCGTAAACCCTACCATATGTAGGTTTTGAGACAACTTTTAGGGTGTCAATATACAAGTATTTACAGACTTACAGCTGGGTATCTCGAATTCCGAGGTAAACTTACTATAATGACTGGACTAATGAGATAGTTTGTGATTCTTAAAACATGCAGGAGTATTGCGGTAGACCAAATTTAAATCTGTATTATAGGTACTTGTATCTAAGTACATATCGTTTTGGCTACTTTTAGTAATAAAAAGTAGTATTCTTCCGTAAAAAATATCTTCTTACATGCTCAATTAATTATATTGTTTGAATAATAATTAAATGTTGTATATATTAATAGATTTTTGAATGAAAAACAACTCCTAGAAATGCAATAATCTCTTGTACAGCGAGAATTTAATTTTTGTAATAAATATTTACTTGTGAATGGGTTTTAGTTAGTGCTTTAGTTGTGTCACAGGAAAAAACTGTCTAATAAGTTATACAGGTTTTTCTGTAAAATTTGAGCTTAAACTTTTGAGTTTAAAGTTACTTTTACCTATTCATTCGTGAATTTATAGATTTTCCCTGGTTTCTCAAACTAAGGTCAGTTTACAGGGGAATCAAATTAAGTTATTCGCATCGTATTGGTTTAAATGTGATACGCACCAATGATGGTGCGAGTCAGACAAGTTGAGTGGGCATTTATATTGTTTTGAATCCGGGACATATTAAAAGTTTTGTTCTGTGTTGTATTATATATCTTCTTGCTGCATAATTTATCAATTCAGTTCTTTGAAACTGTGACAATGGTAGCGCTTATGTAAATCTATAAATTGTATTATGTAAATATACAGAGTGTAAGTTAAAATTAATATAAATTGTTATTTAGAAAGGAGGGGAACCTGATATTCGTGTGCCTTTAAACTACGAGTAAAATAGTTTGAATAGATCGGTTCCTTCACACTTTTCCATTCTTTTTGCTATGGAAAATCGAAAATTATAAAAAATGTGCTTTTGAAATATGCTGTCCCGCTTTTACTCATTATGTCTATATTGCGTATAAGTGAGACAGTGATAATGAAAAATTCTGAATTGATTAGAGAAAAAGAGAGTTTTATTCGTGTCGTCCTGCTCTATCGCATAACAATGCAATATGCGAAAAAGAGACGCCAATGAAAGTTATGTTAGTAATATACAATGTGAAAGTGTGAAGGAACATGCATTAAAAATAAAACCATTATACTACGTATTACGGCCCAACAAACGTTGTAACCGATTACATATATCAACATGCTCTTTTTACTTGTATTATGAAAAATATACATACAAATATTGAGAAGGGGTTTCTTTTACTTCGAAATTAAAACTAAGTATATAGGAAGAAAAATATGATGCAAACTCTAGAGTAAATAATATATTTTTCCTTTTATTTACAATAATAAAATATAAAAACAAGTGAAGGAAAACTAAACATACTACTTCTAACTACTACAAAAAGGGGCACTTAGAAAATCTTTAGAAAAGCCTAAAGATAATCTAAGTGCTCCAGCCCACTACCAGAGGGCAGCGTACCCAGCATGCTGGCCGCATTACCACGCTGGATGGCAATGCTGATACGTTGAGCCAGAAAAAGGTCAGCATTTTGGTCACGCGTCGCGTCAACCAAGCGCTCCGAGAGGTTTTGGAAAATAGTATGGGCTCCCGGACCCCACGGCCCCAAAGTCTCGACTCCAAAAGGCTCAAAGATGTAACCTCGGCCGAGGTTAGCATATTTGCGTCTCTTGTAATGCTCGGCAATAATAGCCGCCGCTCCAGCCCGACACCGTGTCATAGACAGATGAGACGGCGCCAATGTGTCGACGCAAGTTGCGTCCCACACAAGGGGCCGACCCAACTTCCATGGCACAAGAGTCATACTTTTTTATTTTTCCTTATATTTTAATACAAATGAAGACCTTATCCTTACAATCCTTCTTAGTATTTTACGCTGCGGTGGTAGCTGCCAGGTCCACAGAATGACCATTTTTAACATGTTTTTTCTTTTCTTTTTGGCCATTACTTTGTATTGTGCCCATGGAGATATTAGAGAGAAAGAGAGGGATGAAATGAAAATCCTTGTATGTCCATGTGTGTATGACATTGATATTTTATTTTATTGCCAGCAAATGGAAAGATGTCATATTTTTATTTACGTTTTTTTTACTTTTACATTTTTATTTTATACTCGCCGTGCGTAGCGCCGGTTCGCTTTACATATTTTCTTGGGCCGAGTTCTACCCCTTTTCCGTACAGAAGATTCAGGACTCTATGGCGGCCATACACGCAACGTTATACTTTAGTGTTCTTGCATCAAAGTCCAAAATTGGATGTCCTGACTACTACGTATAAAACTAGGACTATCCGCATTCCTGTTGATGGAAATCTGAGGACTCCTTACTTTCTGAAGGATTATTACTACAATGATCAGCCAGTGAGGATGAGTACGAAAATTTTGCATATAAAAGAAGTAGCAATGCCAGTGAGAGCCAGAGATGCCCACGGACATTTGAAAGTAATTTTGCGCCAGGTAACTTTTCTATCTACTTTAAGTATATAAGTAATAATATGTGTAGTATCTAAGACGGCGTCAATAGCATATCATTATCGTTTATTATTGTAAATAAACATGATTAGTTAATGAAAATGCTGGAAACCTTTAATGTTATTCACATACTGTGATTGGAATTACCAAGATGGAACTAAAGCTCTACTTTCTACTTACTTTAAGAATTCTGTTTCCAATGCCAGATTTTGCCGCTATTTGTACGGTCTACATATATGAGTAGGTACTTACTAACCTACCTCATAATAAATTTCTAATTGATTGTTTTGGTAAAGGGCCCCGATGGTGATACTACTACCACAACGAATAAACAGAACCAACTGACTACCGAAGAAAACCAAGTGACAACTGAAGAAAACCAAGTGACTACCGAAGAGAACCAAGTGACTAATGAAGTGAACCAAGTGACTACCCAAGAAAACCAAGTGACTACCGAAGAGAACCAGCAGACGTCAGAAATTGAACAATCCACATGGACGGAAGTAGAAGAACTGACGCCAGAAAAAAAACAACATACATCAGAAGAAGACGAACAGTCGACTTGGACTGAAGTAGAAGAATTTACTCCTCAAGAAAATGTTGTGACGTCTGAAAAAAACCAGCTGACTTCAAAGGAACCCCAACATACTTCTGAAAAGGACCAAAAGACTTCTGAAGAAAACCAACAGAAATCTGCGGTTGCTTGTTATGTTTGCGGCTTGAACGAAACCGGTATTCCAGATACACTATGCTATGACGCGTTTCAAGAGTCTGTGTAAGTTATTGTTGGTCTTTTTTTATGTAGGTACCCGATTAGTTGTGCTCCTAATTTACCTGGTAAAATACTGATTTTTACAAGGCTGCTTTATGAAATGTTAAGGAGTTAGGTAATTGAGGTTGTCAGCATTTTGTAAATGCTACCTACTAAATACGAAGGCTAGTAAAAAACATACCTAATAGATACTCGTATTACAATATAATATACTCAGTAGGTACATGCATTTATTTATTTATTTATATATGCTGTACACAATACAAAATTACATTTTAGAACTTATTCTAAAAAAATGGATTGTGTGACCCTGTTGCTTGTTTAGTTTAGGGCATTGCACTTTACAATATTAACTTAAACACAATTTTACTTCTACTATTCCTCTACATAGGTACATAACTAAGGTAGGTACCTAATACAATTTGTACAAACGAGAAAATCTTGTAACATCTGTTTTTCAGACATCTGAAACTAAAACGTGATTATAAAAAGTACTGCTTTTCGGGCAGCCACAAAGTAGAAGGGAAGAAATGGTACGGGAAACTTTACAGAGACGGTTGCTTTAAACGGTTCCTTGATATCACCTCCTCCTACACTGAACGAGGCTGCCGGGAGAGGAAACCGTATGTTGGAGCTAGTTTCGCATCTAAAAGGTGGGTAATAAATTATAATCATTCTACTAAATACTTACCTCCGAAGTCTAGATATTATTTTATACCTAAGTACCTACCTACCCACTTCCTGGACAAGAAACACATTTAAAATCGACACCGATGGCACCCAGGGGCGTAGGCGTAGGTACCTATAGGTACCCAGTTAGTGGGTCGACAAGAGCTGAAGATGATGATGACCTACCTAATCATTTGAAATTTGTTCGTAGGTTTGCCGCGCTTGAGAAAGTTTTGTATACGAAAGATGAAGGATGTGTATTCAGTCCGTTCGCAGTGCTTACACCTTTTAGTAAATCCATATCTCTGTATGCACGATACCACGTTTGTGTCTGTCAAGGGAAATATTGTAATCAAGCCACAAAAAAAGCAAGATTAAAAGCGTTCTGGTTATTAGCGATCACGGTGAATTTAATAATTTGTTTTTAAGAATAAATCTATACAATACTATATTTTTATATTTTGATTTCAACAGTCGTAATAAATTAGTATTCGTAATAGGTGATATGTTTTTGGTATGGTCGTTTCTATCGTCAAAGTTTTTACGTGTTTTTGGTTATCTCTGACTATGATAATGCTATTTTTTATTATAAATATTAATGTGTTAAGCCATAGAGCTTTAAATTTATTGTCAATGTCAAAAGTGTTTAAAATCTTATCGTTGTCACTGTCACTTCTAACTTCGTAGCTTCATAGATAGGTAGTTCATCTGTGCTTTTCTTTCAGTGCTTTTGAGAAAAAGCAAATTTTACAAATTTATAAACAATACAATATGAGTGCCTACTGTCGGTTGAAATAAATTTTCATTGATTCTATAACTGTGGTACATCTATTGGTATTTATAATCTACCATAAGGTATATCTAGCAAGAAAATTTAAGCCATTAAGAAAGTTCTCGGGAATAAGTAGTACTTAACAAATAATCACATCTTGGACAAAATATCGAGTGCTTTTCTGCTCACTGTTATGTTTTTTCTGGTATAATTTAGTGATATTTTTGGACATTAGTGATGTCCTCTACGAGTAATAAAAACCATTCTAAGAAGAAAGAATGCGGAAGAGAACGAGACCGGTTAAAGGCTACAGCTTCAGAATCTGGGGGCTCAAGCCAGTGTGATACTCCACCTCTTACAGAAAGAGTAAGTACCTACTAGCCTTGTAATATACCTACGGAAATCTGATTCTTTTATCACGTTTTACACTGAGGACAAGGACAGAGTAAAGCAACAAGACCCACAGAAGTGGCTATAAAAACAATTATAGCAAGCTTTTATTTTATTAGCTTTTTAACAGGAATATTTATGATTCCTTGAAATCTATTATATTTGTTACTATAGTATATAGGTATTAAACACTTTTCTTTGACACACATATAGTAACAACCTTGTGAGACAAAATGTAAATAACTGTTTAGTTTTTTGTGTTTATAAAAATAATTGTCAGCATATTTAGCTTTACAAATCTATAAATAATTACAGGATGCTGGTCCATCTCAAGGCAGGTTTGCAGGCATCGGTCCTGACTCAGTGCAGTGTATGGCGGAGCAAGTTGGCGCTGAGATAAGTACTGAGGCAGCTTATAATCTTGCTGAAGATGTTAGCTATAAGCTGCGACAAGTCATCAGTGTAAGTAATGGGAATTTTTAAAAACAAGTTATGAATATCTGGTTGTTAATGTGTGTTTAATTTGTTATTGGTGCACCAGAGGACAGTATTGTAAAATATTTTAGACTTTATGTGGACTTTTCAAAACAGTTTACTAAGTGAACTTTATAAATAATTAAACAACTTTGCCATTATGAATTTTTAGTACCTTCCAGTCTAAGTATTTTGACTTAGATCCACTCATTCATGTTACAGACTATAGCTCTACATAGTGAGATGATGAAGAAGACCTCAGTAGACAGCAGTGATGTGAACACAGTGTTTACACTGAGTGACACTGGCCCAGTGGTTGGAGCCACTTCTAGTACTCACTACACTCAACTTGGGGAGGAGAAGCTGTGCTGTCCTGTTGTGAGTTTGCTATGTCATTACAGTAAAGTTTATTTATCTATACTAATATAAACTAAAGCTGAAGAGTTTGTTTGTTTGTTAGTTTGAACTCGCTAATCTCAGGAACTACTGGTGCAAATTGAAAAAATCTTTTTGTGTTGAATAGACCATAAATGAGGAAGGCCATAAAACATCACGCTGCAACTAACAGGAGTGAAGAAACAATTGAAAACGTGGAAAAAATGGGGAAAATTATTAATCTTTGAGGGCATCCGTTGTGTGTGCTGCGAAAACGGTTCAAATTGTGGGTAACAGCTATAATTTATAAAGCTGAAGAGGTCATTTGCAACAATAAATATGATGCCCAAAATAACTATTCTACACGGACGAAGTCACAGCTAGTTTATTTATACTTGCACACATACAATTTTCCAAAAAAATATTACATGTGCCCCGAGGTATTGGGGCGTAGCAAGAGACAATGGCTAGTCTTTATCTAGCCAGAGTCTTTACAAATTTTGCTTAAAACAAAAGTTAAAGTTATGTACTCCTATGAATCTAAATTTTCTATTGCAAAGCCTGTATGTGTGTAACTGTTTAAAAAAACAAGCTGAAAATATGACTAGATTTACAACTATGAACAATTTCAACATTAGGTTACAGATACACATAGCCATATATTTACTATTGAAATTTGGAGTACTCTTTCTAGATGTGGTAGTAATTTTAATCAGATTAATATTATTTCTATTTAATTATATCTATAAGATGTGTCCTGGTTCCTGGGTGCCTTGTCATAGGCCATGGTTTTTTTTTGCTTACCCAAGAAAACTCACCAATGATTGTATTAGTAAAGTTGCATGTTTTTTATATTATATTAATTAAAATAAAAATATTTACACAAATGATTTCTTAAGAAATATATTGAAAACATAAAGAAAATATATTCTATTATCTTTTTCAGGAGGAGTTAATTAACGTTAGCGAATTTGCTTTGACGCCACAAACATTTTACTATGCATCACATCCAACCATGTCAGTTGAATGGATAACAGATGAGAAGAGTCTCAGTAGCAGCACAAATATCAGCGCGAACTTACAGAATTATTATACTAAAGTGGCTAGAGGTAAGTCCTTATTAAAGCTGAATAACTCAAATATTCAATTTCGATTATTCAAAATAACATTACCATCCAAAGAATTTGTTAGTTTCTCTGTTCTTTATGATATTTTGTACAAAGATTTGAATCTCTCTTCAGTTATTTAACTGAAAGAATAAAGATAGTACCTACTTTGTTTTATTATTTTATGGCACATTTGATCCTGGCACTAGATCAAAATATTTGTATCAATATTTACTTAGAGTCACTCACTTGCAAGTGTCTTAAACTAAAATTTCTTTCCAACTATAAATAGCTTCATAGGCGCTAAAAGTTTGATGTCAAAAGTTTGTGAAAATGTATAAATAAATATGCCAGGACATTGCACACAGCGCCATCTAGCTTCATACTAACCAAACGCTTGTGTCGTAGCTACTAAATAATGATAATAGTATGTATGATAAGTTCAACACATTTACTCGTCTACTTATAATTTTCTTCTTTGTGTCAACACCTAATATCTAACAACAAACCTTTTCATCTTTTAGCAATACTTAACCTCCGCAAAAAGCCCAAAGAGGTCGCTGTGGCAGATCTAATGACCAACACAAGGATAGGTCCTATATTTCCCAACCTCTTCAACCTAGCAGTATTAGTGCTCAATGATGATAATTTGAACGCACTCAATGTGCCCGCGAAGAAACCATTGCAGTCTAATGTGTTGGATATGGTGGATGCACTTTGCTCGAACCCTTGCAGCTTGGATACCAATATACAGCAACAGGTGAGAACTATTCAAAATGTCTGGTGACTTATACAAAATCATCATAATCATCGGGTGCCATCTTTATTCATATAATAGTTTGGAGGTTTACAAAATGGACATGTATGAACAAGAAGTGTGGTGACTCGACACAAGAAAAAAACTTTCTAAACAATTGATAACCGCCTATTTTGAAGTCTGTTGTCTGACAAGACAGTAGATGGTTTAGTTTTTCAAATTGTTAACTGTTGTTTTCATCACCCGTGTGTTCATAAATAAGTACAGTCAAGAAGGCGTAAGCTGAGCTTTGCATTTGTGTGGGTGTACATAGATAGTGTAGGTGAGACAATCGGCTTCTCCATCGTGCGATAGCGCCATCTCACTCCCCCGCCCACCTGCCATACTTTACCCACACAAATGCAAAGCTCAGCTTACGCCTTCTTGACTGTACTGACATATTCGGGAACATATCAAACAATGCCATCAAGCTAAAAATAAAAGAATGAATCTTAAATATTATTTCTCTTACAGTTTCAGAGATTATTTCCGGTGATGGTGTCCAATATCCTTGGCAATGGCTCTCTAGCTGAGAAAATGGTGGCCATTCTTACTAAAATCACACGAACCTGGCCTTTGTTTATTATGATAGGTAAGCTAGTTACTAAGGTGCATTGCAATCATCACAACTCATCGTCATTGTTGCCCGTTAGAGACATCTTATGTTTGAAGTGTATGTTTCACTATTGTGACAGCAAACAATTATTGTTTTATAGTGTAGAATAAGAAATTGGTTCCTTTCAAGCTTGTACCTATGTATATCATATGTTGTTTCGAAATCTGTAATTACTTTTACTGCAGAAAAAAGATAAATGAACTAGTTTCAATTCTAGACTTTTAGCTACATGTAATCTTATGTTGGTATCTTTTACATTTATTTAATGTTTTTCTACTTCTGTGTCTTTCATACCATAGAAAATGTATTTTTACTCTCATATATAGAAGTAATAACATTGAATTAACGAATTTGTGGATGTTACACGTAGTTAATCTCATTGCAGGAAAAGGCATTCTCTTCGACTACCTATCGCAAGGCACCAAAGAGCGCCTCACGCCACCCATGATCAAGTGCGTGATGGCGCTCGGGCGGCGCGCGCTGGTGGAGTGTCTGGGAGACTACCTGGAGCACCTGGACGACTGCATCCATGCGCCGCGCAGGAACCACGTGCAGCCAGACCTGAGGGAGACTATGCTGGTGAGTGTCTGCTGGTGGAGTGTCTGGGAGACGACCTGGAGCACCTGGACGACTGCGTCCATGCGCCGCGCAGGAACCACGCGCAGCCAGACCTGAGGGAGACTGTGCTGGTGAGTGTCTGCTGGTGGAGTGTCTGGGAGACTACCTGGAGCACCTGGACGACTGCATCCATGCGCCGCGTAGGAACCACGCGCAGCCAGACCTGAAGGAGACTATGCTGGTGAGTGTCTGCTGGTGAAGTGTCTGGGAGACTACCTGGAGCACCTGGACGACTGCATCCATGCGCCGCGTAGAAACCACGCGCAGCCAGACCTGAGGGAGACTATGCTGGTGAGTGTCTGCTGGTGGAGTGTCTGGGAGACTACCTGGAGCACCTGGACGACTGCATCCATGCGCAGCGTAGGAACCACGCGCAGCCAGACCTGAGGGAGACTATGCTGGTGAGTGTCTGCTGGTGCAGTGTCTGGGAGACTACCTGGAGCAGCTGGACGACTGCATGCATGCGCCGCGTAGGAACCACGCGCAGCCAGACCTGAGGGAGACTATGCTGGTGAGTGTCTGCTGGTGCAGTGTCTGGGAGACTACCTGGAGCACCTGGATGACATGGTGTGATAGTCGGCAGCCATAATTTGTGACATTCGGCTATTGGAGACCAATCAAGAGCAAGATTTATATGCGAGTGGTGTGTGTGAAGGAGATTTGGTAAAATGGAAGCATATTCTTAGTTACTTAGTATTGTATTATGATCGTTATTCGTAGTGCTTCTTGATGATGTGATGTATTGCCACTTTTAAAATAATTTTGTATCTATGCTTTTCCAGGAAGCGGCGACGTGCCTGCTAAGATCTGAACCAACCACATATTTAGAAGACTATGTGATAACAGACTATACTCTTTATGAAATGCTCGGAGATTCTATACTGCCGAGGAGGACGATATTCCCCACAAAAGGTAACTAATATTCTTACTTGACTTACGTACTAATAATACTTAGCCAAGTCATTGTGAAAATAAAAAGCTTTATCTGAAACCTTTTTCTGTGTCTCATGATGATGAAACATCTCAAATATGTAGGTAACAGCATAGACTAAGTTATACTTAGTCTATGGTAACAGTCTCACAAAACTGTTCGGTACATACTTCATATCTCATATTTTCATAATTTTACAATTATTTATTTATTTATTTAATTTACAAGTTGTCCAACGGACACAGGCACACAATAGTAAATAATAATATAAACACAAATCCAATTAAAGGACAACACGGGTAACAACACAATATATATACATAAAACTATGAACACAAAAACACTACACCTACATCAACAATACAAATACTCACAAACCTACTTACCTTACTTAAAACAGAATATAGTTAAAAGTCGGGAACGCACGAAAGTCCTTTTAAAAACTAATTAATTAAACACTACGTCTGTTCAGACTAAAGATTTTATTTAGACTGCCCTTATTCTAACATGCAATCTTATTTTATACCTAACACCTAAGCCGAGCCTTATCGGCCGGATGCTGAGTTGGCGACATGTAACCTGATCCGCGTGGTACGAGGATCGTTGGGTGGTCTACGAATGTTATGACCATTGTGTGCGAGTACCAGGAACATAACGCCTTCCCCCTCAGACTCGAAATTATCGGAAAAGGATTTTCCGAGAATTTCGGTTTACATACATACATTTTCTTATTCTATATCTTAAGACTATTGCTGCTTGCAATACCAGGTCCTGCTCGGAGGGGTTTGTAGAGGCAGCGAACTTATGCGAATAACATTCTTAACTTACAAGTAAAATCGGATTTTCATTTACATTTTCATGTTCAATTACAGGGGTTGAGGGTGTCTCATAGATTTTCCGGATATAAGGTATAATTTTTAACTGTAATGTGTATACAAAAAACACCAATAAGATTATATAGAGCACAATTGTGGCAATGCCAAGGCTTTTCACTTCACTTGAATTTTGAACACTTTTCACACTTTTCTTCAACATATAATTGAGGTGTTGCACGTCATCTAGGTTAACTCGTTGCAGGTTTATGGGTTCCATATTTTCCATTTTGTTTTCTGATAGATCAGGTAAGTTTACAATAGGTATGCGGTTATAAGAATTTCCCAATTCATGGAAACGGTTTGCACGGAGTCGCAGAGTGCCAATGGTGACATCGCATGGTTTCTGGATAGTGAGAATGTATGTACCTCTCAGTGGCTCCTGTATGACGTCGTCGCTGCATTGCTGCATAAGCACCTTTTTAAATTTGGAGAAGATAATCCAAACGTTATCAGAGATTTTCTGTGTCTTCAATTCTTCTGTAATGACCTTGTGCTTACTACATTTTGGTAGATGTGCTCGGTATTTCATTAACTGTTCCACACAGGTTTCTGCGAAATAAGGCGCGATGCTGCTTTCAGAGCACAGGTACTCTTTGGCGGTTATCTCTTTACACTTTTGGGCAAGTGGGCGGTAGCTTTTCTCATCCTGGAGTAAATAGGGATATTCAGGAATTATGGTAAAGGTATCGGCGGTGGTATGGTTAAGCATGGGCAGTGGGTACAATTTATAATATACATAACATTCATTTTCAACTAATGGAACATCAATTATAAACCTAACATAACTGTCTTTAAGGTATGCTTTAACAGAGAATGTCTCTTCTAAATTTATTAGGTTTTGATTATTTACAGGATACATAAGCTTACCATATGTACTTATTTCTTTCAGCAATGTTATAATCTCTACAGAATCTATTACAGTTTTATGGAGTACAGACACTTTACTAAGGGCTAAAGCCGTCTCTACATCGCCGAGTTTAATGGAAATGGTGCGGAAATTACTAATAAAGAGGTTGAATACATTTATAATATGGAAAGTTAGAAGTTCCTCGAAATTATCATGTGATCTTAGGTAAAATTCTATTTTATTAACTCTATCATTCAGAAGCTTTGTGTTTTCATTTACAATTTCACTTGAGTTTACGATGTGATCCAGCATTTCGGTAATAATAGTGATTTTATTGGAAACGGCTTGCTCACGGGTTTGTGTGTCAGTTAATAATTGTTCGAAATGAATAGCGTCATCGTTATCTAGATTTCCTGTTATTACTTTGATCAAAGAACCTAGAGGGTTGATAAGACCTCGTTTTACGCGTTTGCTAGGTACTAACTTCTGT
This sequence comes from Macaria notata, assembly GCA_927399415.1. NCBI lineage: Eukaryota > Metazoa > Arthropoda > Insecta > Lepidoptera > Geometridae > Macaria > Macaria notata. Next base: position 9,241,830 of record OV656733.1, read on the forward strand.
AGTTTTTCTGTAGCCTCATCACGGATGTATTCAATTTGAGACTGAAAGTCTTTAAATTTAATCATGAGGGAGGAAACATTTTTAGAGGCTAATATAACCTTGTTACAAAACTTTGAATATTGTTGCGAATGAAATTGCAAGTCGGAGGAGATACCTGTTAAATCTATAGTTTTTATTATAGACCAACTATCGTACTGTAGCGAGGCACGACCTTGCTTAACTGGGAGGAGGCCTGGATTTTCATTAATTTCTTGAAGTTGAAGGCCCTGGCTCTGGAGACCTTGGGCATGGACGCACGTCACCATCACCAGGAGGAAGCACCACCTGCGGAGGGCGTTTTACATTTTTAATTGGGACCTTGGTGTCTCTGTCCTTGATTTTTATGGGTACGACGTTTTGTTTAGCTTCACCAGTTATTATAGCTTTTTGGTACCTAGGTTTGTCCTTGGATTGTCTTTTGTTTACTGCCTTCGCATATAATGCCTGTCCTTCCGTGAACGGCGGTACTATTTCTCCACCGCGTTTATGCTTCACCTTTTCTTTGTCTTTTCGCAGTTTTTCCGAGATGAATTTATATAATTCATTAGTTCGTTTCTTATGATCTTTTATCAGTTGTTGTTTATAAGCTTTGTCAAATTGTACGTCAAAAGAGGAATTTAATTCTGTGTGTCCAAATACAACTTCGAATGGTGTTAAATCTGTAGCGCTATGTATGGTATTATTGTATGCCATTATAGCATAGGTCATTATATTTGCTGCGTCTGTGTATTTCTTTTCGTATTTGGCTAGGCGATAAATTTCAATTATGGTGGAATGGAAACGCTCTACTATGCCGACAGAATTCGGGTTATTTGGTGTAGTTATGTGCAGTGTTATTTTGTGTAATTGTGTAAGTTCTCGGAGTAGGTCGTTATTAAATTCGGTACCGGGGTCGCAGCTTATTTTTCGCGGAATGCCATAGAAACTGAAGTATTTAAGGAGTGCTCTTACTACCTCGGGCGTTGACCGTGATGGTATCTCTATTGCCTGTGCTAGCTTGCTGAATGCGTCTACTATCGTGAGGTAGGATTTGGAGTCGATGGAAAATATATCCATGAATAATTCTTGGAATGGGGCATCCTGTGTTTCAGTGAGTTGTAATACTGGTTTGATTGGTTTTCGGTCATACTTGGCGATCCTGCATTGGTCGCACGAGTTAATTACTGCAGAGACCGTTTCTTGCATGTCGGGCCAATAATAAGATCGCTTTATTCTTTTAATTGTTTCTGTTATACCTCTGTGGCATGTTTTTCCTTCGTGTATCTTTTTGATTATCAATTTCTGCTCGTCTTCATTTTCAACGTTAATCACTCTCTCGGTGCATTCATGAAAATTGATAGTGCCTTGTTTGAACATGGAAATCACAACGTTGCTAAATTCTCGTCGGTGCTGTGTGGTCTCGAAGTAAACGAAGTATTTGTTCTTGGGTTTAATGTATTTCTTTAGGAATTCACATATAAGGTCTGGTTTGCCGTGAGGTAAGAAAACCTCTAGAATTTTTTGATGTTTCGTAGATATATCGGTTACTTGTAGTCCGTCAGTGAATTTTTGAAACACGAGTATTTGGTTTGGTTTTGTGTCCACAGCTTCATGTAATATAGGTATACCTAGAGATTCTAAGTCTCTGCCTGAATGAATCGTTTCTGTAGCGCTGGAACTTGTCTCCGATGGTACGAGACATTCGGGTTCCTTACTCAAAATTTGGTCTATGGAATCTGTGTCTGAGATAGTTATAGGACTGTTGGTTGCCGTTCTCTCTGAGTCGGATATAGATATGGTGTCAGATTGCTGAGAAGGATTATCTAGATTGACAATCATTGATATATCGTCAGGTTCTTCTGCTGTAGTCAATGCATTAAGTTTGAGACGTGATAGTGCGTCAGCATTTGCATTTAGTTGTCCATTTTTGTGTTTTATGTCAAAATCGTATTCTTGAAGTCGTAAACGCCAACGTGTTAACTTACTGCCCGGCTCTTTTAGTTGATATAGCCAGAGCAAGGGTTTGTGGTCGGTAACAATGTCAAATTTCCTTCCGTATAAGTACGGCCGGAAGTGTTTTGTGGCCCAAATTATTGCCAATAGCTCTCTTTCGATGGCACTGTACTTTCTTTCTGTGTCCGATAAAGTTCGACTGGCGTATGCAATAGGTCGGTCAGAGCCAATTGTCCCTTGGGATAACACGGCTCCTATTGCCACTTCCGAAGCGTCGGTGGTCAATATGAAGGGCTTGTTCATGTCCGGGTATTGAAGTATCGGGGCGTTGATTAACAGCTCTTTACACTTTTGAAAGGCTTCGATGTATTTTTCCGATTTTTCAACAGTTTTTCCTTTCCTTAAACAAGCTGTTAACGGTTGTGTTATTTTTGAAAAATCTTTGATAAATCTTCGATAGTAGCCAATAAATCCCAGGAATCTTTTTATTTCTGTCTGAGTCTCTGGAATTGGGTAGTCAATCACCACTTGGATTTTGTCATTATTTGGTCGGAGTCCGTCTTTAGTTAGTGTGTGACCAAGATATTGAACTTCTCTCCGTAGGAATTCTGATTTGTCTAGTTGGACCTTGAGGTTGGTGAGTCTGAGCCTATCAAAGACTGCGCGTAACTTCTCCAGATGCTCGCGGAGTCCGTTAGAATATATAAGTATATCATCTAGATATACCAAACAGTGTATACCTTGCAGCCCTCTTAGTACGTTGTCCATGGCACGTTGGAAGGTTGCTGGGGCCGTTTTTAAGCCAAATGGCATGCGAAGGAATTCATAATGACCATTTTGGGTAGAAAACGCTGTCTTTTGTCTGTCCTCTTCTGCTATCTCGATCTGATGATAACCGGAAGCAAGATCCAGTGTTGTGAAATAATTGCTTTTACCTAATTTGTCGAAAAGGTCACAGATGTTCGGTAGAGGGTAGCGATCGTCCGTCGTTATTTCGTTAAGGCGCCTATAATCGACTACCATTCGGTATTTTACTTGTCCGGAAGCGTCAAGCTTTTTAGGGACGAGGTGCACCGGAGCGCTCCAAGGTGAGTGTGATTCTTGTACCACGTCGTCCTTGAGCAGCTTTTCTACTTGATTTTTAATTTCTTCAGCTTGGGCTGGAGCCTGTCTATACGGCTTTATGTATATAGGGTTGTCGCTTGTTGTTCTGATTTGGTGTTTAACCTGATTCGTGAAGGTAAGGGGTAGGTCTTCACAGTAGAATATGTCTTTATATTCTATACATAAGTCATGTATAGCTTTTCTTTCTTCCGAGCTAAGGTGGTCTAAGCGTAGCTTTGCTAGGTTTTCCTTGAGTAGCTGATCAATTTCTACTTCAGTAGATTCCGTTATGTAATTCAGGTCACATGCTATTACGTCATCGTTTCGGACTGGCCGTACAACAAAGGGTTTCTTTATAGTCATGCCTACTTCATTTTCAGATGCATTTTGGATAACTGTGGTGGCATAAAAATTTTCACACTTCACAATAGCGGCAGGCATCCTGACATTTTCACAAAATTGTTTGTATTCGATAATTGCATCTCCGTTTTCTACGGACACTGGTATCTTTACCCGGGTTTCTGACCTTGGTTCTAGGGTCACCGAATGATCCTTGTCATAATATATTGGGATGGTTGCGTTTTGTGTTTTGAAAGTTCTGTCGTCTAGATCAATTTTGGCTTTCAATTTAAGCATTAGGTCCCATCCAATGACTCCATCATATTTGGGGTCTACGTCGTATACGAAAAACTTGTGGTCCATTTCTTCGTTGAATTCTTTGAATAAGGGTATGTCCACCACATGATTATGTGAACTGGATGCGTGAGTACTTGTTACCTCGAAGGGTTCATTTCTTTTGTATTGCTGGTAATGAGTGTCTGCCTTCCTTGGGCTGATAAAACATCTGCTGCTTCCTGAGTCTAGCATAAATTTTGCATTTATATCGTTGAATTTTACATAGGGTAGTTTTCGGGTGGCGTCGTAGTTGAGCTCAATTACCTCGGGGGTTTTGAGCTCAGGGTTAAGCAAAAATTTTCCACTGTATCGTCCTTGGTCTCTTCTTCATTGATTTGTTCTTCAGTGTATTCAACCATGGGGTCGTAATACAAGTTAGGGTCCTCATAGTAACCATAACCTTGTTCCTCATAATTAGGGTTGAAGTCGTCGGCCTGTTCCTGTGTTATGTTTATTTCATTCAGGGGTACCTGCCTTGGTTGTACCGTTCTCATGGTGACGTCACTGGTAAATGGCACTGGTGGTTTGTAGCCTTGATGTTGGGGTTGCTGGTAACCAAACTGTCCCGGTTGTGGACGAAAGCCTTGAGGCTGTGGCGGCCTGTATCCGAATTGTCCTGCTTGAGGGCGATACCCTCCTTGGTTAAATGGCTGAGGTGGGCGGTACCCAAAGGGGGTCATTTGAGGTCGCGGTATGTTTGTTTGAGTTGGGAAATTTGGCTTGTAACCAAACTGCATAGGAGGTCTGTAATTATTGTTAATATTAAATGGAGGTCGTATAGGCTGTGGTCTGAATGCCATTGGGGCTTGATTAGGGATACCGAATTTGAATTGTGGGTGTTGCATTACCGGAAGAGGTGGAGGTTTTGGTACTGTCAAGTGCTGTAGCATTTTTGATCTTAATTGGTATTGATCCTGGAAGTTGACTTCCTCCAGGACATGTTTAAGGGCATCTTCTAGAGTTAGGGGTTGTTTCAGCCGAATCACCCTAACCATGTGTTCAGGTAGGTTGTAGAGAAAGACGTTCAAAGCCGTGTTATTATGAATTATTTTCTTCGCCTGTTTCACGTCTTCGCTATTTGCCGAATTTTGGTGAATTTTCGAAAATAATATTGCGCGCATGTCCTGCACACGTCCGCAGAAATCTAGATAGGACTCTCCGCTTTTCAATTTAAGGGATTCCAGTTCAAACGCTACTGACTCTTCACTACGCGGGTCTCCGAAATGTTGGATCAATAATGCCCTGAGGTCGTCATAACTTGTGAAATCACCCCGATCACTGATTAGGGCGGCAGCTTTTCCAACGAGTTTGCTGGTGAGACATTGCATAAGGAATTCATTTCTTTGGGTGGTACCTTGAAAGTACTGAATGACATACTCGCATTTTAAGGAAAAGCGTCAAAGTTTTAGTGTTGCCGTCGTAATCAGGGACCAGTTTTAACATGTCCCTAAGAAGGGGCGGTGCTATGGTAGCTGCTGTGGCTGCATCCACCATTTTTACAACTATCTATTACTATTCCTTCTAAATTAAAATATTTTATACTTAATTATAATTATCTGTGCAATTTTCGTCACAATTTACCTAATTTAACCTATTGCGCAATTTTAATCGCGTATATATCTAAATTAATCTATGTTATGCAGTTTTAGTCACAGTTACCCTAAATTATCCTAAATTGTGCAATTTTAATCACAATATAACTAAATTTACTTAAATTGTGCAATTTTAATCACAATAAAATAGGCTTATACTAGAAAACAATTTTCGTGGATGGGGATGGGGTAAGCAGGAGGATTTTACTCCAGAGGATGCTACTCTATGTACTTACATGCCCAGCGCCATCGTAGTCCGCTTTAACAAATTTGTTTGGTTCGGGGATACCGGTGTCAGCTTCCGATGCTAGGGTGCTGGCACAATGCTGCCGCTCGAGGATCGCGGAATTCACGCGAATATTCACACGCGCTGGCTAGCAACTGATATCCGGCCCGGCTGCGCCAGTTAAAAGTCGGGAACGCACGAAAGTCTTTTTAAAAACTAATTAATTAAACACTACGTCTGTTCAGACTAAAGATTTTATTTAGACTGCCCTTATTCTAACATGCAATCTTATTTTATACCTAACACCTAAGCCGAGCCTTATCGGCCGGATGCTGAGTTGGCGACATGTAACCTGATCCGCGTGGTACGAGGATCGTTGGGTGGTCTACGAATGTTATGACCATTGTGTGCGAGTACCAGGAACATAACGATATACTATACAATTTCATACTTAACAACAATAACACACAAATCAAACAAAGAACTCGCTGCTCCGCCGCCGCCTCAAGCCAAGCTAGACCCGAATGGATCCACAATATGTTCTACAATAGAGCGTTCTTATTCTTTTTTATTCTCGTTTCCGTCTAATTAATACAATGACAATTCTGGTTGACATTCTCTAAAATTTTAATTATAACTATCTTGACATCTGCATTGTAAGTTTTAGATATAAGATTAAATTACTTTTTAACTTAAAACACAATGTCTGTAAGCCCATACGGGCAGCTGCTAGAGAACCTTCTTGTCTTATAACTAACCTAGTTCCCAGACAGAGATGTATAAGATACCCTATACAAAGTATCTGAAATACAAGATGCAAGATACTTTAAAAAAAAGTATTTCAGATCCAAATACAAATACTTTTCTAAAAAGGTATCTGAAATACAAGATACAAAATACCTATCTTTCAAATACTTTTTAAAGATAAAATACTTTTGTTGGAAAACAACATTTAATTTAACTGCCAAGTTTATTTATTCAAAGAACAATGTAGGAAGGTTTTACAAATCTTCGAAATGTTATAAATGTAATATGTTTATACATTTTTTTTATATATATTTTATTATATTGTTTTATTCCAACATGACACCAAACACAGCTTAGCTCTCTGAACATCAATAAATTGCTATAATGTACAATGCAATATAGATTAATTCACATATTAAAGAAAGGAATGCTTTAATTATTACCATGGTGAAACATAGTAACACAAGTTTTTAGCACAATAAAGTAAATATTGTTTTGGTTTATTATTTGAGACAATATTATAAAGCAATGAATCTAAATTAAAATGTATTAGGTACATAATGTCCTAGGTACATTTTCCTTTTGGACAATTTAAACAGTAACATACATATTCAACTAAATGTAAATGTCTAAGATATATTTCTTAATCTTTATATTTAAGTTGAGATTATAACAAAAGTAATTCTTCAAACATTGTGTCACTCATCTTCCTTCGATGAGGCCTCATGATCATGCCCCCAAAGAAAAAGAGTCGCTCCACAGGGGCAGAGCTGGGCAAACAGGTGATATGTTTTAGGAATATATTTTGTTTCGTAGGATAAGCATTTAAGCTCTTAAAAATTGCATCTTTATTGTTCAGGTACTGGAGTGTCTCTAAATATAGTAGTATAAAAGAGAGTGACGTCACGGACGATTTCCGAGAAGGTGCACGTATTCGTAACCGAGCAGTAAAGAGACATTTAAAATTAGAAAAACCGCGATAATAGTGTTGTCAGTGACTAAATTGTGAACGTAAACAGACCAGTTACCTGTGAGAGTGTTATTGTGCCGTTTTGTTCACGGAATTTAATACAATACTTAATATTAATATTGTTCATCCGATATCACGATAATTTTTTTCGTGAGTTAAAGAGGGTACTTCTTGGCATTACACACAGTGATCATAATACAGTTTCTTGCTACAAACACTATCTACTGGATATTCCCATAAATACATTGTACCTGCTTTAGAAATGGCTGTTAAATGCAAGGCGTGCGGTAAATTTACCACATATAATGCTACTGAAATCATTAAGTGTGGCAAGTGTACAAACCTATTTCACAGAGCCTGCGTTAACATTGCTAAGGACGCCAAGATATCACCGCAGTGGCAGTGTCCGGATTGTAAAGTCCAGACACCACGCAAAGATAACTCGGAGGTTCCGGTGTCCGGAGAAAGTACACTTCTGGATAATATTGGAAATAGCCCTGTGGCAAGTGAGGCTGTGAGCATCCAAATATTAAATGAAATCCGACAGCACAGGCAGGATTTCAAAAACATGAATGAAGATTTTACCTCTCTGAAGAAACACATAGAGGAGTTTAGTTCCAGATTAGAAATTGTAGAATCCAGAATAAGCTGTTTGGAAGGAAAATTCGTCGAGTTTCAATCCGCACAACCACAATGTAATGCAGAAGTCGATATTCTGCGGTCGACTGTCGATAAGCTTAAAATCGAACTAAATGAGCGCGAGCAAGACATTTTTTCGAACGACTTAGAAATCACATGCATTCCGGAAGAGCAGGGAGAGACAATGGGACGTCTTGTTGGACTTGTCGCCAGTAAGCTGGGTGTGGTGTGCGATGAGAAAGACATTGTTTTTGTGGAGCGTGTTGGGGAGAAACGTGCGCCAGCGCCATCTGGCGGCACGGGCGCGAACGAGCAAGGCCGGCCCCGTGCGATCGTTGTTCGCGTGGCGCGCAGGCAGATACGTGACGCGCTGCAGCAGGCGGCGCGCACGCGCCGCACTCTCTCAACAGAGGGCATGGGACTCGCCGCTTTTTTTTTTTTTTTTTTTTTTTTTTTTAAGGACTATGCAGCTGGTTGCTAGTAGCTACCTTTGCTGCGTCACCGGACGATGGCTGGGCACTGTTGGTGCCCGGGCCTATGTACTAGTTAGGGGCGACTGGCACAAGGGCGCCTCTGAGGCACGAACCTCGGCTTGGACCGTCGCCAGAAGGGGGAGACCGGGTTGCCCTGTTCATCCCTGAAGGGGAGTGGGCTAAGGCCCTATCAGTGGTTGTGTCTGGGTGATTATTTGGAGATAAACGAGTTGACCTGAGGGGTCGGGGTCTACCGTCTCGCCGGCGAGGACGGAATCGGGGACGTGCACTGGAACCTACACTGGGAGATGGACGTTGGTAACCTGGACCAATGCCGAAGACGGAGAGCCTACTGGCTGAGACACCGCCTGCTGAGGTGGTGGAAGGAGGGGAGCCCAACGCTGCCGAGACCGCGACGGCGATTGGGTCATCCGGATCGACCAGAACATGCTTCGGGCGACGACGGAGGGGCTCGGGATCAACCGGATCTGTGGAATAAGAAGACGCTTGGACGAAAAGCGGGTTCGGATGATGCGGTGCGGCGTCAAAGTAGCGGCGAGAGGTGAACTTCATCCACTGACGGATGGAGGGCAGCTCGAGGTCGACGTGCAGGTCTGCGTTGCGCTGGAACCACTGAGCACCTGTGCTCTTTCGGACGAATCGATTCTGGATCAGCTGTAATGGAGACAAAACAGTGTCGTTCTGGTGGGCGAACACTACGGAGGCGTAGGACTCGCCGCTCCACCGACGCGGTTTTTTATCAACGAGCGGCTGTCGAGGGGCAATAAAATGTTGTTTTACAAGGCGCGCGAGCTAGCCCGTGCCCGCGGCTGGAGGCATGTTTGGACGAAAAATGGTCGAGTTTTGGTACGTCGGGAATCTGGATCGGCGTCTTTTCGGGTGCGAATGGAAGAAGACTTAGAAAAGATTTTCGGCAAGCAATAGGTTGTGTTGATATTGTAGCGTGTACGTGTATAATGCTAATGTATGCTTGTACAAGTTTGGTATTACTTTCTTCTATATTCTATCTTTATTTGATTATATTGGATTTTGTGTATATGTACAATTATAACACTCGTAATATTACACGGGTTTCAGAATTGATGTTGCATAAATTTAAGTGTTTACTATGTGTTCATAATTACGGTATTTGTTGTTTGCCTATTTTACGACATTTTAGGGCTCACGGTCGATGTAAGTTACTTTGTATGACAACGTTTACGTATGTAACAGTGTTTGGTTATATTTTTGTCTCAAACGAAATGCGCTTTGTGTCATTATTCTGTTTTGAAAATATAGTTCTTTTGTTGATGTAATGGCTACCAAATTTTTGAAAGTTGGCTTATACAACGCAGGTTCCCTCGGTACAAACCATGACAACATTATAGCGTCTGTTGGCAGCAGTGGCGTGGATATCCTGGCTGTGAACGAGACATGGCTGCACCAGGGCGAGGAGGGCCGCGCTCCCAACATCCCCGGCTATAGGTTGAGACACACCCCGCGTCCCCGCGCGCACAAGTCGCGCGGCGGGGGGGTTGGTTTTTACTTGCGCCGAGGTGTGTCGGCGCGCCCCTGGAGCCACCCGGTGGAGCCTGCACACGCTGTTGTGGAACAGATGTGGCTTACGATTAATGTTAACGGCAAGAGACTCATGATTGGGACTGCGTACAGGCCGAGTTGGGTTAGTCCTGAAACTTTTTTTGATGCAATTACGGACAGCATTAGCTCAATCGAGCGGAGTGATAATCTTATTTTAGTTGGAGATTTCAACATTAATTTTTTAGACGTTGATGACTATAAAACTAAGAAACTAAAGACTTCCTTGCATATTTTGAATTAAGTCAGATAATAACTCAACCAACTCATTTTACTAACACGGGTGGGACTTTGATTGATTTAGTTTGTACCGACCTACGCGCACGTAGTACTACGTTGCGGCATGTGGGCTCGGATACTGGACATTGTCTTGTGCTTGCTGAGTTTAATATTAAGCGCCATAAATCGCTACCTAGCATAATTTCTTACAGAGCTATTAAAAATATTAACATTGAATTTTTCAATAATGACTTAATTGCTACAAACTGGAATTTTATTTCACAATGCTCCGATATTAATGAAATGGTTGATTTATTTAATTATTGTGTGTTATCTGTGTTTGATATTCACGCTCCAGTTAAGTCAGTTGTTGTAAGAAAGCGCTCTTACCCCTGGATAACGGATACTGTCAAGCTAATGATGGGGCTGCGAGATGAGGCCGCTGCAGCTTATAACAAGACAGGCTTACAGTGTAAAAAGACCCTCTATAAACATTACAAGTCTTTAGTGAGTAAGGCTCTTTTTGAAGAGAAAAAATCTTATTTCAAATGTAATATCAATAGTAGAATACGTGATCCAAAGTCTCTTTGGAAGAATTTGCAGAAACATTTACTGCCTCAGACGGACAATGAATTACCGGAATCTTTTAATGTCCCCAATATAATCAATCATCATTTTTTAAATCTTCCTAATAGTAATTTTACATTAATATCTAACCTAACTTTTTATGAATATCACAAATTTAGTGCTGCAGTGTTTAGTATTCATTACATCGGTCTGGAAAGTCTTACCTATAGCCATAATCAAAAGCCTCAACTCTAATGCTGAAGGCTGTGATGCCATCAGTCTCAGCATGTTATTACTTACTTTTCCGAATAGCATAGATTGTGTTTTAAACATTGTTAATTTTTCCATAGAAACTTGCACTTACCCTGAAATATGGAAGCTCGCAATAGTCCGTCCTCTGCCAAAGGTTCAAAATCCTGTTAACCTAAAAGATCTCAGGCCTATAAGTTTATTGCCATGCCTCTCAAAAATTATGGAAAAAGCGGTATGTACACAATTAACAGATTACCTTGAAAAAAACAATATATTGCCAGCTGCTCAATCAGGCTTCCGGCAAGGTCGCAGCACTACTAGTGCTCTGCTAGACGTAACTGACAATATATTGTGTGCGCAGGATAAGGGTATGTGCACAGTTCTAGTGCTGCTAGACTTTTCTAGGGCGTTTGATTGTCTGAATACAAATCTCTTGTTATCTAAGCTTAGTTATTACGGCTTCGACTCCGCGGCCTTACGTTGGTTTGACAGCTATCTAAGTAACTGATATCAGCGAGTCAAAGTGACTAGAAGTGATGGTTCTACGGTTCTTTCTGATAAGTTGGCGGTGACTCGAGGAGTCCCTCAGGGGTCAATATTAGGGCCTATTCTATTTATTTTGTATTCCGCAGATATTTCTAACGCAATTAAGCACAGTAGTTACCATTGTTATTGTGATGACACCCAAATTTATATATCCTGCAGACCGAATGACATTAATGAAGCTATAGGTAAGCTTAATGACGATCTGGCCAGTATAGCCGAGTGGTCCGCTAACAACTGTCTGTTGCTGAATCCGCTGAAAACGAAGTATATTATTTTTGGTAGTAAGCATCAGCTAGCAAGCCTGGCTCCAACACTAGACGTTATGTTGTTGGGTGAGCCGGTTGACCGCGTGTACGAGGCCCGCAATCTTGGTCTCATTATGGACAGTGAGCTGCGGTTTGAGAAACATGTCACAAATTGTATGCGGGAGTGTTTCTACAGACTCAAGGTTTTGTACAGAATGAGATCATTCTTGTCTACGGCGCTTCGTATACAGCTTACCGAGTCATTAGTTTTGTCGAAACTCAATTATATGGATACGGTCATCCATCCGCGTCTCCTTGCCAAAACTAGGAAGGTGTTACAGAGGGTACAGAATGCATGTGCTCGTTACTGCTTCGATATACCACCTCGTGCCTATGTAACACCTTTCTTAAACAAGAACGCACTGTTAAAAATGATGCACCGTAGAAAGCTTCACCTAGCATGCCTTCTATTTGGAGTGGTTAAGCATGGCGAGCCTTCCTATCTGCACGCGAAGCTGAGCTGGAAGCCGGGCCGGCACTCGCACGGCGCCCGCGCATGCTCCGCGCCGCTTCTCACACAGAGACACGCCACTGCCGCCTTCAGAGGTAGCTTTCGTTATGCGGCCTCCAAATGTTGGAACAACATCCCGCCTCCGATAAGGAACCTGCGTACTTTGTATACCTTCAGACTAAAATTAAAGAAATTTATTTTTGAGCATCAAAAACGAGAAGCCCTTTTCAGAAATGACACCAGCGCAATTTAATACTCACGATCAATTCTATATATTTACGATTCGTTTTGCAGTACCTACATAAGTTTTTGTCCATAGGTATATATTTTATTCTGTATATCAGTATTTTATATGTATTAGTGTAGCCCTAGCTCTTATGTAATATCTTTTTTTATTAATTTTATTTCATTTCTTCCACTACCAGTGTTCCTCTTTGTATACGTCCTTTGTTTGTTTGCCTGCCTTCTTGTACGTGCGTGACGTCACAGCCAGCCCCAACGGAAGACCAGCGCTGGTTGCTTCCATACAACCAGCATTATGCTGAGTTGGGGCTGTGTTGTGGCAGATTTTATGTTTGTTTTTTATGATTTTACTCCTGTGTGTTTTTAAAATCTGTCACAATAAATGTTTTCTTTCTTTCTTTCTTTCTTTCAAATAACTGGTGCTGCTTGTGTTTTCGCCACTAGCAATAGAGGAATCAGAGTCCTCTAGGAACATATAATAAGATTCATCTTTTGACTTTTTTTATATCACCTTCAACATTGTTTAAAGCCTCTAATTTTTGTTTTTCAGATCGATTGATTTTTCTAGTTTCAGACATGACAAGTTCTTTTACATATTCCTTTCGTTCGTTCATACCCATTTCAGTTTAAACATTGGATGGGACACTGAGGCTAATATAGCATCGTTTGCTGCTGGTTCCAACTGAAAAAACCAGTGACCATTTGTGGCAGAATTCTGCCATTTTGACCGAATCGAGGGTGAAATTTCGAGTTTGGCAGACACTGTCGACGAATTGAAAAATGAGCAGAATTTGGCCAAATCGAGATGTATCATCATGCAATTAAAAATTATAGGGAAAAAACTACTTTTATCACACCACTAACATTATGTACTCTGTGTTATTACACGCTACTCTACTTGGTTAGAAGTGATTTTATCGCACTGGCAACTCATCTTTGGCAGCCAGTTTTGAGGTCAAATGTCGGGGATTCCCCGGATGTATCTCATTTTTCAAAATAGTTCAAAATTGATATTTCCCCATTTATCTGTTAGTTTACGTATGTTTTACTAATATGGACCTTATAATATAAACCATAAAGTATAATTTGATTATTTAAAAAAATATTTATGACTTCTTTTTACTGTTGATCTGTTGATAACTGCTGTTGTGATTTTTGTTTCTTTACTTCAGCCAGCGACCGGTGTCATTATCAGGCGGAGTCATCTTGAGAAAGATAGTGTTGCCATCTGTCATTTGGTTGTCAGCAATATTGACAAAATGTTTAGACGACGTTTGGTTGGTGGTTTGTAGTTGCGTTCGGAAAGAAAAAATAATATTTATTTAAGAAAAAGTATCTTGGGGAAAAAGTATCTTCAAAATACTAAGATACCAGGAAAATGTATCTAGATATAAGATACAAGATAAAATATATAAAAAGTATTTCAAATACAAGTTATAAATACGTATTTTGTATCTTGTATCTGTATTTCAGATACTTTTATCTAAGATACTTCACATCTCTGTTCCCAGATTATGCTATAAGAGTGTTAACACCTGTAATAACCTAGTTGCCTGACAATAAACTATTTCATTTCATAAAACCTTAAACTACAGTGGTACAAAATACTAGTCTTCTACAGTGATGTTAACAAGAGTAAGTCATACGTTTCTTAAATTGTCTAATAGGCTTATTAAACAACTGTGTAACATAGGTATAAGATATTGAATCAGGCGTTACTTAGCGGAAATCCATTGTAAATGAAACTCTGCAGAAATATGAGTGTTTTTCCGATACTCTTGCCGAAGGAAAACTTCAAAACTTGAAGACACAAGGTGCGGTGTTGGCAAGATTCTAAGAGCCACGGGGGCCACTTTGGTTAGGATGAGAGGTGTGGCGGTGGTATATGGAGGAACACAATTAAAAATCACCAGTTTGTTGTTTGAAGCCGGTTAAGGTGCAGTCGCAGCGGAAAAATACTACATATTTCTGAGTTTCATTTGTGTTACGTATGTTTTTTACGAAGAATATTTTTCCTTCCAGAACAATCCAGCCCTCACGCTCGCACCAATGACAAACAATCAGACGAAGAAATAACCTACAGTCGCCCTCTACGCCGACCGAAACTTCGCCGCATAGACACTATACAACCTAACAACACAAGCTATAGAGACTCTTTCTTCGGACCTACAAGCTTCCGTCGACAGAAGAGGATTACAATTCGAATAAGAAACTCGAGAATGTTGCCAGTGAATTCTAACAGCTCCATCGATTCCAACTCAAATTTGAATACAAACTCAAATCTGCGTCGGACCGTGGACAGAGGAGTTCTGATCGGAGGAGGTTTTATGTACAGATATAAATATAAAATCAGTAACGAATGCCAGGCGGCGCCGTATTACGCCGCCATGATGTTATAAGTCTCTTGAAACTATGAATATCTGGCAATTATAAGATCGTGCTATTTATGTATTTCATTGAATTAAATGATTCAATATTCAGTAGAAAGTATTAAATGTAATAGGTATTAAGAAGCCTCTAGTTTATGTATTAAACATAAGTTTTATTCAAGTATGTAATACGTTGCCTTCGTGAGACATAATTCTTCATTTATTAGAGTCGTGAATCCCCACAGAATTAAAATACTAAGAGAACTCTGTAATATTGTACATAACAAAGGTGGCGGTGCTGCTTGGAGCTTCACAAATTCGTTCGTTCTTCCACAGAAGAAACATTTCCTCCAGTTTTGTTTTCCTCAAATACAAATACAAATAAGTCAACAAGTGAAAATAAATCAGTACATAACCATACCAACTTATCATTTCCAGTAAATTTTATAAAAGCTATAGAATGTAATATAATTAGGCACAATAATTATTTTGGATAATTTGGTTGGTATGTATATATTATTATTTAATTACGTGCCTACTTAGTTACATAAATACAACTCCAGCTAATAAAACTTGTTATAAACAATGCATAATTTAAAAACCAAAATATCATGATGCTATCGCCATAATTATTTAGTTCAATATCTTAAATAATCTTCTGCTTGGAATAATATAATCATTATTTCTTACTAAAACGTGAGAAACAGCAAACAATAAAAAAAAACACAATGCAAATGACTGATTCACGAAAATAACATTGAGAGAATTTTCACAAGTTTTTAAAATTCTAAAATATGATTATTACCTACAGTGCAAGAAAAATATAAATAAATAAATATTTCAGGACATATCACACAGCGCCATCTAGCCCCATACTAAGCTTACGCTTGTATCATGGGTACTAGATAACGGATATAATACATATATACTTTTCTTTTTTGTAAATACATACTTATTATACATAGAAACGACCAGACTCAACACAAGTAATTACAAATTTTAATATTCATAATTACTTGTGTTATGCGGGAATCGAACCCGCACCCCTAGATTAGAAGGCAGAGTCACTACCAACTAAGCTAACGGAGCAGTCAGTGCAGCTATATAATAATACCCTTGGAAAACAAAACAATATGTATACTGTATAAACAGTCGGTATGGATAACCATGATCATGAGATCATGGTTATCTTCTTAATAATACTTCCTGCAAACGTTTGCAAATCAACATGATAGGTAGTATACTTACAATATTATAAGTAGGTAGGTATATGATAAAGCATCTGGTTTTTTTAACATTATTTACAACCTTCGACTGGCCTGTTAGCTTAGTTGGTAGTGGCTCTGCCTTCTAATCTAGAGGTCGCGGGTTCGATTCCCGCAAGACACAAGTATTTATGCACTTTAAAAATTTATAATTACTTGTGTTGAGTCTGGTCGTTTGTATGTATAATAAGTATGTATTTACAAAAGAAAAGTATATAAGTATTATATCCGTTATCTAGTACCCACGACACAAGCGTTTGCTTAGTGTGGGGCTAGATGGCGCTGTGTGCAATGTCCCAGGATATTTATTATTATTATTTTATTTGAACAGCTTTTGTGAACTGTATACAAAGTTATGTATAATTTTATACAGAATATTATTGGCAGCTTTAGTACTTACACCGTTATCAACCACTTTTTCTGCGACGATATGAAATTGTCGACAAATGTAAGATGTCAGTGTATAAACTATACAATAAAAAGATATCGCTTAGACCAAAATGTTTTTTAAACATGTTATAGCCCTTTTATTTAAACTTTTACATTTTCCCCTAGTAAAACATTATAGTGGTCACTGTCAAGCTTCACATTATCAAACGTACCGTTTTTGAAATATAGCTCAATTTCCTGCAACGTTCTACCTTTCGTCTCTGGGAGCTTGAACCACAGATATAGAAGGCACAGTATTGCTAACACTGAATTCAGGCTAAATACTCCATAGTAACCTAAAGCATCAAACATTGGTAGAGCAAATTGTAGAGACGTAAACAACAAGGCACTCCCGATCGTACCGAACCCAAACAAACAATACATTTTCAGCTCCAAAGGAAATATTTCCGCGAATAAAATTTCTATTATCACAAAGATGCCTGTGTAGCCTAACACGTAATAAAACGCCAGCAGTGTACAACTCAACCATACAAATGCTTCACTATCAGCCGGTCTGAAGTACAGGCAAGCGCTCAAACTGAGCATTACAACTATCCCGAGAATTCCCGTCGTGAACAATATGGTCCTTACTTTGAATTTGCTGTTGAAATAACAAGACAATGCGCAACCGAATATAAGGAAGCCATCGACTAAAGCTGTGAAGAGAAATAAGTCAGAGCTGCCAGTAATGTCTTGGAGGATGGTGATTGTGAATGTAGAAAATAGCACCTTACCGGCCGCCACTCTGTACACGTGCAGAACGCACACTAACATGGCTATTTTCCAGAAATATCTTTGTCTCATGGCTACCAGTAATTTTTTGAAGACGGTCGATCTCGGCTCTTGATTGGCTTTTGCTTGTTTACACTTTTCGAGTTCGATGAGGAGGCTCAGTTCTTTCTCTGCAAATCGGTTAGTTCCGTGCAGCGCTTTGAACGCTCTTTCACATTCTTGAAATCTTCCTTTAGAAGCGAGCCAGGTGGGGCTTTCGATCCAGAAACATGGGATTAAAGCGGACAGTCCTGTTGGGATGATACCGAACAGAGCTACTTTCCTCCAATGCATGACTGTGCTTAGAATGTGGGCTATCGTCATGCCAAATGCGGGTCCACCTGACGCGATGAAACTCAAACAAATACCTCTCATGTTCGGGGAGGTATACTCGGCTATGGACATGAGACCGAGAGACAACACTCCTCCGAAGCATATTCCGAGCATGACAGTGGAAGCCATCCAGAGGGCGAAGTGTTGCTCGAAGTAGAGTATCAGCCAGTGGACGAGGACTGGCACAGTGAGGACAGACAGCGCTCTTCTTCTGCCAAACCTTTCTGTGACTAGAGCGGCGAGCGCGAAGCCGAAGAGGCAGGTGCCGTGGATTGACGATGCTGTGGGTGGAGAAGAGTGGTGTTACGTTGTTTATGGACTTAAAGGTAACTAATTATATTTTTTTATTAATAAAAACGTTAGATTTTTGCAAATAAACGTATTTTTATCGGCCTGAGGTTGCTATCTAAATTGTTGTTTGGTATTGTTGTTGTATTGTTTTATACGATTTCGGTTCCTGACCAGATAAATGAATAGATTTTTCCTAGTCTCTACTTATATGTACTACCAGCGGCAAAAACCAAGCTGTTAGACTTACCCAGCCAGGATATCTGAGTGTCCGTAAACTGGACGTCGCTGTCCGGAGCCTGCAGGCCCGCCACCATGCCCGACATGATGCCGAGGATGTACCCCTCCGACATGCTGATAAATATCATGCCCGCTATCAACAGAATCTGAAACAAGAGATCATTTAGTTTAATCAACGGACTTCGTTGTCTTCACTGAACACAGAATCTACCAGTCAAAATGAATGAAGATTTGTTGAAAATTGCACTGTCCCATTATATAGTCAGGTCGATACATATGTACCTCTATTCCAATTACAGAATTATATCGGTATCACTGCCGAAAAATTCCCGGATCTAATTTATACAAACATACCCTTATGACAGCAATTAGCACATATGTTCAGAAGACTAATAGATCACAGTCAAATAACACATTTTTTGCAATATTACCTACATAGGTACCTATGTACTACGTGAATCATAAACATCTTTATTTAAGTCAGTAAAAAAAAATATATTGAATTTCCTCGTTTGGAGAGTACTACTGACCTCTTATTTAATTTTCATTTATTGAGACAGTTTTACAAACACTTAGTAGGTGTACACACACACACATACATACAATAAATAAATGAGTCTGCCCCAACACAGCCCCAACGCAGCATAATGCTGATTACTGCATGTAAAAAAATGATAATGTTGCTTACCCTCTGCACAGTTTTGACTTCCATTTTCGTTCACGCAAAATATAAAATTGACTAAACAATTGCACTTGTTTAGGAGCTACATAAGATTTAGGTACCTACCTATGCTTCGGATACAAAGAGTTGTTATGAATGCGTGTATTCTCTCAGATGTAATGATAATCGTATTTAACACAATAAATTTTATTATATACCTACCTACAAAAATACAACATAAAAAAACAAAATTGAAATCATACAAATATTTAAGAGATGAGAATTATGTTTATAATGATTTTTATAATCTCTCTCAATCTCTCGTCGAGTTCCTCATTATTGAGGGTCATGACTCCTCAGAGTGAATTAATTTTAGTGGGAAAATTTGGGCAAAAACACCATGGTTCACCATGGCCGCCCAGTTTTTTTAAACGTTCTGTCGTCAATTTAATGTAATGGAGACTTAATTGATATAGGTAGTGTCTTTAATGTATCGCAAAACAATTTTAAATACGTAAAGAAACTTATAAATTAGTTTGACGTAAGTAAATTAGTCAGTAGCGTTATTACCTCAGGCGATACCTTCCAGGCATCCTTAGCCCATAAGCCTTAAATTAATTCAGTCCACTATAATTATAACAATCCACATATTTTTCTACATGGTAGGTAATGGATATAGTACAGTAGTTTCCCAACAGGGGTTCCCAAAGTGACATCACGGTGCAACGTGATCGAAACCGGGAGCGTCTACTAGTTCATGATAAATTAGATAAATAAAATGTTACTTAAAACCTCACATATTGACGTAGTAGGTATTATTAAACATTGAAAATATTTTTAGCGTTAACTATGTATATCTGAGCGATGAATTATACTAAGTACCTACATATTTTACGTAAATAAATACGAGTTATCATTTTTAATTTATATTTGAGTTAACTAACCTACCTGAAACTCCATTTACATACGTCTCAGCTATTGTTCTACATCTTCTGAAAATAATAATATCTATTGATATGTTCAAATCTTAAATTATGCAGTTGTTATAAAAATTGAAATATCTACAGTGTTTTATTTTTTAATTTAATATGATTTTTTGTCTCATTATGGGTACTGTTACAACTCAACAAGTTATTTTGAATTACAAAGCGGTATTTACCGTCACGTAAAAGCTAAGGTAATTGTGTTGGTTTGTTCATTGTCATTAGGAACGATTCAGTGTGATATTCTGCTATGGCGGTAAAATAGCAAAATTTCGTAGAAGGACCGATAGAGTGGTGACCAAGAACTGGCAGACGGGAGGTTGGACCTTCCGCTGCGTGATTGTTAGGCTACAAAACTAAATTCAAGTTTCAAACCAGGGAATAGTCTGCAAAGGATGAACGCAGACCACATACCTACTTACAAAGTGAGGCCTATACTCAGCAGTGGGATTCAGGGCTGTGGATAAAGATGAACAATATTTATTGATACTGTAAAGATGATGATAATGATGAGAGTGATGTAGAGCTCCAACATCTCCAAAAAACACGTACAAAACCTGGATCAAGCAGTAGTTATCGTTTACATATTCACAGCATCTGAAGATAAGGAAGCTTTAAAATTATAATTAAAGTATGGACGCCCTACATCCGCTATGTGGCCAGACAGAGAGATAGTGGAAAGGTCCAAAGCTGCAAAGTTTAACATTATTATCATAAACAATGGTGTCAAAGGTTTCTTAGGGTATGGAACTATATTAAAAAAAAAAAAAAATTAGCGTTTCAGTAGACCCCACAGGTGTTCGAGTGTGTTTAGATCATCGTCAGGCATAGACTGTGCCGGCCAGGCTTATACGGGCACCATGTTGTCCTTGAACCATTCCATTGTCAATGCAGTCTTGTGACATGATGCATTATCCTGCTGGACTGCCATGTCCTTTAGTTAAGTGTCACCAAAAATGCGCGTTAGTGAAAGCATCAGCACATTTGACGTACTTTCCGCTGGTCATGCGGCCTACGTTGGCGAACAATCGAACTCCACTGGCAGCCATGTATGTCTTAGGAAACAATTAATGCCACTCGTATGTTTTGGTCGCTCTCCGCTTTTACTATGACCACAAACATGCCTGACAGCTCCTCCTGTCCGTGGGTGTTACTTTGATGTCCCGGTGCACAGACGGCGCTTTGACAAATGACTCCATTGTGAGGACCGCTGCTGAAATATCTTTGCATAATGCGACCGTTTACGAGATAAGTTAATTCAGCAATAATTTTTATTTGTACAACGATTGAGATGCATTTAATATTATTTAGGTAGTTATTTGGTATGCGTAAATTGTTGAATTATTTTATATCTTACAAATTCTTTGGTACCTATAAATTCAACATGATGTGGGCATGCGTCATTAATTAAGGGGGCGAAATCGGGGTAGCAAATTTATATGAAACTTTATTCTTTCTTTTTGACGCGATCGAAGCAGCGGGCAGTCACTAGAACTTGTATACCTAGTCTTGCCATAAATATTGTTACGAAGAAAAAAACATTTTTTTAATTGCAAATAACATTTATTACTTTTACAGTGTTTTAGTTTAATACATAAATATAAAACAATTTAAAATATAAAAAGCTTATTTGAAGTGGTCTTTATTGGCTGCAATACTGTCCTTTAAACGTAGAGGCCAGTTATCAATAGAAGCACGCACTCTTTCCATGGGAAAATTCTTCACTGCCAATCGCATGGCTTGTTTTAGGAACTCCAAATTAAGTATCATGGCGTTTAGAGCAAGCCGTACTCTTTAAAACTGACCATAAATCATAAACCAGCGGATTAAAATCGGGACTTGACGACGACCAGTCTTCAGGTCTGATGAAGTCCGAAACGTTCGCTTCCAACCAAGACTGCGTGGACCGAGCTTTATGACCCGGTGCCGAGTCTTGCTGGAAGGACCAAACTTGGTTATAGAACATTGTGTTGTAAAGGGGCTTAACTATTAACTACCTCCTCACGAATGGTATTTTAATACACTTGTGCCGAAGTATTGATACCTTTTTCACAAAAATATGGCTCAGTCACTCCTTCATAGCTACAACACCCCACCAAACCATCACTGAAGTCTGATAATGCACACGTTGCACTCTGATGACTAATAGGGATGCTTCCTTAGAGCTTTGAGCATAAATACGGTCATTTTGTTTGTTAAAATACTGTTCAATGGTAAAAAAAAAATCTTTTTTGACCTCCCTTTGCGTACCGCTTCAGTAGTTGTTTCGATTTTGCCACCCTAACCTTTATTAATTTATCTGTTAAGAAATGCGTCAGTGCGTCTCTTATAGGAAGCAAGTCCAAAGTCATCTTTTAAAATACGTGACATGGTTCGCCTAGCTATTGTCTCTTGCTTCGCCCCAATACCTCGGGACACATGTATTTTTTTTTGGAAAATTGTATGTGTGCAAGTATAAATAAATAAATAGGTGCTATCTTCATCTCCCGAGATATAATATTTTGCTGTCGGACAGGATTTCTTCGAATTCTTTCCCTTACTGCTTTGACCACCTTTTTAGCACGAACACTACGTGAACGGCCACGTCTTTTTCTGTCACAAACGGAGGAGGTCTCATTGTACATTTATAGCCCGGTACAGAAACATTTGCCTAATACCAAGTTTATGGAGAGTTTTAAAAAATGCTTTTGGCTCCATACCTACTATGGAATCACAGCAATTCGGTTCTCTTTATCACCCGCTCCATTTTATTATCACAAAATATTGTACAATGTATTGGCGCCAAAACGAGAAAACACAATTCAAATTTTATTTATTATTTTTAATAGTAACGGTATTTATGGCCTGACTAAGTATAGATCAGGCCTATTTAAGATTGCTATGTCAGAGTACTCCCCTCTTCTCATACATGACATGGATAAATAATCGTATAGCCTTCAAATTATAAATGCGTGAAAAGATAGCCAATACGTTAACGTGCCACTTGGTCCGTGCGTAATTTACACAAAAACCGGTTTTACATATTTTACAAAACTAAATAAGATTATGTATATCTACTGAATATCATAAGCATGGCGATAACATCAACAATGGGCCAGCACTAATTGGTCGCTCGATATATACCTAACGATGGCGGTCAGCCCTTCAAATATCACTCTGAACGACAACTCTTCGACAACTTTTTATATATAATAAGGAATACTGTTCTACATTCAATAAACTCGACACCATGAAGTTACTGGTGAGTAGAAACTACTCTGCGGATAATTGTAACTATAGAAATGATTCAGATTCAGACTTGCACACAAAACTCTTTCGTGATTGATTACGATGCCAATAAATTCCTTAACTATTCTCTTTCTGTGAGTCGTATTTCCTCATGACTGAGGGTCGTGACTCCCCCGAAGAATGATTCGTAATTCGTTAGGGTCTCTTGGGCAGATACATCGTGGTGGGCGCCTAGGTACTTCCACGGAAGACACAATATGTCCTCGGATATTGTGGTCTTCAAACCTGTTGTGTTGTTTCCTCACGATGTTTTCCTTCACCGTTAAGCGAGTGCGAATCCACACATAACTTGAAAATTCAAGTCATTGGTGAAGGGCTGGATTCGAACCAGGGTGCGTCTAGATGATAAGCAGACACTGGTACCGCATAGCCACACTCGCTCAAACTATTAGGACTACACAATTGGGACTCAGGAGTTAGGTATTCTGTTAACCACACGCGCATAAGTTCACGCATAAGTCCTTTCAATTGACACGACGACGTAAATTTGCCATATATACTGTTATATCTATGTATCTACGTAAAGTAAAAACAATTCTCAAGGCCAAAGATTAGGAGAAGCTTTTTACTAAGAGCCCACAAAGACGGATAAACGGACGGACGGAGTTACAGATAGCTAGCTGTCGATTACTTCCATGAACTAGCTCGAAATAACTAAAACTTGATATTTAAGTACAAAATATTAATCTTAGACGTAATATATAAAAAAAAAAAATTATATTCAGTTTAATATCTGGGAGATTACTCTGATCTTGTAACAGGGTTCTAATGGTAGTGGTAATTATACTTAGCGACATTCCTATTTGTTTTTCAGTTGTTTTTTTTCTCATATACACATACACTTAAGCGAACTTACTTACATACTTAAACTACAAAATTATAAGTTATAATGGTTTCGTTCCCCAGATCGTCCTAACATTTGTGATGCTTCTGGCGATGGTGGACCTGCGTACCCGCGGAAAAAAAGCTCTCGCTTGAGCAAAAGCTTGCAAAGCTCCCCTTTAATAAGAGGAATGAATACCTTTACAATATAGAGCTACGCAAAAAGGCTAAGGAGGAGAGACAAACTTGTATTAGTAAAGGATACATTGCCTCCTAGGTACTAGGCGGTCACACAGCATTATAAAACCTGAGGTAATAAACAATTACAAGATCCACTTGTGCAGATTTTCGAATGCTTGATTGTACAATAAAACATTGTTCAGGATGAAAATTCCTGGCACATAAACGTTCAGAAAAAAACATTAACTTGCTATGTATCTATCAAAATAAATATATTTAAAAACGTATTGTATATTTTTCTGCTATTTAATATCCTTAAAATGACGATGGTTAAATGATCATCATCATCATCCGGTGATAGATAGATTATTAAATTATGTAACGATTGATTGATACTATAGAAAAGTAGGTAGCGGTATTGTCTGTGTGTAAATAATTGTGTATGAATAATCATCTATGTACATGACATCATCATCATCATCATCCACAGCCCTTGGGATCCCACTGCTGGGTATAGGCCTCCCTTTGCATGTGCCATCTGCGTCGATCTTGTGCAGACCTCATCCAGGTTGGACCCAATGTACATGACATTGCTAAATATTAATCCACTGAATTTACTGGATTTACATCAAACGAACATGGAGCTAGAACAATAGTATTATTTCGTAGTCTGAATAATAGATATGTAAGCATTGGCTAGAACATAAGAACACTTTGAAAAGACCGCTCAAGAGCGCGAGCACGTCCGCTCACACGCAAGAACACTCTAAGTAACTGCTCACGCGCCCCGCGCGCCATTTATGTCGAGCGAGCGAGCACTCTTCGAACTTTCCATAGAATCTTTGCGAATACGCTAAGAACAACGAAAGACTGTTCTACTTCAATTTACACTAAAAGAATTTAACAGAGTGGGGTAGAATGAGCATTCGCTCGCTTGGTGTAAAATGTGTAAACCCACCATCAGAAGAGAGCGTATCGAATGGCCCTATTCCATATCCCAATAAAATTTCACACGTCGATCGT
Source organism: Macaria notata (assembly GCA_927399415.1). Lineage (NCBI taxonomy): Eukaryota > Metazoa > Arthropoda > Insecta > Lepidoptera > Geometridae > Macaria > Macaria notata. Next base: position 9,267,058 of record OV656733.1, read on the forward strand.
CAAACTGCCATCATACGTCTAGACTGCATCGACGCATGCGTCATCGCTGCACCGCAAACCATAGCAAACGAATCACTGGATGGTGGTATAGAAGATGGAGGCAGGAATAGTCTTAAAACTCATATTTTATAATTATAATATGTAGGTGCAACAAATATTGCATAACTTGAAATATGCTTTAAAAGTGAGAACTATTTGGCGCCACATAGCGTCACCTGCGCTAGTCACTTTCACTACATAGTACATATATAAATGTATATGTATGTATGCTTAGGTCTTTAAAACTACATAAAGGATTTTGATGTGTTTTTTTAACAGATAGTGTTTCAAGAGGACGGTTTTTAATACATATCGTGCATATGTGACCGTGCGAAGCTAGGCAGGGTAGCTAGTTTAGAATAAAACTGCTCGTATACCTATGTTCAATCTGTTTCATCTCCGTTGCTGTCGTATTTTTTTTCTTATTTTTGACTACAAGTGTTAATATTATAAGAATTTGTGTGTCCAATAAACATTTTTATTTATTACTAGCTGTGCCCGCGACTTCATCCGCGTGGAATAGTTATTACCATTAAAACGGTTCTAGTGAGTTAATCTTAAAAGATTAACTCACAGACTTATACTGCTGCTGACATATTGTTAGATCATTTTAAGAGAAATAATTCTTTCATGCATACTTTTTTGATATCGTGAACCGTTTTCGCAGCGCACGCAACTGAAGCCCTCAAAGATGAATAATTTTCCCCGTTTTTTCCACATTTTCCATTGTTTCTTCTCCTATTAGTTGCAGCGTGATGTTATTTATAATATTATAAGTATAGATTATTATTTTAGTTGTATTAACCGGCTAGCACTTACGTCAAAAATTACGTCGAAAAATTAGCTCGACAAGTTTCGGAAATCTGAGGTTTCCATCATCAGGAGGACGAATCAGCACGCGCGTCCCGGGTTAGATTATTATTATTTATTTAGAGTTATAAATATCCCCAATATGCAATCTTACGCTGGCGTGGGAAATATGCCGATTATTTTATTTTGTTTACTTCTTCCTCTTGTCACCTTCCTGTGGAAGCCTATCCACATCGATCGCAAGTCGGTCGGAGATGATATTTTGCGGTCAGTATGGCTGGAGTAAAAATAGAGGGCCGTGCGAACGTTCAACTCTCACGGTAGGTACCATCTGTTATTATAGTATTTATATTATATGCAGATATCATTGTTTAGCGTACAATGAAAGAAAAAAAGGTACATCCTATTTTAAGAGACAGAGTTAAAACATTTAAAAAATACACACACACACACCAACAACAACAATTAAACAAAGAAATATAAAATCTACCGTAATTAATACAGCCCCAACTCAGCATAATGCTGGTTGTGTGGAAGCAACCAGCACTGAATTTAGCGTGTAACGAAAACATTGTTACTAGTTAATGTAAAAATTAGGGCATTTCTATATTGTGAAACGAAACGTCATAACAACATTCCGCATATTAGTTACGCTATTCCTTTGGGGTTGCGGAGGTCTGATGGCAGTCGCTCTGTCTAACAGCCGGTATTCTGCCAAATGTGGTGGACCAAAAGCCTCATAGATTGGGAGCGTGGCTAAAAGGAATAAACACACACAGTTTTATATGTGTGAACACTCGTTTGTTTATACCTACTACCTAGAACGTTTTTTGAAATGCATTTATTCTGGTCTCTATAAAATTTCGCTCTTTGCAAATTATGTAACGCTACCGTTCTAGTCGTTTACTTTTTGTTTAGTTTGCCTAGGTATATTCCTATTAGGTACATAGGTATTACTTTTTTCAAGGTTGAGCGGGACGTCTCGCAAATTCCACCAATTTCTCATGCACATTAAGCATTCCGTTCCCTAACCTAATTTAACGATCTCCGGGTTCAAGATTGATATGAAATAAATCACAGCGGTTCTTCGGACAAAACATTAAAATTGATTGAGAATCGGATCACGTTCTCGCCATAAAACAAAGTGGAGATATCACGCCGTTTTAAGAATCGCTCGCAGAATTGCAAACAATAAAGCGAGGTTTAGATAATAATTAGGATTGCATAATTTACGCGCGAGGCGCCGGGCGGCACACAGCAGGCGCCGGCGCCTGTTCGGTCGAGTGCACACTGTACACACATTATGTATGTATGTACGTAGGCGTTATGTATTGTTCAATTCTTTATAGTTAGGTTAATCAGTCATTTTTTACCCGGGTCTGGGTCTATCTGTCTGTTCCACATAGTGACATTAAAAACATAAGAAAATGTGTTATCCTATAGAATTCATTTCATTTATTGAACAGATTTGTAAAAGTCTTTCAAGCTACATGTGTTCACACTGTAGACTATGTGAACAGCGTGAATATATTTTAATTTGTACATTATTTCTGCGAAGAGACATCAGGTAGGTATGTTACTTATCAACTAAATGCGATACACATACTAACAGGAAAATTCTTACTAACAGGAAAATTCTTAAAAAAAACCGCCTAATAATATAGGGCTTGTTGACAATACGTGACAAATGACGACCTATGAATATGGTGCCACAAACACGTCATTACTAGCGGATATCATCATCATTATACGTGATATTACGTAGTTCCTCTATTATATCCGGCTGGTAGTATGTAGGTACTTACCGTGCGTATTCTCACGTAGATCAGGTACCGTAGCGCATACATACCAATTTTATGTGTGTTACTGTGTAACATTCCTGTGAATCAAAAGTTAAGGCTCCCGATTTTGTTTTAACGAAGCGGCAATTTAATTATTACTTGCCTATTAAATGGACTCCAAAGAGCCATAGAGAGCATCGAGAGAAAGCATTTAAATTCATACGTATGATTGATTTCTTGAACAAAAATGAGTGACTTGAAATATGTATAGTGAGTGTACATATATTTTGATGAACGTATGTTTCATATACCTAGTCAGGTCATAAATTCTGTCACATGTTTAATATAAAATAATTGAAACAACTTTATTCTTTATGTAACCATTTATATACCAAAATGAACTTAACAAAACATAGATTCTTATGACAATAAAGTTTATTCAAAATGACCTCCGTGATTTTGAATACAGGCCTTCAATCTGCGCGGCCAGTCGTCTATCGCTGCACGAACGAGGTCCATGTCAATATCGGCGGCTGCCTTAATCAAGGATGTCTTGAGTGACTCCAAATTGGGATGAGGCTTTGAGCACGCCTTTTCCTCCAAGTGTTGCCATATCTTGTAATCTAACGGATTCAAATCTGGACTGGAGGAGGGCCAGTCTTCGTGCCGGATGAAGTCGATTTCACGCGCCACCAGCCAGTCTTGTGTGCTCTTCGCTCTATGAGCTGGCGCCGAATCTTGTTGGAATACCCAGTGCTTGTTATTGAACATGATATGAGAAACAGGTTCCACAAGGTTCGTCAGGACTGTATTTTGATACACAACTGCATTCGTTTTTACACCTTTCTCACAAAAATGTACCTCTGTTAAGCCCCAATAAGAAACTCCCAACCATACCATTAGCGAGGATGGAAAATGACCTCGTTGGACACACGGAATACGTTTGCTCGCTTCTTCACTACTGTGTGCGTACACCTTATCATTTTGTTTGTTGTAGCTCTCTTCTACGGTAAAATTTTTTTCATCCGAAAAATGAATTTCCCGATATTTTTTTCCGGCGTACCGCTTCAACAAAGCGCGGCATCTCTTCAGTCTCAGGTCCATTAGACGAGCATTCAAACGATGTCCTGTTTTTCTTCGATATGCCCGAAGCCCTAAGTCTTCATTTAACACCCTTTTCATCGTGGTTCTGCTTAACCCCATCTGAAGGGCCAACAGTTTCTGCTTACATTTGGGATTTCTTTGAATTCGCGCCTTCACAGCTTTTATCACTGCTGGAGTCCTAACAGACCGAGGGCGACCACTTCTTGACCTGTCATCTACACTAGAGTCTGCATTGTATCGTTTGATGGTACGATAAACGAATCTTTTGGTTATATTCAAATTTTTCAGTATGTCAAAAATTTGAATTGGCGCGTAACCGCAACGATGCAATGCAATAGCTGCAACACGGTCTTCTTTAAGCGTCCACTCCGTATTTTAAAATAAGTAAAATTCTAAAAAGTATACATTTTTATTTTCATGAACAATTCGAAATTAGAATTCAATAAACTTTTTTGTGGCCAGCATTCTAAAAGGAAAGTTTTTACTGTGTGACAATACTTATGACCTGACTAGGTATAATAATTATTTAGTTGTAGGTAGTATGTAATACATCACTGCATTTGGTATGTTGTGGGTATTTTAATTTCCTTAAAGCCGCTGTATTCTAGTTTTTAAATCATTTAGTTTATAGACTTGTGTTGTTAAAATTGGCCACATTTGAACGAATACAAAAAGTGTAAACTATAGCAAATAGTCAATCAAAACAATCGTAACCTATAAAGGAAGAGATGGAATTGAAAAAAAAAAAAATTAATTAAATTAATTAATTAATTAATTAAATTCCTATCCACATGGACAAGAACAAGAAATGACCCACATGCACAATCTTGTGCATGCTATTTGTATATCTTTAAGTTATAATATTTTTTTTTAAATTGACAACACCCCTTTACAGTGTTCTATTAGTATTAAGTTCTGGGTTGAATATGCCTGAAATAAATGACTTTTATTTATTTATTTATTTATAAATATTTTGTTAAATCGTGGCATTTTTATATTCATGTACTCGCCGCTTATTGGCTCCACCAGACGCACCTAGCGTCTGTTACCTATTTATCTATCATTGAGTTGAGTTTACATCTGTCGGTATTCAAATGCTGGCAATTATTAGGATTTGTCTCGGGAGGCGCCGGCGTTACGTGGAGTGGCGCCAATGTGTAGTGCTGTGTTCGCACTACCAACATTATACTATATACAGGTTGATTTAGGTTTTTTTAATGATGCTAATGGAGTATATATACTATTTTTTTACACGGAATAGTCTTAAGTTTGACTACAGACTGCCTGATGTTAAACACCAAGTCCTAGATAAAGTGAAGAGAGATATTAATATAATGAGTTTTAACAAAACATTTAAGTTATGGATTTCTTAAGTCCCAATATGTACATACTATGTTAATGTAGGTACATTTTTGTTTAAGACAATGGCTAATGCATTATTTAGAAGAAACCTGCTAAGATGTGGGGATAAACGCATTTTGGGGGCTAGAACGAGATCAAATAAATCGCCTAAATCTTAGAACAACCCTTATTAGGTAGTGACTTAGTGATCATTAATTAGGGTACTGATTGCATTGGAATGGAACTGGCTCTTAAACGAGGTGCCAGGAACAGATCGTTGGCTGCAACTTCTGGTGAATAAATAAATAAGCATCTATGTGTCTATAAGAATGTAAGTAGTCACATAGATGGGTAATATTCACTTTATAAAAGTAGTCGGAGGTAAAACAACTTTAAAAGTTTTTAAATCATCCTATACGTACAACTATGGAAGAGATGAGCCTTATCAGTCTAGCCAAAGTGTAATGTCTGGCTGTAATAGAAAAGTAAACGTGATGCTGTAAAAAGGGCGATTGACTGATAGAGTACTTATACCCACATAAATATGTACTGATCCTAGCACTATCGCGAAATTAAAGTTTGTAGGTTTAGATATGAGAGTATGGTATACCTATTCTATGATCGACATTAATAATGTGAAAATTCGTAGAATACGCTTCTTTTAGAGTCTCTTTAGATATGTTATATTCTTATATTGTGAAATGGCGTTGCTTGCATGGTTGATTTTTTTCATAGTAGGTACTTAAAAAATATTGAAACATTACGAGAGAAATCTGTATCTGTACCTATATATCATTCATCGCGGATTTTGGAAAGACCGGATTTAAGTCACTTGAGAATAAGTCCGCTTATTCTAGGCTTTGTCTGAGTGCAATAAATCTTAGTATATGAGATTCAAACATTTAACAAGGCTCGACCTACCTATCGTATCGAATAAAACTATGTATATTGTTGGGTCATATTATTTATCCAATATATCTTATACCTTATATATATATATATAAAACTCAAAGGTGACTGACTGACTGATATAGTGATTTATCAACGCACAGCCCAAACCACAGGACGGATTTGGCTGAAATTTTGGAATGAAGGTAGATGTTATGATGTAGGCATCCGCTAAGTGTAGTCTAAGTCTAAGGTGTAGGGCTGGATTCGAACTATGCAGCGTCTGAAAGAAACGCAAACACTGGAACCGCTGAGCCACACTCGCAACAAGCGCTAGTAGGTAAGTAATAACCTTACTGCTCATTCCAATCTTATCAGTAACAGATATTAGCAATCCATAAAGTGTAAGACTACAAATGGTCCAGACAAGCTATAAAATAACAATCGGTCTCAAGACTTCATTTTACTGCCAACGACTTACATTTATTACGAACTGTTGATATTTAACGTTCTAATGTCTAATTCACACGAATGATGTTTAATAAATAGTAAATAAGTACTCTGTATTTATATAATACTAGTGGGTGCTCGCGGCTTCGCTCGCATTAAGAAGTAAAACTTGCATCCCCTATTTCACCCCTTTAAAGGTGGCATTTCCTACGTCATAACATCTACCTTCATTCCAAATTTCAGCCCAATCTGTCCAGTGGTTTGGGCTGTGCGTTGATAGATCACTATGTCAGTCAGTCACCTTTGAGTTTTATATATTTAGATTTAACATGCTTTAGTCAGGTCTGCATAGATAGCTTAATATTTAAGAAAAATATGAAGCCATAATGTAAGAATGTATTATAGGTTAAGCTAACACTGAAAAAATTCAAAAAAAAATTCACATGAAAAGGTTTTTATAAAGGCATATATTTTAATTAAACTACATAGGTACAAACCTTATAATAAACTTAAAAAATAATAAATTAACAACTGTATAATCTAAAATATATACAACCTTACAAATAATATAAAGTTAGCTAAATAACCCGCCCCTAATCGTTCCTGGTGCAAATGTGCCCATCAAGCTCGCTGCGTTTCCGCGCTGGATGGCAGTAGATAGCCGTTGCACCAGAACGAACCAGAGCGGGGGTCACCGGTCGTAACCCTAAGTTTCTGCCCAATTTCCCCGATGAAAGTCTTTGCAACCTTACTCCAAGAGCCCATCGTTTCCACTGCCAGGGGAACAAAGATGTAATGCGACTTCTGCTGCGGCTGACGGGAAGAGGACTGTGCGACTCAGGTGGCTGGGGGCTACTGTGCTGACACACGTGGCGTCCCAAATGAGGCACTTGCCATTTTTCCACGGCACCAGAGTCAGCCCGTCCGGTCTCTTACCATCAGCTCTGCTCAAACCCGGAGGCTCGAGTTTATAAAGGTTTTTATTATATTATATTATTTATTACTTACAATCCATTATTAAAACAGCAATCCGTTGCAGAAACGGAGGCTTCTTTAACGGTGGTTTGTAATTAGCGAGTGATTTTGTTTTAGTAATATAGATATGAAACACATACTATTATATGCGTGTATTTTTTGCAGGTTTATCAGGTTCACGTGTTTTTGACCAACAACAACGAGACGAGATACTAAAGATTTTAGTAATCTTGTAAATAACAAGATTATTTTGTGTGTATTACTGGTATGGGTAACTAACGATAAAACCTTTTAAGTGTAGTTTTGGCAACAACTTATGTACCTATTACACTTCTTTGTTACTGGCTTTGAAGCCGTGGATACCTAGATAAGTTATTGTACATATTACTAACACTGTTGACGGCATCTAAGTATAATATATAGTTACAGACTTATAATTGTACAATACTCAGACAATTAAATTATTATTAAGCAAAGTACTATTAACAAATTCGATACCATTTTACCCCAATGAGTCCAAGATTGCATTCTATATGTTTCCGTATGCCTATCAAATCTGGCTGGAGTGTTCTAAATATACAATACAAGACGTTGCAGACCGCTCGCGTTCAGAGATCTATCTATACCTATTTTATTTATTCTCTGAGCATTTGACAGATGGATCTGTGATTTATGTGTTTATCAATGAGTGACGGTGTTGAAGTGATGCATCTTGGATGAACAATAATATAATAATTACAGACAGTGAATGGAAAAACTTTGCTTGGATTTTCCCAGAGGATTGTGTGGAAATGCTTCGTTATTTCTTGAAGGTATGATGCTTCCTTTTATTTTGTTGCCTTGCGTATGTTCATGGAGAGAGTTTTTAATGTTTTACTTTTTCATTTTCATTTGTTTTTACACAAAAATCGAACGAGTTTTAGTCAGAAAAAACAGTTTTTTGGTAAAAGAAAGCCTACCCACCTGCCTACCTACCTATATTCTATAAGATACATTATATACGGTAGGTACGTATACATTTTGTTTATTTTCTCAGTTTTTTCGTATTTTTATTCATCTTTATTCTCATATTCATCACCTAGCTGTAGTAGGACAATAAAATTGAGTTCAGCTGTATTGTAGTTACTTTCAAAACTCGTACATTTTCATGAATCTGATATCTTTTATACTACTATTACCAACTTTGTTGGTGCTATTTTCATATACTTCTACGCGTTACGGCGTTATAGGCTCTATTAGTATGCAGATAGTGTCGATTATCGCGTACCTATCGTCGTCATGGATAACTCATATTGTTCACTTGCGTATACTACTTCTTACAAATCACTTGGCGCCAGACCCAATCACCGGCACTAATTTTGAACTATTAGGAAGATACTGCGTGAGAAGCGAAAGCGTGAAAAGTCATAAGCGGAGCGGAAACGTCATGCATTGAGCATTTTTGACACTTCCGACCTATATAACTAACGCCGGTGTAGTTTCCGATTTATTAGTAAGTCATTGAATCACTCATATCCTGAATTGAGATAAGAAAGCAACCAAAATAATTTGTATGAACTTAGATCTGATTGATTTCCATTCAATGTTATGTCATAAGTAAAATGTAAACTAAACAAATTTTATTATTTTATCTTTCATCTATTCTAAGTGACTAACAGACACAAAAAGCTGTCTGAATATCAAATTGCTCTACCGCCTGTAGAGATTCACATTGGATCTATCCACGAATCACGTGCTAGTCCGGAAACTAGCAGACGTCGCGACAACATGTCGCGTCTACTGTCTGCAGCATGTCGCCGCCAGGCACTCTACGATTGACAAAAACCATCATGGCATACAGATTTCGAACTAGTTTTGTAATCGCCCGCATCATAGCGAGGAGTGAACAATATTTATTCCATGATGTTTCTCGTCTCATCGTAGACCATTAGTCCGCTGTCGCGGCGCCTTTCCCGCAACCGTGACCTTTATTGTCTCATTTCAATAAACATACTAATTATTTCAGCGTTCCTTATCTCGAGTGCTTGCCATAAAATCACAGAACGTATCTAAACAGTTTCGCCTTGATAATTAAGAGAAACGCTTTATTTATGTCTTCTTTATTGAAGTAGAATGCTGATATTTCTATTCGCAATGTTGCAATAGCTCGGGCAGATGATGACACATACAAGGGGTGCTTGGATAAATGCGTTTTTATATAGTATATAGGTAGGTATAATAACAATAACACTTAGTAAAATTAAAGGGTATTTTTTAATGTTATTTTAATATTATTATTGAGGTTTAACTACCCATAGATACTTGACAATAATTTCGATATCTTATATAATTTAAAAACATTTATATGTCTGCACTATCGGGCATTTATAACAGGTATAACATAAAGCAGAACACAATCTAACTCAGCCACCTTTAACTAAGCGATTGATAAATTACTTCATTAATTAAAGGGCCTGTGTTAGTTTAGCTGACATTTTTCACGCAGAATTAGGTCCAATCATGACTCACTCAAATACCTAGATATTATCTCAGTGACTTGTAGCCAGACCTAGGTATATTATTATTTATTAGTCCGAGTAATTGCAGAGCACTGTGTAATCAATCAATTAAACCTCTGTCATTATAATGTTAAATGCAAAAGTATCCTTCCTCAATGATATTGTCGTGGTTTGGGGAATAACTGGGCTTGGAATTATTTGTTTGGTCTTGTGATACTGTAAAATCAGTTCGTATAAGAGTGGTGAAGTCTGGTGTTGATAGTTTTGCAAAGCTTCATAAGTCGTTGATATGGTGCCGTATAAGATTAACACAAGTGCTTTATAAAATAGTAATTTAAGACGAATCGAATTTATATTTTAATCTTAGACAAAAGCACAAAGAACTTGTTGGCTGGGTCATGGAGAGAAGATCATGCTGCAAAGTGAATATATTGGTGGCAAGAGGCCGGTTGGGTGCCCTGATTATCACTGGATAGCTATCTGGTTCCGTGGAAGGACCTGGGCGTCCACCACGATGTGTTTGCCCAAGAGAACTCCCCTAACGAATTAATTCTGCGGGGGAGTCACGACCCTCAGTCATGAGGAAATACGACGAGTCTCTTGCAAGCCTTAAGTTAGAAGGCTCTTGGTCAATTACGTGAAGAATGCCATGTCTCCATATCCTCTGGTTCAGGATACAGTTGGTTCGCAGCGCCAGCTAAAGTAGGTGTATAGATATATCGGTCTGTCTTCTCACTTAAAACGATCTCGTCCAGACATTAGATCTGAAGAAGGAAAACTAAAAAGTATTCAGTTGATAGTTCTGTTACTCACCGTGTTTCAACGGAAAATTGCTTATCTACTATTTTAATTAGCGTACTCAATTAATCTTATACACTTATTCCCTGATTGTTATATAACAGGGCTCTGTCATGGGATTTCCAGTACCTTCCATATTTTTGCCAGTCATGGTGTTATGAATCAGCTATTAATGGTACATAGAGTTTGTACTACTACCACAATTTTACAGTTTATATTACATGATGGAAAATGGAACTTTGCGTTTGCAAAAGAAGTTTTACATACATAAGTAGATACTATTTTCATATAAAGTAGTCATAAATAAAATGTGTATAATAAATTAGAGTGCTGCTTACATAATATCAAGGTTTCCCACTTAGTAGGAATTCGCTATTGGGTACACACATTGTGCGCGTATCATTTAAGCTTCTCCGAGTGATTTAACTGTATTGTATTTGAGCGTATTAGAAAAAAACTCGTTAGTTCCTTTGAAAAATATGTGAAACCTTATAGTCAGGTTTATGCAGCTGTGAAATTCCAAACTTGTAAGTCAAGGCCAAAACGTGCAGAAGAGTAGATAACTGGCCAACTATCAAATGACATCATGCAGCAATTTTCCTTTGCAGGCAAAAAACGTCCAAAAAAGCGACGTCACTTTTTATGGACTAATTCTAATGACAACGAGTATCTACCTAATTGAAATAAGATCACCGGTGATGTAATGTATTTACTTAGATTCTATTTAATCATACCTATTTGATTTTAATCGGATTAAGAAGGTAGTCAAACAATACATATTCTGCCTCTGAAGGGTTGTACAGTCTGTGTAAGTACTTTACACGAATAAGAAATCTTTCTGACGCATGACAACATATCTAATTAATGTCGAATGAATAGATGTCCAAATTAAGGATGTCAATAAATTATATGACCTATTATTTACGTCTTTTTTTTTTCATATAACTTGTACTTAGATACAAACCACTTTAATTTTCATTTCATACTTAATTGGGAAGATGAAAATGTATGATCACGACTGCGTAGAAAAACACATATAGTACATATTTTAAGACGTATTATACCGAATCCGTGATTATGACTAACTCTACAAACTATTCCGTGCCTCTTTATAAACGCTTTAACAATTTTAACAATTTCCACTAATAGCTAATACAATGACATTATAATATATAGACACCCCATTCCAAATACTAGAACACTGTAAAATATTTACATACAATAATTCGTGCTGATTCGACAGCTTATATGGACGCATTCTTATAAGACTGGTTATATATGAGTAACAACTAATTTATGAATGCAAAATTGTATTGTTATTAGATCGGTAGAAATATGATCTATGTAGTGTAACTTTCTAATATCTAAATATTTAAAACTCTAAGGTGACTGACTGACTGACTGACTGACTGACATAGTGATCTATCAACGCACAGCCCAAACCACTGGACGGGTCGGGCTGAAATTTGGCATGCAGGTAGATGTTATGACGTAGGCATCCGGTAAGAAAGGATTTTTGTAAAACGCACTTTTACAGGGGTGAAATAGGGGATGCAAGTTTTACTTCTTAATGCGAGCGAAGCCGCGAGCAACCACTAGTTGATTAATAAAAGATGTGTATTTTTTTTTTTGTATGTTCGTCTGTCAATCCACCAACATATAGAAGTCGGAGATGTTGTCCAACAAACACTGATCACATCAAAAAAAAAATTGAAGCGAAGTTTAATCTATAAGTAAAGTAGCAGTATATATTAATATAGAGCTTGTATAGGTTTGCGTGGGGTAAGATTTGTATTTTTATTTGAAAGGGCAGAATAAAGATATACAATGCATATCAATACATATCAATAAAGATATACATACAGGTAAACATCGTTTTATGGTGGAAGTGCCGAAGTGTCGAACGCAGCGCTTTGCTTCTACGTTTATTGTACGGACGGCAAAGCTCTGGAACACTTTACCAGAAGCTGTGTTTCCTGCGAACTACAATCCAGGGGTTTTCAAATCTAGAGTTAATAGGTATCTTCTAGGTAAACGTGTTACACCATAGGCTGCAGCAATGCTTAACATCAGGCAGGCTGTAGTCAAACGCAAACCTATCACAAGTAAAAAAAAAAAAAAATACAAAACCTAAGATTTGGCTAATCGATTACAACTATTTTAATTCGTTAAATTCCTCGTTTTCTTGCAAATTATGGTTGTAAGTATGTAACTTATATTTATAAAAAATACCAACAACCATAGTGCGAGTTTAGCACTTGACAAAATAACTCATAATTAGATGTCTGTAATATTGCTGTCTATTGTACTCGTATGATATAAGGTTACAAATCCTTGACGTGTGTTAGGAAAATGCGTATGTTATGTAAATATGAGAACATTTGGGCATGATTAGTTTACGTAAATATTGTAATGGGAATTCAAGGATGTAGTAATTGCTCTTTATAACGTATTGATAAAATTTTCAATACCTTTATGGGTGACTTTTGTACATTACTAACAATTTTATTATTTACCTATGTTGTATGTAGGTACTTATTATTTTGTTATTAATAAAAATAAAGAAACTCTATATAATATGGACTCTATGCCTTTTTTGTATTCATGTACTAAATTATGATTGAGTTATCTGTAGCGTTCACTTGTTTAGAATCAGTTAATTTACGCAAAAATGCAAAAATATAAACATTCTAATTGAATGGGTAGATTGAAGTAGCACAAGGTATTTTGCATCCTCTAGAGTAACATACATTTTAGTTGTCTCGTCGCAATAATACATTAGTGTATCATTCCGACCCACGGAAGCGCCCGTAGCTCAGATAGCGGAGGCGCGTGCGATTCTCAATGTTAAGCAAAGGTCGACGCTGTCAGTTCTTGGATGGGTGACCGAAAAGTGGCATTCCATTTTGGGCGCTTCTGTGGGTCGAATAACACGTTAAATTGTAGGTCCCGGCTGTTTGTCTAGTATGGCATTTGCAAAGCCATGTAAGACGCCCTTAGGGCGGCTTGATAAACTCTCGACACCAGAGCTGACCACTCTCATTCGATAAGAAGAAGATTAGTGTATAGATAGATAGATATATAGTGTATAATAACTCTATCAACAAGTATAATCAAATCTCGACAATCCCAAAGATGCGAGCGACGATAAGTCAAGCAATCGCCACTTAATTGATTATTGCGTAGTTCTGCATTCAATTAAAATAATGAGTAAGTGATTGTTTACGGTCCGCCTGATTGCCACGGGCGATCACGGACGTGTAGCGTTGACATCATACCCGAAGTAAATACTGGGAACACTTAAAAGTTCTAGAATTAAACGGCTCAGTAGCTCGATTTCATCTTATAAAATAAAGGATAATAGGGAAAAATACTTTTATTAGTGGGTGCTCGTGGCTTCGTTCGCATTAAGAAGTAAAACTTGCATCCCTTATTTCACCCCTTTAAAAGTGGCATTTCCAATAATCCTTTCTTAGGGGATGCCTACGCTATGACATCTACCTTATATATTAAGATTTAGCTATTGTTCTTTTCATTGAGGAACATGCTGTGCCGACCCTCACATAGTGGGATAAGGTACCTAAAGAGAAAGAAGATTTGTTTCACTTATTAACAAATTTAATATTATGATTTAATTTACCATAATGTTAGTCTAGCTATTCAATGGGGCAATGCAGCCAGCATTTTGGGTACGCTGCCTTTTGTTAAAGTAGTACATACGTTAGTTAGGCTATATATATTTCGTGTTTATAATATACTTTTTTGTAATCGTAGTGTATTTATTATTTAATTTAAATCAAATTCGAATAATAACGGCACAGTTCAGAGGTCCTTCGTGTGTATTGAACCCGACAACAGAGTTCACCACACATACGTTCTTACTTTACTTATAATTGATTTGCATTGCAATATAATAAGTATATACTGCTCGGTGGTGGCGAGACGACATCGAGGAGGCAGCGGGCAGTACCTGGACAAGGCTGGCGCAAGACCGACGAAACTGGCAGCGCTTGGAGGAGGCCTTCACCCTAATTTGGGTGCCCAATAAAAAACTAAAAAATTAAACTAAAATCTAATCTAAACTTAATTTAAAATGAAAATTGTGTTACTAACGTAAACCCCATAACCACAAAATGTTAATTAAGTTACTGGGAATAAATGGCTTTATTTATTTATTTATTTATTTATACTGCTCGGTTTTCTTCATACAGCCCTTGCTGAGAAGACCTATGCAAGGTAGGTCTATTATCTAAGGTATGTAAATATGGCATAGGTGGAGTCGCCATTTGACATGGTAAATTAAAATTCCGTGATCTAATCCAGCATTATAAGGTGCGCTGGCACGTTTGGGGTCACCATTTATGCCAATTTACTAACAACAGTGAATGGCAAATCAATATTTTGTGCACTTTGAATTAATCGTCGTCACTTAGTTGTGTTTGACGGAGATAGTAAATGTAACACTTTGATATAATATCAGTGATAGAGTATTTTGTTCTGTACTAAAAGTAAAGTACTTCGATAGATAGACAGTAGTACCTATAGCATGTTTAGGATATTAGTACTTATACAGTTTCGGGATAAAAACTTACTTTTTCTGGCAAACCGTTCAAATAAACCTGGGCTAACTAAGATCAATTACGAGTTTCACAAAGGCTATCGTACCATTTTCCTAAAATTTGTCGAAATACTATGACAGCTGTATCTAAATAGTGATTTTCTATACTTTTAGTACTTGTTATAATACACCACAAAGATTTCAATTTGCTAACTATCGCGTATTATGAGGTCTGTACCTCATAATACGCGATATATGGTGACATACAGACAGACAGTGTTATGTGTTTCTGTTTCCCGAGCATAGTCATGTGTTTCTGGTTTGGCCTTTAGTTAAAGAATCCTAAAAAATAACTACAATTTCATAGCCAGGTAAGCATATCAATATAATGAATTTAAAACTTTTTTGTGATAAACAGATAAAAGTTTTGAGTTGATGCAACTGACCTTATTATTAAGAAACCTACATAAACAATATCTCAATCACTTGAACACCAAAACAACCCAATTATAATCTTATAACACATTTTATTACCCATGATTGTAATCTGAGTCATGAATGAATTTTTTTTGTTAGTTTATCTTAGTTTTATAAGTTCTTTGTTTGGTCCAAGTTAAATTGTTCTCTTATAAATCTATACTAACATTATAAAGCTGAAGAGTTTGTTTATATGTTTGTTTGTTTGAACGCGCTAATCTCAGGAACTACTGGTGCGAATTGAAAAAATATTTTTGTGTTTAATAGACTATTTATCGAGGAAGGCTTTAGGCTATATAACATCACGCTGCAACTAATAGGAGCAAAGAAATAATGGAAAATGTGGAAAAAACGGGGAAAATTATTCATCTTTGAGGGCTTCCGTTGCGTGCGCTGCGAAAACGGTTCAAGATATCAAAAAAATATGTATAAACAATTATTTCGCTTGAAATGATCTAACAAAATGTCTGCAACAGCATATGTCTATCTTTTAAGGTTAACTCAATAGACCCGCTTTTATGGTAATAACTATTCCACGCGGACGAATTCGCGAGAACCAGCTAGTTTAATAATAAGTCATACAATTTTATCACTAGAGTTAGTCGCTCACGAGTTATTTTGCACGTTTTCTGACCAATCATGTATTTATAATAAATGACTTTATAACATTTGCATAGAGCGCCTAGAGGATTGATTTATGTGTGCAGCATGTTCGGTTCCAACAAATTTTCTCTCTTATTCAATCGTGTAAATGGAGCGCCGTGATATTTCAAAGTACAATACATTTATATAAATGTACCTACTAAACTATGTATTAAGTATATCCGTTATCTAGTACCCATGATACAAGCGTAAGCTTAGTATGTAGCTAGATGGCGCTGTGTGATATGTCCAGAAACATTTATTAATTTTTTTTTTAAACACACTTTATAACTAAACTCTCTCTTTGAGTCGTATTTCCTCATGACTGAGGGTCGTGACTCCCCCGCAGAATTAATTCGTTAGGGGAGTTTTCTTGGGCAGATACATCGTGGTGGGCGCCCAGGTCCTTCCTCGGAAGACGCATGTCCTCGGATATTGTGGTCCTCAAACATGTCGGTTTCCTCACGATGTTTTCCTTCACCGCTAAGCGAGTGCAAATCTACACATAACTTGAAAAATACAAGTCATTGGTGTAGGGCGGATTCGAACCAGGGTACGTCTGGATGAAAAGCAGACGCTGGAACCGCTGAGCCACACTCGCTTATAACTAAACTAACACTACGTTTTAGATAATAGATTCTTAGAATTAATTTTCAGAGACAAATAGCTTTTTTTACGTATTACTAATACTACAGTTACGATGTTAATCAATTTATAGATAAGAGACTAATTTACAAAATAATGATCATAAGTTCTTATAAACGATGCACTTTTGGCTCTTGACTTAAATATTATTGTGCAATTTAATGAGTATTCTATCAAACATGAACTCTACTAATGATTTGACAGTCTGACTACCACCCAGCTATTGTCAGGCAGATAGTGACCGGAGATAAGCGATATGAGATCATTCAGTGATATAACAACTCTATTAGGGTAATAGCACACTGAACATAGAAGTAAACTATAGATAGATAGATAGATATAATTTATTAACATACAGAATTAAAACTAACTCATTACAATGACAATAAGTGTAGGCATCAGTCATGTCTCATTAAAATAAAATAAAATTAAACTTATAGTTATTTTAGCTGTATAGGGGCTAGATTAGATAGTCAATTTAAAATTAGAATCAAAATCTAGGGTTAGGTATCTCAGGGTTTCCAGGGTGGTCTGAAAACCGTTGACACGAGAGTCGGACACATATGATCTGACTTACTTCAGTTACCTACTGAAAAGTTTTCGGTTGCATTATGGATAGCTACCGAGGAGTAACAATATACTGTAGAGACACAAATTGTGTTACCTAACATTAAATGTATGTTGAACTATTTTTTTTACTATGCTTTTCAAGTATTTACCAAAATTGCCCTAGGTAATGTACTGGTGCATGAAACAAATATACAAGAAAATCCGTACTTAGTTGAAGTGTTAAAAAGAAATGTAATACAAAATTATACATTTTAAACTTTTTTCATATTGTTTTGTTTGTTTTCAAATATTCTTTATTAATAATTATAAGAATTTGGTGGTCATTTTTTATATTGAGTGTTTAGTTATTCTGTGGGTTGATGAGACAGGAAGTTGTGTGTATACTAGCACCTTTAGTGCACTTTTTTGGTTCTGAACCTAGAATGAAGCTCTTTGTGCCAGCGGAAACCATTTTATGTCCTAAACTATGATGCTGTGATCTGTAATGGACAGGAAATTACCTCTATACAAGAGCGATCGTTAATTTTTTTCAGCTGGTTTTATGCAGGTAAGTATATTATGTTGTTTTTTATCTATGTTTGTATAGGAACTGCACGGATAGTTTAGTAGGTATTTGTGTAAACATACATAGATTTGTATCAAAAATGCATGTACCTAAATCAAATTGTACGCATGGATAAATTAATAAATTGGTCACCTAAGCGAAAAGAAAAGGTTGCATATTTTGTATTTCAGGATTTTCGTCAGTTAGATGAGAAGACTTCCAGGTGACAGAGTAACAAAGTGATTAGATACCCTTAGGTCGGTGAAACTCTTTCTTTTGATGCCAGAATTTTCCTAATAGAAACGCAATTGCAGATACTTTTCGTTGTAAAAATCATCAAGATGAATGCTTCATCTTGAACCAAAGTGTTAACTGTGCAGTGTTGATTTAGGCGACCTGATGGTTAAATGCCTAATTATCCTAAGTGTAAAAAGTCATATTGAACAATAATCGTATAATATTTACAATTCTACTTTGTATATGTTACTTTAATTTATTATTATTGGTTATTAAGTTAAATTTCCTAATATTGTTTAAGTTACTATGAAATAAATTAGACATTGTATAATAATCTACGAATATAAAATTGACTATCATTTTCTAGAAATCCATATTAGGTACGTAAAGTTTTAGATCGGTTGTAGGTATGTTCACTTCACGCCTAACAAGGCAGTCGTGGCCTTACGTCAGAAGTGTACATTTTACTCAACAAATTGTCTGTTACTCCACAGTACTTAGAGCAGAGGTGTGAGATATGACAAAACACTTAGTATTTATTTAGGTATACGTCAGTGAGGTGTCGGAGTTAGGCGGGTCTAATCACGGGCTTTGGTACAGGCGGTTTAATTTGTGAAAATCTTTTTATGTCTGCCTTACCCACAATTTATCAATTCAAATTATAATTATCACGGATTAAGTAATCTTTTACAGTGATTATTCATATATTTAAATACATGATATAAGAATTCACAGACCTCCAGGACGGCTTGAAAATACTCGCCACCAGAGTTGGACACTCTCATACCTCATACGAGCTAGTCAGATACGATAATTCCATCGTGAGACTATGATATCAGGTACAGAATGAAGTAAATTGTCTTGTCACAAATTAAAGTTTGTATTGTAATGAAAAAACAGGAAGTTTCACATCATAATTATCATAATAAGCGCGTTGTTGCCCACTGCTGAGCACAGCTCCCCTCTAGTGTTTGCTTTGCTTTTTATCTCTTTATTTTTTATTTTTCATGAAAATCTGTTTTGGTCATTTTGCATTTTCCAAGTTGTTTCATACATTAATCTAACTATAGGTTTACTATTCGAGTTATACAGTACAACTGCTAAGACATAAATCTAGTTTATTAATGCACGCTACACTGCGATTAATAATGAATTAAATTAACAGGTATGTTGTGGAGTAATTTAAATAATTTAAGAGACAATGTTATTGCAAGGAAATTGTTTGGAAAATTTTATTTATTAATGACGGCGACGCCTAGAGCTGTGTTTGTTATTTTGTTTGATTTGAATTTATTTAAGACCACTGATCATTAGTAACAAACTACGTGTTTAGATAATAAATTAGATAAAAGATAAGTTACCGGACCTGAATTGCTACTTATACGGTATGGGATTGACATTCGTTTTGTATTATTATTTGTTAAGTACTCTTCGGGTTGTGAAACTAAGATGCAAGTACGGTACCTGTACCTACTCTATCCATCTATCCATTATGGAATCCTTGTCGAAGGCCACTGGGTGTGCCTCATATTGTTTTTTTGACAAAATAGAAAGAGTACGAGTACTGTCTTTTTATACGAGCGTCACGAGAGTCTGAAAATAACGCTACCCCGAGAGAATTACATACAAAAATGACGTCAAGCCATAAAAATTACCAAGCAAAGATTTAACACCGTTGTTGAAACATAACTAGTACAATGTGACCGTTTTTTTATCTGCATCGTGCAAATTACAGGCTAAAAAAGTTGCAATAAAAACTTCGCTCTCTTTTAAATTGGGCACTCAGTACGTGGTAACTTCGTCATTTATGGAAGAAAAACATGATATGATGTCAGCGACGGAATCGGGCCAACCGGGCTGTATAGTTTGCGAGGTGAGGGTAGGTTCGGTTATGTCCACTGGTTGGGTGACAATGTTATTATAGCTATACATAGGTACCTACATATATAGCCATTGGTTATGATTCCAGGACATGATGTCTTTCGTGGAAAGACCAGGGCGCCCACCACGATGTATCTGCCCAAGAGAACTCCCCTAACGAGTTCATTCTGCGGGGGAGTCGCAACCCTCAGTCATGGCTAAAAGCGAAATAAGGATGGATACAATAAAAACCTGGAATGAGCGTTACAAAACTGGTGAAACGGCTGGGACAACTAAAATCTTCTTCCCAGACGCCACAAAAGCCTATAGCATAATCAAGAAGATAAAGCTAGTGCCACTTCTCACGCAAGCACTCACTGGACACGGAGGCTTCTCGGAATATCTTTACAGATTTAAGTGTAAAGAGAGCCCCCAATTCATATGCGACGAAGACACAGAAGAGACGATACTCCACCTGCTGTTAAAGTGCCCAAAGTACGAATCGGACAGATGCGATCTGGAGATCGCAACTCAATCTAAGTTGACGGCTGACTCAATCTGTGAATTGATGGCTATGAAAGATTCCAGACCGCATCTGATCGCATTCTGCACCAAAGTCGCAGGTGACGCCATGGGTAGGAATAGCACGCGGTGACTCTGAGAGTCACAACGAACTATTCCACAAGAAAACCTGTAAAAAATGCGTACACTCCGTAGTTTAAGTACTACGGGTATGAACACATGTTGAGAAAATCACTGAAAAAAAAAAAAAAAAAAAAAAAAACAATATGAATTCGTTAACAGTATCTAAAATCTTAAACACGTCTAATAACATGAAATACACTGCGAACTAAAACTCATGACCATTAAGGTCACTTATTAAAATTAAAACAACACACCAGAAATAACCCTAACCAAGGGCCTCCGCAACGCGGAGGGAACCCAGAAAAAAAAAAAAAAACCCTCAGTCTTGAGAAAATACGTTTCAAAGATATATAGCCTTATATAGCTTGTGGGATCGGTGGAGATCTGGATCTCCATATATTATATGTATATGTCGTAGGATAATTCGATACTTCGAATCTTCGCGGAAATCCTAGGGGTTTTGCGAAAACGCGGATAATTAGACATAGGCGAAAAATTATCAAATCTTACTGGACAAAGTCAGGATTTTTGCCCCACCACTTGCACTACAACAGGACTTGGCTCCTCCTCGCTTCGCTCGTCGTCGCATGTGCGTGGTAGAAAGCAACCTAACGAACCTAATCTACCTTCTGTCACAGACAAGTGACTTCGAGTCCAACACTAGCACTACGACAGGACAGATAATTTTTCGCCTATGTCTAATTATCCGCGTTTTCGCAAAACCCCTAGGATTTCCGCGAAGATTCGAAGTATCGAATTATCCTACGACATATATAGATATTACCTAGGCTATTTCCTGTCATTCGGTAAAACCAGAGTTAGTTGAGTATCAACCAAAAAATGTATAACAATTTTCTAAATATTCGAAGCGAAAATTTAGCTTCTTTGGGTTTTAATTGAACTTAGGACTTTAACGGTCTTTTAATTTTCGTTTTTAATGTATGAATTCTTTTATATCTGAGAAAACATGGCATTAGCTTGTCTGCTAGTAGTTGTCCAGCGAGGCGTCATGATACAAACATGACAACTTTATCGCATAATCTTCGTCTGGTTAGTTTTGGTGTTACGCAAAGGTGGAATTTGTGTGTTTTTACAACGAGTGAGTTATGATGTAGGTCCCGGTTGTTTGTCACAGAAGGTACAGCAATTTTTAAGCCACATCAGGAACCCTAGGATGGTTTCTAAACTATCAACATCAGAGTTGGCCCCTCTCATATTAATTGATAAACCAGAAGATATAGATGGATTTTTAATCATTTTTTTGGATTTGATTTCTTACATTACGATGTGAGAGGAAAAAATCAAACAAACAGGTAAAACTTTCAAAAGTTAGATTAATATCCAACGGCAATACACAATAGTATTGTTAAATGAATTAAAATAAAGCTATTTCATGTCGAGCTGACGGCAGTCGCACTTTGCTTATCTCGGATCAAGTAGCACTTTGCTGATTGACTTATTGATCTAGTAAATATTTAATGGTGGAGCAAGTTTTTAATTATCATAATAAACTAGGTTTATCTAAACATTATAATTGTCCGTATGGGCGTCGCTTGGTTGACGGATGTGAGGTCATAATTTGACTTTTGCTGCAGTTATTATTTTAGCCTTTTTTATCTTAATTAAATTTTGTTTGTCATAGTACGGCAGCCGTTTAGCTATGCCAGAGGCACTTAGGGCGGCTTGGTTAAGAAGGATGATTTTAGTTTTATTTAAAAGGACCAAGAAATAACCTCAACCTTACCAAACAAAAATATAAAATCACTTTTCTATAACAAAATACAGAATTCTCAGATTTCGGCTATTAGACCGTATATAAAAAATAAGAACGACGAGAATTTTTTGAAGTTTAATTTATCGCTATTTCCGTTTATTTTTTCACTTTTTATTATGAAGTATATTTTTCTTTCAGTTACTTAATTTAGTTTTCTGAGAGGTAAGTATCGGTAGGTATTACGTAATTTTACAGTTGTTGGTGTTCTCCAAAGTCGATGTTATTTGCTGGCGCAGTTATTTTGTTTTCGATTAATCTGTTTAAAATATTCTTTACCAAAAGTGATAACAAATGTAAAGCAAACCACAAAAATAATATATGTTAGTAACAATAGTAACATAGTGCCTGCCCTAACAGCTTCGATATTATGAGTAGTGATATCATTGCACAAAAACACTGACAGACGCCGCGTCAGGAACAAAGTTTGCGGAGAGCTTTTTAATGTAGAGAGCTTACATTTAAACCTGAGGTTTGAGAGGCTTTGTGGAACAAAAAAACAACTAAAGTAACAAATAATAAATAAAACATCTAAAGTAATAAATAACAAATAATCTAAATAGGTATACAAGGTGTAACAGAAGGGTGTGACAATACTTATACTATACATACCTATGTATATATAGAATACAGCCCACTAGGTTTCAGAATTCTAAGTGTCATAGATTTCGAGTAATCATAAGTTGAACTTTCATTAAAACTTTAAGACTTGCAACCCTACATCTTATCATTTTGAGCGTTCATTGACTTTTGACGCTATCAAATGACACGGCGCGGCGGTGTCTCTCTGAGAGCGCGAGAGAGAGAGAATACGTTGCGTTGAAACTAATGCTAGAACGGGATGAAAAAATGTGTGCTTATTTCGGTTTCGTTCGGTCAGTGATCACTCGCTAGGGCTGCCACGAAATCAAGTGAAAAATATTATCTAATTTTTGTATGGTAAAAAATATATGCGATTTAATTTTTCATATTTTGTCATATGACTCCTTACATGATATATATGTATACTCTTTAATATTGTCACACCCTTCTGTTACACCTTGTATAAAACTCAAAGGTGACTGACTGACTGATTTACTGATTGACTGATATAGTGATCTATCAACGCACAGCCCAAACCACTGGACGGATCGCGCTGAAATTTGGCATGCAGGTAGATGTTATGACGTAGGCATCCGCTAGTAGGATTTTTCGAAAAGCCGCTTTTAAAGGGGTGAAATAAGAGATGCAAGTTTTACTTCTTAACGCGAGCGAAGCCGCGAGCATCCACTAGTCTATACATATAACAAGTCCATCTATCTTAATAGATATCAGCAGTAATGCGTGGATATTTATATTTCTGAAACTACCGTTATAACTAGATTTCTATAAACATAAACTGTTCTAAAATATGATAACCAACCTACTTTTCCTAATATAAAATAAAGAAAAAAAAATTTTTTGACTACATGGTTGCAAAAAAAATCTCCAGGTAGTCAGAAAAGCTTCAGACGGTAGATTTATTATGATCTACTTTTTTAATTTAGTATTAACTTGTTATTGTGATATTTTCCTGCTACATATTTTATAAGATATCTCCAGTCTATAAAATTACAACCTCTATACAGAGCACCGTGCCTCGGATCAAAGCAAGACAGCGGTGTCGTAACCGATCTACCGGATCAATTGATCGATAATTAAATTGATATCGCGATTAGGTCATACCTATTTGGGATGAAAGCGACAAAGGCCGGTAAAAAAGCGACGGGAAAAACTAATGCGAGGTGGCACCTGTCAAGTTTATTAAATTGATTATACTTGATTTGTGGGTTTATTTCTCAGTTTTTTATGATATAGGTCAATACTGTCATTTCTGATGGTTAGCAAGCAATACCATCTATAAATAATTATCTTACTTGAGAATAATCTCTGAAATATAGAAATAACTTTTGATATCAAAGATATCAAGACAAGACGTGGTGTATTAAAATAAAATAATAGCTTTCAAAACAATAGATATAAATTGGATTTTCGGACCTTACTTACTACGTAATGTTTTCAGATGAAAATGTAATATTCTGTTTTAAGGAATTGTTTTGTTTCAAAAGCTGAGTGAGCTAAGTTTAATCTTTTTAAAGGCGATCGTATCGCAAAATACTGATGTACTAACCGTTCTTACAAAATAGTTAAAGTTAGATCGTAGGTGCAAATTGCTTGCTACAAATCGACGTCTTAAATGTATTTCTGTGCATCTTTCAATTTATGTTTATTTTACGACACATAGAGGCATCATCATCATTTCGTCCTACGTCAATACTTGTTTACGTTTTTGCGTGGTCTTGCACTAAAATACAATCTTCAATTTTAATATTGTTGTGTATAATTTTATGGTACGCTGTCTATTTATATGACTAGGTGGTGCAAAAATAGGTGCATGTATATTCACTATAAACATAAGAATAGCTAGTAGCAACCCACCATCTTGATCTATCAAATAAAAGGCAAAATCCGATCCCTGCAGGGCAAGCACGACACGAGGACTAATAGTCTTTCCACCCTTTTTATCCACTTGGTGTATCGTGACTGACAGGTGACAGGTGCATAAAATGGTGGTCCTCATGCCGTGCTTGCCCTGCTGCGGTGAAAAAAGTTAAGGATTGCAGCAATATGTAAAAGTACAAAAATATAGACTGACTCTGTTTTTGTTATGTTTGTGTTAACTGACTGTGGATAACGATGATGACACTGGTCGAAGTCATAAACTTGTAATGGAAATTATATGAATTAAATTTAGATCTTGCTTAAATAAATAGAATGATAGTGTCTCATATTGCATGATTTCAACTTATATTTAACGCTTAGGACAATAACGCAGAAAAAACTTTCATTTTATGCATGAACTAGCTGTGCCTGCGACTTCGTCCGCGTGGAATAGTTATTTTGGGCATCATAGTTATTTTTGCAAACAACCTTTTTAGCTTTATAAATTATAGCTGTTACCCATGACTTGAACCGTTTTCGCAGCAAACGCAACGAAAGCCCTCAAAGATGAATAAATTTCCTCGTTTTTTTTTCAGATTTACCATTGTTTCTTCGCTCCTATTAGTTGCAGTGTGATGTTATATAGCCTAAAGCCTTCCTCGATAAATGGTCAATTTAACACAAAAAGAAAATTTTCAATTCCCACCAGTAGTTCCTGAGATTAGCGCGTTCAAACAAACAAACTCGTCAGCTTATAATATTATATATATTATTATAGTATAGATAAACAGCACCCAGGTAAAATATAGCTCTTATATGGTTCAAATGTCACGACCCTAAAGTCTATACCTGTTTGTTATAAGTAGTTATAACAAATGTTGATACGAGTAAAAAGTTACTTTTAGTACAATCTACTGCATTTTATGCAGAAGTGATGCTATTTTAACGGCTTGTTAGATAATAACCAGCCGGCGAGTCATATAAAATGTCCAATTAATCACAAACAGACAGGAAAAAATAGATATATTATGTAGAAATTGTAACGCCAGCCACTTTACCCAGAGATGATGTGTATCTATCTATAGTTGCAAGCTTAGACACATCACAGACGTAATGTTTAGCTCATAAAACGGTATCATGATAATCGGAACGACTCAACTTCCCGTTTCTATTCCTGAGTCCAAACAAACGATCTCAAACGCTATAAATGTTGTACAACGCACAGATCGCACTATCGACGAAATTATCCATGGATATTCAGAAAAAAATTAGGTCTGTTTGTTTGTTAGACGGAAGAAAAAGAAAGTTATTAGTTGCGAGTTAGTTAGTAGACACGTTAAATTGTAGGTCCCGACTGTTTGTCTAGCTAGTACAGCAGTCGTTAAGCCATGTCAGAGGCCCTAAGGGCGGCTTTATAAACTTTTGACACTAGAGTTGGCCACTCTCATTTGATAAGAAGAAGAAGAAGTTGCGAGAAAGTGCCCTTTATAGACCAATTACATGCATCTGTA
This sequence comes from Macaria notata, assembly GCA_927399415.1. Lineage (NCBI taxonomy): Eukaryota > Metazoa > Arthropoda > Insecta > Lepidoptera > Geometridae > Macaria > Macaria notata. Next base: position 9,293,662 of record OV656733.1, read on the forward strand.
ACTACCACAGATATCAGTAAAATCGGTTTCTACTAATGCATATGTATGTCCCAGGTAATTAGAAACTTCTTATCATGACAGGTTGATCGTGTCCTTTTCTTTTCAAACGTTTTTCCTGATTTGATAATAGAACAGTTTTTACCTAGAGCTGTTGGAAAGTTTCGAAACCGCGAACTCGAGCATGACACCAAAAAATCCTATATCCATACTCGTATCTTCTTCCTAATATCTAATCTGTGCAATAAGAAGAAAAATAGTCAAGAGCTTGCTACTACGACTAAACAGAAGGAAGAGGAGAATAAAAGATAAAGATAAAGAAGCTTTATTGATAATGTAAAGTTGTAATAGGTATAAGTACTAATATCATAGAATATGCTACACAAATTACAATATCTCGTCAAATTGAATTTATAACATTTAGTTTTAATAAAATTTTAGAATTATAATGTTATTATATTATTAATAACATAATGAAAATTTTTGTTATTAAAAACATGTCAAAAATAATAATAAGTATATAATCATACAATATGTCAACTTAAATAAATCTTGGTACTGTCACTTTAGCTGTATAGGGGCTAAAATGACAATTTGGCATCACACTCCTTACCTAGTAGTTAATTACTTAGGTAATTTCTAAGCAAGATAAGAATCAATTGCTAGTTGACTGTAGTAATTTTCAAAGTATTCTTTAAAACTGTATAGTGTCTGATCTAACAATAATTGTTTGACGCTATTGCAAAATTGCTGATCGTTATTCAAAGACTGAATGTTTGCGGGCAGTTTATTGAACAGCCCATTATAATAAAAATTTCAAAGCATATGCAAGCAAACCCAAACCACTCTGCACTAGAAGATAGTAAATAGATATATTAAACCATTCGTAATTTGACCAGCGCACTAGACTCTCATTCAATTTACTAGCCATCAGTCAGTCATATCTCAAAAGCTGATAACCAAATAAACAGTGACTCATATCGTACTGTTGTACCGAACCCGACGGTATATGCTTATTTATACACCTTGGTATATATACATATCGATACCTTAATTGGCAAACCAGCCAACTCCACTTAATACCAAAATTATTTTTATGTGTGATTTGTATCGTAACGGTCACTAAGCGTGAAGTTTTAAGTCTCTCCTGAAAAATTTACTCAAATGGAGTTAGCTGGTTCGCCAATTAAGGGATCGATATGGAATGCATTGTGTTATGAATCAATAATTGTCTATCTTTCTAATAATATAATCAGTCTTTTTGTGTATTGACAGAATTGGATAAAATATACAGAATACTTAAGTTTATCTCCGGGAAAAGGATATAATTTTTGTAGTATTGTTAATATACAGATACATTAGGTAGGTACCAAAAAATCTAATTAGTTAAATTTTCTATGTTGCCACGAGTTTGATCATATAGAAATATTATTATATTATGTTCTGTGAAATTTCGAATAAAGTATATTAATACTATTTTTTTACTCGTGGATTTTTATAAAATACAATCGTTTTACAGGTTCTTCCTTAGCAGAAATACGGGTGGAGAGTAAGTTGTCGTAACATTACACCATTTTATAAAAGAGTAGGTAAGTAGTAATAAGAAACTTGTCTCCTGTCGAAAGAGCCTATTTATTCCAATTCCTTAGAAAAATATATATAAGATAAGATTTTATACATAAAAATAAATAAATTTACGAATTATTTTTTGATAAAAATCGGTCCCAAATAATATAAAAGGCCTAATATATACATACACATATTAATTATTTATTCCGTATTGTGGTCTGTAATTCCGTCCAACGTGACAACAGCAAAACTTGGTCATCGCTCACCAAAGACCAAATTTCTTAAAAATTACAATCTAAAAGTCTTCTCGTATAGAATACATAAATAGATTTAAATCTTTGACTAAAGCGGTGTTAAACATCAGTGATGCTGTAGCATGGAGATAATAGAAAGAGAGGGATGAAAATCCTTGTGCTGAAGTGACACAATAAAAATGTGTGAAGGGTAAAGAAACATAATTAAAGATGTCACGGTGAAGATTGACGCCATTATCCATACATCATTATATATAGGGATATATAATGACTAGTGGGTGCTCGCGGCTTCGCTCGCATTAAGAAGTAAAACATGCATAGCCTATTTCACCTTTAAAAAAAAAACAAAATTCAAAATCATTTATTTCAGACATTGGCCAGTGGTTTGGGCTGTGCGTTGATATATCACTATATCAGTCAGACGGTCACCTTTGAGTTTTATATTATATAGATGTATGGACAATGGTGTTTTTTTCTTTCCTTACTTGTCCGCATTGCAAGTGGACATTAACTGCCAAAATTGGCTATGTAGCCATACGAGACCATGCTCTAATAACTGATTTTTTTGACAAAACACGTCGTATTATATGTGCAGAAAACGGTCGCCGTAGCCATTAATGATGTATGAGGAAGAAAATAAATAACATATTACAGGCTATCATTTATCCCTGATTGTGGTATGTGATTTCGTACAACGTTTCCTTTTCCTCAATAAATTCATTTATTCGAAATTTAAGAGCGATGCTCTTGTCTGTGGAGTATGCGTCAATAAAAACGTCTAATATGTCTATGCATCTATGCGTCAATAAAAATGTCTTAATAAAAACGTGTAAAAATAAAAATTCCAGCAAAGAGTTCGACAATTCATTTTGCACGATTTTATTATGGCATTTTTTGTTTTCCTACTCTTTTTATAATGATTTTATGTATATTAGATTGATAAAACGGTGAAGCGCAAAATACAATAACATTAGCGACGCCCCGTTATTATATGTCCATCAATCTGTTACAAATGTCTAAACCATTTTTCTTCATAATCGGTGCAGCTGTCAGAGCGTAAAGAAAAAACAGATACACTCCTACCTCCTTACACTTACAATATAATATTAGCGCAACTTCGGATTATGACGTCACTTTTATACTAATAAAAACGAATAACAAGCTTTACTTTTTGGCACTACAATCCAAAACGAAATGTTTTACTTTATAACAGCATTAGAGTAGCAACGCAATCTTCAATGTTTTTTGCCGCGGTTGCAATATTTCGGGAGAAAAAGTAGCCTATGACACTTCCGGGATCTCATACTACCTGTATACCAAAAAGCATGAAGATCCGTTCAGCTGTTTTCGCGTGATGAGCGTCTAAATAAACAGAGACAGGTAAACAGACAAAAACTTTATAAATTGTTGGAACTTCGTTCTGTTATCAATTGTAAGTATGTACATATATGTATCTAAACATTTTTTTTAATATTTTCAATGTTCAGACTTTTGACAGCTTTATTATATGTATAAATATATAGATAGATTACGTTTTAATAGCGCTTGGTGATTTTGGTCTCAATTTGTATTATTTGTTATTATTTGTTCATATTTTACTTTGTACAATATACTTGTGTTGGTGTGCAATAAAGATATATATTATTATTATTGTATTGTCATGTAGTACGGTCGAAGGAGGAGGCTTATGCCCTGCAGTGGGTCTCATTAAACTGGTGATGATGATGATGGTGGGTTATTATTTATTTAATGTTTTTCGAGTATACTGTATCTGCAATACTATCATAGTAGTTGTTAAATATCCCCGGTAACAATACATTTTACTAAAATCGTTCTCATGGACACGTCTAAAATAGATTTCATTCACAGAAACATGAATAATTTTAAAAAAGCTCATGTTTACAACTAAATTTGTAAACAAATAGATTGTTCGCCCAAACGCTACGTGAGTAACTGATCCATGAAAAAACACAATCTCATGACTTAGCTTTTCTCAACTGAAAGACTTTATATGATTTTTAGAAGCAAGTAATATTTTGACACTTGAAGAAGAAGAACCAATGAATCGATTTAAATAAAACTGATTCTATAAATAAGGCATCTTTCTATAAATAAGCCATCTGTTTTATTCAAATAACAAAATTTGGGACGTGTATTTGGAAGCTTTAATAAATTGGACCAATTTAAAGTAAGGTTTGAGAGGCTTTAAAGCTTTTTTATACTTAAAGATATTTCAAAATATTAAATAACATGGTAATGGCAGTTAGTAGACCGTAGCCGGAGTGGTTTCAGGCGTTCTGTCTGGTAATCAGATATACGCAGGTTCGAATTCAGCTGGTCGTGATTATTTTCGTCGTCATCATCATCATCCACAGCCTTCCCTATCCCACTGCTGGGCATAGGCCTCTCTTTGAATGTGCCAGCTGTAAAATATATTATTAATATTTATAATAATCTATTTAACTTATAAAATAAATAAATAAATATTCTGGGACATTGCACACAGCGCCATCTAGCCCCACACTAAGCAAACGTTTGTATCGTGGGTACTAGATACCGGATATAATACTTATATACTTTTCTTTTGTAAATACATACTTATAATACATACAAACGACCGGACACAACACAAGTAATTATAAATTTTTAAAGTACATAAATACTTGTGTCATGCGGGAATCGAACCCGCGACCTCTAGATTAGAAGGCAAGAGCCACTACCAACTAAGCTAACAGGCCAGTCTATTAACCTGGTTCTGTGGAGCTGTTCGCCGCTCAGACGTCACAAGCGAACAGTATTAGACTGGAGAGCTGCTGTTATCAAACCACGCCGGTCTTATTTATGGCCTTGCGTCCAATTTTCTTCGAGATTTTACAAGTGCAAATGAATTAATCTCTTTTTTACTCTGAATAATCTTGTCTGTATGTAAAATCTAGTTAGTGGGTACTCGCGAATAAGAAGTTAGACTTGCATCCCCTATTTCACCCCTTTAAAAGTGGCATGTCCTAAAATCCTGATGCCATAACATCTGCCTGCATGCCAAATTTCAGCCCAATCCGTCCAGTGGTTTGGGCTGTGCGTTGATGGATCACTATGTCAGTCAGTCACCTTTGAGTTTTATATGTGTTAATCCTTTTTTATTCTTATTTAGCTACCTTTTTATTTAAACGATTTCTAGTAAAACAGAAACTGAGAAACAGGCTCATAGTAAGTATCTATAGAAAGACATCTTAAATATAAAGGTCAAGGAATTGGCTGAAGACTGGAAAAGGTGGTCCTTGTTAGTACGTGTGTTGTGCTTATTAATATTGACTGTGTTTGTATAAAGATAGTTGATCATGTCAATGACATTTCTTCGTAATTGGTAGTAATCGAACTCTCATTAACCTATGAGCATCGGTCATCGGTTAAACTGTTTAGTCTACAGTGATCAAATAAAAGTTCTTGGAACAATCAGTTAGGTAAGGAAACGGCGTTTTATTATTTTTAAATAATCCATTTTTGTATTACAACTGAATTCAATCTAAATTAAATTCATACCAATTATTGGCGGCCTTATCGCTAAGAGCGATGTATGAGGGATGGCTGCCAATTAAGACGCTAATTAAAATGTCTTTATTTTCTTGTATGGTTTATATAAGATTTATTTAAGTTGACATATTGTATGATTACATACCTATTATTATGTTTGACATGATTTTAATAACAAAAATTTTCATTGTTTTATTAATAAAACTAGACATATGTAACTTCTAAAATTTTATAAAAGCCTAATGTTATAAATTCAATTTGACGAGATATTGTAATTTGTGTAGCATATTCTGTGATATTAGTACTTATACCTATGTATGTTACAATTTTACATTATCAATAAAGATTCTTTATCTTTATCTTTTATAGATATGTCGCAGTAAGATTGATGAAGCCCTAATATAACTATATCCCTAGGGATATAGTTATATACCGTAGCATAGTTATAAGGAAGCGATTCATTACTATGTCATATTTATTCATAACTTATAAAACATAAAGTAACTGACTAATATTTACAAGTCCTAAACATAATATTAAAATATATAATATACCTAAAATAAAATATGAAGTAAAATAAAACAAACAAAAATTAATCAAAGAGCCCACCCCGGATCGCTCCCGGCGCAAAGGTTCCCATTACGCTCGCCGCGTTGCCACGTTGAATCGCGATGGCTAACCTTTGCACCAAAAATGATCCAGAGCGGGTGTCTCCCGTCTTCTCATTAATTCTTCGGCCTAACTCCCTGACGAAATCTTTAGCGTCACCACTCCAACTGCCCATGGTCTCTACGGCAACAGGAACAAAATGATGGAGCGTTTCCAAGGCAGAGAACTTAATTTAATTTTTTTTTTCCTTTTTTTCACTTCTATGTTATTAGGAATATAGTTATAAAACCGTCCAAGTTTAGTGATATACTCATATTACTTGATTAAGCTTAGTGAAATAGAAATCTACCATATATAATTAAATAAAACAATTTTATATTGGTTTTATCTTTATTAAAAAATATTTTATGTATCCTGCAAATAGTTACAACACTTTGTGACAATAACACGTATTAAAGTTATTTCAATTATAATTAAAACGATCATATTTTTTGGAATTTAAACATTAACAATACAATTAAAACTAATCAATCATTAAAAGTCTTAAGCTAATCAACAGTTTTAAGATGTCTTTATTTCTTATCAACTAAGTTGAGATCTTGGTTTCTTTAAAAGAATTTTTTAATTTTTGTTTAGACAAGAAGAGGAATCATGACATCTAGAATTACATACCTAGCACTGAATGCTTCATACAGGCACATCTTATAGTAGAACACTGTATATTCGATTTTTTACAGGAACGTTTTAAATAATCTTGGCCACCAAAGCGCGACAATTTTTGGCATATTTCTCTCAGTGACAACTTTTCATTTGGTATAGGATCATTCAAGGTAAGGTTTGAAAATACCTTTCTTTGGAAACGCCTTCTTAGTTTGGCCGCGTCGCCTGCGCCGAAAGCTATTTCTCTAAACTTAATCTAGTAATATAAGTGTATCACTAAACTTGGATGGTTTTATAACTAAATTCCTAGTGAGATAGTAATGAATTGCTTTCGTATAACTATGTTACGGTATATAATTATATCCCTAGGGATGTAACTATATTACGGCATCATCTACCTTACTGCGACAGATATATAAATATTGTAAAGATGGATAAACACTTAATGTGTTGTGTTTTAGTAAAGTATTATATCAGACAAACGTCCGTAGCAAAAATAATTTTGTTCAACTGTATACTTAAAGAAATTGCTCTTATTAATTTTGATAACCCATTTTTGTGCCAACAACTAAACTTAACATTCTACTTTATAACGCATACGTAGGTACTAGGTAAGTACCAACCTTTCAATCAAAGCTGACCGCTATTAATTCAGCTACATTACACCTACAACTGCATGGGATTGCTCTAAATATATTATTGTACATACACAATTGTTTTGTGGGCAGAAATTAGGACTTGCAGTACCGGGCGTTTCGCTACGGGTGGTTAATTACTACCGACTATGGGTTAAACTGTGGCGTAGGTGGGAAAATACGAATAAACGACACTTTTATACTCCACTAGTGCAGTATAAAAGCCTGCGGTTTCGCTCGCATTAAGAAGTAAAAGTAGCATACCCTTTTTTACCCTTTTTAAAGGGCCATTTCCAAAAAAACTAACTTACCGGATAGCTACGTCATAACATCTACCTGCATGCCGAATTTCAGCTCTATCCATCCAGTGGTTTGGGCTGTGCGTTGATACAGGTACACTATGTCAATCAGTCAGTCAGTCACCTTTGAGTTTTATATATTTAGATTGTCAGCTATCAGTCATCACTAAGCCATATCAGCGTGATGCGGCTGCCTCGTTTGAGAGACAGTCGAAGTCAACTCCAGGTATGTCAGTTTTGGCTACAATATGGTGGGCGCTTAGTTCCTCCCAGATATGACGCATGTCCGCTGATTTTGTGGTCCTCAAATATATCGTTTTCTTTACCTTAATAGGCAAGTACGAATTCACATATGAATTCAAAAAACTAACCTTTGATGTAGGTCAGAGATCGAACCAGGATGCGTCTGATTCTAAGGCTAACTTTTTCCCGTGAAGCTTCACTCGCCTATTATAATTAACTTCAAAATTTCACAAATTCAAAATTAAAATGTAACTTGGTGCGATTTAACCTCAACAACAGAAACTTGAAAGAACAGTATAGGTACCTAATAAACAAGCCATGTTTGGTTGAAATACATTGCACAGAAGGCCCACGGACATACAGTGTGCAGTAAATGGTAAGTTAGCAAAATAAATGGTAAATGCAGTGTACGTTTATTGTTCAATTGCTTGTTACACGTACAATATTTATTTAAACAAGAGCAAGGAAAATAAAGGAGTTGCCCAGTTCGGAAACATTTTCGGAAAGTATTACTTATACTCTAGCTATTAACGATAACTGTTCTCTCGTCTTAAATACCTAAAAAAACATCAGAGGAATAATAATAAAATAAGCGTAATAATATTCATCGATCTAAAGTGACAAGAATATTGTCAGGAAAGCACATTATGAAGAAAATAATTCGGTTAGGTTGAATTATCGTAGCTCAATAAATATTTAAAAATATCAATCATGGTATCAAATTGCTTGACAAAAATCGCACAACATCCCAAGATGGGCACTACACCTATCCGGAAACATTCCTCGCATTCGTTATCAAAGAATGCAGCATGCCTGTTATTTGTTATGCTAAACCTTAAGTGTTCACATTAAATGTCTTGACATAATGACACGCTGGCTTCGAATTACCGGCGTAATAACCACCGACAATTGTTTGTTACGTTTGTAATGAATTAATGAACATTACAATCTGCGCCGAGTGGTCATTATGCAGATATTATGGGTCTGTGCGCGCGGCTCATCATCTAGTGGGCGAATGGTGCGGGACTTGCGAAAAATGCTCCGGTATAATTAACTCAAACTCAAAAATGTTTATTGGTTTCATACAATACTTAAAAAAACTAAGAAAATATATATAAATATATATCTAATTACAAAGTTGCAAGCGGTGTGTTGGCATCCGGACGAGAAATATCTGTATCCCGGATACCAACGTCTTCCCGTTATACATGTTATTTTGTTATGTACCAATGTAGTAAAATTACATATGAAGGTTAGGTTAATAAAATAATTAATAACTAATTAACGTAGTTAGGAATCAAAAGTTATTAAATTTAATGTTTAAATTTCATGCCTGGTGGCGCCTCGCAGTTTTACATATGGTAATCCAGGATCTAATCTATCGCTATGCCAAGTTTCGTTCAAATCGGTCCAACTGATCTAGCATGAAAAGTAAATAAGAAATTGAATTAGTGAAGTAAAATAATAAAACAAGAAAAAAACCTGTGTCTAAATATATAAACTCAAAGGTGACTGACTGATTGACTGACTGATATAGTGATCTATCAACGCACAGCCCAAACCACTGGACGGATCGGGCTGAAATTTGGCATGTAGGTAGATGTTATGACGTAGGCATCCGCTAAGAAACGATTTTTGGAAATGCCACTTTTAAAGGGTGAACTAGGGGATGCAAGTTTTACTTCTAAATGCGAGCGAAGCCGCGAGCACCTACTAGTCATTAATAATCTCATATTGACCTATTTACAGATTGACCCGAAATGAAACTACTCTTTATTCTGTAATACTTGCAACAAAATATTTAAGTGGGATTTGGTAATGTAAGAAACCTCTTTAATTGGGATTAATGTTGCAATCACGACCTCTTAGGACAATTTACGAGTAAAGAAATTATTATCATCCTCTGCCATCGGTAATTAAATAAGTTTTGCTGTAAAAAAGGACATAATATATAGATTTTACTCCAAATAAGGTAATTCGAGATCCTACAGACCAGAAATGATCGTTACAACTGAAATAGGATAAATAAAGTAGCAGTACCTACTTTTTGATTCAAGGATCTTAGCTGTTTTATTCGTAGATATAGTAGACTTTAAACATAATAATGATAGGTACATAATATAGGTTCAAATACGTAATTTACATATTAAGATATATTGACGCTTACTGTACGCAAAGTGAGCTTAATTTTTGATACTAAAATTAGGTATGCTAGCTGTCATCTACATAACAACATGATTGATCGGTTCATTAACTGCTGTTGAGACGCTTTTTCCTCCATTTATGGAAAACAAGTAGTTAATATTATTAAAGATAATATGTAACTCTTTGATATACCGGAAAACTTGATATAGTAGGAATATTGGACTGTTAAAAACTTTACTACACGTTTAATGCTTAACGTCAGGCAGGCTGTAGTCAAACGTAAACCTAAACGTAAACCTATCCTACGTAAAAAAAGTTAAGCAGTGGTAGTTTATGAAATTTGAGTCCATGTATTTTAAATTATGAATTATATATTACTTGAAATTGTCAAGGGCGTAAAGAAAGTAAGTTAGAGTGGCTGACACTGGTGTCGATAGTATTCGAACCCCACTTTGACTGTCGTTCTCTCTAAACGGCTAATAAAATGTAGATAAATGTTAAAAAATAACCATAGCTCCGTATTCATTTATTAGCAACTGTTTTTACATTTTTGCAATATGTACCTATGTAAAAAAATATATCATAAAAAACGTAAAACTAGTGATGCCGCCGGCAACGGGGCAGGGCTCAATCTACCGGTGGTAGAGGCTACAGAGACAAGAACCTCCGGAAAATGCGCGCCGTGTCAAGGAACACTGCATTCTGTAACTGACCCTTAACCCAACCTTCTAGCGAGAGCCTCTTGAAGTGATCGAGTCTCTTCGCTACCATATCTAATTATTACGTAATGAATTATGTAACAGTTTACCTGTCTCTAATGGTGGAAAACCATAAATATTATAACCATATTTTATTGTCATACGAGGAATTATGGCGCGTTCACACTTATTTATTGAAAAACAAGAAAATCAATATTTAATGTGATTCATTCTTCACACATGATCATTTATTCTAATGTGTTTAGTTAATACTTGACTTATGCTGATTTTATAAATAGATATGGTCGTGATTTAAGTAAGTCGTAGACGACACGTTAATGTTTGAGGAGCACCGTTAATTATTTTTTATGTGTATGTATGTAGGTATAAAAATGCTATAAATCGTAAGTAAAGCGGGTAATTTGGTTTAAAGTTTTAGAATAAAGAAAGCTGTGATGACGGATGCACGGACAGACAGACGTGACGAATTAAGATTTCGTTCGCCAGTTCGTCAATTCAATTTATTTATTAGCCAAAATATAAATTTTACATTTACCCTGTTCATGAGGGAATTACGGCGTAACTAAACTTAAAACTTATTTAAAAAACTTAAACTTATATCTAGTACGTACCTACAATATTTTCTTAACTTTCACAAGGTTGTACAGCAATGTTTTTTTTATCGAAAGAGAGTGGCCAACTCTGATGTCGAGAGTTTATCTAGCCGCCCTAAGGGCCTCTGACATGGCTTAACGACTGCCGTACTAGACAAAGAGCCGGGACCTACAATTTAACGTGTCATCTGACCCACAAAAGCGCCCAAAATGGAATGCCACTTTTCTGTCACCCATCCAAGGACTGAAACATTAACATTACAAAACTAGAAGTACACGTATTGTCCAGTAAATTTAAAAGTAATCATTACACGACCTTATTACGTAACTCCCAACATAGCTACGTAGGTTGTACTATGATTTCCACCAAATCAAAACATTAATCAATTAAAGTGACGCAAGTGCACCCAGCGGCCGACTTTGGTAACCCAACAAGGGCTACTGACGTGTTTTTAATTGATTTATTGTTGAAATTAATTAGCTGTTGTTTGCGGCGATCATAGGTCGGGCATGAGAATCAACGATGTAAAATTTAATAGACTACTCCTTCAGACGAAAGATTAATGAAATAGAATAAAAATCATTTATTTCTGACTCTGACTACAATTTCAAACATACATTTCAATATGATAATGAGTCACTCGAACAAAAGATAGCGAAAGATAGATAGAATTGTATATAAATACATTATTGAATTGATATTTCTACTTAATAATCCAAATTATATAACCATAATATATTATAATGTGTATTATATTTTGATATAAGGTTAATATACTAACTTAGTTATGTTTAGTGATCATACAATAAATAGTCCACTGGTTCCGCCGATCAAAGAATGTAAAAGTAAATTTAAAAAATATGCTGTATGACAAACAATCATGATTAATCAGTTTTTGGCCATATAAAAAATACCAAATCTGTTTGATGTTTATTTTATACATATAATGACGTCATAAATATGATGGCCCATAAATAATTAACTTATAATAAAACGGTTTGTATTGAGCACAGAATGGTCGAATTTCTGGGTAATGTCTTTCGCAGGCAAGCGAAGTGTAAAAAGACCTGTGCGGAGGCTGGATGATATTTGAAAGTTTAACCCTGCAGTGGGTCTCATTAAGATAACGATGATGATAAATGAGGAGCCTTTAGTAAAGTTGCCTTCGGTCTAGCTCGAGAATAAATCGCAGAGGTGTTTTGGGATATCATTACCATTTATAATGGGAGTGAGTAACACCTGGCTGATTTGTCATTGGGGTGTTGAGTTTCGTTTGTGTTTTTATATGAGCAGGGATTTTCCATATCATTTTGATGTGGTTTTCACTTTTGTAAATGATGAGACTTGTATTTTTTAATAATCAGCTTACAGTATTGTCATTCAAGGCTAGCACGGCATAATTTCTGAAAAGGCAAACAGTGAAAAATATTTAATTTGCATTTGCAATGAATTTCATCCGAAATGGTTCAGCTGTTTTAGCGTAAAGAAGTAGCTCACAAAACAAAGCAACATACAAACACACAAATCTTTTACCTGATTAGTGTGACTATAGTAGCCTAGAACTGGCAGGCGCGGAGTAGTCGTCCGGTCGCGAGATGGGTCGACGACATCGTCAAAGTCGAGGGTCCAACCTGGATGAGGTGTGCACAAGATCGACACAGATGGCACATGCAAAGGGAGGCCTATACCCAGCAGTGGGATACTAAAGGCTGTGGATGAAGAAGATGATGAAAATTACTTTGTATTGTTATTAGGTATTTTTTCAGAGTCTTGTCAGCAAGGTGAAGGTTACTACAATGAGTGTACTAGTAGTAGTTACCTACATATAGTTGTCAATACCTGGTTAATTGTGTATTAATTAGTATATTTCCTCAAAGAGTGATTAAGGAAGCTGGTAATTATTATGTACCTAATGTGAATTTATGAATCGATGGTTTATACGTAACGAATAAGGTAATTCATAAAGTTAGAGGTAGTACCTACTTACTTTTTGACACACTTTTTTACATAAAGTTTGTATGTTTGTTTTCTACCAAGACACTTTGTTTTATGCGTTTTAAAATTCAAAGTTGCTACTTCAGCTGTGTGTGTCCCATGCTTAAAAATTGTAATTAGATTCTAACTAAACCTTGGTCTTTGTATGTTTATTTATTACATATCCATCCTGCCGTTTTGAAATTTGGGTACGATTTAAATTTGTTAATAATGTTTTTGAATATAATCCTTTTCGTTATCGTTATTCCATATTTATAAAAAAAGAAACTGTTTTCAATACCTACCTACCCACCTGCCTACTTTAGTTGCACACCTAAAGGTAAAGTTGTGGCGAATGTTCCTGTATTTTTATGTTTTTACCATCTGCAAAGCAACCCATGAGTGCAATAAATGATTTTGAATTTGAATATTAGATTATATCAATGTTCTACAATAGCACCGAACATGAACCATTTGCTTACCATCAGGCAAACTATGATAAATTGCAATCCCATTTTAGTTAAAAAAAGTGTGGATGTTGCATTAAGCGACCACATAGTAAAATATACATAGTATAGTAAAATGTCTGAATGTATCCTTAAACTTCCTTAATATTCAATAAAAAAGAAGATTTGGAAATTTTACTGTCTATATACTATACTTATATTGCCTCCCAGAATGACTCCACCAAGTCTAACGCATGTTTTAATTGATCGTTGTGGTTCACACGACGAAAATAGAACTAAATCCAGAGCTTGTCCAGAGAATGTCGACTATTGTTTGTATATTTATATAATAATAGTATTATAATAGTACTTAGTCCATCCAGCGTGGTAATGCGGCTAGTATGCTGAAGACGCTGCCCTCTAGCAAGCACTTAGACCTTTAGACTTTTCTAAATATTTTTTATGTGCCCTTTTTATTATTTTACAGTAGTTAGAGGTATGGTTATTTCTTTTACCCTTTGGTTTTTCTGGGTCAGAAGCCCTTAGGGCGGCTTGATAAACTATCGACACCAGAGTTCGCCACTCTCATTCGATAACAAGAAGATGAAGCAGTTCTACAAAGAGACGCTTTTGAATAAGTATTAATAAAACTTTAAACTGCGAAAGTCGTTTGATAGTGCACTGCTGTAATAATTCTGAATAAAACGTCAAGCTGACACAATCATTAAATACCTTCGGTAGTTCACTGGCGTATAAATGGCATAGTAATTTTTAAAGCTGTTATGTCAAGACATGGTATCGAATCTCCCAGTCGTCTAAGGTATGAATAATTATTTTATGATATTTCGTCATAGATGCGATAGACCGTTGAAAATAACACTCTAAGTATATATTCTTTTAAATATAACCATAATAAGTAGAATTCAACCTTAATATTTTATTCAAGATACCTACATAGAATATTTTAAAACATATACATATGTAGGTACATCTCAATAAAAAATAATACAATAAACTTTTTATAGACTTTTGTTGTATGGTAAAATGCCATTTTACTAAAAACTTTTTATAATAACTATTTTACGAGTCTTGTTAATGAATTAATTGCCAAATAGACGCCTCGCACCGCACATTCTTCACGCGTTAATCTTTTTATGAAGCCGACGCGGTTTTATTGATTTTAAAAAGTTTACATACAGGGTTGGTAATAAACCGACAGAAAGAACTGGTAGAGAAATAATGGGTAAGTATTTATAATCAAAAAAATTAAGGAAAAATGAATAAATAGGAATCAAATAAAAAGTTAACTAGGAAAATCGTCGTGAAAAAATTGTAAATCCGGTAATATTTTATGCTCAAGGTTTCCGATTATGGTTGTTTATATGGTATTCTTAAGAACATCTTAGCATTATAAATAGCCACTTTGTTTTTTCAACACAAAAAGTTTAATGTGTTAGTTGCCCCGCCAGTTCTTTTTAAAATAAATATCTAACGTATGTATTTACACTGTATCTATTACCTAAGATTTGACACGTAAGTTACAAGACTTCTCTAATAACCCTGAATTATAGTTAAAAAGTTAAATCTGTCATTAATCAACCAGAAGTGGCATAACGTCTGGCCGAAGTGACGGTGACTCACAAGTCGGCGTTTTTAATAACAAAGCAATTAAAAAGTTATGTTTTGACATGGAGTTATTTTGTTCTTGAATAGCGTTGCTAATTTTTAAAAATCCATATTTTAACGCCTTTTTGGCTACTAAATATGATAAATGTTTGTTTGAGTATCGAGTTGAAATTGGAATTACTGAAAGTAACGAAGGCTTTCTTCGTTCTTATCATAGCAAGATGGAATACTTTTTGAATCATTCATATTTATGAAAAACAAAACAGCGTTCACTCAGCTTAGGATTTTAACTTTGTGCCTTCTCTATAGGATCTTTATCCTATAGAGAAGGCACATTTTGAAGAAAGGTACTAAAACACTACTTACGAGTTGGTACTATGAAGCAGAAAAGTGTATCTTTAACAACCATTTATACCTACATAATATACCTATATTTACGTGCAAAAAGTTTAACTTTATCCTTGCTGCTATCAAATGCGCCTAGGTAACAAGTGAATACCTTATATTACAAATAACTAGTGAGCAAGTATATAAATTCAACTGACTCAATATGACAGTCTTCTCATCTTTCTAACAATAGGCATGATTGCACATGAGGTTGGAATGTTGACCATTTCATTTATATAAATGCGGTTACGTCGGTAGGTATCCAAATTACCCGCCATTCATTCTTAAGCGTCAACATTATTCAGAAAAATAAATCATTTTCGCTCCACATTTCGGTCTCGGATTTCTTAGAAGTTGTATTTGCACCTTTTGAGCTAAGTTCGGAGATATTTTTTGTCACGTCCGCTTAATTGTTCCATTCGAAAAAATGAAAATAAAAGTGTTTTAATCCCATAATGGTATTCGAGGCGCGTCCCTCCCAATTTCAATCCTATTCATTTTTTACTGGTACGTGTGAATAATAAAGGAGTTTATGTCATAAGTTGTCGGGCGCTCGGTTTGATTTATTCGTCTGGTAAACGTGGATTTACCTGGCGTTTAAGTTTTTATCGACGTTTTTTGTTGGAAGTTATTCGAGATGCGCCGGCGCCGCCCGGGACGCTGATCAAAGCGATTGGTGGCGATTATGTACTTGCACACCTGCGCCACTGAAACGAATGACAATGTTTTTGCACTGATGTACTTACATACATTAATGGCTTTTTCATAGATAATTAATGGCTTTTGTGATTTTGAACAAAGAAATATTACGATGCCCTGAAGGTAAACAGTTCAAAGAGGTTAAACTCAAAACTCGAGTTGCTACAAAGTAGCCAGTTGATGGAATAGTTGCTCCACCTTTTAGATGCTTTAATAGTTGCTTTACCTTTTATTTCTTAAATTTTCAAGATTATTAACATAGTATGCTTAAAACCCTTACAGCCACTCATCCCGCTTAGGCATGTCCCGCATTTGAACTTATCCCCGCATTAACCCGCAGTCGATATACTACAGATATAGAAGAACAATACAGTGGCGCCTAGCAGTCGCGGTAACATTTGATACTATGTCTGGATTCATTAGGAGCTTTCTCGAATTCAACTCTTGTATCTCATTGCTGCCATTTACAAATTTATTATTGCAGTTATGAAAGAGCGACACAATAACTTGTTTTATGGTGTTAAAGTACAAATTAGTTAAGAGATTTTTAGTTTATTTTTTGACCACTTGTATAGGTAAATTGGTTTAGGTACAGCCATAGTGTAACTTTATCTATAGGACCTTTGTTGGACAGATTGATACATATATAGGCTTTGACCTAGTATATGTTTTTAATAAGTCCATAAATGAAACGTTAATTTACTATCGGGATAAGTACCTAACATTGCATGTTAATGGATACAAATAGGCAAATCGTTAGTAACATTGTTTTACCTAATTGACTTGTGCGAGTAAAAATTCTCTATTAGGATCTATTATGAAAATAATACAGCTTACCAATAACATCCAAAGTGTATGTATATTGAGTGCGTAAAATGTATGTATATACCTACATATATCGAGTGCGTGTGTACTTGAATGTTATCCTCTGTTGCGGTATTGTTTGTCTGTTTATTCTCCTATTATGATGCGCTGATAAGAGATTATCATTATTTATATTGCGGAGGGAGGTACCTACTACAGTCTTGCAATTCAGGACCCTTGAGGTACCTTGTGCAAGACTCAGTAAGCCTTACCAACGTATGACACCGATGTAATTTATGTAAGTTTTTATTACTCATAGCTGTACAACACTGTATTTTATGCACAATTAACAATTTATTATTATTATATTATTATTTTATTAAGTATAATAGAAGCGGAGCGTCCTGAAAGTGACATGAACTACTGATATTTTATTTCAAAACAATGATGGCAAAGGGCGGGCACCTATAATACCTATATTCGACCAATAATTTAAAACACCATTTAAAACGGCCCCAGTCCCATTTAATACAAATTCCTGAGCCATAGGTGAAGGCGTTGTCGATACGATCTACGAATAAATATAATAAATAAATAATTAAATCAGTGTCGGAATGCCGGCATTCTTAGAATCGAGGCGGCTTGCTTTGCTGGACATTTCGACGCGACGGCTTTAGATGCTATGTTCTGACCATAGAATATAGGGTGTATGATGTTTACCGTATTATATGTAAGTATGCGTTTTGTTTGTAATATGGGAGGTAGAAAGAAGTACCTACTGAAACAAGCCAATTATAGCTATTGTGCGACAAAGCTGTTATGACAAAAACACTACACATTATATGGAAAAACTGTGCAAGTAACTGAGTGAGACTCTCTGCCCTATTAACGATATTATTAAAAATCGAATCATAATTTGATTTCAAATCGTGGTTTTGTCATTCAGATACAGTTTGGCAAAATCTTTGTTTCCATGTTTGGATTTTTTGTATTACTAAGTAAGTATTAGCACAATGAATAAAATAATATAAAATATAATATGTAGCCTCCCCCTGTATATCGATGGATTATAGTAGACGGCCTGTCTCTAAGGATCGCCCTTAACGCCTGTTACGGCCGTTTGACAGCCTATAGTGGATAAAAAAATGAATGAATGTGCCATGAATGAAATTCCACAGCAAAAGGAACGGTAAGCGCCCTTAACAAAAAATAAAATTATTTATCAACTTCCTTTAGTCGTAAATAATTGTTTGTGGCATTTTTTATATTGAATTCCATTGGTGTTAGTGTGCAATGCTGTACAATACGAGACTTCGTGTTTGGAAATAATAAAAAACTCTCAATTTTATTATGTGCTTATTGCTACATCTAAAATGTATTATTAAGATAAAGACCAAAGTTAATTTGATGTACGGTGTACTTACTAAGTGCTAGTGAACGTTGCTTGTTCGGTCTGTCTGGATTTTTATTATATTTGATACGGACACTAATTAAATCTTAAATTCGTCAATAGCCATTACTTTACCGATTGCTAAACTTGCACGAAGCTATTCATTATTTTATTTGGATATTATATATGTGAAACAGTTGGTGGTGTTAATATTTAGGTCCGTAAAGAAAATATGTAGGCACATCAAAAAATCATTACCTATATGTAATCATTTAGGAAAAAACACACCCGTAAATGAGACCCTATTAAATAATTTAACTGCGGCTCTTCCCGGCAATAAATTTAAATCATGAAAATAAAGCAAATGAAATACTGAATGTTTG
Organism: Macaria notata; assembly: GCA_927399415.1. NCBI lineage: Eukaryota > Metazoa > Arthropoda > Insecta > Lepidoptera > Geometridae > Macaria > Macaria notata. Next base: position 9,312,626 of record OV656733.1, read on the forward strand.
AAAAGAGTTAACTCGTAAATCTCAGTCCAACATAAACTGCACTAATTTGAATATGATTTTGCGTAGTAGCTCTTAATATCTGGTTGTAGTTAATAAATCTATACTAATAGTATAAAGCTGAAGAGTTTGTTTGTTTGTATGAACGCGCTAATCTCAGAAACTACTGGTGCGAATTGAAAATTTATTTTTGTGTTGAATAGACCATTTATCGAGGAAGGCTTTAGGCTATATAACATCACGCTGCAACAATTAGGAGCGAAGAAACAATGGAAAATGTGGAAAAAACGGGGAAAATTATTCATCTTTGAGGGGCTCTGTTGCGTGCGCTGCGAAAACGGTTCAAGATATCAAAAAAATGTGTATAAAGAATTATTTCTCTTGAAATGATCTAACAAAATGTCCGCAATAGTAGGTTTATGTCTATCTTTTAAGGTTAACTCACTAGAACTGTTTTTATGGTAATAACTATTCCACGCGGACGAAGTCGCGCGCACCAGCTAGTAATAACTAACCAGCTATGCTACATTGTATCAGTCATCTAAACTGTAAAGTGCCTCTGAGATTATATAATTTGTAATCCACTCCTTACTCCTACATCTCGTTTTATGTGCGGGAACATAAATTAATTCAACATATCGCTTTAATTATTATTGTCGTAAATCAATGTGCAATTAATGGTATAACATGTACTTATATCATTATTGTAACGCATAATATTAATAATGTAACGTGCGTTGAAAGGTATCAGCGCAAATAAGTTTATCTCTATCTTTGGTTTCGAGTTTCAAATGTCACGAGTTAACAAAACCGGTATAAAGACTTCTTTAAAATCATATTTAAAATAGAACTATAATACTAAATGTTAAAATTAGTGAATGATGTTTCTAGACTTTCTGGATGAAACTTTGTCCAGGAATTTTTAAATATCCTTATGTATGAATATGTACATGAAAACCCAATTTGTAATTATTTAGACTTTAAGCCTTCTAATTAGGAAAGCATTCGTCATTACTCAATACGCAAACGTGTTTACCAGATATGAAACATATTATGTAGGTATACCTATTATGACATAATTCTGCTTCGTCACAATAAAACATGAACACAAATATTTTACTCAGTACCTACCCATGACATCAACATTTGCTTAGTATGGTATGGCGCTAGATGGCGCTAACTGAAATGTCCCGTAATATTTATTCCATTTATTAAAAAAAAGGGTCAAATCAATACGAGGAAACTATCCCCATCGAGTAAAAAAAGAATGAATTAAATTAGTTCATAAATAACGAAGTGATCGCGTAACATATCCACAAAAAAACTTACAGAAGGCTTAATAAACTATATTTTTTAAATTGGTTAAAAAATTCATTCATTGAGAAATTCCTTCTTTTTAAGTTTGTTAAAAAGCACCACTCACAGACACGAAATAACTAGGTACTTAAGAAATAAGTAGGTACCTATGTACCTACATCTGTAGGCATAGCACACTTGTTTAGTTAAAGCACAGATCTAAGACTGGTATACACCCACGCGAGCACTTTCATCCCACTCCGCTGCCTACCTACTCCTTGCCCTGCTAATTTATAAGGCTTTCTTTACAGATGGTCGTTTACCTGTGGACAGAATATTACTAAGTAGCTTTATCACCGTTATAATAACTATTAACCAATAATGTGTATCTGTTTAAGCGAGTGTGGCTCAGCGGTTCCAGTGTCTGCTTTTCATCCAGACGCACCCTGGTTCGAATCCGCCCTACACCAATGACTTGTATTTTCAAGTTTTGTGTAGATTTGCACTCGCTTAGCGGTGACGGAAAACATCGTGAGGAAACCGACATGTTTGAGGACCAAGATATCCGAGGACATGCGTCTTCCGTGGAAGGACCTGGGCGCCCACCACGATGTATCTGCCCAAGAAAACTCCCCTAGCGAATTAATTCTGCGGGGGAGTCACGACCCTCAGTCATGAGGAAATACGACTCAAAGAGTGTATCTGTTTAAATATATTTAAATTTTATTATACTTATTGTTAAAGTGATTTTTAATTGTGTTTGTAAAGGATGTTAGGTTTAACTGAGATAGATTTCATCTTGAATCTTACTGCGAAACCCAAGGCCCTATAAGTTACCAATAAATTGGATTAAAGCCTTCGTAGGAAGTTGAAGTAAAAACTAATCTAATTAAAAAAAAAAATATGTGCAGGAAGTACCGATCCTTCTTTGAATAGAAACCGTTTTATCGATTGTCAAAAAAAAAACAGATAGTCGTTTAAAAAGGTAAGTAGTAAAAGCTCGTACGGACGTGCGAACAAGAAAGACATTTCTCCACACTTGAATGGATCTTCTATCCATTCATAGTGGCGCAGGCGCCTCTATTTCAACCAGTGACTATGAATGAACGTGCGGACCTTACAAAGTTACAACATTCCATGGTTGAATGCCTCGAAATGCTCATACAAATTATTGTTAAAAATCGGGTGTGAGTTACTTGGGAAGCAAAATAGTAAAAAAAATGTGAGTAAATGTTAACGCAAACAGCATACAAATGTAATTGCAATTTTTATAAGTAACGAATATTTTGTTGACAATTATGGTAAGATATCTCTTTAATGCACTCTAAAATAAGTTACATAATTGCTTATCGCCTCAAATTAATAGGAGAAATAATGTTGGTTGGTTTCCTCAAAGTTGTTAATGTGGGCACATTATATCTATTAGCGGAGTCTCGCTAAAATGCTATAATACGAATAATGCCAAGCTATAAAGTTCTTGGATGGGTGACCGAAAAGTGGCATTCCATTTTGGGCGCTTTCGTGAATCGGATGACAAGTAACATTGTAGGTCTCTACTGTTTGTCTAGTACGGCAGTCGTAAAGCTATGTCAGAGGCTCTTAAGGCGGTCTAGTAAATTTTTTGACATCAAAGTTGGCCACTCACGTTCGATAAGAAGAAGAAGCTTCCATAACATGCAAATAACTGACCAAAAACTACCATTGCTCGGCTGACCAAAAAACCAATCCCAAAACGCAATTGGTGGCTCCCACACGTCGCCTACGTTTCGCGGAAGGTTGCTGATGCCCATACAATGGAGACCATGGCTGTGCCATGGAGCATGCCATGATACCATTACATGTAATTCACTCACCAGCACTAAAACTCCGTAAGGAAATAAAGAAGAAACATTTACTATAGCAGATTTAAAAGAAAAACATTAAGGAATATTCTTGCTTGTGCAATCTTTGTACTGAAAAGGAAATTTTGGAAGCTTAGGTTTCATTACTTGGTCATCATCATCATAAATTTAAGGGTGAGATATTTGCATGTAACTAGAGCGTGGGCCATAACTAAAAATAAAATTTATTAAAAAAAAACAAAAACTGATTTCATGTCTACTGTCACTAAAAAGTTACAAAATAATTTATTTACATTTTTGTGACTTCAAAATTTAGAGTTGGAAGTAAAGAATCTATCAAATTATTGAAACTTACAATCCTATAAGAAGTCGTATTGAAATCCATAATATTTGTTGTCGGTGCCCGTCGCAACAATAATTTAAAAAAGGTTAAAAATCTGTAGTGTCTATATGAAGCAGTAGATCTAAAGTTCTGTTATGAGATATAATTATTATAGTTACGCTTGGCAATTTGTCCTATAGTTAGAATCATACATAATTTATATTTTTTTATTTATTGTGATTATTATTTAGTTATGTGACGTAGAGTTTATTTATGATTTGTTTGAATTATCATGTTGAACGATTTATCGGCAAGTTTTAATTGCTTCTTATTTTATGAGGTTAATAACAGAGGTTTAAATACGAGTTAATATGTGTTAGTAATTTATAATGCAATTTGACATTGTATTTCTATTTAATATGACATTAACTAGGTATTTATGTTATTTATTATAATATGTAACAAAAAGAACCCAATAAGCCTAGGTAAGTTTTTATAAAAATGTACAACAGTTAAAACATGACAAATTTTCATTATATACTTTTTTATGTAATAAATCATATTTTTTATAATCTGGTAACCCTATCAGTCACGGCTGACCAAAGTTTCTGTACTGTTCCCATGGGTGAGTATACCATGAGCATTGTGGGAAGCACAAATGGGCGGATATGGCGCACCATCTGTCCTGGCGCCTCAGTTCTCTCGGCCGTACCAACACCACCACACCTAAATCACATACACCACCCATAAATCAACCGTGAACCTTATAACCGGACAATAGAGTCCATATTCGAAAAACTATCTTTGTACAACATACATTTTGACTTGTAAATGTATAGCATACAATTGACTAGTCAATGGTACAAGCCCTGGCGCCGTGCTGAAGATAGGTGAGAAAATCTCGCTGGACTGTGTGATTTCAAGATTGGATAGACTAAGCAGCGATAAAATTTACCTAACGAAGTACAGCCTCAGTGAAGAAGAGTAATTTTATTCAATGAGTCGACTCATGCGATGAATAATATTTCTTTACTTACGTAATCAGAGGCACGAGGAAAATTTATTTTTTATAACACTAACTGGCCATGAAGAACTTGTCATAAATCTACAAAATAGGTACATGCATCATATTAGAATTACCTATCAGAGGCTAAATTGTAATCCTTTCTGTAGTTCCTTGTCTTTGAAGGATATAAAACATCACCGTTTGCTAAAGATAACGTTTGGAGCCAAGCGCTATCTGGCGTCGTTAATTCATTGCTTGCAAACAGGTGGGTCGCCATTGTCACAAACAATATTTTACAATAGGAATTAGCCGCGTTATCTCAGTTTTGTCGCCGTAATCCACAACACGTGGGCCCGGTGTCCGCTCTGTGTACGCTGCTAGTAGCGATTCTTTGTCGGAGGCGCGGTGCATGAGTCACTCGTTCATTGAGCGGTGGTCCATTGAGGCGGGCTCATTACCGCTCCACCGCGCCGGCCTGCGCACACGCACGCGCGCCGCTCTCCGACACACACCGCCCGCCATGCTCGCTCCCGTCCCCAGACACGACGTGAGTAGAGCCTACGCCATCCGCCCGCCTGCGCTACACAGCCTTGTGCCGCAGCCCACTTACCGACGCATTTATCGTTGTTTCAGATGGAGAACTTCTTAAAATCCCACTTGTGGCTCGCGGCCGCCGCTCTAGTGGCCGCCTGCGGAGTCTGCGCTGGCGCCGGAGTCGGGCGCAAGCCCTTCACTCCTACCGACTCCATCCTCGACATCATCGACACGCAGAAAGTGGAGCAGCTGATGGCGGTGAGACGACGAGCTGAACAAGCGAGCGCCTCATCCACCTCCTACATGCAGAGGAACGAGCTCGGCGACGGCAGCCCCGAGGGCGGCTCCGTCGTCTCCGCGCCAGACCACGACGACAGCTCCGAGCTTCCTACTGGAGCTGACTTTCGCAAGATGTTAAAGTCGTCCAGAAACGCTCTTCTCGTGACTAAAAAAGAATATCTCAAGGAAGACTGGTGTAAAACGGAGAATCTAGTGCAGAGAATTAGGGAACCTGGCTGTTTGCCGGCAACAGTGATAAACAAGTTCTGTTACGGGCAGTGCAACTCGTTCTACATCCCGAAGGGTCCGCGGCGGCGCGACAACGCCGAAACGCAGCGCGCCTTCAAGTCGTGCTCGTTCTGTCGTCCTAAGAGCTTCACCTGGACCACGGTGACGTTACGTTGCCCCGGACAGAACCCTCCGTTCCGACGGAAGCGAGTGCAGAAGGTGAAACAGTGCAGGTGTTCGGCTGTGGGAGTGAATTGATCTGTTCAGTGATGGACCCTCGGCTGTGAGGGTGTGCGACCGTCGCGGCTGGGCCCGACGACGAGGCGGTGCCGGCGGAGCGCTGCAGGACCCGGCGAGACCTCAGTGACAATGCAGGCGCTCGTAGTCACCACTTGTACACAGTTTGTAGACAAGACACCTTTCGATCGCGTGCTCTTATACGTCGACAGAGGTGACGTAATGTGATGCATAGATTATTATGTCCGTAGAATTATGTAGGTTTTAGAGCGGCTTCGATTGCGAAGCGTCGAGCAAAAGCTTTAATTGTATATAGCGAATATTCTTGACTCATTTAGTTTGTTTAGCTACCTACCATTCGAGAGTTTAAATTCGTACAAGTCTGAAATTAATAACGTTGGCAGACGGGCGACTTCAATAGCAAGTATTGATACAGAATGAAAGTGTGATATTAGTTTTAGTTCTGTAGCAGTTTAGTGTTAGATTACAAGTCACACGTTAAGGTATTGAGTATTTGATATGAAAAGTTGTAAATATAAGTACTAGTTATAATAATTATTGTTATTTATTTTGTACTTAGTATTGTATCATTAATCAGGATTACGCTTACATGTTGTTTCATACAATTTAATGCTGAATTTCATCTTACGAATTTTTATCAAAATAACACAACAAATTACTTCTTTATAAAATGTAGTATTTAATTTAGTATTAAGAGCGTTAGATAAATGGAATATTTTAATGTTTATGATCTCTGTCTGCTCTCAACGTTTGTAATTGTGATTTTTATCGTAATAATGTTTATCAAAGTAATACAATTGCAGGAAAACCGTTTTAAAATACATCTTAAAGGAATGTGATTTAACCGTATATTTTATAGAAACTGTTGTATACTTGACACTTTACTCAAAATCTAACGCAGGCATATTGAGTGACAAATTTGTGTTTCAAAGTGCAAGATTCTGAAAACCAATTGCAAAGGTTTTGTAGGTTTCCCAAAAGATTATGTACGTGCACAACATTAAATTAATTTGAGAACTATGTGCAGCTGTCGAAATAAGTTAATATTTTTCATTTAATTTGGTTCAAGCGACCAGATTGCGAAAAATATTTTCTACTACCTACCTACTCATCATCATCATCATCATCAGCAGCCTGTTATCGCCACTTACTACTACAACATTTAAAATTTCATAAAAAAAAATTAATTGATTTCATAGATTTCGTATTGGAAATAGTGGTTTGTCATTTGTAAATTCTCTTTAAGATTTAAAACTAGTTTTGATATTGTTTCTTCAGTTAAAAAAAACAGTAACTTGCTCTTTTGACAGAGAGTATAATGTAACATTTGGTTTTGCCAACATTTTCTCCAGTGTATAATTTTAACTGTTGTTACGACAATAAATTTAATATGAAGAACTTATTTATGTGTTTAACTTTGACCTCTAAGCTTTTAGGTATGCCTGTTAATATTTGATGAAAAGAAAAGTAACCTTTCTGTTAATTCAGTCTTTAATCTAACTCCATACCAAATTTCATCCAAATTGCTTAGGTTGTTTGATTCTGTACAAGTAATAAACGTAGGATAAATAAAATAAAGTAAAAAATAAAAAAAACCTTTTATTATCCTTAACCGGATATCAGTTTAAATATTTTTGTTAGTGGTGTTAGTATGTTAATTATTATTATTAATTAGATTAGTTTGTTAGTGAATCTTCATCGGTATAAGGTCTACCTGTGGCGGTAAAAGCCTCCTCCAAATTTCTCCATATTTCTCTATTCCTGGCAATTCTGGTCCAAAGGGTTCCTGCCACTTACCGTCTTATTACAAAACGTGGTTTAAATTATCAGTCCAGGGCTTTAAAAATAAAAAGTGGGTTCTGGTTGTTCAGACATCACATACATACAAGCAATCAAAATGTCAACAAAAATTGGAAAATTGATTTAACATTGGTACATTTTGACAGTTTGATAATTTTGACAGTAGACAGATAATTTTCGAACAACTAAAATGAACTTAGTCTAGGCTTATTTTTAAGCCACGTTTTGTAATAAGGCCCTTTGAGAATATCCTTATTCTATCTTTGAAACGTAGGATGAAGTATGTAAAATGGATAAATGAAACTTCCCAATACACAGATATTGATCGTTTATTTAGTAAAACAGTTGGAAATAGCGATGAGCGGTTATGAATGACAGAACAGCGTGGGACAGACAGGAAACAAACTGTTCTTGAAATTCTATTACTACGAATATGGCTACTTTAACTTAGGTACAATTCTTATTAATAAACACAAGTTAGTACATGTTATCAATCTCATTTAATAAACAAGAAGTAAAAGGGATTAAAAAAATTGAGCTCATTTTTATACACAGCTTTTTGATGTCCCATGACCGTGCCCCTGTGACTATTCATTTATTGAACCAAGAACATTACAGGCGTAACAATTAGTATCAGTACAGAACTGAAAAATAATTCCTGGCAGTATGTAGAATTATTTTCTAGATTTGTACACATGTAAGATAGTAAGCGCCTCTTAGAAATGCGGTTGAATTGTGATCTACAAAGTTTTCACGGGAATAGATCTTGGAAGGCAAAAGTGCTGCTACTTATGTGTAAACTTTTTTCGCGCCAACTCTAAAAAGCGCTTGTGCCAATGAATGCCACCTTATCGTAGTTATTTTTTATTTTTAGTTACATGTTTTCACAAACAGACCAGATATTTTGTACCACAGACCAAGCTGTTAATTTTGCAATTCCTTAAAATCCGTGATTACTCTTCTTTATTCATTGGTTGCACTAGAAATAACGTAATTAATTTCATACAACTTTGTTTACTTTTCGGTATAAGTTTCTATTGTATGTCCAACAGGTAATTCGGTTTCTATCTACCTACATCGGTATATGTATAGGCATTGTGGGCTTCTCACAGATAGTTTGAATGCACATTTTTTTCTCATCACTAGAAGGCAATCCTACCATTCAAATTAGTATTATACAAAACGCCTAGTCTGTTGTGAAATAAGTGGATTCGTTGTCGGTGGCTTTCATTCTTCACTTTTTATCAGGCGTCAGGAACATTGTTATATGTTTTCATTATGTAGCTGCGTTACTTTTAAACCTATATTAAATAATGATTAGTTTGTCTTAGTAACTTTTTTGTATTGAAAATGACTTTAAGAGACAAATTAATTATCAATAACTCATTTAGGTTTATAAGTAACACAGTACCTAAACTAAAAAGTCACAATTTTATGATTATCTTGTTAGTAAGTGTGGCCATCTTACACTAGTGCAGGATGGTTTATAAGCATCTTATAAACCATTCTGCACTAATGAATTTTATTATTAGTTTTGTAAAAATGTGCTCAATTTCAAGAATAGACTGTCAAGTTAGTATGTAACATTTCATATTGTATCGAATTATATCTTAGATGAAAAATAGGTATAAATTAGAACTGAATCGTCTAACAATAATTTATAACGTGCAGTCCTTTTAACCCCGTTTATATTAGATATAGGTATATACTATAAAAAAACATAGTTAAAAGACAAGAACTATTGAAGTTAGAAAGCATAATAACTGTAGGTTCGATATTACAATCTCCTTATTTTCAGAAAATTATTATGTATTAGTATATCATGATGGAAATTGATATGACCATTATATTATAGCTCCTATAGAGCTATTTATTACATAAAACATTCATCGCTAATTATATTTTATTTGAATTAATCTAAGTATATCAAAAAGCTTACCCCTTAGATTTTAAGAAGAAGGTTGCAATTTCCTTTAAATTTAAATTGTCAAACCATTAACTTTGCGATTGATATAAACGAAATCTATTAAAAAATACATTAAGTACATAATCCTTTTAAATTACTGTATAAGTAAGTTATGTATGTAGCTTATTGTGCGGTTGTTTGCAATAATTGAGTTGTAATTTTGTAATAATTATAATATTTGTAATGCATTAACAGAGACACAAGAAATAGATGACGATATGAAATCGTGATACTCCTAATTTCCTATTTAAGCATTTTCCTATGTTGAATTTCTCTTTACTCATTCAATATTCACTATCGAGCATCCTATTTTAAACAGTAGACACCAATAATGATAAAATGGCGTTAAAACTTCATTCACAGCATCATTTTCTACATAATTTTTATTCTAAGCTTTGCCTTCTTTGCCTGGTTTTGTTCATCATTATTCTATTTTGTGTGTTATTTACCATGCCGATAAAATTACAGTAACAAACATAAAATATAATTTACTGTTGTAGGTGCATATATGTATAGATGGATACATTAGGTATAATACGAGTAGAAATATATGAAATAAATTTTAGACTTAAAAGTCATAAAATGCCAGTAATTCTAATAACATTTTATGAAATTATTTTTATTCCTATGTCTTTTTTGCGTTACTGCTGAAAGTAAGATTTATTTTACTTGATATTAATTTATATTAATGCCCAATATTAGGTAAATAATCTGGCTATAACTACATCAAAGCATTAATAATTATCTATAACGCACTGTATTTTTGATTACACTTCTAAATAATTACTTTTCTAGTTTTTGCATTTCAGAAGGCTTCTTATCCATCATAGAAGCTACATTTTAAAAAACTTTCTAATATTACAACTTCACTTCTATGTTCATTATCACAAAATATTGAACCTCTTGCTAATTTCCGTAGTTATGTTAAGCATTTCGTCGTCGATAAAATGTACACCTTTACTTCTAGTACTAAATATACGCGGTTTTTAAAAGTAAAAGATTACATAAAAACACAGATAGCTACCTGTAATTGATACGTTAGATATTTATAAATCATAACATGTTCATAGCATCACAAATAGAAACAACGTCAATCTATGAAGCCACTTACATCAATGTCGATTTCAAATATTAGACACCAAATAAATTGAGGAGAGACTTGCTTTACAAAAAGGACAGCCCTTATCTTTATACAATAATAAATAATGATTAATCAATAAAAGTCAATAAATGAGGATATACAATATAAAATAATGGTCGTTGCCTTCGACTTCCGTCCTTTTGGCGCCTTCGTTCATGTGCGAAACCTCTACGAAATTATCATTAGGGATTATTAAATAGGTACATAACAACCAATTAACTATAAAAGGTACGTACACAAAGAAATCACAGGACATGAATTTAAAGCGCACATCTTTAAATATAATACAAACGTGGTTATATTAAATAGGCAATAACGTAAAACATTATATTATTGACAGAACTTATTGCATTATGAATTTTATTATTTTTTAATTCAATGATGTTGCATCCACTTAAAGATATCACAAAAAACCTTGAAATGTTTATGTGGAGTAAAAATGATTTGTGTTTTATCATATAAACACAAGACAAGATGCTAAATATGGCTTAAAATACATATATCAATACATAATGTATTGTTAACACACAAATTTAGAAGAGGCTACACACCAAAAATACATATTTGACACATTGCTAAACAACAAACATTCATTTTGACAAAGTGATTAGTTATTTACTTACTAAGAGTTTTTGAAATACAAGGTAGATTCATAGATTAGACGCAATATTCATGTTAGAAAGGCACATAAGAGCTACAATCATTACTCAAATGTAAATTGCAAGTGGAAGGCTTTTCTGTAGATTTTGTAGTTTGTCACTTTTCAAAAATTGACCAATTCTGAGTTATTTTTTCAGTAAAATTTATGCATGAAATCTATGTCTGTCAGTTCAGAAAAAATACAAGTATGTTATACAAGTTCTGTTTTGTTAAGTGTGGGTCATAAACTTAAGTATTCGGCGAATATTAAGTTTACATGTGAAAAGCAACTAATGTTAGTTTCACCCCACATAAGCCGGCTAATATTAAGTTTAGCCGGTCTTTAGCTAAAATGTAGAACGAAATAATAAAAAACGGTGTGACTATATTGTTAGTCTTAGGATGTGCAAAGTCATGAGATGTTTTTTTTACAAATGGCAGATGTATTGTATGAAAACTAACGTACTAACAGAATGCACCAGTAAGAGCTTGGTGACAGTTTAAGAGATACTCATACCCATATAAATATATAGGTATATAAATATATGTGTATAAGGTATTGGCGAACTTAAACATGTATTCTTGTATGAATAAATTTGAACTGAAATTTTGCCCAATTTTTTGTGGCCTCCATCCTCCCCTATTAGCCACCCCTTTCTCTCCAATTTTTATTTTTAAATACCTACATATTGAACCTATCATATATCTTACCAACAACAAGATTATTACACGGGTCCTATTTTATTTGCTTCTTAATTTGTAGCTAAAGTTAATATTAACCGGCTGTGTTAGATGAAACTGACATAAGCCGCTTCTCAAAGATAAACCTGGCACTAGCCGGTCAAACTTGAGTATATGTTAACATTAGTATAATTGCTTAGTAAAAATAATCTAGAGATCTTTAATTTTTTATGAGTTCTATTAAGCGAAAAGATCTTATCAAAATATGAAGAAGTTGTGCTGGCATTTCTTAAACTTTTACTTGGATTTCGTAAGTTCGTGCTTTTTTTCTATTTGATTATACCACATTACAATTATACACAACAAAAGCATTTTTTCTCAAATCACACAAAAATCATTTTAAAAATATGCTTATAATATTGAAACGAAGTGTTTTTAACACTTAAACCATAAATATTTTACGCGTTTAACAATACGAATTTGGTAACTAAAACGTTTTGAAGTGTTTCTAAATTTTTACATAGGTAGCACTGAGCATAATAAATCTAATGATAAATAACGAATTTGAAAAATTCGATTTGTCTGCAATGGCGCTTGATTATACACAACACATTATAATCGAAATAACTTTCTCAATTAAAAATCTATCTATAAGATCTGATTCCAACTCGATAAATATTACAAATACATATTTTACGATTATTATGAATAGTGTAAATATTATATACCACCCTTGCAATACGTTAAAAATATTATATATTATGTTTTTAAGAAACCAGACAACTCCTACTTGCATCAATTAATATTATATTATACTTTATTTATTTTATCATAATATACAATACAAAATCGTGAATACATATTTTAATATGTGAATATAATAATTTAATGACAATGATGTGCATTATGACAGTTTATGTGATTGATAAATATGTCCCTTATTGCTTAATTATCAAACATGCATTCAAATCTGTTTAATATATTATAAATATCACTTCACCACACATTCACATATTTATGGGTTTTTATATTATTGCATATCACACACACAAAATAAATAACTTACAATAGTCAGCAGCATTAATCCATCATCGTCTAGATGCTTCATATTCAACTAGTTGTATTATTATGTAGCTGTAATTTTTAACTATTATTAGATACATAGGTAACTTTGGATTATTGTGATGTCTACATTATTGCACTGCCCTTTTATATTATTTAATATATTTTGTACCAATGACAACATTACTTACTATTGAGGTTAAGATTGGATAATGCTTCTCCGTATTCTTATTAGTGGTAGTTCATGTTTACTGAGTCATAGGCCGATTTATAAGGACTGAATAAAGTTCTTAAATTTGTCTCTACCTGATTTTAGTGTATTTTGTTCGTTATAGTACGCATGTTCTTAACATACCCGATAACAAAATCAGAATCAAAGCAAAGGTTGTTAATGAACATTGGTTTTGTATGTCGTCTTGAATTATTGTGACATAGATATTATTATTAGAAAATTATTAAATTAATTTCAGAAAGAGTTTTCAAAACACTTCTATTTATTAGTAAATGTGCGTAAAAAACAAGTCCAACCACAAACTAGAATCTGATTATTCTAGATATCATGTTTAGTGGTAATAGTGTGAGTTGGAGTAAATAATTTTGAAGAAAATTCCTTCAGAATAAGATAATATTCGTATAACTGTGGTTGGGCGGGTTCTTCGTTTGTCATTTTAGGTGTTATTTTTTTTTCAGACAGTTTTTTCCTTTTTTCTTCTTCTAGCTTTTAATTTGCCGCTTATTTCTACTCAACGCAGATGTCACCCTATACAAGCTTCCTACGAAAGCTAGAGCACTATAACACATACAAAAGTAATAAAATTCAATCTTTGCTTAATACGATGAAATAATTTATTAGGTTAAAAGTTTTTCCATGTGTCATTTAAAAAATGTGATCTTGCCTTTCTCTCCATCATATATTCATTATCAGATGTTATGTCAAAATTTATTAGAAGTTAATAAAGTATTTTGTTTGTATGTATATTATTAATGTGATGCTTAATTATTTGTTAAATGCCGAAATAAAAATAAAATTAACGTACACAGCTATTTTATTTATCTTAGTGAGAGTATCGAATTTCTCTTGTTGTTTTGAGAAGAGGTATTTTGGTTCTTATGCTGTAGTTTTAAAGATATGAGATCCACTGTCAGAAGTAGTTGTTGAGGTATAATAATTATCCGAACATTAAAAAATGGAGGTAGATTTTGAATTAATATGGAGGTAGAAGTTTTTTTCTGTTATTATTGCGAAAAAAATTGTACAAACGTGCTTTAATGTTTTGTATTTATACTTAATATAATGTTGTGTATTTATTCCTTCTAAAATTCATAGATGAATTAATTGTATGAAAATGTGTGAATTAATGTGAACTTGTCTTTCCATTGTATTTTATTAAATATTCGTAGGAACTAGGTGACTCTGTTTTTTTGTCTTTATAAGAAAGAAATATATTCTAAGTTATCGTCCATGCGCCCATTCTTCTCATGTATAATATAGGTTGTAATAAAAAAATATTGGTGTTATTTTTCTTTGAATGCTACATAAAATTATGTATAATAACCAAGTTACACAAGTTGTTAAATTGTGACTATGTGCTTGTGCAGTATTTAAAAGGTTAATTTATTATGTTCTTGTTATTGTAGGCAGCAATCACCACATCTACTTTAGTCAGATGAGCGGACTAACAATAGATTAGCTATGTGCCATTTCAGTAAGTGGCCAAGTGAATGAGTCAGACAGTTACTTATAATAATCATTGTCATAAATTGAGATCGGCATTTATAGAAAGAACAAATAAGCAATTTGCTTTAATTCAAGCATAGTATCATTAGAGCAAAACTTTCAAGCTATAAGATTTAGAGATGACAGATAATTTCATACTCAGATATTCAAGAATATTGCAGAGAAAGCATTAAAGCGTAAATTCCACCGAAAAGAGAACCTGAAACATTACGATCAGATTATTTTCACGACTAAGATGAAATCTTTTCGGGATAATTTGATGTGTTCTTTTCTAACAAAGTATGAGTTTCAAATGATAATATTATAAGGAAGCTGTTTGACTACGCCACTGCTCGGGTTCCTCGCCTTTTACGAGTCGCTTGCCCGGGACGAGGTGGATATTCTTTCTCCGTCTACCCACGGATAAAGATTGTTATATTTTGATATAGACCATTGAAATATTACACTTTAATTGATCAATATCTACTTCTCAGTCAATATATTCATTGGAAGGTCGTTGTAGTTTGAATTTGTGTGTGGTATTAGTACTTCTCCAGGCTTTTCCGCTCGCTCGGCGCGGCGGTCTTAATGGCTTGAATAATGGCCAGTTCCCAAGGTCTGACCAACAAGTAGGTGAGCGACCCCGTGGTCTTTTTCCATCTTCTTAGCCAACTACCATACCTAATCTTATCAATATCAACATCTATACGTTATTTAAACAATTTTTCCAATGATTTGTATCTCTCCCCGTTGACAGTCTGGACAAGAAAGATTGTTAAGTTAGGTTTCGTTAAATACATACTGTTGATCTGTATTACTGACATTTTGCAAAGAGAATTTCAATTTAGCTAGTAAACTATTTCCAGTTTTTTTATTAAAATTAAATTGATAGAAATTTCCTGACGATATGCTAATGTTAGTTTTACATAAGAAGGATACATGTAATCATGTTTTGTGTATGATGTATTAAATTTTAATAAAATTTACGTCATCAATCCGGTAATAGCAATGTTTCGATTATAATAAATACGTATAAGTATTATAATATTGTTAAAGATAGTTAGTTTTGAATATACTATTCATGGCACTGGCACTTTTAAGTCCACTTTTAAAAATGTTTAGTTTTATGTAAAATATGTGTGTTCAAGTTGTATGAGTATGAGCAATACAAAAATGTATGAGCAAATCAATTTGCAATGAAGTTATTCGTTGCAAAATTGTTTTGCTTTAACTAGTTAGTTTTATGTAAAGTAAATAAGGTACGTTTGGCCTCTAATACAAATAACCAATTCTATAGCTCTATTTTTGTATTTTTGTTTTTATTACAAAAATATTGTTATATATTATCTTAAAAATACAGTTATTTAGGTACTAAGATTACTAAATAATTGTCTTCTAATTGTATTCATGTCCATCGCAATTAGTTTTTCGACGTTTACATTAATAAATTTAAAAAGTTTACACGTTAATTGATACATAACTATGCCTAAAATATAATGATTAATATAACGCGGGAGAACCACCGAAAGTACGATCTTATAATAAATCTAATAATATTTATCAAATTAACATGTTTTCTTATTTTACCTGTTCTTTGTTGAACTACTATACAATGAAATTAAAAAGTGTCTATATCAAGATTCCAAATATAATACTATTTTTTGAAATTTTAGTTGATGTACCGATCGTGGCCTCTAGATCCATACCGATTATTAATTTGTAAAATTACAAACTGAATTTTAACGATAAACTTGTCAGATAAACGTACCTACATAAATATATATATTAATATGACTAGGAAATAATTTTGACATTTTTTTTTACTCACCGGGTTTTCATATACCTACACTATACCTATTTCATATATATATATAACATGACTAGAATATTACAAAGTAAAAAAATAGTATATTAATACATAGTTTACAAGTTTCTTAACCTAATTATTTACATACTACACGTTTGACTAGATTTACTCCTTGCTGCGGCGACTTGCCAACTTTAATATTAAGAAAAAAATGTTACAAGAAAAGAATATGCTTAAACACTATTCTTACCGATTAGTTAATATTTTTTATGTACTCGACTTGATTCCGAGTGACTTCTCCTAACTTCACTCTTAAGTTTTAGGAAACATCCTTAACCCTTGGTTTCTTTAAAATTCCGTATCTATGTGTTGTCATTGGTGGATATATTTTTTTAATGACAACGCAGATATACGGTAGATATTATTTAGATGGGAAAATTTAGTTTATCGTCGCACTAAAAACCGGGGGTTAGTGCTTCGAAATCTCTCAATTTTAGTTGTCTATAAAAAATTTCTTGTATATATAGTAAGTGAGAACAACGAGATAAGATGTTTTCATTAGTTCCTTCCGCGTGGCGGAGGCCTTTGTTTAGGTTTTTGGTTTTATTTTGCAAAGTATATATATATATATATATATATATATATATATATATATATATATATATATATATATATATATATATATATATATATATATATATATATATAATATGTGACCTTAAGGGTCTTAAATTCTTACTTAAGTTTATATTTATATTATTAGGCAATATAATTATGTTGATCTCTGGTGCGCGTAAAATTTTCTTATATCAACTTAATTAAGTATATCAAATTATTAATTTATATCAGTAAGTTTGTTTATTAGTCAATAGTAAAAAGTATCGCGATTTTGTTCGAAATCCAGTTCATGAATATCCAAAATACTGACCTTTCTCAGGCTCAACGTATCAGCATTGCAATCCAGCGTGGTATTGCGGCCAGTGTGTTGGGCACACTGGTCTCTGGAAGTGGGGAAAAGCACTTAGACTTTCATTCGGCTTGTCTACAGATGTACTATGTACGTCTCTTTTTATTTTGACGTACATACTTAGTAAGAAGCAGTATGTTTAGTTTTTCTAACTGCAACTTAACAATCCAAATGACATATAAGAAAATGTTAAAAATATTAAATTTTATGCAGATGCGATACAGAAATCACTGAAACGTTAATTAAGATAGTATCTCATTATTCACTTTTTATTGTTAATTTTATTGATATAAAAAAACACAAGTCTTGTGTTTTTCACACAAGACTTGTGTTGCTCTTACCGTGACCGATGGAGTATTTTGGTCCTATTCTTACTTGGCATTTTTTTAAATATTAATAACAAAGTCCTTTTTTTTGTCTAGCTGTGACTTTTTACCAATTTGACTACTAAACATACTTACTGGACTATCTCCAAGGCTGGATTAGTAAATATGACTAGATAATTATATAATATATTATTATAGACATAGGTAGCAATATACCTACCATATGTATAACATTACAGCTTTATTTGAATTTTGTTGATGACATTTTTTTTTTTTTTTACGTGTGATAGGTTTACGTTTGACTACATGATTTGAAACACAGTATAGTGTTCATTTTAATTAACTAGATCTAATTTTTTTTGGATTTTTTATATTGTTTATTCTTATTTTACCCTACTATTGCATATCATCTTATTTATTTAAAGTTTAAATTACAAGTTTATGAATAAGGTATATTGTCCTTAACCACAATGTACAAAAATATATAATTTTTCTTCTTCGAACATAGCAGTTTTTACATTAAGTTACGTCTAATTTTTCCGATATATGTATGTTCATAATATATAAGGGACTACATTATAGAGTTATTCTAACATTATGCATTTAAATAACTTAATTATTTAGTAGGTGGTTACGCTTGTTTTGCATTTATTACTATTGTAGGTGCAGAGGTACTATATAATGATATTTAAAAAAACTCGATTTTGATTTATCATGTCTTGCATTCAGTATCATCTTGAGTCAGATTAAAATGTTTTAGGGCCAAAGGCTGTTAAGGACTCGCTAGCATAACAAGTTTAAACACTTTTAGCCATTTTATACTACGTTATTTAATCGCACATAATCGTAGATGAATCATTACTAATTCGTAAGTTAAATAATTTTAAATTTGCTTACTTTACACTGAGTAACCAATTTTGGTGAAATACGTTAGCAGTTAAGGCTGGAATAAACATTAACATGCCATTTTTAGTCATCTTCTTTACATTTTCCAAATTAATTTGTTGTTTCTAAGTTGTATTGTCACCCAAAAAATAAAATAAACAAAACTTCCATGCTTTCTAACGCAGTTTTTATGCGATAAGTTAACAATTATCTAGATTTTAAGTTATCTTGTCAAGTGTGCTAAGCCCACACTATGGTTGTGTATATCACCCATCAGCTGTTTAGTCTGAAGTGTTTGGAATGAGTGTGGATTATCGCATCTGGCAGTTAGTAGACCGTAGCCTAGGGGTTAAGGCGTTCTGGCTGGTAATCAAAATACGAAGGTTCGAATCCTGCCGGTCGTGATTATTTTAGCTCATTTTCCAGTAAAAAGTATAAGTTGATTATCTAGATTATTGATATTATGATAGTATAGCCCAAAATAAATTAAACTGACTCAAAGAGTAATGCTCTTTACAGATGTTATCCAATTTTTAATAATAACGTAATATTCTTTACGTTATACATTTTTTTTCTACTCAATGCCAGCATTCTTTAATGCAAGTAAAAAAAAACTTATATCATTACATTACTACTAATTTCGATCATACAAGGGCCATTTTATAATATATATTCAAACATTTTAAGGAAGACGTGTATTATTTTTTTTTGTATATTTTTTTTCATTTTTTTAAATATGTACATTTTATTAATACGTTTTCTATTATACATACTCCGTATAATACGTCCTTAAATAATATGTTATTTAGATCCACCGAGATGCCTAACTTAACTAGTTAACTCATGTCATTATAAGTGCTTAGGTACTAGCTGTAGATATAGACTCTTATGTATAATTTAGTAAAATGGTTTTTAATATGGCTAATAGTCACGTATATTCTCTACAATATACATATTAATAATTTCTAAACCTTCTAAAAGTAGACCCGTACCCTCCCCGATCCTAACCCCAACCACATACCTTAATAAATCTATAAAAAAAATGTGGATCTAAGAAAGGATTGAAGCGACATTTGGAACCAATACAAAAGTTCGCATATGTTTGTTTTTACAGTACGGTTGACATGATGTTTAAGTGCCGTCATCATCATCATCGGTGCCATCTTCATATTGAAGTTCGGAGGTCAGTTGGCAAAACTTCGTGCGATCCCATGCTGCTTCTTTTAGATGCGGGTAGCTAAGCTTTGTCCATTTCTTGATGTCGTCTAGCCATTTCATCCTTTGACGGCCAGGGCTTCTTTTTCCCGGAATCTTGCCTTCGAGGATCAACCGTGGGAATTCATACAGGGATCCTCTTTGCATGTTCAAGTTTCCTTGGACCAGCTACACTTCAAACGTCAAGGTACTGCAGAAAGCCAATCGCAAGAGAGAGTTAATGTCGATTGTCATGAGACGTAAGGTCGCTTTCTTTGGACATATGCAAAGAGGATCCCTGTATTAAGTGCCGTGACCTTCTCTAAATAATATAATTGGGCCAAGTTATCGGATGCAGATTATAACTAGTACGTTAGGTATTCTGTGACACTGGCACTAACTAAAGAATATATGGATTAGATATTTGTCCTTGCGTTGTATTGTTTATAACAGAGGGTCAGGTTTTCCTTCTCAGAATTTACTAATTGGGAAAGTTTTCTTCGGTGCGAATTTGATTAATTACCTCTGATCGAACGTTTCACTTATATCCTTTTAATAGGTTTTAAAAACCTTGGTAACTGACATAGTTCGATAGCAACATTTATGACTGTATTTGCTTATGTATTGGTTCCTAATATGCTTATTCTATGCGTCTAACACCAAACTACAAGCATGAGGATCAAACAATAACGCCGAGTCTACTATATTTTCCTTTCCTATTGATCCCAGCTATCTTCGTCTTGGGGAATATTCCCTTTCTATAAGCTAGATTAACGTAATAACTATAAATTCTACCCTTATTTATTCTAATACGAGCAAGAATGTGGATCTGTGGAAGTAATATAAATAATGAAATGTATCTTAGATACACACAAAAACTCACGCAATTTCTCACATTCACATCAATGACTGTCTAAAGTCATACACTATTCCACTCACTCTCACGCAAACACATTGTGCGGTTGTCCGTCACACATAATTTTAGGGGCCGTATTTATAAATTAGTTTCGAATCCGAGATGTATCTCAAGTTTGAATTTGAGTTGTAGATCTAAGATATCAAGCAATAGCATTGGGCTAATATAATAGTAGTAATTGTTACCCCAAGTGGTGACAAATATATCCAAAAACACATTTTCATGTAAACACCCCATCGCAAGATCTTCACTGAATTGGTTCGAGAATGATCTGTAAATACGATCCAATGTGCACTTTCAATATAAATTTACATGTGTGCGTCTCTTGCAATGCCGATACATAAAAAATAACCGAAACCTTTTTAACAAAGTAATAAAGAATTTCTTATTAAATAGAACATTAAAACCAAAATTTGCGTGTCCATACAAACTATATATGTTGTCCGGCTCTTCAATATTTAGAGACAACACATATAGTTAGAAAGCTAACTGTAGTTCACTATAATTTCAGTATGTACTTTTTTAAGTTTTTGTGTTCATTGAAACTCTATTTTCGGCTCTTTGAGAGATAGTTCCTTTTTGAGGTAATATTTTTATTTAGGTTGACTGTAATCTGTCTTTTTGTGTATCGTACGTTATTGTTTCTTCAATACCTTTTATATCTGAACCAGCAACATCCAATATCAAGACTCGTCAAGCAACCTGAGCAGAGAAGTTCATCTTCACCCACTAACTGCAATAACTTAAACTAGATGTTTACTCCACTTGGTTGCCAAACGGCCTATTACATTTTTACCCTATGCATTGATCTTGAATACAAATTACATCTCTCTTCTTCTTTCAGCATCTTAACACAGTAGCAAAACGGTCAAGCATATTTCCGCCTAGGATTATTCTCACGGCGTAGCGACATTCACCGTCAAAATTATCCGCCAATCAGAAAAGTCCAAAGTGACGGTATTGGTTTGGCTGAACCTTGGCTTAGAAAGGAATTGCTACAAAGTTTACGCTAATCGCTAGGTTCAGATGTGGTATCGAGTCTAGGTTCAATATATACTGAAACTAGAATGATTCTAAACATAATTTTGCAGTAAATGTAATTATCGTTCACACAATCTCACATACATACAATATTATTTTAAATACAACTTTCTCTCTCTTTCCACCGGTTTCTCTCACGCTCTCTCTCACGTATTTTAATAATGCCTCAGATCCTACAAGCACCTGTTTTAGGTACAGAATTTAATAATTTCGAAGCCTTGGATTGTATAGTCTGATTTACAATAATCTGTCACTCCTTTTTTATTGCAATTAAATAAACACTATCTTTCATCCCAATTTATAGCAAAGGCAATCCATGAACAATAAAGTTTTCTTACGTTCCACTCATGATAGAGGAACAGCTAAATATTCTACTAGATAGGACCACTAAACTCAGGAACTTTACAATTAACCGTCTCAGTTACAAAAAATATTAATCATTCAACAGCCAATTAGGTAATTTATTGTTTATATTGATTTGTTTGAGAACCACAGAAAACGTTCATCAAATTATGTTCTGCGTAAAGAAATATATGGGATAAACTGTAAAATGTTGGCGCGAATCACCAAATTGTCAAACTCTAATAAGGATCACCAAGATACAGGCAAAAGCCTAGTTTGGGATCCACTGATTATTCTGTATTGCACACAGCCTAACTATTTACTTGACAATTTCTTAACAGCAATTTGTAAAGCAAGGAGTAGAAGTATTATAATCTTAACGTACCTTAACGTAATTAATGATCAGATGTTGAATCGTTAATATTTTATGTAAGTGAAACCTATTTATTGTTTCTACTGCTACGTTTTGTCACTAGCTCTGCAATTATGTATCCATTGAATTCTACACTAGGTACATACATCTCTACTGATGTGTATATATATTTTACTTTACTGGATTATTATTACGTAACAAATTAAGCCCTTTAAAAGTGCTTTGCCTTAAAATATGTTGACCGCTCATATGCATTTGTGTGTGTACAATTTTAATTCTAACTTATCTAAACGTCTACATTAAATGAAGACTTTAATCTAATTCTATTTGATCTTTGGTTATGCCTCGTTCGCTCGTTTTATATGTACAGTTGTTACCTTAACTTATAAATAACTAACCTACTGAATATAATTTTAAAATATAAGTTAAGCTATGTTTATTATTTGAAAATGTACAGCTAACATAATTCACAGCTTTTGCCAAGTACTCTTAATATACAAAATATTAAAAATTAATTTTAAAATTACGCTGTAACTAATTTATTAAACAATGCAAAAAAGACGGCAGTTTACTTGAATTAATGTAGTAAAAGGTGAAAAAGTTAACAGTAAATGAGTATTTTATCCGACTTCTCGACTAATCGCAAAACATTCTTTTTTCATATTTCTTAGTATACGCCTACATTTCCTGACGATGCTGTGAATGAAGTTTTAGATTTCTTATAAGAAAATATGAGGACGAACCATAAACGTGGACAATGTTTAATAAGGCTGTTCCAAATAAATATCATTTAGAATGATGGTTGCAAAAGTATTTGAGCTCTCGGAAGTTAGGCACACATATTAGCTGGGGAGATTTGGTCCAACAAATGTGATTTCACGATCAACGCAGCATTCTGCGCCAAAATCCAAGGGCTCAAGTTTAAAACACATAATTTCTACTTTCTTCAAAAATAGAAAGCAAATTTGCAAAGCCATACCTGTCCATCCTTCTGCCTGGTTTAATCGTCTTAATTTGAATAAAAATGGTGTAATTGTTATGTTATATTACAAAACAATCGGTATATGGAAACCATTAAACATTAACGTAACAGACACGTTTATGCTTTTGTATTACAATTAAACATTGATTCTACAGTTTAAAATACAAGAAAAATTGGATTGGAAAACTGATATTATCTCAGTGTATATGTCGCAGGCATCTGGTTGGATATGCTATTCGATTGAATGACTAGCGCGTTCATTGAACGACAACATTTTATTGAATGACTACGCCAAACGTTGATTGAATAATCGTCACTCAACGTCAAACTAGTTAGCGTATTATAACATAGCTCTTTGAACAGAGCGGACATAAAATCAGTCAAGTGATTGAAATTTGCTTCATTTTTTCCCACTGTGGCGCTAGTAGTCACCAAAACAAATATGGCGTCAAGCTGCTCGTACAGATAGCACTCTAGTTGCATTTTTTCGATTAAGTTTGCTATAAAGTGCGTTATTTGTTATAAAATAGTTACGAACAACAAAATTAAGGTAAGATGGTTGTTATTGTTTAACCTAACCTAACCAAACATTACAAAGTCGGCTATATCACGTTCAACGACTTCACTAAATGACGTTCAGGCAAGATGTTGGACGTTACATTCAACGACTTCACGAATTGTCCTTTAGTCATTCAATAGAATGTCGTCGTTCACTCAACGCGCTAGTCACGCGCTATTCATTCAATCGAATAGCATATCCAACCAGATGCCTGCGACATATATATACCGTAGTAGTTATGTGTACAATATTTCCAATTTCAATCCAAATTATGAGTATGAAGATCCGCTATTACCAGTTTATTTTTAAACCTTGTTTAATTCGGATGTATATGTAGGTACAAATACAACCGAATTAAAAAAGGTGGAAAAATAAGCAACAAAAGTATTTTTTACGTAATTAGAAACATAATACTATCATTGTTGATGTGTTTTAATAATATTCACCGATTCCCTAAGAATTGTTTTCATTTCTAAAATATGATGACCCATAAAATTTCTTTCGATTATCTTATAAGTAGTTTGTTACACAATATAAAATCATTTTTTGTTTATCGCTATTTCAATAGTAAATTCAAGTACTTCGCAATTGAAAAAAAAGTTGTATGTATATTTAAAAAACATTAGTCTTTTTACTGTTTTTTTTTAATATATTCACGTTCTAAGTGATTCCGAATAAACTGTATATCCCGATCAAATCGCATAATATTTTCATGATTTCTTATCCAATTTTTAATTGAAATGAGCTCTCTGCATTCAGAACACCTCGTTAAACAAAGTGCACTATTACAGTACCCCCTGTATAGATTTATAAAAATAGGCCCATAGGAAGTGGTGACGGAAACTATGTCATAAGTACATGTGCTACTATAACAATATATGCTCGAAAAAAATCAAATATGTCACATACGAAAACAATTATAAATAAAATTATTAGATTGACAGATAATTTTTTTCTTGGTCAGTAACATTGAAGTGGAGTATATTTTTTTTTACAATGAATGGGCTTACACTGACCGTATTTCGCCTGATACAGAGCATAGACTTTCTTTAAAAATGTGATGATATAGTAAGCAATTGGTGAAACATTCGATGTTAATGTTAAGAGTCAAAATTACCTACTGTGAACTACATCACTCAATATGTAAATATTTAATATTTTTATTTTTAACGATACATATTACACACCTTTTACTTAAACAGCGGCTCTTAAAGGTTTGTAGTGTAGAGGATTCATTATGTAGTCAGTTTTTATTTTATATATTTTAAGAAGGACTTTTGCCAGATGGTTTATTGGCACGCTTGGTCATTTCTCATACAATGCCATGCAGATATTTGAACTCAAAAAAGAGTTGTGTCAACGCGATAGTAAGAAGAAATCATGATAGATAGTAACCGAAAAGCGAAACATCTCATGCAAAAACAAAATACGTCATAAATAATTTAAAACAATGATTACAACGTACAAGATACAATATAGTTGTTTTGCGTCGAATCAGTAGGCAATGTACTTATAACTTTGAATCCGTCATTCACTCCTGCATGGTATAAATAGACACTTATCTATCTTGAACCTACCTATAGATACTAACCTAGAAATGTGAAATTAGTAGACGTTCACGTCGAACCCTTTCTTAGCTGCAATCGGTAGCCGCTCGCCCGTCAGGTACGGATTCTCAACCTGAAATATTTTCCTATTGAAAGCCGATTTTCATAGTACAGGGTAAAAAAACGAACAATTCTCAATTCAGGCACAAAAAATATATTACAATTTTTCCTCTTAAGTTAACGAGAGAGTATGTACATATAATATATGTACATACTCTCTCGTTAACTTAAAAACTTAATATTATTATAATGAGAGTGTACATTTATTATAATAAGAACTGATTTATATCGAATTGAAATAGTCAGGCGTAAGTAATCAGCGACCCGTTATATTTATGACTTTTTCAAATAAAAACTCTGGAGAAATATATAGTGTTCTTCCGCTGCGACTGCACCTTAACCGGCTTTAAACAATAAACTTGGTGGTTTTAGGCATGTGGTTTCATTTTTAATATATTTCGGCAAAGTAACCCTTGATTCAATATCTTGCCTCTCAATAATTTAAAATTTGCATCAAAAAGAGTAACTGTTTTCGTTTTTATTCGAAACCCTCAAAACATCATCCATATAGAAGAGTAGCTCAGTCATACATACTATAAAATACTACTTACATCAGGCTTATACTTCTTCGCGACGAGGTTCTTGTGGTGGTCCGGGAAGCGCATGTCCAGGTCTGAAGGAGACTCCGGGCAACTGAACATGTGTTCCCCATCACACATACAACGCTGGGACAGTTGGTACTCGCGGCTGAATGCGGCTGTGTTCTCAAACTCGCTGATGCAGCCTTGGTCTTCTGTTTGGATGGACATGAAATGTGTGAGTAAGACTGAGGATATTGATTGCCCATGGAAGGGAGGTTTTGAAAATCTATATCTTCTAGTTTGGATGTGGTGGGAGAGGAGGAGAACGTTCGCTTTAAATACGAGCAGATGTCCCTCGAATTCCAGTCACAACTACTTGCTTTCTATGTTATGTTCGTAAAAAATAGCTTCGTAAAGAAATCTAATTTAACTCATAGAAGACCAAAAAATATGAGCTCATGTATCATTCCTGCAAAGACCTAGTCGCTTACACTGACGTATCTGTTCACGAGAACAGATTGACTTTTCTGAGGGTCAGAAGTTACGATTCTGAGTAATGACAGGAACACTACTAGTTAAGAAGCAGATAGTAATATCACTGTATTAATACAACTAAATTTAATACAACTAAATTTAGATAGTAATATCTTAACAGCTATTTATTTATTTATTTATTTATTTATTAGGCACACAACACAATACACAGAAAATACATGATTAACAACAAAACACATAAAAGGTAATGATCTATTCTGTGCATCAAACACATGTGTGCACAACATGATTATAAACAGTGACAAAGTTCAGTAAGTTAACTAAACTAAACTAAAACAATTAAAATAATTCATATATAACAATACTTATGGAAGTTACAGTTAATTGATAATATTAAACAAAATTATAAAAAAAAATATATATATATAAAAACATGGCTAAGGTACAACAGGAATTTGTGTAGCAATCAAAACAAAACAATGTGAAATACAACATTATTATTATATTAAAACACCTTATATAAATTATTTCTAAAAGAACTGAGACTAATTCCGAATATGTCTAGATCTTCATCATTGTTATCTGAAGAAGACTTACCAGTGTATCCAACAGGGCAAGGATTGGGCGGGTTGCAGTAGGCCGGCAGCACAGCGTCTGTCTTGACGAGCTGGCGGTTGGGCACCAGTCCCGCCGGCTGCAGGCGCTGCTCACCCTCGCCTGCGCCGCCCGTCACGTACTGATGTCCCCACAGCGAACTGACAGATGAAAAATAGATGTAGGTGTGATCTGCCATGTAACCCGCACAACAAACTTTGTAACTTGTGGTAGACGGTAGTTTGTAGTAATACATCGCCGTTTTGAGGTCCAATTTCAGACTGGAAGGAAACCCTAAGACACCATTTTGATTTTCAAACTGCGATGTTATGAAACCCCTTGCTTGATTGCCTATTTTCCACAAACGTAAAAAATAAGAAACTCTTCCTTTATTTCAGAGTCAGTCTAAAATGCAATATACTCACTCTCACGAGTCCAGCAAAAGAAGCATGATATAAGACTACTGCTTGCATAGAATACTGACCTGTGCTGCAAGTACTCTCTGTCCCGCAAGCTGGGGCTGGGGTTGCCGTCGACCAGCGCGTCGTAGTCCAGCTGTTCGTTCTCCAGGTCCTTGGAACGAGCCATCAGGGCGAGGTGGCGCTCGGGGGAGGGGTACTCGAGGTAGCTCGACGCAGCGTCGTTGAAATCCTTGCCCATACGCTCGACTACTTCACGAAGTAAGGCTTCCGTTAATATATGATCCTGGGAAGAAAGATGGTCTGCTGTAGTCACATACAGTGACAATCGACTAACGACTCAGGACGTGCAGTATGTCTATACTGGAATAATCCGCAAGCTGGGTTTCGAAGAAATGTTGTATTCCTATATACTATGATATGGAGTAGAAACAGATAAGAAGTGTAAGTTTATTATATTTGCTTTGTTGATCTATTTGCTTGTCGTTCATGGCATAACGGAACGAATTATCTATAGGTGTTACACATGTGATTTCAAAAGTGATATTAGCTACTTTCATGTTGGTGCGATGTGAGTGAAATTTTGTGTATCAACTGGTGTATAAATAGGTGATAAGACTAATAAGACTTACTCCGTCCCCAATAGAACCATGGGGGATAAACCCCATGGTACCGACGATGCTTATCGCCAAAAAAAGAGCTACGTGACGACCCATGTCGAATCTGAAACAATTAAAACATAATCTTAGTAAAAAATAATTTAAATGAATGACAAGTAAACACATAAAAATACAAAAGCAGGATAATAGTTGTAGATAAAAATACCATTGAAATGTCAACAAAAAAATGTTATGTTGTCTGGAGGACAAGAAATTTGTTTGTAATTTTAATGTAATTTAATTTATATTCCAAATTTTAAGAACAGTGATGTAGGTATCCAGATATTTAATTTATATTCCAAATTTTAAGAACAGTGATGCAGGTATGCAGATATTATTAAAATCCTATCAGATAAACTCGGGTCCATAAACACCTACATGTTAGTAAAACCATATGCCAAACAAAAGTCAACCAGAAGTACTTCTTTCAAATATACGAACTGACTTTAATACAGGCTTATTCCATCTAAAATTACTAACTATCCCAGTTGCTTTTTACTTAAATAAAATAACAATCTGAATCACGGAATCGTCCAAATGTAATGTGTATTTGATTTTTTGTCACCCATCCAAGAACTGATCGAGTCGAGAGTGTTGGTTAAAATTTGTAATCCACTGAGCTACAAGCATATCGCAATTTCAAATAGCAATTATCCTAAAATTTTGTTCAATTCCAATAATATTGAGTGAGTACCTCCTCATTCTAAATCAGATAAAAACGGAACCCACATAAAACGTCAATCAAATATTCATCAAAGAATTACTCATAATTAGTCACAGCACTTCTAGGTAAGCGCAGCAAAAAACCGTTGAGATGTTCAAAATGATACAATTCATATCAATCAAGTGTTACATGACATAACATTGTTGTCTGGTGGTTTTTTTACCCAACCTACGAAGAAGGGGGCAATGATTTTAATGTGGTTTTTCTGTATGAATAGGGGTCATGTATGGGTATGGACGTGGGCGCTGGATTAAAGTGCCGTCTAAATATTTTGACGGCGGCTTACTTTGATAGCTTTAAGCATGGAGTAGCTATAGCAACACAATCCTACCATTATTATAAAAGCGAAAGTCAGTTAGTTGCTCATTTGTTCCTCATTCACGGCTCAATTGTAAGCGGCGATAAGTACCACGGCGTTTAACGCGATAAAAAATGAAGAACGATTATATTTTGTGTATTGATTTTCTGTGTCTATATCAGCTGTACAAATTGACAACAAAGTCAAACAAAAGAATTGCTTACACCTTATAAAGTCCTCCTACCTGCCACCTACACGTATGATGCATGTATAAAATAGTAAATTTTACGAGTACTTTCTCCGTAATATCACGAGTACTTTGGTCTAGCATTTACATTTACATCCATACGAGAGATAAGCTGGTTCTAGGATGTTAGACTCGGACATTACCTGCGTGATATAAGATACGGCCCGTAGGGTTGGGAAAACTAAAAGGATGAGAATGACAATTATACGCAAGTTATTTTGACTAAAAACGTGTAAAAAACGCATTGATACGGATAAACAGGAATCTTTAAAACGTCAATGTCATTCGTTGTCACTGTCATATTGTCGATTTACGTTGAAACTGAGACGATGCGTGAAAATCTTAAATTAGAAACCACAGGAATATATAAAACATTATAAATATCAGAGTAAACTTCATTGCTTGGCTGTGATTATGTTATGTAATTTACTGTAGTGTCGCACACATACATTGCCGCACTGTATCTTCATAATATCACTGTGTATCCGTACTACCGTATACCTACCTACATAACGCAAATAATAAAAACTAGAGTTTCCACTGGAATGGCTAGACGAGTGCCTCGTTTGGCGGTCGACAGAAGCAAAGAATGCTAATATTCTGAGATCAGAAGAATAGATAACCTTCTTGTTTTTAAATCGATAAAAAGGAGGCAAAAAACGGCTCGACCGTTAACTGATACAAGCGGAGTAAGTGAAGATAACAGCAACAACTTCACTTCAGTGATGTTAGTATTTATCATTTGGTCTGGGCTCAGTTGACCACAGATGATTAAACTTATAGAATATAAATCATGACTATCTCTATATCTACTATATCTGCTCGTTTCATATAATTTTCTATGCGTAACAATTTTTTTTTGCTGTGTATGTATATTAGATATTTGAATGGCATCTTACGAATAAAAGAATAAGTGACATAAAAGCAGAAAAATCGAGAATGGTGGATTTTTTTTTGTTCAAAAATTTAGGTTACCAATTTTCATAAGTATCTTAATTTCTTAAAAAGAATTGATCTTGATGTAGTTTTAAGTACTTGTTCATATTTTTTAACAGAGCAAATCTAGTATTTTACCGGTTAGGTTGAATAATAATGAAGAAATTTTATTATAGCACAAAACTAAAACGGATAATTTACACTTTACAGTGCTGTGTAGGCAAACAACCACATCACATATCTACAAAGCGTTTAACTACCCTCTTTTATGTCGTTTAAAATTTAAAACCCTGTTTTCGGAGCTAATTGCACCAACGCTAGTAACAATCCAATTTCACGTATCAAGGCAATCACTCAACCCTATTAGAGCCTGGGTGTAAGTACTTAGGGCCCAATCAAGCCTCTACACACAGACCATTCACTGGAGTTCATTGAAGCTTTCTATCGGCAAAGAGCAGCGAATTGGATAGAAAAGTCAGCAGTAACGATGTGCTGTATTGACGAAGAAGAGAAAGAAAAGAAATGTCATAACTAGAACAGAACATTTATAGACCCACTGGTATTTGGTTTCTTAAGTTGTTAAGTTGAAGAGTTTTTTTTTCAATCAAATGTTTGGTATTTTTTACGAAAACTCCAAAATCATAAACCACTCGGCTTTGCTTTTTCAAAGCAAACTACCTATAAATGCTAAATCTCTAATTATGAGAATTAAAAAAAAAATAGTTGTGATGCATTTCGTAATCCTTTATAACGTCTACTATGTACTAGTAGTGATATATGTAAAGACGGGCATTTTTTTTTATAAAACTTCTATTAAAAATCAGTAACATGTGACAAGGTTAAGCAGCATCTATACGTGTACTCTTTGCCGCAGCTATCAGGTGCGCGGGCGCCGCGTGGGTTGCTGTCGGCGCGTCCTCCCGCGCAATGCAACTATCGGACGCGGACTACCGTCATTTATGGCTGTTTTTGTACGGATGCTGGTATAACATTATACACTAATATAAGGTAACATTGTAGGGTTTATTTGGTGATTGGGGGAGAGTAACGTTCTAGTTTTACTCCTAAAAAAGTATGTACTTACATGAAAGTGTGAATTAAATGGTTATTAAAACATGTCTGTGTTTACATTATGTGAGTGTAAAATGTACATGTATGTTTAATTAATTCTGATACCTGTAACGTGTATGTTTATTCATCTTTCAAGGCTGATCTGATTTGAATAAAGCTTAGTAATGGCATATCCCGGGATGAGATATTTTTTTATGAGATTACTTTCAGACGACGTCAGTATTAGTATTTCAGATTTGTCAGTATTTCATAAAATGTTTAGTCTATTCCAAGTTTTAATTAAGTTTGACTTCTACATATCATATACATATAAATGAGGTAATCCAGCTGATAAGAACTACACAAGAGATAAGCCAGCCATTAAAAATGAGCAAAAGGGCAGCCACGGTCATAGATTTAATATTAGTTTTATGGTTTGTTTGAAGCATGCCAACAACGACTTACGAAATTGAGCACATGAGTTTTACAAATTTAATAATATTAATGCATTTTTATCCATTCAGTTCAAATTGAGACTCTTCAAGGCAGCTAAAAGAGATAATAAGATAAAGAATTACTATTGTTATCCAAAGAGGTCAAAAACAGGAAAACAGACTATTTTCCTCTAAGCTTTCTATTTCTTTGAAACCAATTTGTGTGCCTTGTAAGATTTTAATCAAACTTATCGCCCCCGAGCATCTTTAAAGTCTTTTCAAATAATGTTGATGAAAGATGCTTCCGATATACAAAACAATGAAGTCATAGGT
Organism: Macaria notata; assembly: GCA_927399415.1. Classification (NCBI taxonomy): domain Eukaryota; kingdom Metazoa; phylum Arthropoda; class Insecta; order Lepidoptera; family Geometridae; genus Macaria; species Macaria notata. Next base: position 9,345,162 of record OV656733.1, read on the forward strand.
ATAGGTACAATAGATATTTCATCGTGGCCATAAATTTTAGTATTTCACCGAATCGCAAATCTCGTGCTCGTCCCTTACTTATTTTAATTCAAATCAATCAAATCAAATTGTTTTTGACAAGAAACTAAGTCTGTTACGTACATTATTTAGGTACACAGTTTACCAGGTGCAATGATGTATCAAATACATGCAAACCTTTTGTAATTTAAATTTAAAGCTTTAATTACTGCCATGTTTACAGTTGTACAGCAGTTTTTTGTGTATTTTTAACCAAATTTTGGCTCTTTCTTATTCAAGGGAAAATTTATAAAATGAAATAAGTATATATATTTTCAATTTTCCTAAAGTTTTAGAAAAACGTTGTAGTTGGTGAAGTAACCGCTTGATGTTTTAGTTAGATGTCCAGTGCACTTTAAACGTTATCGCATAAAAGTAGCGTTAGAAAAAAGAATGTAGAAACACAATACTCTAATTCAAATATTCTATACTTTCGTTACATATTGCATAGATCCAGTTTCAAAATTGCTAGAATCTGTAATACACTCACCTTTGCTACGCGATAAATAAACCTTTAATTAATTATATGTAGAAACTGTAACAAAATCAGAAAAAGTAAGTACTTTTTCTGATTTTGTTACAGTGCCTACACTCATATAACTTAAACTTTATTGCAATAACTATACAGTTCTTCAGTTCTTTTTAGTGTTCTTTAAATTATATGGATAGTCCTGTATAGTTATTGCAATAAAGTTTAAGTTATATGAGTGTAGGCCGCATCAACTAGGCCCATTCATAGACATTGCAGCAGGCTTAGCATATCTCTATATTGTATTTCATAATCTGATTTGTGGGGCATTCAGATAAGCCACGTTACTGACAGGGATACGTTGAGATAAATTTTATGCAGATTTTTTGGGTGTATTAACTTTTCATCTCATCTCACTATACAGAATAATTGGTGTATTAATATTAATTAATAAAGTCGCTAGGCCACGTCAGAGGCCGTTGGGGTGGTTTGAAAACTCTCGACACCAGAGTTGGCCACTCTAAAAAAATTATATTAATATCTAGTGATATCTAATACACTGAGATGTAAATAATTTAAATGTATAAAATAATGAATCAATGACTTTTTAATAATGGTTTTGGTTAATGGTTAATGGTATTGTGATTAAATTTGTTGGATTTTAATTGTATTGCATTTCTGTGAACTGCAGTCATTATCATTTCAGAATATGATTCTCCCATACTAGCTATGCTAACACTTTAGAACGGGTTAGTGAAGACGGGGGCGGGACGGGTAGAGCCTTAATATTTATGTTAGAATACTCGATAATTGGTGTGATCCAATCAATCGGTTTTTAAATAGTTGCTAAGGATAACAATTGTATATATGACATTGAATAAGAAAGGATTTAGTATTTAGTTTGTTTCTTTCTTGTTTTTGTTTCAATGTAACGAGCAATCAAAGTAAATAATCAATATTGGGCAAGCCTGCGTGGTCTGACTGGAATATTCTGACGTTGGTATTGCATACAAGAGAGTTTTATTTAAATTAATTTTATTGCTATTTAAACGAAATTTAATATTTTTTCAGTTAATCAGTAATAGCGTTATATTATGCAGGCTATATTTTCATTAAGTATTAACTAAGGAAATAGGCGATTGCGAAGAGTGGAGCATATATACTCCACCGACAAGAGCCTGCTCTTAAATTTTTAATGAATTAATTTGTTATTTAATATAACAGCCCAAATTGTTTATCTACTAATTCTTAGTCGTATCTCTCACTACTGAGGATCGTGACTCCTTCTGATCTTGTGTACTAGTTGTCGCTTTTCGTTGCGTTCTGATGCTTGGTGCATTGCAACATTGATAGGTATCTCCAGCTCTTAAGTTACTTGGTCAGATTACCTACTATATTGCTACATTGTACAAGTTAGGCTATTTATACATCCCATAATGCTTACCTACGTGGGTGCCCCTATAACATGCAATCACATTTGTAGTATAAGCACGTAGGCAACTCTGCAATGAATCCGGGATCACCATTGCTTCATTCTTTAGAGTACCGCACCGAAATAGTGAAAAGAGAACCCCTCGTTTGTTGAAAAAGCCACTGACTGAATAATTATCCCCATTTTTTTCATATTTTCCATTGTGTCTTCGCTCCCTTTTAGTTGCAGCGTGATTTTATATAGCCTAAAGCCTTCCTCGATAAATGGTCTATTCAAATACAGTCGCACCAGTAGTTCCTGAGATTAGCGCGTTCAAACAAACAAAAAAACTCTTCAGCTTTATAATATTAGTATAGATTTTATAAACAACGGTACAGAACCCCTCTTACGCAATTGTGACTGGTATATGGCAGGTTTTTTTATTTTATTCCCAATCGATCTCCGATCACAAGATCCGTTTGTCAAACAATGCGGGTTTATTGGAACGATGCTATCTGGGACTAGAGATAATATCGGTGACAATACCGTGGTTTAAACCCAGCGCAAACAAGTTGCGGATGTCATGATGAGAAATTAATATACATCGCTAACTTGAGTTAGAAAGATTTTGGGTTACACTAACCACCTTACAAAAGTTATAAAACTTTCCTTTGTTTTGATACTTTCGATTGTTTTCAAAACTATAAAATGCCGGAGAAAAAAAACAAAATGCAGTTTTAAGCTACTGATTAACCGTTGATATTTAATTATGAGTAGGGTAGTTTAGTTTGTCTATATGATTTCATTTTATGAGTTAGTTCGTTTGTTATTGATTAAGTTTATTTCGGCCTGATTATTAAAAAGAAAATCAATATAAAAAAATAGTATTCCGCTTCTTGATATATTATGTTAGCAAATTTTCAATTCCTAATTTTTTTTGTGTTTTTTATTTTCTAGTAATTAGCATATTATGTAAGTTTAGTTTATTTTTAAAATCAAAAAGATATAAACTCAAAATTATAAGTACAATAACTAAACACGTATCAGATTAAAAATTGAAAACAAAATGGCGTCATGTTTGACGTAGACATCTGTTGCTGCAACCTGTAATGGCGTCGAATCTTCATCATGCATTAATATTCAAAATGGCGGACTGAGACCTTGAACTCCAGATATTGCTACGCAATTTTTGTGTACACGTTAAAAAATCTTTTCCAAATAATACGTAGACAATAACCAGCTAGTATCTTATATCAACAGTACCTACAACTTCACAAAAAGAAACAAATTTTTTGTAGGAAAGCATAAATAAATCTGATAAATAAGGAAAAAAACAATAAATGAAAAAAAAAACTGAGTACATCATCATATTACAAAAACAAGTCACAACATTATAAACAAAATCGTACCTTTAAAACCTTGAAGACTATACTGTTGCAAACATCACTAAACGTTTTAAAAGCGCAACGATAAAGTCAGCAAAATAGGCCACTAATGCAAAAGGTAAGTACCTAAAAGGTAACTCTATGAAAAGGGAAATATAATGAACCTAACTACGCTGAGACTAAAAAGCAATTGACGTCGCGAATTCAGTGCATCCCACGCAGGGAGGTACGGGGGTGCAACAGGGTAGTAGGGGTAGAAAGAGGTTTCCAGGGGTAGAGGGGGGGGGGATGGAAGCGGGTATTACAGGGTCGTTCAGTCCAGCATCCTATAGGTTGCCTGGAGCCTAGATTCAATCGATACAGCTCAAAGTGCTCATAGCGCAAGTCTAGGTTTTCGATCAATATAGCTGGCGACGCCACGTAGCCTTCCTAGGTACCAAATGTACACTACCGTACAAAAGTTGCTTGACAAAAGATATGGTTTTTTTATTAGTTATTTCAAATATAATGTATCTTGATTATGAAGATTTTAAATGTAGTTTTGTTATTATATTAAAACTCAATTGACAATGGCGGTTGTTTATTTACAGTTTATCTATACACTGTATTTCTATCGCGTTTCTTTACTTTTTATTTAATTTTTTAGACCGAACATAGTTTTCAATTTAGTAATCGATGAGGTGTTCTTACGTTTTTTGGCTTGCCACATAAACTGCCAACTCAAAACTTGGATTATATTAATTATTGAATGTTTTTATGTCGGTTATTATCGATTTCAACAATATATCTAAATGGAAAAAGTACCGTTTATTGACATAAATATTAGAAAGAAAGAAAGAAAATGATTTATTGTAGTAAATAATAAACAAACGAGTACAAACAAAAAAAATCATATGTATAACTACTTAATTTTTGTTCCAGACATAAATTTTTTTGCATACCAGTAATGGTTAAGATGTATGATTCCAAATTTTAGCACTTACACAACATCTGTATTATCAAACTACATCTTGCAAATAAACATATCTTTATCTTTATCTTTAAATAAGATACATATTTGCCACAATATAACCCCAACTCAGCATAATGCTGGCTGCATAGCAACCAGCGTTGGTCTTCCGTTGGAGTTGGTGATGACGTCACGCACGTATTAATTCACAAAGTCCTTGTTTATGAGGTTATAACTTGACTTTATCAAACCCAATTATACCTATACTCTTATTTATCTATTTAAATAACGAAATAAACACATAAGGTCATTATTGTATCAAAATAAAAATTGCATAGTTTAATCGCACTTGTTTTATGTTTGTGTGTAGTTAAGATTGGGTTCAACAAAATAATCTTAGCAATGGGGAAGATGGCCACCATGCCGACCTGTTGCGCTCGCAGATTATCCGGCTCAAGGAAATACTGTTTTGTTTTTAATTTCAGATTTCGTGTACTGCGGTCGTGTATCAAAGGAAGATGTTTTATCTTATAAATGAATGCTTATATTTTTTTTAAAAGAAAAACAATTTTCTCTTTACTAATAAAAACGTTTTGGTACGAAATTTATTAATGGTACATTATAAATTACCGGATTTAGTAAAACAATTTAAAACGAATTATAAAGTCAAAATGCAAATAAACAATATAATTGAAAAGACTTTAGCAGCTGACTGTACACGAAACATGACACGTTACTATTTATTAAAGCACAAAATGGCGACAGGATAGATAGCAATGAGAAAATGAAATGAAAAATACAAATCATAGAACGCTTAGAAAAGAAGGTGAACATAAATTTACAACATGGACACTTGAGTTATGTAATAAAAATGACTTACATGGAGCTTGACCAGACTTGCAACGATTATAATAAGCGCTACGGCTAAGTACATCAAAGTAATGTAATAGCTCGTACCGACGGGTGAAAACTATGGAGTTGGAATTGAAAAAAATCGTAAGCGCGCTCGCGGAATTTTGTGTACTCACCAATGGTATCACGAAGTAAGTGAAGTAAAGGGACTGGGAGGCTCGATCGATAGGGCCGCGCATGCGTGGTGCTGTAACTACGCAACTACCCCGCGCATGCGCGCACAACCCTGCTGCGTGGGAAGCGAACTTTGCCCTTTGGGAAATTCAAAATGGACGGCGTTTCTGATGCTGGAAATTTCCATTAGGGATGGTTGGAGCGTGTCCGGCCAAATATTGTAGAGAAGTTCCGGTTAGGTTTAACACGTACTGACACTTTTTACTTTTACTTTTTTACCGTTCATAGTATCCTCTTGACGTTTAACATTAATGTAGTATAAAGCAATATTTTTACCACACATTTGACATACTTGACTTGTACATGACTTTTAATTCAATTATTGCCAATTTCTGTACCTCACAGCTCAAAATCAGTCTAACTACAACTTTTTTATATGCTTTAATTTTATTGTTGTTGCCTCCGGCTAAGTTCAACCTACTATCCCTAACCTCCCCTTTTCCCTGTAGCGTAGGCGTCGATGAAGAAACGTGCTCGGGATGAAATTTACCTCTTTAAGTTCTTTGGAGGGCAGTTAGAGGACATCCGATTTCGAAGAAGTTATGCCTCGTAACGAAGTCTTATAAACTTCACTAGAATAATTTAAAATTGACATTGGAAGTGTGGCAAAATCTTATCCTTGGAAGTTAAAACAATGTTTTTGTTAGTTTTGAATTTTTTTTGTAAGTTTTGAATTTGTGAAGGTACCTACGACCTACTAGTACAAAATTCTGAAAGCTTGTTACATAAGTCATTTAAATTTCATCTAATTTCAATAAATCTTGTGTGTGGAGTATCACATCTTCAGCCAAGTCCGATCTTCCTAAACGCAACATAATCTGATCTCTTTTCAACTTTTCTCTTCCTCTTCGTGCTTCTATTTTTCCTTCAATGTTACGATTAATGAAGTTGTCGTGCCGTATATGGTGGTACCTAGTGTACCTATCATCCTACCTCTTCTGTGCTAAAGGGTTGCCAGTATAACAAATTGATTAAGTATACCGTAACTTTTTTTTATTTTTTCTTTTAATTTCACTTTAATATTTTAGGAACAAATTATTTCTATAACCGAACAAGCAGAAAGTCCGCAGGTAGACACCGTTTTATGGTGGAAGTGCCGAAGTATCGAACACAGCGCTTTGCCTCAACGTTTATTGTACGGACGGCAAAGCTTTGGAACACTTTACTAGAAGCTGTGTTTCCTGCGAACTACAATCCAGGGGTTTTCAAATCTAGAGTTAATAGGTATCTTCTAGGTAAACGTGTTACACCCTAGGCTGCAGCAATGCTTAACATCAGGCAGGATGTAGTCAAACGTAAGCCTATACTAAGTAAAAAAAAAATACACTCGCTAGATGACTAGAGATTTAAGATTATTTTTTTCATTAAGGGCACACAAGTAATGTGATACCTAGTATATGATAATGAACTACAGCATATATACTTCTATCTTGCAACTAAGCAAGACTTAAGCAACTGTAGCTGGATGATATAAAAAACAGGAATCATCTGGGCAAAAACTACACAAGGCGTAAAAGGGAGGAGGCGTATGTCCAGCAGTCGGCTCTTATGACCTGATAATGAATTATTACTTTATAACTCTATTTGTTTTTAGCTTTTTTCATCAAATATATGAGCAAATTTCTTTCATATATGAAATAAAATTCCTTTTATTTAAAATTATTATTATTTGTCAAAGTTAATGAACACATAGTATAATTCTCTATCTATTTTGCGGTATAACCATAGAGTAATATAATATGGTATAACAGTCCTTTGTCTTTTAACATTTAGACATTAACAATAGCGCCATCTCTCGCGATCTGCATGAACTTTACAAACGAAACTTGCGTTAAATATTTTACTGAGCTAGCCGATATTATTCTTGTGACTCTCTATACCATGTTAGTTACGGTCCTGTTCAATTCATTTAACCTCACGAAGATAGAGGGCAGGATGAGCCCAAATAATTTAAAAAATAACTCCGATAAAATAACTACAGATAATTATGGTTTGAATTGGAGGGTATGTAATACTAATAATAATTGTAGTAGTATAAGTTTTATAGATGTAACAATTTACTAATTAGATACAGGGCAACTAATACTGTAACTTTTTTAAAGGTTGGCTCAATTACACCAAGAACAACCACATTCATTTTACTAAGTTTGCAGATTCGCGTGAAAAACTTGCACTCCATATACTCGTAGTTATTTCCGTCAATGGCGGTGAAATTTTAGGACATGTTGGTTTGGACAAATTGATATTTTTGGTAATTTTCCAAAAGTAGAACTCAGTTTGTTTATTATTACGCTCTTGTCGTTACTCTTTAAAGAGTAGGCGATAACTACCTTCTTCTTCTTATCGAATGAGAGTGGCCAACTCTGGTGACGAGAGTTTTCAAACCACCCTAAGGGCGTCTGACATGGCTTAACGACTACCGTATAACATATACTAGCCTAACAGCCGGGACCGACAATTTAACGTGTCATCAGACCCACGAAAGCAACCAAAATGGAATGCCACTTAAAATAACTACCTGTAACCCTGTATAGAGGTCAGATATAGGTATTTACATAACTTATGTTGTGTAGGAGTGTAGACGTAAGCAAAGTTGAAACACTAGCGTAGGTGTGTGACCTAGACTAGATCATTAAATGTCTATCTAGACATTCATAATATCTAGGTATTACAACAGTCTACAAGTTTTAAAACAATCTGATACGTGAATAATTTAAATGTCTACAAAGGCAATTATAAAATGCCTTTTTATTTAAAATGACATTTATAGTTAATATACCTATATATAATATTAAAAATCTTTTGTCTCATTTTTAAAACAGTCTATTTATTAATTAACAATTTTAGAAAAAATAACATATTTTGACTCACAATAACAAAATAAATATCAACAAGAAACATTTTCGTAGGTCGTCTCTTTTGAATGAAAACAGATCTGTTATCAATAGGACGGGATGATAAACGATAACCTTTTGTATTGTTACAATATTTGGGCACAATAGTGTTTTGTAGTCTATGATGCATAATTATTTAGATACGCTATATAAACAATTTGTTTGTCTATTTTTTACACTAATTCAATCGTTTTCTTGTGTTGCTCTCTTATAATGATATGTTGATATTGTTGAATAAGAGATTAATTTAATTTTTTTCATGGAAAAATATTATGAGGATCTGCCACTGATTGTTTTTATTATAAGCTTAGACGGTCATAAAACATAACATGGAACAACATTGAATGATAAAAGGCAACTTTTAAGCATACGCATGCAAGCAATGGCAACCAATAATTAAATAATGTACAATAAATTATCACATTAAACAAACAGCAGGTAACCTATTTACGTAAGCAGTGATTTCTTCACAATGGCGCATCTTTGCATATTTAATCAAAGGCTCCACCGAATAGAAACCCGACACCTGTGGATGGAGCGTGGGGAAAACCAGAATTTATGATGAAAGTTTCCCGGAACGTTTACTTTATGTTCTGAAACAGCAAAGAGAAATTATTGTCTATTCATTCCGAATGTTAACATTTTTGAGATTCGAGAAGGGTGGTTCCCTGTTTGCTTTGTATTTGTAAGTACGAATATAATTTTGTTACAGTTAGAAAATTTTCATGTAATGTTTTTGTACATAAAATAACATTTATGTTTTTAAATCAAAAGTGACATTACTATAAGATTTCAGGAATATATCATCATCATCAGCCTGTTATCGCCCACTGCTGAACATAGGACTCTCTTCTAGATAAATTATTAGATAGTACTCGTAGGTGCTATTTTAAAACAATGTGAAGTCACCATAACACCGCGATTAATAGATTTTTTTTTTATTTTCTTTATTGTTGCTCACATTTTAGTAGGCGTTACGAGTTTTAACTTTTTTCTTAAATAATCTACTCCAATTTTTATAAAATGAATACTTTGTTACATGACATACGAACTAAATCTTCCAAAAAGCAATCTATACTAATATTATAAAGCTGAAGAGTTTGTTTGTTTGTTTGAACGCGCTAATCTCAGGAACTACTGGTCCGATTTGAAAAAAAAAATGTGTTGAAGAGACCATTTATCGAGAAAGGCTAGCTATATAACATTACGCTGCAACTAATAGGAGCGAAGAAACAATAGAAAATGTAGAAAAAACGGGGAAATTTATTAATCTCTGAGGGCTTTCGTTGCGTGCGTTGCGAAAACGGTTCAAGATATCAAAAAAATGTGTATGAAAGAATTATTCCTCTTGGAATGATCTAACAAAATGTCCACAACAGTATATGTCTATCTTTTAAGGTTAACTCGAACTGTTTTTATGGTAATAACTATTCCACGCGAAGTCGCGCGCACCAGCTAGTCATTAATATAACTTTACAATTTTGTGAAGAAAAATCACATCAATACAAAAAATACTTTAAATCGAATTGAGACACTACGTTTTCCTTTAAAGTAGATTAAAATAAATAGTCACAATGTCACTTCGTATCATTACACCAGAACTTTTCCTACATTGAAAGTTACGGTTTCCCTCTAAGTCCTTAGCCTTGTGTTCCTTCTTTCATAATATATGGCCCTTTGAAGTCCCGAGAGTGTCCATTCCTGATTTTTCCTTTTCGTCACTTTCAGAGAGTTGGCCGAAATTCTGTTATCAAGTGATAAGATGTTGTATGTGTTTTCTTAAATTAGCTGTGGTTTACAAAAGAAAGAGGAGAAAAAAAAAGAGATAGATCAAACAAGCTGATGGATCAGACAGCCTGGAGACCGTACTATGTGGGACGTTGGAGGGGAGGCCTATACTCAGCAGTGGGTGAACACGGGCTGATATGATGATGATTACAAAAGAAAAAGCATTAATCTGTAAATTGTTATTGAACGAAGCAACCTGTGACGTTAAGTTCCAATAACGCATGCGTTTCTATAATTCAATAATGTGTTTAAACTGTGAAACATGGTCTCAAAATAATGAAATAAGGACCATAAAGCATTCCTCCTCCTTGCGTCGTAGTCCTCATTACTGAGGGTCGTGAATTCCCCCACGGGATATTAGTTTTTCCTTAATGATGTTCTTCCATCTGCACCTGTCCTTAGCGACGTGAAGAGCATCATACAGCTTGGTGTCCAGCGTTGAGCGTTTTTGGTCGGACCACCTGGTTGGGCTACGGCCTCTCGGCCTATAAAGCATAAAGCATTAACAACTTCATTTTTTGATATGTGAGAAATCTAGTTTCGAGCTTTTTACTTGTTGATAACGGCGGCACTAACCGTGTTATTTCTAGATATAAGATGTTTATATAACTAACTAACCTACACCATTTCTACAGCGATGATCACGATAATTATACTAAGTACATATTGCAATATATAATTATGGTACAAATGAGAAACAAACAGATCGACAGACTCCCTTGACTCTTTCTACCATATAAAAACGATGGTATGGTACGACATACGAGTCAAATAGAAATTGTAATTGTAAAAGTGTGTACAGTTATAGACATTGTTCTAACCATCATGAACTATAGCGTTTATTCCGCGAATTATCTACGATTGCATATTAGTACATCAAACAGTATGATTGCTTTTACGTAAGGATAGAATTAGAACGATACTAACCCCTAATCACAGCTACCTTCGTTGACAAAGATATCAAGGAAATAGGCAGCCCTCATTTTATACAGCACATTTTTTCAGCCTTTTCTTTGATTACATTACAGGAGCGGAGTTTAAGAAATTTTCGTTATAAACTTTCTCAGCTAAGTCACCCTCCGAGTGGTCTGATTCGAATATAAAACTCTTGTTAGTTTGGGAGCATGTGGATATTTTTATTTCATCAGGAAATAACGGTTATTTCCACTTTAATAAAAGGTTTTTGGTTAATACGGATCAATAAAATATTCATGTCAGTTCAAATATACACGTCGAATTTTAATTAAATTACTCTTTTTATTCGTTTGAATGTACATAATTTAACTATTTGTAAAAAAAGAAAATAAGCACATTATGTATGTAGTATGTGATTGTTCAAATAGTTTTTTTCTTGACGACTGAAATAAATGTGCAAATAACAATTCATACTGATTTATTCACTTGGTATGGTGACTCGTCTCAGAGTGCTTACTGCGAAACAAGAAAACGTGTTTGTGGAATTGAAAAATTAAATCTTTAATTATGGTAAAGAATTTACAAACAAAAAGAATCACTAGTAACAGAACTGCTCACCATCTCACCACAACTCGTAAAGCTGACCCCGTGTTATGGATAGACGGTTTCAAAATAAATAAAATGCTAATCGGATTCCTTTTTACTGTCAAAGTTGAGCAATCTCTGATCTCGGATAACGAGGGCGAAAGGGCAATATTGCCCAAGCTTGGGGAAGTTCACACGAGATGGCACTTCTAGTTTGTTTTAATACTGCTTCTGTGCTAAATGTTCTCGAAGAAAGTATGTTGCTGTAAAATAAACAGAAGAAAGTCTAGAAAAAAAACTAAATATATATGAATATCTCTCTCTCTTGAGTCGTTTTTCCTCATGACTGAGGGTCGTGACTCCCCGGGGAATTAATTCGTTAGGGAAGTTCTCTAGGGCAGATACATCGTGGTGGGGGCCCAGGTCGTTCCACGCCATTTATGAATATAATAAGCTTTTATTTATGAACAGCTTTCATAAGTAATTAGTTTCTAAGCTCGATCACAGTTAAATTAATTTGAATTTCACGTCAGAAAGTTATCGATGGAAAAAATTGTATGCCTAGTCTCTCTCTTGAGTCGTATTTCCTCATGACTGAGGGTCGTGACTCTGAGGGGAGTTCTCTTGGGCAGATACATCGGGGTTAAGCACCTTCCACGGAAATGCATAGGTATTCCTAGTTATAAGTATCAATGACGCTTAGATTCATAATCATAACATTCATCATCATTCATCATCAAACTTTTTTTAAGTATTAAATTACAGTTTTACTACAGAGTGCTTATTAACTTTTACTAAGAATTCAGTATCAGTACAGAATCTAATATTCTGATATAGTTTGCTACAAAGATTATATTTTTCTTGGAAACTGTATTGAACAACATTTTCAGTAGGCTTAGTAAAAACTTATTATTATAATTTAAAAAGTATCTTAAAATCTATGACAAAGTAAGATGTATAGTAACTAGGTATATGCATGTAAGTATATCAAAAAGTTAGATACAATCCCTATTAAGATTCATCGACCTGAAATTTATGGTCAGTAAAAATAGGATAAAAGCTTTTTGTACATTATACTCTTCCATTTTCTTTTCTTAGATGGTTTTTGTTTGTGAATTACATCAATTTACGTTCTAAAAGCGTCTCACAAAATAATTTCTGAAAAATTCTCATATTCCTTTATTGGTAAGTCATGTCAGAAGTCCTTACGGCGAAAACTATGACACCAGAGTTGGCCACTCTCATATATACCTACTTATTGGTAAACATGAGTGTTTTAATCTTGTTTATATTTAATTATGCTTCTTTTATGAAGATTGTGTGATACTGACTAAATATTTATATTGAGTAGTGTACTAAACACAAACAAATGAAAGAAAAAAATAATTTTTGAAGTCGGTTAAAAAGACGTACATTCAGGAATATTTATTTTTTAGTAGTCGCCTAACATGTTTGTCTATTGCTGAGAACATTCCTATAACCCCAATATATTTTCATCCTTACAAAATTCGATTTATTAATACCAGAGGCAAATGTTAATAATTTCGCCTGCCAAATTATCCTAGAACATTCCAAACGTTTCTCCCATATATGAACGAGTAATCAAAATTAGGTTAATGGTCCGGATCCAACCACATTGTCTAATTACAACGCAATTATCGACATTCCATTTATCCCATTCTGGAGGTTGTTACATGCTCTTATCCCTTTGTATAGAGATAGAGGTTTAGGGAATCACGTATGTTTTGCCAAGCATTTGTATTTGTAGTGTATTTTTTGCCTTTTAATACATTTTATTAATAACTAGTGGACGCCCTTGGCTTCGCTTGCTTTATTTCGGAATAAAAAGTTTTTTTTTACGTGGGATACGTTTAACCTACATATATTATTCCTCATCCTACCTACATACCGAACATTGTAGAGATCTGTTCAGCCGTTTTGCGTGATGCGCGTTTACAGATAAACAGACAAACATTTGAAAGACTGCTGAAACGTATTCTATTACCGATTTAAAGTAAATCCATAAAACTAATCGAATATACATACACATGCTTGTAACTTCGTTAGATTTATTGTAGATATAGATTATGCTCAGTTTTCATCTAACTCTTTTTCACGAACATTTGCGTCGAATTGATAACCTCCTTTTTAAGAGGTTGGTTAAAAAAGCTAGTAAGCAACAGTACAACTTTCTCACTCTAAAGAATTCACAAGCAGGTGGTTGAGAGTATAACTTTTATTTTCTAACTGTGATAAAGGGAGTCGCATTTCCGATTTAACTTTCCGCGAGCTATAAAATGCAAGGGATTTTTATTGGGTTTCATTTGGAGACGAGCTTTCAACTTTAATCAGCGGAAATATGGGACTCAAAATGAACGGTTTATCTCAATAAAGTTAGCAAGAGTATTTTCTGATATTTCTGTAAGTAATTTATTGGCTGGAAGAATATGAAATGCACTTGAATCATCACAGCAAATTGTTTGTTGGTTATTTAATATAAGTTTTTCCTTCGCGCTGTAATAATAAAACGTTATCTGCGATTTAAGTAAGGCATAGGTTCCCATAAATTATATATAGGTACTGTTAGCTTACCATAGTTTATAGGTAGGTACTATAGTTGGATACATATACGACTAGATATTGTTATTAAACCAATGTTTGTTATGTAAATAATAATTTGATGACTTAACTAAAATATCTGTTAATTTATAATTCAATTGCACACTAGATTAATGTATAAGGATAAACTGGCCACACTTTTGAGTGGTGCCTTCGGGCGCGTCGTGCAATTACGCCCGACTGCGGGTGAGAGGGGACACACACCACGAGGCGGCCATGGGAGACGGTTGTCGACAGACAGATAAAACGGAATTCAATATGAGTACTGAGAATAAAGGAAGCAAGTTTAAAGTGATGAGCTGCGTTTTTATTCCTGGCCTAAGTAGACAACAGTACATAGGTTTACATTTTTTCCTCTCAATAAAACACGAAAAAAGCCGTGGCTATATCTATAAATAAAAAAATGAATATTCCGGGACAATGCACACCGCGCCATCTAGCCCCACATCAAGCAAACGCTTGTGTCGTGGATAACGGATGTTATATTATACTTATACACTTTTTTTTTGTAAATACATACTTATCATATAAAGAAGGCACCAGATTCAACACAAGCAATAGTAAATTTTAAAATTAATAATTACTTGTGTCAAGCGGGAATCGAACCCGAAACCCTAGATTAGAAGGCAGAGCCACTGCCAACTAAGCTAGCAAGCAAGTCATATCTATCTATAAATTAATGTATATATTAAAGCAAATTTAGTGTAAGTCGAGTGTATACGGTGCTAATTTGAAATAAAGATACATAAAATAGTCAGTTAAAGGAGCTTCAATCTCTCTTTTAAGAACATTTTGCGTAAAAGCAGGTTTGCAAAGATCTTTTGTAGTGTATTCTTTCCTGACACCATACGATGCGTAGACATTGTAAGTACGTTCGTTGTCATGTGTATGAAGGATTGTCCTGCAAAGGCTGTGGAGCGATAAATAGCGGAGATTATGGTCATATCATTTTCATCTCATTTAAAATTATTAATATTTTCATTTCATGTTTTGAATAGAGAAGTTTGAGCACTTAAAACTGATTATAGGAATATTATTATTGTATTGGTTTGTTGTTTTTTGACTGCTCTGTTAGCTTAGTTAGTGGTGGTTCTGCCTATTAATCTAGGGGTGCGGGTTCGATTCCTGCATGACAAGTAATTATGCATTTTAAAATTTGTTATTACTTGTGTTGAGTCTGGTCGTTTCTATGTATGTATAGTAAGATGTATTTACAAAAAAAAAGTATATGTGTATTATATCCATTATCTAGTTGGTACCCATGATACAAGCGTAAGCTTAGTATGGGGCTAGATGGCGCTGTGTGATATGTCCTGAAAAAATATTTATTTATTTAGTATAGTTCTCTTGTATAGGAACTTTTGTTGTCGTGAAAATTTACATATTTTAAACGGGGAGCGTACCCACTGTTGTCAGCGTTGTACAATGTACATGACACATTTGTATGACCTACAAACCTACCTTAAACAAGATGTCACTTCTGCATAGCATAAAATTTAATTCTAGAAATTTAACATTGATCGGCAATTTGCATGTCAGAGTCACGGTATGAACGTCGTGTTGCCTTAATTTACTGTAACTAAGTTTTAAACTTCAACACAATTACTTTTAAGCGCAATATAATTATTAGAAACAACTTAAACCCAGTTACCTTCATCTACTATTCCACGCAACATGTTAGAAAAAACTTTGTAACGCTTTATAACTTTAACAAAATGCATTTGCGGTAAAGTTACATCACATTTACATGCATGAGCGGAAGCGGAAAACATCGCTGGCAGAATGGAGGAAGCTTTTGCAGCTTACATTGAAAGAACCTTTCACTTTGCAAGCTTTTTTCATTTGCGAGAAGCGACGCATTGTAGCAGTTAGGTGCGCTATTCATTTACCAAGGAGGAGTTCCTGTTAAAATGTACTTGCTGCTGTAAGGCACAGCTTATGAAGCGACATAATATGTTTATATTCAGAAAAGAAAGCAACAAATAAAACTTTACTTGATACAACTAAACTTAACCTTGTTTTGTTTTAACGGTTTTACTTAATATTCAATCAACTGAAACCTTTGGGTATTACTTAATCTTATTGTAATTAATTGAAAACCATTAACATCACTTTTAAAAAGAATATATTGATAGTTATACGAAACGAGAAATGATTGGCACATTTTGTATAAATGTAGCCTTACCTAATAAGCAACTTTGAAAACGTTTCTTATTAATTTTCTTCAGAGCCTTAACTTATTTCATTCTTAAAATAACCTACGAGTTGGTAAGATTACAAGTAAAATTACTCATGGCTAAAAATAACATCCTATTCTTAACATACAAAACTTAATGTAGAAGTGTAACAAAAACAGAATTCTTATCAGTGTGTAAAATAGTTTAATAGATTAGGTATGTAGATAGATTTTTTCCTTGGAGAGTGCTGCTTAAATTGTACGTGCTGTTTAAAGCAAACAGCAACGTCTGCGAGCGACGTTTTATTTTAGCCGCCACACTGTTTCAGATGCTGGAGATTTACTGTGCATAGACACACTGAGAGCAAATCTCGCAGTATATGTATGACCGCAGAACTACATATTGCTATTAACCAGTGGGCACGTAACGAAATGTCTAAAACGTTACAAAATCATATAATATTAAATTAGACAGTTGGTAACATACAGACTTAGTACATTTGTTATAATTAATTAATTCCGTATACGCTGCAAAATTAAAAATTCTAGTTAATGATCTGATCTGAACATATCAATATTGAAAGTCCTTTCCTTACTGTTTTAAGGCTTTTCCAATTTTTTTTGTGTATTTTTATTTTGTGGTAGTTTAATGTATATTTGTTTTTTTTTCACTAAAGGCTATTAATAAAAATAACATTTTAGCTGTGAAATTATCACTTAGTGTGCCTAAGCTTATTCGTATGACAGACGGAGTTTATACAAAAAATGAAGTAGGTATACGTAAACGTAATGAAAGCATTCCAGCTTACTTGAATTTATGAAAAGCTGTGTCTTGAATACACGTGACTAAAAGTGTTTTTAATAAACTTTTTATTCAACATCTTATGTACGTACATAAGATATATCATACAATATAATTATAAAATAACTTAACGAACTTTATAGTTTAGCTATAGCCATATATTTAAACTAAATTGAAATGTATTTACAGTATGTAATATAATGTAATCTTTGAATTATTTTGTTTATAAATTATTTAAAAAAAACCTATAATGTAATTGACGGAGTCTGAATAAAAAAATTGTTCACCACAAAGAAGCAACATCTTAGTTTCTGTCTCCGAATTAAAATATTGAAGCACTGCAAAGGTTTTATATAAAAGTCATTATAACTTTACAACTTCAATTTAACAGAGCACAGAAGTTTCAGCTACTTTTCTTTCAGTCATAGACGTGATAAAAGTTACGAGCTTTGAAGCTTCGAAGTTAAAGCACATTGACTGATTTGATTGCTTTGGCTGGCTAGTCTATTACAGGTCATTAAATACGGCCTCAAAAAAATCTTATAATTTTAGTTGAATATGCCAAGCCTAAATAGGTATACATATTTGAAAATTAATACAACTTTTTCTTAATTTTTTTTCTTCTATCAATCAATGTGCTAATGTAACCACTAAAATTTACGATTCTTAACCTTAAATGTAATAAGTTAGTTTATAGAGACATATAACGTATTCTTAAAATGTCAATATCCATGACCAATGTGAATGTTGTTTCGTTTTCACGTCGCAACGGAGCGATCGATACAATTATAATTATATCGATATATTTTTATACTTGTTATGTCGAACCAACACGGATCATTTGCCGACATTCACTGATTTATACATAAATAAATAGACTTGTCTTGTCTACAATTTTTATACCTACATATTAAACACAGGTGACTCACGTCCCATATCTGTCTAGCTATATAAACATTATGGGCTTTATTACAAAACGTGGCTTAAAAATAAGCCTCTCTAGACTAAGTTCGTTTTAGTTGTTCGAAAATTATCTGTCTACTGTCATAATTATCAAACTGTCAAAATGTACCAATGTTAAATCAAAGTTCCAATTTTGGTTGACATTTTGATTGCTTGTATGTGATGTCTGAACAACCAGAACCCACTTTTTATTTTCAAAGCCCTGGACTCATAATTTAAACCACGTTTTGTAATAAGTCAGTAGGTAAATTGTCAATCCCCTCACTAAAAACTTTCTCTCAGTGTTCATTCGAACTGAGTGCTATTGATTTTTCAATCAGGCTAACGTCCCGCCTTAACATTCTGTAGGAAGTAACGGCACGGCAGGTGACAATAAATTGCGTAAATGGCATTAATAAATATTTGCTATCTCGCCCCGCCTTCATCCAATTTTCACGGGTTTCCACGTTTTTTTTTCACTCGGCTCCTGTCTCGCAATTGTCACTTTTTTATTTCTATTTCAAATGCAAATTGAGTTAGTAACTTCGTTTCGGCTTTGCGTAGCGGGTGGGAATATCAACATTCTTTTGTTCGACTGCGTTGACGTAAGTATTTTGTTTTATAACTTTTTATAATAAAACGTGGATTTTTAGAAATAAATAAATGTGCTAAGTGTCATATTCACACATGAATGTACTTATTGGTGTTATTTGAGATTTATTTGTCATATAATTGAGCTATAATATAAAGCGAGAACGCATTTGAAGGAGTTATAATATTTTGACAAAAAAGAAAATTAAGTGTAATTCATCACAATCATCATAGAAGGTATTCAAAATAACGAGTTTTTTATTAATTTAGGAGATAATACAAAAAATCTATATACTTAAATTACAAGTAAAATAAACAATAAAAATTTGAGTGACTTGTTAATATAAATTAGAGCAATCAGTTTGTTTATAAACAATTAGTGACTTACTTCAACTTGCAGAATAAAATAAAGTCAGTTAAAAAAGGTTGCAAAAATGGTTTAAATCTTATTTATCCATTTAATTATCCCATTGAAAGAAAACAACAGCAACTGTGATTGTATTTCTTGGAATAAACTCTCATTACTTGGGACGAAGCTTACAACAAGTCATGATATGTAATAAAAAAAATACTGTTCTATGATGAAAAGTGGTCAAGAGAAAATGGTATAAAAATGTATTTATCCAAATAGTCTCTTGAGTCGTATTTTCTCATGATTGAGGGTCGTCACTCCCCGGAAGAATTAAGTCGTTAGGGGAGTTCTCTTGGGTAGATACATCGTGGTGGGCGCCCAGGTTCTTCTACGGAAGACACATGTCTTCGGATAAGTTCAATAGTAACTATAGATGAATTCAAGATTTTACAAAAAAAAAACACTGTTACAGTTATTGAAGACATACATTTTCAGGTTTTTTTTTAAATCAGAGTGCAGATATTTATTTGTAGTTATTATTTGTGTATATTTTTTATGCTGTTTGCAGAGAAACGACCATTGATTGTATCACATTAACAACCTCTCCGAAGTACTTAGGTGATCGATAAGTGAAGCACAGTTATAATACACTACTAAAAAACAAATGTAAATAAATAAATATTCCAAGACATTGCACACAGCGCCATCTAGCCCCACACCAAGCAAACGCTTGTGTCGTGGGTACTAGATAACGGATATAATACTTATATGCTTTTCTTTTATAAATACAAACTTATTATACATGTGTCACTCACAACATACACATTAAAAATTTACGCTATGATATAAAGTAGCCAACTTTCCACGTGTTCTCAAACTTTTGAGTTCCGAAATCCAGCGGACCGTCAGCGGCTGAGAGCGGGTCAAGAGCGGCCACTTGTAGTCCTTAGGTCACACACACACATACACAAACACACATAGGTGTGGTTTTGTGTAGATTTGTGAGTACAGAGTTATAAGTAATGGTAGATTTTTTTTACGTGGGATATGTTTGCGTTTGGCTACAGCCTGCCTGATGTGAGCATTGCTGCATAGGGTGTAACACGGTTACCTAGAAAGTACTTGTTAACTCTGTTAATAGGGATCTTCTTTATAGGTTTTTTAAAGGTTTAAAGACCACTGCAATGTATTAAAGCAGTTGCAATAAATTGTAGATCCCGCCTGTTTGTAGGTCCGGCAGACGTAAGGCCATATCACAGGGCGGCTTGATAAATTCTTGACAACAGATTTTGTCTACAATCATTCGATAACAAAAATAAAGGAGCACTCTGTGGAATTAAGGACCTCCAGAATATAGGGGTTCTGTATCGAATTTTTTTTAAAACAGCTCAACCTTAAGGTTGAAAAAGAACAAATATACAAACTATTACAATTCTTTCAGTAACAAACACCATACAATTCGTAAAGTCCATCCTAAGCCTTAATCAATATATTTGATTAATTTAATATTCTACTAAGATGAATAAGATGTTGTCATTAAATTACATACATATAACCATGTACACATACAATATATATAAAACCGTGTTGTATACACATTAGATGCGGTGCCTTTATAAATGGGATGGGTTTGTAATGAAAGAGGGTATAAGTGTACTACCTACTCACGGATTGATATGCTGGGATCGGAAAATGGGATTATCTGTAGGTATTTTGTTTGTTTGTGGCTTCTTCTTTTTTTAACTTGAACGGGTTTGCACTTGACCATAGTTTACCTGATAGCAAGTAAGGCTATGGCCTAAGATGGAGCGTGCTTACCCGATAAGAACCGATTCACTCTCGCTTTGAAGATCGCTGGATTATTGTGCGTGGGGAACAGAGAGTCAGGCAGGGAGTTCCACAACCTTGCGGTACGAACAATAAAGGTAGAAGCGTACCGTTTCTCCTAAAAGAGTTGAATAAAACTGGAAGCCATCCATTTTATACAAATTATTATGAGTTTTTTTGTCAGGTGCTAAACCCACACCATGGTTGCTTAACTTAAACTTTTATTGGACCATTTCTCGTCATATGAGGTTTCTATAATCGTAGTACATCGATATGAGTTCTCGTTAGACATACTTTAACAGCACAAGTGGCGCCATCAGCTGCATAGTCTGAAGTATTTGGAAATGAGTGTGGGTTTTCGCGCCTGGCAGTTAGTACAAGACCGTAGCCTAGCAGTTAAGTCTTTCTGACGGTAGCAGGTTCGAATTCTGCCGGTTGTGATTATTTTCACAAATTTTCCAATAAAAGTTTAAGTCGTACAAACTAATTATATATTATCCGTTCGGATAATGCACTTCAAGATAATACCGTTGTTACCAATTTATTTAATTTTTTTTTATTTCTTAGTACTGCTGGTGATGCTTCCGCAGAACTCATTTATTTTAGAGGTATCAACTGCCTATTAATTCCCAGGTTATTTAGCAATTTCTTTAACATTAACCCCGATTTATTTTTGAAAAAAGAATCCGTGATTTATTAGATCGATTTATTGGAGTTATTATGTATGCTCTTCAGCCAATCAGCATTGGAAGAAAAAGACGACATTCACAACACGTTGCGTACACAACCTTTCTATCTAGTTAACTAAGAAAAGGGAGAACTTCTTTTTGTTCCAGAAAAAGTCCAATCTTCCTTCATAATTATACTTTGACCGCTTAATTTATTTCTTCGCTGGCTGGTTAAAAGCTAATTAACGTGGACCCTTTGCAGCGGAAGTGGAGGCTAAATTAGCTCCGACATAGTGACAATAATGTTTAACTGTCGCCCTCATTTGTTACCGGTTTTTAAGGGCCTTTTCTTTGTCCGTTTTATGGTTTTCTTTAAGATATTTTTTACTATTTCCTATCTTTTGTAGGTTACACTGAAAGTTTTATAAGAATGTTATATGTCTAGTTTATATGTTTTATCATTTAAATTTGTAATCGTTTTCTAGAAAGAGTTACAAAACTTTAATGAATGATTTATCAGGTATCAAACATTCATTTTGATGACAATAGACAGCTGTCAAACCGCTGTCTATTATATAAACGCTTAACATTTACGAAAAACATTTTGTTTTAATAATTTTGGGTATTCAAGGAAAAAATGTAGCAATTGCAATAAAAATTGACGATTTGTAACAAAATGTATGAAACATTTGAGTTTGTTGGCCAAAGCCCCAATAAATAAAATTATGATTTAAAAAAAACATTTGAGTCTGTTAACTTTATATTTTTTTACTCATATGTATTCACAAAAGCCCTTAACTATTTTACAATCACTGTTTTGAGCAAGCCCATTATCTGTACCAGTTATATTTCAGACAGAATTTTCATTTTCACTCGTCGCTGCGTGATGTTTTAAAACATGATATAAGACGTGCTAAATTTCTGAGTACAATTTCTTATGGCCATTTGCGAGAGTGAATTTTGATTTATATTTATGGTGTGGATTTTGAAATAATGGTACTGGTTTCAAGAACGGTTTTTAAATTATAATGTCGAAAATTACTTTTATGTTTTCTGTGGGAACGCAGGATGATTATGAAATTGCTATTTTATCATGGTATTAATCAGATGGCTCAGGTAATTTATTTTAACTATACAGCTGAGTTCTGGCTGTGTTGTGGCTGATTTATATTTGTTTGTTTATTATGTACCTACTTGTGTTTGTTTCTCTATTAAATCTGTTACAATTAATGTCTTCTTTCTTTCTTTCTGTAACTCTGGCTAGGTAAACCTTAAATTATTTTCAAAAGTGTTTTTTTTTTTACCTAACTTTGTTTTTCCTACGAAAAACATCTGGCTTACAATAAACTGCACTGTTCACTAAGCTTTTGCTTCTGTATCACTGTCATCTATGAATTTATCTAAAATTCTAGCCCTTTCCTATATTCAGACGGGGTAAAATCAAACTAAAATCTACGTAACGTTATAAACATCATTTACTCACATAATCTCTTGATTTTCCTCATGACTGAGGGTATAGTGACGCCCCGCAGAATTAATTCGTGAGGGGAGTTCTCTTAGACAGATATATCGTGGTGGGCGCCCAAGCCCTTCCACGGAAGACACATACCTTCAGATAATGTGGTTCTTAAATATGTCAGTTTTCTCACAATGTTTTCCTGCACCATTAAGCGAGTGCGAATCCACATATAACTAGAAAATACAAGTCATTGGTGTATGGCTGGATTTGAACCAGGGTGCGTCAGAATTAAAAGCAGACAATGAAACCACTGAGCCACACTCGCTTTTTTAACTACACTAACGACTAAGTAGCTTATAAATACTTAAAACCATTAGCAAGTTCAGCGTCCCAGAATTTTCTCTTAGCTTACATTTTAAGTCCGAATGTTTTACATCAACTTATCTGTCGAGATATTGGCAAGTTTATTTAAAATCTGCTTTAAAGCGATTCTCTTTGAAACGGACCCGTCATCAGCGCGAGAGCTCTCAACGTCAAGCACCACACTTGGCACGCCGCGACGTACTAATGTGGAAAATTGTTGGACGGATCAAGTATAGGATTTATTTATTATAAGCAACATAATTTATCTCTTATCAGGTGTCACTAACTGTGACTGGCTGTTTGTTTAGTACTGCAGACGTTAAGCCATGTCAGAGGCCCTAAAGGCGGCTTGACAAACTCGAGACCAGAGTTGGCCACTCTTATTCGATAGAAAAAGAAGTGTAACTAACACCCCGTCACAATGTCTTTCTTTCTTTTTGTTACGCTATTGTGCCTCAATTCTGGGCAAAGGTGTCCCAACTCTCTCCATGTCTCCAAGTCGACAGCTTCCTCTTGCCATTAAATTATTGTTTTTTGTGAAGTGTATTAATTATCTGATGTCAATAAAAGTACTCGGTAAAAAGTGGCTAAATGTTCAAGAATCGTACTAATCATAGTCTAAATCATCATGTTTCTTAATCGTATGTATCAGCTTCCAAAGTCTGTCTGATTCTGATTCCATAAATTTCCGTCAGATTAACGGTTTTTGTACAGTATTGCTGCCGCAACTCTAAATATAGGTGAGACCGGTCACTTCTTCACGGTCTTTTTGGTTACTGAAATCATGATAACGACTGACATGATACAGTGGCTACAATATAAGTCATTATTGTAGTATAAAACACATGATTTCATTAAACAATCTGTAGCTGAGTCCGAAACAATGCAACAACGTTAATTTTATAATTAAAACTTGTACGTATGTTACACAATAAAACATAAATATCCGTTGGCAAATTGCGGGTAAATTACAAATAAATCTTTCTTTCTTGAGTCGTATTTCCTCATGACTGAGGGTCATTAATTCGCTAGGGGAGTTTTCTTGGGCAGATACATCGTGGTGGTTCTTCCACGGAAGACACATGCCCTCGGATATTGTGGTCCTCACTCTCATTCGATAAGGAGAAGAAGCTAACAAAATTTACTTGTCGGTTTCCTCACAATGTTTTCCTTCACCGATAACTAAATGAATATAATTAAATAATAATTCTCAATTATTTTTTTCCTCTCCTAACCTTCCTGAAAACATGCCTGTCTAAGCGTATGGTGTTGGTGACAGTTTTACCACCCGCACACATGTTACAGTCTTCTACATAAATACTTGGAATAATTATTGTATTGTTATTTGGAAAACCTGTTTTGATTGAATATTAGTTACCTGTGTTAAAAGAATCAAAACCTAAGATAACGGCTAATTGAAGTGATCGATCAAGAATGTTGGCATTTGACTAGCTTCAATGTCAAGCTTAGTTTAGTCTAGTTTGGTATAAATTGATCAATTACTTCTCAAAATGTGCCACGATTGATAGAATATAAAGCGTAAATTTTAATTGTAATATTTACTCATCTAGATATCTAGTTCTGTTTGTTATCTTTTATCACACACACATACACACACTTACCCTCCCACATACTTTTGTTTTTAATAATTCTACTGGGATTTATTTAAAGGTAAAAGAGTCCAATTAACAACCGTACTGGTACTCTCAAAATCCCAAAATCTTTCTCAAGATAATGAACTTGAAAACGTCCCACCTTATTAGAAGCCATTAAATTCGATATAAAAACCTGTCTCAGCATTACTCTCGCCAATTAAGCATCGTTTATAATATCACCCCAGGGTATTACGCCGTTTTGTCTTCAGACGAAATAATATTCTTGAACTGATCAACCCTGGTTACTTGTTCCGTAAAAACTGACGCATTCAACGTGACTGAAGAATTGCCCTCTGTAAAAGAAGGGCAAGTTCCTTTTTTGATTATGATCATAATTTGAATACTATTTTTAACGATCGCTTTTCACAAGTTTGACTAAAGAAAAAACGAGAATAAATGGCGGCGATTTAACGCCACCGTGAGGAAACCAACATGTAAATTTTGTAAGCTTCTTCTTATTATCGAATGAGAGTGGCCAACTCTGGTGCCGAGAGTTTATTAAGCCACCGCCTCTACTAGACAAACAGCCGGGACCTTTTCTTACAATTTTGTAAGCATAATTCGTAGAAATAAAGAAAGACATTTACGAGTACGCATAATGTGTCTTCGGTAAATTGGATGATAGATATTTATTATACGATTCTCTTTATTGTATAATATTGTCTTATTAAAATTGATATTATATCTATGCTCTTTGTGTTTCTATTGTCATAAAAGTTAATACTAAGCCTAACATTAAATATTTGAGGCTACATTTTCTGTGATGTGATATTTACTTCTTTGTGCAGGTGTATTCTTTCTCGGACTGTTATTAAAAAATCAAGTTTGTGGAATTACGACGGCTTTCTTTAATAAATCCGTCGCAAACTTTTCCAGTAAATCATCGGAAATGGAGATTGTTTTGTGAAATTTGTAATTTTTTGTCAAAGAAGCAAAGGCCCTTTTTAAGTCCTTTGTAGGTGATTTGAATTAGAGCGGATAAATTGATTACAGCTTTATTTTAGATATTGAAAAATAAGTAACACATTTATTCTGACATTACAATTTAAAAATGTATATATATATTTTGAAATTAAATGTATATATATGTATATATATATATATATATAGGTACTTGCCTGGAAGAGATCACTCAAGGTGATAAGGCCGCCCACTTATGCATTCTTTTATAGTTTAAGTTCATTTCATATTGTTGTTTATTTTTGGTGTGCATAATAAAGTTATATTGTATTGTATTGTTGTATTTATTTAAGAAGTTTTTGTGCGGTTTTTGGTCTATGGATTTTAGTGTTTGAATCTTAATGTGAAAATAATACTTTAGGCAAACTTTTATTTAACATTAAATCATAACAAATAGTGATAATATAAGCTGGGCTAAAAATGGTGCATTACTTGCGTAAGTTACCAATAACCATGTACTCGTATATATTGTACTATACTTCCTCGAAAAACTAACAGGTACGACTCGTCCAATATAACGAATATTATTTCGCTTTGCTTGTCAAGAAGGAATACACAAGATAAATATTCGTAGAATTATTAATAATAACAATATTCGTAGAATGTATGATTTATTCTGACAAGATAGTTTTACTCTAATGTGTATGTATTTATTGTGTACACAGCCTGAAGGATTTTCTGGAAAGTTCTATAAATGATAGCATTATTATATGTTTAGTGTTTATATTCTTTGTCTATAGAAAAATGAGATTTTAATAATATATATTTGAATTTTGATTAGTTATTTCATACTCATAACTTCCACATGCTAAACGAAAATGTCTATTGAAATTTACGTTTCCAAAAATAGCACTTCAATAGAACAAAAATTACTTTTGTAAATAAAACAAAAATACTTGTAGTGATATAGGCACTAACCAGTTTTTTTTGAGTGGCCTCTGCGGCTCTGCCGGAATTTCGCCAATGTCACGTCACAAGAGAAACAAATGCTTATTTTATTAGCCAGTAAAAATAATTAACATGGCGCTAATCAGTTGGTCGGTGCGGAATTACTAACTTATTTCAAATTTATTGAGCTTATTTGAGGGTTAATCCTTTACCTAAAACAACACAACACATACATAGGACAACACACACACAAAATCAAAAACACAATATGTATATACAAGCATCTAGGCGTTAAATACCTAACACTTCCAAAAATGTTGACAGTGAAGTCAAGAAAAATGCTTTTATGTACTTTACCTAACACATCCTTATTATATCACTGATGCAAAAATTCTCGGAAATCACCTCGTTCCCAGCAGATTAACTCAATGATTTGCGGGAATTCGAGCTCTTCTACTTGTATCAAGAAATTTCTTGATGTAGCATCCAATCAAAATGGCGTGTCAGCCTGGTGACACTGACGTCTTATTATGCCTGCGTGTGGAGACTGAAGAACAGACAGGACAGAAAGGAATTAAAGTTTTTTTTTTTTCGATAGTTGTAGCTTCTTTATTCAAAGACTAGCTGTGCTCGCGACTTCGTCCGCGTGGAATAGTTATTTTGGGCATCATATTTATTTTTGCAAGCAACCTCTTCAGCTTTATAAATTATAGCTGTTACCCACGACTTGAACCGTTTTTGCAGCGAAAGATGAACAATTTTCCCCGTTTTTTCCACATTTTCCATTGATTCTTCGCTCTTATTAGTTGCAGCGTGATGTTATATAGCTTAAAGCCTTCCTTGATAAAATGGTCTATTGAAGTCTATTGAACACAAAAAGATTTTTTCAATTCGCACCAGTAGTTCCTGAGATTAGCGCGTTCAAACAAACAAGCTCTTCAGCTTGATAATACATATTAGTATAGATGATTTAGGAAGATACCTTACTGCTAGTTTTGCTGCTCAGCAGTATTATGATAGATCATATTTTTTGCTGAAATCTTTGTGAATAGGCCAAAGATACCTGCATAATGTAATCCGTGGAATAATCTCAGCATCCGTTACTATATTGTACGGGAGATTAGCAGCCTTCAATAAGTTAATTAAACTACTATTTTATTCTAGGACAAAACGATTAAGGAGTGTTTTGTTGGCATACTAAAATAAATTTAATACAAGTTATTTATTTACAATAATAATACATAAAAACAAGGGAAGAAAAACTACATATTATACTTCTTCTAACTACAACAAAAAGAAAATAAAAAAGGGGGCCCTTGGAAAATCTTAAACAACTAGGCGCTAGAAAAGCCTACAGAAAAATAAATTGTATTATGATATAAGACTTCATTTTATGTACAACTTACTACGCTCTGTAAGTTCGACTTGTAGACCGAAGTTATTACATGTGTTTTCGAGAGATAAATGGTTAAATATTTATGATGTGTGTCTTGAGACATATACGCAGAAAGAACTCAGATGGAAAATAAATAGGTAGGTAAGGCGTTAATAATAAAACCAAGTGGAGTGGTAACGTGCCTGTGATTACAATATTACTGAAACGGTTGCTATACAAATAAAAAGTTTTAGGTACTAGTACAAGCATGTAGCACTTAAAAATAACTACTGAATTACACATTGGTATTTTATTTCTCGGTATACCTTAATTCTATTTACCCTTAGTATCTTTCTCCGCGTATTTGTGAGACTCTTTAAGTTCATGTATGATTTTTTTGGATTTCATTGTAAGCCACCAGTTAGAAGTGGTTTAAGTTTTACCACAAATGAATAGGTAGGTACAGTCGGTTTTGAGATATGCCTATGTATAGCTATCCACATATTTCTCTACTAAGAGTATACAAAGTAACTAAGTATTCAAAATATGACAGAAAACGTTCCATCAATTTATATTTTTTTGTCTGTTTCTCTGTTTGTCTGTTTATTTAAACGCCCATCACGCACAAACGCCTGAATGCATTTTCATGATTCTCGATATGTAGGTAGTATGAGGTCCTGGTAGTGTCATAGGCCACTTTTTATCCCGAAATAATTCGAGCGAAGCAGCGGGCGTCCACTAGTACATAATATATGCATAAACATAAAGACAGTCATCTTGATGAGGCATGTTTTTTTATGAAATAGTCTTTACTGTATACGAAGTATGAAATGCCATTTCAGCTAAATAGATTATTTCAGACAAAGAAAATAAAAGGAGTACCTAACTCTCAAACTCATTTTTAGTTTTTATATCTTTTTCGTTTCAGAAACTTCGTTTTCAGTTTTCTTAAGTAAAAAATAGACGAACAACATTTGCGAAAGAATGACGAAACAAAACTTTCTGCAAAGTGAGTTAAAAGCAACATTTACAACTTCAGACGAACTTAAAATGCAGTTACTGAGTTATTACAGTCACATTAGCGAGCGATTTCGTATTTTAACGTACTATCTGATAAATAGTTAGGTAAAGTAAAAAGTTATTTATTTCATATTATTCTTTCTTAAAAACTTACATTTGATGTTCACTTAAACTTTCATTTGATATTCACAATACATGGTTTCACGTACATTGGTAGGCCTCTGGGTCCAGCACTAGGTTTGCTAGCACAGCCTATATATTTGTACAATCAGGGCCTCAGAATACTTCCCTCAGGACTGTGTTATTTGTGCAATATCACGTTCTCAGCGGCACAGATTTATCTGTACTTTACATTTCTGCGTTACGGGTCGTTTTAAACTTTGTCCCCACCGCCCGTAGGACACAAAAACCCTTTTTTTTGGTGCCAAATAAGACAAAGTGTACACAGCCTTTGTAGTGATTATTAAAACAATGAGTTGATTAACCTAAATCTGCCGCCGCCTGTGGTTAGATTAGTTAGTTTAAATTTTATGTGTAAAATTAAATATGGGGTCTGATGTACCCCGTACCGCACTGAAAAATGGCAGTTTTTCATAATATTGAGTGATGGGAGAAAATATATCGATTTTATTTAATTGTTTTTATTCATCAAACTTATGGATTTTTTTCATTAAAACAGGTCAAACAATAATTTTTTTTTATAACCAGTGCCCTCTTTGAGATTTTTTTCACATTTTTGTCAGTCTCACGACTTGTTAAGAAGGTGTGGAGTTTTTCGTAACATCCTACACATCTCCTCTTCTTTCTTTGATATTGTTCGATTACTCCGATGCACCACCCGGTTTTTCTTCATCTTCCTCTTTAATTAACTTTTTTCGGCTACGTTTCAACATAATCAGCAGAATTGGTTCAGTTTCGTCGCGTGCGCAGCCTCGAATGCGTTGCACAACACTGACCGCGCGAATCTAGCGCCGGGTGCGGTACGAGGTGCGCGGGGATACGAGGTGTTCGCAACCTCGTTCCGCACTGTGTTAGAATAATATTTGTTCAGTGCTTGACGAGGTCTAAGAAACCCTGCATTAAGGTTGGTGTACCATAGAACTAGGAATCAATAGCACATCTCAGATATATAGTCATCAGCATCACTTTCCTACATCAAACTAGATAGAAGTTATGTCTCCCGCACGACAGAGAAGTTTGAGTTTTTTCTTACCGCTACAAAGTCGAGACATGGACAGGGTGTTTCAAGCTCTGTTTCGCACAAATCGTGTTAAAAATTAATTGAAAAAATACTGTTATTGTGTATAAGTTAAAAAATATGACTTGATAAAAAAAAAGATGGTGAAATTGTTGATATTTGTTATTCAATCTTTATATTGCTTTAATTTGCAGTAGTATATAGGTACCTAAGGAAGAGTTTTTCGACAGCCATATGCAACATTTAATTCCAAAATAACATGAGCAAGGTATAGGGGGTACAAGTACATTTTTGTTTAATTTATCTGTAAAAAACAAACAATCAAAATACAAACCAGGCCATAAATCTGTGTTTTAAGCAAATAAATAATAATAAAACAATCAATGTAATTTTCGTAAATTTTTTTTTTTTTTTTCCAAAGTCAATGAGAACCTATCCTTTATGCCGCGAGGTATAGTAAGCCGCAGCTGTTTGTTTTTGTCCTCTTACCCAATTCAATTACACATTTCCCTCGGGCCGAGCAAGCACAATACAATTTCAATTAATTTGTTGTTAATACTAAAGCCTTACAATTTAATAAATGATTTAAATTTATATTTTACTCATATTTTGTGTAAAAATGAATAATATTTTTTATACAAACCTTTACGTTTTTATATGCTTACAAAAAGCAAACAGATTAAGCGATGAATTAGTCGAGATTTTTGTATGAATACAAACAAATACAACGAATAAACTTCACAGATGTAGTTTTACGTAGAAATAATATAATTTCATACAAAGATTTTGGTAACTTTTAGAATTTAAAGCATTTACAGAGAAACTTTAATGCAACAGGCTTACCAGCATAGTGCTTTCTATCAAAATACGTCACAAGTATACTTTTGGAACCATTATTTTAGTATAAAAATGTACCCACCCCCTGTATTAACCTTATCTTTTATATAATAATCTAATAAAACAGTCGCTCCTCTCAAACTCAATCGACGGTAATTCGGGAACAGACAGAAATAGCCAGCATAAGGGGTTCTATGAAAGTTATTTTAGAAAACTCACGTTTTAGCCTTCCCTTTGCCCTTTGATTGTCAAAGGTCGACGCAACTCGCTTTATACTCGACAAAGGAATAACATTATTTCTTCATTAGACACAACATTGCTTCAGCCTACTCTATGTACAGTCACTATAACAGAGTTGAGAGCAGGGAAACCCACTTTTTGCCGGATGTTTTAATTCAACTATTTTATTTATAGATTTAAAGTTACAGGTTGTGTAAGCGAGTGTGGCTCACTGGCTCCAGAGTCTGCTTTTCATCCAGACTTGTATTTTCAAGTTATGTGTAGATTTGCACTCTCTCAGCGGTGCAGGAAAACATAGTGAGGAAACCGATACGTTTGAGGACCACAATATCCGAGAACAGTGTCTTCCGTGGAAGGACCTGGGCGACCACCACGATGTATCTCTTATCTGCCTAAGAGAACTCCCCTAACGAATTAATTCGGCAGGGGAGTCACGACCCTCAGTCATGAGGAAATACGACACGAGAGAGATTGTGTACCCAATGAAATTCTAAAAAAGATAAGCACACAGTGTGATACTGAAACTTTGGAGAAATATGTACTTAGTGTTTTTCCGCTGCGACTGCTCCTTAACCGACATCAAACAACAAACTTGATGGCTTTTAGGTGTGTTCCTCCAAATACCACCGCCACACCTCACCTCCTAACCAACGTGGCCTCCGTGGATCTCGAGATCTTACCAACACCGCACCTTGTGTCTTGAAGCTTTGTTGTTCTCTTTTGTCAAGATATTCTGGTCGACCCGTGTTTCGCCTCTCCACGAGGCTTCCTCAGGACTCGTGTTGACTCTTCTCACTTTTGCACCGACGTTCGAAGAGTCAACACGAACAACGAGAGGTTCCTCAACTATACATAAAAATCGTATAAGTAGGTGTTTTATTAGTATAATTCTATGTTTATTTCTCGATAAATACTACCCTTGACCGCTATGTGTGTACGTCGTTATGTAACCAACATTCAACTAATTGAGACATACTGCTTCGAGAATTGAATAAATGGCTCAGTTTATTTTGCACCCACTGTACAATTTTATGTTCTTTTACTCATAGTTTCCGACGGCTTCGCTTGCGTCATAGGTTACAAATAGGTTTTCTTTCCAATATCCTATACTCTAACTCGAGCAAGCTGGTTTTAGGACCGGATTTTCTACCATAGACCACATTCACACTGTGAAACAGTTGATGGAAAAGTGTGAAGAGTACAACCGACCTTTGTTTTTCGCTTTCGTGGACTATGAAAAAGCCTTCGATAGCGTTGAACATTGGGCTGTTTTTCACTCACTCCATCGCTGCCGCATAGATGCACGATACGTTAACATCCTCCGCAATCTGTACGAATCAGCGTCGATGCAAGTACGGTTACATGCTCTTACAGATCGCATTGTGATTAAAAGAGGTGTACGCCAAGGGGACACCATTTCTCCCAAGCTATTTACAGCTGTCTTGGAGGACGTCTTGAAGCTTCTCGACTGGGAGAATAGAGGCGTCTCAATAAATGGTGTTCACTTATCCCATCTTCGTTTTGCCGATGACCTGATTCTTATTAGTGAAACTGAGTCTGATCTCCGAACGATGTTAGAAGACCTTCACCATGTCTCTCTTGGAGTGGGCCTTAAGATGAACATGTCCAAAACTAAGGTGATGACCAACGCTTCTGGAGATTCACAACCAATTATCCAGATTGGTGGTGAAAAGTTAGAAGTAGTGGAACAATACACTTACCTTGGACACTGTTTGTCCTTTGGCAGAGAGCATAAACACAAGGAGATCAAAAGACGAATCCAACTCGGATGGGCGGCATTTAGCAAACTAAGCGATATTTTTAAAGACCGTAAAATGCCTCAATGCTTGAAGACACGACTCTACAACCAATGTGTTCTGCCCACAATGACGTATGCTGCCGAAACATGGACGCTCACCAAGGAAACTATCGAAAAGATGAGAGTCACACAAAGAGCAATGGAACGGTCCATGTTAGGCATTGCGTTACGCGACAGGGTTCGTAATACTGAGATCCGAAAACGTACGAAGGTGGAAGACGTCGGGTCTCGTATTACGAAACTCAAGTGGCGATGGGCTGGACACTTGGCGAGACGTACTGACGGCAGATGGAGCAAAGCAATAACTGAATGGTACCCACGGCTAGGTAAGCGAAGTGTAGGAAGACCTGTGCAACGGTGGCTGGATGATGTAAGAAAGTTAGAAGGAAACATCTGGGCAAGAACAGCGCAAGACAGGGAGTATTGGCGTAAGAGGGTGGAGGCCTATGCCCTGCAGTGGGTCCCATTAGGCTGATGATGATGATGATGATGATACTCTAACTAGCATATATTCTGGACCCTGCACTGCCTTCTAACCAAATATCACAATGATGCGTCGCTACATACCAGCGTCATGAGGACGCACAGATTAAAAAACAAACAAACATATACCTACGTATTTTCGCTTGGGTATGGAGGAAGAGAGTGGGTAGTGTTTGTATCAAATTATATCTATATTTGTCTTTTGTGATTGTGCTATTATATTTTATTTTTGTTCAAAGTAGTTTATTTTTTAAACTAAGATATTCCTTCCCTTTTGTTCTATCTTGTAAGTTGATTTTTATTGGTCCATGATAGTTTAGATTTTATTTCAGGTTTAAGTCGTACCTATATTCAAATATAGCCTTGTTGCCCTGGAGCTTTAATTTAAACATATTACTAAAACGATTTTGATTGAACTGGTTACCTTTTTGGTTTGTTTCCTTTATTCTTCACGTTGCGTTGGAGAAACAAATATCCAATATTTTTGGAGTTCAGATAGACTAGGATCACAGAAGTGACATAAAGACTACCTTAGTATCCAGCACAGGTGGCGCCGCGCGTATCCACTAGTTATCAAAAATTGGGCGGATAATATTTTTATCACAAGCAATCTCTAACCTCTTCACTATCAGAACTTCAAAGGATTCTGTGAAATTAGTCCGAGAAAGTTAGCTCTTCCAAAGATGAAATAGCCTTTGAGTGCTTCACTAAAAGTTGTAATAACAATTTATAATACCTAGAACGTCAATAGTCACTTTAATATACTTCTTCTACCTCGGAGGGGTTAATAAAAAGTTTTTTAAATAACAAAGCTTGTACAGTATATCAAGTTGAAATAGTTTTTTTATATCCTTAAAAAATATCTTTCTATAAGTTTTTTGACTTGACTTGACTTCAGCTTTATTATATGTTGGTATATAATAAACTGAAGAGAAAATCTGAACATAAAAGATTTAAAAAAAAATAATTATTTATACTATAAACCCATAACAGAACACGTTACAGCAGTTTTTATAATTTTTGTTTGTTTATTTAAACGCTCATAACGAAAAAACGGCTGAACGGATCATCATGATTTTTGTTATGTAGGTAGTATGAGGTCTTAGTAGTGTTACAGGCTACTTTTTATCTCAAAATAATGCGACGAAGCCGCGGGCGTCCACTAGTTACTAATAAAGACATCATTCAAACGTTTTTTATTACCGTGTACAGACAGTTTAAATTCACCCTTGTACGTCTTTGAAGTTTTCCATTTATGGAAGTGATTATTTTCTTATATATTTGAATCAAATTTCATTGTCTCGGTATTTTTTGTACTCTTTGAAATCACATCATACTAATTGTATAAAAAAAGTAGTAAAACGTTGAACGT
This sequence comes from Macaria notata, assembly GCA_927399415.1. NCBI lineage: Eukaryota > Metazoa > Arthropoda > Insecta > Lepidoptera > Geometridae > Macaria > Macaria notata. Next base: position 9,380,347 of record OV656733.1, read on the forward strand.
AAAGTAGTAAAAACGTAGTAAAACTGTGTAAATAAAGCGACAGTTTATGCGTACAGATGTGTGTATGTTCAAGTTCAAACGTCTAAACTGATTTGTATGGCATTTAGCATGAAGGGAAAATATGACCTTCGATATGTACAGAGCCGTTTTTAGTTTTATGAATGTTTAAGTTGAAATGAACTCTCTTCTATTTAATTTTCTTCAAGTGCGTTCTAGAAAACGGTTTAGTAAGCACTTTCAATTCTTGTTATTGTTATATCCTCTGTTAACCCCACTTACGCCATCTAAATGGGCTTATTTTAGGTTCCCAAGAATTAAATACAGATAAGATCATATAAACTACTAAATAATAAAACTTGAAAATTAAACAATATTGAGTAATGTATTTTATAATTTAACTTATCTGAATAGCTCAATTCACTCAAGATCTGTAGTTGTACCTATATTTATAATCTAGTTTTCGATCGATTTGAAAGTTCTGACACAACTTATTTCATACGATTTTACATACTTAAAAATTAGTGTTTCATATTGCGTTTTTGTAGAGCTATAAGCAATTATGTGGTTGATTATCACAAGCGAATGTTTGGTTTATATGTACGACGTACTTTGTACGTACATATATCCATAAATTTTAAATTCTTCATTATGGTACCTACTTACTTTGTTTTAAACCGACTTCCAAAAAAGGAGGTTATCAAGTCTTCTGAGAGTTTTTTTTTCTCATAACTGTACAATGGGATACGTTCAAACTACACTAGACAATTATCATAAGTAGTCCATCTTTCTTCTCATACTAGTACATATGTATTATATTATTAATTTAAGCCCGGTTCATGTCGAGTATTAAATTGTGAACTGCAGTTATCACTGGATTCTGTACAAACCAACCTGTTGGTTCGTAATAAACGTTTTGGCTCAATGCCTGCTAACTTGGTTGGGAATGTTAACTATACTTGATTCTAAAGGCTACTTAACGTACTAATTGCAACAGATTTACATCTATGATTAATTAGAGACTGGCCGCAGTGTCCCAAGCTTTACCTATATCAAAACAAAACGTGACAATTATTTTTTTAACTTTTTGATATATAATGCCTCAACTTACCCGATAGAAAGCAATAAATAGGGTTATACAATAATCGCGATTTTGATCACCCAAAGAAGGAAAAAAAGCACGTTTATTGGGATAAAAATCACACAAAAAAAACATTAAAATGACACATAAACAAAAGTAATAAACACCGTTTGCTCTTTCTTTGTACGCATATCGCTAGATTATTATGTATTTCGTGGGGAACAGGGCATCGAAATTTATATCGGATTTCTAGAACTTTGAAGTAGAAATTTGATAAATAAAGTCACATGGAAAAAAAAGATGGATATATCAGAGTAAATTACGCAATAATAAGGCTATTTGTATCTAAACTGGTGGCCTTATTCTAATTAAAAAAATAGTGTAAATATATTACTTCAGAAAATATATTTTGTATAATATGTATTACTAAAAATATCTCAAAACAACCTACCTGAGAAAAAGATTAAAGTTGTTATTTCCACCTGAATCTCAGAACTTTTAATCAACCCTAACCTGACAGAATAATTAACTGTGATAAGTTATATCATTTATTTACGGCTACTTTGGGGTATCAGAGAATAACTGCCAGCTCAGATAGATCGATACATGCCATAGATATAGTTAGATAGATAAACTCTTATTGCAAAACAACATTCACAAGTTTAACAATGATGTATAATGATAAATAATATACTCGTACCAAAAGACTGTAGTACCATAGCCAGCGACCTTATCGTTAAAAGTGGTGTCTTTCAGGCGACCGAGGGATAGCAAGAAATCAAGATAACAGCAAGGCCATATCTAATCAAATAGTTGGAATTAATATGTGACCATACCTGTACACAAAATAGAACAAAGCATTCTTAGTTTTGTAAGAGCTACAGGCTAAAATTAGATAAAGTTAAGAAAAAATACATAAAATGATCATACTACTCGTGTACGTGAGGCAGAATCTAGCCTCGTACACCACTCGTGGCGCTGGCACGCACATGAACACGAGGTTTGGAGACAACTTCAAGTGCAAAAAAGAACGTTGGCAAAATCTAATAAAGTTACACATGTTATAGTTCCAACAATTACAATAAAATACCAGAAACTGTGATCTCGGCACCGAGCTTAGGAAGTTTCAAGAGTACACTGAAACGCTGGCTTATCCAGGAAACTATCTATGATTTTGACATATTTAAATTGAATATTTAATTCGTTTTACAATAACTACCTAGGAAATTGTAGTTCTTTTCTTATCTTCTTATATTTTTTTTATATTATGAATAAAGATGATTATGATTATTATGATTGCTATGAAATAAAGCAATTTTTGTCAGCTCAATAGTGAGAAATTAAACACTAGAAGGAATGAAATATCGACATTCATCACTATCAATATATATGTACCTACCCACTTCCTCCTTCTCGCGATGTTCCTATTGCTGAAGGTCGTGCCACCCCCGTAGAATTCTGGAACATTGTAGAAGTTTTCTCGGTAAACTACATCATGGTGGGCGCCCAGTTTCATCCACAAGACCTACCTACATACCTAATTAAAGAATACAGTAGAGAGCGCTAAAGTTTCCCAGTACCACCTACATAAGCGTAGCACTCTCTAACTTACAGCAATGCCTAACGTCAGCCAGGTTGTTTTAGTCAAACGTAATAAATCCCACGTAAATATATCGCAAATACAGTTTTAGTTCCTATAATAAATATCTATGCTGCCACTTGTACATAAGACATTGTTTATGCCAATAAAGATTTAAAAACAAAGCCTATAATATGCTCATAATATAACACTATCAAACGTAACATGTATATATATTAACTTCTGCGTAAAGTTCCATCTCCAAGATGGGGCAGACGATCTCAATCTCACGGCTGAAATCATTTATATCGATGTTCTTGGAAAGGAATCGTTCCCTGTACTTCAGACGGTTACAGCGAAAACGCTTCGGTAGTTTAGTTTTTATAGCTTTTCGATTGCCTTTATCGACGGTTCTTGTTTGTCTATTACTATGTACAGAAGGAAGCCCATTTAGTAAATTGAACAGTCAATATTGTGCAATATTTTCTCGATATATAAAATTTTTATGTTGTTTTTATTTCATATTTTAAAATAATTTTATTTTAAAACACCTAAACTACTCGTAGACAGGTACAGTGAACTTAGTCTATTTTTTTACGTGGGATAGGTTTACGTTTGACTACAGCCTGCCTGATGTTAAGCATTGCTGCAGCCTAGGACGCACACGCTTACCTAGAAGATACCTATTAGTTCTAAGTTTGACGACCCTGGATTGTAGTTCACAGGAAACGCGGCTTCTGGTAAAGTGTTCTAAATCTTAACCGCCTATTTTCTTTCTGCTTAGTACCTATATATTTATATATATTATATTAGCTTATATTTTAATCTAAATAAAAACAGATAATATAGAAACACACATTCAAAGGCCTTCTAAATATCACTGCCTCAAACAAATCCCTTTTATAGCAAAAGTATGTCCAAAACTATCCGATAAACACGTCCATTTCATTTGTAACTCCGAACCCTTGTTGACACGACCTTTCTGGAAAGTCCCATAGTTACTCTACGTGATCAGTGAATATAAAACTCTCCGTGACGAAGGGTATGCCATAACGAGATTTACGGATCAGCAGGGATATAGACAAAGGCACAATTTGCCCTTAGATTCGCTCCGTTGATCCACTGGGCTCGCCTGATCCGCGGGTACCGGCCTATGACGGCCGGTTCTTACTAGTAGATTGAATAAGGAAGTGTTGAAGAATGACGTCGTCAATCCTAATATCTTTATTACTGCAAGGGCGTGAGGCTAAAAAATGATTACGTTAACCATCAACTGAAATACCTATTCTAAATAAACAAATTGGTAGCTAAAAACTGGCAGTCATAAAAATTACATGAATACAAATTAAAATACACTATCCATCAACTAAATAATATAGTCAGAAATAGAAAAAAAATCCTTTATACTCGTTCATCATATCTTACAGTTTTCTTAGGCCTTTTAATAACTCTTTTGTCACTACTTAAACTACATTTTTGCGTAGTAAAAAGCTCAACTTTTCAATTTCTTCTATTCCACATCATTGACCTTCTCGGTATAACGAGTGTTTATATCACTTGAGTTGTTTAGGGACAGAGATCTAGGGTCCTTAACGACGCGATCTAACAACTTTACTGCCGTACTTTGGAGTGTTTTGGATTTATTTGTTACGATGTGATCTAGGGGATTACAGTTAGTTGGAAATACATCATGGCGTAAGTATTGTTCAGGCTATCCTAAAATAAATTCGAAGCTTAACTAAGATTTATCTTTCACTATAAATTAAATAGAATTAAATAAAAAAAAAAGAAACCTGTTATCTATCAGTTACATAATAATATCTGAAATAGAATGTTCAACAGGACTTCAAGTCTAATTTCTCACCATTACAAGACGTAGTGAACCTTAACAAAACTATCCGCAGAAATAAAACATAAATGCCATATAATTGTGCTAATTCTAAAACCAGAAGATACTTTGAGCCGTCCTTTAGTAAATGAGATCGTTGGGACCTACATATGAGTGGTAGCTCTTGAGTTCTGTTTCTAATAGGATTCAGTATTTTATGTCTGTTTTGACGCACTGAGACTCTACTTAAGATTAATCACTCACACATTACACATTAGTTAAAGATATACTAGTGGGTAGCCGCGGATTTACTCGTTTTGTCTCGGTATGCAAAAAAGAACGTATAACTCTCAATACTACATCTATGTCAATACTTATTATGACCGTCTGCTGATGCAAGAAATGAGAACATATTATAGATCAAGTAACACTCATTCGATATTTGATGATGCTCAAGTATGGTTGTTTGACTTTGTCCGAACTGTAGGTGTTACAACTTAAATTATCTTAGTTTATTTAACTAATTAAGACATTTAATAAGATTTTAAGTCAGCTTAGATACCTATCTAAACTGACTTAGATATTCATCTAATCTTACCTCACTGAAATTTGAAAATGTTTTATGCTCAAAAACTGTTATCCTAAAATCGGATAAAAGACTTTTATAAAATAAAATATCCATTAGCAAATTGAACGTGTAATACATTTATATTATAAAGAGATAAAATTTTCACATTCTTTGTAAATATTAGACATTCTTGACGAAAACTCGAATTCAATCGAATAATCGCGCAGAAGTTCACAGTATAAACATTTATTTATATTAATAATTAATTAACTACTTCATTAGCTTAGCTAAGTTGACATAAGATTCATTTTACAATTCACATTTATAAAGTAAATCAATTCGTCTAGAAATTAAAGAGCCAATGTCTATTCACACAGACATTTAGCTATATTCTTATTTCGGTATAGCACATAAAAGATAACACTATTTAGCCAAAACACTATTAAAATAATATAATAAATAAAGTTATTAAGTAATTAAAAAAATAATCGACAACAATGAGTATTTTGGATATTAACGATTCCTTTAAGAAATATGTCTAAAATGTTAGAAAAAATGATGGAAGTATAAATAATTAAAACTAATGTATTGGTAAAAGAAAACTCTACCGTCACAAGTTCCACACATTTTTTTCTAATACGATACAAAATCTAACTTACATTAAGACTTAGATTATATAAAGAGTGTATAGCATAAGGAAGACATCGATAGCCTGCATAAATTACATCATCATAATAGAAAATACAGTAAAATGATTTCTGGCTTTCAACATTTTACGATTGGGGGAGATCAGTGGGTTTTACCATAAAAATTGGGCCGGAAAAGGATCGGGGTCATTTGCTTGAATTAAATTTAATGACCTTAATTCATTTTTGGAACCATTCGGGCGGCGAGCTGTTGAATAATTTCAGATTGTCCTAATTGGGCCGTCTGCTGTCCAAACCCGAATTGTGGAACAATCGTTAAAATATAATCCTGTTACGTTTGCAAATAAATGATGTTTTATTGTGCTCCTGAATTGTATAGTTCCGCTATCATTAAACGGTTGAAGTATTTGAGTGACTGGGCCTTTCCTGGTTTTGTGGTTGTAAGAATTTTTGTTGTGAAAAATTCATAATGAGAATGAGATAATATCGTAATCAAAAGATGAAACCTTACTGATGAAATCAATCAATCAATATCGCAATAGGCATAGAAAGGATTGTAACGCTGTATACAAAGCAGACGGTGCTTTCAAAAGAAACAATGAAAACACAATTTGACTAAACTACCGTCAAAACTAACGTTCAACTGTATTACTAAACAGTAATATATAAAAAACAGCCCAGATATATTAATGGTCAATTTCTCATGAACACAAAATCTCAGAGGCTGTTACAGGACAATAGAGACAAAGTTCTTCGCTTCTCATTATTACGCCCAAAGTCAAACCGATATCAACTTGATTCGTCTTTGACGGACACGTCAATCATCATCATCAGCATCTTAGCCTTTTATCATGGTTCAAAACAAGTTTAGATCAGAAAGCAGTCGTTCGAATTTTCATAAAACCCAGTGCAATTCTCTCCCCCAATAAAACTCCGCTCTACAAAGTTATGTACTATTTACACGCCGATCCGCGAACCATAAAAAGAAAGGAGATGTGTGAATAAGCCACTAAACTCGCGTATTGCGAATAAGCTATGTTTATTGCGCTTCCTCTATTGAGAATATAAAGTAGTACGAACGTACTCGTAGGTGTATGTACACATATGTATGGATTAGGGTTGTTACTGTTTTGAATAATGTAGCATTTGCATTCGATTATCAGAATATGTTGGTACTAAACTGTATTCCGAAAGTATTTCGTCTCAGTTCAATATAAAACCGCAGCTCCGCTGAAAGCAGCCAAGATGAAATTCGTCAAACTACATTGTATTTTAAAATGAAAGGTAGGTTATTGATTCATAAATTCGTATCTCGGATTTCATTGGTATTTCATAGGGACTAAAGATTAAAAATATTTGCTTGTAATTTTTATACGTTGTGAAGACACTAAATTAGGTAGAAATCGGTTAACTCTTGACTGTGAATAAAAAAAAAAAATACAATGAAATAGATTTTTTGATTAACCATAATTTTGAATTTACAAATCAATGAATTATAATTGCTACGTGCGTGCTATTTACATAATATATTGTATTTTACATATTGCAACCCTATCGTATGCGTGAAAGCAATTACAGGAAAGTCGTTAGCAGAGCCGCGGCTCGGCGGATCTTGGATTCAGACGCCGGTTGGTTGCAATATCTGCCAATGACGCGCCGTGTTTCTCATTTAAAATTTTCACGAATACTAACTTAACCATTTTACCTCATGCAACCTTGTGTTAGCATTTCACATCGAAGTTTGATTAACTGAACTCTATTTTATTACTCAGCTTTGGAACGCGTTCCGAGCACTTTTGCATTCACGAAACGCAAGTTTGTAGTATTATTGTTTTTCTTCTTTTTTATTGAGCTAATCGGTTAGTTGGTAAAGCACTGAAAACATTCTAACATTACCAAAAAATTGTCAACCAATTGTATCAAGCCTTTTTCAAGGTTTGATATGTCAACTGATAAAACAGTAATAAGCCCCTAGTACAACATTGGTATTGTGGGTGATTACCATGTATATTTTGCCTTCACATCAAAGACAGCCGTGGCTTGTACTTATTTTTTAACCGACTTCCAAAAAAGGAGGTTATGAAGTCAGCTTCTGAAAGTTTTTTTTTATTCAACTACATTAGGTCTCTCGTGGAAGGACCTGGGCAACCCACCACGATGTATCTGTCCAAGAAAACTATCCTAACGCATTAATTCTGCGGGGGAGTCACGACCCTCAGTCATGAGGAAATACGACTTAAAAAGAGACATATTAAGTCTCCAGGTAGTTTCTCCTTTCTTTTTAGGTAACAACATGGTTTCATGTCCAACATTCTACGAGCATCGAACCAACATCTGTGGGCGACGGCAATGAGTACGATATCATTTTGTCATTTCAATTTGATCCCAATCTGCTATCGTTGAAATCGAACCTATTTTCCGGACGTTACTTAATGGATCTGTGAGCGCGTTGTATTAAAGGTCTACAGGGTTATTGTTTAGTTTAGATGTTAATAGTGCCTTTACAAGGTCTTCAAACGTAGTTCTCAAGCATATTTGTTGCCATGGCGTGTTTATGATCAGTAATTGAAAATTGGTAAAAATCATGTAGCTGTTTCTTTTTTCAGGGTAAAACAGATGTTCTCAAAAACTAAACAAAAATAGTTGAAATAATAAAAATAACCAGTATTAACATGTAAATAGAATAAAAAAATGAGAATATGAGTTAGAATAAAATATTTCCATCATATATTACACTAGTGGGTGCTCGCGGTTTCGCTCGCATTAAGAAGTAAAACATGCATCATCATATTTCACCCGTTTAAAAGTGGCATTTCCAAAAATATTTTCTTAGCGGATGCCTATGTCATAACATCCACCTTCATTCCAAATTTCAGCCCAATCTGTCCAGTGGTTTGGGCTGTGAAATGATAGATCACTATATCAGTCAGTCAATCAGTCAGTCAGTCACCTTTGAGTTTTATAAATATAGATTGCATGTTTTCATGATTGCAATTTGATTTAACAACTAAGACGATGATATTATATATGTTATATCCTTTTCTAAACAAAATGTATGGAACAAACACTCTGTATAAGAACGTGTCATTTGATATCGATTTATGAGTCACAACACTTAGGATGTTTGTATAAGTAGCCTCAATGTCATGTCAGATTATAGTGATGTGTTAAATCAACTTTTCACCCTTTTCAAACCTATCGAGGTCGATATAACACAAAGTTATGATATACTTAACATCAATACTTTGTTTACAGAAATGAAATCAAGGCCTATACTATATTACTTATAGATCAAACTTCGCTTCAAAATTGTTTTGTTACGGACAGTGTTTAAGACTTTTACATGTTAGTGGATTGATTGAGGAACATACAAACAAAGGGACTAGAAAAAATATAGTGTAGCTGCATAAACCATTTAATTAGGTTAGCAGATTATAATAATGTTGAGTCGTTTTTTGAGTGATCTGCAAAAGGAGGAAACTAGTACATGTATTTGATTTCTTTAAGTACTGACAAATTCGGAGAAGTATATAGCGTGTTCGACTGCCACTGTTCTTCACCGGCTTCGGATAACAAACAAATTTGTCTGTTTTTAGGTGTGTTCCTACATTTGATACCACCATACCTCCCCTCTACAGGAAGATAAGGAACAAAGTTCATATTTCTCAAAAAAAATATCAAAACCATTGAGTTTCCGCAAAGTAACGCCAACACTCAATGTCTTATTTTTTACTCCTATAACTGTATGACATGGAATCAATACTGAAATGTCAAATGACTCGTGTACGTTACAAGTGAACATAGATTTGCTCTAATCACTTTTACAGACAATTATTTTCTATATTAATAAATAGTTACGAATATTACATTTATTTACTTACTAAACACAGTGCGCCGTTTAATTTCAATAATAATTTTACATCCATTTAATTAAATAATCTGTGATACACAAATAACATTAATTAATATGGCAAACAAAATTAAACAGTCTCAGTTTAAAATACGTACAAATTTTATATATTATAATACAACTGTAAACTTTAAACAATATAAGCATAGTATACATGTTTAAATAGCCAATTATATACTATCTCAAGAAAAAAATCCAATCAAAAACTCTTTACAAGAAATTATAGTTTATTTTTTATTTTCTTTTATCCCATTTTACAATTAGTGGAACCGTAAGCGCTCTCAGTTCACGATCTTATTTTAATTACACTCAATCCTAATCACTTCTAGACATGATATGTTTTTGTTACTCCTACAAATATAGGTACATACATACATACAAGTTTAAAAAAAATGTGAAAAGAAACAGACGCTGTATTTTAAAAGTAAGGAAAACCTTTTTTCTTTTGCACTTTTCACACTTACTTTCAAATCTGTAACCATATAACATAGTCTTACATTGTGACATTCTTTTGTTTTAATAATAGCGCCTGGTTTTTAATTCTGACCTTCTCTTGTAAAGATACTCGTATGTTCAGTTCCAAATATATAGAAAAAAAAGTTTAGTCAATTCCTTGACCTGATTCCCCGATAAATATAAGTACATGTAAGTGTCAACCCTTATATAATTAGTGACACCAATTAATAAGCCAGTACGTCATATAAAAATGTATTAATGAACTTTTGTTTCCACAGCATAATATAAATTTGTCTCTCTTAAAAAAAAAGAAGTTAAATCGTTAAATTAGACTTTAAGTAGCGCATTTTGCTTGTAATATTTTTGCATAATATTTAATTTTGATTTAAAAAACATTACTGAAATAACTTGCTTGGCTTTCGTTTTATTATTGTTTGTAGGCCCATTTACCTTAAACAAGTAAGTCTTGTTATTTATTGTCCATCGAAATGAAATGCATAAAACAAATATACATATTGAATAAAAAACTTATTATATATTTTCTGATGCATTGACATAAATTGACTTATTTTTTTATTTGTTGCTTGCTTTAGTTTTTTTTTTAGATTTAGATTTCCAGGTATAAAGTTTATGCATATATAAGTTTATGGTTATTACATAAAAAAATATGATTATGATTTTAAAGCGTTTATAAGTCAGTAAATAGCAATTGTACAACTTATGTCACATAATTTACGAATTTTTTTTCAACTTATTTAGCTTTCTTCTTTACGGCATAGATGTAGTGACTTGCCACATAATTGACTATCACCGAAGTGCGGGAAAATATGCATTTGAATGTCAGATTTAGTATAAAAAATAACAGAGTTTTTTGAATATGGAATCGTCAAATAAAAAAGTAATATTGTTGTATTCTAAGCTTTCATTAATAAATGCATAAAAAAATTAGTTCCTGCAACTCAGTGGGTTTTTTTTGCGTACTTTAAATGGACTGTTTAGGTTTTTAAGCGAGTGTGGCTCCGCGGTTGAAGCGTCTACATTACAATTCAAATCGTTTTAAAAAATCTGAGTACCTACACGTATTTTCTGTGGAAGGACTTTGATTACCTGAGTATGTATATTGTAGTACCACGCTATGTATACCCAAGAGAACTTCCCCAAGCAATTAATTCTGCTGAGGAGTGACGACTCTCAGTAATGAGAAAAAACGATTCGCAGCGGAGCCGTTTGGGTTCTCTAGCTTAGCGGGGTCACACTGGGTAATTATCCTCCTTTGACTGCTCCGTAAGTTTAGTTGGTAGTGGCTCTGCCTTCTAATCTAGGGGTGCGGGTTCGATTCCCGCATAACACAAGTAAATATAAATATTAAAATTTGTAATTTCTTGCGTTGAGTCTGGTCGTTTATATGTATAATAAGTATGTATTTACACAATTAAAAGTATATATGTATTATATCCGTTATCTAGTACCCATGACACAAACGTAAGCTTAGTATGGGGCTAGATGGCGCTGTGTGATGTCCTGAAATATTTATTATTTTTTATTTATTTTATTTATCCTTACGTCATTATATTCATTACTGAGAGTCGTGAATCCTATAATGGGATATGTGTAGATATTGTATTGTGTTTTCTTCGCAGTGCTCGATACCATTTATATTATACAGCTTGGCATGCAGCTATAGGTAGGATATGTTAGGCGCTTGTCGGACCATCTTCATTACACAAGTACATACCTATATTTCTAATTCAGTCTCATATTTGCGCATACATAAGTAAAATAGTAAAATTTTACGTAGCAGAAGGGACATTGGAATACTTGTTCAACGTAAAAAAGTCTGAAAAGAAATTAGTAAGAAAAGAAAATTTGAGGTTTTTTAAGGATCAAATAAGTTCTGTTCTTGACAAAAATATTCAAGAATATGAATAGATTGACGAGCCAAACTTAAAATAATTTTGAATAAAAGCAACGTAAATAACTCAGACTTTCATTATTCTTTTCATTTGGAAAGAATTTTTATTCGTTCTAAGAGCTTTGCAGGTATCAATATTATACAATGTGACTGGATGAGATAATTTTTTTTTTTTTATGTAAACAAAAAATATTTTGTAACCTATTTTTAATGTGACTTTAAAATTTAAACCCTTCAAAAACATGTACTAATAAGTGATTGGGGCACATTATATCAGATTTATATATATATAAAAATATTATTTCAGATTTGTCCACATTGAACAAGTAAAATTTAATAAAGCTATAAAGCATTTCCAAAAGCTCTTACTTATTGCATTAATATCTTATTAGAACTCGTGTATGAAATTAATTATTTTGGTATACAATAATATGAATTTCGTTTACCTACTGAACAAAATTGAGACTTGATGTTTAACGCTTCTGAAAAAGAAAATAATAATTATAATAATATTATGTTATTTATCCCGGAAGGTACACTACTTCGAAAATATATTTATGAACGGTAACTAAGGGTCGCTCATATTTTTAATCAAATTTTTTCAAGAATATAATTCATAGCAAACAATTTTGGAATTCTTAAAACAATAAATTAGTACGACCTCAAACTCTTTCATAAAATTTCTAAGAGCATTATATTTTTGATTTAAAGGGATGGCAACTTTTTGTTTTCTAAATTATTTAATTATTGTAATAGAATGTAGTTTAATAACTTTGTCACTTTCAGAAAGATAGCGAAATTTATGGGTTCATAAGTTTCATTACCAATCTGGTAAAAACAACAGAAGAGCAATAGTAGATACACATTTTTTGCACTACGACATTCGCAAATGACAAATAATTGAATCTCAATAAAAAGCTTATAGACACAGGCTTTGCCTTATTATTCTATATCTTGCACCTAGACATTTATAAGTTAATCAGATTTACATGCTATGGCACACTAACACAACAATGAAGACAAGAATGCCTGGCTTCCACGTGACTGAGTGGTTCAACTCTGCGCTCACGATTTTCACCGGCAGCTGAGTCGGAGCTGATTCCATTCGGACGTTCACTGCAAAAGAATAAAAGCGTTTTAATGTTAAATCTAGTTAGCACCTGTAGGAAGTAATTTATTTGAAGGCGTCAAATAAATCCCTGGTGTAATGAAAGATTAAGATTCTTTTTGTCACAAAAAAATCGTTAACTACCATGCTTATTCATTACGAAAATTTGCTTGCATACATCGAGCTGCATATTATATATGGGTATGATGAGAAAGTCTAACGTAAGTGTCGAGTTTTCAAACCATTTATAAAATTACATACAATTTAACATGTTATCCGTCCCACGGAAGTGTTCAAATGAAATATCATTTATTGGCCAGCTTGCTGAGTTAGATATGTAGATTAATAGATTAATGCACATAAAATAAAGCAATTATAATAAACTACTTAAACCCATACATATGAATAAGAAATTAAGAGTTACGAACACATTAATGATTTTTGATGATGATCAAACGCCTTGCGTTATAAGCAATGCACTTACCAATAACAGAATGGTTCTGCACATCGGCAAACCCATCGTTGAGGTGCGCGTAGCTGGGTATGGTGCTAATGCAGCTGATCTCCACGGTCTGGTTGGGTGCTAGCTGCATATTGCTCAGGGGGTAGTACAGGGAGGAGGAGGTGGTGGACAGAGGCATGCCGTGGTGGTGGCGCGGCGTGTTGGCCGTGCCGTGCGGGACTGTCAGCTTCTCGTCCACCTGGCGAAAGAAAAACATATCATACATTTTTTTACATGAGACAGGCTCACGCTTAACTACAACATGCCTGATGTTAAGCAACGTTATAATCTACGATCTAGCGCGCTTGCCTAGAACAAATCGGTTTACTCTCGACTTGAAAACCGACAAATTATTGTTCAAGGGGAATAGAGATTCGAAAATGTAAGTGACATTGTTGGGTTTTTAAATCTATAATGATGTGTTTAATCCTTCACGTCGTAAAATAAATAAAAAATAATATATTATTTGATAAATTGTATTGTAATCGTATAATGCACAAAACAGATTTTAAACTGAGTAGTAAATTAATTTTGAGACAAGTGCAAATCTGATGTAGAAAAGAGCAAAACGAAAAAAAAAACAAAGTAACCATTACAAGGCTTACGCAAAAGTCAAATATAAATGCTAATAATGATTCATGGAAAGTTTAGTACAGTAAGTAGTTACTAAATTTAGTTGTATTAACCGGCTAGCACTTACGTCAAAAATTACGTCGAAAAATTAGCTCGACAAGTTTCGGAAATCTGAGGTTTCCATCATCAGGAGGACGAGTCAGCACGCGCGTCCCGGTTGGCCGCCTCGTCCAGACTGGTTCGCCGACTCACTGCCGCACCCCCCCGCTTCTGCGCCCGCTCCGCTCTCGCAACCGCTCGCGCACCGCGACGGGTGAGGATAGGCGATCGAGGCGCCACCGGCGGATCGTGTATTTCTTCCTCATCGCTTGAGATCCGTTGCACCAAGATATTGGGGTCCGCGCACACTATGCTGACCGTGTCTAGTGGCAGATGTTCAGCTACATCGTCCTCCCGGCCAGAGTTTAAAACAGGTCTCAGGTTGTCGAGCTAATTTTTCGACGTAATTTTTGACGTAAGTGCTAGCCGGTTAATACAAGTAGTTACTACTTTCTGTTTTTATTTTTGTTAGATAGGCATCAAGATTAAGATGTAATTAGAATATTTATTTGATAAACATAGTTCTCTTTGTGTAAATACTCTGTTAGAATAAACCACACAGCATAACGGAAAATCATTCTATGAAATCTAAAGCACGTATTTCACTATTTCAATAATGTATTAGTACCAAAAAAATAGTATGTTTAGGACTATCTGTTTAAGGCGTCAAAAACTTCCAAAGCAAACTATTACTTATAGTTCGTACCATTATTAAGCGAGCAAGTTGGCAAGCATAGCACATCCTGACATATACAAATGGTTTCCCCGAAGTGTTGCCCTAAAGATTGTGTTCACAACATAGATGTACAAATCTATTGATAGAACATAGCAGTAAATGCATTGATGAATTATTTGTAATGTAGAACCACAGACAAGATTTTTCTTATAAAACACAACTGGATGTCATATTCATAAAAGATATTAAAGAGTAAAATAAAAAATATAAGGAATGTTGAGTCATTCATTATCAAATTGAATGAATAAATGAATGAATGATTTATTGGTCTGTGAAAATAGGTGCTAAGGTGTTACAGTATATAATATGTTGCTTAACTAGACAAACATTTATAGCGTATTGTGTCACTAGTTTCCACCTGAAAGGCTTACAAACTTTACAACTTATAACATAGATATCCAGGAATTGAAGGTATCCAAACGAAGATATTGGCACCTACTCATTGACTACTGCACTATAACAAACAGTCAAAACCTATAATGTAACGTATCATCCAACCCACAGAAGCGTTTTAATGAAATGCCTTTTTTGATCACCCATCAAAAGACTGACTACGTCAAATAACTCCACTAGCTGAGCTTCGGGAAATTGAAACATGGTTTTTGCATTCAGTCTTATGATATTCATCTCTATGGATCCATGAAAGAGCAAACGTGAAGACGTGACTCCCGGAAGGATATCCGGTCCTGTCCCTACAGATTGACGAGATAGATATGAAAACTCAAAGAAACTAGCCGTTCCATGACTATAGAGTAGGGGTATCTTCTGTGGGTCGGATGACACGTTAAATTGTAGGTCTTGGTTGTTTGTCTAGTACGGCAGTCGTTAAGACATGTCAGAGGCTATTAGAGCGGTTTGAAAAACTCCCGACACCAGAGTTGGCCACTCTCATTCGATAAGAAGACGGGTTATCTTATTTTTATTCGTGATTATCTTATTTTATCTATCTAAATTATATAAGTGTATCTATACAATATGTAAAATGTTGCACATTTAGTTTTTTTGCCACTTGAACTGAAAATGAGCAACATTATCCAATTTCGACGGCACTTATACAGAGAGGAACATACTCAAAAGTTGGATAACAAAGGCTGTATATGATAATGATGATGAAAATTTAAGATCATTTTTTTCTAGTGTTGTTCGATTGTTGATTTCAATGTTTTATTGTTTATTGGCAACTGAACAAGTAATTCGGACCAACATGGACATCACACTTTGGAGACTCTCCATTACTGACGCAGACGTAGGTATTTAATGTACACGTACATAAATTGCAGAAAAACACATTTTCAAGTTTTATATCAATGTTTTGAAATCATGGTGACAAGGTAAATTTAACATTTAATTTCAAAGCTATTTTGTATTTTTTTAACCAATACAGGTTTGCACTTGACCATAAATAAGGTAAGCAATAGCTACGGTCTAAGATTTACCGTGTAATTGTATAGGTATTATAAAAGCCTTATGAAGCTTATCTATATAATGACTACGCGATCTGAAAAAATAACGCATTTGACATGTCATTTACCAGTGTAAATGACATGTCAAATGCGTTATTTTTGAACGAATTTCCCTGAATTTTACACAGTCGCAGGACAGTACTTATTGCTTTTTAGGCACAAGTGTATGTATTTGTTACCAGTAACTTTATAAACACCAAACATATAGATATCTCAGACATACAGATAGGAGTCTCGAATTTAACCTGTCTAGGCCTTGATCTCTTAATCTGTTGGGCAAACTGTAGCCTGATACATATTCATACGTCTAACTAGCTCCAAACAAGGTGACAGACTGTATTGATTGCCAGTGATGAGGCAAATACTAGTAATGATTTTATAAATTACTAGCTGATGCGCGCGACTTTGTCCGCGTGGAATAGTTATAACCATAAAAACGGTTCTAGTGAGTTAACCTTATATCATAGACATATACTGTTGCGGACATTTTATTAGATTATTTCAAGAGAAATAATTCTTTCATACACGTTTTTTTGATATCTTGAATCGTTTTTGCTGCACATGCAACGGAAGCCCACAACGATGAATAATTTTCCCCGTGTTTTCCACATTTTCTATTGTTTCTTCGCTCCTGTTAGTTGCAGCGTGATATTGTATTGCCTAAAGCCTTCCTTGTTAACTGGTCTATCCAACACAAAAATATTTTTTCAATTAGCACCAGTAGTTCCAGAGATTAGCGCGTTCAAACAAACAAACAAACAAACATACAAACAAACAAACTCTCAAGCTTTATAATATTCGTGTAAATAGAATCACTCATCAATGATGCTATAAATTTCACATCATTAGTTATAATACGATGATATAGCACGATGTATAAGCCCAAGAGAACACCCATTGTGAATTAATTTTGCGGGTCACGACCCTCAGTCATGAGGAAATACGACTCAACGGGAGAGATAGTCATAGTACGATTGTATAGCTATGTCAGACCTAAGAACCCATTACGGTAGTGCTTGAAAACTCTCGACTTGAACATAGAATTGGCCACTCCACCTACGAAGTTAATGTAGCTACCAATTAAATTAAAAAATAGAGTACCAGTACCACTTCACATAGTACTTGTGTAGTTGTATGAGATCGGCGAATGACCAAATCTGGTGTCAAGAGTTTTCAAACCAATTTATTACAATTTTCTACTTTTTTTTATATAACCGAGTATTGACCAACGAAATTTCTGTAATATGAATAGTTTAGCCAGATTTTGTAACAAAGAAGCTTTTCAGTTTTTTCCATTAGAAGTGAAACCTGTGTGGAATAAATAACAACATACTCCAAACAAGATTTTCTGCAAGTATCTTGGGAATCAAAAACTACGAAGGGCAAGATCAACTCGCCCACACGCGTTTATATCATATTAGCTGTGCCAGCGACTTTGTCCACGTGGAATAGTTAGTAACGGAAGCCCTCAAAGATGAATAATTTTCCCCATTTTTTCCACATTTTCCATGGTTTCTTCGCTCCTATTAGTTGCAGCGTGATGTTATATAGCTTAAAGCCTTCCTCGATAAATGGTCTATTCAACAGAAAAAGAACTATTCAAATCGCACTAGTAGTTCCTGAGATTAGCGCGTTCAAACAAACAAACTCTTCAGCTTTATAATATTAGTATAGATGAGTCCCTTTTTTAAGAAGTCCATTAACAATAAATCAATACAAAAAACCCAAGCCTATCGCCGACCATTGAACCGCCATGACACCGCGGTTACAACTCAATACCAGGCCAGAGTTTCATCCCAACCCTTCCACTCGATTGGGGGGTTCTGTAATTGGGCCGAGGTCCGCCCAAAGTGATACGCTATTCCATTAGCCTGTCACTAGTTGAGCTTCGTGCTAAATTGACGTTCCACGGACTTTTATTTCCTGCTTTTGGTGAAGATTTTTTTTGTTCCATTCGAAAATGAATTTCGATGAAGTGGACGGAATTGGGGCATGATATATAGGTAGATACAGTTTTAAATGAAAGGAATACAGTTTCCATCGGTGTATTGCATTAACAATTTAATAAATAAAAAAGTTAGTAAAGTTACAAAAAAATAAAAATTTTACTTAGATCAATGTTATAGTAATGTTAATTTTAATTTACAATGTTATTTCGTTTGTAGTGTGGTTGTGAGGAAGCAAGATTATTGTTTGGATACAATTTAATTACAATGCAATATAGACATGTTTCGTTCCCTCTTAGTATTTGAGTTTAAATATCTACCGGTTGGTATCTTTACCTACATGTAATAAAGCTAAAAGAAAAAGTTCACGAGGGTAAAGAAGATATTAGATTTTTGTGGTTATAATTGAAATTGATATCAAATATGTTACAGCAGTTTTTATATTCTTATATGTTTATCTGTGTCTCTGTTTATCTGTTTTTAGCGCTCATATCGCAAAAACGGCTGAACGGATCATCATTATTTTAGTATGTAGGTAGTATGAGGTCTTAAAAGTGTCATAGGCTATTTTTTATCCTGAAGTAATGCGAGCGAAGGCGCCAGCGTCCACTAGTAAACAAATATGATGATAAATATACATACCTTGTTATTATTAATAAACCACGTGAGGTGTGGTGCAGGGTGCGCCGCTGCGCTCTGGCACGTCGCCTCGAGGTGATCACTCGACGATAGCTTTTTGTGCTTTATTTTTATCTTAGGACGGTGCTTCTGACGAACTAGAACGGAAAAACACGCTTCAATTATTGGATTCACTTAGTTTTATCATAAAATGCTAAAAGCCCAATGAACTGGTTAATTATTGATAGGAAAATAACTGGATGTAGAAATTTTTGTAGTAACGTGCAATCAATATTTATTTTAAGCTATTTTTATTAAATGTCTACTTGCCACTATGATATGCTACATTTTTATAAATAAATTAACACTGGCTAGAATACATAATGATAACAATACATAATTTTTCATGTTCAGCTGTGTGTCAAGTTATGTAAGCACACAATTTGTACAGAACTTTAAATTATGTTAACAACGAATTGTTCCTTACAATATTAAAAAAAACTTATAAATAGAAATCGATCAAACATTACTGTATTTTTTTCAACATTGTTTGTCATTTCCAAGTGCCATTCTAATGAAGACAATGTTTTAGAGGAGGAAAGGTAAATTATCATTGTAGGCGAATCCTTTACAAACGCCTCTAGCAAAGCGCCCCCGTACTGTGACATTTACATCCAACAGTTGCCAAAACAAATTCGAGAATGCAAAGAGAAAATGGTCAGGAAAATTCAAAAGATGAAAGTCAAAATAATTTGTCCCTTTGAACCTTGACTTGTCCCTTAATTTACTGGTCGGGAAACTACACAGCTCAGAACGTTGGTTTCTGAACTTTAGAAACGGGGATTTTCGTAAATTCCACAAGTTTGGTGAATTAAATCCTTTCTCGGAAGGCTTATTGGAATGTGGAGACATGGGGACGGGTGCCATCGAGTAAGTTATTTAAATTAAACTTGTATAGCCTTAAATAAGAAATAATCAATGGAACACAGAGATTACACCGATGAATAGCATTTCCTTCGATAAACGTAAGGTCAAATTGTATGGTTTTTAAACTAGTATTGTTAATTTCTAGATGTAAATATGAGAAAAATACATTAAATTATATTGAATTGCTAAAATTAAACGGTATCAGCAAGTTTCTTAGATTTTATGAAATAAAATGCTAATCTATTACGCAAAAAACTTGTAACAAAACAACAAAAGTATATGAACAACGTTAATCTTAATATTACCAAAGAAACCTTTTCAAAAGAACATAATCCATCTAACCAAATGTCGGTCGGTTGAAGGGCCAGCAAATCTTTTACCTTATATCTATTAATCATCCTTTGATCCGCTAAAATATCGTTATCCTAAGCTTATTATTGAAACCTCAGGTATGATCTACTGAAAATTTGTTCCGGGTTAACAGGAAGTAATGTAGTAATAGTATACAATAATATGTCGATATTTTACGCGTTTAAATATGAAATAAAAAAAGAATTTAGTCACGGTAATGTAAGTAAAATATTATACTTATACTAGTTCTGTGGGTGCCCGCGGCTTCGCTCGCATTAGGAAGTAAAACTCGCATCCCCTTTTTCACCCAATTAATAGTGGTATTTACAAAAAAATATCTTACTGGATGCCTACGTCATAACTTCTACCTGTATGCAAAATTGGTTCATAGATCACCATATCGGTTAGTCACTTTTGAGTTTTATATATTTAGATTCTAAGAGATACTAAATATACCTACTCTGTTTTATTGTATGTGTGTATAAACCTTTTGGCTTTGGGATATTAATGTAAAAAATATTGGTATCTGATCGTTAACAAATCTAAATGTCACCCAGCCTTCTTATGAAAAGAGGGAGACCAACTCTGGTCTCGTGAATTTTCTAAGCTGCCCTGAGGGCCTTTACGGCTTACCAACTGCCGCACTACGACGAACTCCCACGTAGTTCTGTTTTGACTTAAACTTGTTATTACTGTAAGTTCAACCACAAAACCAAACCAAACTTACCAATAACGTTTATTTCATGAAGTTTGGAAACTTTGGAGTAAAGAGGCGTTTCTAAGGCGATCTCACAGGCGTAGGGCCCAGACGCGGCGAAGTCGAGCCGATCTAGCGTGATCGAAGTCGGCTGGAGCTTTAGTAACTGAAACAAGAGATACAATTTTGTTAATAATGACTTTAGCGATGTTACTCGTCCAATATTATCATCATTTCATTCAAAATGGCCCAAACATTTGAACAGAAAGATTTGACACACAAATTCATACAACGTTACACCTAAACTAAATTGGCGTGATTACGAACTACCAAACCTACTTGTAATATACGTACAAAACAAATAAAATCTTCTCCAGTAGTGAGACCCCTGCAAACAGAACTAAAATACAGACATTTTCGCGTGTTACAAGCTATAGTCAAAAAAATATACGACAAAATCCACCACCTGTTATGTAAACTGGCTATCAAAATTTTAAATCGGTTGAGCACCTAACGATGTTCGTATTCCGCAAATCTCGTTTGAAGGCTACTAACTGTTTAGAATTCTTTTTCGACTATCGTAACAACTCCTGGTATATTTCGAACGGTGGTTTTCTTGCGCTATTTGGTAAAGCAAGTTTCAAAGTAAAAAATATAATTTACGAAAGGTTAAGCTTTTATTAATATAGATTTAATAAAAGCTCATTTTTTAATATTATAATATTGTATATTAAATTGTATCTCATAATGTGTATTATTACAAACTTTATCTTAGTGGCGAGATCTATTTAAATAGAAGATCGGCACCAAATTTACTTAGTTAAATTAGCCACGAACTATGTAAGAAACCAAATCGCTCTAAACAATCACCCAGTGGACTAAACTAATGAATGTATTTAGTTCTAGCTCAAACCACTTCAATTATTCAAGCCTGAGCCGGGCAGCTCTGTCTAAACATAGTTAAGGTGCACCAATGATCATCACCTACGATTTAGACGACGTACTAAGAACCTAAGTGGAATCAAAGCGAGAGGGAATCGGTTCTTATCGTGTAAGCACGCTCCATCTTAGGCCAAAGCTTTTGCTTTCTCTCAGGCAAACTATGGTCAAGTGCAAATCCGTCATAGTTAAAAAAAACAGGTGCCTGAAAAAACATTTTCAGATGGATGCTCTTGATTATTTATAAAAAAATACAAAATTAAAAGAGGATTTGGATCTGAAATTAATGCCACGAGTAGCGGCTTCATCGCTTAAAGCGACATTTTCCAAGCAGATACACATTTTATAGTGGAAAACCAGTTAAACTATTTTTATAGTCGGATATCTTTTTATGGGACGAGCGGCGTACAAGAAGAGAGGCCTATGCTCAGCAGTGGGCGATAGCGGGCTCATGATGATGATGATATCTTTTTATATATAGATAACCATTAGAGGTATATTTATATTTGCATGTTCTTAATCAATCATGTTTTCAATCTCACTCAATGCAATATTATTTTGGTTTTAAGTGTTGTGTTTTAAGTTAATGTTGATGTTTTGAAATGTGTTTGGACTAAAGGTCTGAAATAAATGACACTTTTTTTTTTTATTCTTACATGCCAATCTCAAATGCAGTCCTTAAGCCAAGTCCATTTCTGTTGCGGCCAGTGGCTAGCCACTGCCAGTAATTAATCGATTCCTACACAATGCACTTAGGCTTATGTGCTTTCGGGGCTTGATAAGTGCTCTCAATTTATTTAATACGAAATCGAAGGCTTTATTGCTTTGGTATAGTATTGCAAATTATGGTTAAGACGTAATACATAGGTCGTTTTAGATGCAATAGGAAAATTTAGGAAGAACAAAATAAAATAAGAATACAAGTCAAAACTATTTGAGGTAGTAATTGTGGTCTGTGTGTGTGGTTGATTTTAATATAGTACATAAACTTATTGATTTATGCGTTTACTTATTTGGATTATCTTCAAGTGCGTGTTTCTGTAATAATGTGTGATTGTTTGTATATGTACAATATACATAATATGTGAGTGTTATTATTACTTACTCTTAAAAGATTAACAAACTAAATGGAGCGATTTCCTTTAAATAATATATTTACAAAATAATGGAATAAATTGCCTAAATTCTCTGAAAGCAAAACATAGGTAATCGTATAACAACCCACTGAAATATCTTGTAAACGCCGCAAGTTACTTAATATTTACCAACGCGTATGTTTTTTTATACCTGCTGCCTTGTAACAAGATAAAGTGTTTACAGTAGGTACGGTTTTATACATAATAATATATATTATACGAAAGATATCAAAATTTTTTTAGCTGTGGCGCTGATGAGCCCTTTAATAAAAAACAACTCCCCGATTTCAAATCAATTTAATAGCTGTCATTAGAAAAATCATTTGAAAGACGAATTTACTAATTGTTCTTGTATAAACTGAGGGTAAGATTTTTAAACTAACTCCTTTGAGTCAAAAAGGTTTTAATGCATGTTAACATAATATTATATACCTGTACACACTTAAAAATTTAATTAATCACATACATACGTATATATTATTACGTGTACCAGGAACTCATTTCAAACTCAATTCGTTATAATTTTTCCACCAAGTAAATTTCACAATGTGATAAAATAATCTCCATTCATAACCGTGTTTTCGAGTATGAATCACAAGCGGGGATATTACTATGAGTTATTTTTCCAACGCAGGGAATAATGTAACTTATATCACAGTGTCGATCTCTGGTGTCGAGAGTTTTCTATCCACTTTTAGGCATTTGACAAGTCGACTGATGTCTTTAATGGCCGTTGTCGATAACTGTGGCCTACTATTTTATCCGTGTCATCCGATCCTCAAAAGAGTCCATTTTTTCCATACTTATGTTACTTACGTAAGGGCTGATAAAGCATAAAATTTAATTGAAAAACAACATTATTCCTATGATGGTATACGGGTTCATATAAACCGCTTCAGCCCAAACAAACGGGTTGGAGTTCGCTGGCGATTTTCATGTAGACATTATTAAAACATTCGCATTGTCCCTCACGCTCTCGCTTCGCTCCAAATTTAAATTTATGAATAGTTAACGTACGAACAAAGGTTGGATGTGATTTGTGTTTCCGGATCTTGGGTTAATCTGATAAATGGTTGCAATAAAACGTAAGGTCGGACGAGTTACGCGTATGAATGCTTTGAACGACTGTGTTGTAAAAGTAACGGCGCCATTTTGTGAGTCGATTGCAAACTAGAATCCTGGGACTGTGACATCAACTGACATTATTATTTAAATTAAATAAATCGTCTTTTCATGCACGATTCGATTAATGGTAGGTAATCCATTATATTTAAGTATATAGATACATTATAATGAAATCTAATCAAATAGTTTTTATTTGTCAAATACAAATGTTAACGTACCCGCCTTCAAGATGTTTAAGGTCTTGAGAAGTTTGGTGAGTCTTGAGATTAGATACCCTTAAAAATTATTCATTCGATTGGGACCTAAAACGTCACAGACATATAATACATAGATTAACAGATATTTTTCCAAATATT
This sequence comes from Macaria notata, assembly GCA_927399415.1. Classification (NCBI taxonomy): domain Eukaryota; kingdom Metazoa; phylum Arthropoda; class Insecta; order Lepidoptera; family Geometridae; genus Macaria; species Macaria notata. The sequence goes on from OV656733.1 coordinate 9,404,901, forward strand.
TTTTTCAAATTAAGAGATTTTTCATGTGTATACTAAAATGAACACACTACATTTTTGTTTTAAAAAACTGCTGCTTCAACTTAACAAATTAAAATATTAAAAATCAATTCGCCAAATGTGAGCAACGCCGCGGGTAGAGCTTGTTTATAATAAAGTAGCTACAGTATATTTGCTTAATAGGTAAGTTTATGTAACGTTGCAGTCTATTGTTAACCGATATTGTTAAGGTATTAGATATAGTGGTGTTTAGCATAAGCTTGTTAAGATCTAAGCTAAGACATAGATACGGAGAATAGGTACATTTTCTGATAATATCATATGTCTCAACTATACGCAACACTGATCAATTTCCATAATTACAGAAGAAATATACATACATATATTTGTGCTTATATATTTGTCACCCCAAATGAATATTGCATGTGATAAAATCCCACTTTAGGAAATTCTGAATGAAAAAAATTCGTTGTGGATTACCAAATCTCTAAGAGAACACATGTGAACATAATTGTCATGTGTGTCTAAGACCGCCCAGTGTACCTAGATTAAGTAATACCTATTTCTGTAAATTGTTTTGTATTTTTGTTTTCTGTTGTATGTTTCTGGTGTACAATAAAGCTATATTGATTGAAATATAATGATTTCACTTACATTGATATCAGCGCCTGTAAAGTTGTAGAGCTCAAAAGGCGGGTCCCTGCCTCGAACAAACTTCATGATGCGCTGGCCATTCTTGAAAAAAACAACCTGCGGAACAAAATTTTATATATCAGTAGGTACGTATAACGTTACGTTATGATTTAAAAAACATAAACTTTAAAAATGCCCGTGGCTCCACTCGTATTATTTCAAAAAAAGCTATCCAGATAGACAATAGTAAGAGATAGGCCCATTCACAGCAGTGGGAACCGGTTTTGGATGATGCTGATGAAAAGTCTGTTTTAAATTCATTTTAGCTTTATATCACATAAATAAATGGCAAGTATGTTTTTTTTTCGGTGAAATTTGCATAGACGACATTCGAGGACAATACAAAAATAGCTCTACTTTTCAATCTTAGGATTGTCTTAGACGAAGTTCCTTCATTTATTTTCATAAAAAATATGCAATTTACAAGTTTACCTAGAATCTGACTTTTCTTATGCCGTAGTATTCCAATATTCATTATTATTCAGTCGTAATGCTATCATCGATAGTTCTTTCCGATACCTTGTCGTCCAATCTTCTATCTAATTGGAGAGGGACTTGAGATGCTGCGACACTTCTTTTATATATTTATAATCTACGAGTACCAGCTTCGCTCGCATTAAGAAGTAAAACTTGCATCCCCTATTTTACCTCTTTAAAAGTGGCATTTCCAAAAATACTGTCTTAGCGGATGCCTACGTCATAACATCTGCCTGCATGCCAAATTTCAGCTCGATTCATCCAGTGGTTAGGCCTGTGTGTTGTGTAGAACAGTATGTCAGTCAGTCAGTCAGTCAGTCACCTCAGAGTGACTCAGTTTTTTATATTATAAAATCTATAACGCAGTATAACGTGAAGTCAAATCAAATGAGCAAAGTGAACCGGTATCATTTTTTTTAATAAACTGATGTTTTTGACACAATTGCTTCAAAATACTTTTCATACTAAATTAAATGTAAATAAAAACCCATAGACAAAATCAATAATTCTAATGAATACTAGTGTCCGATATAATTATGTAATAGGAGTAAAATTACCACTCATGCTGTTCCTAGACACCATACACCAAGATTTTGAAAAGGATAAAGTTGACAGAATAGTTTGCGTGATTAATGTTAATAAGTCGCTTAAAACCCCTAAATGTACTTCTTTATCGTAGGCAACGATTATCTAAAACAAAATCCGTAAGCTGAAAAGTGGTAGGTTTTTAGCGCTTCTCAAATATTTAACGTTGAAACTGGCCCTGAGAGGATTATGTGTGGATTTGCCACAGTTCGTTTGCGAATCGAAAGCATGTTCTAAATCCATCCTCTAAATCACAGCTTGCGTAAAAGTACTGAACCAGATACAGTTTTCAGTGTATTTCTCAAACAATTGAATTTTGTGCACATATTCAGGCATTCGTATTATAAAGAGCGTTATAAAAACGTTTAAGCTAAGTTTAAATATACTAGTTGTTTGACGTGTAATAGTACAGAGTTAGCACTTTTACTACAATATTGCCGTTGATTTGAGCCCCATCATATCACCCGCGTAAAACTGTGTCTTATTTATCTCTATAGCTATATATTCGAACAAATTAAAATACACTGCCGTACTTCCATACATTAAATTTACAAAATTATGTAACCATTTTCTACTACTTTGTTTCCTTAATTAAAAATCTATCTACGCATAGCCCAAACCACTGGACGGATCGGGCTGAAATTTGGCATACAGGTAGATGATATGACGTAGGCATCCGCTAAGAAAGATTTTTTGGAAATGCCACTTTTAAAGGGGTGAAATGGGTAAATAGTATTTAAGTTTTACTTTTTTAATGCGAGCAAAGCCACGAGCATCCGCTAGTAAAATATAAACGTTTAACCGCCATTAACTAGTAAGACCCTACAACTGGCAGTATGCATACTCGTAAATATTAAGTTGAGTTAGTTTACGGGTTAGTTTCAAGTATGCACAGGATATTAATTTTCTTGTTTATGTTTCGAGGGATTACTGACCGGATGTCCTGTTTTATATCATGTTATGCTTGCGTTTAATTTCCTTTAGCCAAAGTTACACAACGCATGACCGAGTTGCGGGCCGGGTCAACAGAGCATATCAAATGGTACGAAATTTATGATACCTACATTATAAAATCTGCTCGCCGGATTAGTATGGGGATGTTTGCTTCTTTTTTTCTTTTGATGTTAGTGAAAAGCCAGTGAAAAGAAAATCTGACAGTCTGTTTCGTTTCTAAAACAATGTTTACATTCAACCAATTGTTTTTTTGAAATAGTGCGGGTCTTGCTCTGGTAGTCAAATGTATAACTGTAATTTGTGTAAATAATAAAGGGGACTTTACTTTCTGTGAAGTAATAAATGCTACGATCACATCCCAGTACACGACAGATTACACATAATTAAACTAATGTATACGTCAAACATCTATGAAAAAATCTTTATCAGGAAAACGCAATTACCTATTTCACAAATTAACTATATGTTACAATACTGATTTTAGATTGTTTCTTTCTTGTTTTTGAGGACATGTGTCTTCCGTGGATAGACCTGGGCGCCCACAACAATGTATCTGCCCAAGAGAACTCTCCTAATGAATTAGTTTTGCGGGGGAGTCACGACCCTCAATCATGAGAAAATACGACTCGATAGAAGAGAGATAATTTATATAAATCCAATAAATCGTCCAATACGTCAGAGAGACAGTTCATTACCATATAATTATAATAAAATTGTATTTAATACGGAGAACATTACAGGTTGAGAATATCACATAAGTGATATATTTTGATAATATACACATCAGGATATATCATTCAGCCTGTAATGGTCCAACAATATTCCTAATGTGGTTTGTAGATATATTCGAAATACTAGGAATAAGAATGCCCATCCAATTTTCGCCTAATTACCAGCAATGCTTGTGAGTTTGGTATAATTATAATGCTCGTATATTGCTAGAAATGTATGAAATCTAGGAATTGCACCCAGTTTTTCAAAAAGGGAATAGTAGGTATAAAATATTAATAAACGTTTAAAATAAATCAATCATATCCTGTAAAAATTATGTTTTTACTAACAAATTCCAAACAATTCCAATATAGAAGTGGCTGTTGTAATAATAAAAAAAAGGTTTCCATTTCAACAAGTCAAACACAGAGTTTAACTTACCGTTCCAAAAACCTATTAAAATGAATTCAAGCACGATATATAAAAGCCATGGCTACCACGGAACCATGATCCGATAAAGCAACTGATAGAGACGCAGATAGGCTGTTTTAATTAATTTATTGTAGGGTCAGATAAAATAAAGCAAGGTGTTTTTAAGCTTAGCTTCGATTCGCCCCAAATTCCGTTTGGATTCTTTTTTTTTTCTTATAAATATTGGTATTTCCAGTTATAACCAGGCTGTTAGGATTTTTTTGTAAAAAAAAAACACCAGTTAATCATAAAATACTATGTATATTATGTACAACATAAAATAATATGTATATATACTAATACAAGGGAATAAATAAATAATCTTACAATGAGTTTTAATAAATGAAAAATAATACAAAAAGAAAACCATTTCTTCAAACTTTCAGCTTTATCGCGGCTTTAATAACGGTTTCTGACTTAGAGATAGAAGCAAATTTTTATTTTAATAAAGGATTGAATACACACTTTTCATGTAAATATGAATTTATTTTATTTAAAGACCCTCCAAGAATCAATAAGTAAAGGCATGTAACCAAACGTAAACCTATACCACGAAAAAAAATGTTTTTACTAATTCGATTTCTTCTTTTATCGTGCGGTAATCGATCAGAATTTTAACAGATAGATATTGCATTATGAATATTTTTATAGGTAACCTGGCCAAAACACTATCAGTACTAAATAAATGCACCTTTTCGCGTGACGTTGGCCGCGATAAGTATGAAAATAGGCAAGAAGACAGGCGCCAAAGGGCAACCTGTAGGCCACAAGATGAATGGCGAAGCTTGCCTGTCGTGACAGTTTAATTAATATTGCAACTCCATAACAGGTTTCATTAAAATACAAATAAAGTTAGTTTCAGAATGACGTGGAAACAAATAGGGTAAAACCAATTTTGACGCAGAAATTCTGAGCAGTTTGATCTAAGCGTATTCGTTGGGTAAATTGGAACTGTTGGATAAAAGTAATTCGTAGTTTTGAAATGTTGGGTAGATTGCGTGTAGTAAAATTTAAATTAAAAAAATGCAATTACAACTAGCGCAGCGCTTTATTGTATGCAAGTAAAAAAAATAAATAAATATATATTTCGGGACATTACACACAGTGCCATCTAACCCCACACTAAGCAAATGCTAGTGTCGTGGCTACCAGATAACGGGTATAATATTCAAATTATTTTCTTTTGTAAATAGATAATTGTTATAAAACATACAAACGACCAGACTCAACACAAGTAATTATATTTTTTTAGAAAAGAAAAAACTGAACTGGTATTAATGGAAAACATAGAAACAGTTTCAATACGAATCTTTATGTATATCTGTTAAAGGAACCATAATGATATCTGAACCAATCTGCATCTAAAATCATTAGGTTTTAAAACTCTTACAGCAACTGCAAACAGTGAGCGAAGCAGAGTATAAACTAATATGTATGAGTGAGTACTAAGTACATATTTTTTAACAAATATGAATGTTTTGCTGAAAAAATAGCTAAAAACTTTACTCAAATTAAACCTACATTATAAATAGGAAATATTTGAAAAAGGTTAATTTTTCACACGAGTACAATTTAATTGTTTGAGCATAAATTGTACAAGCCACAAGGCTACTCTTTCAGCTTAAATATTATACCTAAAGCTAGCCTCGATTTTTAATTCCTTACTTTGTCCCTTCATAATTACCCACTCTCTCCTGTATTCTGAATTCAGGGTAGCGACGTGTCGATCGATCGTGCTTTCCCGGCCAGTGTTATCGAGGACAAACAGGCGCTAAGCCGCAACAGGTCTTATTAGCTAACGACGTCTGTGACTTTTTTTTGTTGTTAGAAAAAAATCAAATACATTATAATTGGATGTTATTTTTTTGGGAAAAAAAGGGAAAAAAATTAGTATAATATCTTATCGTATTTGATGTATTATTTTAAAAGCGTATAGTGTTATTCTGACCTTTTGAAAGTTTTTATATTACTTTTCTACTTTATTTTAGATTTATGTACTATGGTTGCGATTCCATGAACTTTATGAACAAATTGATGAGATTCTCATGTCATATCTTTTCTGTATATTCAATTTATTGGAATGGAGCGACTGAACAAAGTATGTTTCAAGTCAAACGAGTCTTATATCTATTACATTTAGCCAAAATAGGCATTACATCATATACTAGAATGAATTGGTACCTACCATGTAGACTCTGTTAGAAAAAAAAAAAACATTTTACTCATTTTAAAATACTACTTTACATCATATACATTGCGTTTACATATATGAAAAACTATCTGATGCCCGCGACTTCGTCCGCGTGGAATAGTTATTACCATAAAAGCGGTTCTAGTAGTTAACCTTAAAACATAGATATATACTGTTGCGGACTATTTGTTAGATTATTTTAAGAGAAATAATTCTTTGATACACATTTTTTTGATATCTTGAACCGTTTTCGCAGCGCATGCAAAGGAAGCCCTTAAAGATGAATAATTTTCCCCGTTTTTTCCACATTTTCTATTGTTTCTTCGCTCCTATTAGTTGCAGCGTGATGTTATATAGCCTAAGCCTTACTTGATAACTGGTATATCCAAAACAAAAAAAAAATCAATTCGCACTAGTACCTGAGATTAGCGCGTTCAAACAAACAAACAAACAAACTCTTCAGCTTTATAATATAAGTATAGATTACCGGGTATATTTTATAAATGATTATGTATAATTATTCTATTGCCAAAATATCTGCTCACAAAACATTGAAATTTTCATAACAGAAACATTTGTGATAAACCTAGTAATTAAAAAAAACGCATGTTATTTTCTTACTATCACCACAAGTCAAGAGTAATATATTTCAAAAGCAGCTTGTAAATGCATAGTTTTAATGGAAAATTCTAGAAAATGTTCGTTCTTTGTTTCACAAGTGCGCTGACTTTTCTCTCTAGTTGTATTATGATAATAGTGAATGAGTTTGTGAAGTAGTTTGAACCTTTTTACGCGTGACTGGTTATTCTGTCAACATGAAAGATACAACGGTGTGAGATGTCACTACCTATACCGATTAGATCATGTTAATTTAATTAGTTGAGATAAACGGGTATTTTTATATTACTAATGTGAAATTTTTCAAACGCAACTTTTGACTATTTAAGTTCTCGTAAAGGCAAAATCTAGGCTCAACCCCGGCTAGATTTAGATTCAGATTCAGATTTTTTATTGACCAATAATTTATAACAATCGTCATTTATGGTAAGTCACATTTTACATTATTAACTTATTAACTAATTCAGTTCATAAAATTTAGTTCATAAAATTGTCATAAGTATTTTACATCAAATTTGATCTGATTTGAGGAGCGAAATACAGCGAAAAGCCAAGTCTGAAAGGGAGTGGATTTTTCTTTAATTGTATAATATTTAGTAATATCAAGTGTGTACTAGCACTTACATCACAATGTATCCTACACTTTTGAGTGGTAAAATCATAATTTTAAACTCTGAAATATAAACTATGGTCATTCTTTGAATACGCTTATTGTTAATTAAATAATTTAATTGTAGGTCCTGCTGTGTGTCTAGTACGGTACTCGTTAAGTTATGTCAGAGGCCCTTAGGGCGGCTTGATAAACTCTCGACACCAGAGTTGGCCACTCTCATTCGATAAGAAGAAGAATGAATGAGGTCCAAAGCACTAAGCCAGACTTTTCAGTTTTATAGAATACCATTACAGACCTTATACAAAGACTCTGGGTCTACATTGTGGTCGCATCGCAGCACTGCACTGTGATGGTGAACAACAAACCGAGGCCCTCGCAGCTCCACCCATACATCGTGCATACCACCAACTGAAACAAATAAAATAAATTAATTTTCCTGGACATTGCACACAGTGCTGCCTAGCCACACACTAAGCAAACGCTTGTGTTGTGGGTACTAATAACGGATAAAATACTCATATACTTAAGTACTTTTTCTGTAAATAAATACATACATATTTTACACGACCAGACTTAACACAAGTAAATATGTATTTTAAAATTCATAATAACATGTGTCTCGCGGGAATCGCAACCCTAGATTAGAAGGCAGGGTCAAATAAAATAATATTACGTCTATAGGTCTTTGAATAACGGTTATTTGACGAAGTTAAAGATAAGAGAGGTCCGTATACATGTTACTCCATACTGGTGGTCAACATCAGACGGATAGGATGTCAAACGTAACCCAATTAAGTGTTAAATAAAATGATTGAGAACAAAGGTTTTGCTCAATTCATCAATAGTGTGAGAAATTACGTATTTGCTAAGACTATGTAAACAATGGTATGGGAATATGTATTCCATTATATCATAACAACATAGATTTTCTTATCATTATTAAGATCTTATTACGACACAAAAAATATTATGTACAAAAATATAACCCGATAAGCTTTAATGAGATATCATATTCTTAGTAGTGTTTGTTTTTCTGTTAAATCTGACACAATAAATGTTTTCTTTCTTTCTTTCTAGTATAGGGAGAGAGAGGCAGGTTATTGTATAGCTCGAAACAACGCGAGAGAAGCCGCTAGCATCCGATAGTATACATATAAATTACAGCTTCAGACCCATGCTCGCTAAAAATTGTTAAAAAAATGGCACCTTTTGTAGTACTTATTCAGATTTTTATACTTTTCTTATTGGATTACATTTTTACGATTGCAAAAATAAAATCAATTAATATAACGCTCACAATTTTATTGCGCCAAATAGGTACGTTTCGCATTATTTTTAAATTATTAAGTCCATTTTGATCTGCGATATATGATACTCGTAGCGTATTTACTTTATTAAGATCTTTATAAAGGTCAATCTAATGTCAACTTAGAAATGACTCAATAATTGAGACGACAGTTTTACAATACCGACTGAGTATCAAATCGTATCGTAGGTACTAATTACTTAATCCCTATTGTGTTGTTAATTTGTGCAACAGTTTAGTAACATAGTAATAGTTACCAATGTTAACTAAACCGTATTGTACTAAACACTTAACTGTACTAACATTACATATAATATATGTATGTACATATGTACAGACAACTGTGTTACATTTGTCACATGTACTCTGTTACATTCCTGATTCCTGGTTAAGTTACATTAAGGGACACAGACACATTAAGTAATGCTTGATTAGTATAGCGAGTGTGGCTCAGCGGTTCCAGCGTCTAAGGACCACAATATCCAAGGACATACTTATTGTGTCTTCCGTGGAAGGACCAGGGTGCCCACAATGCTAACGAATTAATTTTGCGGGGGAGCCACGACCCTCAGTCATGAGGAAATACGATTCAAGAGAATATTAGTATGCTTTTGAAAAGTGTACCTTGAGATAAATTTTAAGTCCGTACATAAGTATAAAAATACACAGCACATAATATTTTACAAACACGTGTATATACATATTTTTGTGCCTTAACAGTTTAATTATATTAATAAAATTTCTGAAAACGATCCAATTGTTTTGTTAAAAAATAAAACAGTTTTTTCACGTTCATAACAAATTGTAATGCATTATTTACTTCATATCTTCCTCAAAGAAGCTTTATCCAAGTTTAACTCAAGCTTTCCGAAACTCAAGGAAAAAGGAGCCGGAAGTGTTTCATATAAAATTGCTACTAAAAAAGCCTTTCATTTTGTTCTCGCGGCAAATAAGATACAATAAACTCAAAGTGACGTGACTTTTCATCGCAGAATAAGGTGTAAGTTTTAGTAAATGCTGTTTGTTTTACTTTTTGAAGCTCAGGCTTTGGTATCTATGGTCTATGCTAGTAATACTGCAAGTAATTTTCCATATTTTTTATAACTATTTAATATTCTTCAGAGAACCAAGGAACGATCGCAGGACAAAAACATTTTAATTTATCTCACAAATAACTGAACAGTATCGCGATAATTGTTGGAAATAGAGAAATTTATAGAAAGTGTATCATTGACCTAAAATATTTACTGATTGAGCGAAATTAGGCCAAAAACCTTCGTGTTAAGGCTCTGCTATTAGTGAAAATGATCTTATTGCTATTTCCATATTTTACTTTACCATAATTATACTAATCAGTAAAAAGATACCTTTCTAAAAATAGGTAGGTTTCCAAATACAAACCTTATTAGTTTGTTTATATTTATAGTAAAAGAAGGTATAAAAGGAACGATTTTATCATTTTATGTACCGGATATCAAAAACGAAAATTTACTTTATATATGTTTATTATATGAAACATCTTGCATGGTACATAAAAACGCTTTTATTATATTATCTCGTAATTTAAGTACCTATACATTATGACATTAATGAAATAATTAATGTCATATGTACATATTATTGTAATAATTCATTTCTTAATTAATGTAATTGGTTGTTACCGTTTTAATTAAGTAAATAAATAAATAAATTACAAATATTTTAGACGTACTAACTGATACATTATGTTCAAGAGAGCAACTCGCCTAAATCACCTACAGATTTACTCTCCTCGACTTTTATATCCACCCTCTCTTTACCCAATGTAAAACAGATGTTCTAACATCAGATTAAATTCCCTCAAGTCTTGAGCTCGTGAGGCTCTGATATAGTACCTCGTTTAGCTTCGGTAGGCCTCGCCTAGTGACGATCATAAACTAAGGGTAAGAACCCTCTAATACTGTGCGTGTGACTTATTAAAACGTACGTACGTGAGCTTAAGGCTGATGAGAACGGGTGAATAGGACAAGGTGAAATGACAACGGCAGATTCAATCTTTTTGTTCGGTAGGGTAGAATTATCTTTCTAGGTACCGCGTGGCATTAATTTTTAGTAAACTGTACTGGAAGATGTGAGTTAATAATTACTCATTTAATGTGAATGCAATGTTTATTAAAATTTTACCTAATGAATAAAATATATGTAGGACTTATGTGTTATAACAAATAGAGTAAACTTTAAAATTAATTACACCTAGCCAGCTTTGATTAGTTATTACGTAATAATAAATATATTTATAATATGTTTACTCTTTGATGAATTAAGTAACTGGATAAAATTAAAATCAAATAACACAGTCTATGCAGGTTTGAATTTGAATTGGCTTCAATCTTTTGAATGAAATAAGGCCTTTGCGCTGCAGATTTCCCCAAGGGGTGGGTCGACATAACAACCTTTATTCTATTATATATACATGTTTCTATAGTTGATACTGATTGAAGGACTGATATGACAATTTGCATATATATGCTTTGAACAATATTATAAGGTGCAAACATGGAATATAATATTCGTTTGGTCGCGTTTACAAAAAATACTATTATTGGATAATGTTTTGTTTAACATCTCATGATATGTAGTGAGCGAATTTTGCAATCAGCGGTTAGATACAATTAAATAAAGAAATATTCCGGGACAATAATTGCGAATTACGATATTCTATGAAAATGTAGTACTAAAATTAATACATCGGTTATACCGCGAGCTTCACTAGCTTTCTAACATTATTATAATTAAGTCCTAAACAAGCTTATCAAAGTCGTTAACTTCTGAATTACCCCACAAGGGTTGTTCATACACCTCCTGCAAAGGTAAGTGTTTACTAAGTAACTGTTATTTAATCTGTTGCTTCACATCGACCCTTACACGCCCAAGTTTATTAGCAATATTCCCAAACAACTAGACACAAGGAGATTACGCTTTACTAGGATTTGTAATTAAGTTTAATGAAGACATATTATTATGACTAGCGTCAATTTAGTACGAGTAAAAGCAATGTAAGAGCTATATTGAAGCTCTCAGGTAGACTAAAATGAGCTGGGTTCATTTAATTCAAATTTCCAAGGTCAACTTTGTGAAAAAAATATCTGTGAAATTTCACAAAAAACACTCGTGTCACTTGAGTAAATTAAAGCATATAGTACTGGTAAAACACACACTGAAAACCATCTCAAAAAGTCAAAAAGCAAAAAGCCTAAGTGCTTTGTGTTAGGTAACACAGGGCAGTTTTCTGGGTCCTATGTACCTACATTTTCGTCAACACCAGCTACCATTTTCCAACATAACCACAAAAGGTCAAGCATAAAACCTCGCAACTAAATACTTCAAGCCCAAAAAAACATAGAACGAAGCACTCACTAAAATGTTGACTTAGTCAAGAGTAAAGTTGTTTGCTTAAACTCTAGTGGTCCGGTAAACCGATGGAATGTAAATTTGGTTCCGTTTTCTTGTGCCTCCTTTAGGCTATGGTAAAACCTGCACGGGTTAGGTATGTAAATGCAAGGAAAATTGTGATATATTGGGAAAATATGTTTTTACGTTTTTTTTCTGGATTCCCTCCGCGTTGCGGAGGCCCTTGGTTAGGGTTCTTTCTGGTGTGGTGTTTTAATTTTAATAAGTGACCTTAATGGTCATGAGTTTTAGTTCGCAGTGTATTTGATGTTATTAGACGTGTTTAAGATTTTAGATACTATATATGTTTTTACGTTGACCATGACCATCTTGAAAGACTTTTAGAATGCGTTGAACATGGTCATTAAATTGTACAGTATGTAATAATGTAGAAGGTACTTAACATATTGAACTCTTGGTGTCTAGTACACAAAGCAATTTAGCAGTATTATAATTTAAATCTGTAACTAATAATATGTACAATATGTACACCTAAGAACAATGTAAAACTAATAAAATATATTTTTGTCCAACAAACAACTGAATACTCTGAAATACTAAATTTATACTACATGCGCTTGTGTTTAGAATATACAGAAGGTAAATAAATTGCAGCAACAAATTGCTCATTTTTTAGTTTTTTTTTTATTCCCATAAAATATTTTGGCTATGATTGTGCAAGTATCACTATTAAGTTTTTTTTTTTGCAAAAATATCAACGCTTAGCAAAAATTGATATTTAGATAACCTGGCGACATATAGCATTCATATCGATCGTTCAAGTCTAACCCCAGATTGCAGTTCTATCGAAAAGAGAATCCGTTTCGTCTTACGGAAGCGGAAATTGCTTTCTCAGACAATTCTATTTCAGATGCTTTATTTATACTTGACGATAGTGGACCTGGTTCCTTTTATCATTCGCCCTTAGGGGAACGGTGCTTGATTTTATTACCAATACAGAAAGAAATATTACGCATTTATTCTCTTGTTCCGTTAGCAATATTTTTTGTCATGGATTTTTGTTTAGCGTATGCATAGGGACTGGTCATTTTACAAAATTTTATATGAATCATTTTTGTTTAAGTACGAATGATTGCTTGTAACTAAAGTATAGTATCTTTGAAAAGTGCCTGTACGGCAAACCAAAAACTTCTGATCTTTTTTTTCAAATACACAACAAAAGAATCCTTATACTCATATTTCAGTAAAAATTTGGTGATACTGTTTTAAGTACCTTAGATTATTATATATTGTGTGCTGAGATAAGCAGAGAGGTTTTATAAAGTTTTATGGTTATTGTGGTTTCTTGCTGTAGTGGTGCAGTTTTACGGCCATATTAAAATGAATCCCGTATGGAAAATAAGGCAAGTTTTCGAGAATGCCAGGCTTTAGAAATGGGTTTTGTTTTTATTTTGATGTAGTTAGTAAAAAATACCATAACACAAACAAATAAATAATGAAGGGAATTTCAATTAGTGCCATCTGGCCATATAATAAGTTTGCAAGACACTTTAGTTTAGTTGATAATAATACCTACTACTTAAAAAAAAACGCTACAAAAATCTGTATAAATCTATTTACTACGCGACGCACTCCGTTCCATAGTTTAAATTTGTTGGCTGATAAAGCCAACAAATTTAAACTATGGAACGGATTGAGAAAAACAAAAGCTTACGAGAACCAGCTCATATAAGCTTAGCTACAAGTGCTTGTGTTAGAATCAATTTTTTTAAAGTGTGATCGTTTTAATTTTTTACTACAGCCTGCCTGAAGTTAAGTATTACTTGCAGCCTAGGTTGTAACACGTTTACCTAGAAGATACCTATTAACTCTAGATTTGAAGACCCCTAACCTAATTAAACTATCAATTATTGATCAACTGCTTCAGAAGCGAAGCCCACACAATATAAATTTCAATTTGCAAATCGCGCTCTCGGGTCATGTTAATTAAACCGAGCAAACCTCGTATTTCTAATTACTGACGGTGTTGCTTTTGATATAAATCGATATGCTATTTAGTAACAGTAAAATTTCTTCTGCACATGTGAAGTTGTTTAATATCGGTCTCATCTTAGGATCGTCATGCCGGAATCTTCCCCTTGAAATTATATAAAGTAAGTAATAAGTATTTGTTTTGTTTATACTTCACATTAATGTTAATCAATCCAAAAAAAAACAACGAACTTAATACATTTCGAATAATAAACCAGAGTTCATAAAGAATTCGGCGAAAATGAATGTATATCGAAATTATCTGGAAATTTCCAACCAAAAAAGGCCTATTAATTCCGTTTCAATCATTTATATTGTGATAAATTTTGAGATTTTACACCGAAAGGGAAATGAAATCCGACTGTTTTATTGAATTCAACAAGGACAGGGCTGAAAATAGTATAAATAAAAGAGTAACTTATTTAAATATTTTATATCTACTTAAGAGATTTTCGTATTATTAATAACACTTATAGCAGAACTAGCATTTATTCGTAATTGGTTCATGGCTAATTGTTAGCATATTATGACTAAACATAAACTATAGAAACTTAGCATTAGAATACAAAAATCTATTTGGATATATTTATATTCTTAACTAATAGTCTTTACTGATTACAACGCAATCTGTAATGGAAGTCGTAACGTATCACAAAAAACAACTATAAGTACATACTTGAAAAAGGTACCTACTAATAAAAGAACAACGTCATTTTTAATAAACATAAAACGGGAATTCCATTTTTTTTAATATTAATTGGCTACCTTCGGCGTTTGGGATCGAAAGCAATGTGATAATTTTATTAGTTGATAGTAATTTCTTAAATTCAATCAAATCTTAACATAGGTAACTTACCAAACATATTTCAGGCAAACTATGGCCAAGTGCAAACCCGTTAAAAGTGAAAAAAAAAATAATACGCTTTAAGACTTTCTTATTGCATTATTGCATAAGCAAATTATTATGGGCAGGTAGTATTGATCTCCCGAATGAGGTGCCCATCATATAAGATGTCATTGCTTTGTAACCACGGTTCAGTAGTTAACATCATTTCGCGAAGCAGAGCATGTGCATTATTGGATGTATTGTTGAATTGACAGCGATTTCAGATTTTTGCTACTAAAAAATGGCTGATAAATATTTGTTGAGTGATTTGTTTTTTTATGGAATCAAAATCACTCAACAAAATTTGTTGTTAACTAAACGAATTATTCAGATTATTTGACCATCTATGAAGATTATCTAACATACAAAATAATGAACAGTTAAATCCTTAATCACTCTAAATCTTATTTAATAAGATACCACCACCAAGTAAAAATATATACATTTTTTATTAAAACTGTTCCGTTTATAACATTATAACTGAAAATAACTTTTGGCTATTAAATTAAGTTAAAACAATTTTGGTTTAAGCTCTTGCCTTCTACTCTATTCAGTTGGGCACAATCCATTAACTTCTCATGACCCAAACAAATTAGCTCCACAATTTATTTCAATCCATACAAATTGTGCTCGATTTATTTCAGCAAATTGTGACCAAAATAGTAGAAGAATTTTTAAAAGATCTATTGCTTCAGTGAGCCAAAAGAGTGATCCGTAAATGTATACAATTTGCTTGTTACCTGATATTTAAAAAAGGAGATCATTAAAATAAAATGTAGCACGTATTCAACAGTTTTTTAGTAAGTACATACTTTAGGTCATGTATATAGAAGGTACCTTTATTTTTTTTACTAAATATTTTTGTCGCTAAATCCATTTTAAAATCCTAAAAACACGAATATACGATGTCTTGTTCGCAGAGCTGCGTTGATTCGATGGTCTCGTTTTACGTCGATTGTAATCGAATTACTAGCGAACAATGTTTGAATATCGTTAGGAAGGCCAAATTGGATCGACGAATAAACCACCCGAACCGGATTGGGGCATCCGAGATGAAATCATAAACAGGGGCGTTAATTAATGCTATAGAAGCTATTTGTTACTCAGGCGCGTGTTGTGATTTTTCTAATATTTTATTAACCATATGCGATCAATATCATGCAACGGGGCGTACGTGAACAAAATTGGCTCAGACCCGAAATGGCCACCATAGAACGAGAGAAAAAAACTCAGTTGTGGATAATGATAAATTCGATAAGATGGGGTGTCGTTATAATACTGTCAAACTGACATTGGTCCGTCCAGTTTGAGTCATATGCCTTATAATTAAGGGTGATTATCCATAGAATTGATTCATTGGAACAGTTCTATAGGTTTTCTTACACAAAGGACGCACGTCATCAGAGTTTGTGGTTCTCAAACAATTCAGTTTCCCTACTATGTTTTCCTTCTCTTCGTCACTAAGCAAGAACAAATACACGCATTACTTAAAAACAAGTGGCCAACTCTGGTGTCAAGAGTTAATCAAGCCGTCCTAAGGGCCTCTGGCTTAACGACTCACGTACTACTCGTATGACGAACAATCACGACCATTCTTATGTAAGGTTGGTTAGTTGTGAGAAAATGAAAAGCAGACGCATAATACAACCGAATCACGCTTGCAATATCTATACTATCTATACTAATATAATATTATAAAGCTGAAGAGTTTGTTTGTTTGTTTGTTTGAACGCGCTAATCTCAGGAAATACTGGTCCGAATTGAATTTTTTTTTTGTGTTGAATAGACCATTTATCGAGGAAGGCTTTAGGCTATAAAACATCACGCTGCAACTAATAGGAGCGAAGAAACAATGGAAAATGTGGAAAAAACGGGGAAAATTATTCATCTTTGAGGGCTTCCGTTGCGTGCGCTGTAAAAAGGGTTCAAGTCGTGGGTAACAGCTATAATTTATAATGCTGAAAATGTTGTTTGCAAAAATATATACCTATGATGCCCAAAATAAATATTCCACACGGACGAAGTCACGAGCACAGCTAGTAACATATAATTTTCTTTATTTAAAAACTGGTTGAAAACCACATGAACACAAGTAGAAGACATTCAACACAATGAAATTGAAACTCTACTAACAAGCTTCTCTCCTCGCGAGAGTAAAGCTCTTCTAACAAGGCAAGAGAAGAATATCAGAAAATACTCGAAACAATGCTCTTACAAGTGCGACTAAAGTTACATTCTATTGTAGGGACAAGATAATAGGTCACTTTTGACAGATGTCAGTTTTATATTCATAGTGAGGTGACCTGCTTAAAAACATCGATTAAATGAATGAATCGAATGAATCGATACAGACTTGAAACATATGTGAATTTTAAAAATGATCATGCGAATCCCTGTCCCATTATTATTTTTTCTTTCATAAATTAAAGGAGCAAAATAAGACAAGTACCTACGTAATTTAACAAAAAAATTGCTTTTATTCACTTGAACTATCGGAACTGCTATCTTCATCACTGCTGTCAGCACTCAGAGATATTATTGATTGGCCTGGCCTGACTGGCCTGTTAGCTTAGTTGGTAGTGGCTCTGCCTTCTAATCTAGGGGTTGCGGGTTCGATTCCCGCCTGACACAAGTATTTATGCATTTTAAAAAAATGTATAATTTCTTGTGTTGAGTCTGGTTGTTTGTATGTATAATAAGTATGTATTTACAAAAGAAAAGTATATAAGTATTATATCCGTTATCTAGTACCCACGACACAAGCGTTTGCTTAGTGTGGGGCTAGATGGCGCTGTGTGCAATGTCCCGAAATATTTATTATTTATTTATTTATTTATTTAATTCATTTTCAATAATATTGTCTATTCTCACATCTCGTTCAAAATCTTGTAAAATTATTTTCTTTGTCTTCTCCACGACTTTTCGCCAGTCTTCTGTAGTGACTTCTGCACATGCAGTTTGTAGCAGAGTCAGCAGAGTAATTAGGTTTTACTATAATCACAACGTGGTTATAAATTTATGGTGATTTTTCTTCACAAGTAATCATTGCATTCGATTCAACTTACAATCCTATCAGCTTTCGATTTTTAGAGTAACATCCCTAGTGTTTAAAAAGAAAAAGGGTTGACTGACGCAACATTGTAACGACGTTCAGTTCTTTAGATCAGAAATTGTTTATTATGTTTAGAATGGTTTATAAGTGAAAGCAAATCGTAAAATTACTCGTATCGGTCATTATTACAATAAATATGTAAACGTAATTGAAAAAAGTTAAGCAATTGTGCAGTTCTTATTTTATGCCCGCAGTTACAAGGTCACGTTGTTGTATTTTGATGAAATGTCAAAAGTGACCTATTATCTTGTCCCTACTGTAGTACAATTTGCGAGTCTACTTGTAGTTTGTAAAGCTGGGTTGGTTTCACACCTACAGCACTATAATGTATTATTTGGTTTATTATTTATTTTTGATCATCAAAAAGCTGATGCATCGCTCCGTAATGATACAAGCTCAATTTGATTTGATTTTGATTTGATCAGTTTAAAATAAATTTATGTACTTAATTTATTATTAATTCTATATTGTTTAATCTGTCGTCTTTTTAATTTGTCTTTGTTTGTTGTATATTCGTGTGTTATATATGTTTATTGTGTTATTGTTTTGTTTGTTGTACGTAGTTCGAGTCGTCACCCGTCGGTCTCAACGGAAGACCAGCGCTGACTGTTCGCAGTCAGCACTTGCTGAGTTGAGGCCGGCTTGTGACAGGAAATTGCGTATGTGTAAAATGTGTTTGTCTTACTTTCTTGAATGTGTTCGTATGTAATTTCTTGTCATAAAATAAATAATTTTCATTTCATTTAATTTTCATATGAAAATTTTAACGTATTTTTCGTTTTAGCCCAATACAAACGTTGTCAACCGGAAATCTTATTGCAACAATGTAATATTTTGAAAATTAATAAAAACTCTCATTCTTTCTCACTATCTCTTGGCTTGGCCTAGGTTACACATTTGGTATCAATTCTCGATTAGCTTAAATTTTATGTAAATGTAGATAGATTCATCATTATCATCATGTCAGCCCGTGTTCACCAACTGCTGAGTATAGGCCTCCTCTCCAACGTGCCACATAGTACGATTTCCAGCCTATCTGATACATCTAAATTGTTTGCTACTTAATTACTATTTTCATTTTCACAAACTCTAAACATATCATAATGTCTCGTTAACGTTTAGCAATTAGCAAATAAAACAATTCTACCCACAATAAAATGCGAACACATTTTAGAAACAATTTCTATTTTGGTTTTATTTAGTTTGAGGTCGTTTTACGAGCGTTTTATTGTGCTGTTTCGGCTTAAATTAGGTTTAAGTGTAAATAAAATTGTAATGTTAGACCTCGCTCGAAAGGTAAACGGTAATCTAAAATGGAATACTAAAATGTTTTGCTTTGTCACTAAACAAATAACAATGTTCTGCTCCAGCTTCATAAATATCTGTATTAAAAAATGCGTAAATAGAATGTTACTTTAAAACTAGTGGGTGTTCGTGCCTTTGCCCGTATAAAGAAGTCAAACTTGCATGCCTTATGTCACTCCTTTAAAGTAGTATTTCTGAAAATTCTATCTCAGCGGATGGTTTCGTCATAACATCTCTCTCTCTTTAGTGACATTTTATTTATGTAATGTAGTTGCTTTTAACAAATATTATGTATTAATGAATAAAAAATTATTACTCTGTTATTTGCTACTCTGCAGTCACAACACTATCCTTTACAAATCACTGCTTTGTAAACGTGTTTGTAAAAGGGCTCCTTTTTCGGTTTTTGGCAAAGAGTTTCGTGGAACGCTTTGAGGTTAGATTTAGGTTTTTAAGCAGGGTCTAGGTCATGTACGATCCATATCTAATAAGCACTAATTATGTAGGAATATGACCTAATAATTCATATTTTTGAATGAATATTAACTTGAAACACGTTAAATTACAAACTCAAACCTTACATAATATAAAATAACTAGTGGGTGCTCGCGGCTTCGCTCGTATTAAGAAGTAGAACTTGCATACCCTATTTTACCCCTTTAAAAGCGGCGTTTCCAAAAATCCTTTCTTAGCGGATGCCTACATCATAACATCTACCTGCATGCCAAATTTTAGCCCAATCCGTCCAGTGGTTTGGGCTGTGCGTTGATCGATCACTATATCACTCAGTCCAGTCAGTTTGAGTTTTATATATTTAGATTTTATCTACTCTGTGATAGAGTCACGGTCTAACTTATCTACATATTATCAGGTTTCATCAAATGCTGTCCAGATGTTCAAACATGTTGCAGTAAGTAAAAAACATACAGACAGATTGTCATAGTAATAATATTAGAGGGAAGTAAGAGCGAACACTAACCTAATTTTCATTAGATAGTACGTTAAGTTAAGTACCTCACATTTTGTCTATACCACATTTTGACGATATATGTAGCATATATCAATATGTAGCAATTAAAATTAGTCTTTATTGAATCAAGCTTAACCACTTATTATTCAGGAGAAAAAACAAACAAACCTCAAAAGCGGATTTCTCTTTACTAAACGATAGCCACAACATACTGAATATTTTTGCTCGGTATAATGCAGGCAACACAAATCATGGGCATCTTAGGCATGATTAAATCATAAATCTTAAGAAACTAGCTCGCTAGATTTTGCCTTCTTGATATATAGTGCGAAAAGAAAATGTTGTTACAAGAAATAGGTATACTGCATCATAATTTTATATTGTACTAAATAAAATTTTGTGTCACTTTTCACTGTTAAATTAATTTTGTAACCCCTAAGTTGGTTTATAGTATGTGAAATCGTAAATAAAATATTTTAAAAAATGCCTCAAGTTCATCTTGAATAACAAAAATATAGATATCAATTAATAAATTCATTGAAAAATTCTTTAGGTCGAAAAAGGATAATTTATTTCGCTTAATTGACCTACATAGACACAGAAAGATAACCAATCTCAGATTGAAACTTACAGCGCCCTCTATATAATTCTATTAGAGCTATAAAAGAAACCTGTCAGGTGAAAATCGTTAAAAGTTTTACGACATTTTAACGTTAAAGTTATGGTGTCACGTAGCGCGGCCAACTTTACTCCCCATTCAAGCAAAATCTCGGAGCCACACTGAAAATGTTTTATTGGTTTTTAAATTTCATTACCCTTCGTAAACATTGATTATTGGGTTACCAAAAAAATTCTTGTTCACAATACTAATAAAAATATATTAGGTATATATACCTATGTTAGAAATAGCCGTGGCGTGAGGAAGCCTCTGACCTGGACGCATGGAGGAAGTTGGAGGAGACTTATTGCTCAGGAGTATAACAGTATAAGACACTAAAATAGGTTTAACCTAAAGAAAGAATTAACAAAATATTATTATTCAAAACTTTCGTATGATGAGACAGAAAAACTATTAGGTGTTATTAAATAAAAATATATTTATTTATTTATATACACACACACACACACACACACGCGCACACACACAAACTATACTTTAATTATTATACAATAAAATCATCACTGTATTATAGATCAATAAAATCATATTCAAATCAGTTACTAAGCACTTGTAGTAGGTTAATTAATGTCAACACACATGGGGAAGTGGTGCCCCTGAGATACAGCCTAGCTTAGTTCATAATTAAATTGTAGCACTTAAATTATTTTAGTTATATATTTCATTATTTTAGTCTTAAGCTAAATAAAAAACTTTTGATTTGATTTGATTTAATTTGATTTGAGTATAGGTTGTTAAAAAAAGTCCCGATATTTTGTCAATAAAGCAAAATGGACGTTTCTTATAAACAAACAGAAGGTATTTAATATTGTCGTAAAAAGTCAATTTATAAGAACATATGTATGTTTGTTTTATATGTGAATTAGCTTTAATTTATCGTTGTTATTATTTTGTAAAGTAAGATCCAGATAGTAAAGATTCCCACCAGAGTGGGATCCCCCAAATAACGCAAACAATACCGCTGGAAACCACTAGTAATTAAAGATATATATGTCGTGCTCCAGTGTATATCTTATAATGTTTTCTATGACTACATTACTTTCAAGACTTTGTTACCTTAACATGAATTCAAAAGCTTAAAATTATCGAGCAAGTTCACACTGTCTCTGAATGTGGTTGCTACGACATTTCTACGAGCGTAGATCCGCTACGAACTCTACGCGAGTGCTACGAAATGTCATTGGCAGACGTAGACACGATGAGAAGATTATTAGCAGACAGACAGTTTCGAAGTTAAAACCTATAGGTAAGTATTATTTGTACACCAAGAAAGACATGTCACCATTTTATGAGGCATTTTTGTTGGAACATGTATGTCACAAGCTTTATTTTATTAACGCCACATAAGATGTACTTACAATTTAAAATATAGGTAAGGCGAAAACAGTTGTGTTTTCGTATTTCTTATTAAACATTTTAGCCAAAAGTAAAATAAAATAAAATAAATATTTCAGGACATATCACACAGCGCCATCTAGCCCCACACTAAGCAAACGCTTGTGTCGTGGGTACTAGATAACGGATATAATACTTATATACTTTTCTTTTGTAAATACATACTTATTATACATACAAACGACCAGACTCAACACAAGTAATTATAAATTTTAAAG
The DNA here is from genome assembly GCA_927399415.1 of Macaria notata. Taxonomy (NCBI): domain Eukaryota; kingdom Metazoa; phylum Arthropoda; class Insecta; order Lepidoptera; family Geometridae; genus Macaria; species Macaria notata. The sequence goes on from OV656733.1 coordinate 9,427,503, forward strand.
TACATAAATACTTGTGTCATGCGGGAATCGAACCCGCGACCTCTAGATTAGAAGGCAGAGCCACTACCAACTAAGCTAACAGGCTAGTCAGTGATTATCAGATATCAATATCTAAAGTCCTCAATAGTAACCACCACTGTTAATCCAAATAATATGAATCGTGCCAATTTTGTATATCTACTTGCGACGTGTTTCTATTCTAAACGCAAAAGTGGTAGTGAAAAACCGGCGCTTATCCATTATTTGATTTACACAGACACACATGTAACACTGTAGTAAAGTGACAAAATCCTAAATTACATAGAATTTGTTTTTAAAATAGGTTGATGGAATGCACCGTTAGGTAATAATAAATTCATTTATTTTGTAACATCATGTTACACTTAGCAAGTCAGTATGTAATTTTGAATTAAAGTTTACTATTCTCCTATAATTTTGAAATAAAAAGTACTTGGATTAAAATTTATATTCTATAAATATTCTAAAGTATTTTATTTTTTATTCCTATTCCTATTCTTTTGCGGATATTGCAAAACTACATCTCTGCAAGAAGTGTCTACTCATTGTTATCACGTAGTTCTCTTATCTGTTGTCAGAGGTACCTCTGTGCGCGACGTGTGCAGTCTGTGGAATACTAAATAACACTAACCAGCCAAAAGCTAAGACGTTTCTAGCTATACATGATCATTGGTAAGTAACGAGTAACCCTTTAGTGTGGTTTCAGTATTTTCGTCAAATAAAAAACGTTTCATATACACTTTTTGAAAACTAGCAATTTCGGTTACCCACAAATGTTATCAGAGAGCGATGTCAAACAAACCAAAAAAGTATATAAAAATAGATGTAACTTTACGAATATAACAATGACTAAAATATTTATAAAAATCATATTTTATTCAAGTAGCTGATATTCTCGGCGATATTAATATTTGATTACGTATTTTATCGTATCTCACTACAACATAAAAAGGGGGGGCTTTTTGAAAATATTTAGAAAAGCCTAAAGATAGTCTGATTGCATATATATGTGTAGCTACCGGTAATCGAAGAATCATATCTGTACCAACTACCAAGTTGTCAGTTCGACCAGTGAACAAAGCGTATCGAATTTCAACGCTTCCGGCTTGACAGGTTAGCGATAGAAATCATATCAAAGTAAAAGTGAGATATACATGGAGTCTAATTATCTTACCAAATAAAAATATATACGCGCTGTCATTGGCAATTTTTTTTAAATCTTGGCATCTTGGTCTTCTTCTAGGCACACGCGTTAGATTGTAGATGACAACGTTGGTTAATACCAAGCGAGTTGTTGTGTTAACAATCTGCTTATGAAAGCGCGTAGAAATTGATTTTATGGCAGAACAGAAATCTAGGAAATTAAATAAACTTAATGTCGTTTCTGAAATTGAGGTAAAATATCATTAAAAACCTGCCAGTTTAATACATGTATGCAAGCAGGTGTCATTACAATATAAATCTTATTTGGTTTCTGCTTCTGAAAATTACACACAAATTCACTCAAAATCTTTAACTTCAAATGACCACAACTATTTACATATACCTATATAATACACGCTGCCCTCTGGTAGTGGACTGGAGCACTTAGATTATCTTTAGGCTTTTCTAAAGATTTTCTAAGTGCCCCTTTTTGTAGTAGTTAGAAGTATTATGTTTAGTTTTTCTTTCCTTGTTTTTATATTTTTTTATTGTAAATAAATTATACAAAGCATATATATAGATACAAATTTAGGTAAACTCCATTCATCTTAAAAATACGAAGAAACAGTCCTCAATTATATTTTCCGTCGTAATGATAGCTCGCTTTGGTAAACAAGATCTTAATTGATGTTATTTTACAGCAAAGGGGTTAAATTACATTAATTAATTAATTTGAGGGATTCTTAAATTTCAAACTAAGGCTCCAACTTTGAGGTTGTTACTCGATTTATTGCAAATTTTAATTAGCATCTTTGTTCGAAAACACTTAACAATTTACATGTTGATGAATATCAACGATTGATATACGATTTTTAGCTGAGCAGTGGTTTTATCTTTGTTTATCATATGATAAAGAAATAAGATAGTAAGTAAACCAAACAGGTAAACTGTTCTTCTGTTGTATTCCCAGCAAAATAAAGCTAAAATAAGCTTTTGATTGTGAAATATAGATCTGTTTTAAAAAAATCACAAGTACAGTATATAATTCCCGCTTTTTCCCTTTTGGGGTGAAGCTCATAACATATTCAGGACTACGGGACTAAAAAAAACATCTTTTTAACATTTAGGATTCGTATTTGTTTTTAGGTCAGGGTGTGTGATTTTAAAAACACACGTGAATTGGCCTTGTTGGTTTTATAGTCATTTTAAATGATGGTTTAAAAATAGCCAGTTTGCGTACAATAGGCTAAACCCTTTTTTATCACATATATAGCATGAAAATACAAGTCAAGTGTTTGATGACGTAAGGTCGGATTCAAACCAGGGCAAGTCATTTTAATCAAACGCTTCCACTATACTAACTTTATATTTAATTAGTGGTCGCCCGCGGCTTCGCTCGCTATATTTCAGGATAAAAAGTAATCTATTACACTTCTAAGACCTCCTACTACCTACATACCAAAAATAATGATGTCAAGCCATTTATGCCTGATGAGCGTTTAAATTAACAGACAAACAGAGACAAAGAAACAAATAAGAAATAAACAAACAAAATTTCTAGAAATTATTGGAACGTGTTCTGTTATCAATTCGTAGTATCACCAATCTTTTTTTTTAATATCGTCAATGTCTCAAAAACACATACAGTATACTATCCTCTTCAACTTAATTATATTTATAGATTGTGGGTAAACGATTAAGAATGCATATTACAAAACACAATCGATTTACAAACACTCAATATTGGAATAATGTAAACAAATCTGTTTACCCCGAAGACTATCGAAAAGCATCATTCAAACCTTCATGCTCTTTTGGCTGAAATTAATTCAGTTTGCAAACATTTAATAACTCCATCACAACTCGTGACCTTATGAAGTGAAAGCTGCTCTTAATCCATCATCCCTTTTGTTACGGAAAATCGATTTCAATTAACGTCTGGGCTTACTTGATACTGGCGGAATAAAAATGGTAAGAAGGTAAATTTTCTACATATTTAATATAAAAACAACTAATTAGTGTAGGTTTTTATTTGATAAGCAAGCGCCATCTAAGGCCATAGGTAATTAATTGTTGAACATTAGGCAAAGTGAGGTTAAGCTCTAGCCCAGATTAGTAGAATAATAATAAACATACTTTAATAGAGAATGAGAAAGAGTTATCTCCAATAAGACTTATCTTCTTAGAAGAAACGAAAATATATGAATACATTTAAATTGAATATTTTAAATTTGCTTAAACCAAACTGACATAGTACAACCTACACAACTTTAAACACACATAGATAATTTCTTAAATAATGTAAATAATAAAGAAATGTACCTGAATAATCTCGTTTTTTGCAACTGTGATTACACAAATAGCTACAATAAACTAAGGAATTTATACAATTAAATAATAACTGTCATGATAAGCTTACAACTATGACATATGTATTGAGAATATCATCGAACTAAAATTTCCATCTGTATCTTCCACTCCTTGTGTCGATGGTTTGTTTTCAAAACAGAGCCATCCTGCCAAGGTTACGCAAACGCGGCATTTTTGGCCAATTTATAGTCCTTTTACATACGTCACTTGCTTGTTCCAGTCACTGGAACAGACACAATTAGGCTCTTAACGTCTGTGGAAAATGACATTTAAGATTTTCAACAAGGAAAGTACGTATTCATTTAGTATTAAACTTCTTACTAGAATCGTATGTACATATGTGTTAATACTTTTTAAAATAATAAATGTTTTGTTTCTTTTTAAAGTTGCTTCTATCAAAATAATTGTAAAAAAACCGGGTACTGACGAATACTTACATATTAATTTATAGTACTGAAACAACTTCTAAACAGCATTCTAATTTTAAATCGTTCTCAAATATCATCTTATAAAGTAACAAATCCTCATGACATCGTCTAATAATATAATCAAGTCACATTCACAAATTAAGAAATTCACCGCAAAAAGTCTCAACAATTGAAGGTGAAAATCTTTCCAACGTGAATTCGGCGCGTACCGTGTACTGGTGGAAATCCTTTATCATTTAGATTTAACCTAAGATTACTTTAATAACATTGAGTAGATTTTCCTTCGCGTTTTCCTCAAGCCGTATTCTATTAACATATTGCGTGAATGAGAAGCATTAAGGCTCTATCTGGATATTTACATAAACATAACATGCCCTTGTAACTTTATAGAAACCTGAACAACGTGTAAAACGGTAAATTTGTCTTATAATGTAGTCATTTTCATACAGTAGGTAGAAATATTTGGTCTTCGGTCTGGGGTTCTCCAGCTGTGTTATTATAAATATTAAAAAAATGTCGCTGCTTTGTATGAATAAAGAACAATCCTGAAGATTAACAGATTGATAAAACTGATTGATTTCATTATCATTACTAAACATTTAATATCAAGTATATATTCTAAGGTTTAGCAGGAAGGAACACATACAAACTTTGGCATTAATTTGTTATATTCAGAGCGCTTATGAAAATTTCATGTTAGGCGTTCGTCGTTTGTTTCCGTAGGCTGTTTCTTGTTCAATAAACTTTTTGAATGTTTATGTATGCTGTGTTTCATCCTTTACTAACAAACAAGTCCAGAATAAATGTATTTATAATTAAACCTGGGGATGTTATTCATAAAAGGAGTTGAAAAGGAGGTTTAAGTCCATGTTCTGCGTTAAGGCTCGGTTAAGAAAGGCAAATTAAAGTGATGCTATGAATCCATAATGTGAAGGCATAAAAATATGTACATAGTTATTTATGTAATAACGTATATCATTTTTAATTTCTTCTATGAAGTTGTACTTGTTCAATTTTCATTGTGTTAATAAACGATACAAAATGTTTTTACGTAGCAAAACCGGATGGTTAGTTAAAATGAAAACTCATTTTTATTCTACAAAATATGAACCAGAAATATTCTTTGAAACAAAAGAAAAAACCTTAACAAGCATCAGAACTTAACAAACCCTGCCTTGGTTTTCTCTAAGCTAATTCAATTTTACAGAATTGTCAATTTTGTCGAAAAAATTGAGTCAAGCGGACACGTGCATTGGAGTGGCTTGTAAAAAAACGACCCACCTGCGGTCCTTCCACGTACTTCAAAGACTTGCCTCAAAGTAAATTCAGTAAATCTAATTACAGTTAGTAAAACCGCTTTCGCAAAGAGAAAAGTCTCGGAACATCGCCAAGCGAGGTCGATCCCTTATATCTTGTGTTTGAAAATAGTATGGCTTGAGATGACTTTAGGTTTACTTAGATTTTGAAATTGTTATAACTTTGAATGCTCTCTGGGCATTATGGAGAAATTATCGCCGAATTTTGCTCAATATTATTATTTAGGCAATTTTAAGTGGCTTCAGTATAAAACTTTGTATTTGTGATTTATGGAAAATTTAACACTGGCAATAGTAAAAATAATTCAATCCCAGAGTTTGCATGGAATCTTTTTATAAACATCTGATAGTTTGTAACAAAAAATAACAGACACACCAGTGACGTGAATTTTTATTATAACATAAAAAGCGTTTATTTTAATTATTAACATTCAAAAGGGTTCTTCAGTAAGGTTGATTGAACATAGGGTATTTATTAAGTAGAGCTTTGTGTATTACTGTGCATTAATAAGCAAACCTAAGATATCACACTAGGTCTGTAATTAATACAATCATATGTTTTTTTCATATTTAAGTGCTCTCACTCAGAGTAAATCTATTTAAAGATGACGAACAAGTTAAGCTATTTTAATCTGCCAAAAACATAACATATAGCATGTAATAAGGTTGGATGTGCTGTAATACAACACCCACCGTCAGAATTATGCATCATGCACCAAACATTCTGCTGCAATACACTACCGTAAGCTCATATCGCATCAAAATTCCAAATGCAAAATCAAAGCGAGGATTACCATAACCAACAATACAAACCGTCCTGAATGTTTTAAACCGAAACCACAGGTCTGTATCTGGCGGAGATTTAGCCCGAATCACTCGGCAGCGCGCCGGTGCTACAAATGGTCGGACCATGGGATAAATTGGGGGTAATTTTATCACCCATCCCTTCCAGAAAGTTTCGTCAGCGCAAGAACTGAGTCTGAAACTCGATAATATACAGCCCTAGCAAAGTTTACTGCCGGATGCTCTGCGTTCTCGGCATCTTTATAGTGTTGTGGCTAAGATTAGCCAGGTTAATGCCAGATTTGGGAATAAAAAGGTTTACGACGTGCTTTGTTTAATCTAAGGGTCGACTAATAGTACCTACTAAATTTCGTGCGATCTAGGCGTTTTGAGCGAGTGGTGAATGAACTTTAGGTCATTCGTTTGTTTGCTTTAAAGTACTTACTAGAAATTTGTAACGGTGAATTTGGGTCCATCATAGACTCTAAGGCTGATTAGTTAGATTAGAAGGGATCAGTGTTCAAATTGTGAAAGTAGTGTTAACTTCTTTACTTGAATAAATTCAATTCTATTCTTGAATCTCAAGTTTGTGTGTTGTAAGAGTTTATATTAAAAATTGTGTTTTACAATAGTGCCGGTGAGCAAGTAAAACGTATGCTGTTATTCGGTGAGTCTGTTCCATTTTAAATGTACCTATCTGGAGTTGTTAATAACCTGTATTCAACAAAACATCTTCTAATAACAAGATCTCGATTTTTGTGTAAAGTTAAAATCGCTTTCATAAATAAGAAAGTTGCCTACGAAAATAAGCTTTGTATTATTACTTTTACACAATGTTATATTATAAATATGTACTAAAATCATGTATTATATTGTACGCATGTACATATCTATTTTAACTCCTAACTACGGGGAATTTACCAACCTTCCATGCAAAGATTTACATACTAGGTGCTATCATACTAGGTGGGTTACACTCCACTTTACTTTATTTCAAACATATGAATCACATATTATGCTACTATGTTACATAAGTGAAATATTAATTTTCATTCTATTTATGAGTAATACCATGTTTTATTCTACTATTTTTCCTATTGGGATACCCAATAAACAATCCATTGTGTAAAGATCATACACATAATGCTAAACTTTAATAATGTACAATGGCTCCGGCTGGAGTATGACTTAGAGAGAGATGAACTCTCTTAAACCTTTTGCACGTGAATTCTACCTAGCCATGGGGAATTAATTATGCGAAGATGTCGCTTTGAGAAAGATCATCTTTTATTTCTCATATGCGGAAGATCACCGTGAGAAATACCCTAAGTGTGATATCGGAACACAATATCTTTATCTACGGATACATTAAAAAATTTACAAATTAATGTCATCTTTCTTTGGCTATACAAAGGCTGGAACCATTTGTTGATCATTAGGTCACACACTACTTTACAAGACATAAAATAGGCCGCGTGTCCTCCTGTCTCTTGAATAACTTACAGTTTATATTAACTTACTTACGAGTTAATTTGCTTAATAAAGTCCTCCTGCTATCCAATAAATTGGTGTTTCTGGGAGATTATCCACAATGGTTGAAATCTACAGTCATAGGCGGGTCGGGGGCCTATGACCTCTAAACTATTAATAAAATGACATTGATGGTTTGGAAAGGAACACCAATACTTTGACAGTATAATGAATAAATGAGATGATTGAGCGAAAGTTTTACAATTCTATAAGTAATCTTATTAAAGTTTAACATTATTATAAAGTTTCATATTAGCCCAGATTTATTATCATAATCTCTAATCTATCCTCAACCTTAACCATTTAGTAATTACAAACTACAAATAGAGTACCGATAGTTGAGTATTTTCCTGATCCTCAAAAAGAATTTGAGTTATTACAAACACAATGGGTCCGTATACTACTAGACGATCTCATAGCCAGAATAAAACAATTCACGAGCCAATTAGACATTTCAATAAGTATTGTGTGACGACACAAAGCACCACCATGCGATTTATTTCACTATGTTGCGACCACGCGCTCTTCCCCCCTTCCCCCTTTCCCCTCTCCTATAGTTCAAGTATATCTTAGTATCACTGTAAATTTACCCTGTTTTATATTTTCATAATGATTACTTACAGTACATGTAATATAACTGAATATAGAAGGTATTAAAAAAATGTTTGGGTATACTTAAAATCGATAACAGAACACGTTTCAGCTGATTTTATATTTTTTTGTCTGTTTGTTTAAACGCTCATCACGCAAAACGGCTGAACGGATCATCATGGTTCTTCATATAAAGGTAGTATGAGGTCTTAAAAGTGTCATAGGTTACTTTTTGACCTAAAATAATGAGAGCGAAGCCGCGGGCGTCCACTAGTAGTCTTATAAGAACTGAAATAATGTGATTTTCTATCAATTTCACGAGTAATTTAGTCTGACGACTCTAATACGAATAAGCCTCGTGCTGTCTTTGTAATTTGTCAAACATAATTGGAAAATACTCTCTATAAAAGCTTTCTAATAAAATATTTATACACTTCCTACCTTAGTTTTACATTTCTATTTGAAAGCTTTGAAGTAAAAAGGTGAAACGGATGTTTTTTATGTTATTTGAGAGTTTTATTTTTACGTTTTCCCTCATTCTTCATGATCAATGTCCTCCCACATGATTACAAGACATGACATTTGGCTAAACAAATGGTTATGTTTTGTAGCCATTTTGTTGGGTTTTTTTCATAGAATGCATGATATGGAGTTTTATAAGCAATATTTTCTTTACTTTGAAGCTAGTCTTCCAAGTTTAGTTGTCCGATTTGCTTGATTGTGCATTTTTTAATAAATTATAATTGTAAACAATTAAAAATAAATCTTTGACTGATTTAAAAATGTGAAATTAAAGCTTTTTTCATAAAAGCTTTCTCCTCTCACTGGTTTGTACAGAAAAACTAACGTAATCTAACAAAAAACTTTCCCACCCGTCGACAAACAAGATCAATAATGAAAAAACAAGTCACTAATGATCGAGGACAAGAATAAATTGTATTAGTCTCGAAGTAAAGTTTACATCAAGTACGTGAGTGTGAAGTTTGATCACTGCACGTGCTTCCAATAGCCTTGCGGGCTTGTAGGGATGTATTAAGAGGTTTTCGCATTAAAGGTCTCTGAAATATTATTAAAGTTTCTTTGTTTGACCGTTATTTTGCCATGTAGCGCTTGTGCTGATCACATTCCAATAATTAGTATGCTGTTTTTAAAAATATGAAGACATTTATCTATACTTATATTATAAAGCTGAAGAGTTTGTTTGTTTGTTTGAACGCGCTAATCTCAGGAACTACTGGTGCGAATTGAAAAAATATTTTTGTGTTGAATAGACCATTTATCGAGGAAGGTTTTAGGCTATACAACATCATGCTGCAACTAATAGGAGCGAAGAAACAATATGAAAAAACGGGGAAAATTATTCATCTTTGAGGGCTTCCGTTGCGTGCGCTGCGAATACGGTTCAAGTCATGGGTAACAGTTATAATTTATAAAGCTGAAGAGGTGGTTTGCAAAAATAAATAATATGATGCCCAAAATAACTATTCCACTCGGACGAAGTCGCTGGCACAGCTAGTTTATAATATTTGGGCTATGTTCTTGAATTATTTATTGTACCAATTTGTATAATATTTTAATGATAAACACTGATATAGGCTAAACGTAGAAATGAGCGACCTACCTAGAAATGAGCGAAAATAATCAAGACTTAGAGAAGTTCCTTAATCCATAGTTGTCGATAGCCACGTTGCTTTGTTGGTTGTTGTTTGTTATGAAAGATTAATCGAGACTCGTGCCCCAACAAACTTGAATTTGTGATAGTTGATGGCTTTTTACATATTTATTAGTCAAGTTCTCATTTCTTTATATAGTTAGTTCTTTTAAGTATTTGCCATAAAACATTATAAGAAATATGCAGATTCATAATAAAGTGTCGCCTAATTCAAAAGTTTTTTTGGTTGATATGCTATTACTCCGGCCATTTTTTTATTTTTTTTATTTATCTTTTATTAGCACTAAAAAAAAGTTTGAAGGCCACATTGTGTTTTTGGCTCATATTAATACATATAAACAAATGTACCTATAATAATAAAAAATAATAATAATAAAAAGTACATAAAACAAATTGTATTTAAACTAGTGCTACAAGCGGCGGCCTTATCGCTGAACCAACCTTCGGCTGGAGAGAAATAAGCAAAAAAAAGAATTTGGTGAACAACAAAAAGGAAATAAGAAATACAAATACATACAATACACAACAGAATATTATAGGTGATAGCAGTAGTTAAAATAACAGCAATTTTCATTGAAGGGAAGCGAGATAAAATTCCTTTACTTGTTTTTTAAAGGAATCAATTGTCTGAGCCCTTTGAATGTTGATAGGCAGAGAATCCCATAAAATAACAGCTTATACATATAGTACTTATACATATATAAGTATATAAGAACGAATGCAGCAGTGGCGGTAAATATTATTATTTTTACATTATCGTTACTATGCACAAAATTCTCGCTTCAATAATGTCAAAACACTTACAAAATTAGAAGGACCACTTCTTTTGTTTGTGTTAAAAATAGCGTGCTCAGAACTCTATTAATGTTTTAATCGTTTTGACTTACTTGACTCGCGGAACCTTCTCGAACTTTGTTGTTAAGCTAAATCAACTTCGCCTGGAGGCAAATCATTAAATTTTAAACCCAAGTATTGCAACGAACCTTTTAACTTTAGATTCGGAAGTCACGGCCAATCAGAAAGCTTTTAATTATAAATAGATCTGCTAGAAAACTAACGAAGTGACTTTTATATCCTCCTATTTATCATATGCCCGCTGTGGAGATGATTTTTTATTTATACAACAATTATTATAGTTCATATACTTACTATTTATAAATAAAAAATATCTCTCGTACATAAGAAAGATTTACACACAACTACATGATACACGCACACTAATATAAATAATGTATGACTATAAGTGTAATAAATTTAAATCAAATTACATATTTATATACATATTTGCTGTACATTACATACATGTCTATATTTTTGCCAACAATTTCCAAAGTGGAAAACACAGCGACATACAATATTGTATTTTAAATACATTTTGGTAACTATTTACCAAAAGTTTTAAAAATCGATTTGCATGTCAAAATACGAGTAACAAAGTAAAAGATAATTCCGAATATCCGAGTATCTCAAATAGCTTCAAAGCGATGGGAAATCTGGCTTTCCACCATTCCCATATCTGTGCACTACACATTCTAAATAAATAAGCTGGCGACACCAACGTGCAACGTATTCAACATTAAGGTTTTTATTTTGATGTCAAACCATGAAAAATAATTACGTTAATCCAAAAAAAAAAAGTTCAAACGAAATAGAAAATAGAATAATTACATAATCAACTCCAATATAATAAAACAAAACAAATATTTTTTGGTCAACTGCACTGAAAAATATATTTTTTAGCAAATTATATTATGTAGTTAAAAACAAAAATTATGACGAATGGTCTAAAACAGGATGTGATTGTAGAAAATGACATTATAGAATACGTGGACGAATACATATATTTGGGACAATCTATTTCTTTCGAAGATTTGACTGAAAAAGAGATTAACAGACGGATAGGATTGGCTTGGAAGAAATATTGGACCCTTAAAGAAATAATGAAGAGCAAAGACATACACATAGACATCAAAAGCAAAGTATACAACGTCGCTATACTACCCTGCCTAATCTACGGATGCCAGACATGGGCTCTTCGGAAAGCTGATGAGAACAAGCTAGCAATATGCCAGAGGAAAATGGAAAGGAGCATGCTCAGAATAAAACTCTCAGACAAAATAAGCAACAAAAAAATAAGAAAGAAGACCAAGATTAGAGACATCATCACAGCAGTGAGATTGTTGAAGTGGAATTGGGCAGGGCATATATGCCGAATGGACACTAATAGATGGACGAAGAAAGTCCTAGAATGGCTTCCGCGCGAGGAGAGAAGACAGAAAGGCAGACCAAAAAGGAGATGGGACGATGTTTTTACTCACAAATATGGACAGGAGTGGAGGCGGATGGCGAAGGACAGAAAGTTATGGTCGCAACTGGGGGAGGCCTACGCCAAAGAGGCGACGTCTACTTAAATTAAGCTGTAACACAGGGACCTAAAACAATGTTTGACATTAATATTTATTTTATTTGACATTAAGCATAAGCATATTTACAAAAACATTAACATTTTTATTTTCATTTGACATAAAATTTATATAAGAGTAGTTATGGACATTGTAATGAAATTTTTATCGAAAGTGGATGAATAAATGGCTATTTTATTTTATTTTATTTTATTTTATTTATATTATGTAGCAAAAATTCGCCTCGAAATTATCTTTTAAGGATAACTACTTAGTTTTATTATTAGTACTTACCCAAAACAATTCCCGAAAAATACGCCACTAAGAGCACTGCTTTGAATCGTTCCAGCTTCATTTTGAGACACTCACTAACTAGTTAGGTCACTTGAAGATGATCACTATTATACTGAAGTAGCACATGTTGCAGTTTGTTAAGCCTGAAAAGAAAGAAAACGCCAATTAGATTATATAATGGTTCCTTGTAATATCTTCTACAGGGTTTCTTATTCATAATTAGTTTGTTACTATTGAGTGTTTAGTAAATTATCCACAACAAAATGATATGTACTGTAAAGTTGAAATTTTCTAATCTAAATTTCTCACCAAAATGTGTGGTTCTTTATAATGTACCTTCTTCAGGGTTTTTTTATGTATAATTAGTTAGAGTTTAACTTTCTATTAAGCATTTAGTATAATATCAACAACTATTTAAACTTCATTAAATATAATATCTTTACGAGTTTGACATCATTTTGTCTTGTCAACTTAAAAATAAAAATCTTACTTTAAATATAAAACCGAGTTCTTGCACCAAAATGTGTGAAGTAATCATTTATAATTATGAGAATACGAACGTAGGTAATTGTTTGTAATTGCTCATAAAATAACAACGCAAATAAGCTTGTATGGTGTGGAGATATAAATGGATTTGTGTGCAAACTTTTTGTTTAGCTTTTAAGTGATTAATTTTTATAGGATTGGTTCATATCATTGTTGCTCGTAAACATTATATCGTATCAGAAAATATGAGATTTATTGTAAAGTCAATTGTCATATACGTTAAAAGTGTTACATAACTGGACTTGTTGCAAATAATGTAAATGCTTATATTTTACATTCTCACAATATCACAAAAGTCGAATTGTTAACCCCCATTTTTAATTTTTAACAAATCCTGTCCAGCTGTAGAACTCTTTGATGAATTCTTTGTTCTTTATGATCTATATTTTATCAGTCATCATAATTTGATTTAATCGATTTCTTCTAGGCTAGTGTGCTAGATCAAAGAGAGTTGTGGTATAACGGGAGTCTATCTGGCATAAAAAAGCAAATTTATTTAGAAGTTCTCACATTCTATACTACGAGTATTTAATCACATACTTCAAACGAATGAAATCACAGTAACGCGATCTTTATACACCTCGCAATGAAATCTGATAGTCAGACTTTGGTTCACTTTTAATTGTTACGCAGTTAGAATATCAAGTACCAATGTGACCTAGACTTTAATTGACCTTTGTAACCTTATGTAAGTACGACCTACATAGGTTACTAAAAGCTACTAATTAAGTACTAAATTAATCTATATGTATTTTACCATAATTTGGACGACATTTTCAATTATGTATTATGTGGGACATTCTGATGAATTTTGGCGATTATCAATTGAGTATGAATAAATCTATATATCTATACTAATATTATAAAGCTGAAGAGTTTGTTTGTTTGTTTGTTTGAACGCGCTAATTTCAGGAACTACTGGTACTAATTGAAAAAATCTTTTTGTGTTGGATAGACCATTTATCGAGGAAGGCTTTAGGCTAAATAACATCACGCTGCAACTAATAGGAGCGAAGAAACAAAAGAAAATGTGGAAAAAACGGTGGATATTATTCATCTTTGAGCGCTTCCGTTGCGTGCGCTGCGAAAACGGTTTAAGATATCAAAAAAAAAACTGTATGTAAGAATTATTTCTCTTGAAATGATCTAACAAAATGTCCGCAACAGTATATGTCTATCTTTTAAGGTTAACTCACTAGAACCGTTTTTATGGTAATAACTATTCCACGCGGACGAAGTCGCGCGCACCAGCTAGTATATATATATATATATTAAACTCAAAGGTGACTCACTGATTGACTGACTGACTGACTGATATAGTGATCTATCAACGCACAGTCCAAACCAATGGACGGATCGGGCTAAAATTTGGCATGCAGGTAGATATTATAATGGCATCCGCTAACAAAGGATTTTTGGAAATGTCACTTTTAAAGGTGTTGCTTATGGGGTTTAGTGGTCAAATTCGAAACTGGCAATTAAGTTAAAAAAAAAAACTAAACACATTTTTTTATCTAAATATGCTCAGCTGTATGAGTGTGAAGAAATAACAATCAAACATACCCATTATTATATCAGTGGGATAGGACATTTTAATCTAGTACATAAACTGTATCTGTATTATTAAAAAGAAATAAGTAAAGCATAGTTACTGTTATTATCAATAAGTTTTGGTTTCTCAATAAAAACATTTTATCTTTTTTTTTTATAGGATTGGATTATTCTCCAATCTGCTCGTATTTGATCTGTTACAAGAGATCTATTTGGTTAAATCAGTGGGGATTAATCTGACGAGGAAACTTCGAGTAGAAGTAAGTCTACAAGTACGTTTGGAGACGTTTACCTTACTACTTGAGACGTGCAATATATATATTGTTTTGACAGCGCTTGGTGGCCAGCCATTAAAGTCAGACTGGCTGAGGAAGAGTGTCCAATAAACTTAAGAAGGGTGGTAGACAGCTACCTTCGAAATCGAAGAGTAAAAGTTCGATACCTGGGAGAGGAGTACGAAAAGAGTACGACCAAGGGTTGCGTGCAGGGGTCTGTCGGAGGTCCTATCCTGTGGAACCTGCTCCTGGACCCACTCCTCAAGACCCTGGAGAACAATGGGGACTATGCACAGGGATTCGCCGATGACGTCACAATCGTGTTCAGCTCAGGAACAGCACTCGAAACAGAGCGACGGGCTAATGCAACTCTCGAACTTGTTCGGGCGTGGGGAGTCAGAAATAAATTGAAATTTGCGCCTCATAAAACCAAGGGTATGGTCATCACGCGCAAATTGAAGTACGATATCCCACGCCTGAGGATGGACGGAGTTGACATCACCATGTGTAAAGAAATTAAGATGCTGGGACTGACCATAGATAGTAAGCTGACCTTTAATTCGCACGTCACGAATGTCTGCCGAAGAGCATTGTCTCTCTACAGACAGCTCTCACGAGCGGCAAAAATAAGCTGGGGCCTTCAGCCTGAAATAATACGGTTAATTTACACAGCTGTCGTGGAACCCACGATCCTATATGCGGCAAGTGCTTGGGCTCCAGCAGCGAGCAAGATGAAAACGAGAAAGGAGCTCAATTCTGTGCAGCGGGGCTTCGCCCTGAAAATGATAAAAGGGTACAAAACCGTGTCACTAAACTCGGCCCTATTGCTGGCGGGACTACTTCCGCTGGATATAAGAATCCAAGAAGCAGCCCAGCTTTATGCAACAAAGAAGGGCTACTCCCAAGAAGCAATAGGAGACCGAGAAATAGAGAGACCGATGCCATACGGAACCAACCCACACCCAGCGCAGCAGACCCGACTCGAATTTACCTGTGTGGAGAACGGAGCAGATCTCGAACAGCACCTCGACAATGACCTGAACATCTACACAGATGGAAGTAGAATCCAAGGAAAAGTCGGGGCAGCACTCTCCATCTGGAAAGGAGGAACAGAAGTTGGTTCAAAGAAGCTAAAGCTGGACGAGAGGTGTACTGTCTTCCAAGCGGAGATGCTAGCGCTGGTAGAAGCCACAAACGAGGCGCTGAAGAGGAAAGCGAGTCGGTATGGCATATTTTGCGACTCCCGTTCTGCGTTGGAGACGGTAGCCAACCCATCATCTCTTCATCCCCTCGCAATGAAAACCAAAAATAATATCGCAGAGCTAAAACTCCAGGACAAAATACTGAGATTATTTTGGGTAAAGGCTCACGTGGGGATGGAGGGAAATGAGAGGGCTGATGAACTCGCAAAGGATGCGGCGCTGCGCCTCAGAGTAAGGCCCAAATACGACAGCTGCCCAGTGTCATATGCCAAGAGAGCTATCCGGACAGAGTCAATAGAGAAGTGGAACTCACGGTATCTAGCTGCTCCACAAGGCTCCACCACAAAGGTATTCTTCCCAGATGCAATAAAGGCGTACACAATAGTTAGGAATATTAAATTGGATGGAAAATTAACCCAAATGCTAACGGGGCACGGCGGATTCTCCTTCTACTTACATCGGTTCAAGTGCAAGGAGAGTCCGTCATGCATCTGTGATCCCGATGTTCAAGAAAGTGCTCTGCATGTTATCACTGAGTGCCCAGTCTTCGGTAGGCTAAGATTCGATACTGAAATGGAACTAGATGAAGATATTAAGATAGACAATTTATGTAACATAATAAATGATAAATACAAAAGACTTAAATTTCTAGAATATTGTAAAAAAGTAGTTATAATTGTAAATAATAGAAATAAGTAAACAACGGAACAACACTTCTGTATAATTGAATTTATATTAGAAAGTGACCAAAACAATGCTAATTAGAAATTTAAATGAAAATGTAAACAGTCAGTAGGTAAATTAAATTAATAAAGTAGGTTGTAAGAAAAATTGTAAAGTAGTTCGTAAGAAAGCGTAGATTAGGTTCCCCCATAAACCGCCTGGGGAGTTAGATGTATTCAAATAATAAAAAAAAAAAAAAAAAAAAAAAAATATATATATATTGTATATATTGTATACGTATTATGTTCAATAGGTATGTAATTAGCTTATACCTTAGTTGGTAGTTGGTTGGTAGTGGCTCTGCCTTCCAATTTAGGGGTTGCGGGTTCGATTCCCGCGTGACACAAGTATTTATGCATTTTAAAATTTATAATTACTTGTGTTGAGTCTGGTCGTTTGTTTAAATAATTAGTGTGTATTTACAAAAGAAAAGTATATAGGTAAATATTGTATCCGTTATCTAGTACTGCCGACACAAGCGTTTGCTAAGTGTGGGGCTAGATAGCGATGTGTACAATGTCCCGGAATATTTATTTATTTTTATTTATTTAATGTAGGTATTATCTTCATTAGTAAATACTTCTCGACCAGACTTAAAAAAGAAGATATTTATTTGAGTCTTATATGTGTATTGTGTTCAGACTTTAATTTGAATAATGCGAACTTTAGATATCTATTGTAATACTAGTATATGTTTGTATATGTAAGGGCCTATGTTTGTGTATGTATGTATGTCCTATATGAATGGAGGTATGTTCGTCCACGAAATTCTCGGAACTATGAGAGATATTGGTATTTTTTTCGTAGGTAACATTAGTCGAAACGAGCCAAACTCATTAGCTATATACCCTGTACAGGTAAAAACTGTTATTTATATTGTTATTTTACCCAACTAAAACTTTATAAAATAAATATATTGAAATATAATATAAGTACCTACGTATTAAGAATTTCCAGTTATAATACCCAATTTCCGACAACCGACACCAATAAGGGCTGAAGATGATGATGATGAGGAATACCCAAGTTGTTGTGATATTATTTATTATTCCATAGCAAAGTTGGGGATCGAAAAATCTGTTCAAAAACCATTTCCCGTGACGAGGAACCGAAGTTTAATATCGAAACTTGAATCTGAAACTTCCACATGTGAACCAAAACAAAACTCGTTCTGTCCGGAACGTATTTTGAACTCTGCATAATACACGTTACCGAATGTACCAGCTAACTCCGTAACTTTCCACAACTTTCTTAATTAGGCATATTCAGTGCGAAACAAATATTTTAATAACCGCTAACGTGCTGAACACCTATGTGCAGTTCATTTTAATTTAAATTTGGAGAAGTTGCTTTCCATGCACTGCAATAATAGCGAACTTATTTATGTAACTTAACGCTTTGTTAATTACATTTCATCCAATTTAATTTAATTTTCATCGAAATATTTGAATTTCATACGTTGTTACTAATGACCAGCAAGTACAAATTGCTAAATAGCAATAAATGGCTTGATATACATTTGTTTAAAATAAGTTAACGAATAAAAAATACATAAAATCTTATAAATCCTTATCACAAGTGATAAACTTTTTGAAATATATAAAAAAAAAAACTAAAAACGGGTCTCCTATACAAAGTTGCGTCGTCATAGTGTCATATGAATATATATGGAATACTAACTGTGCCCGCGACTTCGTCCGCGTGGAATAGTTATTTTGGGCATCCTATTTATTTTTGAAAACAACCTCTTCAGCTTTATAAATTATACCTTATGCTGTTACCCACGACTTGAACCGTTTTCGCAGCGCACGCAACGGAAGCCCTCAAAGATGTATAATTGTCCTCGTTTTTTTCCAGAATTTCAATTGTTTCTTCGCTCCTAGTAGTTGCAGCGTGATGTTATATATCTGAATGCCTTCCTCGATAAATGGTCTATTCAACACAAAAATATTTTTTGAATTCGCACCATTAGTTCCTGAGATTAGCGCGTTCAAACAAACATACAAACAAACTCTTCAGCTTTATAATATTAGTATAGATAAAACATAGTCTAATATAGGGCTAGATGGCAATGTGGGAAATTTCCCGAATTATCAATTTATTGGACTAGACATACTGGACAGTTTATACAAACAATAATCGACTGACCAAACATAGCACATAATATGTGTGGTACATATACATACATACATTTCACATGCCAGTTACAGGCCCGATAAAGGTCGTCTATTTGTTTTGTTATAAGCATTGTGTCCTTAAAACAACACGAAACAGTTCCCTCAGTTAAAGCGCCATTACTGCATGATAATACCATCCATGAATTGTTAAATGTTAGTTTCAAATTTTTCCGTGGGACTTATTTACGTAAAATAGTTTAGTTGTTTCAAACGCTTGTTCTAGTTGTTGTTATATCTAGTAGTCTATGTTGAAATGTTGGTATTCTTTTCATCATCCAAAAGTATTATTTGTATGTTTTTATTAGTACCCAATAATAATAAGATACCTGCAAGGTATCTTATTATTATTGGGTATTAAGACACTAAACTGAACAAGATATTAAAACATGGTGGGAAATCTGTCGCCACTTGTAATATTGTAAACTGACTTATTGAACCACTCATATGAACATATTGATCGTATGAATTTACATATAGGGTGCAGTAAGCCGACTGTTTTTTCATATAGGTACTTTTGTAAAGTAAAATTACAACTGAGAAGAATTAAGTCATTAAATTATTGTTATCTAAAGATAGTTTGCAGATATTAACTTATGTGTACAAAAATATTTTATTACTACTACCTAAATCTGTATGTACATGTTTTACGAAATTGTACATTTTAAGAAAAAATATATTGATTTTGTAGTCTTACTACATACACAACAGCAAGTAATATACAAGTCGGCACGGGACACTACACGTAAACTAGTTAGCACATTTATTTCATTTATAGTTAACACACAACATATACACATAATATTATGGTAAGCCATACTGAAGTTTACACGCTATCATTAAAGTAAAACTTTCCACGAGCGAACTTCTCTAATGAACTTGTTACTAGCTAGTTATGAGTTATCGTTAAATTATCCCTCAAAGAGAATCTAGGAAAAATATACTTCTATATCAGTATGATAATTTGTATTAGTAGGTAAATAACGTATCTTTATATTTAAGGCGTTTTCTTACGTATTCTTTAGTACCTAAGCGTGGCGTCCATCCGGATCTATATCTATACAGAATACATGATCTTTTATATGATGGCTAACAAAAGTAAAATTTGTAAAATTAATAAAATGTACTTCTATCCACTTAAACTAAAACCTGGCAACTCATATAAAGTTTCAAAAGAAACCGTATCAAAAAAACCTTTCCAGCTCGCTTTAAAAGCAACAAAAACATTTGAGCGACGTTTCGCATTAAGTAAATACTACCATACGCAAGCAGAATTTGAATTACAAAGTAGCTCAGAATGCACATTTTGTCTGTAAACAGGCAACACAATAAAACGAAATGTTTCCACACTGCTGGCTGCGCCCATGAGCATACCTATCGGTTTGTGGTAGATTTCACGTATGTATATCTAAATTATATAAAACTCAAAGGTGACTGACTGACTGACATAGTGATCTATTAACGTACAGCCCTAACCAGTTGACAGCTTAGGCTGAAATTTGACATACAGGTAGATGTTATGACGTAGGCATTCGTACGATTGTAGGATTTTTTTACTTTACTTCATTTTACTATAATTTACACGTTAGATATTTGAAAATGCCACTTTCAAAGTGGTGAAATAGGTGATGCAAGTTTTACTTCTTAATACGAGCGAAGCCGCGAGCACTCACTGATAAGGCATATTCTGAGCCAGTTTATGTAAGCTTACGCTTGACCACACAAATTGTATTAAATGAAATAAACAAGGCTTAACTTAAATAAAAGATTTCATTTGGAACTTTATGCGCTTTGAAAACATAAAGAAACATTACAGATGCGTATAATCTATACTAATATGTATTATAAAGCTGAAGAGTTTGTTTGAACGCGCTAATCTCAGGAACTACTGGTCCGATTTGAAAAAATATTTTTGTGTTGAAGAGACTATATATCGAGGAAGGCTTTAGGCTTTATAACATCACGCTGCAACTAATAGGAGCGAAGAAACAATAGAAAATGTAGAAACGGGGAAAATTATTCTCTGAGGGCTTCCGTTGCGAAAACGGTTCAAGATATAAAAAAAATGTGTATGAAAGAATTATTCCTCTTGAAATGATCTAAAAAATGTCCGCAACAGTATATGTCTATCTTTTTTAGGTTAACTCACTAAAACCATTTTATGGTAATAACTATTCCACGCTTAGGTACGGAGTCGCGCGCTTGGACTTTAGTATACATATACAGTGCAGCAACATAATTATCAAAATTTCACAATAAACGCATACTTACCTATATTAATGTCTGTAACAGCCATGATAATTGCTTGTCTGTAACATACATCTAGACTCTTTTTAGTTACAACCACCACTTATTGTTTACAAAGTTCACAGCTTTTAGATAAGCATGAATCTCAACTGAGTAAAAAATATGAAAATTAATTATTTTATTTGGTTATTAAAACTGTCTCAATCAATGTATTCATATATAAAATATATAAAAACATCAAGTAAAAGTAACATCAATATCAATGTTACCTGCCAATTCGAAATCTACCTTTCCCCAGGCTATATTTACCTTCAAAAAGAATCCTTTGTTCTATAGACGAAAGCTAATATCATAATCTGTATACAAATTCGTTTTATTACTACGAGTAGGAAGCGGCTTTTAATCTCCGTTGGACCAAGTTTCAATTCGCAAGAGAGAGGGAACATGAATAAATTTAGCATACGTTATCAATGTTTGCTTCTGTATGTTCAACAAGTCTTTGAGTGCTATTGGATTGCTATTTTTAGATGCTTTATTCATGCTTGATTCGGAATCGAGCATTGATTTTGGGCATGCGAAATGGCGTAGCTATTAAAAGTGATTGTGTGTAGAAGAGTAATCTATGATAGTGTACCTACTTGTAGAGACATGCAACGCGTTCTTTCGTAGTTAAACCTTAGCAAGGAACTTGTATATAATGTTTTTCTTATTGATAACTATAACTATTATGTACCTACATGGAAAGACAAATTGCACTCCTTGAACGATGAAGAAAAACATTTACAAGTAGCAATTTGAAAAGTTAAATCGACTTCTTTTCTCAGCGCCTATCAAGCCGGCATCGCCCGCGCGTCGCGTCCCTTTTGCAAAACATACATCTAGCTTTCGGAAATGCATATAAGCCAAAGCATTTATTGAAAACTACTGAACCAATTTTGGTGAAATTCGTACTGATTCCTTTGTTAAAACATATCTGACTCTAAACAATAAGAAGTATATTATTGCTGCCCGAGAAATTGGTACACGTATTTTGAAGCTTATATAGATCAACATATTTAAATTAGATCTACTTCTGACAATATCACATGTAGTTAAAAGAAACTGCAATGCTCTTATCTCAGGACAACCAGATCAAATGGATATAAAGAAGTCCTTTATTATATAATTTATCAAATAAGTCGAAACTAAGATTTACACTTGAACTTAGTTGTAGAATAGTTAGCGATAAAGTAATAGTCTGTGATGGATCACACGTACCCAATGGAATACAACATAATTACATGCATAGTACTCTTATATTTAGGTATGCTGCAACAAATTCCTAAAGTATTTTAAGAACCATAAAGAGACACAAAACAACACAAATATCTAAATATATAAACGCAATGGTGACTGACTGACTGGCTGACAAAGTAATCTATTAATCAACGCACAACCCAAACCACTGGACGGATCGGGCTTAAATTTTGCATGCAGGTAGATGTCATGACGTAGGCATCCCCTAGTAAAGGATATTTTGAAAATGCCACTTTTAAAAGGGCACTTTTGAAATGCAAGTTTTACTTCTTAAAACGAGCAAAGCCGCGAGCACACACTAGTTTATAATATTACCTAGACTATCATTAATTAATAAATGAACGGCTACTAAAATTTCATAATATTAATTTGAGCACTACATAATTAAATGCTAACAGAGTTTCGAAAGCTCGTTTATTCTAATGACGGTTACTATTAGCATTATTTTCATTACTTGTCCATTATTAACTGGCACAACAATCAAATTTGGAAATGTCGGTTAAAATTACAATTAACTGAAAACGGTAACAATGAAATTCAGCTGTTATGTTGTGACGCTTATTTTGTGAAGTTTAATTTGATCAGTAACTTATTAACGATAAATGGCAACTGCACAGAGGTACAGGTTGAAATATGTGAATTAATACATACAATTTAAAACAACATTCCATTTCTTTAAATAATTTTCGCCTTGGAAACACCTTACGCAGTTAACATTAGTTTGAAAAGTTTAAACCTGTTATTATTTACATATGGCTACTCATTCCAATATAGAATGTCATTTTTATATAGTTTAGTAATCGTATTAGGTGGTAACTGACAAGTTGGGGACATTAAGCGATTTTCCATTACGAAGTTGTGTTTCATAATACTTGCTTGTTAAAGATGGCTCTGCTAAATAAATAAATAAATGGTATTTCAGGACATATCACACAGCGCCATCTAGCCCCATACTCAGCTAACGGTTGTTTCATGGGTACTAGATAACGGATAGAATACGTATTAGCTTTTTCTTTTGTAAATACATACATATTATACATATAAACTACCAGACTCAACAGAAGAATCTAAGCATTATTATTTTTTATATGTGTACTGAGTCGCAAACGTTTCTCACATTCAACTCAAACGAATTGTTACTGACATTGACAGCTACGCGGAGTTTATTACTAGCCTGGTAGCTGGGTTTTATCAGCGACATCTAGTGAGCAAATTTATAATTCTGAAAAATGATTTTGTTAACTTACCTTGTATATATTGATACTTTGCCGTGTAAACAAACACGTGACTTAATTGAAGTTATTATTATAATGACTTAGTTTCATTTTGTGGGTACATTCAAAATATTAACAATTTCAGATAGGTATTGAATAATGTCCAGAAATTGTGACAGGTTTTCGAAATGCAAAACCATCGCTTTTGTTAACAATTTTTCATTGAGACTTCTAAGTACATATATGTACATTATTTTATATAGATGTACATATCTATGTTTGACCACGAATTTTATTGAAAACCAGAACTAAGGATTATGTAACTAGTGGACGCCCGTGGCTTCGTTCGCATTATTTCGGGATAAAAACCAAGACCCCATACTACTTATATACCAAAAACCATGATGATCCGTTCAGCCGTTTGAGCGTTATGCGCGTTCAAATAAACAGACAAAAAAATATACAAAATGCTGAAAACGTTTTCTGTTATAGGTATATAGTATACGCAAATGTTTTTTTATCGAATATCTTCTATGTTCACATTTTTGAAATTTCTTTAGCTTTATTATATGTATGTATAATCACTATGGATATGTTTCAACATGAAGCGAAAGACAGTTCAGTAGTTTTTGAGATACAATAACTAAATAATAATTAATATTTTGTGCCATAAAGAAGAAATTAGTTTAAATTTTCCAATTTCAAACTTGTTTAGAACACATATTGTGAACTAGTGGATGGCCGCGGCTTCGCTCGCATTATGTCAGGATAAAATTTTTAAAAATATATATTTAGAATTATTAAAATAGCTGAAACGTGTTTTGTTATTGATTTATAGTACATTCAAACTTTTTTTTCTTATAACTGGCCTGTTAGCTTAGTTGGTAGTGGCTCTGCCTTCTAATCTAGAGGTCGCGGGTTCGATTCCCGCATGACACAAGTATTTATGCACTTTAAAAATTTATAATTACTTGTGTTGAGTCTGGTCGTTTGTATGTATAATAAGTATGTATTTACAAAAGAAAAGTATATAAGTATTATATCCGTTAGCTAGTACCCACGACACAAGCGTTTGCTTAGTGTGGGGCTAGATGGCGCTGTGTGCAATGAATGTCCCAGGATATTTATTATTTATTATTATTTATTATTTATATATTTTATTCTATGTTCAGACTTTCGACCGTCTTCAGCTTTATTATATGTATGTATAGATAAGCTTAGTATTGCTCACGGTTCAGCTTCAGGTTAGCAACGTTAGAATCTACGATCTAGCGCACAGTAATGAACAAGCTATTCTTGAGCTATTGATGAAACACTACTAAATTAATAGGTCGGTATTTAAAATAAAATCAAGTTTGATTTGCGCTCAACAATAAGAATGTATACCTAGTTTTATTTTTGGCAAAATATGAATTTGTAACATTTTTTTCAGTTCAAAGTTCAAAGTTTTATTTCTGTAGGCAATTACATGCTCTTAGAAACGTCCATTACAAAATATTTATACACAATAGTGTAAATTAATATAATTTATGAATTACAAAGTAATTTGTCTATATCTCTAAATAAATCTTCAGAATCCTATTAATGCCTAATAATAAATGCCAAAGACAGGCGTGTGCCTTAACTCGACAGAATCTTTCTTTTTGTAAATTATCGTAAAAGGCGAGAGTTTTTAAATATCCTGGTAAGCTTCTGACGTAATAAAACCACCTGTTCTGATATTATATGGGATGCAGTACGGATCTACATTTTAAAATGTCTAACAACTCATGGAGATGCCTAATTGATACAATAATAACATTTTATGATATCACATAATGGCTTAGATAATTCATACTTCACAGTGTTGCTCGTAAATGCATGTGACTACCTACGATAACTGAGCTATGGGTGCTTCACTTTACATAATAAATTATAGATCAAACTAACATCCAAATAAATCCAATAAGTACGTTTTACGTCAATGCAATAAACATTAAAATTTAATGGTCCAATAAACTTTATGCTGACAGCAAATTACTCGGAAGAATTTACAGCGACAGAAGCTTCAAGAATAGTTTATGTTTGTTTACGTTTACAACTTAATTAGAGCCCGAGTAATTAATTGAGTAAGATGCTTTCAAGTTACTCGGAAATGGCATAAGACCATATCATAGATGAATAGGTAGATTCGTCAACTTTCTGCTCCAGTTAGAAGAAACTCAAAAAGCTAGTAAGCTATGACTGTATTTGTCTATTCTTGGTTACAAGAATCCCTCAATGATTTCAAATTAAAAATTTAAAGCGATTAAACAAATAGATTATTGATTTAGGTTTATAACGATTGAATGACCAAATGAAACAACGCATCATAGTGATTTTTGTTTGACTGTAGTATTGAATCCCGAAAGTGAGATATGATGCGTTTTATATCAACCAATGTCGAGCATCCTTTACTCAGAAAAAAATAACAATTAAGAGTATAGCAAGATATATAATCTAATTAAACTAATTAGTAAATACACCACGTAAAAATGTAACACCAAGTGCATTTGCATTCCGTCCCCATTAAGAAAGAAAAAGGTAGAAATAAAAAAGCGGTCGTTACTGAAAATAGGTCAAACAGGTCGCCATATAAGAGGCAAGTAAACCTCAAGATGGTAGAACTCGACCGATGGGTCAAACACGAGCCGCATACCTAACTAGCACTAGTAGGAAATAAATTTCCAAAGGGAAAAGGCCTTAAAACTAACGGGCATTATCGCCACGCTTCGATATTACCTCCACCTAATAGATTTTTTATGGGAAACGTTGACCACATATCATCAGGTGGGTGGTCCCCTTCTACTATTCATAAGTAGGTACAGTTAGAAAAATAGTTTTATTAATAGTCTATAGTGCTATTCATTGTAGATAAAAGCGTCAAGTTGTAGTTGTTTATAAAGCTAGTGCGTTACTGATATACCTACCTATGTGCTAATTGAGAATAAAGTGATAAGTTGGAAACGAGAAAGTGCTGTAATAAAAATAAGTGATCTCTTCTACAGTAAAACTTGAACAAACAATTAATGAACCTTTTACTTGGCTAACGAACGACAAAGCATTCCAGTGGGCCAAGTCCATAAACACAACGAGATAAATCAAACAATCGCCACAAACACAGTCGTCTCCAAAGCGTCTCTATAACAACTCGACGAAACTCGTAAAAGTTTAGCGCGACGCGATTTAATAAAAGTACTGTCGGACTGAAGTAAAAAATATTGTATCACCATTTAGTGGAAGTTGCAATAACGACCTGTTGAAACGGAAGCGGATGCTACGTCCTGTTCTGGCGTAGCGAGCGGGGTGTAGTTGCGTCTCGCTCGCGCGTGGAGTTGCGCCGAGGGCTGCGAGGCGACCGCGCGGGCTCGCTCCACGGTGCTCACTGCGCGATCCATAGCCACCGCCTCCCGACACTCAGCAAGTAGGGCGGTAAATAGTCGCGGACACCTGCCTCGGTGACGCACGCACCCCCATAATAACATTATGTCCCCGGAACAACACTTGCCTATCCTACACCTTACAATCTCGGTAATGTGTATTGATGAGTCCACAGGCTACTGACATTGATATAGGTACTACTGATAAGGTGATAGGCTGATCACGTCACGTTTTCTCTTGTTGTTGTGACGACTCGATATCATGCTGACAAAAAGTTGGACACATTTTGAATACAGCGCACGTAGGTGATGGAAATGAGATGTTAGTTACATAGATAAGTACATACACGTATCAAAATACATAGAATACATATATTTTTACATAAACATAATAAACAAGCTATTGCTGGGATACTGATTACAATCGGTATGTGTGAATAATAATTTATCACTCATATTAAACTCGAATCAAACGTATTATCGTGTGTAAAGATTATAGGGTACAAACGTCTTTTTCACAAAAAAAAACTAGGTCAGGCAGAACTCCATTCAAGTGCAATTCTTGGAAAAGTGAAAAAAGTTTGATTGCTAAAGATAAAAAAAAGATACAAACCAGCACTAAAACATGATGTCATTTTCACCGTAACAAAAGTATTTAGATTATTATATGATTTATGAAAAGGAACTACTGATTTAGGAACATTTAAGAATAACATGGTTTTTGGGGTCCTGTCTACTGCTTTAGTACTCACTGTGTTGCAGTAGACAGGGTTTTCATTGAGTCCATTGTTTTACATTGACTATACATACTACTTGACATTAATTTATTGTAAATTAAATTTAAATAACAGATAAATTAAAATATATACATTAAAAAGTAAGATAAGACTATTTGTTTAGGGTTGACTTGAGCATCTACACCTCATAACCAATTGTTCTTTGATTTTTTGACATTTGAACATTCGCGCAGAATAATCAACTGATCCATAAAAAATCGCCAACTAAGACAAAAAAAAATGCGCGCTGGCTTTTTGGGTATTCCCATCATCATCATCATCATAAATTTAAGGGCCGGGCTCTTGTCTGTGGAGCATGCGCCATCCTTCTCGATCTTCTGCCAATTCCTTCAGCTCCTTATACGACATGACACCCGCCTTTTCTTTTATTTGGTCCATGTATGACCTTCTCGGCCTTCCTCTTCCTCTTCGGGCTTCCAATTTTCCTTCCATGATGTTTTTTATAAATTCGTCATGTCGTATAAAGTGGCCAACCATCTTCCCTCTTCTGTTTTCAATAGTTGCCATTATTGTACGGTGTTGGGTATTCCCAAAAGTATTTTATTGCTTTGGACGTACAAAAACCCATTTTTGAAAGTTTATGCATTAGTAACCATGCTTACTGAGGTAAAGCCATGTAATACCTTATTAACATGACATGTTGGTACATAAGCCAGGTAGTATGTGCCTAAGCACGTACAATGCGCAGATACGGGAACATACCGCGTGAATGGAATTCTAACTTATTCCTTTTGAACCAACTCGTAACGCGACCATAGATAAAGTAAAATATTAGATATGTAGAGGTTAAGTAATTTTTATATAAATTATGTTGATAAATTCGCTGGAAAAGTAGGTATAGAAAACTACATTTTTTTTTTACATTAGATAGGCCCACGCTTGACTACAACTTGCCTGATGTTAAGCAACGTTATAATCTACGATCTAGCGCGCTTGCCTAGAAGAAACCGGTTTACTCTCGACTTGAAGACCGACAAATTATAGTTCAAGGGGAATAGAGATTCGGGCAAGGAGTTCCACAGTTTGGCTGTTCGCACGATGAAAGTCGAAGCAAACCGCTTGGTGCGAGTCTTTGGAACCTCAACTGTATAACGGTGCCTTCTTGCCGTACCTCTACTCGTACGATGGTAAAATGGGGCTGCAGGAATTATATTATGCAATTCCTCCGCACACTCTCCGAAATGCAACCTGTAAAAAACCGAAAGACTGGCCTCCTTACGGCGGTGCTCAAGGCTTTGTAATTTTGAGCTACAGAGTGAGTCTTTCGCGATGAGTTTTTTAGCCCGCTTCTCAATTAACTCCATCGCCTCAAGCTGGTACTTGGCAGATCCATCCCAAAGGTGCGAACAATACTCCATACACGACCGAACTTGCGCTTGATACAAGGTCAGCAGCTGCTCCGGACATTATTAATATATTATGCTGTTGGTTATCACAACACAGAAAACTATTGAATATGTACTTCAAACAAATAAAGAGTAATACTGCTAATGTGCATGTATGTAATATATATAGGTATTGCATATTTTAAACTTGTTAGCCTTTAACCATATTACACGTAGTTTTAGCACGAATAAAGCTAGTAACATACATATAAGATTCACAAAATTGAGTATCTTGGTAAATATTTCAAACATATTATGACTATCGATTTATGTTCTCGCTTTCCTTCGGAAGCGCTGAAATATTAGGTTACTGAAAAATTGTAGTCTTGTGCTGAAAGATAACAGCGAAACAAACTTTTATAATGCTTATAAAATATATACGAGTAAAGTAAGACACATAAATCTCTCTCTCTCTCTCTCTCGAGTCGTATTTGCTCATGTCTGAGGGTCGTGACTCCCCGCAGAATTAATTCGTTAGGAGAGTTCTCTTGGGCAGATACATCGTGGTGGGCGCCCATAATTTCATTAAAATACAAAAATAGTACGGAGTAAAATTTGAATAGGAGTACCATAAATTATGCCAATAACTCCAGACTGAAAAAATGCTGAACTGGTTTGAATATGGAGTTAATTAGATCTTGGATTAACATATTAGCTTTTTATTGCTTTTAAGCGCTGCCAGTATTTTAATAGTCGTTAGAAAATATGAAAATATGTTTTATTTTAAATAAATTGTGACACAAAACTATCTGAATGAATCCAACTCACAAAAAACACATTAACATAAACCAAGTAAGACTTTTCCTCAAAAAACAAAATACAATATTTCACACCTCGGCCAATTAGAAACGCCCCGAAAATATGAAGATTGTTTTAATTAAAAGACTTCATTAAATTTTCTAATAAAGTTGGTGGCGCCATTTTGCCGACATTTTGGCGGCCATTTTGATATTAGTTATTGTTTTTGGACGCGGCTATTAAGCACTTTATGCGTCTGTTTTCTTTTGAGTTTTATCGAGATTTGAACTGTTTTCGTTGGTAAAACTTTGCATAGAACTTGTGCGCCTTTCTGGGTAAGAAATATCACGTTATTGAAATTTTCCGCCGCCTCGGAGCGTAGTACGAACATGGCTCTTTACAACGCAGCGAAAATCGCTTTTCGTGTTACGATGCTACTTACTAGATAGTTTTATGCTACTATGTAAGGAAAATGCTGCTTCAACATGTACGTAGATAGATAATATGTGTACATAGGTAGGTATGTATTTAATTTGCACAGTTGTAGGTATGTTTTGATTCGCCTTGAAATGATTTAAGTTTTTTTTATGTAAGATATGCTACAGCCTGCCTGATGTTAAGCATTGCTGCTGCCTATGGTGTAATACGCTTTCTTAGCACCTTAGATAAGATATCGAATACCTAAGATAAGTTTTGATAAAAAAAAACAGAATTAAACACAACCATTGTACATTGAATCGTAGTAGCGACCCATTTTAAATATTATTTTTTTATAAAACTAATATTATTATTACGCCAGATTTGTTGCGTAGGTTGCCTACAATCAGACAAATTATTATATATTGTCATGTGGAAATACATTTAGTTTTTGTATAGGTATCTTAAAAAAAATAGTTTCGTCAGTCATTTATATCACAAATTTTATAAATACCACCAACTATAGAAGTCTAAAGGTTTGAGGTTTTCAGGAACATCAAGTAAGCGTAAACTTCTTACAATATTGCAAACTTGTATATGCACTTTCTTTGCATCAGTATCAAAGTTATGTAGTTGAAACATTATATCTAGAAATATTATTATATAAATAATAATAGAGCTGAGACATAGAGGGTAAAAAATCTGAACATAAAAATTATGGGTAAAAAATGTTTGGGTATACTGTAAATCCATTACAGAACACTATTCAGCAGTTTTTGTTTTAATTCTTGAGTGTTTGTTTGTTTGTCTTTTTATTTAGACACCCATAATGCAAAAACGTCTGCTAAGGTTTACTCACAATATCTTCCTAGAAACTATATTATTCTTGAAAAACAAGTAATTGGTACAGAAAATAAACCACGATACTCACTTCAAATATAACTGCAATATTAACTCACCGTCTGCTTGCCGGAAAATGACGGCTGCTATTTTTGGAACGTTTTATTTATAGAGCAATTCATCTGAAGCGTTTTGTTTCCACATTAGTTACTGCTGGCGTCTGACGTCTCCTGAAAAGTGAGCCCTGCAAAGGAAGGGTCATCATAAATCAGGAGAAATGCTAAGAGGTTTTGTTAATAGCCTAGAATTTGGAATACTTACGTACGTACCTACTAGTATCACTATTATAATAGGTTCCTAAATGTGATTTGGAATTTGGTTACTTTCTGGAGCCAATTGGTATCCATACGTAGGTACTTGTATAATAAAGCTGAAGAGGGTCAAAAATCTATAATACAGAATACGTATATTCGAAAAATCAATATTTGAGCACGTGTTAAATCGATACTAAATCCCGTTTCAGCCGTTTTTCTATTTTTTTCAGTTTATCTGTGTTTCTAACTGTTTGTCTGTTTATTTAAACGCTCATCACACAAAAACGGCTGAACTATGGCTATGTATGTAGGTAATATGAGGTCTTAGAAATGTCATAGGCTACTTTTTATCTCAAAATAATCAAAGCGAAGCCGCGGGCGTCCACTAGAAGTACAAAAGTAACCATTTTGCTAGTATCCATCCAGCGCGGGAATGCCGCCTTTATAATGGGCTCATTTGGGCAGGGCGCTCTCCAGGGGATAACTTTGACACGTAGGTTAGTACACCTATTAAATAATACATTTTTAAACTGTCTGTTTTCTACTATATATATATATATATATATATATGTGTATAACGCATAAAAAAGACAGCCAAACACAATATGGCAACCATAAAACATGCATATCACTAACTGTCAACCGCGAAACATTAGCAAGCCTTTATAGGCTACGCAGCGGCCAAAGAGCCAAAAACCGAACAAGCGAGTAACAAGTGTGCTCGAGCGGGGCCACAGGATGTCACGTGACGTCAAGGGTTGGGAGGGTAAACGTGGACTTGGATTTAGTTACGAATAAAATATATTTTACATTTAAAAGTGCGAATATTTTCCTATTTGACAGACAAAGCTCTTGCCGAAGGAGAACTAGAAGACACAAGGTGCGGTGTTGGTAAGATCTTAAGAGCCACGAAGGCCACTTTGGTTAGGAGGAGAGATGTGGTGGTGGTATATGGAGGAACTCACCTAAAAACCATCAAGTTTATTGTTTGAAGTCGGTTAAGGAGCAGTCGCAGAGGAAAATAATACAAATTTCTCCAGAGTTTCATAGACAAATCTCTATTTTTATATGGGTACTGTCGTTGGTTAGCCTTTTTGGATTGCTTGAACACGAACAGTAAGATTCTTAGTGCTGTAGAAATCAAAGAATGCTTTTTCAGATCATCAACTTTAAAGAAAACTTAATAATAAAAATACGGATGATCAAGTAATGAGCATTATGCTAAGTTGGAGCTGTGTTCTGGCAGACTTATTGTACATAGATTTGTTTTTGTGTGTGCGTATTATGTATATTCAAAGTCTGTAAATCTGTCACAATAAATATTATTCTAGTCTATTATATTTTTTTAATGAATTATTATATTTGATAAGAATTTAAGACCCTGTATCTAACCATCACTTTATTACAGGAAAAACTAAAAATTTGTCATAAATTAATAAGGCTAGTGAATCATTATCCTAATTCATTATGCTAACGAGACGCGCTGCCTCCGACGGTGATGGATTAGCTTCCCATTCCGCCGTGTGCCCATAGATGGCGCTAACACGGTTATGAGGAAAATGGGTACCGAAATATTCTCTTTGGACCACTGGTAATGGTGTTTTAACACCAGAGCCAGTCTCATATTCACTTACTGTAAAATGTTAGTTTCAAACTTTTTTACTTGGAAAAGCTCGAAACTAACATTTTACAATTAGGTATATTGTAAAGACTATATCACTAAAGAAGTCACTTGGAAAAGTTTAAAACTAACATTTTACAGTAAGTAAATATGATACTGGATCTGGTGTTAGTGATTTTAAACCGAAATTTAAAAATAATATGCTGATATCAGAACACATTCTCCAGTTGTCGTAATCCTCTTTACTTAGGATTATTACTCCCCCACAAAATGATTTCATAAGTCGTCTCTAGGACAAGAAAATCAAGGTTAGCTCCCTAACCTAATCCTTCCAAGTTTGATATACTCGTAAGAAGTAAATGGAAATCTTAAAAAGCCTTTTATTTATCGTAATAATGTTTTATAAAGCTAAGTACAATATCGTAAGATAATAATAAAATGATTTTCTTCAAAAGGTTTTATTCCAATAAAATAGGTACTACAACTACTTGCTTCTATTTGTTTTAACAAATTATCCACAACGGCAATACCGTACATTAAGATTATACTCGAACAAAAATTTCAAATTTGGAATTTTAACTTTAGCATTATTATAGAACTTAGTTACTGTATTATAAATCCCAATAATAATTATCCTTATACAATATTCAGGCTATGAATCTTCGTAGATAAACAACCTCTTACTCAAAGCTCTAAGTGGGTCTGAAATAAGCAACCAATTACTCGTGAAATGGTAAATTATTAGAAGCATTGTTACCAACTTATAATTTGTTCAGAATGGGTACACGCCTACATGTGACCTTTTGGGTACGTTATTTCTAACAAGACTATTTTTATCCATGCTAATATGTAAATAGGTAGGTTTTTATCTAATGCTAATATAAAACCAATATGGCAAGTACTGTTATTTTAATACGCTAGTGACTCCTACGTTTACATCGAATTCGAAGTCTGATCATTAAACACCAAAATAAATATACAGGCAAAATAAATAATATTAAATTATTCATGGAATATACATGGGAGTTACCGTTGACATTTTGACATTACAGAACATACGCCACAATAGCAATTTTTGGGTCAAATTTGTGACGTTTATTTTTTGTTAGAAAACTAGTTTTATTAAAAATTAAGATCTCCATCATCAAATCAATTATGCAAATTCATGAAGATTTATAAATAAAAAATAATGAATACTTTCAATCAAAGAAGGGCAGATTTGCATAGGAGCGCACTTGAAGTCAAACCACGTTATGTGGCTTAAGTACTTTATGATCTAGTGCCCTTAACAAAATTGTATCATCAGCATTCAAAATCAATAGAAAAGCAAGAGTGAAGTTAGTAAGTAGCTGTCAGCGACATCTGGTGGCAAGATGGGAATAAATCATTTCAAATTTCCCTTTGTAGAGATTAAGGACTTTGATATTTAATAATAGATTCTTTGAGCCCATGCAATCTGAGAGAATCGCTTACAATTAATGCTTATCTGAATCTATTTGGCATTGTTGTTATTTCAGTCAATCAGACATTTTAGTACAAACAATTAAATAGTAATTTTGTATAAATTACTTACCGCATTTTTCATATAGGAGTGCATTATATAATAAATAATATCCTGAAATTTACACATATATGTACATATATAATACTTGATTTGCATTGTAAAACATCATATTAAGGTTTTCTTTCTTGTTACTTCACTTTATTAAGTTTCACTGCGTATTTATAAAGAAAATATTGCCATTATACATATCTTGTCCCGATTCAAAATGAAAAAA
This sequence comes from Macaria notata, assembly GCA_927399415.1. NCBI lineage: Eukaryota > Metazoa > Arthropoda > Insecta > Lepidoptera > Geometridae > Macaria > Macaria notata. Next base: position 9,462,566 of record OV656733.1, read on the forward strand.
GTCAATTTCTAAAGAAACGCCCCTCTATATCGAACTATTCAAGTCAGACCGTCATAAAGGTTACGGTGTCGTAACAATATTTTTCGATAGCGAACCTCGTCCTTATCATGTTGGACGTCGTTATATATTAAGATTTTGCTCGTCAAAAAAAAACAAGGACAGCCTTCATTTATTACCTATTTAACATTTTTTTTAACATGAAATAGGCTCACGCTTGACTACAACTTGCCTGATGTTAAACAACGTTATACCTAATCTACGATCTAGCGTGCTTGCCTAGAAGAAACTGGTTTACTCTCGACTTGAAGACCGACAAATTATAGTTCAAGGAGAATAGAGATTCGCGCAGGGAGTTTCACAGTTTGGCTGCACTATTTTGTACTGTACCTAGTTTTCAGACAATAAAATGCATTCTTTCATTCACATCACACTTATATTATAAAGGCGGAAGTTTGTGTGTGTATGTTTATTTGTTGGATTTGCACATAATGTAGGTTACCGGATTTTTTATCCAGAAATAATACGGGAAACACTGAGGGTGAAACGCTATTTTGATATAACATGTTATTTGATTGAATCTTTGCTCAAAATGCAATTTGATACTTTGTATAAAAATGTATCAGTTTATGAAATACATTTAATATATACCTATAGCAAAACTAAGCAAACAAACTTTTCATTCCGTATCAAGTCCTAACAAAAGTTATCCCACCATTCGAAGCCAAACTTACTCCTCCCTTGTCACCTATCCATAAGTTATATTTGCCCTCCAGGTAAGCACCAATAAGCACATTTTGTGGGCATTAGGTATGGCAAAAACGTTTTTATGCGGAGTCGCTCGTGTGCTGAATCTAAAAGGAATATCGGCGAAAAGTTTTCAGCTTACGTAAAAATCTTTCCTGCGTAATATGGGAGGTTACGGGGGCATCTAAAATAATATCTGAAAAGGATACTGCTGCCGAAATGGCTTTATGGAATACGTAGGTCGCGAGTAACGACAGGGGTTTTAGTGATAGGTTTTTGGTGATGCTCGTCTAAAGTTTGCTACTTGTGTGGGCGTATCACCTAACTAGGTGCTTTAATTTTAGACCTTGCAGTATGATCAGGTCTATTTGATAAAAATCGTGTGTGTGGGTGATAAAGCTCTTACTCTAATCTGAATATGACTGGGCTAGTGATTAAGTACTATTTCTTTATATAAGACCCTTTTATGTAATTTCAAATTATTTTAGGTTGAAATTTTGTGTTTAGAATTATTATAATAATAAGTTTTTTCTTTAAGAGAGCGGAACTATTTATTTGGAATTGGTCATTTCATTATTTTATAACTTTTAGGCTTACACAAATTGAAATATAAGGGTATGCATCCATGTTAGATATGTAGAAACTAAATAGTATGATTTTGAACTCATGTAAATTGTTATAATTACACACATGTTTTTTCTATATATAACTTCTTCGGTTCAGACCAGAGTGACCCAACATTACGGACCAATACGGATATCAACAGATGTACATAACAGGTAGCAAATTCAGTAAAACAGCAAAAGTTAAACCTTTCATTTTAGATGTTCCCTAATTCCACTTATCCGTAAAACTTCAAACACCATTCAGCCGACCGAAACACCCTTCAGAATGGCCAGTAATTACCTACGCAGATTCAACATCCCAAATTCTCAGCGGGCTTAGCAGAGCCACATAAATACGATTTATAGATAGACTGTGTTTATGTAAGGTTTTGGTGATTCCGTTTAGAGTCCATACGGATATTATGTATTGTCAACATAGTCTCCTAGACTCCTAGGCTCTTAGGGCGGCTTAGAGTTGGCCTCTCTCATACGATAAGAAGAAGAATTCTCCTAGTAAATCATCATCAATTACTTGATATATTTAATTATGTGTTATCAACATTCAAAGCAAAACTCTAAATAATCACTTAATTGCTAGATACAATTTCATCTGTAAATGTGTCTCTTTGTTTGTCATTATCGTTATTATACGAGTATGTAGTTATATTGTATTCTCTCTAGCTCATATTTTTGTAGTCATTAGTAGGTATTCACAATTAGATCAAGCTGTGTACACATATCTTGGAATTTGTTCTGGATCGAAACCAGCTTCAAATGTATATTAAGTTAATTTAAGAACATATTTTGTTTTGTGTGCCATATAAATAAATATAAGGTGAAATGTGGTCAACTTTATTATCCTTGGTCTTAACAGCGTCGTTTTAGAACCAGTCCCAATCCAGTAAAAGCGTGCTGTACAATATGAAACACTTCTAAGAAACGTTATTTTTGATGAATTCGTATGGTATCATCAGCATGTATACAATCAGATAGTGAAACATGTTGGGTCAAAGTAATCAATGCTGTTCAAAAATCTACCGATCATAAAAAAGGTCTTTAATCATATTACTTTCCTAATTCATTATAAATGTATGAATGAATACATATTGATAGTTTGTTATTCTTATATGTTTCAAAAGAAACAAAAAAAACAGAAAAATATATATGCTACACCTTTTCAGGAACATCTTGGTTGAAAAAAAGGTATATCTTTTATTTCGACGTTCATAGGCCTATCGTCTAAAGAAGATACATTACCAGACGAAGCCATTTTAAGCCCACAAGTTGTACCAGTCCAATTTCCTCCAAAGGCGATTCCAAGGCTGATAACGAGTGAAGTTTAGCCAAGCCTCACAATAACATTATTGTAATCTATTTCTGTAGATGTTGATAAGAGGATACTCTTGGTCACAAAGGGCGGCTGCGTTCTGGGCCCTGGTTAACAAGTTACGAGGTTCTCGTCAAGGTCAAATCTGTCTGAGGCCATTTTACGCTCATGGTAACACAAATAATCGCAAAGTCAAAGTTCAGTTCAGTCATTCTGCTTATTTATTACAGCTAGTGAATGCCCGTGGCTTTGCCTGCTTTATTTTGGGATACAGAGTCTAGCCTCACACAATCACAACAATTACTCTAAACAAGCACTGTACTAAAAACAAGTAGACATGTCACTCCAATACAATATCGTTTAAAATATTTTTTTCATAATCGTAGAATTACTTATGATTTGTCATCTTATAAATGCTCTTTAACATAGCTTTCTTACTAGCCATGTTCCTAAAAATCCGAGACAATATTGCTTTACAAAATGTTAATATCAGATGATTTGCATTTGCCTCATAGTAAACTAAACCGATACATGAGCCTAAAATGTTACTGTGTAATTGTATGACATAAAATTACTCATTTACTTATCACAATTCTAATCTATGTTTTAATCCCAGTAACTTTTTTGGCAATGATTTACAAATATCTCAAAATTCTAGCGTTTCCGAATAAGAAATTCATTTATATGGCTTTTGTAGCTTCCTATGCCAACACTCTGTCGCTAATAAATACAAAACTCTAGGATCACAGCAGCACCTAAACATCTAACTTTATATGGAGGTTTAAAGAATGGAATGGGGTAGTGTTATCTATTTTATGGGCCAAGGTAGGCAATTTGTGACGTAAATAGATATCCAGCGCGTGAACCTCGGTTTGTTCAATAGATTTAAAGGGCAAGATAAGACTAACGTGACTATCCAATGACTTTATTTGGTGCTGGTTGTAAACCAATAAATATTTTAGGAGTACCTATGTTTTTCTAAGCACGGAGAAGCATAGGAGATGGATTAGACAGGCTGGAGACCGTGCTGTGTGGTGCGCTGGAGAGGAGGCCTATGCTCAGCAGTGGGTGAAGCCAGGCTGATATGATGATGATGAGGTATCTTTAAATTTGTTTTCCTTATCTTTTCTGAGCTCGCTATTATATATATTTTATATTCTTCAATAAATGTGAAGTATTTTATTACTTTTGAGCTCCTTATTTCAATACTTTACCGTACCGTACTTCAAGCGAATAAGCAAAAGCTTTATAAATACACTTACCTCTTCAATTCCTAATGGATCTAAACAAGAAGGCGGAACTTAATTAAAAAATCGATCTAACTTAGATTATACGTACTACCAGCGAGCGTCTACAAGGTCTGTGCTAATTGAATGAGTTTTCGACTAAAGTTTACTTTAGGAAATGCCTTCAAAGTGCTTTCTCAATACTTTAACGCAGATGGTCCTCAGACACAATGATTTTGTTGTTCAACGTTTTAAGTTTTAGAAAAGCAAATTTGTGTCAGAGGCAATACTTGCTTGATGGTAAACAATGATGGTGGCTTATGACAGAAGTAGAGACAACAAAGTAATTTTTTTTTTAGAATTTTAAATCATTGGAATACATAGAATTAATTGCATAGTTCAAATAGGTTTTTTAAATAACTGGTGTAACACTATGTAGGGCCTCTGCAGGCCGATGAAGGGTTGTTGGTGCTGTCAAGCAATGAAAAGTCCGAAAGATGCAGTCAATCTTGATATATATTCCGAAACACACGAGAGAAAACCTGTAGATTTTGTTAGGTTGAGAGTCTTGCCGAAAAGCGGCGCACGTATATTCACTTGACATTGACGTACCGAACCACGGGGACCAGGCGGGACACTGACAGTTAACTTTTTTAAGAACGTGGCTACGCACCTCTAACGTCACACTGGTTTATATGTCTCTAGGGTTTTACGAAAACGTATACAGGCCATTCATACTCACTGTATGCAATAAAAAAACACAATAATATGACACAATATATGTTTCAAAAACTCTGTGCAAACAGTACTTTATATAACTGCATAAAATAAATCAATAATATTTTTGAAAAGGTTATCTTTGTAATAGATCTTTCTTTATCAAAGTGAGCAAGTAAAGGCCTTACCACAAACCTCAGGTGTGGTCCCTGCCTTTAACAAACTCATCAGGGGATACCTATACACCGGTACGAAACATTGGTACAGGTTGAGAATTGCAGTAGGTTAAGAGAATGTTTTTTTTTTATTGGAAGTGTATTTCGTATCTTACAGTAGTTTAGAAAATAACAGTGTAATTTACACTGGATTCTACAGTGATTGTTTAGTTTAAAGTGTGTTTTTGGTCGTTCTTTTGTATGTTTCGTATTTATAGGTACATCGTCAATCGAAAGCAACAAAAAAATCGAAAGGTAGTTTACAATATTTTTGTTTTTTCTTAAAAAAATTAAAAGATATAGAAAGATGTGGATCTATTATTCAGATTATTAAATTACAAATGAAAATATATGCTAAGTATCGCAACTGATTGTTTTTTTTTTAAATATGACCTACTTTAAGCACAAATAAAAATATATGCTATACATATATCGTAACTGATTGTTTTTTTTGTATGACCTACTCGAAAAGTAAAGATGCCAAACATTTTATTGAATATTGTTACTTTACCTACTGTTTTGCTCCATGTTTACTACCATTTACGGTTCAATAGGTTTAGTAACGCCACCAATAGTAAGCCTCTAGCTGCCGTTTGATGGCAGTGTTTGACCAACGAGCCTTTTCACATTATACTTGAGTAAGTATTTAGGGAAATCTTTGAATTTTAGTTAGAAATTCAACCGAGACACTAACGGATTCATGATGTGTTACTCGCGTGGTGACTGTACAAAAAGAAAAGTCTATAACATTTTCAAATTCCTACACAATTAGTTTAACAAAATCCGCAATGAATCGTTGCTAGATGGAACAAACACACGTTATTTTGTGTTATTTTTGCAACCAAATACTATTTAATTGTTGTTTTCATTTGTTTAATATTGGTCCTTCCATCATCTTAAACTTCTTTACTTAAAAATCTCAATATGTTTTATAAAAAAAATGCTATCCAGCGTGGTCATAAGGCCAGTATGCTGAGCACGCTGCCTTCTGGCAGTGGGCTGGAGCACTAAGACTATCTTTAGGCTCTTTCTAAGTGCCCTTTTACCTTGTTTTTTATGTATTATTGTTGTAAAAATTAAGTGTTAAATAAACGATTATAAACGAAGTAAAGTATTTTTACATGTATTACCAACATATCAAACATCAGTTTTACATAAAGGTATAATTTCTTATCTTGTCTGAATAAATGCATCTCTATAATTAGTTCAGTAAATTTCCCGCCACCGTTACCATAAATCTTTAGTAGTCTGTGGGTAGGTATCAGTAGACCTTAATAGGTATAGTCCATTGATATTGCCTGTCCATAGTACACAGTAGCCCTTGCTGGGGTGCTATCGAACCCTTTTCACGGCTCGAACCGTGTTTGATGTGTAAGTCTAGAATAGCTGAACATCTACACCTATGTAGATATTTGTAGATAAAGTTCTTTAAACCCTTTTGTTTATTTAGTTGTATGACATACGTCAATAATTATGTCGAAAATAATATTACATAATTATTGACGTAAGTGCTAGCTGGTTGTTACAACTAAATTTAATTATGCCTTTTGTTTTTGTTAAACATCCAAAATTTCTACTGTATGTTGATGGCCTGTACTTTTATGTAGCCGTAAATGTATGTATTATACTACGACTTAATGAAGAGCTGCATTTTAATATACAAAACCATGCATAATAACCACGATTATCTTATACAGGTCAGTTGTAGTGTGATATTAGAACAAACATATCTTGAGACTTGCTGCAGGACAGGTTTTTTTTTGAATAAAGGGTACGTAAAAGTTTCGCGTTAAGTATAAATTGTGGTTTTCAAAAGGCTGTCCAGACTATTTTATACACCCGATTTTGCATTCATAATATGGTATCATATCCATGTAAAAATAAGAAAAAATAATAAAAGTTAAGTAAAGTAAAAGTTATTTATTTAGTTGTTCATTAATTATATTTGCAATTCATGCTTTCACGTACCTCGGTAGGCCTCTGGGTCCTGCACTAGGTCTGCTTGCACAGCCTGTATATTTATATAATAATTATGTACATTTTATTTTCTGTCAGCATGGTACAACTCTCATCTTCGTACATTTAACATTAGATTTGACGTAAAATGAGTTAAATTAAACTTTTATTGGATTTTTTTTTTCGCGCCTGGCAGTTAGTAGACCGTAGCCTAGTGGTTAAGGCGTTCTGACGGTAGCAGAAATACGCAGGTTCGAATCCTGCCGGTCGTGATTATTTTCGCTCATTTTCCAATAAAAGTTTAATTTAAAATAACCATAGTGCAGGTTAGCACTTAATAAATTTACTCATAAGTAAAATGAGTTCACTATATTATCATATTCCTATCTTCTTCTTATCGAATGAGAGTGGCCAACTCTGGTGTCGAGAGTTTATCAAGCCGATAGTATTTTCCTATTGTAGTTTACCTCAAAATTTTGTTATTTGCATTTTAGCTTACCTTATTAATTTTATAACGACACTTCCAGTTTAAATGTTTCTTCCCCATGGTAAACGCTAGGGCACCCCGGCAACACAAAATGCGCGCTTAAGCAAGATCTTTATTGCCTCCACCACCTTTATAAATAAAATTATACGCGTCGGCCCGCATATTTATTGAATGCGTAATGTTGTGAAAATAAAATACTTAAGCGCCTGCATATTAGAGACCGTTTGGAAACGAGAAAAAAAAGCCCGAGTAAATTCATTTCATTGAATCGTTAATAAATTAAAATTTAATCTATTTTAGAGACTTAACTCATTATACAGTTTAGATTTAGACAGACAGACAGTGTTATCACGACGATCTCATTGATTTGTCTTCAAACATTGCTACTTTGCTTTGCTACATTGCACGATAGTAAGATTATTAATGTCCCCAGGACAACCTCTAATGCAAACAATATTACGTATTGTACGTTTTTTTTTCCAACCCATACTGTCCCACTCCTGGGCAAAGATCTCCCCCAACTCCCTCCATGAATGTCGGTCTATAGCCGCCTCACGCCAGATACTCCGCAACTGATCGAGATCGTGACAATATTGCCGTTTATATTTATAAAAGAAATGTTAAGCGACTAAAAGCGCTCTTAAACCGTTAACTATACGAAAAATGTATGAAAAAATGCACACAATTACCGTTTCTATTCAATCTTCTCTTATTTCATCTCAAAACTCAGTTAATTCAGGAAGAAATCACAAGTTTCAATTTGCGCCAAAGTTTTAAGGACGTGTTCACGTGGAATACCTTAAACTTTCAGTGGCAGAACTTTTCTATCTATCCGTTAGCTAAATGCTATTATACTAAATATATAATATAACTGTATGTTTTTTAAAATAAAATAGGTTAATTCTTGTAAGGATGGCCAACTCTAGCGACGAGAGTTTTATTACTGCCCTAGAGGTTCCTGACACGCGGTAACTACAATTTAATATGTCATTGCAATATGAAAGCGCCCAAACGGATTTTACATTTTAAGTGACCCATACAACTGATTGCATTGGTGAAATTTGCCAAGCAATCATTTTTCAAGTTAGTTTATGGAACACAATGAATTTAGTACGATTATTTGGAGTTATTCTATGGGAATCGGAATTAATTTGTACTATTAATTATTATTTCGAGATTGAAAACAATATGGTGATGATCATTATTAATTTCGAATTTAATTGTACTAAGGTACCATACAACACCTTGAATGCCTGAAAAGGAAGTAATAGGAAATAATTCGAATTCTACATATTATTATAAAATCGAGTATTTTACCATCCGAGGTGAAGAAATTAACCCACACATGCATAAACTGTCAGCTAAACTATGTTAAAGAAATTAAATAAAAACCTGCAAATCGTATTAAATTTAATTTGCAAGACTTTAAAACTTTACTCATAGTTTTTACTGCTAGGTATAGTAGTTTAAAGCTTGTCTAGTCTAATAAAATAAAGGAGTGTTTACATTTTGTTCTCTAACGTGCTACATAAATAGAATACTACATTACAAATACTAGGTGAAACCGCCAGGTTACAAAAATACTTCACATCAAAATATATAAAAATGTTACATATCTTGCAAATGTACTTTTAATAGGTATTTATATTATTTTAGGTAGAACTTATCACCTTTGACAATGAATACCAGTCAACACTTGAAGGTTCATACTTAAGGAACGTTTAGAGTACCAGAGTTATGTGGGTTTTTGTAACTTTATGGTTACAAAAATATGTTGGTATTATCCAGAATAAAAAAATTAACTTAATGTTCATCTATCCATAAATATACATTTAAAATATTCCTGTGATTCTAGATCTTGTTTATATTTCTATAACGTTGCTTACCATCTGGCAAGTTCTAGTCAAGCGTAAGTCTATATCATATAAAAAAAAAGATATATTTGAATTTTCTAATATTAGAAAATTAAGTGTGAAAGCGAGACAAATATAGTAATTGGTTTCTCATTAGGGTGATAATAAATAAAATCTATTTGTAATTATTCTGGCACTAATGTAAACGTACCTTAACTGAAGCCTCAAAGACCTCTGAAGGTCATTCTAGCTAAGTTATTCGTCTCGAAGTCTTATCTACTCACGTGTAGACAATTTTATTTATTGCTCTCCCCAAAACATATTATGTACCCGAATAAAATCCATTATTTGAATAACAAAATGGATGTGTCCATTTATTTGAATTCAATTTTGTATTGTATTGTATTCTGACCGTGTTTGCACTCTTACTTATACTTGGAAATATTTCAATGACTATTTTGTAAAGTTTTTTTCCCTAAAAATTACTAGCGACACCTTTGCGGCGGCGTTCACTGTTTACTCGTATACTGGGTTAAGCTTTGATTTCCTAGGAAAGCGGTGCCTTCATATAGCGGCCGTAATACAGCGGTGAATGACGTCACTAAAACGTTATCTATGTAAACGAAATGGCGCGGTTTCCTGGAGAGCGGTAACTTGCACCGTAATTTACTTTAATTATTTTTGCGTCCGTAATATCACGGCCGCTATACGATGGCACCGCTTTCCTAGGAAACCAAAGTTTTAAAAAGCCAAAAAGCTGACGTTCGTATAAAAGTACAAAAGTAATAGCTTGCTCTGTAACTTTAGCTCAGAATAATTTCTAGTAGGCAAGCGACATTATAATACTTACATTATTATTACATTCGTATTACTGTCACTCGACCGTAAATTGAATTCATGCAGACCCATTCCTTGTAAAAAGAACCAGAAAAAATGAACAAAGCCACGGGCTTCTACTGGTATCTTATAAAACGGTAACGGGATATTATTGACGAATCGTAAAATTTTATTAGCGCTGAATGTCCCTGCAATCTATTTCATTAAACTCCCAGCATTAGTCCATAAAACTACCATAACACTATTATCGCCAGACCGCAGATTTATCGCAACAACTAGATACGTTTCAAAATCGGTTATGATAAAAAGTTACATTCAATATCAAAATGCTTGACTTTTGAACACATAATTACTTATATGGGTCACATCAGTTGGTAGACTAATGCCAGTCGAGCGTAAATTATGATGTATTTGAACATACACTTATAAACTTGTAAAAAAAACTAATGATTAAAAGTAGGTAAAGATAAAGATAAGTAACATGTAGGTATGTACACAATTAAAGCACCACATAATACATATCAAACGCAAAGAACTTAAATTTAGCGCTGCACTGCGTGGCAGTCAAGCGTGGTTAATTAATAACTATTTACATTTATGTGTCTGAGCTTCCTACTAAAGATGAGACAATAATTAAATATATTAAATTTAATTTTGTTGTTTTCTAGCACAATTAGTTGAATAACGAGATAAACTGCGGGCATCTAAACTATTTTTTTTAGGATATCAATTTATCATTATTATATTTGTAAAACGAATTTTCAAAATGTGCTCATATATTTCAAGTGTCATTAGGCCATTCTACTGCTACCTTAGTTAGGGTCCCTATTACATTGTTATGGCGTAACAGATGGGTTCGTGCGCCTGTCAGTTATTAATTTCGGTTTACGAGCAAAAACTTAATGACGAAAAAGCTGAGCGATCCCTCCGTTTCAGTGAGGAACCTTTGTGAGCGTCTTTAAATTAGTTTCGGGAAGAGCTGGTTACTTTGGCACTTTGTTAAGTTGACTTATTTATTTTAAATTGACATCAAAACACAATAATTAATTTGAAAAGATTCATCACACAATCTTTTAATATTTTTTATTAATTATTTTTGAAAGTTTGTATAGCATGGTGATTGAATAGACTATAAATTATCAATATATAAATCAACTTATATACCCTTGTAATACTGGGTATCATCTTGGAGAGCTGCTTGTCAGTTAAAATTAAACTTCTGTCTACATCACTGAAAGGAATTCTCGTATAAACTCATCATATTAATGAAAAGACAAATCCAAAGCACAAAGGTTTTAGTGCAAGCTAGAGAATTTAATGACGCTTTTAATATGAGCCAAGAGCAGTGAAGTTGGAATGGTTATGAAACAGTATAAAAGGTTATATGCAGTAGTGGCTGTCTGTTGTCTCTTTCGTAGCAAAGCTACGTTTATGCTACGAACTAAGAGATGCGTAAAAGGGTCTACGAAAGTGCTACGATATTTGAGATATGTATGTACATTATCAAGATTTACTTAAGTTTATAAGGAGTATCTGTTTTTTTCTCGGCTATACATATGTATAAGTGTGTGTCAGTTTTAGTTAGTAATATAATATTGACGTACACTACGGGCTTACACCACAATCCAAAACCAAAAGAAAACTTTTTAGTAAAAAAAAAAATTTCACTAAGAATAACTTCGTGACATGACATTCTTTTACTAATTTTTTAAATACTCTGTAAAAGAATAATGTTTCAAGTAGGTACATAATGTTGTCATTATCTAAGAAGAAGATCCTGGGAGCTGGCGGTCACGATCCTCAGACATGAGAGATACGATTCAAGGTGGTTGAGGATTTATAGTTATTTCTGCTACCAACTGATATCTCAAACTCTAGTTAGTTCAAACTAAATCGATGCTTAGCCTGGCATCGTCAATTACGTATCTATAGACGTACCTGAACCTGAGAGAGATTGATAGTAGCCTTTGTGGACTGAAGACGTTGACGAGGAATAATGTCAGCTCGAGAACTCGCTGCTTTGTTAGAAAAATAAATAGACGACACGTTTCAAGGTAATATGGACAGGAATTTATTGGCTAGTTTAATTATTATAATAGGAGCCGATTAGAGATGTTTTTTTTTTACGTTTTGTTAACCAAATGTGACTTGGGATTTTACGTTGCTATTTTTTTTTTACTGAAACAAGTCTGCACTTGGCAATAGTTTTCCTGATGGTTAACAACAGCTGTGGGCTAAGATGGAGCTTGCATATCTAATAATAACCTGTATACACTCGCTATGAAGATTGCCAGATTATAGTGCGTGGGGAACAGGAAATGATGTAGGGAAGAGATAGGAATACGTTTGACTACTTAATGCTGCAGTCTAGGTAAAAGTAAAGTATACTAATTAAAGAAAATAGTAGAAAAAAATGGGAGAAATCGAAGACGAAGCGAATACCCTTAGTGTTCTAAGGATTAGGCTAAAAAGGTTATTTATGGAGACTTGCAAGCTGGAAAAGAGGCCTATACTCAGCAATTTGTAATGATTACAACACAATCTGATATATTTCATATTTTTTTCTATCAAATAATACTGTTTTTCACGTTCAAGTTCAGAAAACATTGCCATAATTTAAGAAAAAAATAAATACAGCGGTCCCTCAACCTTTTCAAGTCCACAACTTTTAGACCATCTGCGTACACAATACGGCTTAATCTCTCTACAACTGACTGGGAATTGATTATAAAGGTCGGACCCTACTAAATTCTTTCAAATACTACGCCGATTATGTGAACAAACGACACCAGCCTACCAAAAGCCTCTTTTTGTAGAAAAATATCCGTTACACTTATGCCAAATAAAATGTTAAGAAAGAGATAGAGCAATAATTTACCAGAAGAGACACGACCCGCAGTAATGCGAATATTGAGGAAAACAATGAGAGGAGGGGGAGAACGACATTTATTAATCAATCACGAATCACAAACTAAATGATTAATAAAAAACGACATACCTAGTCAAAATATATAGAACTCAGAGGTGACTGACTGACATAGTGATCTATCAACGCACAGCCCAAACCGCAGGACGGATCGAGTTGAAATTCGGCATGCGGGTAGATGTCATAACGGAGGCATCCGCTAAAAAAGTATTTTTGGAAATGCCACTTTCAAAGGGATGAAATAGGGGATGCAAGTTTTACATCTTAATGCGAGCGAAACCGCGAACACCCACTTCTTCTATATAAAAATGAAAATGTCTGTGGATTGAACTACTATGTTTCATAATGAAAAGTAGATTGGTGTTCTAAGCCCCTAACTATATTTTAACATATTTAATTTGTCGTACGACTTACAAACCCACCCTAAATAAATGCCACTTTTTGGTCAGGCATTCTACAAATGAACAAACTTCGCCATTTTTTTTTTAATTTTACTCATCTAAAAACTAGCTTACCCATTGTTCATGACTCAATCATGCATAGTTTTTGAATCTGCTTAAATAACGTACGTGTATAAAGCAAACAACGTATAGACAGGTATGATAAGTATGTTTGTTAGGTCTCTTTGAATAATATTGTCCATGCTAAGAACCCTTACTAACTGGCATGTTTAAAAATGTATACCGTAATGGGTTTTACAACCAACCCAACGCTTTTATGGGGGATTTTGTAAACATCTTTTTGTTGGATGACGTCAGAGGATGAATTCATGGGACCGGTTTTATTGGTTTGACCCGAGTAACTAGAAAGAACGTTATGGATTCAATTTCAAAGGTCTGGACCATTTTTTACTTTGTTTTTCGGAAGAAATATATATTTAGTAAATTGATTTATTTTGAAATTTGTATTAAGTTACAAATGTTTCATCAAATGCTATACAGGAATATTATTTACTTAGAAGGATCATACAGTACTTAACGATATACAACAAAGGTGTACAAAGGTGTAGGTGTAAAGGTGTTCCACACTAAGTCGAATCATAAGTACGATAATTTGAAATTGAAACATCGAGCAATACGTGGTACTATATAATAATAGTTCTTACCAAGAATAATTTAATTTAATAGAATGTAAAACTAATCAGTTATCAGAAGAGATAATTCAGAGCGTTTTGCTTTTGATTCAAAATTACTTTAAAGGCCGCTTGCAATCGACTCATAAATTTATTTATCTAAATTGTACTCCATAATTTAGTTGTAAAAATTGTTGTGCATAACAATTGTTACCTAAATTGGTGGTAGAATTAAACAACTTAAAAACCAATATAATTATAATGTGTATTTTTTACATATTCAAAATGATTTAAAGTAATTTCCTTGAGAAATAAGAAAGTTGTTGATCGTAGCCATGTTCCTAAATTCATGGGGCCAGACAATAATACCTATAGTGTTACAGATAAATTTAAAAGCATTACAAAATGTATAAATAATATTTTTTAAGCCAGTAGAAATACCAGCACCATGAAAAATTTTAAGCGCCCACCACAATATTCTTGCCCAATGAATTAGTTCTACGGGGAGTCACTACAAATAATTGGAACTACAGCTACAATCTCAGAAAATACAACTCGAAGAGAGAGAATACCAAAGCTATCTATAAATTTCCTTGAAACTGCAATTCCACTAGTACTTTTCCTCTATAATCTTGAACTTAATAACACTACGTTCCCGACACTTGCCTGAGACAATAGGTTGATCTAGAACATTTATCGGTCCTCAGTGAGCAATGAATGTCAATTAAACCCTAGTGGAAGAGAAAAGTGTGTGTTCTATTCTTGGCGTTGGTGAAACAAAATTCATGCCCATGAGACATAATGTGTTTTGATTAGATTAAGTGGCGGTGTGTGGTGCGTTTTCTTAGTGAGTTTATTTTGCTATCCAGATTGGTTCTGTGACGCAGTGGTTGCGTGCTTTCCTTTGCAAGCTAGAGGTAGCGGGTTCGATTACAGTTAGGAGCTGTAGATATAATATCGAATTGATAAACTTTCAATAAATAATATCATCCTTAAAAAAATGTTTATCCCGCTTCTTCTTCTTCTTCTTATCAAATGAGAGTGGCCAACTCTGGTGTCGAAAGTTTATCAAGTTTTGGAGTATTATTTATCCATGTAGAGTCGTTTTATTAGTTTTGCCTGCTCAGTCAACAACAGTTACATATAACATACACTCGCATCTAAAATAACTTTAGTAATTTTAGCTGGAACAACTCTACCCGTTATCGCAACAAGTTTTGCAATAAATCAATTTTAACTACGTCTGTTCCAATATTTCACTTACCTACCTATTTAATATCTAGCTCTTGGGGATTACTGTTTACAAAAACTAAATCATCATGAATTTTTTCTTGGTATCAGCAACAGTTCTTATAGTCATAACTGGTTCTAATTTAGAATATGAAGTAAATATATAAGTACATAGATTATTTAATTCAGACCATCCACAATTTACATCTTTATATATCCGAAACGAATCTTACACTATCCACATTCATTTTCTTAGTTTTTATTCATTTAAATAATTATATCGATTTTTTCGTCCTTTTTGACACCTCTAAAGAGAAAAAAATCTTACTCTACACAGGTACTTGAAATCAAATAGCAGTCAAGCCGTTATCAAACCACAGATCATAATATAATTAGCATTAGAGGTGCCTGCAGAATGTACAGTGCTAAAACTTGAACCGTCTTATTACAACACGTGGTTTAAATATAAGCCTATAACATTAAAAATAAAAAGCCGGTTCTTGTTGTTGAAACATCACATATAAACAATAAAAAAGTCAACTTCAAATAAGAACGTAATTATTTTTGGCCATAACTTTATTATTGTCCCTGTTCTCAAGTAAAAAATAACGTCAATTTATCATTGGTAACATTTAACAATTTGATTGTTATGACAGAAGTAAGCAAATGTTGAACAACAAAAACAGACTGCATATTTTCATAGTTCTGGACTAATAGTTAAACCATGTATTGTAGTAAGACCATAGTAACACCCTTAAAACGCTTGCTGGCAAAACTAAGGAAAATCGAAGTTGCGTCGTCGGCTAACTTGGGAAGGAAAGTTTTCAAAATCTAACTTCGTGCAAAAAGTTTTAAAAATTTCGGGAAACAAAAATTCATTGAAAGTAAAAAGCGCTCAGAGTTTTGTAAGGTAATTAGGCTGAATAAATTAACAGAACAGTGTTTATTTTTAACCAGTCCTGCTTTCAATTTTGGAGTAAAGAACTTTTTCATTCTTTTATATTAATATTTGGAATGTGACAGAGGGCGTGTAGATGTGAGCGTAAATTCATTTTATTCAGCATAAAACATTTATAATATTAATCTTTAGTCTAGCTAGGGAATCAATATTTACTCCCTACAGCGTGTATATTGTTTTGAAATTATTGCAAATCCATTATGTAAATAAATATTCCGGGACAATGCACACAGCGCCATCTAGCCCCACACTAAGCAAACGCTTGTGTCGTGGGTACTAGGTAACGGATATACAAGGTATATATTTTTCATAATGTTTATTTATACATTTGTTTTAATTACCAAGAGTGTGTGTAAACCAAATATCAGATGCGTATACCAAATTTGATAATTGAATATAAATAATCAGGGCCAGCTATATAAGACTGGCCTGTTAGCTTTTAGTAGTGGCTCTGCCTTCTAATATAGGGGTTGCGGGTTCGATTCCCGCGTGACACAAATATTTATGAATTTTAAAATTCATAATTACTTGTGTTGACTCTGTCGTTTGTATGTATAATAAGTATGTATTTACAAAGAAGAGTATAAAAGTATTATATCCGTTATCTAGTACCCACGACACAAGCGTATGCTTAGTGTGGGGCTAGATGGCGCTGTGTGCAATGTCCCGGAATATTTATTTATAAAACAGTAAAATAACAATATTGAACATCAATTTTGCAAGGCTATCCTAGCTCTACGTAAAAATATTGTCATATTTTAACAACTTCTACCTGTATACTCCTCTAGTGCGTGTATAAACACGCAAATTCTATCTCTATTTATTACGTTTCAACATTACTATACAAGGTGTCCCGACGTGGAAATATATCATAGCGCGGAAGCGGCACAGCCAAGGCGTTATATCGAATTCTTAAAGATTTACTGCGACACGCCCTGTATAAATATTGCATAATGCCTACACTAGAACATCCTCAGGGTTTTATTATTTATAGCATTTGATATTTCATAGCGGCCTCAGAACGTGCTTTTGTTCTGCGTTTTTGGTAATTTGTAGGAACACATGCCTAACTTATGTTATATAGATAATAATAGAAACAAAATATAATAATTTAAAGAGACAGTTAGTGAATATAGATACATGGACATTTTTATTGTCATTGGAACCAATACAGTTCGTGTCTATATGAAGCACATGTAAGATTAGCTATCACTGACGTACATTGTAATAAAACAACTTACTTATTTTTCATATATATGTGTATAACAAAAGTACTTAGGTATCTATGACCAACTTTCTGTTTACTCCTTTTCTTAATCCAATCTCTAAACATATTCCTACTCTCCTATTTATATCAAGGTCTTGTTTCACTCTGCAATCAATCAAAAGTACCACGTTGTCAAAGCTCAGCCCGAGAATAGCATTGTTTCAATTGAATTTTCAATTTCACCTTGACTTCTGATTGGCGAATTGATTTAGCGACTTTTCCTAACGCTGGATTCGTATGAGATTTATTTGATGTGGAAAAAAACATCTTTTCCTGTGCTTATAACCCTTGCACAAATTTTTACTCGATGGTGTAATGGTAATCACGTACAATTTTTTTTTTTAAATAGAAAAACCATTTATATAACCACTAGCTGGTGCCCGCGACTTCGTCCGCGTGGAATAGTTATTACCATAAAAACGGTTCTAGTGAGTTAACCTTCAGAGATAGGCATATATTGTTAAGGACATTTTGTTAGATTATTTTAAAAGAAATAATTCTTTCAAACATATTTTTGAGATATCTTGAACCGTTTTCGCAGCGCACGCAACGGAAGCCCTCAAAGATTAACAATTTTCCCCGTTTTTTCCACATTTTCCATTATTTCTTCGCTATTATTAGTTGCAGCGTGATGTTATATAGCCTGAAGCCTTCCTCGCTAAATGGTCTATTAAACACAAAAAGATTTTTTCAATTCGCACCAGTAGTTCCTGAGACTGGCGCGTTAAAACAAACAAACAAACTCTTCAGCTTGAGAATATTAGTATATATATAGATTATTACCATTTATTTATAAACAAACGCAAAAGATCACAAAAACGTATATATACCTTTGATTGGTATGATCATTATATGCGCGCTTTATAAAATGTTCTACCTACTAATTTCACTAGTAAGTAAATATCTACGTGTTTGTGCAATACCTAGCTAACATTTAAATGAATGTTTCACTACACTCCAAAATGAATATCCCACTTTATTAATAAAGTTGTCTAATAATTACCACGGCTTTCAAACATTTCTCTTTATGCTGGTTACATTAATGGCAACAGGTTACCGCTGCATTGGTAAATTTAATTAAACATTTTAACAAAAGCTAGGTGTTAGCAGCTTTCTGCAAAATTAATATTCGGAAACCGGAGCTGACTTACGAAATTATTTATTATGAAACATGGCCATTGAGTTAAAGCGCTGGAAAAACAATGGTTCAACTTGTGATTGAGGTAAACAAAGTATTTTGTTTTGTAGGTTATATAAACTCTGACAGTGAGGCAGATCTATTGCTATGCAATTACAATGCAAGACAACGCATAAGTCAGTGGGGCGTCACCGGTTCATGGGGGTAGTACCCAAGACTAAACAAAGCTTCTATGTACCTTCATAGTAAGGGCAGCAAGGTTATGGGAACTCCCTACCTGGAGCCCTGTTTCCAGAAATTTATAAGCCAGGGGTCTGCAAAATGAGGCAACCGTGCTACATTAGATTACAGTGGTGGTTAACATCAGGCAGTCTGTAGTCAAACGTAAGCCTATTCTGTTTTAAAAAAATACCTAAGTGAAATAAAAATAGTACTTTTAAACCTTGCTTAATTTTTCCACTAATCCTTTGAAGTTTTAAACTTTTGTTTGTTACCTTTACTTTAGAAAAAGTAACGAAAATCAGCAAGGCATACATTCTCCACGCCCAAGAATCAAATTGAATAAGCTAATTCACAACCCATTAGTGTACAACTTTTACCTAAAATACAGTTCATTTGTAAGGGTTTCTTTTGTATCAGATTGTCTCTCAGTGAAATATTTTGTCGTGAGAATTGCTTAGCCTGAAGCGACACCCACACAAGCCACGTTGGAGCATGTTTCTAATGAAATGAAAATGGCTTATAAGCGAGGGTGCCATAATACACCTACTTGAAACTTTCTACATTCGTAATTTAAAAAAACATTTTTAAATATATATTTTTTAGTAAATTTTTTTTTGTGTAGTTACTTTTAGTTTTCTTGTATTTTAGCATTCCAAAATCTTTAATTATTTTACTATAGTTAAGCCAGAAGACTAAGACAGTTATCTACCAATATTTTTCTCGATACGTGTTCTAGTATCCCCCACCATTACATACATATTTTACACAGGCATTTTTATTTTTTAGGGATACATTTCTGGGAATTTGGTCTTTCCGTACAGGTCATGCTAATACAAGGAATCTATTGATATCGACAGTTCATTTCACGATTACGTGGCGTTTAGATGCAAAATACTGTAAGCAACATTACCGCTAGTGCGACTTTGACGTCAAACAGCACGGCCACCATGGTTACTCATGTTTGAAGAGTCGATATTTTTTGCCAGGCTCTTCTATTTTGTAAAATGCCTGTTGATTTAATTGTAGTTAGAAGTATTGACCCAGCCAACATAAGAACTACCAAACACACAAAAGTTCCTTAATATCAAATCAATCTCTGTTGGATGAAAAATTTCAGCATTGTACTTAATAAAATTATTATTCCATGCCGGCAGTCGGCCAAGAAAAATTATAAAATTAATGACCAAGCAGCTATTTAGAAATAAATGCAAACAAAAATAAAGATCTTGAAAGTTTGTAATTAGAGAACTTATGAAATATCTGATTTCACAGCTTTTTGTTATAGTGTTAAAGACTTGAAAACTTGGTAATTAAATTGCAAGTAAGCTTTTAAGAGCACGATGGATCTATTAAAACATTGTTCAAAGCCTTTTCACGCCTAAGTTTTAAGATTTTCTAGGCACAAAGTAAGCAACGAATAAACTAAAATTTTGAACAATTTCTTTAACGTTACTTAGTTATTTACTTATAACTTTACATTTTTATGTCTACAGGAATCAACAAGAAAACAAAAATTTTATATTGCTAAAGTTGTACTTGTACTAAAACAATAATTTTACTTGATTATAGCGCCGGTAACTCACGTATATAAGCTGTACTCAGATAATTTGTTAGTTAATATTGTTAGTATTTGGATGGTTTATGGCTTTATGTCGGAGACCCTTAGGACGGCTTGATAAACTCTCGACACTAGAGTTGGCCACTCTCATTAGATAAGAAGAAGAAGGATGGGTTATCGGAAGAAAACGTGCATCCTCAACATTTTTTTGTTGATAAGATTACAAATGTAATCAGACTGACTTTGTAGCATAAGATACTAGGATATAATTCTGAAACGATCTGCAGCTTAAGATTCCTAGAAAATAGCAACTGAGCTACGGATGGGTTTCTACATAAAATATATTCGACACTGTGGCGCGAGTTACGAACAATGTATGGCTTGTTCTGTGGCATAAAGAACGGAGGCATCAGGGGCGGTCGATCCAGGGGTAGAGGGGCGAGGGAGGCCTCAGTATGCGCTCGGCTGTAGGAGAGAAGGCTCGCGCGGTCGCCCTCTGCAACCTTCTACACGCGATGTAGCAAAAAACCCACGAGCTACAGGTGCCCGAACCACGGCACATGATAAATGGCAGTGTTTTTTCGACCCAGCCGCCCGACGAGTTGAGTGGTAGGAAATAGCCTATACAAATAAATAAACAACTTTCAGCCCTTTCGGCCCACGCGCGCTTGTTTTTATTTGTTTGCGCTTCGTAGTTTTGCTTTTGTTTTCTTGTCTATGCTAATACAAAGTAAATGTTGCTTTTGCTTTTAGTAATTTTTAGTTTTAATTTGATTGCTTCAATACTTGATTAAACAAAATATATACGATTTCGTGGGATGCGTGGGAAGCGTTGCGCCCACGCTGTGATTAAACTTTGATGGACAGTTTTCATTAAAAAGTTTAGCGAAAACTTCGTATTTACTGGAAGGCTCATTTTTGCTTGCGAATTGAACTGCGCATGACTTGCGCAAGAGGTACTGAAGGTCTATCTCACGATGTATAAAGTACTATTACCTGTTATCTATGTATAGGCACTGGGGGAGGGTTAAGGCAGTTTCCTTTGACCTAGATTTTATTCGGCGAAGGTGAGAGCGTCTCGAAGGAAGCCATTTATCATCAGATATGAGTATGAGCTTAATGCTTACATGATTCTAGTTTACATCGAGGAACATATTTGGCTTGTATTGGTATTCGTTTCTAATAACAAAATCAAGTAATGTCTAAACTGTGTATCTATTTTACTTAAACTATATTTTTGTTATTCTCACAAAAACTGTTGATTCTTGTATTTAAATGGGTACTCGTAATAATATTGATTTAATCGTACCGTTAAATCTAAACATTATCAAATTATGTTTGAATGTAGGTACCAAACCTGAATATACTGCCTTAAATTAACACACTCAAACTTATTGGAAAGTAAGGTAATAGGTACACAAAATCACTGAAAACTCATAGGTCTCAGCTCAAAATCTAAATTAATTTAACCAACCACCTCTAAACTAATATTAATTAAGTGCTTAAATCTTATGAATTATTTCGACGAGGATGAGTTAATATATGCTAAAGGCAGGAATGTGTTTAGTTAAGCTATTTTCAATTACTCAACTTGATCTAAGTGCTTAACTTTAGAACTAGCATAAAAATTGGGTTGTAGGTTTAGAACTGAGGATCGTCACTTCCCTGCAGAAATTCAATTGTAGGTGCAATAACAACTAAAAGTAACTGATACTGCAAGTAATTGAATATTATCAATTAAATAAATAATAAAATAAATAAATATTCCGGGACATTACACACAGCGCCATCTAACGCCACACTAAGCAAACACTTGTGTCGTGGGTACTAGATAACGGAATAATACTTATATACTTAATTAATTAGCAGTTTAGACTAAGTCATCTGGATTATACTCGAGTCATGTTGAGAGCTATTATGTGCATTTAGTACCTATTTCTATGAAGGCTGACTCTATACGAACTATAGAATGCATAGAATGTTCTATTAATGTGTTCATTAACTTATGTAGTCATCTCACTAATCAATAAAAAACGAACATAGTGGCTTACTTTGGCCAATTATGAACAAAATATGTACCTACGTAGTCCACCGAGCTATTATATTCAATTCTAGTAAAGCTAATATTATAAAACTTCTTCTTCTTTTTATTATGAAATGGGAGTGGCCAAAGAGTTTATCAAGCCGCCATAAGGGCCTCTGACATGGCTTTACGACTGCCATGCTAATTATGATTTATTTCATGGTTAACAGGTTTTGTTAATTTTTTTCTTATTTGGGGATGATTTTTAAAGCGTGTTTACTGATTTTAAGTGGTCACGTTACTATACGGTTAAATCCTAAAGGATTAGCTTACTATTTAGGTAATCTCTTTAGTGTCAAAAATATACGCTAAATTCTGGTTTATATAATAGCTAGACCAAAAAGCCTTTGTATACTTAGGCTAGTGGTTAAATAAAATTAAACAAGTTGTTTATTTGCTTAGGCTACCAATATGTTTGAGTAGAACGTGGTTTAGCTCTCTAAAGTGGTTTTAGGTCAGTTACTGGGTGCTTAAATTTTTTATCAGTTTATGTATATATAAAAGATAAAGATAAAAGATAAAAACTTTATTAACCTTATGGTATCGCACCATATAGGGCAAGTCATAATACAATTTTCCTTAAGTATCTATAGTTCTTAATGTGTAAACTTATGTAATAATTATATAATTATCAACTATTTTAACATACACGAGAGAAGTTCAATTAAAGAGTTGAAATGAAGATTCTACTAGTGCTCGGTTCATAAATTCTTTAAGACTATAAAATGGATTATCTTTAAAGAATTGTTTTAATGATCTCCTGAATTTCGTGGTTGACAATTCGATGACTTTTGTCGCAAGCTTATTAAACATACATATTTTATTGTACAATCCTTGTTTTTTTGCTTTTACTAATCGATTGCATGGTTTCTTTAAATGATTCTTTTTTCTTGTATAATATTTTGGGTTTGTAGCCAGTAGGATCTCTTCGTCATACATTTCCAACAAGCAGTTAAATATATATAATGATACAACGGTCATAATTTTATTATTTTTGAAGTGTTGTTTAACAGAGGTCCTTTATAATTATAATTTATAATGCCAATATATAGCTTTTATAACCTTATGAACTGATTCTCTTGAAAACTTTCAGTTTTGTGAGTATTTTAATACTCTGTTGCTTAAAAACTAATGTATTTTGCGAGCTGGCTATATAAAAAATGTTTTCGATATTTTTTATCCTTATTCAGGTCAATTTTTCAGCTGGTTCAGTTTTTTTGCTTAGGTGTTAGTGTATAAGTAAATTTTATTTTTGTTTTAGTTGTTAATTAGTACTAATTTGTTACCATTTAACAACATTAAACACAAATGTGCAATACATTTGGAGCACAATATTTTGTATAATGTTAGCTACTAGTTAATAAGTAAATATTTCGTGTCGAGCGCAGTATCACAATAATTCCGATCGGTGTGATAATTCGGCATATTGACCGCAGGTCGGCGCACCTGTGGCCCGGCGGACCCAACGTCCATTATTTACGTACATTAATTTATTGCCAGGTCATAGTTTTCGGTTAATCATTGGGGCCTGAAACGGATTTTCTGTGGATTTGATTGGAATGTTAAATATGATAGGTAATTTTACTATATGAGGTGTTGTTACGTTTTAAATAGCATAACCATGACGTTTGAGTATTTACCTGCTCACATGTAGGCTCTATGCTACGTAGATAGTTTTTTTTTGTTGTATTCTTAAATCAAATGCTCATAATTATTATGTTGTTTGATAAGTGGATTATAATATTGCCTAAGAGGGTAGTTTTTTTGCAACTGGTTTTCATGGTCCAATTGTAGACCGTATTGTATAAAAACTAAATCTACATAACGGAATGACATTTCTTTTAATAATTGTACCTAACTTATATTATGTTTAAGTACCATCCAATAACGATATTGTGTTTTATGGCTCCGAAAAATAAAACAGAATATATAATAATATATAATATTATATAATATATTATTTCTGGTTTTTTATTGCTAGAAATAAAGGCATGTCATGTTTATGTAAGCCGACATTGAGTTTAAATCTATGAATAGTTTGAATACAGTAAACGTTTTACATGTTTTAGTATTCTAGACAAAGTTATGACAAAAGTACTTAATAAAACAGAGGTTTCTCTTTACTAGTACTAACTTTGTGCTCTTATTTTTGCATTTTCGTGTTTGTTTACGACTTCATAAAGCTAGATTATTCACTAAACAAATGTTAAGAGGATTATAGTAATATAGGTACTTTTACCAGACGAGTTATATAGTTATTATTGGAAGTAGTAGGATTTATAGCGAAATTAATAAGATATTCTGAATTGTTTTTTTATATAAAAATATACATTGTGTCATATCTTTATTAATCTTAAGAGTAAAAACTCTTTTTATTGGATTTTACAAATTAGCAATATGAATCCGAATGAAGGATACGCTAAGTCTTTAATAATAACAAACAATATTAATACATATATACACTAAACTAAAAAAGAGTATGTACATCTAACCTAAATTTAAAACATCCACATATGGTATGGAGCCAAGAACGCTGGCTGCATTCCCACGCTGGATTGAATAAAGGATATAACGCTATCAATAAAATGACGGCGTGTTTTACCATAGCAGTGTAGTAACGTAAACGTAGGTATACACAAACCCTAGTCCCAGCCATACTAACTTTCTTGAACTAACATAGAATAGATTTTGTTATTTAAATAAATAAATTATACAACAACATAATATGTAACATCACTCCGGCGACGACAAAGAGACGCTAAAATATGCGCAACGGAGCAACTATATAAGGAAAGTTATAAAGTTGCCATTTTATGGATATAATTCATATTCAAGTAGGTAAACAAGACTATCAAATGTAAGGCTTATATTTGAATTTATTAAGAACATAGCTTTTAAAACATTCTAAACTTTTTCATTTCAGTTACATCCGGTAGACCGTAATTTAATATCGCTGAATTTCCGATTACATTCTATTTTGAAGCCGGATAATATATAATAATATGATAATATATTCTAATATTTCCGGATGCAATTCCATCTATTGTGCATTCAAAAATTGAAAATTTTGAGCAAAATTCAAATAAACTTTTTAAGATAAAACCACACATGGCCAATATACATACTGAGACTCTGTTTATTTACCCCGAAGTTCACTTATCTTCTGAGATGTTGCCCGGTGTGGTTTTTTCCTTCATTGCTGGACCTTGTAGACTCGGCTTTAAGAAAAACATGTACCAAAATTCTAAATTTAATTTTTGACGATCGTTCTTGGGCACAGGCAACACTACCCATCAGTTTCGGTGGTCTGGGAATCCGTACAACATCAAGTGTGGCACTTCCAGCTTTTTTGGCTTCTAGCTACGGCACGCAAACCCTCATCGGAAAAATACTTTCTATCACTGATGTTCGGGTTGCATGCCAGGCGGAAGCCTTGGAAGCTTGGAGTGCTTCATTTCAAAATACGGATCTCCCCACTGAATTAGGGATCCAACGGTCCTGGGATAGCCCTCTTCTTAAAATAACCTTTTCAGCACTGTTAGACCAATCCCCAGACGATACCGACCGAGCGCGTCTCCTTGCAGTATCGCAAGCTGAGTCAGGCTACTGGCTTCACGCACTGCCATCTGACAACCTCGCCACCGTACTTGATCCGGAAAGCTTGCGCGTAGCTGTGGGTTTGCGTGTGGGTGCAAAATTATGTGAGCCTCATCGATGTCCGTGCGGCCAGAACGTGGACATGTCCGGACGCCACGGGTTGGCCTGTGTGAAGAGTGCTGGCCGACTTTATCGTCACTGGGTGCTCAATGATTTAGTCAGGCGGGCACTCTCCACCGCTGGCATGCCTTCGGTGCTTGAGCCGAGTGGGCTCTCACGTGATGACGGCAAGAGGCCAGACGGCGCTACTTTAGTACCGTGGTGTCTCGGCCGTCCTTTGGTCTGGGACGTC
The DNA here is from genome assembly GCA_927399415.1 of Macaria notata. Taxonomy (NCBI): domain Eukaryota; kingdom Metazoa; phylum Arthropoda; class Insecta; order Lepidoptera; family Geometridae; genus Macaria; species Macaria notata. Next base: position 9,488,936 of record OV656733.1, read on the forward strand.
ACGTGTGTAGACACCTTAGCGCCGTCTCACGTCAGTGCCACCGCTCGTAGCGTCGGGGCTGCAGCACTACAGGCCCAACTCGGGAAACAACGAAAATACTCGCAGATTAGCGCAAATTATGATTTTTTTGCGCTATCTGTTGAGACGTTGGGCCCGTGGTCTCCGGACACAAAATTATTTGTGAAACAGGTTAGCAAGCGTTTGGTCCTTGCCACAGGAGATCTCAGGGCTGGCAGCTATTTTTCTCAACGTTTGAGTCTTTGCATTCAAAGAGGAAATACTGCCAGCATCCTGGGTTCCCTGCCGCACAGCGACAACATGGACGGTGTGCTGAACTTTTTGTAAATATCTGTTTTGTATAAGTTTTCTGTATTTTTAAGTCATTTTTGTATTATACTTATAAATCTAAAACTTAATAAAATAAAAAATTTTGAAGCCTGTATTTTCAGTAATTTGTAAATTGCGTCAAAATGTTGTCGCTCGTGTGACTGACGTGTGCTAAAAAAAGTGCTTTGATGCCTTTTGTGCTGAGGTAATTTTCCGGTTGGCAGCCTTACGGCCCTCCGTAGAAATGGGTTCCGCTTGCAGGCTTGAGTTGGCGGCCCGAGCTCGTAAGAGGGCGCTACTTGTTGACTGTTAGTATAGTTTTGAACTATTTTAGCTCTTCTTTTATTAAAAGTTTCGTGAGACATTTTATCAATATGTTAACTAAACGGTTTTCACATCCGAAACGCGTAAACAACATTCGCGAATTACACGCGTTTTAAAACCGTTTATATATTATTTTAGCTCTTCACAACTATAAAAGACTCCTAATGTAACTGCTTTACCCAATTATTTATTATTAAAACACAAACTTCATTACACCACGCCATTTTTTTCGAAATTCATTTCCACGACGCAAAAAAACTAAAACAATACCTAAGAGATTTTGTAAGCTTTAAGTTTTGAGTGTTGTTTTACTGTTTAAATTAGATACATATTGCAATAATTATACGTCAAATGAGTTAGAATTTAACTATCATATGGGTAGCAATATATCATTTACAGAAAAAAACTACTACTAGATGAAGTAGTACCTAAATCATAATAATAAATGCTTTATTCAATAATAATAAACAATATATACACATATATACACTTATAAAACTAAAAAAGAGTATTTACATTTAAACTAAATTTAAAACATCCACATGTGCTATGGAGCCAAGAACGCTGGCTGCATTCCCACGCTGGATTGCTATAGAAATCCTTTGCGCCTTTGGAACCAGCCGGCGTTCTTGTCTCTAGTGATGTCATTCAACATTTTATTTAATTTTTTTATGATAATAAATTACATTTTACTTACATAATGCATAAACTCAATTTGTATCTGTGATGATATTTTTACAATTGCCTGTCAGTCATATATATTTATCTGACTTTAACACAACAACAATATCACTTGTTCAGTTCATCAAGCCGCCCTATACTATACTAAGGCCCTCTAACATGGTTTACGACTATCGTACTAGCGAAAGAGCCGTTTCACTTAATTCTTATAACATTTATAGTTAAAAAGCAAACAGTAGCCCCAAAAGCACACGTCATCATACTGTCGTCACTCGTTCTAGAGAGCTTTGTGTGAACCACTACATAGTTTTCGAGTTCGCGCCATCGCTGAACTAAGCGAACGTTTGTACACGGAGTATTCATTTCTGTCTGCCTTCCTTCATGGCTTGACTCTTGATTTGACGTTTCGTGTCGAATCTGTGAGATGTAGACGCTTGGTTTAGTATGACGTTTTGTGATGCGAGTTTTGGCTTCTGTGCAGATTTAGCTTAAACTCAAAAATATTTAAAATAATGGAGTGAAACTCACTTAATTTATATAAAATTTTGTGTGATGTTAAACTTACCTAATTCTACTGAAATTATTCAGTAGAAGTGAGATAAAAATAACTACTACACTATAAAACTTATTTATATAATAGTTTCCGAGTTCGCACCATCGCTGAGTCAAGCGAGCTGGACATGGAGTCTTCATGGCCTGACTCTTGATTTGGAGTTTCTTGTCGAATCTGTGAGATGTAACGTTTTGTAATGTTGTGAGTTTTGGGATCTGTACAGATTATTTAAAATTTAAAATATTGTTTCATGTGACGCTTACCTAATTTAAATGAATAATAAGTGGAATAGCTATCCCCACGTATCAATATAACGCAAGAAATAACAAGATCGAAACTCGATTACTACTGCATTAATTTGATAAAAACAACAGGCTTTCAATCATTAGCTTAAATTTCACTCACAGGACCGATGTCAATCGGCATTATGTAAGTTTCAGATACTACATATAACTATAGTAAAATCTAGAGTATAAATATATAAATATATATAAATATAAATATACACATCAATTCATAAACTTGGACACGCTTGCTCAGAACAGGTTATATAATTTGTATTCAATATTTATATCAAAATTACTCGTTTTAAATTAATAGATATCTTTTTAAGGGACCAGAAAATAAAGCCTATATAATATATAGCCTAAGCCTACCTTTGCACAAATTGTCTGTACAGTATCCTCAGCACGCGAACCCAAATCCTACTTACCTATATAATATTGAACTCTCACGCAGGCATAACTATTTCTTTTACGACATATGTACGTACTTTTGCGTATTTTTGTCGCGTCAGTAACTTGATACAAGGTGTTTCAAGTCGTATTGCAGAGCTCAGAGCTATGGTAAATGAAATTCGATATCGCTGGTACGTGACAGAAATATGTGATAAAAGTATGGTTACGAACGGGATGATTTTACAAATGGATATGTACCTAAGTAGAGTAGAGAGGTACGTAGTAATCTATATTTGAACGAAATTTTAGTGGAAATTAGCAATATTATAATTATCATCTCATCTTGTTGGAAAAAGTATCGTGGAGGAAAAAACACAATATTCCACATTTAAAATTAACAGAATTGCCTACACTGCAATTGTTTTTTTTTTAATAAAACAAGGCGATGCCGATATAAAAAAATACTAAAACTATATTTAGCTGTATTTATTCCACACATATACAGTTCTACACATAAAAGGAAAAAGCAAATCGCATCTGAAATAGATTCCCAATGTACTCAACTTTCAGAGCGCGTGCTCAGGAATATTGCTTGAATTCATTCTGGTCCGGAAATGTAGATATTGAAGAAGTTTCGCTGACCAAGCCTAGGCGTGCCCCGATGCAATGATCGATACTACATACCTAATAGACAAGTAATTCATAGTATTTTTTTTATTTACCTATATATGTACATAAATATTAGACACCACCTACACAAGAAATAGGCTTTATACATATGTGCTAATGTTAACAAAAATAATCAACTGTCTTCTCACGCTCATAATCAAAATTCTGTACCTTAGTAACCATTTCATGGTGAACGTTATCTACTAGTGAGCATAAACTTCTTGTTTGTACGCCTATTATATTGCCTAAAATTAAATGGAATAGATCTCCAAATTTTGTTACAAAATTACACACATTCTTATTTTATGTATGCAAATAAGTTAACGTGTTTTTTCATATTAAAACATCACGTGATATTTCTATTCTCATAAGCCATAAGGCAGACGTTGGCATTAAGGCATTTTATGTCTGTATAGTGATATGATTTATTAAAAAAAATTGGTGATTAGGTGTCTCTGTATTATTTTATGTATGATCCATCGATTGAAGCTTGTATGTTCCGTATTTTCAATTTGCTACATGTTTTATTTTCGGGCGGCCGCTTTGATGCGGGAACTGATAAATTTATGTTCGGTTTTTGAAATATATCACCAATAATACAAATGTAGAATGTAAAAGCAATTAGACAAATCTGTGCTGGATTTTGCTTCGATTGGTAACTAATTTGAAGAATCTTTTTCTGTTACCTGAACCAAAGTTAAGGTATATTTAGAAAAGCTTTTTAATGACGTTACATAAATAATAATGTTTCCATCACTGGCTATTTTAATAGCCCCCACTGTAGCCGCAGCTCAACCCATACGTATTATTGTGTCTATTTTACTAACTTCTAAAAGTAACTTTATGGTCACATGTAAAAGGTTTACGCTTAACTTACATTTGTACTACTACTTACTTCGCTGGCGCTGCGACCCAAAGTGAGCCTTGGCCACCGATACAAGAGATCGCCACCGGTCCCGGCTTGAGCCGCTACCGCCAGTCAGCAACTTGAAGTACTTGTAGATCTGACTCCACGACATCCTTCCAGCGGTACCTCGGCTGACCAACGGGTCGACGGCCACTCGGGACACCGAGATAGGCTCTCTTGACACTACGATCGTCTCCCATTCTCACCAAGTGACCCAGCCAGCGAAGTCTATGGGCTTTTGTCTCACCTATTATATTTGGTTCCCCAACCAGCTCTTCAATTTCGAGGTTCTTATTTATTCTCCAACTTCCATCCTGCCTCCGGATCTAACATTCATAATAAAATTTTAAGCCAAATGTTAACAGCCAGTCAACAAAAATTATTATTATTCATTCCTTAGAAAACCGTACTCAAATCTCAACTCTTTCCTTAAGTAAATGCAGTCTCAGAGTAAATGCAGTCAAGCTTAGTAGCTTCAAAGCTCTTCGAAGAGAACAAAAATGTGTTTTCAAAGTATAATCTGATGATACGGACTTGAATCTCAGGTGGCAAAATAAATACATGCAAGAGACTTTGTGAAAATAAAACAGGATATTTTTTAATATCTTAACGTTGAAATAACAAGACATCTAAAGCTGAAGAGATTCCAAAGTCTGACCATTGAAGGTCTTTAAAAAAAGTTTGGAGATACTCCATATTGATAGCAGAAAAAGTTCTTACGATTTTTAGAAATTTCGTTTGTTTATCTGTGTCTCTTTATTTAAATGCTCATCACACAAAATTGGCTGAATGGATCATCATGATTTTTGGTATGTATGAGGTCTAAGGAGTGTCATTGAGTGGAGTTGTCAGTCAGGCTACTTTTTATCTTGGAATAATGCGAGTGAAGCAGTGAACATCCACTAGTATAAAATGTTTCTGTTTGTTCTTAAAACGAATCATGAACAATCCTAATAAATGAAAAAGTTTTACTGATTTAATAATCTGATTTTTATCATGATTCAACGGGGTAGTGCGTATTCGTAATTTAGTTGAGCACGAAGTTTAAGATCCTGCAAGTTATATAAGGACTTACGTATTAGTAACTGTAGTGTTTCAATTAGTACTGTAGTTAACTGTAACAGTGACAGTACCAAGATTTATTTAAGTTGACACATTGTATGATTACATACCTATTATTATGTTTGACATGTTTTTAATAACAAAAATTTGCATTATGTTATGAATAAAACTTGACATTGTAACTTCTAAAATTTTATCAAAACTAAATGTTATAAATTCAATTTGACGAGATATTGTAATTTGTGTAGCATATTCTATGATATTAGTACTTATACCTATGTTACAACTTTACATTATCAATAAAGATTTTTTATCTTTATCTTTTTATCTTTGTAGTTTTTTAATATTTGTAAAATCACTATCCATCACTAACCATGAGCACACTTACCCTTACTAATTGTAACTTACGATTTAATACATATCATAGGGTTGGGAACGGGATTATTTTAGTTAAATAGTATCAACAATTCCAATTAATTCTAAAAGTTTATGCGCTAGGTTCCAATCTCAACAGCCACCGACTACACTGCCACCGGTGGTTAACGTCGAAATAAACTTCAAAAATAGTACACACGACCACCAGAGGTGGCGGTTGCCACGGTACAGTGTCGACGGCTATAACTGGGCAATTACCAGTTTATGTTCGTTTAAAGCCAACTATCACTATAAAAAAGCACTCAGTTTGAACTAACGCAAATAAGCCATATTGTACCTAAGTAGATAAACGTTAATTTAAATATCCACCGCTCCGGTAATAATAAAGTTACTTTAATCTTGTCACCACTGCAATCGATAGATGGCTAACATCGCGATACTTGCAATAGACGGAACTTTATAAATATAATTGAACTTTATATAATATAATATTAGGAGTATAGTACTCGGTATACTACTAATATAAAACTTTCGATTATACATATGAACGTATGATAAGATTAATACTGACTTCAGTTTGTTCTGTTTACACAAATTAATGTGGGATTGTGACTCATATATATAAATAATAATACATGTTATGTTTTGGCATAATGCTGTTAGTATAACATGGGTTTGAATATTTCAAAAGTCCCGCGATGTTAATTTAATTTTATTATTTACTAAGAATAACTGCTATTATATTATCCAATAACCATATATATAGTGGTAGATGTACCTAGTGATTGTGGTGTAAATTTCTGTAATCTCAAGTAGGTACCATGCATCTAATGATTTATTCCACATCATTTAAAGATTAAATTGTCAAAATTTCAGTACTCGTTTGCTCCACGTTTACCCAAAGTCACCTACTTTTTAGTTTCAGTAACTTTTCGTTACGCACGTCTTGTTGAGAATACAAGGTGTCTTCGTGTTATATGGTCCCCGATTATCTACGGTTGCGCCCCGAGCGCTGACAAACGAGCTCTGAGGTTAGGTTAAAAACTGTCTGCGATCTACGAGAACCATGCATTTTTCAACGTACCTACAGAGATGCATTTGTCTATGCTGGTACCGTTTAGAACGCTATTGGTTTCGAAATAAAGTTTGTAGACGACGCTTAGTTTTAGTGTTTGGTTGATCTTCTTTTGTCTTATTTGATAGCGTATCTACAAGTTATTGTAATGTACCTGTTGTTAAATAGTTGGTTAATTATAATTTGTTCATTGTTTAGGTATTATGTAATAGATTATGGCCTACCAATCATATTTGTAAGAAAATCTTTGTTTGGTCCTTTTTCCGACACAACGTCGTACTCATTGTTAAAAAAATGTTGAGTTAAAAAATGCTACGTTTAAATTTAAAGCAACGCAATTTATGTCACAGGTAGCCACTACATCAAAATAATAAATGTAGCATAGTGTTTTTTTATTATAATTCTAAAACTTCAACAACGAAGCTACTAGAGGAGTAGCTATATCTCTTGAGTCATATTTCCTCATGGCTGAGGGTCGTGGCTCTGAATTTAATCGTCAGGAGAGTTGCACAAGAGTGTGCACATTGTGTACATTGTAGTGGGCTGGGCACCCAGGTCCTTCCACGGAAGATACATGTCCTCGGATATTGTGGTCCCCAAACATGTCGGTTTCCTCACGCCTTTCCATCACCGCTAAGCTGGTGCAAATCTACGCATAACTTGAAAATACAAGTCATTGGTGTCGGGTCGGATTCGAGCCAGGGTGCGTCAGGATGAAAAGCAGACACTGAAACCACTGAGCCACACTCGCTTTTGATATATGTAGCAGTTAATACTCGTATATGTAAGTATTTCAAACAGCTACAAACAACATAACTACACGTACATAACGCTCGTGGTCGTGTCATGCGCTCCAAATGAATTTACATATGGCACGAACTAACGACATATTACCTAGGGGTTACAATATGCATCATAATAAAATTACCAGAACATATAATATGTTTGTTTGCTGGAATAGGTAATTAGTGATATTTGTTTAGTTAACTATATAAGTATGCATTTGTGAAAATTAAATGTTAATCGTTACTAAACACCTCTAATGAAATAATGTAATGCAAATAATTGTTTGTATGTTTTCAAGGGTTGTCTTGATGCGCTATATAAGTAACAGCTATTGTAATTTTTTTGCAACTTTTTTAAGTTTGATATTGTGTCAAAATGTCATCTTTGTGAAGATGAGAGAAGAAGCGCCCGTAGCTCAGCTAGCGGAGGCAGTCGCATGCGATTACCAATGTTAAGCAAAGGTTGACGCGGCGAGTCCTTGGATGGGTGATCGAAAAGTGGCATTCCATGTTAGGCACTTCCGTGGGCCGGATGACACGTAAAATTTTAGGTCCCAGATTTTTGCTTAGTACAGCAGTTGTTAAGCTTTGTCAAAGGCCCTTAGAGGCTTGATAAACTCTTGACTCCAAAGTTGACCACTCTCATTCGATAAGAAGAAGCTTTGTGAATATCTGTTTTATTCTAAAATAGCATTAGGGTAGTTTTAGGTATTTTCCTTGTTATTTAAGTTTTTGTAAATGATATGTCAACAAATTATTGTATGAATGTACCTGTTATAGTTTTGTAAATGTGTATGCAATTTTCTTCGAAGCCAGACACATAATGTAAACATTATTGATTAATGGTTTTTACGTCACTGAATCCCCGCGTCGTATAACATGATAGTTTGCGGCTGTGGTAATATGCTGGAACAAAATGTTTCATTAGACCCGTATTTGAACGGTGAACTATTACATGCAAAACGTGAACTCTATTATCTAGAAAGTAAGGTGTTAATTTTGTATATTGATTTGTTACTTACGATCTTTTGCAGTTTATCGTGTGTACACATTTATACACTAAACCAGGGGTCGGCAACCATTTGCTATAGCAGGGGCAGATATTTTGCCAGAGTAATAGTGCAGGCCGCACTTATTTATATTTTTTTTAATATATGAAATAAAACGCATATATATTCATACAATCATGTATTTTTAAATTAAATTACTATACTAACATAAAAGTAATAACTAGTGAGATTTTTGCGGCTGCATTTGACTTGCAAGTTTTTTAACGTCTGCTTTCATTTTAGTCGTAGACACGCGCAGTATCGCGTCTAAATGTTCATCCGTTTACCGTGAACAATTCTTATTTTTGCGGTAGTTGAGAATTGAAAAAGTCTGCTCACACAAATACGTACTACCAAACATAGTGATTATCTGCTGAGCAAACTTTTTCAATTCTTTGAAGTTTTCAGAACTCAAACCTCCGTAGAACTGTACCAAGTCAGTGCTTTCCTTAAATGCCATTTTAAGTGTACTATTACTTTGCAAATCTACTATGTTCATTTGCAAATTGCTTGGTACATCATTAATATCAATTGCAAAAGGGTTTTGGAATATTTCCATGTTAAGGGAGATCTTTTTAAAGTCGGTGAATCGATTTACAAACTCAGTTTGTAGTTGTTTTAACACGTTTCTCATTGTAATATTTTGCCACTCAAAATTAGCTCCAGCTTCTTCCACGGCTTTCTCGCAATTAGGAAAATGGTCAAGCTTTTTTTCATCAATATGCTTGATAAACAGTTTCAGTTTCATCTCAAATGACTTTACATCTGAATACATATCGCAAATCAATTTATTTTTTCCTTGTAAGTGTTTGTTAAGCTGATTCAGTTCCATAGTCAAATCAGTCAAAAAACCAAGATCGATAATCCACTGTTTGTTAGTGAGCTGTTCCACTGGCTTTCCTTTCATCTCCATGAAGTTGCCAATTTCTTTTCTCAAATCAAAAAACCGTTCCAAAACGGCACCTCGACTGAGCCACCTTACTTCACAGTAGTAAACCACGTCACCATGATCAGCTTCCAGATCTTTCAAAAACTTTTGGAACTGACGGTGTGTGAGCCCATTTCTTCTTATAAAATTAACAGTGGATGTTACAGTATCCATTATTTCTTTCCAGGATATAACCTTGGAGCACAATGCCTCTTGATGGACAATACAGTGAAAAATCAATGGCACAGTAGATCCAGATTCTTTCACTTTGCTGATGATTCTCCCGACAACACCTTTGTTTTGACCGCTCATGTTCTTACCTCCATCGGTAGTGACACTTGTTAACTTTTCCCAACTTAATTGCAATGAATCCAGAGCTTGTTCCAAATGGTGAAATAAATCTTCTCCCGTAGTTGTACCTTTCAAACTGCACATTTTCACAAGCTCTTCGTAAACAGTAAAGTTATCGACAATGCCGCGTACAAATATGAGTAGCTGTGCTGTATCCGACACGTCCGTACTTTCATCCATCGCTAAAGAGAAGCAGTCAAAAGACTGTGCCTTATCCCTGAGTTGTTCACACAAATTAGCACCCAAGTCTTCGGTACGTCGGGTGCAAGTTCTGGCAGAGAGACTAAGACTTTCAAACATTTTTTTCTGCTCTGGGCATATTTCTTCTGCTATAGATAAGACACACTCTTTAACTAATTCACTATCGGTAAACGGACGTCCACTTTTTGCTAGAATCTCTGCTACCCTGTAGCTGGCACGAACATTCGATTCGCTGTTGTCTGCCACAACCTTAAATATGTTTTGTTGATTTTTTAATGACGATTTCAAAGCAAAAATTTTCTTTTTTCGTATTTCTCCTTCAAGACAGTCAAATTTAGCTTTGTGCTCAGTGTCGTAATGTCGCTTCAGGTTATATTCCTTTACTACAGAAATACTCTTTTGACAAATCAAGCATAACGGTTTTCCTTTAAACTCGATAAAAAAGTATAATTCTGTCCATAATTCGTTAAAAATTCTTTTTTCTTCTTCTATCTTCCTTTTTCTTGAAGCCATGTTTCCATAATTATTCTGTAACAATAATGAAGAAATTTAAATTCGGTGTAAAAAAATAAATATGTTCGATTTGGCACCTACAAATTCAACTCCCCATTAAAAAATAGGTAATGAAAACATGACATAACTATCTTCATGTCGTGTCTAGTACTATCCCCGTCCATAGAATATATTTTACCCATCAATCTGAAGGTTCACTTTAACAAGCAGTAAACAAAATATAACAAATTGCTCGCGAGTGCATACAACGTATATATATATGTACTTACCTCATACGTCGTGAGAAGCTATTAGCGAAGGGAAGAAAGGTGAAACGAATCGCGTAGCTGCCAACCAGATGAGACGTGATTTTCCGGCGAATTTCGACAACAGAATGAGGAGAGTCCTGCGTCTAATCAAAGAGTGCCGCCGCCTATTGTTTCAAAGGAGCTGCCGCCGACGGCCATGTGCGGCGGATAAGCGCAAAAAATATTGCTAAGAATTTGAATACAGCAAATCTTTATTTTCGGTAGAAACAATACATAATATCACAGTCTTGATAAACAGTTGTTAAGAAATGAAATAGGTAAAATTTTATCACCCCGCGTTTGAGCGAGCTTTCAACGTACTCTCGTACTCTCATGGCCCAACGCATGGCCGTATAAATTCTAGTGAATTTTTGCCTTTTGCTTTGGTATTTTTTTTCTTACGGACCTCAGGCTTGCGGGCCGCACCAAGATAGTCCACGGGCCGCATACGGCCCGCGGGCCGCCGGTTGCCGACCCCTGCACTAAACGAATATGATACAATGCTGTTGAAGCTATGGTATTCATTGGATTTGCTTTGACAATGTTTTAGAAAGCATTATTAAAAACGAAAAAACCTACTATTTTAATATTGTATGCAATTATGTTACGTTTTATCCATGTTTATTGACGTAATTAGGTTTTATTTGTTAATTTTGCATGTGTAAAGTTTACACAGTGTTTATTATTTGTAAATTAAGATAGCTGTTTAGCACTCTACAATAAAATGCAAAGTCAATGTGTATATACATTGTGAATACATATGTATACCCATCGTACGAGTAGGGGTTCGGCAAGGAGGCACCGTTATACAGTTTAGGTTCCAATGACTCGCACCAAGCGCTTTGCTTCGACTTTCATCGTGCGAACAGCCCAACTGTGGAACTCCTTGCCCAAATCTCTTTTCCCCTTAAACTACAATTTGTCGGTCTTCAAGTCGAGAGTAAATCGGTTTCTTCTAGGCAAGCGCGCTAGATCGTAGACTATAACATTGCTTACCATCAGGCAAGTTGTAGTCAAGCGTAAGCCTATATAATGTAAAAAAAAATACAAGGGTCTTACATTTAGGTTAATTTAGCAAAAAGCAATGTAGATTAGTTGAGATGCAACTGCACTTTGTACAGATTACGCTCATGGATACAGACGATTGATATTCTGACTGCAAAAACTCAAATAGTGGAATCAAAAATCACTTGTTCTCTTATAAAAATATCTAATACCATACAAATTGTACGTTAAATTTCTTTTCTGTTATTTATTGCGATGATCAAACGTGGTTCATTATATAGTAATAAAACAAACTAAGTAAGACTATTTAAAACAGAGTTTTGACGGGTAATTAGTGACTGTATAATTTGCAATATTCAGGGTTATCTTACAATTAAATTATTTGATACTTACAGAAAATATTCCAAACAGCCATGCTTACAGAAATAAAATATTAAACCCATTTTCGTTTGCTGACCGCAAATGTTGAGGTAAAATTGCAAGTTTGAAGCGCATACCAATATACACTGTAACCCTTCCTCAGAAGGTCTAAATTGGATCGAACTCGAATGATGGCCTTATCTCTACGTCGCCTGCCGTTGACATCGTCTTCAAATATTTGGTTTATTACATTTTTGCTCCAAAGTTGTGAGAGTTGGAATGAAATTAAACACTTTTGTGAATTGAGAAAGTTTTAATGAAGATGACGCTTTTAAATTTTTGTTGTGGCCATGCTAGCTAGTACAGATAGAAAAAATACATGATATGTTCTTATATTTACTCGTACTGAATAAGTATTATATATATACATTATATACGCAATACTTACTTTACTACACTCACCTAAACTTATACTTTATACGGAATTTATTTCATTCATACCAATTTACGCCATTTGTTATCTTACCGTGCTATCTGATACAAATTAGCACAATGTTATAAAATAAACATATAATTTTAGAAACAGAACACAATTAAGTGGAAATAAATGAATTTTAATCAAATAATTGTGGAACTCCCTGCCTGACTCCCTGTTCCCCGTGGAACATAACCTTGCGATCTTTAAAGCGAGAGAGAATCGGTTCTTACTGGGTAAGCACGTTCCATCCTAGACCGTAATGATTGCTTACCATCAGGCGAATTACGGTCCAGTGCAAACCCATTCATTGTAAAAAATATAGATTACAAAACACACAAACAAAAGTTTAAATCCCATAATGAGTTTCTAACACAGCAATGACGCAATTTGATAGTCTTTATAACGTCGAACCCGTAGTTTATGTACTCGCGTTAATGTAATATTACAATCGACTACCATTAAGCGTGCCCCTGAGATATAATAACAAGCCCATAAACGTATACAAGATTAGAAACTCGAAGTTCAAGCGTAAAATCCACATTAACGTCTCAATAAAAACAAAACTTTCCTCCTAACAAAAAAGTTTGTATTGAACCTTTTGAAGTTTGGCAAAATAAAAACGCTTATTTAGTGTCTACGATTGTTTTGTTGCCAAAAGCAAACACATTAGACTTAATAAATAAATAATAATGGCCGAGAAACGAATGAAAAAAATACGTACAGTCATAAATAGATTAAGCCCTTTATTGTTAACATGAAACATAAAGTGATATCTAAGTATTATGATATACAAAATAAAATTACTTACATTTTTTTTGTTCGGAACCTGTGCAGTATTTGTTTGTAAGGTACCTAGCTGTTATTAAGCCATTTATTACATTCGAAATTGGCTAATAGATTACTAATTTCTTCTAAATTATTGTAAATGTAAATAATGGCGAAGCACCGCCAGTACATAAACAAAATACTAAACTACAGAACAAAAAATGCTTCTATTAATAACAAAAAAAAATACAATCCCCGAGCGTAAAGTACGCAAATGATTTGTCTCAAGTATAAAAAGTTGAACAAAAGCAATGAGACGAAATAATACCAGCCGAGAGGCTATTCCAACTCTCATTGTAAGGAATAATCGCAGATTAAACGAGAAATGATTTCTCAAAGAGAATTTATGGCGAGACGGTTTCGAAAGTCCTCATTATTTTACGTTCTTGAATAATTGTACACTAATATTTCATAACGTCTGTTTTGTTTTGGGAATTAGGTTTTTTGTGTTAAAAAACGTGCGTACATAATTTAATCGGACTGAACCTTGGTAGGTATGCAGGGGTTTGTATGAAATTTAACTTATATTCTTAACGGGATCTAAGCCACGGGCACCTACTAACTATGCCCTCCCACAGCAATTAGTTTTATTGTTTTTTTTTTGTACATTCCATTATTTTCTGTGCATACTAATGCATGTCAATCATTGTTTGTACCAAAAAATAAATCTATTCATACCAAAAAATTCCTAAATCACAACTTTTTGCAAGCATGACGAATTTCAGCAAAAGAAAACGTCTCGATTATACTACACCAATCTCGTCTAAGCAAGCTTTTGTTAGCGAAAGATATTTTTCAAAACAATGATCACTTTGACTCGTTATTCATTACCTTTAGAAAACCGTTTTTAATCTGCCGCGTTGTGTGTTTGCGTATTTTCGATTACATATTTTCGGGGAAACATTTCGCTGAATGTTACTGCCTTTTGACGGACACTCTCGTTACAAAATGTACAAATTTTGCACAAAGTGTATTTTTGCCGACTCAAATTTTAAGTATTTAGTTGTTCTTGGCAGAAGGTAAATCATATGCCAAAATAAAAATAACAAGAAAACAGTTCATGTAAAAGTGGCCAAATTAGTTATAAGAGGCTTAAGGGCTTATTGACTGCGTATTGAAAGGAACAGTAATAATTGTCAATTTTACAATATTTACATCTTTAGTCAAACAAATGTCTAAATTAATAAAACTAATAAAGCTTTATTTTAAACGTTACCCGTGAAACAATATTAAATATAGAACCTACTCCTACGTGCGTTTTGGTTCGATATCTATCACTAATGACCTTGACTATTTTTCGATCTACGATTAGATTATATTTTATGAGGATTTGCATTTGCTTGGCGGTGAAGTAAACAGCGGCTTTGAAAAACAACATGGAATAAATACTGTGCTTATGAAGCAAGATTGAACCATTCAACGTTCTCGTCTGCGATTTGAATTTCGACTTTTCTTTTATAGCACGATAACTACTTCATATCATTATACTGTAAACATGTTTTAATTTTAATGGACAAAAAATCGCGCATCGACTGTCTTGTCGCGCTGCGTGTCGCGTCGCTTATACAACAAGGCTCCGCAGCGTTGTATAAATGTATAGGTATTATATTATAGCTTCCGCTAGCCTTATAGAGAATGCCTTGGAGCGTAGCAGCTGCTACTCTAATAAGCTAACTTTGCTAAGCTAAGCACTCGACAACGCCGATTAATTACCGAGCCAGATAGTTTGGTTTGCCTTTTTCAATGGACGTTGATAGGATATTGTAAAATGGGACTTTATAAAATGGTGGGAAAATTATGGTATGAATAATTAAGTGGATTCTGGTTTGTTAACGTCATTGCTCAAACATAAAAAAATAACAAAATTATCATGCATGAGTTTTGGTTCAAGTAAGTTACTCGTAACAGTAACTTATAAAATAATGCTAGTTGTTGCATTACGAGTATCTTAAAAATTAATAATTTTCACGATCTATCATGAGAATATAATGTCTACATCATTAAAATTTGGCACTGACGATAGCTGTTAAGATTATTATTTCCTCATGACTGAGGGTCGTGACTCCCCAGCAGATGTAATTCGTCAGGGAAGTTCTTTTGAGCAGAAACATCGTATATGCGTACCTACCTACCTACTTTTTGTTTCGTAAGCTTAGTTTTAAATAGTGTCGATATAATAGGGCCGGTTCCTAGATTTGATAGATTTTCGGTCTAGCATGACCAAAACTATGACAAATAACAAATGAGAGTATTTTTAAAATGGATCATCCTTTGTTCCATCCATAGCTTACCTGTCTATTCTCATTCTGACCAGTTGAGCGCATGGTAGGTAATTGAATTTCACACGCGAAATCGTCGGCAAGCGGGATGAAAATTGAGTTGACAAGTCTGTCTAACTTATTTCAATACCTATAAATTATAATTGGAAATATGTAACTGATTACATATAAAATGTCTTATATACACTGACTGAGTTATATTTCCACAAATCAGAAATTTTATATCATAATTATTATAGACCTCAGTGGCTGACAGCTAAAAACTAGATACTTTGTTTTTTTTTCATTCTAACTTTAATACTCTTCTGCATTCAAAGTCTAGACTTTGACTGTGATATAAAAGCAGGAGCTCTGTCCTCTGCCTTATATTATGTTATTATGACTTTTTTCTTGTTATTAAAATTTTAAAATAATTAAAAAAAGGTTGTAGTGATTAAAAAGTTTGATAGTCACTAACCTTAGCGTGTTGGAAGTAATTATCGAAATGAGTTTCCTGGTCACAACATTCGAAAATGAGTGTCAATTAAAAAGTTAATTAAACGTACTTACTTTTACTGTGGTCATGCAATATAACGCAAGGAAATATGTTATCTATAACATAAAAATATGCCATTCGCTAGATTAGTACAGTAATACGTTTCTTTTATTTAGCTAAGTGGTCGCTTGGGTACAATATAAAAATGTAGCTTCTATAGAACTGGCACAATACAAAGTTATGGCCAAAGAAGGAAAAAAAAAACAGTTACTATCATCATGTGTCATTTGATACTTAAATTCACGAATATAATTTTTTATACAATTAATAAAAACCATGTAGGTTCAGAATAGTTATTATATTCAAAACTACAAATACTTCAAACAGGCAGTAAACAAACGCGAAACTTTTAAAATCACCAAAAAAAAATAAACATAAATTGCCAAACAATGTAGGCGTATTAAACTATGCTTATAAACAAAAGTAAAGTATATAAGTATTATATCCGTTATCTAGTACCCACGATACAAGCGTTTGCTTAGTGTGGGGCTAGATGGCGCTGTGTGCAATGTCCCGGAATATTTATTTATTTATTAAAAATAGAAGAAATTATTGATAAATACATTCGTAATTTCTACCATATTGTTAGGTACTCTCAATAAAACTACAAACAACTCCAGAAATAGTCCAAATAACTCACCAATACAGTTTCCGATGGGAAATATCCACAAATCAACGTTTTCTTGGTCAACATGCGTACGGAAAGTAAATATATCATGTATTTATGACATACGCAGTAAATAAGTTCTGTTAGCCTTTTTATTCCTCTTTCCAACTTATAATTGTTACTAGTGGATGCCTGCGGCATCACTCGCATTATTTTGAGATAAAAGTAACCTACATAGTAAAAATTATGATGATGCGTTCAGCTGTTTTTGCGCCATGCGCGTTTAAATAAACAGATATACAGACAACAATTCTAAAAACTGCTGAAATGTGTACTGATATGGATTTAAAGTATACCAAAAAGTGTTTTTTTTTCCTATTATCTTCTATTTTCAGATTTTTAACCTCTTCAGCTTTATTTATATGTATTTTTAAATTGTCTCCTTTGGACATGGTTTTTTGGTGACGGAACTTGCACTGTTATTTAAATATGAATATTAAGACTTTCAGTCCTTACGCACGGTATATTTAGACACCATTAGGGCTGTAGCCAAACATGAGCGGTAACATTTTAAAGCAAATTAAAGTTTCATAGAATAAGGATAATAATAGGTTATGAAAATTCTTGTTTATACATGGTATAACTGTTATTAATTTTATTTCTTCGTAACTTCAGGCTCTCGAGTCTAAAGCTCGGTATTTAATTAAGCACCAGTGGGGCCGTAGCTAGTACTGAGTTGTTTTTAATAATTAAATTTTAAATAGATCTAATACTCGATCAAATCATTCAAATAAAAAATTATCGGAACTTTAGCCCGTAATGGATATTCACCAGAAAACTATTCACTTGTTCTCAAGATTGAGAACTTTAGGAATGCATTCATCTTTCTATAAAATCGGAATTCCCTTATTCAAGTACGTCGAAATGCTCTCTGAATTTTCAATTACGGGACCGCAAGCTTCCTCCGTGTTCTTTGAGGCAAGGAGATGTTGGGTATTTTAGTAACTGCACGTAAGCGGTTTATAAACCACTATTGGTGCATTTAATGTAAGTACTTTGTACCTATACACTTACAAGGAACAAATATATTTATGGTTTTAAACAGATGTGACGCATGTTTGTAATTTTAATGTTTTATGTAAAGTTTTTTTTTTATGATCAAAAGGGTTTATATTTCACTTTATAGGCTCACTCTTGAAAAAAAAGATAGTATAATAATTAATCACAGAATTATCTTGAATATCTTCTAGTTTGGTTTTAAGTAAGTTGATGCTTCAAGTCAAGTTAGTTGACCATTCGATAGCTTCAATTTAAAAAAAATGTATTAAATGTAATTTATGAACCTTTTACTGCCCTCTAAATCACGAACATGTATTACAGTAGCTCCATAGTGGCATAAAGAAATATAATATCATTTAATATATATAATATCATTTAATGACAGGACTACAGATACCTCTAAAGAAATAAAAAATTCCAAGAGCATCTATCTCTTAATCTAACGCTTCTAAAAGTCAAGTCTACATACATTATTCTATAAAGATTAGGTCAAGTTGTTTTTCATTTATCAATGTAGTCGAGAGAAGACGCTAAAACTGCTTGATGGATGATCCTTCTACATCAGGATGTAGCCTGTCTAGTGTCTACACTTAGCTTTGTAAGCACTGTCTGGAGACCTAATCTAGATTTTAAGGAAAAAATGTCGAGGGAAACATTATAAAAAGCAACCATTCAAAAACTTGTATAAAACTTTTCACGAAAATTTTTGCTATAGCCTAAATTGCATTGGCACGCGTCTTGTTTCACGATATGGGTGTCTTAACTGTTTGCTTTCCTTTGTTTAGGGCATTTATTATCATTATTAAAGGATGATTTAAGCATAAACTTAGACCTCCAACAAAATCTGCGCTAGAAAACTACTACAACGATTTACACTACATTGAATCTTCTGCTTCTTCTTATCGAATAAGAGTGGCCAACTCTGGTGTCGATAAATTTATCAAACTGTCCTAAGGGCCTCTGACTTGGCTTAACGACTGCGTTACTAGACAAACAGCCGGGACCTACAATTTAACGTGTTATTCGACCAACAGAAGCTTCCGAAATGGAAAGCCACTTTCGGTCACCCTTCCAAGGTTAGACCGCGTGGACCTTTTAATAAAAACAAAGCACAGAAAAACCAATTACATCTCCAACAAATGACATCCTGCATCATCAAATTTACAAAGAAGGTGAAAGTCCACAAATGTCACCCGCGCTCAAATATTTGTCTAATGTGGAAGAAGGGTCAGCTTATCACCCCACATCAGTCCCAACATGATAATAAAGGGTTCTGACCCTTCTCGACGATGCAACATTTTATTCAATGAGCATCCAATATATCTTCATGTAAAAGTAACTTTGCAGACCCTTTGCTTTTGGCTGTGATGTATGGGAGACATTGGGCTGATAATGACGTAAAGTCAAGAGTTTTTCTGAACCAAAATAACTTGGCCTTTTGATTACGAATTGAAGAAACCTATTTTATCTGATTTGGGAGTCATATTCAATTCAAATTTAAATTCAAATTCATTTATTTGCAAAGATTAAGTGAGAATCATGGTACAAAACATATAAATCAAGCAAGCAAAGCTTAAAATTTGCTTGTCTGTGAAAATTTCTGTAGGTACCTATGTATATTACGGTTAAAGAAGATATTTTATGTGCAAATATTAGGTTTCCAAGCTTGATTATGCATTCACGCTGCATTTTGGATGAACCAATATTATGATAGTAATAAGTTTCGAAAAATGACATATTCTTTTATGTATCGGACCACAACTCAAGAAAATCCACAGGCTTCCACTAGGACTAAAAATGTTTTGATGTTTGCGTTTCTTACTTGGCACATTGCCCAGTGAAAGCAAGGGACTGTTGTTAGTAACTATCGCTTACTCTCTTGTTTGTCTTCCTTTACGCATGAAAAGTTTTACAATTTTACTCTCTGAACTGTATTTGTTAGGTATGCTACTTCAGTTAGTAAACGTAAAATAGAGTGAAAATTGTACATACATAAATTCCTGACAAACGAGTGAGTGGAGCACTTAGATTATCTTAAGGCTTTTCTGAAGATTTTCTAAGTGCCCTATTTTATTTTGTAGTTAGAAGTAGTTTTTTTCATAAAATATATTTTCCTGGTATCTTACGGTATTGATTAAAACCACTATTAAATGTTAGTTTAGTGATAATATCACATTATTCAAGAAACTTTCTTAATTGTGCTTACAAATTAATCTAATTATTAACTTGGTTTATGTTAAAATGTTAAACCAATAAATTCTTTCTGTGTATTCTATTACCTGATTACGCGTTTCCAACATTAAACAGGTGTATAAATAAAAACGCACTAACATACCTTTAATTCTGAACCTCTTTGTCAGAAAAGCCCAGTAATATTTTAGCGAGCTTTCAAAACAATCCTCAAAGAGAGGAAGCAACAAGTGAAGATAATTATTTATATTCTTTCGTTTCACGATGTTTATTGCATTATTTACAAATGTTTTTGAATATACTTTGTCAATTCAAATGTTTACATCGTTATGACGTATGTTCATGAGAAGCAAAACTTTAAAAAAACACAATACTGTTTTAAAACGATAACTATGTTCACTTGTTCAATACTAGTGGACGACCGCGGCTTCGCTCGCATTATTTTGAAAAAAAGAGTAGCCTATGACACTTCTCATACTACCTACATACATACCAAAAATGAAAATGATCCGATCAGCCGTTTTTGCTTAATGAGCGTTTATATAAACAAACAATCAGATAAACAGACAAAAGGACAAAAAAAACTGCTGAAATGTGTTGTTATGGATTTAAAGTATACCCAAACAGTTTTTTTCTAATATTTTCTATGTTCAGATATTCAACCCTCTTCAGCTTTGTTATATTATGTATAAAATGAACAGAAGTTGTTACCCAAAAAAATTATTGTCAAGATTTTTAAATGCTTTATTATGTAATATTTATCTTATTACCATTTACTAACCCATATTTTCTGTCTTGTTCGCAGGTCCAGTAACTGGTTAAGTGAAGAAACAATAAAATCAAATAGGCAAGATTAAATATAATGACAATACATAGAAAGTGAAGTGAAGAAAATGCTTAAAATGAAGTTGTGATAAAATTAACCCCGCAAAAGGTGTCAAGATATGGTGCAACAGTTATTTTAAAGAGTAGGAAATGTTTCAACCACAGCGATGGTGGTGTATCTGGATACCACTCTTCTTCTGTGTTATAAAAGAAGGTAAGATTAGTTCAAATTATGTGTTTATTTGTACAATACTCATCCACAATAGGCTTAACGATGAAACAGATCGTTGTATGGAAGTAGAAAGATACACAATTACAGGTATTTTTGATGATTTTATGTGAAAAAGATATATAAGTAATCTCAGACCCAGCACAGTATATCCAACCATCTTAGAGATGTAATGTATGTAACCTTCATTCATCACAGAAAACCCCGTGGAAAAAGCTTAAAAATTAATCCTTAACATTAATGAGATAGCAGCCTTCACTACGTACCAAGTTGAAACAATAGAAATAAAAGGAAATGAAACAACAGTACCCTACTCAGCATAACAAACTAAAAACTATTTCTACCTTTATTCATTACAATAATTTAATTCATCCATGGAGTTTTACACCGCAAAGTTTCTAATGCGGTTGGTGTTTAACGGTCGATCAATTAAAACTTTGAAATTGTTCGTCATACATAGGTGGGGCCTGAATCAATAATAGTTATAACCTATCCTTTGTTTGCCCATTTCGCACCTACATAGTACCTATAAAACGCATAGTGCGGGATATATCCTGTTTTAACAATGATTTAAAAATTATAAGAAATAATTACATATAACTTTGTACTTGTGTACAATGTATTGTTGTAATTTTATTTAGATTGATGAATAATTGACATGTGAGAATT
This sequence comes from Macaria notata, assembly GCA_927399415.1. Lineage (NCBI taxonomy): Eukaryota > Metazoa > Arthropoda > Insecta > Lepidoptera > Geometridae > Macaria > Macaria notata. The sequence goes on from OV656733.1 coordinate 9,510,761, forward strand.
AACTTATCAATAAAAAACTTTTACTTTAACTTACTAGCGTTATCTTCTTGTAGTGCTGTGTATTAAAATCATCATCTTAATAATTATATGCCTATGATAACTAAAGTATAATCGATTTCCATGCTAGTCAATTCTTATAAACGTACTTATTTCATCATCATCATCTACAGCCAGTTTTGTGTCAATGAGAGAACAGGCCTCATTCTAAAAGAGACATGTTTTGATCTTGTGGCAGCCTCATCCATGTTTGACCTTCAACAGATATTATGTCAACAACGACGACCCATCTTTAAGCCAATCGTATAATATTTCGATGACTGCATTATGGCATACTCACTTACACACTCACAAACGATTTCTGTCATAATAATTATTACTACTATATTTAAAAAAAAACCGGGACATTGCACTTAGCGCCATCTAGTCCCACTCAAGCAAACGCTTGTGTCGTGGGATTAAATTACTTCGTTACTCTTGTGGCCTCGCTTCAGTATCGACAGCTGAGCCACATCGCTGTTTACTAACTTATCAACATGCAAACATTCACTGTAATTATGTTATTATGAAGTTATATTTGGATACGACTCGAACAATTTTGAACTTAATTTATGTTAGAAATGTTTTCGAATCGGCAATTTTGTGATAAATAAATAAAATAAATTAAATAAAAAATAATAAAAAATCTAAAATCAAAACAAAAAAATCAATCTAAAACTTAATAAAACAAGGTACCACCGTTAAAAAGAAGTAATAATTTTGGTTGTTTCCAACTCAGATATTTTGTGATGGTTCTCGAAATTTTTTTATTTTAAGAAATGGCAAGTACGGTCTGTTTTGTTATAATTTCTAGAAGAATATGAGGCATTTAGTCAGGTAATTCAATAGTACAACGTGTAGACTTAATCTGTTGTGGATGATGGCGATTTAGTAATTAATGAAGGAAACTAAAGTTCATATTTTAGAAAATATGGAATGTATTTCCAACTATGATCTCACTTTTTTTCACGTGGTATAGGTTTACGTTTGACTACAGCCTGCCTGATGTTCAGCATTGCTGCAGCCTAGGGTGTAACACGCTTACACTACAAAATAATATAAGTAGTTTTTAAACCCATTTTGTTCCCTTTTTGTGCGGCTGTTTTAACACTATTTCTTATAAATTCAGTCCGTATTCTATTTCCAACGTGAACAACAATTCGCGTAGACACCATATTGCCTGCGAAGAAAATACCAGCTTATATTTGCCGGTTTGCTATCGAAGCATCGATATGTTCGCGGCACGAATGGGCATTGCAACTGACACACTGTTAGGCTCATGGTTTGTTGCACAATGTTGTTATATCAACTGTGAAGTTGTTACTGGTACGGGCTTTGGGTGAATGATATGGGTTATGGAAGTGTTCATTTAATGGGCAATAAATTGAGTAACTTGTAGATAAATGAAACAAACGTTGTTGAAACGAATTAGTTAACATAAGACTATTATTAACATTACGGCATGCTGTAACGAATTTTTTTACTCAGTATTTGATGAATACGTGTTGATGATAGTTGAAGTTGCAAAAGAACTTTTTGGTTTATATAACAGCTGCGATTTAATGAGAATAGAAAACACGTATAACGTCACTCACGTCAGTTTAATGAAGGTCATTTAAGATATTTACTTAATACCTACAAAACTGTTTCATAGCTTTTGCTTTTCAAGCAAGTTCGTTAAACGTTAAGTCCTATCATTTGTCTAAATTTCTCAAAATCTATTCCTTCCTATATTCAGGGTATACCCTCTAAATACGACGTCAGACATTCCATTTTGATAGCCCGTTTTCCATCCATCTTGCGTCTAATGGAGCAAAAAACTAGGAGCCGAGACGACTATATTTACGATCGATATAAGCAGTCTAGTCACGAGGAAATATTAGGGCGTAAAATAATTTCAGTTTCTGTAAAATGAGGTTCGTGATGACGAACCTCGGAATTAATTTATAATTGACATCATTTCTGAATAATTTTTCCCCATTGCGCCATAAAGAAGCTAAATAAGGCTTCTCACCGCTCATTCCATTTATATCACACATACAACACAATATCAACCATCATATGCATACATCAATATCTACCAATCGATCAAGCTAAAAAAAAACATGGAAATATATGAATGTTCACCTATACCAATATCATCCAATCTATCGAGCGAAAACGAAAAAAAAAAACATAAAATGCCTTAGAATTGCCATGCCATGATGGCAAGATTATAATGAAAGGAAAACTGTTTTTTTTAACAAATATCAACCTAAATTTCGAACAAAGTGCATGTTACCTTATTACCTCAAAATTTTCCTTTTCCAGATGCCTTCGTAATAGGTAAAATAATCCCGGAATCGTATAGGCGTGTGCAATTATCGTCCTCTGGAGGATACCCACTTAATTGAATCTCAGAGCAACGTGTATGAACCAGATGGGCTTAGTACGTGTTTGGTGATTCATTGTATGATTCATGTATTCATTTTCCAGGGATCAAATGCTTGTAGAGAATGAATGATTTAGAGGCTACTTGGTAGGTAAATTAAACCCTGATTGATTTAAACCACTACCTGATGTAACATTAGAATAAAAATTTAAGTAATGACAAAAAACCCTGACGAGAGATTGTTTTCCCAGCCAGCATTATGCTTAAATGGAGCTGTGTTTTGGCAAATTTCATTTCATGTTTTATATGTGTGGTGTGGTTATTGTTGTAAATATTGTAAAAAAAAAACATTTGACTAACTACAATCATCATCATTAAACCTTATGACTGTAACGCCCGTATGATTTTGCCAACTTTTTAGTAGGAATAAAATAAAATCTCTCGTGTTTCTTAATCATGATATTTAAAAGCAATTCTACATAAATATCTCTATGCTAAGCCCACAAAGTAACGTGTCGTGTTAAAGCTGTTAGGGACCTCGAGATTCCTATTACAGTAGCTCACGGCCTATTTTGAATTTGTTTTGTTTATTGCTATGCATTTAAACTCTTTTAAATTGGTGTTTTAATATTTAAAGATTGGATTGAATCAGTAAACTTTGTAACATAATCTTTTTCAGTCATATTTTTCACTGAACAAATTATTTTATTTTCTTCGTTTTCCGCTACGTACCTATATTGCCCAAAAAACAATCTCTTAATGGCCTCAGCCATCACTTATGACTGGCATGAGGTTTATGACTCCTCAAGTCACTGCTATCAGTAAATTAAATAGAGTAATGAAGAATAGAACACAAGGAGGAAAAGCAAATGCATATTTGTCTACATAAGTCACTAAACTAAATTTGTACTTGTATAAACTAAAGTGAAACACTTGCATTTAGCATCAGAATCAAAACTAAAGCAAACTAGCTAAGAAGTAAGAAGCCACATTAGCCGAGCCATGTTCAATTTCCGCCGGACCCGTGAGAGGGACGTGCCGGACACGACACGACATCTCCATTGTCTGTGTTGTCACGGCGCGTCGGACGTTGGACGTTAACGCATCTAGTATGCAGTCGACGTTAGAAATTCTAGCTAATAATATTAATTACAGTGGCATACTAGGTTTGTCTCCATTAAAGAGTCTGGCCGTTTGTATGTATTTTAAGTATGAATTCACTAAAGAAAAGTATATAAGTATTATATCCGTTATCTAGTACCCACGACACAAGCGTTTGCTTAGCGTGGGGCTAGATGGCGCTGTGTGCAATGTCCCGGGATATTTATTAATTTGGTAAAGTAACATATGTTTTGATTTGTGTAAATTATATTTCGTGTACCCAATTAAATCCTCATTCCACGGTTCAGATGTTAGAATTTGAAGTATACTTCTAGGTACTATTTTCTGAAATAGAAATATGAATGCATTAAGAAGTAAGCTGGTGGAATAGCAGAATGATATAAAAATTACAAATTAAATAAATCTAATAATTTTTAATGGATTTCGTAAATCATAATATGCAAATTTGCAACATAAAGTTTTAAATAAAAAACTATCGAACAAGTTTAAGTGCTACATGTCTTAATAGACTGCATTTTACTGTGAACTTTGAAATGAAAGCTCGTCTTGCTGAGAAATGGCGACAAAACTGAAACTAAAAGCTTAAATGGTGAAGCTTTATCCAAGCTCAACAATGTTACTCTGATATATCAGACCATCTCTTTGGTAACTCCAACCTCTTTGGTAACTTCCCAAAATATTTGTTTTTATTTTTATGTTAGCTTAATTTTAAAGCGGATAAATAATTCAATAAATAAATCATCTAGGTCAGTAGTTAGTAGAACCAGTAGAACCATATTTCTTTTATTTATTCATAAATTTATTTTTTTCTCTTCAATATGTTTAATTAATTTTCCTTCACTGATATATAAAAAAAAACATATTCACATACCTACAAAAATTAATAGTAACACTTCCAAATAATAATAAAAAATAAACATTATATATACATCATAAAAAAAAACTAATCTACATTTTCAAAAGGTAGCGTACCCAAAATGCTGGCTGCAATTATTAATTTTTGTATTTATGTAAATAGTGTCTCTTTAATAATTTATTTTCTTACTTCAATAAAAATAGGTAGGATTTTTATTCATATGAATTGTAAATATAATATAATAGTAAACATGTACGATAAGCGATGACCAATGAGTACATTATATAAGAAGGTAAAATTTCTTGCTTTTTTATTTGGAGTTTGGTGTGTGGTAATTAATTAATATACGGTTGCCACATTTGAGAGCTATTTACACGCCAATCTTAATTGGTATAAAGTATGCAATATATTCTTTACAAAGATATCAACCCCAATTAGCCTTAACCTCTCCACGACAGAAAAGTCTACCATTATTTGAATTAAGCTCACAAAATAGACCAATAAAAATTTCACAGCACTCAACGTTTTAGTCGGCAAAAGAAGCAACATGTTTTAGCTTTCACAAAGGACTGTCCCATTATCTAAGGAAAAGAGAAGTAAACAAGCTTGTAGCAGTGTAGTGAAGACAAATTTAAAAGGAAAGTGTTAATGAGCATTAGACACATTACGAGTGAGCATATAGTTACCATTTATAGTCTGTTATAGTGTGGTGTGTGCTGAAAAATACTGAAAAATTAAGTTTAAGTGTAGGTTCTTTACCTTTTTAACAACTTTTTTGAAACGTTTTAACCCATCTTTGTTCTACTAATCACCGATTTTAATTTATAAAAAAGGATAGGATAGAATGGAGGATAATAAAAAATTTAGTAACTTTATTGAAAAGTATATCAAAACATTTTTTTATTAAAATATGGTATAAAAACGCTGTCTCGTAAAATTAAAGCGAACGGTTTTCTAAAAAGTCTCTCTGGAGCTTTGATATATTCTTAATTGCCTCTCACATTGTAGACCTGTGTCGCCCTAATTAAAATTAAATAAGAAGCCGTTTTGAGGTAATTATTTCGTGTTAAAGTTTAATTTGAACATGGCAACTTGAAGAGGAAATTTTCATACTCTTGGACTGTTGACAAATAAAGTTTGAGATTTATTTATTGACATTTTCCCTTGATAATTTCGTGACATTTCGTGATAATTACCTAAATAAAGTAATTTGTTATTTAATCATATTTTCATACTATCTATGAGTATCTATACTATCTATAGGTGTAGGTATTATAGAAATCTATAACTAAACAGTAAGTTTATATGAAAGTGGCTACGTCTAAGATCGTGAGTTTTTAGTCGTGTGTCGATAACAAAGAGTCTGGGACCTACAAATTAATGTGTCATCCGAGTTATAAAACTAAGAAGGGCTGACCCCATCGACAATTGCTTAATATTGGTAATCGCATGTAATTGCTTCCGAGTTGAGAAAAGAACGCTTTGAGAATAACTAAGAGAAATTAAGTGAAATATAATATTATTATTTTAATATTTTTTGTTAATTTCTGTACTGTGCTGGTGTTTAAAGTGTATATCAATCTATCTATTTGACTCAAAAGTTTTTGTTTGTACGCAGACATTTTTTTTATGAAACACTACTCTTTGGCGTATGTAGGTACATATAATAAAACAGTACGGTTTCTGGGTTGTTAATCTGATTGATTGTTTTGTTTAAGCGCCGCAACGGAGCTTTGAATCTTCCTTATTAATATAGAATCTGAAAAAAATGGCTTCTTTTTATTCCGAAACATAAACGCGGACAAAACAACGATCAATAGATTGAGACGTAATTCTTTGCTTAATCCTTTAAATTATTTAAATCAAACTAAACAACAGCTTATATGAAAACACGGCCAATACAATTCACTCTAATGACATTGAAATAACAAAATCTGTCCCCACTCGACTGTAGAGAGGCAAGACACCCTCTTCAAAGTCGGCGCACTCGTTTACTTTCATTAAATATCAAAGTAAGAAGGTAACCCAGAGATAACCCTTCCTACCTCTCCCCCCCCCCCTAATTCAAGTGTGAGAGATCCCATTTCATTGTAGATTTAGGTTTGGATTCCACTAGCAAAGAGAATGCAACGTTTGTGTACTTGTTGACTTCTTGACAGTACTAGGACTTTTTGTGGGTTCAATTATTAGTGAGACTTAAAAAATAGAATTGATTTTTTAACAGTCTAAGTGAGATACTTTAATTATTACACATAAATTTTTATAAAATCAACATTTTTGTTTTCAGCTAATCTGATCTAGAATCAAGTTTATGCTAATTAAACTAACGTTTGAATCACTTGTCAAGCAACGCCACAGTCGCACGCTTAGACAAAATGATTACTCTCGACTTGAAAACATGTAACTATGTTCTCAGCAACCTAATCCAAACTATCGAAGTTTGCGTGTGCATCAATGTCAAAGTACAATAGGTTGGGGTAAAATACATTACATACATAATTTATAAAATACCAAGACATAGGTATAATACGTGCCCTGATCCTTAACTTCCAAAATTCTAAAAAAATATTTACATAACAAAGGCAAGCTAACTGCAAGTGTAAGCAAACCTTAGTGATAAATATTTAAGTTAAATCTACAAATGCAAAACTCTGTGGTAACGAGAGACATTTAAAAAGTAAAACCAATGACAGTTGCAAGATTGACAGCTTAAGGTTGTTATTCTCGTTACCATGGAAGTTGACGACAGAAAAAGGATTGTACCACCGAGTACTTTTTTTGAGTGTACTGTGACATCATTTAAAATAAAAAACATCTACCTATATATATCATATCTGTATTTTCAAGAAAAACTTCGTTTAATTATTCTTAGATTAGCGTAGAGCTTAAATAAGGGAATTCGTCGAAGCAAGCGTACTGTCTCCCGACGTCTATACCGCCAGCGGGTCCTTACTTCCGTAACGTACGGCGAAGACGTGTCTGAGTCGAACACGAGGTGTTTGCCGACTCACTGCACCGTTGAACCCGGCTTATCTCATAGTAATGATGGTATTATTTTCCTGGAACTTACGACCTGCGCTGCGACTCATGATTGGATTTTTGATGGAAGAAAATTATCTCATTTCTTTGTCAGAACGATAGGAATAATTTATTATGTCTTTTTTTAAAATAAAAGACTGACAGAGCCTTGCGATGTCATCACCGTAAATCCGGAATAAAAGTAGACTATGATGTTAATCTTAAGTCGAATCTACCTCTTTAGCAAATTTTATCCAATTTGGTTTTGCCGTTTGATCGCGATGAAGAAACAACATACATATTCCCTCACACATGCACAAACTGTTAGCTTAGTTATATTAGTAAGATTATATATATAATGTGTACTGTTTGTGTGTGTGTGTGTGCGGTGATGGTGTTACATATATTATATGACCCTGCTGCCTCACAGGTTAAATTCGTTAGGGAAGTTCTTTTGCTAAGCATGTCGGTTTCATAACCTCTAAGCAAGCACAAATCTACATATGACTTCAAGCTTTATAAACAAGTTATTGATAATACCAATGGGTGACTTATTGGTGATTTAAGTAGTAGTGCTAGATAAGACGGACGATTCACCACAATTTTTTACTGGTTGTTTATTAAGTAACTTATTTTTAACAAAGCAGAACACAAAATACTGATTAGCTATTAATAAAGAGTCTTGATTGTACGTAAATATAGGTATATAGGTACATAACGGTAATCTAAAACAGCTTACCTATGAAGGTAAATAAAAATAAATTCACTGGAATTTGGAGCTACCTGTTTCTTGTCTCAAATATATAATATTGTATATAATATTTCAGGACATATCACACAGCGCCAATGATGATAATGTATATAATATGGCTACAGAATATTAAATAATTAAAGCGTTATTTATTATCAGGTAGTCATTTCTACAATTTCATTATAAAATTATGACGGATATAACAATCTAACTACTGTGTACAAGAAGTTGAGGCGCACCTGCAAGGTTTCTCATAGAAAATATGAAAGAAAATATCAAATAAATTTCACGTTAACGGAAACTAGGTCCCGGCCTTCAACTTAGTTTCCTAGGTATCAAATATAGGATAAAGAAAACTAGGATAGCTGTCATGTTAATCTACGACATTATAACTAGCTGTGCCAGTGACTTCGTCCGCATGGAATAGTTAATACCATAAAAACGGTTCAAGTGAGTTAATCTTAAAAGATAGACATATACTGTTGGAGACATTTTGTTAGATAATTTTAAGACGAATAATTCTTTCATGCATATTTTGTTGATATCTTGAACCGTTTTCGCAGCACACGCAACGGAAGCCATCAAAGATGAATAATTTTCCCCGTTTTTTTCCACGTTTTCCATTGTTTCTTCGCTCATATTAGTTGCAGCGTGATGTTATGTAGCCCAAAGCCTTCCTCAATGAATGGTCTATCCAACACAAAAAGAATTTTTCATTCGCACCAGTAGTTCCTGAGATTAGCGCGTGCAAACAAACAAACAAACTCTTCAGCTTTATAATATTAGTATAGAAGTATAGATATAAAAGTCTAAAATATAAAGTTATTGCTTTCTTTACGGTCATGATTTAATATTTTAGGAAAGCAACTTTCAACAACAACAAGCAACAAACATCATAAATAAAAAAATAAACGAAAGATAATAAAATTTTGCACATAGTTACGTGTGCAATGGTTATAATTCTTAATTTCATGTTTCATTATCATTTCATTAATTATCTTATTTATGTAATGCAACTATGTCGATAAACTAAAGTAAATAAGAGACATTCAACGTCAGTGACAAAAAAATCTAAAGTAGTAACGTCTCATCCCTATAAATGATTGCGAGCGGCCATCTTTAATTTTTCATTTTCAGTTGAGCGGCGTCGGCGCACCACCAATTTTACTACTGTGCCCACAAATTTGAATACAGCGCTCATTATTGAAAATAATTTCATAAAGTTTACAAACCATCTTATTTCAAAAATGGTTTATATATTAATCTAGAACATGGAAAAAATGGAGTCAGTTGTTGTAGTTAAAAAATAACAAACAAACAATCAAATATCAAGTTCATATTAGAACTTTGAAGTTGTGTGTGACATTTTAACAGTTTGATTTTTTTGGTAAGAAAAAAACTAATTTGGGCAACAAGGACCGACTTTTTTTTCCTAATTCTTAGAGTAATATTGTTATGTGTTCTGTTTTATCAGTGGTTTTTAAACGTGCAATCGCCCGTGTACTATTTCCATCCAAATTGTTGTATAGATTTGAGATTGTTAGACTCATAAACTAATATACATAGACTTATGGTTTATCTCAAATGTATCTAAAAATGATATGCATACATTTTCTTGTTAAAAAAACGTTATAGAAAACATTTTTTTTAAATAAATTAAACACTACAAAATATACATTTATATGCCATTAATTTTCTAGAGGCACACTCAGGATAACACATACACGAATGAATAAGGAAATATACACTAGATTACAAACATGTATATCATATTTGCAGGAAGCGCACAAGCGACGGACGTGGATGTCCGCATCTCGGCGCCGAGCTGGGTGGCTCGAGGAGGCTCCGCCACGCTCCGCTGCCTGCACCAGGTGGCGCCACAGCTGCTGTATAAGGTACATTACATATTTATTTATTTATTTATTTATTTATTGTTCACTTGCCCACAGCACTTACAGTTTCCCAAAGCGTGCTGTGGGCCAACCTTAAAAAAATATACTTATATTAAAATTAATCCCTATACCTAGACTTATAGTAAATTTTCCTATTATTACAAATAAATATACTACAACATTGTAATATAAATTTAAATTTCGAATGGAATATATCAAGATCTGGCATCTGTGCAAGCATGTCGTTAAGCAGACTGACAGCATGTGTTGTGGGAGCGTACCGCGCCGTGGCGGTGCGCACCACCCCGCACGGCATAGCCAGCGGGCGGCGCGGGCAGCATGCGCGCATGCATATTAGATTCTTAGTAGCTAACAGATACCTAGATAACCTTGTAATGGCAATTTGAGTACGTCACAATAATTTCTAAATTAAAATCAGCTGCTTCATTGAACGCAAAACGTCAAATGTCAATTATCAAATATATTATGTCTATGTAAATTTTAAAGAGACATTTTTGTTTATGTCGTCCTAAGCGATCTGTTATAGTAACGGTAACACTTTGCATAAAACCGCTTTAAATTGTTCCTTGTTTTATATACATTTACTCCCGGTTCCTAAAATGATGATAAGGAGTTAATTCTCGATTCAAATTAATTGATTAGCTTTGTCACATGCGTTACACGTTGACCAATAAACTTTTATCTTTTATTTTTAAGGTGGAATTCCTGAGGAGTGAAAACAAGCTGCTGCAGTACGTTCGGGAACGAACCCCGCCCTTCACTAACTATACCTTCCATGGAGGGAAACTGAATGTAAGTTTTTTCTTTAAACGCTTTTATTTGTATTATATGTGCATATTGTACATATGTATATATAGTCCGGCATTTCACCTTAAAAGTCAACTAAAACGATACCCACACAAAAGAAAACGTTTTTTTTGTTATAGAATTTCTTCCTCTTGCTGGACAAGAGACTTTTGCTTGTCAAATTGTTTTCAATACAATTTGTTGCTATCTATGTGCTTTCTATTGTATTGATATACGTATAACTCGATGGAGAATGTTTGTACTCGATCAAAACTAGCACTCAGAAAACGTTTTAAATGATGAAAATCACGACGAATATTACAAAAACGATAATATTAAATAGAGGGAGTTGAACCTGCTTAAAAATATAGACGATATTAGCTTAAAACATGTCCCATTACCGCACAATTTAAATCCTATATCTCGAAAGACTAGAAAGCCATAGAGTGAAAGCTACGAGCTTCTCCAGTTGGCCAGCCAATTTGCGGGCCGCTCTCGAATCTGAGGGCCAACCATTTCAACCTACCTAGAAACAACTCTCTTGCCACTTATTTACATACGAAAGACACGTCCCTACTTATTTTTATGTAGATTCACATTATTTTGCATGTACCGGTTGTGGTTTAGAGGTGTTTTGGGAAAGCTTTTACTTTGAATTCTGGTTTAAACGTGTGGATCCTTTTCGTAAGCGACTTTTGTGCTAAGTATAATAATGTGTGTGTTGAGCCAGCTTTTCCTACCTCTATGTATTCTTTCCTTTCTGAATTGTTTTTTTTTTTAAATAGGATTTTACTGGTAAAACTTATTCAAACACTTTTTGCACCAGCTAAACGACTACAGAATGGCATTTTTAGAGATAGTTAGCGTTAATTTTACGCTAGGCTTAGTTTAAAAACTTCAGTCACTACAGTCTTTGTAAAGTCTGTTTGTTTTGTCCAAAACTCATTGAGCTGCAGTAGATAATTTTATTGTTAAGTTTGTTACTAAATTAAAAACTTGACATAAAATCAATGTTTATAATATTTAGATATTTTTTAACATTATCTGATTTGCAGGAATTATTATTCCACATTTTTCATCTAGAATAAGATGCAAATATATAAAACTCAAAGGTGACTGACTGATATAGTGATCTATCAACGCACAGCCCAAACCACTGGTCGGATCGAGCTGAAATTTGGCATGCAGGTAGATGTTATGACGTAGGCATCCGCTAAGAAAGGATTTTTGGAAAAGCCGCTTTTAAAGGAATGAAATAGGGGATGCAAGTTTTACTTCTTAATGCGAGCGAAGCCGCGAGCATCCACTAGTCTAGAATAAGATGCAAATTCATGATTAACCTTTCTTATTTGGATATTGAAAAGATATGCGGACATTTTGTATTTACATTATGGGCATAGTAATTTTACTTCATTTTTATGTACTTACCAATTTCTTTTTAATCTATTGTTTGCATATTTCACTCACTTTATTTGTCTGCTTGTTCCAGATGTCGCTAGTAACGGAGAACTCCATAACGATAGACAACCTGGAGCCGTCAGCTTCAGGCCTGTACTGGTGCGAGGTGTCGTTGGAGACGCCCATCTTCACAGCCGCCTCCACGCCGCACCAGCTTACTGTAGTCTGTGAGATATTGTTTTCAATCATTATACTCATTTAATATTATTACTTACATGTATTGGTCATTTAATTATTGTATGCTTTGATAAATGAAGAGGAGTTTGGTGGAATCATATTATTTTCTTAGCAATGGCCAAGAATAAACAATGAAATGTTGAAACCAAATATCTGTCAGTACTGAGGGTCACGACAGAGGCACCAGTATAATAATATAATTATGTCTAAAGTTTCTCATAATTAGTCAACCTCATCAATTTGCCAATAGGTTTGCTATGTAAGGTCTAAAATCTCAAACGCCCTCATTGAAAATGTTTGATTAACCGCAAATGCACTAAACGGTTTAATTAAGTAACGAAAACCTACAAACACGAATCCTTGTGCAAATGACACTAAAATCTGCAGCAAAACGCCTCAAAAACACAGCTGAACTTTTAAATTAAACACGGAATACATCGAATTTCTCTCATTGTCCCGAAATGCGGTTCCGACAATAAACCAAGCTATTTAAGACCTGCCTTGAACGTTTGTTTCAAATACGGGCCAAAGGAAATTAATGTGGCAATACGGTTGTGAATTCTCACTTCTGAGGTACTTTCTTTATGGGTATTGAATGTATTGGCGTTCATTTATTACTTGCGGTATGTTCTCATTACAGCATTAGAAGTCATGATTAAGTGGGATTTTGGATATAAATTATATCGATTGTATGTATGTATAATATGACATGTATCCCTTGTCTCTTGTATATGATGCTAGTAATATAAAGGACATATTTAAAATGTGGTCGGGATAATAAAACTTTACATGACAGTAACATACTCGTATTATGTTACTTCCATGACCTTTTTGTTCATGCTGATTGCACAAAATAAACAAAAATGAACAACTTGTTTATACATAGGTACAGAATGATTATATTAATATTTTTTAATTAGGTTTATATAATTTAAGGTCTTTACTAAAGCTTCATTGTTGCCCATAAACTAGGTATCCTATTATAATGGGTGTTAGTTACTTAATAAATACATTTAACTTGTATCTTAAAAGTTCAGCAAAAACAAATTAACACGATGTCAAAACAAAAACTTGCCAGCATTTCAACTCGTTGCATTTATCATCTCTCTGAATTTTAAACACAAAGTTAGTACCAGGTTTTGTACACTAAATACGAACTCCAACTTCACATTAGAATGAATATCTCATTTTCCTAGAATGAAACTGCTCGTTTTGCCTACACTTTTACTCTTACTAAAAATAGCAGTCAGTGTTAAAAAACTATGCATTTGAATTTTTTATACCCAATTATTATGTTATTTTTTTTATTATGTAACTATATACTATACTTTTACTAGCGCCATGTCGTATAAAGACGTCAAGGAATTGGCCGTAAATCGTCGCTTTTTTTTAAAATTAATGATCAGCTTACTTCAGACTTCATCTGAACTGCTTTTATATCAATTTATCATACTAACGCGTCCATTTAAAATAATTCTTATTCTTATTTTTTATATAATGTGAACTTAATCTTAATTAATGTAATTGGTTTTTGGCCGTTTTAATAAATAAATGAGGTCATAAGTTTAATGCTTAAACTTTTTTAAAGCCTGAGCGACACAGAACCAATTTAACGTTATCAAACTCATGACAGCGCCCACAAAGCAATGTCAGTTTTTTGTCACCTAACTAAGGGCTTACCACATCGTGTTGGTATCCGATAGCAAAATTTCAAAAGCCACCGTGCGTGCTGTTATGATAAATGTACAAATGAAAACCAAATAAAACATGGCATTCATCTAAATGAACTTATCCTATACAAACCTTGCTCAGAAAGAAAACATGCAAAGATAATTGTAATTGTTAGCCATATTTTCCCGGCAAACATTCCTTTTATTCACAAAAATGCTGGAAAAATGCCTACTAGTTGTCTCCATGCCAAATCTCGTTTATTTTACTCGTAGAATATGTGGAATGGAGATGTTACGCAATGTAATCAAATCACAGCTTTGTGTTTCAGAAAAACAACATATACTTCTAATATAAGTATGTTTTTACTAGAAAAAATAGATGTGTATTATCTGCTATCTAGAATCATTTACTTACCACAAAAATGTTTGCTTTGTATGGGGATAAATGGCCTTGTGGTATATATCTTATAGTGTGCTGTTATGTTTTGAAATTAATAGAACGTAGAGTTTATACCCAAATTATTTATTGGTTACATTATTTTTGTATATTTTCCTGTAGTTCACACTTTGTACTGTCACTAAAAAAAGAACTACAGTAAAGTTTTGTTTCACTTTTATACATTACTAGTGGGTGCTCGCGGCTTCGCTCGCATTAAGAAGTAAACCTTGCATCCCCTATTTCACCCCTTTAAAAGTGGCATTTCCAAAAATCGGATGCCTACGTCACAACATCTACCTTCATTCCAAATTTCAGCCCAATCCGTCCAGTAGTTTGGGCTTTGCGTTGATAGATCACTATATAAGTCAGTCAATCAGTTAGTCACCTTTGAGTTTTATATATATAGATTATTTATTGGTTACATTATTTTTGTATATTTTCCTGTATTTCACACTTTGTACTGCCACTAAAAACAAAGAACTACAGTAAAGTTTTAAATCACTTTTAATTTTATACATTATTTGATTCTTTTTTATTACAGACACTTGAATTAATATTTATTTACAATAATAATACATAAAAACAAGGGAAGAAAACTAAATATACTACTTCTAACGACAACATAAAAAAGGGGGCACTTAGAAAATCTTTGGAAAAATAAAAATTTAATGATAAAAAATCTTTCCATTTCTACATCTTTTGGTTTCACTGTAGTTAAAAGCTCACAAACGAATAATAGTACATAAAAACGTATAAATCTCGTATCTTTTCCCCATTATAGTGATTTAAGGAAGAAATCGCTTAAGGCGATAAGGCCGCCCATTTGTACGTTATTATTTGTTCATATTTTACTTTGTACTATATACTTGTGTTGGTGTGCAATAAAGATATATATTATTATATTATTATTATTATTATTAAGACCCTCGCTAAAGAGCCCGGATGATTAAACAGGAAAAGAATTGACCACAAGATAAACGTTGTTTTAACGTTAACATGTTGGTTCCAGGAACTTAGAAATAACTCACATATTATTTCATGTATACTCCTTGTTTTTATTTATGTTTAAGGCATAATTTTTAATACCTACACTATAAAAAATTAAATGAATATTCTCATAATCTATACTAATATTATAAAGCTGAAGAGTTTGTTTGTTTGTTTAAACGCGCTAATCTCAGGAATTACTGGTGCGAATTGATTTTTTCTTTGTGTTGAATAGACCATTTATCGAGGAAGGTTTAAGGCTACATAACATCTCGCTGTAACTAATATGAGCGAAGAAACAATGGAAAATTTGGAAAAAACGGGGAAAATTATTCTTCTTTGAGAGCTTCCGTTGCGTGTGATACGAAAACGGTTCAAGATATCAAAAAAACATGTATAAAAGAATTATTTCTCTTAAAATGATCTAACAAAATGTCTGCAACAGTATATGTCTATCTTTTAAGGTTAACTCACTAGAACCGTTTTTATGGTAATAACTATTCCATGCGGACGAAGTCGCTGGCACAGCTAGTATAGTATATAATGTTAATAATTAATATTCATGGTCATTTTATTTATTAAATATGTTCAAAATAACTTACAAAACATATAGTTCCATAACTATTTTAAAACTAACTCATTAACTAAAACTTACAATAAACCTATAAAAAGTTAGATATATTATTATTATTAATTCCTGATTATATTTCGCAAAACGAAATCCTATATCCAGCTAAAACACCTTACAAAATTGAGTATCGTCTTTTAGTAAAATATCCTAAACATAGACCATTATTACTATGGATAATTCCTGTTATAAGACCTTGAAAGCTAGATCGAAAACGCCAGATAAGAGGGTAGTGCTCATGAATATAAATCGCCAAATCAGATATTTTTTTCTGGAAAAATTGCTTCTTTGAAAGGCTGTAAGCAAAAACGTAAGAACTATAATTGGCAAATGAAAACCGTAATAAATGTGTATGATGCTATTCACCTTATTATTAAGACTTTTAGGGAGAGTAAAGAGGATACTAGTCCACTAGTTGGCAAAAAAAGAAGTAACGAAAATAATGTATTTTTATAGTACTTTGTACTTATACTCGTATTTCTTGATTGTATCTATAAAGAGCACCTGGATTAAATCTGCGCAGGACCGGGACGAGTGGCCTATGCTCAGCAGTGGGTGATAATAGGCTGATGATGATGATGATCTATAAAATGCGATTCTTGCGATATTTCAAAGGCATTTTAATATTTTTTTGGAAAATTTTGTTTATATAATTTGCACATATGTATGAAAAATAACCTGTAATAGTATATAAAGTAAAGCGTAGCTTAGTGTTTATATTCGTTTTCTTGTTATTATTTGTTAGTAACGATCTTGCAAAGATTTAAAAGTTAATAAAAAAACTAAACTTAAAAACAATGTTTTTAAAAACATTTAATTAATGTTTTCATTTGCATCAACCATATATTACATTACACCTATTTACATATTTTTGTTAGTTCTCTCTTTTTTTCATTCATCTGGTATTTTAGCTAAAAAGTAAATGCACACAAAATCTTAAATTAACAACAGTAATATTCCTCCGAGACTTTCTAGAGAGTATGCAAGTTTACATAGTTGATGTCTCTGTCACCCGCGCTAACTTCCAAATATTAGCTTGTTTGTCTAATTAACGCGAAATATTTCAAGCTAATTTTCACAAACTGTTGCATAGTAAGACTGAACAACTAAGAAAGATCGAGTTTTGAATTATTGTTCTCCAAGGTGCAATTGTTATATACAAAACTAGTAGGTGCTTGCGGCTTCGCTCGCATTAAGAAGTAAAACTTGCATCCCCTATTTCACCCCTTTAAAAGCGGCGTTTCCAAAAATCCTTTCTTAGCGAATGCCTACGTCATAACATCTACCTGTATGCCAAATTTCAGCTCGATCCGTCCGGTGGTTTGGGCTGTGCGTTGATAGATCACTATATCAGTCAGTCAATTAGTCAGCCACTCATCTTTGAGTTTTATATATATAGATGGTACTTTGTTATTTAAATAGAATTCTCTGAACATGAAAATATAATAAACACAAAGGCTTTATAGTGGTGTATGGTGTTTTACAATTTCAAAAGAAAAGAAAAAACATTGAATTGCACCGAATTTGAATTGATTCTTCAGGTAAATTGAACCATTTAAACAGTTTCTAAATATATAAAGATCTTAATTAAATTTAGTTCAGTTGTAGGTAGATGGTATGGTAGGAAACAACAAATATATGCAACAAATTGTATAAAAATAGACATTAAATTACCAAGACTTAGAACTTACTTACTGTGTACTCTTACTATCGACAACGATTTAAATTAGGTTAAACTGTCACTGAATATCAAAATTACTTGAAACATATTCATTATTTAAATTAACATTAAAATCAATGGGAGCTTTTAAGTACAACATTTACATTTTGAGCATTAAACATATTGCTATGAACTCGATTTAAATTGGCACAACATGCTGTTGTGTTATTTCAAATTGATTGAAATGCGATAAATTTGGGGTTTGCGTGAAGGGGAAAACAAATTGTTGACAACTAATGAATAATTATGATCAATTTTGATTTGATTTGAAACTAATTGTTTGGAAATCCATTGTTTATTCGGTTTTGTAACAAACGCTAACATTCTGTTTAAAATCTGGGTCACTCCTGATAAATATGTAGCTATAGAATAGCTTCTGCAAAGGAATCCTGTCCCTAACTAATATGTATAACTCCAGTACTTTGACAAACATAATATATATTTTTAAAGCACAAAAAATACATCAAATTGTACGAAACTGTAATTGTCTCTAAGCAGCTCGCTGCTTGACATAATAAGTAAGTGACCAGTGTTGGCCACTCTTATACAAACTATACATCACTCATTCATAAGTATAGTCAAAATTATACTACACAATAAACATCATACAAAGAAACTTATAGGCTGATTTGTTATAAGTACGTAGGCTAGTCGTCTAAAGATAAGGGAGATAGACTTCTTAGCCCTGGGATAACAAAGAGTAATAAAGACTTTCTAGCACTAATGAATATAAAAAATATATTCCGGTACATTGCACACAGCGCCATCTAGTCCCTCACTAAGCAAACGCTTGTGTCGTGTGTAAAGTAATAATAACGTGACAACGGGTATAATACTTATATACTCCGGGTTCAAACCCCGTCAATAAAAATATACATAAATTCAAAAGTCAATATGTTAACTGAAAAACGGTTTTCACTCACATGTAATTCGCGTATGTTGCTTACGCGTTTCGGATGTTATGACATCCATCTTCGGAACGTATGTTCTGGGACCGCGCGCCGCCGCGCGAGCCGTATTAGTTAACATATTGATAAAAATGTCTCACGAATGTTTTAATATTAAAATTCAAAAGTGTTTTTCTATAACTTACAATGCTCAAGAAATCAGGTTATTTAGAAATGTTAAATTGTCCTTTACAGATCCTCAGAAGCATCCTCCAGTGATTACATTCGGTAAACCCGACGCCGTGGTGGGCGGCCTCCTCCGCGCTAACTGCACCAGCGCTCCCGCCGCCCCCGCGCCCAGGCTTACCTGGTATATCGATAATGAGAAGGTTAGTTGCCAATTTATTTTTTTGTTATTCGACTAGAAAAGCACCAGACCGACACCATCAGGCAGGCTGTAGTCAAACGCAAACCTATCCCACGTAAAAAAACAATGACACCAAGGGGAAGAGTCCTATACCCAGCAGTGGGTCTACCTATATACTAGTAGCCTTTACAGATGATTGCATGAAAAGCATAGAGACCGGTTAAGGAAACTCATCCACATTGTTTTGTAATAGGTGAAAAACTTGTATTAAAGTAGGTACTATAAAAACCTGAGTATAAAATTACTCCTGGGCTAAAGCACAATAAACAAGCTAAATATAAATATGTAGTTATTTTTTACATAATAAAGAGTTTATATGAGCTTTCGAAAATTTATGTTACTAATATTTGTGATCTCAATTTTTTGACGCTGATGTCATAAAATAATATATTATATTACTGAAAAAATATAGTATCGTCTACGACCTGCTAATATAAATCTAAAATATGGGTTATGTCGAAGCTTATTGAACCAGGAATCCAGCTTTCTAGTCACGCCTCGCATCGATCAGGCGCTCCAATTTTATATCACCAATAATCGTTTTTGAATAACTCTAAGCTATGTGATAAAAATGGTATATTAAAGTTTAAAAACGTGCTGCTATCAAACCTACAAATAAGTTAAGGAAAAGATTAATTGTTATTAGGTATCGAAAAATTATGTAAAAACTGTCAAAATCTATGTTTTTTTTATCATTTATTCTTTATCACGATGCAACAGAGAAATAGAGATATATGCCAAATTGACGGTTAAAGATTTAAAAGCTCTCTGTACATTCAAAAATATAAAGATTGCGAAAAAAAATTGATTGAGCAAACCTTTTTACTCACCGACTCATTCATCAGTCACAAAACCATATGAAACACGAAAACGAGACGTGATATTTTAACACCATAACTTTTACAACCGCAGTCGTAAAGCATGGGCATAAGTCACGTGTTTTCACATGACTTTATTACGTATGAACCGCAGGCAGATGATCTCGTAAAGTGTTTGCATTCAAGGGACTGTACACGACCTCAAACAAGCTTCTTAGAGATTGAGCCGTTGCATTTATTTATTCACATAGCGTGAGGGGTAAGTGTCTGCAAAGGCTGAGAAAACTTTCTGCCGCTTTTGTGTATACTCTATAGCATAAATCTTGAAGATTCAACGCGTCCTTGTCGCGTGAATGGGGAACAAAAATATTTATTTCAAACGAAGTTACTAAAATTTTCACTCCAAATCCTCAAATCAATTAACATTCACAAACAACATAACAAAGAAATTCTCAATAACTCAAGTCGCTTACTAAAAAAGCCGCATATTTCTGTACAGTTAATGCCTCCTTAAGCCCTAAGTCCCGGGGATCGTGCGAGGTCAGTGACCGCCCAGATTTACATGACTAAGGAAAATCCGATCCGTACTTAAACGAATCTTAAGTTCTCGACTTGAATATCAATGATTTAGTTCTGATTTACCTGCTTGTAATCGAGAATGAACTTAATTTTTAAAAACACGATGGAATTAGTCTATTTTCTGAATTATAGTTTCATTGTAGGTCCCGGCTATTTGTGTCAGAAGCCCTTAGGGCGGCTTGATAAACTCTCGACACCAGAGTTGGCCACTCTCATTCGATAATAAGTCTTGTTTCTGAATTATTATAGAGTTTTACTTTACGAATCTTATTTGTAAACTATTGACTACATGGTAAGAGTGGCTAATTATTATAAAGAGTAAAGAAAAACTCTATTGTGGCTTAGGAGCCAACAACTTTGGTTTAATAATATTTAGATTTTATATGCATGTCACCCTGCCTGTTAGAATTACATCAATATTGCCTGATAAATAGATACCTACGCTATTACTTAACCAGAAAAATATGTTATCAAATGAATAATAAATCATTTAATTCAGGTAAAGTATTACAACATTACAAAAAATTAACGCTACTTTCTATTACAGGTGCCAGAAGAATCCATCCGCCTTTTCTCGTACCGTGTATCAAGTTCAACCCGTAACAAAGGCGGCAGTTATCGGCACAGAAAGCACCAGCACAGATACATAGCGCCCGAGTTCAACTACACAGCCAAGTACTGGGCTCTGGTCAGCGAGACCACAGTACCGCCCCAGGTTAATGTGACCAAACACCATAAATGTACGCTGAAAGAAGCGCAGAGTGAAGAAATGGCTAAGGTGAGCTAATATTTAACCGGCTTCAAAAATCAAGTCTGCTAAAAGTTTATATTTGTGTATCCTAAATAGTTTATGTAAAAAGTTTTGTTTCCAGTAACTTATTTTAGAAGTGAAGATTATGAATGTTTACAAAATTGTCAATACCTTTGTGTGACCTTCTTGAAATTTTACTAATTGTAGATCTATAAGAAAATGAAGATGAGTTTTAAAATAACGATTTAGCTTACTCGGAAAGAAACCTATACATTTTTTACGGTGTTGTATTGATTTTAAAGCTTATGACGACAACAGGCTTAATGTAAGGTTTTTTTATTATTATTATTTTATTCTAATATTTTAAAGAGGCTTTATGCGACTATGCCAGCCTCATTAGGCAAAATTACATAACATTCAAACTATAGGGTCATCCTTACGCCGAGCGAGCACTTCCGAGACCAGTGCATACAGGGCCCTGGCAGCATCCCTGTAAGGATTATTTTATACGTTAATGTATTCAAGCAGTCTAGGCACCCACTAGATGCATATGAAAACTCAAAAACACTCAACTACTAATAGTTTCGATTCGGACATCACATAAATCCCCTTTATTTCAAAATAGAGAACATATGCTAGCCACAGAATTTAGTTTCCTGCGAGCGTATTCGTACAATGAAACATTGTTGAAATGGAACACAATAGTTAGTTAGTCCATATGCCATGAAAGTAGTTTTAGCTACATATACAATAGCACATAAAAATGACACCAGATTTTGTCGACAATATTTAAATGGAATTCAAATAGTTTCGATTCATGTCAATCAAATACAACGTTTTGAAACTCGTACGATATACTGAATATAAGCACGTTTTCATATAAAATGTCAAATTAATTTTGTTTATTATGTTATTAATGACGTATTATTGTAAGGTGTTAACATAACATGCATTATGTTATTTGCATTGAATGTTATGTTGCAATTTTGTAATATTCGTGTTTGTTGTATTAATATTGCACCGGCATTTTGACTGTATGGTAACCATTATATTGTATTTTCCCGGTTGACATTCTACTGACTGAACGAAACAACTGAATATTATCACATTTAGAGATACGTAGCACACTGATCGTTTGTAAGAATATGACAAAATATGTACAAGCAAATTCGCACAAGATCTAGGAATTTTCAACTGAAATTCTGAAAATTTATAATTAAATTATGTCTACACACATATTAATGACCGAATGATGTACCTAAGTGTAGACCGTATACATATAATTTTAATAAATATAGCTTACGTTAGTTAACAAACTATAACGTAACATCTCAAGAATTACTGGAACTTTGGAAAAATATGTAATGTTTTTTCGCAGCGGAAAAACACTACATATTTCTCCAAAGTTTCAGTAGCAATGGATTTCAGCAAAGTAACGCCTGATTCAATATCTTATCTCAAAAATTGTACTTACGGTTTTGTCGTTTAGTATATTTTCAAAATTAAATAATATGTCTGACACTTTCCACAGTCCTACCTGAATGAAATTAAAAAACTTTGCAGCTGAGAGAAGTAACGTTAATAAATCTGAATCGAGTTACCTGAAGAATATTTAACTAGTGCAATTTCTTGGAAATATTTAATAGTCAAGAATGTTTTGGACCCGTAGTTCGGAACTCATTTGCAATGCACAGAAAGTTTTGTGGGTGTCTTAAATATTTCAATTTTAAGCGTATATGCGTGGTAATGGTTAAACAAATATAAAGTAGTGTAAAAAAGGGAAGAAAATGTGCCATATATTTGGTTTTTCTGTGTTGAAAACTTTGCAAAGTTTATCTATTTACAGCTTAATTAACCGAGAAGTTGATGACTGAAATTTCAAAAGAAATTGATAAGTATCCATATAATTTTTTGGATTTCTTCATATTGTGCTAGTCTTTGTAATAGTGATTTGGCGCATTTAAGTTCTTGACTTCAACTTCCGTAATACTATCTATATTGTTAAACTAGCGATGTACGACGTTGTTTTTCGGCTTTATTCTGAATGAAAAATGTATGTAGTCCCTATGTTTCATTCAGATATAAATATAGCTATATAAAATCAGTTTTTCCGTTTAAATGATTTAAACTAATACCCTTCCACACGTCTACAAACTCTCACCTATAATAACTATAATATTATTGTAATAAAATAAATTGTTAAATATTTCAGGACATATCACACAGCGCCATCTAGCCCTATACTAAGCTTACGCTCGTATCATGGGTACTAGATAACGGTCGGATATACTACTTAAATACTTAATATATAAATTTGACTTGTTTTGATGATTATTATTTAGTATATTAAGTATTTGATTAAATGTTTGTAGAATAAGTATTGTTTTCTTGTAAATAATTAATGTAATTGGCTTCGGCCGTTTCGATTATTATTAAATAAATAAATAAATTTTAAAAACTTTGTTTTATTTGTACACAGATCCAAGAAAGGCCCCGGCCGCCTCCAGTGGTGCCAATATCTCTCTGGGTGTCGATCGCAGAGCTACGTGCGCCCGCGCATGGTCGCTTGCAGCTCACATGCACGGCTACTATACCTGACGAGGTTGGTCCGGGGGAGAAGTACGCTGATGTTAAGAAGCAGACTGTCACAGGTACGCATAAAAATTAGTATATTAGACTATTTTATTTGACGTGTAAATATGCTTTATAAAGAAGATTATATTCAATTTTTACTTGAGTTGTATAGTAAAATATTTTTTTATTATGGTAAATATACATAAAATACATTAATGATTCAATAATAAACAAATGAAAATTTATGCATACATTAATCTAAATATAGTACATTTAACCTAAATTTTATTTTAGTACCTACCCATCGTTTTTCAAATTTGGTTAGTGATGGTATGGTGTGTTATGTAATTTTTTTGTTGAAATCAGCTCTGTTGCTCTCTTTTACCGATAGACGATAGATTTTATAGATACGAAAGGAATAAAATTAGTAATTTTTTTAAATTTTAATTTATATTTTTGTGACTGAACTGTGAAATTATATCAATGCAAAATCAGAATGATACTAATAGCTTACAAAAAAATTATAACTATTTTTTATATATGTCTGTGTCTTGAATGTCATTTTGCGCTGATCAATGGAAAAAAATGTTACATTCAAAAGTTACGACTTCGTTTAATTCTTGTGTCAAATAAAATTCGAAGATATTGTATTTCGTAAGCATGTGCTTAAAATATTAAATACATAATGTTTTGTTAAAATGTTCCTAAAGTTTCGCTTGCTATATACCACTTTATCTAACATTCAAGCATCAAGTTTGAATTTTAGATTCGCAGCCAAGCAGCAGCAGAATGTTAATCTTAACTTAGTTTAAAATTAACTTTCCCGCAGTGGCTGTTAACGAGTTGAGCTTGAAGCGACCACATTCTGAGACGAGCCACGCGAATGCCACTTCTGGAGTCGACTCACTGCAACCAAACACACTGTGGCTTCTCTATCTTCTACTGCAAATACTCACCACACTATTTAACTGGCCAACGACCTAAAGCTTAATCTACCTACCTAAATATATACCCAGCAGGATCTTATTTTCATAATGTACCTTAAACAACCTAAATTTAAGCTTTTCGTCTCACTTTCAAGGTAAAATTGTTGTCCTAAATTGTTTTGCTACTATATTTTATATCCTGTTATAAAATATTTCAAATCGTAAAGTTTTATCCATTCTGGTGTTAGTATATTATATTTAACCGACCATTAAAATTGTTCCATTAATAGTTCGAGATTTCATTAGTGTCAAAAACACTATAAAAATAATATATGATGTTGTTAATGTATCTAGTTTAATAATTTACTGTGTTCATGAAAATGTAATAGAGTTTATTAGTGCATTAATGTGCAAGGAAAGGGACGATAGTCTCCAGCGATGGCGTCGTAGGTAACGTAAACTTGAGCAAAGCGAAAGTTTTTGTATCGAATGTAGAAGATCTTTATAGCAGAAAAGTTTTTCACTTTTATTATTGTAACTTGTTCTTCTGTGTTGTTCTGCGCTGTACCTTTAACTCTCCCCGAGCTTCTAAAGTCAATTAAGATTGATATGTCTTTATCTTGTCCCATTTCTTCGACAGGGTTGCCAAATAAACTTGTATTTTATGTGCTGATTGTGCTTAACTTAATACTTCTAAAAGCTTTTCTATTTTGTTCTGTTAAATAACTATATTTTTCCTTGCTTCAAAGGTTTTTGTGAATCGAGATATTTGTAATTTCTTATGAGTATACTTTTCCCGAAACAAATATTTCCAAAGATATTATTTTGTATAACAGATTTGCTAAAAGCTAAACTATTACTATACATTTTGCCACAACAAAAATTGAAAACAAATGTGTCATTTATATTTCCTGTTTTGTTCAAAATAATATGAAAGTAACAAAATTCAGCTTAGTACTGTCTTGTATATAAAGCTGCCGTTTCTATTAAGTTATGTAAGAGTTTTAAGAAACTCTCTGAAATATCTGTTTATTTATTTAATCCCTATATAATTTACTGAATTATGTCTGCGGTCGATAAGTAGGACTTGACTCCATTTTAGGTAAAAACAAATTCTTGTGGTGGCATTGAGGTCACGATCTTGAATTAGTTAAAATTAAAGACGATGATTATCAATGTAAATACTTAACACAATGGTCTTTTATGTCTAGTAGTCCGTGACAATTTTCATAAAATCGGTTTTAGGTATATGACTCAAATATGAAGAAAGATTCAGTATGAATTACTTATATCTCAATTTTCTAGGTATCTACACCGTGAGCACACCTATTATGATTTTCAATAGTTTATAATTAAATTTGTATTCTTACGATCATTAACCCTAATACTTACATGCGTTAATTTTACCAAAACGAATTCTTGGTTTGAATGCTTATAATCTCAGCACAAGTTTTACCTTCATTTGTGAGTCCAACTATCCAAAACTTTTTATGTTAATGCGATCAGGACATACTGCATCCTAATAAGTACTCATCTTACTTTTGTAGATAAAATTTCACATCGATAGGTAATTTCAAAGTGAGAAAGTATTTTGAGAATTCAATTATTGTCTATTTATATGTATTTCAGCAGAATATTTTCGATAAAAATAGTGTAAACGCTGTGAAAGCAAAGAATTATGAATATTTAATCGTAATTTGCCAATGAGTGTTCGCTAGTCAATATTTTCAACGAATAAGTAGATAATTATATTTTATTTTAAAAGTATTATTTGATTTGTTGATTAATACAAAATAATGTAACAAAGAGATACCGAAATTTTCCACTCTCATTCGATATGAAGAAGAAGACATTGCAAAAAATGTATTTATCAGAACTAGAAAAACGACATTCTGGTTTTATCAATATGTTTTGCTGCATTTACTTTTACTAAAATTATTTATTGCAACATTCTTAAAACGAATCATCTTCATACGTTACTCATAACGAAGGTTTTTTGCTGAAAAAATATTTATCAGTTATAAGTATTGACTAGTTTTCACCTCAAGAAAATTGGCGTAAAAAGTCTTCCTGCAGCTCTATACACTGACTATTGTAGAAAAATATTTGTTAGGCTAAAACATGTGATAAGTTAAGAAAAAGTGTATAATATTATAGCGAAAAATATTTAAAAAATAGTTTATTTATGTGCTATTGTACAGATGAAGATATATAATAATGTATCATAGGTATTTAGGCATACTCTGTGACATTTATGACATTATGGTAATAATCGTTTCTTATACATTCTATTTTATTATTTAAGACGTAATGTATATTACTTTTTTTAAACGACGTTAATTTGTATTGAGCGTATGTAAAGAATCATAAGTTAGTATTTAACAGTAATTTTCTTTATTTAAAATATTTTCGTCCAAGTTTTATTTTTAAAGTTACTTCTATATTTTAACCGACTTCAAAGTAGGAGGTTCTGAATTCAAATTACTCGGAAGCGCTTCGTTTACTTTTAATTTCAGTAAAAATACAAGTGATTTACATTCTCTTTTGCCGCTTCAAGGGGCACAAGACAATAACAAGATTGAAAAACAAAGTGTTTTAAACAAAATGTAGCTACATTCACAGTACTTAATAAAGCTCAAAATGCATTATTATTACTTAGTGTATGTGTTATAATTACTTGATTGTGTAGGTATTTGTTGTTGTAGTTAGGTTTTTTTTTTGTATGTATTTATAAATTCCTTATATTTGTTTTAGTACACCTCTGACCCTTTTCTTCTCAGCTAATCGTGTCCATCCAAAGGTTGCCTGGAAGAAATCGCTTAAGGCGATAAGGCCGCCCATATGTACGTCATCATAAATTTATCCTTTCATGTATTTCTTTCATGTTGGTGTGCAATAAAGACATTATTATTATTATTATTATTATTGGTATTTTAATTTTTGATACGACAGCAGAACATAAATACAAACAAAGAAAAAGTATGTTTTCTCTCATTATAAAATGTGTTTTAGGGGAAGTAATTTTGATGTTTAATACACTATTTACTTATAAAAAATTAGTTTTCCTCATCAATTACATAATATTACTCAAACTTACGCAATCTTAAGTTGAACAACCAATCACATAAATTTGCTTGCTTTTTTGCTAAGCAATGTTAAAAATTTACACGAAACGGCACCTTCCTGTTTTGCACTATTTTCCTTATCGTAAAAGTGGCTACGCTGTGCGGTAGTAGGTGGTATTGAAAAGTACTATCGCTCTGCAAGCACCTCTATTTATAGCGGAGTACGGATACACGTAACTTCGCTCTATTCTCGTATGCATAGAATTGTAACAATAGAAGAATGGAAATCGGTGGAAAAGTCCACCTGATTATGTTTCACATTTGCATGCTTTCGTTTGTAGCTGTATTTTTTGTTATAAGTGTAGTGTGGTTCGTTGCCTCAAATGGCAGAATGGGTGTTGAACCTATGAAGAAACAAAAAAAATATTAACTTAAATTAATCATCTAAATCATCTTACTTTTTTAAATTATTCCTTTTAAACAAGTTTTTATTTCATTTTAGACCTACTAGTTTAGTAAAATATGTCAGAGGCCCCTAGGGTAGATTGAAAACTCTGACACCAAAATGGGTCACTATCATACAAACTTACTTAATTCATAGTTTATTTACAGTCCCTGTATAAGCTACTAAATTCATGGTAAGAAGCAAGTAACATGCCTTGTAAGGGAGCTAATCTTGCTGCTATTGCAGGTGGTTTACCGTTTATAGAGGTAAGCTGATGAGTTATGGTGTAATTTAACCCACGTAAAGTTTTCATAGAGGGAAATTCTGCCTGTAGACGTAGAACGTGGTTTACACAACAGTTACGTGTTATATACCAAGATGAGTAAGATTATACGTTCAAAATATGCCCAATATTTTATTTCGTTGGTTAGTCATCATCATCATCTACATCCATGAGTTTAGTCCCAACACTGGATATAGGTCTCATATACCATTGGCTATTAAATGATTGGTTATATTATCATTGTTCATTAAATGTGTTTAACACAACTACACCAACTTGTTTCCTCTGTAATTTGAAGCATATTTGGTATGGAAAGCTGGATTCGCTATTACAGTTGGCTTGTCTGGTATTACTGCAGAAACGTTTCGCTGCATACCTTTCAACCAAATATTTCATTATGGTGATTGTACAATGCTAACTCTGCTTTTTCATTAAAAAACTGGGGTGATGCCCTCTTGCATAACGATTAGTAAACGCATTTAGCGACAAAACTGGCTAAATAAAGTTTACCAAGCTGACCTGTACAGTAGGCTTATGATACACAACATCGAGTTAATGTCGCACCAAGACGACAAAATTACGCAGAGTAATTTATATAACATAATGAATAACATTAGCTTAATATTAATTCGTCAATTAACATGGAAAATTACTAGCTCACAATTTCATTCCTATTTTAGTGGTGAAGTAAATTAATAGATTCAACAGACCATTGATGGCATTTTTTTTACAATATTCAAAAATATTTATCTTATATATAAAAATGAATCGCAAAATGTGTTGGTAAGCGCATAACTCAACAACGCCTGGACCGATTCGGCTAATTCTTTATTTTTAATATTCATTGAAGTTCAGGGATGGTTTTTACGGCGAGAAATGAAATAATAATTCAATTAAAATTTTAATACTTACTTAAATATGCAGCAGGCGGTGTACGGGCGGCCCTTACATTCTTCGATCTCCAAAACTATGCAACGGGGTTGTTGTGGTTTTTTAACAGATAGTGTTTTAAGAGGACGGGTTTTAAGTATATAACGCCTGACCGAGCGAAGCCGGGCAGAGCAGCTAGTTGAATAATAAAAACGAGTTACAACAAATTTTGTGTAACCTCTGGCCTTGTGCTAGTCGTGAGACTGTGTTACAAGGCAAGGAGTCTTCTCCCAGTTGTGAGACTTATATTATACCTTAATTAAAATACATTACTTTAATTATATGTAAGTGTAAGAAACGATTGTTGCTATTGATTTGTAATTATCTACCTAAAGTTTCCGTTAATCCTCTGGCCATTTTAAAAATTAAAAACAAATGTACATGGTCGTACAGAATAAATAAATAAAGAAGCTTAATTTAATGACTGTCGTTTGATTTTATTATAATTGGCCTTTAAAGACAACACAAGTAGGTTATTAGTTTAAACTGTTTTACCTAGAAATATATATATATTACATAATCTTGTTGAGTTTTTCAGTAAAGTTTCGTATTTTTTAATTCTGAAGCGTTTCAGAAGCCTTTTCTATGATTGGTGGATCATAGCCATGGGATAATAAGTAAAATATATTAATATGTTCGTTTTCATGTTTGGTTTTCGGTAAAAATACTATTTCGTGGTAGTCTATGTCTATTACTACTACTTCTTTTCTCTAGAGTGATTTGAAAGCTCTGACTTTAGAGTTGATCACTTTCATACAAACCGACTTACTCTGCTGCAAAGTGGTTCACAAATTAGAACCTTTCCGCTCGGAAACGAAACGCCAATCAAAGACGTCAAAACTGACATATTTTAACCAATATCAGTCATCCATCAATCATAGAAGTTACAAGGAGTTCTACGATTAGCGTCTCGTTTCCGAGCGGAAACGTTCCGAATTTGTGAAATACCCTGCTGGTCTACATGTTCTAGCTATTAACCGCATACACATGTTCGGCACAGAAGTTTGTTTTGTCATGTTACAAGGAAGTTTCTGTTGTTCCCGAGGTTGTCTCCTAATAAATTCTCGTTACTTTCGGACATCTTTCAGGTACTAACTTAGTACAAATGTTAACTTTGCTTGATAGAGTTTTGTGAATAGTTGACGCTGCTTTTGCAGATAGGCTTCTGTTTAACTAAAATAGATTCAGATTTAGATTCAGATTTTTTATTGAACAATAATTTATTACAATCGTCATTTATGGTAAGTCACATTATCATTATTGACTTATTTGCATACTTAGTAGTAAGATAGTGATCACATTTGCTTTGAAGAAACCTGTTTAGGTACACATATAACAGTATAAATTACTTCGTTGATAAGGTATAATTAGTACATAATAAACTTAACAATAAGTATTATAAGCAGCAATATGATAAACACCTAAAAGAGTTGCAATTGGTGTCGAGTTGTCATGTTATTCGTAAAAATTGTCGTATAGCCTATAATGATTCAAAATCTTTTGTAAATCATTATAGGCGATACGACAAAAAAAAAGGTAAAATGTGGCGTAAATTGCCAAGAGACCTGCCCCCTTAGACAAGAGCCGTATTTTAGTGAGCGTACTGGCGCTTGCCTAAGGAATAGAAATACCAATGTATGGGAGTGACGTAGCATGCCAATCGTCGCGATGTCAATCCCATACATTGCTCTTTCTATTCTATAAGTGAGCGACAATACGCTCACTAAAGTACGGCTCTTGTCTAAGGGGGCTGTTTAACGAGTAAGTATAGCTACTTATTTCTTTACTAGGACACATCTAACAATCTAAAATAAGCTATAACATCAATGTCCGATGTCCATCCGATGCCCTGATAGTGAGCCTCGAAATAACGAGATATAACAACACTGCTGGGTAAGTTGAATTATTCATAGTATACGATCGATATACAGGGTCGTCTGAAATACAAACAAAACCTTGCACAATAATATATTTTTTTTATTTTACGGGTTTTAGCATTTTACGAAAAAATAATGTCTTTTATAAATTTCGTCTACTCCAATCAAATTTATGTATGGATCAGCTGATTTTTTCGTGAATTTTCTAAAGTCATCTGAAGTGGTTGCCTTACGTCAGCTACGAATATCTTGATTAGGTTTCAGCAATAATTCACATCAGGCAGGCTATATAGTCACGTCGCAATCCTATATACTTGTATGTTTTTGACGTTACTAAACGATTTCTCACTCGGATGGTGGTGTTTTCCAGGTAAGAGTAAAAGTACAAAAAAATATATTCAGCTTTTTAAAAAGATGCCTGTTCACTCGTTTTTATGTAACACAGTATACATAATAATATGTAACGTCGAAAGATATCATGTCGAGTGACAATCACGTAGGCGCCGTGTAAGGGCCTCGGTACGTAAATCAATTTGGGCATCCCGAGAGAATCTTTATTAAAGGGAACGCGACGGAGGCAAACACAATTTTGTGGCATAGAATTTTAAGCACTTCAATGCTTGTCTTACTTATTTCAGGTGTTAGATTGAGTTGAAGAAGAATTTGGATATTTATAGATTAAATAAAAGTAAAGTCAAATTTTATTTAAAGCTTTTAGCAGCTTGAAGAACGAGAAAAAACACGTAACAAATTTCACCTTTACAAATAATAATGGGATTCATGATATGAATCATGACCAATCATCGTAATATTATCGTAATATTCGTCACCTTCCTATATTATTGTAATTACTTGTGTTGAGTCTGGTCGTTTCTATGTATAATAAGTATGTATTTACAAAAGAAAAGTATATATGTATTATATCCGTTATCTAGTACCCATGATACAAGCGTAAGCTTAGTATGGGGCTAGATGGCGCTGTGTGATATGTCCTGAAATTTTATTTATTTATTATTATGGATGTACTCGTATGTACGCTCAAAACATGAATTGCTGTTTGTCTTCGTAAATGACTTTGTATTCGCTAATTGTATTGGGAATTCCGCATGTCGCTGAATATGTTCGGAATGGAAACTTGAATCACGAAAATTGTTTGGTGAAAATTAATTAAAGTTGCATTCAAAACATTTTCATATAATATTGTAATTTCAATTTATTTTGACCTTCAAATTGATAAACTGTATTCTCTCTTTATATAACATTGCAATTTTATTTCTCTAAACTACATTATAAAGTACAATAGGTACACAAATGTCAAGAATTGAAATATTTTCAAATTTAACGAAGTGATAAAATCGAAGTTTTTTTTTACAACAATTAAAGTTTTCTTTGCTATTCAAATATATCTAATAATGTTCTTTTGAAATGATTATTCCATTTAGCAACCTATTTTATCAACATATTTTACCATTGATTTCTATCAGTACAAGTACGCTGGATTTGCTGGTCGCCGCATCGTTTTGTGCCTATTTGATTTTCGCCATCTTGGCGCCGACAACGCCAGTAAACGTCCACGGAACTAAAAGTAGGGACGGGACAATGTAACAAATTATATCGAATATATGTAACATAATAAATGATAAATACAAAAGACCTAAATTTCTAGAATATTGGAAAAAAGTAGTTATAATTGTAAATTATAGAAATAAGTATACAACGAAACAACACTTCTTTATAATTTAGTTTATACATATTAGAAAGTGTCCAAAACTATGTTAGTTAGAAATTCAGAATATATTAACTTATGTTGAATTGTTTTTTGTATTGTATATTATTTAATGTAATTAAGCCTATAATCATTTAAAATCATTGTCATAGAAAGAGCAAATGTTTACCTCAAATATGTAATTCTTCCCTTGGCCTTCGAGATACAGGCATTGCCTAGTTCGGGGTCCGCTAAAAAACCACATGCATGTACTTAGTATGTAAAAAAAGAACGTAAATACCATGTCTTTATTATTTCTTTAGTTAATAAAAAAATTGAATTTGAATATATTAGTCAAAAAACCTTTGTTTTCCTATCTTTCTTCCAGTTACATACATTGTAATGTACTTTTCGTCCACTTGTTGGTAGGGGTACGTTTGATGGTGCAGTTGGTTCTAATTCTGGTATTATGTTTCGAATACGGGTTTTGATATGCTGTGGAACATTAGCGACAAAAATTCTTATAAGTAAAAATATATGCAAAAATATGTTACGTATGTATTTAATCGCTACCGGGTCCAATAGACCCACACGCACCTTTTAGGCCCATAGCACTAACATGTAGCGCACTAACTTAACTATCAGCTTAAATCGTTATCTACCGCCCTATACTATAGTCGAAAGGTATTAAGAACGGCCACATTACAATCGTCGTAATTTCGAAATAATTCAACAAAATTCAAGGGACTGGGTCCACTGGACCCAGTAGCGAGTCCTTAAGTGTTAAGCCACAGTTTTAGTAAAGAGTCTTTTAACCTGTAATTTAAAAACAAACCGTTCATTAATACAATTTATGCCAGAAAAAACATCGACAAAATATTGTCGATATGGAATATCGACAACACTATTGTGTTGTTTATGTTTATCAAAACTTGTCAATGTCATGTCAAATACGTTCTAATGTCATGTCATGCATGTAATACATGCATGGATTAATATATAATAATAAGGAATGAGCACTGCTGGTCCAATTACGAGCAGAACGAGGCGAATGTATGACAGGCTGTTGTCTTTTTCTAACTATGGTGATAATACATTATATAATTAGGATATTTCAATTCATCTTCCTACCAAATCTGGAGCAGTCTCTTTTTGGGCCCTATTTTACCTGCATCTTGCCAATCATGATAATCCCTAGCTCTATTGACGCGTTAAGTAATAAACACCAACAAACTTACTTACAAAAGGCACTTTAATTTGTTACTAATGATAGTAACCGACATAAAAGAGACATTTTGTTGTGTCCTTTAATCAATTGAATAACTTAATAATCTTGTAACACTTATCACAAGATTTTAGAATACAAATATGAACGTGTACCGTAACCACAAACCTATTTCACTTTAAATAAAAGTCAACCTTAAAAAGTTAAGCATTAGTAAAGTCGCGACGCCCCGAAAAAATATAGGTCACCTTAGTCCCAATAATGTAATCTTAGCATAGGTACCTGTTGAAAGATATATTGCAGCCACTATAAGATTCACTTCTGCATTCTGCATACACTACTATTTCTTATCATTTTGTTATTTTCACAATAAAATACATCTAAATTAGTTACAAATGAAATTATTTTTTCCCGCTACCTTTTGTTATAATATAATGTCATCATAATGTTGCTTGTGTGAAAATAATATAATACCAATTTGTTATTTATTTATTCTATATTGTGTTAGTTTCACAAATTAATTCAGATTTCTTTGTGTCGAGTAAGATTTATAATAAATAAAATTAATTAACCCGGCGCCAATGACGTGAAAATAATTTCAAAGACGATGACCTCGGGTCATATTGACCAGAATTTATTTTTCTTTTTTTGTTGAAAATTTATTGAGTCATCTAATATTTGTTTAGTTTCTATCTAAAAAGGATTCTTTATTAAGCTAATTAAACAAAAATAAAACGAATAAATTACATTAATCCGTTTTTTATTAATTATTTAACAACACATGCAAAATCATCTAAAAAATCACAACGTATCCATATTTTTAATTTTTGGTAAAGCCTTTTTAATTATAATAGAAATCAACAGTCTTCTCTAGTTATAAAGAGATCAAATCAACTTCTTATCATGCAAATACAATGAGATCAGTCTTCTACTTCCTCATTCATAGCCATGGAACTACTGCAATTATTGCAGTATGGAATCACATGTTCTGGGCATATGTAAATGTGGCATGCTGAACAAGTATGAGTTGTTTTTTTATCTTTGCCGTTGTACTGATTCAAAGTCAAGATTATCCAATGAATCTGAGTCCGCATCACTTGCCTCTTGTTCACTTTCACTGTCATTACTACGTCCTGATAAGTGATCCTCAATGTCAATGTCTGAAACTGCCTGGAAATCTTCATTTTTGGGATCAGACTCGCCAAAATTCTTGCTTCGTCGTTTGTCAAAGACATTTTGTCTAAAAACCTACAAAAGAAAATCATTAATTAACAATAAACACTAAATAAGCGAAAAAAAATGAGCCACGAAATCACTACACCACCAATGACGCTGGGTCATACTTACCCGAATCAATTTGATGCAGGTGTATCTCGCTGGGCAGGTGGCGTCGCACTGACCATGCCAGCAGAACGCGTAGAGGGGGGCTGTATCTTCAGCTATACGAACGCTCAAAGCACTAAATGGTCACAACAAATAATTATTAACGTTTGAAAACGCTTCGGGTCAATATGACCCAGCGTCATTGACGCCGGGTTAATATTATTTATTGATAAATATGACTACGTTGACTAGACAGTGACGTTTCCCACAGAATATTTTTTAAACTGGCAAGCTGCTGAAACAGGACAACAGCCTGCCTACTATGTCTCTCATTTTTGACCGATTTTATCCCCGATTTAACATTTATAGAAAATGAACTTTAACTGTAGAAACATAAGGCTTCTATTCGTATAAAATCTAGTTCTCAAAACAAAAAGAGAAATCCTGTGATAATGAGAGGGATGAAAATCCTTGATTAAATGTCAAGTTTAGTTCTAAGGACACTCTAGGGAGGCGCTTCAAATCGGCACAAAAAAGAGCTGTCATTTGGTCTGTGGCAGCCGATCCAGCGTACTTGTACTGCTAGAAATCAATGTATTTTACCGATACTTACAGTCAAATTTCTCGGAAATAACTGTTGTAATAATATAGAAAGCAAATTATCGTTTCATTTTTCAGCAAATAAGCTCGATGTAAAGAAAATGTAAGGAAATTGTGGCTTAGGGCTAAATTAAATTACCTACCTCTTTGTATGATTAAATACACTGAAAGAATTTTGTAGGACTGTGGGAAATTATTTTAAACACGCATCATGTTTCAATCTAGACTTAAGTTACATAACATTTCTTTTTCTTCTTCTTTTCCTTTACCTTATCCCACTGTGTGGTCGGCACAGCATGTTCCGCTCTTCCATTTCATATAACATTTCTCTTTTTTGTTTATCATAATTCTGTACAATAAACTTATCAATACTATACTAATATTATAAAGCTGAAGAGTTTGTTTGTTTGATTGTTTGTTTGTTTGAACACGCTAATCTCAGTATCTACTGGTGCGAATTGAAAAATTATTTTTGTGTTGTATAGACCATTTATCGAGGAAGGCTTTAGGCTATATAATACAACGCAGCAACTAAAAGGAGCGAAGAAACAATGGAAAAACGGGGAAAATTATTCATTTTTTAGGGCTTCCGTTGCGTGCGCTGCGAAAACGATATGATGCCCAAAATAATTATTCTATGCGGACAAAGTCGCATGCACAGCTAGTATATAATAACAGTTTATATATTGAAGTTGTTTTCATGTAACATTTACCTTATATTCTTACCAAAATAATACACTACATTGATACATTTGGATTAACCTTGATCAAACACACTCGTATTCGTACTTGTATTTTGTTACATAATTGTGGCATAAATATCGTAAGTGTAATCGTGTACTGTGTTTGTATACGGATTACTATACTATTCTATAAATACTAAACGGATTTCTTGAAATATATTTATGAGAGATGTTTAAATAAAAATAAATAAATATTCCGGGACATTGCACACAGCGCCATCTAGCCCCACACTA
The DNA here is from genome assembly GCA_927399415.1 of Macaria notata. Classification (NCBI taxonomy): domain Eukaryota; kingdom Metazoa; phylum Arthropoda; class Insecta; order Lepidoptera; family Geometridae; genus Macaria; species Macaria notata. The sequence goes on from OV656733.1 coordinate 9,548,085, forward strand.
AGCAAACGCTTGTGTCGTGGGTACTGGATAACAGATATAATACTTATATACTTTTCTTTTGTAAATACATACTTATTATACATAGAAACGACCAGACTCAACAGTTTGTACATATAATATTTTTATATAAGAATAGGTAAATATTTAACAAAAAGAAATCTATATCTTCAAACCGTGGGTGATATATAGGTTCTTATAAGGTAATCACGATCCATCTTAGACTATAGTTATTGTTTACCATCAGGCAAACTTTGGTCAAGTAAAGCTCTGGTGTAGTAAAAAAAACAGTGGCTTTTTAGATTAAGGCTAAAACTGAGTGCCGCGGTAATATAGATATATCGACCACTTTTTTTTTTGTAAAACGTGTCAGAATGCGTGTCGATATAACCGTTCCATTTTATTCCGTTATGTATCGATTGGAAAGCGGAACTGGGATCATTCAAGACGCTGCCAAAGTCAGGGCCAGCCTATTAAGGTGGAGCTGGCCTCTCGAACTTGTGAGGGATAGAAAATAAAAAATAAATAATTTATCAATTATTTTCTGGCGGTTCTTTTAGAGTTTCTTATAGAGATAAGAAGTAAAGTTTCATAATTTTGTTTATGTTTACAGAATATCAATAGACCTCCAGCTATTTTACAACTGCATATTTTTTTGAGATTCATAAAAGTTAGTTGAAACAAATAGTTACTGTTGACTGACGATTTGGATCTACTATTGACGCGGATTTCTAACAACGTTTTGAACGTAATAGAATTTACTTATATCAAACCTTGTAGGTAAACAATAGTTTACTGAATTTAGTTGTATTAACCGGCTAGCACTTACGTCAAAAAATTAAAAAATTTAAAAATTTAATCATGCCTTACGGGAACTATAATAGTTTACTGACTTCAATAAAACATTGTGCTAATTAGTAATTAATCGACTATTTTTTGTAATATTCAAAACTAGTGGATGCCCGCGGCTTCGCTTGCATTATTTCAGGATAAAAAGTAGCCTATGACACTTGTAAGACATCATAACTACATACATAAAATAATCATGATGGTTTGTTTAGCCATTTATGCGTGATGAGCGTTTAAATAAACAGACAAACAGAGTCACATATATAAACAGAAAAACAGATAAACAGACAACATTTTAGAAATTGTTGGAACGTGTTCTACTATCCATTTGAAGTATAAAAACTTAAAATAAGTAAATTTTTCTTTTTAAGCATCTTTAATGTTCAGACTTTCGACCAGCTTTTTATATGTAGGTATAGATAGGAGACATGAAATATTTTCCAAGTATGCTGCTCCACTGTAACGCTGCCGTTAAAAGGTGACAGCCTAATATAGCCCAAAGAGCCGAAGATATCGGTTTAACGACCTCTTCAAACGCAACCCTGATATCTGGCCACTGAGTGTGCGAACATAATACGATTCTGTTCTTGTGGATATAGTAATATTGTAAATATACATATAATATATACAAAAATCTTTATTTTTCTTTAAGTTTACAAAAAACAATGTGCAGGTGATACAAAAAATAACATAATTATGTACATGAAACATCAGTGGATCCGTCCCAGAGGTTGACCCTCAGCCCCGAACTAAGCTATGTATAATAAAGCTACAGATGGTTAATTATTTGAACATAGAAGATTTAATAAATTACTTGGGTATATTTTAAATCTCTAACAAAACACGGCTCAGCAGTTTTAAGATTTTTTGTCTGTTTGTCTGTTGATCTGTTTAATTAAACGCTTAACACGCGAAAACGGCTGAACGGATCATCATGATTTTTCGTATGTATGTAGGTAGTATGAGGTCCCGGAAGTGTCATAGGCTACTTCAATTTCGAATTAAAGCGAGCAAAGCTGCGGGCGTCCGCTAGTTATTGTAATATAGTTTTATTTATTGGTTTAGTTAGTTTCCTAGGCTATATAGCCAGCCCTTAAATAATAAGGGTGCTTGAAAGTGCGCCCGCTAAGAGACCACCTTTTTTACAAGGAATTGGTTTGCACTTTACCGTTATTCGCCTGATGGTAAGCAAACATTACGATACAGGATGGAACGTGCTTACCCAGTAAGAACCGATTCACTCTCCATAAACACACATACAAGGGAATCATGCACGCTTAGCACTTACTTCTTCCTATTATCTAAATACTAAATATCACACAAGATTAAATAATAAATTAATTAATAACAATAATAACATTTTTATTTTCAACTGTTGGTTTCAGTAGTTTATTAAAATTGCCTCACCATGTTAATTATGTAACCAAAATTTAAAAAAAAACCATAATTAATCGAAATAAGTGTTCAATTAAACCTGAGAATACGAGTACATCTTATTAATATCAAATTCGTTTTTCATCCAAGTCTCGTGTATCAAATTCAGAGGATAAATTGATGATTAACGACACAATGACAATCTCGCCTAAGTTTGTTCAGCGAAAATTGATTCTGAGCCGATATTTTCTGAATTAATCAGAAAAAGTTTAATTTTTACGTACTTGACAGTAATTTATTTTAAAATGAAATGATCGTCTTCTTTACTAAGAATTAGAAACAAGTTAGTTAAAATATAATCTCGCAAACTACAACAGTTTCATTACAAAAAATTGCATTTCTTACTTATACACATAAAATATTGAATGAAGTTAGAGGAAATATTTTATAATCATTTATAAAATATTTCTTCTAACATCTGAGGTTTTATTGTTTGAAAAAGTCGGAATGAAGTAAGGGATTAATCGAAGTTATTTGTATTTTTATAGCAATAAAATACTTGCTCAAATAAACGATTAAATTCGTTATTAGTTAAATCACAAACAAATGATAGATTTTTATAACATACCATATTTTTATACTAACAAGTGAAAAGCGCGTTGAAGTGTCAGCTACAGAAAACTTCCGGATAAGCACGCTTCAAATAAATTCAAAATGGCTGGCTCCAACATGAGCCTCAAAAATTGACCGCCTCGGGTATCATTTTATAAAATAAATTGGTACACCGTAAAGTATCATCCATCCAGCGGCCTCTATTTGACTTAACGAAGCTCCTGCCTTTTCCGGCTCAATCCCAGGACACCTTTATAATAACTTTTCCCTATTTAAAGTGTTTCCATCACGTTGTCTCTTGCGGAGCACCTGTAGCCCACTTCGCGGGAGTAATTATATTTGAGAATATAATTTGTGCTTGAAACATTTATGTGTGGGTTTTATGAATGAAACTCAACCTACGCTTTTGGATGGATGTGGAAAAAACTTTTGCAGAAGTTGTAGTGATGTTATCATTAATGAAATGTGTTTTAGGAGGTTTTATTTCTGATTGTTTTGATTGAAATAAAGAGTTAGAAAAATGATATGTATTTACCACTGAGAGCCTTTAAAAAAATGTATTCGACATTGTAGCACTCACAAACTTATTTGAAAATTAGCGACAACACTCATAACTGGCAGGGATTGTACCTGCAGTTTTCATTGTCCATGTCTGATAAAACCATTAAGCCAGGGCAACTAGCTAGTTACAAAATAAGCAAATAAACAATTATTCCAGGCGTTTCACTCATCGCCATCTCATCCCTACTAAAAATCGTTTCTGTAATGGGTACATGGAATAGAATGGAATTATTTATTTACCTTAACAATAAACTTAAATAACATATTTGATTTATCTAACTAGGAATACTGCATAACGGATAGATAGATAGATATAATTTATTAACATACATAATTCCATCAAACTTATTACAATTTTAACAAGAGTTGGCATCAATCATGTCTTGTCAAATACATAGATATAGTATTGTAGCTCTGTTAGAAGTAAATAATTGTGAAGGCAGACTCCAGGCAGTGTGACATCATGTGAGGCAAGCAGGGCGCGTCGTGCTCGCGCATAATAACAGCAGCTACCCTCGACCTGATCTTGATTTATTGACTGTCAGAGAGAGGTCTTTCAGACCGCCGCTGGCTGCGACTCCGAGATATGGGTTTAATTAAAATTTATTCTAGTGTGTGTTGTTCTTTTCTATTCTGGAGTGGAATACGTGCGTATTTATTTGGTAACTGTAACGTGCGGACAATTTGATGTGGCGTACAGACGTATCAATAACATTTATTTTAGAAAGAAACAAAAATCTAACCTGTTATTTAATTTTAAGGTTTTCTTAACATTTTCTTTCATTTGAAAAATTGAGCATATAACGCTCCAAAAATATTGTAATAATGGGGTTTGATTTTTTGTTGTTTAACTCTGTTTTAGTTTCTTGTCTTGATTTGATTAATTATATTTTTAACACAATTTAAAACCAAACATAAATGTAAGTAGTTTGTATTTTTATAATTACGTAATTATATGGGATATAATAAATGTACATTGTGTAGATATATATATATATATATATATATACATACATATACATAGTCATCTGTCGGGGCGTTTGAAACAGGCTTCGCGTGACCAAAATGCTGGCTTGTACTTTGCCCAAAAGATTAGTCTAGCTATTCAACGGGGAAATGCAGCCAGCATTTTGGGTACGCTACCTTTTGAAAATGTAGATTAGTTTTTTTTTATGATGTATATATAATGTTTATTTTTTTATTATTATTTGGAAGTGTTACTATTAATTTTTGTTGTTTTGAAATAAATATATACATCTCAATGACAATAAATATGTTCGTGTACTTCTTAAAGCCTTAAATCTAACTTTTCAATGCCAAAACTATTCTCAGCTGCACAAGTTCGATTAAAGTTTTCTTTTAGCAATGCATCAGCTAACTTTGGATTTCTGCTTCCACCTTTGACGTTGAAAATAAATTCCCAAATTGGCTTTCCCGAAAGTCGAGAGGGAATGGAGAGTAACTAGAGTGCTTTTGCTATCCAACGCTATTTGACATCGGCTTGAAGCTTTTATTTTTTAGTTCAAACACTCTCGGTGGTTGATAACTATTGATTTTTTATACATGTCAGAATATTGACTACCGCATAGATAGAAAGATATCATTCGAGTTGTGGGTTCTTAATGGGTGAGGTCTGCACAAGATCAACGCAGCTGGCAGACTCAGAGAGAGCCTACGCCCAGCAGTGGGATAGAGAAGTCTGTGGCTGATTATGATGATAGATAGATACTTTTTTTTGTTGCTATTTAAGAAATAGGTACACATAATTACTAACTGCAAAAACAACGTAATCGATCGTGGAACATTTATAATTGATTTACGAAATTATTTCTTATTGCTTATTTCATTATTTATTTTACTACAAGAGTTATTTGCCAAGAAGTTAGACCTCAATTGAAAAAGTAATGCAAAAAAGATATAAGTACATTATATTATCATCATATCCAAATAAGTTTAGAAGAAAAATTTACACTACTATGATCTCTGCCAGATTGGTAACCAGGAAGAAACTTTACCGATAAGGTCGCCAGTTAGAGCACTAGGTTTAAGTTATATATATCATCTTTATTTCTGTATTATCCTGGTGTTTTAATAAAGCATATATTATATGTGTAAGCAAAGTATCTATCTAAAAACGTATCCCTAACAAGACAAACATTCAAATCGTGCACAAAAACCTTCAGTGCAGAGTTACAAAGTCATGAAAAGGGAAGCCTATTTTGCTATTGTGTTGTCAATTCCTTTGAAGATTCAGTTTAATAGAGCGTTTTCTTGTTGCTCGTTTCATTGCTTGTTTGGTTAGGATCTGTGCTGGGATAATGTGAATGTATGGAGCAATGGAAAGAACAATATGAGTTTTGTACAAAAAAACGCTGTCTACCATGAGCCTCGATTAAACTTGAAATTACTTATTTTTATATGTGATGAATAAAACAACGCAGTTTGTGGTAATAACATGACTGCTTAATTGTTTCACCTTTGTTTCTATTTATAAAAAAAGTATTTTACAATTACCTTTAATTATGTACATAATATTTACATTTAGGTATGTATTATATATTTATGCTATTTTAAAACATGTTATTAATAAGAACGCTGTCAATCAATAGACACCCTGCAATAAATTAAGTATTAGTTGCGTTTAAAAATCTAAATTGGTGTCCTTTTGTATGTCTGCGTCGATGACCTGAATTATTAGGTATACCTGATATTTTTACCAACTCTTTGTAAACACGTGTCAGTCTGATTTTATTTAAGGCTTAATGTTATTTAGGTACCTTTATAAAAATAGGAACAACAGCGAAGCCAATAATTTTCATTCCGGCGGACGGCGGCAGCGGAAAATAGCTTCCAGGTCATTATGGAATAAAATGATGTAGGTAGCATATAGCTTTATCCATTGAAAAGTGAAGTACGTAGAACTGGCATTTGTCAAGAACTGTATTGCATAAAATATTTCTTAAAGACAGTTATATGTGTACTGCCGAAGCAAGTACAAAAATTAGACAAAAAATGATTTTGACTTATCTATCTTATTAATTGTGGTGTAGAGTTTTTTTTTCTGAATCTAATAGCGATTATAACCTTTCATATTGTAAGTTCTTCTATTAAGTCCAACATAAATATCATCCCAGCCTGGTCGTGCCGATTTGAATTACCTCTCTTGTATAGCTATCTCTTTGGCTAGATGCATATAGCATGGCTTTTAATTATTTTTATAAATGCGGAATAGGCCGATGTTTGACTACGGCCAGCCTGATGTTAAGCACCAGTGTAGTCAAGATGTTGCACGTTTACCTAGGAGCAACCTATGGCTATATCCAATACCTTCTTTATTAACCTGCATATCCAGTAGCTGCCCTCAAACTTGTTCTTGACGTTATTACGCTAGCTTTTAGCTTGATTGTGTAATGTAGATTCACTTGAAATCTTATTGTCTCACTAGTAGGTGCTTGCGGCTTTGCTAGAATACGCTCCTTGACTGGTTTTAAAATCCATTTTATATTTTTATTTAGGGGTTAAGAAACCTAGTCTAAAGTGTATTTTTAAATTCTGGTACATATTTTCGGAAAAATATCAAATTAAAAATTATATATTCAAATAGTTCACCAAAACGCTACTTTGTCAATATGGCGCTGCAATCGAATCGGTGACGTCACTAGCCGGTATTGAGATCTGTGGCACATATCATCCACATACAATATGCAAACAAATAACGAAAGTGAGATTGAATTTAGTGATTAATGTGCTACAAAATTAGTTACAAATGGTGTGCAGTTCCAAAATGTACAAATACGACAATAAAAACTCCGAGCAAACTATTTCTAAGTGTTCAAAAGAATGTCCAAGTGCGCCGAAAGTGGCTGCAACTTTCTCGGAGGGATAACAATGACATAGCGAATAGTACAAATATTTTCTTCTATGTAGACCATTTCGATGTACATAAGTAAACGTAATATTGATAGGTACTTTTGAAATGCTGTATTAAACTTAGAATGTTAATCTTTTTTATGGATTTGAGGTAATAATAATATGTACTTATATGTTGTTTGCAAAATGTCTCACTCAAATCACTTCGAACATTTCTATTCATTTCTATTCCACTGTTTTCCATAATATTATTTAAAAATTGTAGCTACATACAGTCTTATGATTTCAATAAGCATTGCACTAAAGGTTTCAGACTAACTTGTTTGTTTTTTACAGATGGAAAATGACATGATTAATTACAAATTACAAAAAGCGTTTTAGCAAGAAGTTTATCATCATTTCACTTCCTTAAGTTACCATTTAGGTGTTATTACTTACTTTGCTGTTTATATTTTTTTAGCTCCGAAGCATAATAATCGTTATTATTTTTGAAATATAATCCGACCATGATTGCGTCTACTTGGGGCAGGTTTCCGCTGTCTGTTTTTACAAAATCGTGGTCCATGGTAAAAGTTCTTGATGGAATTTGTAAAATTTCGCTAACAAATCACACAAAATAATGAAATCTTATCAAATATGTTTCGAAATATAATAATACACATGTAGGCCAACAATGTTTACAAACTAGTGACGTCATTATAAACTCGACCAATCAGGAGCGTTTTGAGTCACGTGACAGCGTTTAAAAATATGCATTTTAATTTATGGATTTTTTAATATAATAATTATTATTTTCAACTAACGGTAATAAATAACCACTTTTACACTCATATTATATACTGATGTCAGCAATTGACACTTTATTTTTCGCATTGTCAAAGAGCCTATTAAGAAGTAAAACTTGCATCCCCTATTTCACCCCTGTAAAAGTGACATTTCTAAAAATCCTTATTAATTCATAACATCTACTTGCATGCCAAATTTAAACCCGATCCCTCCAGTGGTTTGGGCTGTGCGTTGATAAATTATTATGTCACTATTTTCATATATTATTCACAAGCAACTGTAAATAAATTAAATAGTTGTTTACTTTCTGTGTTTAGCTGTAATAAGGTTCCAACTTTGGTCTAACTTTATCAGGAGCACAAATGATACAAAAATAGCAAGAATTTTCAGAAATCATACAAAAATAGTCGACCACCAAACGTTACAATCTCTAACAAAAGTTATGACGACAGTAAAACGAAGTCATAAAATACCATTCATAACTTGAAACAATGTTTTCCCACGAATGCTGAGTTCTGCTGTTTTAAAGCAATTTTAAAATAGACTGTTCCAACTTGGTTATAAAAGAAAATAATAATGTTATATCTTTATTTTCTTATCGCAATTTTATAGACACTTTTCATGATTTTCATATAGAAACTTAAATTTCGCTATGAAGGTAAATAAGCCATATTCTACTTGCCATAAGTAACAACTTTGATTTCTGCTGCAAAACTTCAGATGTTTCAATAAAAGTTGGGCTTTTTAATGAAATAATTCACTAAACTTCATGAGAAAAGTCCGAATAGCAAGGCTATTCTTTGCAAAAGTATTTTTAATTTATCTAAGAAGATAATTCGAAAATATTGTATCCACTTACTATAAGAAAGTGTGATTCAAATAAACCAAAGTATTTAACTGTTATATGAAAAAACAAATAATACATTCGTTTGGACACAAGACCAATTCAACCGGCCTTACAGACTTATAATACTCAAATCCTACTTTAGATAGTATCATTATCTGTGATTTTGATTATGATAATGTATATAAATTTCAAAGCGTATATATAATTATTTTGTCGATTTATACAGACGATATACATCCGATGATAGCACACAAAATTTCTTTCATCGCTATCAGAAAAATGTATTCTAATGTTCCATATATGGTATTATTACCCCCATTACATGCTTAATGTGATATCAAAGTGGCAGCAAATTGAGATACGTGGTTTGATGGGTATGATTTTAACGATATATTGAACAGAATTTGATTCGACGAATAAAGGGGTGAAAATGAAATGATATTTTGAGTATGTAATTACCAACGTACGTTTTACTAGGTATAAAACATCGAATTTTTTTTTTCGGAAATGAATTAGCGATTTTTAGATTTCAAAACAAGTGTTTGTGTTGTGTCTTATTGATTGCGCTGTTACTTCTAATTTATTTTCATAATTTGACTTTTAATGTTTACAAGCAGTGGTCTTACATCAAAACAAAAAAACTGTATCCGTAATATGTTGGTGTAAAGCATTTATAAACAAATAGTCTGGATAATTAAAATTATATGTAACATTTTCTGTGTAACGAATCATCATCAGACAAAGACTAGCAAAGTAAACTAATTCACTATGCATAAACAGTCTAAGAAACTAGTGTCAACATACGAAGAGGGGTTGCTTTTGATTGCGAATGCACATCACAAAGTGAGCGTGAAAGCCTCCGACCACAGTTATCAGGCTGTATGTTTTCATCGTACATAGAGAGAAAACTACCCGCTTAAGACGTTTTTCTTTTATATGAGACTAGTGGGTGCTCGCGCCTTCGCTCGCATTAAGAAGTAAAACTTGCATCCCCTATTTCACCCCCTTAAAAGTGGCATTTCCAAAAATCCTTTCTTAGCAGATGCCTACATCTTAAAATCTACCATCATTCCAAATTTCAGCCCAATCCATCCAGTGGTTTGGGCTGTGCGTTGATAGATCACTATATCAGTCAGTCAGTCACCTTTGAGTTTTATATATATAGAAGAAGATAGGCTCACGCTTGACTACAACTTGCCTGATGTTAAGCCAAGTAGTTTTCTACGATCTATCGCGCTTACCTAGAAGAAACCGTACGTAGACCATGTTCGGTCTTATTGGTAGCAAATAAAAAACTTTTTAAGGCTAATTTTGAAATACCATATCCAAACCTTTTTTTCTATGACTGGCTTCCAAATAATATTATCTTTTGACGAAATTTATGAAGAATCGTTTTTGTATGAATTTCCATGGGTTTATGGAAAATGTGTGTACATAATTTTTTTCACTAATATTATGACAGACTGACTGAAATTTGGCATGCAGGTAGATGTTTTATTATGTTATGTTATTTTGACGTAAGCATCCGCTAAGAAAGGACTTTAAGATCACTTTGGGAGGGGTGAAATAGGGGAAACAAGCACAATTACTGCTTAAAGCGAGCGAAGCCGCAAACACGCACTAGTTACTGATATAGTTTGACCAGTATTCGCAGAGCAATAACAACGAATTTTGTGCGTAACGGCACGATGTTGTAAAAAATGAGATCTTGATAGTATTACCTACGTAAAAACAAAAGTAAAGTATTATTATTGTGGACGCTCGCGGGTTATTAAATTTATAAACATAACCTCTCGGAGCGCTTGGTTGACGCGACGCATGACCAAAATGCTGGTCTTTTTCTGGCTTAACGTATCAGCATTGCCATCCAGCGTGGTAATGCGGCCAGTATGCTGGGCACGCTGCCCTCTGGTAGTGGGCTGGAGCACTTAGATTATCTTTAGGCTTTTCTAAAGATTTTCTAAGTGCCCCTTTTTGTAGTAGTTAGTAGTAGTATGTTTAGTTTTTCTTCCTTCTTGTTTTTATATTTTATTATTGTAAACATAAGGGTTTTTATATTTATAAGTATATTATGTTTAAATTCACAAATTTAAGGGGTGAGCTTTGATTTATGTTAGTGCCTGCCTTAATCTGAACATCAACCCGAAAAGCACGCCCACTCTCGTATCTCCATTACTTGTTTGCGTGGATGTACTTAAGGTTTGTTGTCATGTACAAGTGAGGTGGGTCAAATAGAATTAATACTAACTGGTGATGTTCGTGAGAGATAAAGTATAGGAAATTCTGTCATTGTAAAATTCAAATACCTACGTCGATTTTTTTTTCTAATACAATTTTATCTGCGGAGTATTTATTGTTATTCTTAATGTTTTCTTAAATAATACAATTACAAGTCCTTGATTATAAAAATATATGTGTTTTATAACACATACCAATCATGGTCCGTTACTCAATTGCAAAAACAAGGAACAAACCAATATACTCGCTTATGCATTCATATAAATAACATAATTATAATGTTAGGATTTCATTTACTAAAGCAATGCCTGCTCTGCCTTACTCCGCCCCTCCTATATCAATCCGATAAGCCGGCCGTAATTGTGTCTGGGTTCCGTATTTGAGTAAACAAATACGTACTCTATATTCGACCGAGCGAGGGAATCAAGCGAATCAGAGGAAAGTATGGGTTATGGTTGTATACAAACTCAATTTGTTTAAAAATACCTATGTTCCCATATTTATGTACATCCCATCTCTCAAACCGCGTGATAATAACAAACATCCATTAACTTAGAGACTGTACATTTTTATATTCAAACGTTTATTTTAGTACAATCAGAAGTCGTTTAGATTACGCTTGTAATCGTAAGTATTACCACTAGTTCCTAAAACGAAGATCTGTAAATTTTTCCATAAAATCAACACGAACGATTGAGATGAGCTGACAAATTGCACAAGCGTTTGCTTAGTGTGAAGCTAGATGACGCTGTGTGCAACATTACGGGATATTTAATTATTTTATAAATTTAAAATCCACCACTAACAAATGATGATTAGATGATTTTATTAGAGAACCGACTTACCAGCATTTTAGTGAGAAACCGTTATTTTGATATTGTATTTAAATATGGAAGAGAAACAAAATAAAGCGTTCGACTACAGTAATCGTTTAAAAAATCCGTTCAATCAAAAACGATAGAAACATTTTACGTAGTTTACTATTCGCATAAAATACTGATCAATAACATGTGAGTATATCTGTGTAGTTATTCGTAAGATAATATAGTAAATTTACTGTATAGGGAGCTTGGAAACAATTCTATTAGGGAGCTCTTCTTTTTGTTTGTCTGGAAATTGGGCGCCGCCTTTATTAGCCTGACTAGCTGTTTTGCGCAGAATGGTTCATAATTCTTCACATAATCGCGCTTTCAGAAACTTTTTACTTATTTTTTGTAAAGGCTGTGCTATTTTTCTAGATATTTTATGAATGTGTAAATGTTATAGCTAATACTTAACGTTTTCTTAAAATTATCTCATTATATAGGTAATAGGTAAATTGTAAACTCATAAGCATGTTACTTTCTAGAGTGCAGTATTGCTTGACCTCGGGTGGGCTGCTTAGACACGAACCTTAACTACATATGTCAAAAGAGAGATTGCAAAACTATATATTGTATAAGTGGTAATCGATACAAATAACACTGTTACCTAAAATGTTAGTGGTCTTAGAAAGTATAATTTTAATTATTTGGAGACCATAACATCTCGCATGACTGTCACACAAATAAACTATATATTTCTCCAATATTACAACACGAAAGAAAAATATTTATTGGATTTTTTATGTTTATGTTTACTGCACTATTTATATATATATATATATAACAAAAAGCATCATTTAACAGATTTGTCATATTTATAAAGAACCAGGACGCCATTTTAATACAAATCAAACAAAAAAAACTGAAATGGATTGTTGTTGCGAATATTTTTTTAATAAAACATCTTTAAGAGACGTAAACAAAACCGTTTGAAGTCAATGGGTGCTCATTTTAGAGATGATTTTTAATAAAAAACATCGAAAAATTTTATTAAAATATTGACGTATCTTGCAAAATTCAAGTTTTAAAAACATCATTGAAATAGTGAGTTGTAGGTTTTCTAATAACTTGAAAAACCATAAAACTCTAAACATTTTAACATGTGCACAAATTTTGCTGTATGCGTCACGTCTTTTTCTACCAAATTGTATAAAAAAATAAAATGAATGAATTTTATAACGAACGGAGATTCGACATCGTTCATATTTACAAAAATACTACGGCTTAGTTTACCAATAACCGAAGTAATTTCTTCTCCAACTGGCTATTGTTTAACCATTTATCCATCACGCATCTAGTGATATTTTTAGATGGAGATAGAAAATACAGATTAAGTAATCCTAAAAGTCACAACGACTGCAAAAACAGAGTCTTGTTTAAGGCCTAAACCTTACCCGTCTTATTACAAAACATGGTTTACACATTAGTCTAGGATTTTATTAAATAAAAAGCCGGATCTTGTTGTTCGAACATCACATACAAACAATCTAAATGTCAACTTCAAATAGTAACATCAAGGATTTTCATTTCATCCCTCTCTTTCTCTCAGTAACATTGATTTATCATTGGTAACATTTTGACAGTTTGATTATTATTACAGCAGTGAGTAGACAATCAAATTTCAAGCAACGAATACAGACTCAGTATTTTCGAAGTTCTGGACTAACAGTTAAACCACGTTTTTTAATAAAACCCTACGATATTTCAATTACATAACACAAAATTCGCCAAAATATTCTAAACAAGCTCCAACAAAAACCGTCATAATTTTATCGACAACCAGCCCCGTGAGACAACTCAATCCTATCCCTTGTTTTTATTGGAAAACGCGTTGGTAAGTTGAAATGTTTATTCACTTTGAGAGCCAGTTTTTATAACAGATCCTTAAATAACACAATTCGCTTTGAGATCGAAACATGGTTACAGAATTGTGTCTGTAAAGACTACGGTTACTTTCGGGATATAGTTGGATTTTTTATAGAATTTTTATATGAAAATTATGGGAATATGCATATTCGTTCGCATAAGTTTCCAAACATACTCAGTTGCATAATATATAACAGAATAATATACAGCAATATAATAATTTATAGCAGCTATATCTAAAACTATTAAAAAAATAACAAAATAACAACGGCTTTAACTAAAATCTAACAAAATTGGTAAAATTATAAATATGTATACTTAAAAAAGTATTTAGGTTCCAAATACCTCAACGACGATGATTAAAAAAAAACCAAAAGCCAGACTCGTTACAGGAAAAGCTTCGTAAGTCCCTATATCTGTGCCCTCTCCAATCTAAATTAATTACGACCCTGGATGACCTCATCATCGCCCTTTTCCCTGACCTTTTGCTGTAAAAATTGTCAGTGGCCTCATTCTGGTATAAAAAGACGCTACAAAAGATGACTTTGCAAAGTTAATTTAGTCATTTGCCATTTTACTGACAAACTTGATAAAAAATGATTTTGGTAATATTATCTTTTCAATCTGCCTTTTCCATATACATTCCATATCCACTAGCTGTGCAAAAGTAAAGTGGCTAAAAGTCACTGACGTTAGAACTCAATTTTTTCCTACAATCATACTTACTAATATGTTTGAACTAGATAGAGAAAGTTAATATAATATAATGTAAATGATAAGTACAAAAGACCTTAATTTCTAGAATTTTGTAAAAAAGTTGTAGGAATTGTAAATAATGCAGCTAAGTGAACAATGGAACAACAGTTCTATATAACTGAAAACAAAAAAAACTGAAAAAAATGTTGGTTAAAATTTTTTAAGGAAAATGTAAATAAAATTTAACATGTAGGTAGAAATAAAACATTGTTAAATAGTTAGTGAAAAAGCATAGATTAGGTTCACCCACAAACCACCTGAGGAGTAGGAAGTATTAACATAATAAAAAAAATGTAGAAAGTTTAAAAATGGCTTTTAATTTTTTAAATGGCTTGCCTTGCAGTAAAACGTGTCCGAATACGACCAACAGACCGACACGCGGAAATTGAATGTCTCGTGTTACCCGCAGCCGAGGTTGTTCGAAGGCAGACGCGTAGATGAAGGCTTAGCTTCCTGTTAGTGTTTGCTCGTTGAAATTGTATAGCGTATAAGTAATATAACAATTAATTATGCCTGAAATAAAATAAGTTACTCATAATAATAAGTAATAAAGAGTAAGTGTCTCATGGTGGTGATACAAGCTGTGTTTTTTTGTCTCATAGCAGCTTAAATAAAAGGTCTGGAAATCTAATAGCACTTGAATGATGTATTTATGTATTATTAAATCAAATCAAAATCGTTTTTTGCACTCATGGGTACTCATACAGATGGTAAAAACATAAAAGTAAATGAACATTCGCCACAAGTTTACCTTTCGGTGTGCAACTACAGTAGGCATACTCACATTATTATCACATATATGATACACAAAAAAAAACTAACACATCACTTTGTATTTATTATTCCTGTATTTATTACTTATATTTTTTTTTATATATACAGATCCTATATATTATGTATATGATAGTTTCCTATCATTTATGTTTAGATATTTCCTTTTCGAAGAGCATGATTCCCACGACACAGGGTAACCTAGTGTGGGGATCACAGTCAACATCATTTACCCATTTTTATATACCCTGTCTGATCCAATTTTCTTCTTCTTTTCTTTTCCTTAAATCACTTTAGTAGATTAAATACATTGAAATCATTAACTCAATTCTTAGCTTTCGTTTCGGATTTTTAAATGCGTGATCTAAAAGTACATATAATAACATTTAGTTTTTGACAAATGCTATAGCTTACTTATTTGATTGCTACCAGTTTTTATTGTGACACGGCCAAAAGATAAGCCCCTAGGATGCAAACAGTTTTGGAAGCAAAACAAACTACCCATTTGCACGTGATAGTTAGAAATGACAAGTGCAGCAAAATATGGATGAAATCGACAGGCTTTAAGGTCAACCAATTCTACCGCAGTTAAAATTTTATTTTATGTTCTTCGTTGAAACAGAATAGTAGCTGTTCATGATATTATTAAAAAAAACTTACGTTTGTTAAGTAGACTATATATAGCAAATTGTTCTTAATATTTATTCCTATTTGAATTTAAGTGTCAAAAAGGTTTGATTCAAAATCTAAAACAAAATAATTAATGAAATAAACATGACTACTACTATGTATGACTTGCACATAACTCAAAAACATTAACAAAAACAAAATGGCTCAGTCAAACTGCTCTTCTATCCACACAAAGCTTTCAATACCCGTAGAGAAACAATTGTCGTTGTGTCTCTACAGTTTCCTCTGACAATAATTGCTCAGACTTCTGAACAATAGGTACCTAGATGGTACAATGTTAGATAGAGTTGAATAATTGATAGAGGTTTGATGAAGGGACAGCACTTTAAAGTCGAAAGAACGGGAATAAATCACGGTATTACATGAAACATATTTGTGAAAATTATTTTTTTTTTGAGTGTCCAATATAGCATTAATCATTCTATCCATCTATCCATAAGTGTAATTAATTTATTTAAAAGTGATCTTTATTTGTCTCATGGTGTCATGGTGGAAACATAAGCTGTTTATTCTCTTATAACAACTCAAATGGAAGGTGAGATTAGACACTTTTCAAACTTTAACTCAATTCAAAGGCCTTTTTCAAATTATAACTTTTTGCTTTCATAGAGTTTTAAAAAAGCGAGTGTGGCTCAGCGGTACCGGTGTCTGTTTTTCATCCAGACACGCCATGCTTCGAATCCAACCCTACACTAATGACTTGTAATTTCAAGTTATCTGTGGATTATGCACTCGCTTAACGATGAAGGAAAACACTGTGAGGAAACCGACATTTTTGAGGACCACAATATCCGAAGACAGGTGTCTTCAGTAGAAGGACCAGGGCGTCCACCACGATGTATTCCCCTAACGAGTTAATTCTGCGGGGGAGTCACGACCCTCAGTCATGAGGAAACACGATTTACAGAGAGAGTGTTTTTAAAAATTAATGTTTAAATAGTCACCTTACAGATTATCTTTTTTCCTGTAAATATATAAATGCGGGGAGCATACAAATAAAACAACGTTTAAGTTTCCGTTTTTGTATAAAAACTGATGTTTTTAGACTAAAACATTTTCATTGATGCCCTACGTTCAACTAACTATTATACGCTTAGTGCAAATCAGTTAACCACAATTGCTTTTGATACACTGCGGAGTCGTTAAATGTATCTTGGGTAAGACGCCATTAGTGTCCTAATTTGGTCCACAAAGCCGACCGACGTAAGGTCAGACAGGACTATCACGAGACATTGGCTAAATGTTGGCTATCTATTTAGCCAAATGTGATACAGTAATATGTATGTATGTGTACGTATTAAGTATATCACATTTAGCTACGACCGCACTACGAACTATAATATAGTTCGCAGTGCGATTGTAGCCAAATGTTTGTTTGTTAAATGGGTATCAATAAATATCGTAGTGCATCTACGGTAACGTAGCTGTGCTTCGAAATTCGTAGCATGCTACGTTTTTTTTTTAAATATCATTGAATTGTTTTTGTAAATTTAGTTTTATAGCTTAATTTTAAATCATTATTTTTGTTTAGCTGACTGAGTTATGTGACGATATTTACGTATCCATAGCATGCGATTTTTAATTATATTAATATTTTATAATAATCTGACGTTTGACGAAATGCTATTTTTACATACACTAAAAACTTTTTACTTCGAAAAATGTAAGGAAAAGTTCACTGAGCTAAAAGCCAACCATTGTTAAGGGAGGCACTGGTAGAAAAAGAAGCAAAAAAATATACGTCAGTATATACTAAATAAAATTGAATAGTATAAAAAGCATTTAATTAATCTAACCTCGCACCTCCACTTAAATGTAAAGTCTTGAACAGATAAACAAGCTTCCTGACATTTCCAAATCTCCTATTTATCATGGTAAACCAGCCTTCGATCGAGTTCTTATTTACAAGTGAAATTAAACCGAGTTGCTACATAAGCCAGTTTAAGCCAGATCTAAATTAACAGTTCGCGAGGGTTCCCACGGAGTTGCTGTAAAATGAATGAAAAATAGTTTTTTTTTTTTTTTTAAATGACTATGCAGCTGGTTGCTAGTAGCTACCTTTGCTGCGTCACCGGACGATAACGTTTTAGGACATAAATATGTTGAAGCAAGGAAGCTGTTGTATCGATTGCTGCTTAGTCATAGTTAGTAACATTGTCTAATATGAGATCTTACTACCTAGATAGTTATTATAAATCAGTTAGCGAATTCACGAAACTATTTTGAGATGATTGTAATGATAATGATAACATTTTAATATTGCACATAACGGCACGGAAATGTCGGAGGAAGTTGTTGAGATGACTGTCGCTTAGTCATAGTTTATTACTAATTCTTAACGTTATTGTTTATAGTCAAATTCGATTCGTAAATTCATAAAGGGATTAGATATAGGATTTACTTGATTTGTCTAAATTGTTTTTACAAGTTTATTGAAGTTGCTAGTGTAAAAAGTCACTAATATGATTTGGGGTCGAGGCGCCATCTGATGTAAAGCCACTATAATTGATGTGGACGGTGGCTCCGGGAGACAGTCTAAGTTGAGCTTTGGAGTTAATGTTAGAATATCGTGGCATGTGCTCGAGTTTGACCCCTGTTTTCATGGTGCTGGGTCGAGGTCGGTGCCTCGAACCTACTGCTCATTTTAAAATTTAAAGCCAGTTAACCATAGTTGGTATTATAAGTCAAGTTTGTGAAAAGTGTAATAAACGTTTGTGAATACTTCTTATCAGTGTTTTAAACTAGTATTTTAGAATACGTTTAAGCTAGCTACGCCCTAATTCTCATGTCGTCACTGAGCGACTCCCCGATGGTGGTCGCTCCGACAAATATATACTTTCATTACAAGAAAACCGTATCCTTTGATCCTAATTTTGATCTTGATTAAACTTTATTACTCTTAGAGATACATGAAAAAGATGAATAGTAAATTTGAGTTCTATATTTCCAAATCGTTTTTTAATCTAGCAGTTATAAAAAACAGTTACTAATAAGCTGCTCAGTTTGCTTTTATTTTCAAATCGATAGTTTTGACAGCAAATAAACATATAATATTGTTGCATTATACTTAGCAAGTTAATTGAAATTTAACCAGTTTAATTCACTGAATTGTCTTGCTATCCGTATCTTTCTAAACTGATACCTCATATAGTAAACTTTTCTATTTCATTTCAATCTTATTCAAAATAAATGAATAAAAGTTTTATCTTTAGATTTAAATCTAACTTTAAAACGACGCAGATTTCAGATTTATCCACTATTCAAACTCGTAATTGGTTAATTTTAGCGTAAACTCTGTTTGGGAAATATGAATGTATTTTATTTGAAAAAATTTTTCGATTGCTATTTATTCAAACTGAACAATATGTTTTATTATACACTAAAATTGGGTGTTATTTGAATAAATTGAAGTCTATTTATATAAAAAACTAAAAGTTTGGTCAAAATATTGATATGTAATATACATAAGCGTTGAAAGTAGTAAATTGGTAGTGTCGAGAGTTTATCGAGCCTTTGCTATATTACTATTTCATATTATGCGACTATCTATTTTACCTCACTAATGTTAAAAGCTGTTCTATCTGTGACCAGTTTCAGTAACCATTCACTATTATGCTGAATTTTTTAGTCAAGTCTCTACTGGACATAATTACGCGTGCCTGTCAAAGCCTATCAACAATACAATTCAGAGATGCCTAAATATAAAATAAATAAGCATTTTTTGCGCGGGACCGAAATGAGTGGGGTACAAGAAGAGAGGCCTATGCTCAGCGGTGGGTGATAACAGGCTGATGATGATGCATTTATCATACAAAACTTATCTTAACCATGTCAGTCGGTCGCAATTTAATCAGCACACTTACGAAATAGCCTTATCTGGAATCAGCTGGTTATGTTTTTCTTTACAGACATCATAGGATTTTTAATGTTCATATTATTTTATTACTTACCAATGTAGCATGACGTGTTAATTTAATAACATGCTTACCAAAACCTTTTTATAGGTATGAATTGAAAGATCTTTGGGTTACTATTTCTCTAAACACATCAGACTGTTATGTGAATTATTCGACATACCTACGCACATTGGGCGTCTATGGTGTCATGTCATCGGCCCCAAATGGCCCCAATTGTATCTGTCATCCGACGGCGATGGATACCAATTCGAGCTGTCAGCTGAATGGTTAATAATTCACCCCACTCTGCCTGTTGTAACGAAGCCGTTGTAAGTTAATTAAGATGATCTACTGTTACGGTGGAAACTAGGAAACCCAAACCACATTCTCAAATAGCATTCAATTCTGACGATAATGCTGTTCTAATCAACTAATTGTAGGCACTCAAGGCATCATTCTCTCTTCTTGAGTCGTATTCCTCATGACTGAGGGTTGCGACTCCATGGAAGAATGAATTCGTGAAGGGAGTTCTTTTGACAGATACGTCTTGGTGGGCGCCCAGATCCTTCCACGGAAGACTATTGCCCTGAGATATTAGCGTTTCTCAAACATGCTCGTTTCCTCACGATATTGTCTTTTACCGTTAAACGAGAGCTAATCTATTCATAACTTGAAAAAATGTATATGGGTGTATGGCTGTATTCAATTCAGGGTGTGTCAGGCTAAAAAGCAGACGCGAAAACCGCCTAGCCACACTCGTTTTTCGTACTCAAGGCATTAATCGCCATTGCTAACCTCGATTTGATTTTTAAATCATTTTCCATATTTTTAGTGATATATCATACAATAACAGAAGAGAAACTCTTAAAACGAATTTCGACGTAAGCTCAACCTTTTGATACATGTAATAAAAATAATTTCCTCTCCTTTTTTATTGAAGACGGAACAAAACGATTCTAATCACAAGCTCTCGGGCCAAGTGGGTTGTTATACTAAGAACCAGCTTTCTGACCCGTTGTTATAACGACATTATTAAGGCCTGTTTACAGTAGGTACTAATTTTATGTGTACTTAGTTTTACAAATAAATCAATTGTATTGCTGTGGTGATAAAAAAACCAACATGGCGATTTATCGGTAGTTTCGTACAAAATTACTGTCGTAATGTCGCTGGTGGAAGGTAATTCTTACTACGGTCACTCTTCGTTGTTTTTAACCGACTTCCAAAAAAAGGAGGTTATCAAGTCTTCTGAAAGTTTTTTTTTTCATGGATCAAATAACACGTTAACATAATATAGGTCCCGACTGTTTGCGATAGTGCAGTAGTTGTTAAGCTACGTCAGAGTCCTTAGGGTGGTTTGATAACTCTCGACATTAGAATCTGTCACAGGAACTTCCTTAACTTACTTTTTTCTATACTTTGCTTAATGTAAACAGGCTTTAAGGACAAAAATGCCTGGCATAATGATGTACTTAAGAGTATCGCGGAAAACTCGACTTTGATATTTTTAGCAAAATTACCGCAAAGAAATTGGATCCCGAATGCCGGTTTAATTGTGTTGTGGACCCACTTTTAAGTTATTTTTTCTTGTTCTTAAGCTTGAATTATTATCATTTAAATAGTTGTTGTATTTTTAAAATGGTAATAAGTATCAATAATTTATTTAAATGAAAATAAGCAAGTGGTTTTGTGTGTAATTTTTTACACACAAAACCACTTGCCACCCTTATTGAGTAAGACAGTAAGAGAAAGACAGTAAGACAATTTTGGTGTCATATTATGCTAAACATCAAGATGTCACAGTCTATACAAATTCACGCTAGATCCAGTTTTGAACCACTGATCTTAACAATTTAGATCCATAAAAAACGAGTCTCATGAAAATGACTCCCACACTTAACGAATGGAAAAACTACCAATAAAACTTATCCCTCAAAATCCGTCGAGTGAAACTGTCTGTAACGTTAATACCGAGCTTTGTATGACGTGACCTGTTGAGCCGACCTTGTGGCGTGTCCAATATTGGCCACCAGCCAGCTATGAGGCTATACTCCTGGACTACTACGTAACATATTCTGAGTAACAATATAGCTTTAGCATTGCTTTGGTTCTGAGCCACGTATAAAATGTGAAAGTAATATTTATACCGTAATGTTTATGTTTTGTTGTAGGTGTTATGTGATTGCATTTGGATTCGCTGCAGCCGCTATGTCTGGTTGCCGAAATTAGGGTCGGAGGATTAATATTGGCGTTCTGTTAGCTTGAAATCATATTGGAGTTCTGTTCATTGGTACAATATGAGTTGTTATATCTACTAACATTGTAACAATGAACAGAACAATATTATTGAAAACTAGCTGTGCCAGCGACTTCGTCCGCATGGAATAGTTATTACCATAAAAACGGTTCTAGTAAGTTAATCTTAAAAGATAGACATATACTAATGCAAACATTTTGTAAGATCATTTCAAGAGGAATAATTCTTTTATACATATTTTTTTGATATCTTGAACCGTTTTCGCAGCACACGCAACGGAAGCCCTCAAAGATGAATAATTTTCCCCGTTTTTTTCACATTTTCAATTGTTTCTTCGCTCCTATTAGTTGCAGCGTGATGTTATGTAGCTTAAAGTCTTCCTCGATAAATGGTCTATTCAACACAAAACAATTTTTTCAATTCCAGTATATTATAGATAAAGTTTTGATTTTTAATTCTAATATTTTAAAATGATCAGAATCAAATGCTTGAACGTAGTTGTATGCATATGTTGGTACTTTCATAGCAAAATAACTAATTAATAATATTAGTTTCCACGGAAGAACCCTGGCTACTGCAACACAGGGAATCCTACAGCAGTAGTCAGGACACACAATGTAAATATTCTGTGCAGCCTAAATTAAATAAATAAGTATTAATGTAAATTTTGAGTTTGAGTTTTGAAATTATTTATTAACCATAAACTTATAAAACATTTGATATAATAGTGTAAATAATAATCCTATCATACAAAATCGTGCACAACAAAACATTTAAAAGGATTCCACTTTCCTATTATAAACTTATCACATGTAAACTTTTTAATGAACTGAACGATTTATTAAGACTTTCGTGGCTAAAACTGTAGTAAACTAATGCACTTATTGCTAGTAAAAGCAGTACACTTTTAGGCCTTTACATATTAAGCTATGTTAATTACCACACTTGAGGGTAGAATAATAAAATTGTCCACTGGCTTTGCAAACTGTCGTTCAAAACAAGCAGCGAGAACGTAGGTATTAATGTAAATTGTTAATAGCAATGTTGTATGACATACTGTAGCATAATTAGAATACTGTGTTCATGAAATGTGTTTTTAAATAAATGATTATTATATATTATTTGTTATTTATCTATGCAAGCCTATTCTATAAATTTATATCTCTCTATCTATCTATCTATCGATTCTAACAACTACAACGGTTTAGTAAGTAGGTACTCTCAAAGAATACTAATTAATGTCGGATTCAATAAAACTGTGAATGAACTCAAAATAAATTGGATGAAATCTAAGAATGACAGACCATAATTTAGCTTTAGCTATAATCGGAATTGTTGTTTTTAGAACATTCCGTCTTACTTACTTCTCAGCTAATGTTATTACAAAAGAATTGTGAAAGAAACTTCGCTAAGAGAAAACAGTAAATCCTTGAGAGGTACTTGACGCAAACAAATCTTGTGGATTGTTTTCAGTTTCTCTCCAAATGAAGAGATTGATCGCGCTGTTCTCTCGTGGATCAAAATGCTTTGTTGTTGCGTTTTAAGTAATTGTTTTTTTTTATTTATTTAAAGAATAAAGATATTTATTTGGTACCAAGGTGGCAATTACAGTGTATAGCTTAATATTAGCTTATAACTAAGTAGTGTAGTTTTAAGAAATTTGTTAAATCTTATAGTTACAGTTACACAATGACATACTTAACATAATGTAGTACTTAGTGGCTAGATAATACAGATAGAGGGTATAGGCTTGAAATGCCACGATCGTATTAATTTACAGGTTCCCTAGTTCTCGCAGTAGGATACCCTGAGTTTGCGAGAACTAGTTCTCTTCGTGGGGTGCATTACTTAATATGTTGCAAGTGTTAAGTGGAGAAGGGCAATTGTAAATAGATATTATAATATGTATATTCATGTATATGGGTCTGAGTGTGTGTGAAAGTGTCTGACTGAATGGATGTATATATATAATGTATGTGTGCGTGTGTGAGTTTTTTTTTTTATATACTTGTAGGTTTTATTATATTTAAAGCGCTGCAAAATAATACAAAATTATACTGATATGCCTTATTACGTGTTTTGCTGAGATAATGTATAGATATTATTGGTAGAAGTAGTATTTTTCCTAATAAGTAGCTGGAAAATAGAAAAAAAAATATATAACGTGTTAAACGAAAATATTGGTAGTGAAGCCACATTTTGTCCAATAATCCATAGTAAAATTATCACATCATCCTCTTAACGTTAAATGAACGAACCAGATCAATGCTGAAATAAATAAGTAAATACTTCACATATTTAATTTCACTGCAAAGTTTTCACTAAGAATTATTTTACTGAACCATTTTATTGAAAAATATTTAAATAATGTCCAATATTGACACCATAACTAAATTTTATGAGTGAAGTCTGGTAATTAAATTTATTTAAACAGGTGACAAACAAATGGAAATATAAATTAAAATTGCAAATTTGGTTTGATTATCGTTTAAACTAGCTAGCCATCATTTAAAGCAATGGGTCTAGTTCATTTATATTAGTAAAATAAAAATAAATAGTGACATTTTTTTGCACTTTTTTGGCACCGAATGCTTTAATTATTAATAATATCAGTAATCGTTATCCAAATTTTGACTTATGTTCTTCCAGTTATTAAAAAAAAGTAAATATCCCATTATTATTATTTATTTATTTAATAATATATCTCTACACTGATGAAAACTACCAAATTTAAACAAAAATTATATTGCGTTTTTCTGCAATGTTATATAACATTATTAATTTTGTTAATATTATTCAGTGGACAGTTTTATACGGACAAGTTTAGTCTGCTCCATATACAAGTATAATACATGACATATGTACACAGTGACATATGAAACGGGAACGCATTTACTGGCCTAGTTCTGTGAGAGTGATTCAAACTGATTACTTGCTGGACAATGGCGCTGTTTCTTTTTTACTGCGCGCTAGTTAATTGTAATTAAAACAGATTTTTCTGCATCGTGAGTAAGTTTGATATAACGTCTGTCGCAGGTTAAACCTGGATGAAGCCGGCTAAAGATTAAAGCATATTAAGAGAGAGGCCTATGCCCAGCAGTAGGAATAAAACAGCTGTGGATGATGATGAAGTTTGATATAATTTACTTTGGGGTCTGGTTGCATCTTCATAGAAACTATTGGGTTGTAAAATAAAAAAAGTATGGAAATTCAGTCATGTATGTATTTTTATTGCAAATTGTAGGTAACAATATGTGATAAAATTGAACTTAAATTGATTCTCAACACTGCATAGCTTACTTAATTTAACATACTTTTTATGGCCGTGCTAAATATTTACTCATAATAATTATCTTTTTATTTTTAACCATCAATTACTAAATTACAAAAACAAAATATTCAAAGAATTTTTAGCATTCATATAATTTATTGAGTGTAAGAGTGTGTATTTATTTCTGATGTTAGATTTCTCTATGGAAGTTATACCAGAATAGCGCGGTAAATTAGCTATTTAACAGCATTTTATTTAAGAATAAATCTCATTGAATGCTTTTATATTTTCTCCTACATTTTACAAAGATTTCTGCTTAGTAATTTATGATAGAACATTGAAAATGGAAAATCCCAGTACGAATCCAAATAGTCGTACAGTTAGCTGCTTCCTAGAAATAACCACGGAACTAACAGACTCCAGTAGATGTTTTGATTGGATTTTATATTGAGTATTAGACATTTGAGTATGTTGTACTTTCAAAACTATGCAAAAAGAGTATGAAGGAATTTGTTGTCTGGCAACTACATAAATACAGGTCAACTTAGAATTTATTAATTTATGTAACACTAGTGGGTGCTCCCGGCTTCGCTCGCATTAAGACGTAAAACTTGCATCCCCTATTTCACCCCTTTAAAAGTGGCATTTCCAAATCTCTTATAGGTAACAATATGTGATTATATTTCCAATCCTCTCTTAGCGAATGCCTACATTATAACATCTACCTTCATTCCAAATTTCTGCCCAATCCGTCCAGTGGTTTGAGCTGTGCGTTGATAGATCACTATATCAGTCAGTCAATGAGTCAGTCATCTTTGAGTTTTATTTATGTAACATTAGTAAGCCCCATTAAAAATCATTATTTTAACAGTAAAACAAGTGAGAAATCGTATCATCAGGTACCCATATACTTACCTAACATTGAAATTTGCAATTTCAAGTAATGAATGAGCGGACAGGCCAATTTTTGAATGACAACTAATTCATCGTCAACTAAGAAAGATTTTTAACGTTTTATTAAATGTAAGCTAGTTGTGCTTGCATTTGCTTCTATATTTGCTTATCTGTTCACTAAAGATGTACATAAGACATAACAATAATTGAAACGCCACACCATACTACCTAATATTATTAAGACATTAAGCATCCACAACAATAGATCTAATAATCTTCACAGACTCATCACCAACACAATAGGTATATATTGTACGTCTCATTTTGTATATTCTGACAACAATGGTAGATTACTGCGCGACGATAGGATATGAGATCTCAACGATAATAGCTTCTATAGTACTGTTATCAGGATCTGGGTTAAGGTAAGAGGAAATAGAGCTTCTGCGGTGTGTTTCACAATGAGTCGGATACGGATCCGATTCGATTGAGACGGAAATTAATTGGCACGGAAAGTATTTTTCCAAATCACAATGGTTCCATACGAATCTTTTAACAAATTTATTCATCAGAAAAATTGGAACCGTTCCGTGAGCCAAAAGCTAGCGGATTCGTTTCCGTCGATGATAAATTCGATTTTGTTTTCTCATGATATTTAACCCGATTTACACATAATTATACATTGATTTATTTCTATTTATAATTATTCATATGAAATCTACAGTAAAAATGGTAAAATTAGCCTTAAAACTAAATTTTAAATTTCTACCATTGTATTTAATTTCTACCATTTTTCTACGAGCGGATCGGATCATATCCGACTCATTGTGAAACACCATGCTGAATTGATTTACGTGTATTATAGTCGATAAGAAGATTCGAATATTATGTATTTGACACGTGGCTTGTCCAATGCGGGTATTTAGGACAACAGTTAGGAAAAAAGAGAAATAATAATATCATATTATTAAACAAATGCGAAAGTGTGTTTAATGGTTTGTTGGTCCGTTTGTTCATCTATTTAATTTGGCTTAGCTTCATAGTACTCGGTTACTAGTAGTATACGGTTTTAGGCGTAATATTGGCTACTTTTTATCCTGTCATAACGCGAACGAAGCCGCAAGCATTCACAAGTATAATTACTTGTAAAGTGATAATGGTGAAAATGTGTTTGTTTGTCTAATTGTTCTGTTTTCACTGAGTGACAGGTCATGAAGATTTTAAGTAAGGTTGTAGTAGAATAAAGTATCGAGAGTGACATATGCTACTTTTATCCCAAAACAACGCAGGTGAATACGCGTACATCAACAAGTAAATAAATGAAACAAACTTAAAATAAGTAGTTCAAAGAAATAAACTTAAAATAAATAAGAAGTTTTAATAGAAACATCAAAATTATGTAAGTACGTATGAGAGTGGCCAACTCTGGTGTCAGAGTTTTTAAACCACTTTGGGGACCTC
Source organism: Macaria notata (assembly GCA_927399415.1). Classification (NCBI taxonomy): domain Eukaryota; kingdom Metazoa; phylum Arthropoda; class Insecta; order Lepidoptera; family Geometridae; genus Macaria; species Macaria notata. Next base: position 9,575,944 of record OV656733.1, read on the forward strand.
TAATATGTACCTAATATAGTAGTAACAGATAAGTTGTCAGTTTTCACTGTACCCAACCCATAAAATACTCTAATTCGGGACATTGGGCCCGGAAACTTTGAGAAGGACAACGACAGAAGGAAAACATATGCATCGCCTTTTGTAAATTTTATACAACAATCATCGAAATTATGACAATTTTACCCTTGATTTCCGTCCTCAGTGTCTTTCAAAAATATCCATAGTTTTTGTTAATATACAACTTTACGTGTTACCAAATCATTCAATTATCAAGTTTGCCATGGTAAAAAATGCGATGAACATATTTTCAATAAACAAAGTATCTGAACGGAATAAACGTGGGCAGTTGCTATATATCAGAGTCAATCAAATGCTATTACTGATATTAAGCGACCAGTTTTCAACGCGGTCAATGGCATGGCTATCCAAAAAGTAGCATTTTATTTAGCTGCTTCTGCGGGTCTGATGATACGTTGAATTCAAGATTCTGGCTGTTTCAAAAAGTGTATCAGCAAAAAAAAAATTATGTTTCTCTAATATAAGGAGATGCATTTAATGGAGTGCACACTTTACAAAAACATAATATATATAAAATATATATAAAAGAAAATAATAATAAAAAAAAATGTTTCTCTACTTTTCAAAGCAAAAGACTATATTATAAAAATATCGCGGATTCATTATGTTTTTTATAACAAAAAAAAAACTTTCTGGAGACTTGATAACGGAGACTTGATAACCTCCTTTTTATAAAGACGGCTAAAAATAGTAAACTACTACGTATTTCCATCCATCTCCATTCTTCTTACTTGTGCAAAACAAGTCTAATACAGTTATTTCGACAAGTTTATTATCATGTATCCGGCCCTACAACATGTTACCATTCCCCTTACTACAGCTTACTTGGTTGATTCTGTCAACCATTGTTTTAATTACTTCTACGGTATAAGAACAGTATCACACGGTCTTTTTAAAAACCAAGATAATTAAACTATAATAACTTAACCTTGTTATACGACAAGTATTTAGAAGTTCCAAGTACAAGATAAATGTTTAACGCTGACGTTTTGTATTACATCGTAAGTTAACATTGTCTAAAAATTTCAGACACGGCAATTCTTGTCATTTAATTTGTCAAGAAATTCATGTTGAGTAAAAATAATGATAAGAAAAACTAGGTTCTGACCTCGCTAATCCTATGGATGTGTTTTAACTGATATTCTTGTATATTAATATATAATAATAATAATTTTATATTTAAAATTTATATAAATATTTAGAAAATTATAACCCAGGGGTCTAAAAATACAGAGTAGATAGGTTTCCTCCAGGAAAGCGTGCTACATCTAAGACTACAGTGGTGCTTAACATCAAGTAGGCTGTAGTCAAACATAAGCCTACCTAAAGAAAAAGCCTAGCGTGTGGAAAATGTTTCGTGAAATTCATTAATTATATTCTTTCCATACTGTATCTAAGGTGTCCCTGTTAATTGTAGGTAGGTGTTAGGGTAGGCAGTACCGCGTCAGTACGTACCTACATACGAGTATACCTATGTATTCAGGAAGGGAAGGCGTAATTTATGACAAGCTACGATGCCGCCCCGTCGAGATAAAACGGGTCGCGTTGCGTCATCACACTGTCTAATTTCATGAATTTCATGGATGATTTGAGGTGACATACTGCATATATTGCGGCTTAATATTCTAACCTATTATGAAGAAAATTAATTGTTTATACGTAATCTTGGCACCGTGATACAAAAACTGTATCAATTGGGGGAAAATGACTTTTTGAAACATGCAGCAAAATTAATACTTATATTTTTCAGAAGACGGTTAAATGATCAACTTACTATAAAAGTGTACTTATTTGGCAAACAACGTGTTTTGCTATTAAAAATCAATAAAAAAATATAACAATATCATACCATTCGACGAGTAAAACTATACTTGACCAGTTTAGTGTTCAATGTAGATAGTCATTAGACTGTGCCTATACAAATTCAAAGATCAGAACAAAGGCTTGTAGAACTGAAACCCATTGCTAAATAGACTAAAAGCTAAACAATACAAAAGTTCCAGTCAGCCCCAGGTGCGTTCCTGTATTTAGGGAAGAGGAATCGGCCGAAATTATGACATTCGTTGATTTACCGCTACCATCTCTACCTACTGTTGGCTTGAATAGGAACCGATACAGGTTGGTTTTTTTTTATCGTGTAAAACATTTAGACAGATTTACTTGAAAACACCAACATGAACTTATTCTACTACTGTCACAACTGGCTGTCTAAACACTAAAATAAATTTCCAGGCAACCGCACTAATCCATAATAACCCAAGAATGTCTTATAGAATGATTTCTTTCGCACTTGACCATATTTTCTTAATGGCGGCGATTATAAGGGACGTGCCTATCCAGCAACCATCGATCACCGTCGCTTTGCAGATCGCTAGATAGATACAGACACCTCTCTTCCTATACAAAGATCGTGAAAGATGCTACCCTCGCTTGACTAAGTCAACTAAAAAACATGTGTACGCAAACCCGTACAAAAATAACCTTCCAGCTCCGTGGTCGTCGCGTAGAAATGTCAGCAAGCACAATTTACACGGCGGCAACAAGCCGTGATAATCCTCACGTGTCAATAAACAAGTAAAGGCTTTGAGCTAAAGGTTAAAGGAGATATCATCTTAAGGCCACTTGAGCTAAAGGATAAAGAAGATATCATCATAAGGCTCCTCTAAATAATAACATTACCATTTAGATATAATTAAATTGGTTTAAAGTTCTGTACTTCTTTTGGAAAAAAAGGTGAAAAACATTTAAAAAATAATATATTTCAAAAAATAAAACTATCGAGTGAAGTATGCGTAATCGTGTTTTGGCGTATTTTATTGTCTTAACACTGAATCAAAATTATATAAACTGAAAAAAAATGTAGCTCTATCTTATATACTTCTATTTTATTTGATTTTTATGAAATGTCGATTTCACATAGCACCCCGTCTTAAGATGTGGCATTTGAAGTTATATGTTTTTATATTTAAGCCCATACCAATCGATATAAAAATCAACGTATGAAAATCACTTATTATTCTTAAATCATCATATAAAAACAATCACACATGGTTCAGTCTTTAGACTTTGTTATAACAGCAAGACCCGTATAATGTTACCAAAGATGAGCTCAGAAGTGCATGTACCTATCTCAAATAGTAGAGGCAATGGCATGCGATAATCGATGTTAAGCGACTGTCGACGCGGTCAGTCCCTGGATGGGTAATCAAAAAGTGGCATTTCATTTATGACACGTTTTTGTAGGTCCCGGTATGTTGGTATGTCATTAATCCATGTCAGAGGCCCTAAGAGTGGTTTGATAACTTTAACACCATAAGTAGCCACACTCATATAAAGAAGAAGAAGACACAGTTTTCATAAAGTAGCCAGAATCTATGGCCTACATTTTATTTTACTTAAACTTTTATTAGAAAATGAGCGAAAATAACCGCCACCGTCAGGATTCGAACCTGCGTATATCTGCTAACGTCAGATCGCCTTAACCAACTAGGCTACAGTCTACTAACAGCCAGGCGCGAAAATCCTCACACATCTCCAAACACTTCAGACTAGATCGTACATTATAACGTTGCTTATCATCAGGCAAGTTGTAGTCAGGCGTAAGCTTATAACATGTAAAAAAAATATTATAAGCACATCACTGTGTATAACAATCCTCTCACCTAGGTAGGTACATACATAAGTATCAAAATCCAAGCACAACCCGAGCAAAAATGCCTCTGAATAGCCTCAAGGGTTTTTATTTCACTCATAAATCATATTAATTGTTTTCGTAGGTGGTCCCTTTGTGAACGGGTTAAGGATTTTGCCTGAATGGGTATTGTAACGAAGCAACTCTTTAATGTTAGGATAATGCTTACCTATTCAAATATAAAGCATACAGAGTTTTCAATTATGCCAGCGGTGAATTCATTGTTCATATTCAATTAAGACAATTAATATTTAGTTGTGAAATTGTATAACTCAAATTATCTAACTTCTCATATTATCTTTATCAATTGCTAAACTTGAAGTTTAACTCTTTACCGATTTCATTCTTGATTTAAAATTGTCGTGTCTTATGTAGTTATCAATCAGGCACTTAAAAAAAATTACACTGTATTTAATTGCAAATACTTACCATTTAGATCCAGCAAAAGCCCAGCAAAACTCTCTCACTCTCGAGTCGTATTTTCTCATGACTGAGGGTCGTGACTCCCCCTCAGAATTAATTCGTTAGGAGAGTTCTCTTGGGCAGATACATCGTGGTGGGTGCCCAAGTTCTTCCACTGAAGACACATGTCCTCGGATATTGTGGTCATCAAACATGTCGGTTTCGTCACGATATTTTCCTTCACCGCTAAGCGAGTGCAAATCCACACATAACTTGAAAATACAAGTCATTGGTGTAGGGCCGGATTCGAACCAGGGTGCGGCTGAATTAAAAGCAGACACTCGAACCGCAGAGCCACACTCGCTTATAACCCAGCAAAACTAGGTTAGCGTATATCAGAACTCTAGTTGTTCACAGTTACAGTTCTATAACACAGTAACAAATTGCTCGCCATTGGTTCAAGTAAGAAAAGTTAGTAACTTGCAACAAGTTGCGACGTGAGACGTGAGCCACGCTTAATGCTAATGGGACGAACTTGGTGTCGAGACTGAACCAACTAGTTGCAAGACAAATTATAGCCGCTAGCGCCACCTTCGCTGTCAAATTGCAGTGGAAATTTGGACGATGCATCGGGGATCAATTGGCACAAAATTGGCGCTTCTTCTTCTTTTCGAATCAGAGTGGCTAACTCTGGTGTCTAGAGTTTATCAAGCCGCCCTAAGGGCCTCTGACATGGCTTAACGACTGCCGTACTAGACAAACAGCCGGACCTACAATTGGTGCTAATATAGACTAAAAACGTAACTTAAGTTAGGAAAAAACATACTTGTACTTTATTACTAGAGTAGGCTATCTCATCAAACATGTCGCCTGTATGGATATCGATTTAGACGCGTGCCAGTGATATAATTGATCATAACAGAGATAGAAAAAATGGCAGTAGAGTTCCATAAAAACACTTAACTGTTATTTATATTAAAAAAAATATCTTCCAAACGATGAAAAATCGTATTACGTTAAATTAATAAATTTAAACTGGACTGATTTGTTCTGTACGTATGTATGAATGTATATAGTTCAAGTATTAAAAACCTAATTGTTAAGTATAAATGTCCTCTTTCTTACGTGGCTACTTTAGATATAATCAAATCAAAACAACAACTCACGAATCCAATATTCCCGCAGATAAGAATTACATTCGTTTACAGTTGAGTGAACAAGCCAATTACCAGGCCGTGTCGTAAAACGTTCTCAATGTTTCTACAGCAGCATATTTCGTCTAATATCAATATGGGAATATATCTTGCATAACAAAAGGGCTCGGTTCTATCTGGGCGTCTCGGGAGCTGTCGTAAAATCTGCTGAGCGACGTTGCGCTGACAGCGATTTGGCTGCTCTGAAAGTATGGGATGACCGCACTATATTGTAGGGGGAAAAAAAGTACACACTCACTTCAAAAGGTATTTTCATCGCCAGGCAGTTGAAATGAATTTGATACCTACATTTTATAAACACGTGCTTTTTAATTGACGAGTACATCACAACAACTCATGAACTATTTATACTGGCATAGGTATTAATAGAAGTCATAGATACACGAGTGTACGACAAAATAAAATTATTTTTTGAAACAAATTTGTTCGACAATTTTTGTCTTATCCACGGACGAAGTTCAAACAATGTTTCAAATTGGCACATCTGGAAATATAATAGAAATATCAAGTTATAAATTAAAATATAAAATACCTTTTAAATATATAAGTTCAATTTGTTCAAATTATGAACTATTACACCCACAACCTGTGTTGTGGCTTTTTCTTTAGTTTAATTAATACAAACTAAGCTTACATACCAGTTAATTATATACGATCCTTATTAGATACAATAAGTACATAATTATATAGTAGGTTGGAAAAGGTACCTAGATTAAAACTGACTGGAATCTTGACTGCCTGACTAAATTCACTCCCATCCAGCTCTTCAAATAAAAAGCCTTAGAAGTACGCGAACGTCAATCCCCACTTGCAAGTCTTAGTTTCTCCGAAGTTGGACGTAAATTAGTTTATGTAGTTTATCGCTGGAAATACACTGGGATATTGACTCCGAGAATAAGCTCTTGATTGTTTGCGAGTGAGAAGCTATTCGAAACTTCTAGGTACTAGTGATGTACTTATAAAAGTCTAGATGTATTCTATTGATAATTGGAGGGTATTGAGGCTTATAGTTGAGGGATTAGGTGATACTGTGATGTGTCTGACATAATAGTTCGTTTACAAGCAAATATGTTTGTTGGTAAGAACAGCGCAAGACAAGAAGTATTGGCGTAAGAGGGAGGAGGCCTATACCCTGCAGTGGGCCTCATTAGGCTGGTGATGATGATGATGATGATGACGTTTGTTGGACATAAAAACGACATCGTGTATAAATCTAAGTTGAATCTAAATTAATTTGGAGCCATTGTTTATATGAGAACGCAATGTTATGTGCTTCTGACACTCTTTCTATTATGACGCAAGGCAAGCGGTATGTTTTTTTTAATATGTATTATGTATATTCGACACCACATTTACTAATAAAAAATTGACATTACCCATTTAAGGGTATATGTTTAATATATTTAACGCACTATTATAGTAGCTATCACAAATAATCTAAAAATCGTTATGATTGATTGCACACAATTTATATCACTCGTAACATGCACTTCGGAAATTCCTATTCAAACTGATCAACGATCAACCCATGTTTCTCCGTTCATAGATAAACTCCCCAGCAAGCACTGCGCTGCATTCCCATGCTAAAGTTGGCTACACCATTAATCCACGAACCTAACGATTGTTTTCAAGCCTTAAAAGCCATCTGCGGCTGACTACCGGCGACTTTCGACACTTTAGAACTCTGAGGATTTTGCCGGAGAATCCACAAGCAATGGATTCTTGATTGCGCGATCTAAAGCCAGTTACCTTGTTATGTAATAGATCCAGCTTTGATTTGCATAATCGTCTGAGTTGAGTGCCACAGTTTATGAACGTAGTTTACGGAACTTAGTGCAAGTGCAAATATTTTGACGGAATTAATTTGAGCTTCTTAGCATATCACTGGAGTTACATAGTAGATATACTGTATACATAATAATATGTACAATAATAGTTACATATAGCTAAGATTATTCAATATCGTCTGACTAGTTTTAACATACTCAAAATGTTTTGTGCACAAACATAAAGATAACTTAAAACATGAATTGTTTGTGATCTTGTCTGTGTAAAAAAGGACAATAATCTGATCCTTTTAAAGCCGTTAGAATATTTTCGACACTTGATATTATACATTAATTACGCGATACCCAAAAGAATAATATTTACACAAACATATATGTAATGAAACTTTGTCAGATAATATTACACTCGAATTTCTACTAATTAACACCCACGTTCTAATTATATGCTATTCATAAAAACATACCACGAAACTGGTCACATTCATTTGCAAAACCTAATCAATTTGTCCCCAACAACCTACGCATGTCTCGGTGTCGCTTTGATAAGATAATCAAACTTGATGGCGCTTTCATTTCACGCAGGAACAGTCGCGAGACAAGATTAGCTAGCCGTAAACCGAGAGGGAACTTCACAAATATGGTACCAATAAAATAATAGGAATTAGTTAGTTGGTAAGTATAAAGTCTCTTTCGAGTATCCGCTAATAATTACTTTTTGGCGTGTTCTCTTATGGCAAATCTTAACCATGTATCTCGAATATGGCTATTTTCAACTTTGGTAAGTACAGTGATGATGTTTTCGAAAGAAAAATACATTATTTTGGTCAGCAAACGTGAACACAATGTCATCTTACCTTATTTAACTAACAAAAAGATGTTAAAATTCTATTCTCAACCACTAGTAGACACTCTAGCAGTTCATATTTTTATGTAAATACTTCTATGGTTAAAATTATGCGTATCCTAAACCCGCTGTAATTTCTGTTCTGACTGATTATATTACATACAAAATAAAGAACAAAATATGCTATTATAGTTTTAGATACATTTACTTATTTAAAGCTTGCGGAAGCAACAATTGTGTACAAATTTAGCACAGCCAAGAGAAAAGCGCTCTTTGTTCGAATTAGATCTTAATCTGATTTATGTGTTTGTTTAGTCTTTTAGCTGACCAAATAATGACTTCTTCCAATGAAATAAATGTGATCTGGAATCCGGAACATCGTTTTCACATCAGTGGGGCGCGCGCCAGCGGCGAGGGCTTGCTTCGTCGATTTCTTTTAAGTGAAAGCATGTTCTCGAGGATTTATGGCTCAGTTATTTAGGAGATAGCTACTTTTCTAGGATACGTTGGCAACACACATGTAAATCCTTTTTCGAGGCGTATCTACAATATCTACATAAGTTTCGATATGTTTATTATGTTATACACCTGTAGCAACCAATTTTGTATATAACTAAAATTAATTGTTTATATTTTTGTAAGCAAGCAAAACCGACGGACAACGCTTGTATGCCGCGTGAGTGCTATGGGCACGCGCACAAACCTGTGACGCGGGCCCAGCCATTGTCTTCGCAAAACAAGTTATAAAATCGCTGTCGCTCGGTCGCGAGCGGCAGTGTGTCCTAGCGTCCCACGGCGAATGCACGTCAGTTTTGCGAGCACAATTAAACGCTGTAACCCTCTCGTAAATGAATATACCAATCATTCAATCAATTTAAGGTGTCGTTTCTTTCTGGAAATATGGAGTTAGGAAGGAACACGCCTTATTGGTGACCACCAACGTTTGGATAGATAGAGAGAACAGGATTGAATTGAAGATGAATAGTCAAAGCGGGAGCCGAGAACAAAGCGACGGTGCGGTTAGCATTTTCAAGGTAGGAGTGAAGATACCGCCATTTTGGCCCGAGGAACCTACGCTGTGGTTCGCACAAATTGAAGGCCAATTCCTCATCTCCGGGATCACGTCAGATACAACAAAGTTTTATCACGTTATATCGCAGCTCGACCAACAGTATGCAGCAGAAGTCAAAGACGTGATAGTGGCCCCACCAGCGGAAAATAAGTACCTGAAATTAAAAACCGAATTAATCAAACGCCTATCGGAATCTCAAGAAAAGAAGGTAAAGCAGCTGCTGACGCATGAAGAACTAGGTGACCGTAAACCTTCACAATTTTTACGGCACCTTCAAACGTTAGCAGGCCCAACCGTACCGGACACATTCCTGCGCACTTTGTGGAGTAGCCGTTTGCCACACAACATTCAGACAGTCATAGCCTCGCAGACAGATACACCATTGGAGACCATAGCCGACTTAGCGGATAGGGTTTATGATATTGTACCTATGCCTTCGGCAAACATCGTGGCGTCGACAGACACAGTGGCGGGTATGATGAAGCAGCTGAGTGAACTTTCCCTGGAAGTTTCATCGCTAAAAGAACAGTTGACCCGGTCACGTAAGTACGGTGATTCCAATACACACAACAACAGACAGCGCAGACGCAGTCGCTCACGTCCCAAACGTCATAACCCTGATATATGCTGGTATCATAATAAATTTGGTGAACATGCTACTAGATGTACTACTCCATGCAATTTCGCCGTTCAGGGAAACGCAAGCGGCAGCCGGAAGTAGCGGCTAACGACTGCCTGCATAAAACAGTCCGCTTATTTATTACTGAACGACAATCTAAAGTTCCATACCTAATGGATTCGGGCTCAGAGGTGTGTGCGTATCCACGGTCACTAATCAAACAAAGTCGTACCAAGACAAATTATCAACTATTTGCCGCGAATGGATCCACGATCTCAACCTACGGCTGGATCCAACTGCAACTTGATCTGGGACTACGACGTACTTATAGTTGGCGTTTTGTAATAGCGGACGTGTCTAAGCCAATCATAGGTGCTGATTTCCTCAGGTTTTATGGATTATTAGTTGACGTAAGGAATAATCGATTAATAGATGGACTTACAACACTATCAACTACCGGCGCACCTGTCAAGCTACAAGATGCAATCTCATCAATCAAAGCCGTAGCCGGTGACACTGCGTACCACCAAATCTTACGTGAGTACCCTGCTATCACATGTCCAGCTGGAACCCGGAAGGAGGTTAAGCATGGTACGGAACACCACATTCGCACAACGCCAGGTCCACCTGTATCTAGTCGCCCAAGAAGACTACCACCAGATAGACTAATAATCGCCAAGAAGGAATTCGAAGAGATGTTAGTCAACGGAACCGCGCGCAGATCTGAAAGTTCATGGGCATCCCCACTTCACCTCGCACCCAAGAAGGACAATGGTTGGCGTCCATGCGGTGACTATAGAGCACTCAACGCGCGTACTGTTCCGGATAAGTACCCAATACGTCACATTCAGGATTTTTCACAGCAACTGGCAGGTGCCACAATATTTTCAAAAATTGATTTGGTCAAGGCCTACAACCAAATACCTGTGCACGCAGCAGATATACCGAAAGCAGCCATCACCACGCCATTCGGTTTATTTGAATTTCCGTACATGACCTTCGGATTACGAAACGCAGCGCAGACGTTCCAGAGGTTTGTGGATGAAATGCTCAAGGATCTCCCATTTTGCTACGGATTCTTAGATGACATTTTAATCGCCTCGGAAAACGAAGACCTTCACTACCAGCACTTGCGACAGCTTTTCCAGCGCTTGGCAGAGTACGGTATGCTCATAAATACCGCTAAATGCGAGTTCGGGAAGACCCATATAATTTTTCTTGGGCACGAAGTCAGTGCAGCGGGTATCAAGCCACTTTCAGACAAAGTACAGGCTATCCAGGACTACCCTACTCCAACAACTGTGAAGGAAGTACGCAGATTCCTCGGTATGTACAACTTCTACCGCCGATTCATACCAGGAGCAGCAGAATTCCAAGCACCTCTCAATGTCGTGCTATCTGGATCTAAAACAAGAGGATCACAAACCATAACAATGACCCCAGAGATGTTACAAGCTTTCAACGCGTGCAAGACTAGCCTATCAAATGCAGTTCTACTTGCGCACCCTAAACCAGATGCGCAGTTAGCTGTGTTTACGGATGCATCGGACTCATCGATAGGAGCAGTACTTCAACAGAAATGCGACGATAGTTGGCAACCACTCGCGTTCTTTTCGCGACGCCTAAATCCAGCACAAAAGAAGTATAGTCCCTACGATCGCGAACTACTGGCAATCTACGATGCAATTCGCCACTTTCGACATATGGTAGAAGCAAGACCATTCACGGTTTATACAGATCATAAACCGCTGACATTTGTCTTTTCCCATAACCGCGAGAAATGTTCTCCCCGGCAATTTCGGTACTTAGACTACATATCACAATTCACAACAGACATACAGTACGTCAAAGGAAGCCAAAATAGCGTAGCGGACGCGCTTTCTCGGATAGAAGAAATTGGCACTCAAACACTGGACTACCAAGCACTCGCCAAGACACAAGATACCGATCCAGAACTCAAAGAACTACTACAGAGAGGTTCAGCACTCAAGCTTCAGAAAATCAAAGCACCGGATTCCGAAATATTTGTCTTTTGCGATGTTTCCACTCCGAACCCACGACCGTACGTGACACCTGCTTACCGAAAACTGGTCTTTGAAGCACTTCATCGATTGAGTCATCCAGGCGCAAAAGCGACAGCAAAACTAGTCACCCAGAGATTCATTTGGCCTGGAGCACAAAAAGATTGCCGACAATGGGCCAAAGAATGCACAGATTGCCAAACATGCAAAGTATACCGGCATACTCAATCACCTACTTCTGATTTCCCTCTCCCTTCTCAACGTTTTTCCACTATCCACATGGATATTGTGGGCCCTTTACCAATTTCATGTGGTTACAGGTACTGTCTCACTGTCATCGACCGTTTCACGCGTTGGCCTGAGGCATATCCACTTCCAGACATCACGGCGGAGACAATTGCCCGCGCCTTCATCGCTGGCTGGGTGTCTCGCTTTGGAACACCACATCGTATCACCACCGACCGAGGAACACAGTTCCAGTGTGAACTCTTCCGCAACCTGACGACCATCTTGGGGGCACAACATCGCCCTACTACAGCATATCACCCTGCGTGCAATGGTATGGTAGAACGCCTGCATCGTCAAATGAAGGCGGCAATCATGTGCCATCAGAATTCTGGATGGACCGAGGCGCTACCACTCGTACTCTTGGGTATCCGTACAGCCTGGAAAGAAGATATTAAAGCTTCAGCAGCTGAGCTCGTCTACGGCGAAACACTTAGACTGCCTGGAGAGTTCTTCGTACCTGACAAGACATCTCATGACATAACCAACTTCGTGTCTCGACTCCGACTCCACATGGCCCGGTTGTCTCCAAAACCTGCAAGTAGACACGGAAGGAAGCCATTTTATGTACCAAAAGATCTCGCTGCAGCAGAATATGTCTTCCTTCGGCAAGATGCATCGAGACGCTCGCTGGAACCGCCATATACAGGTCCCTACAAAGTGATAGAAAGGCAAAGCAAAACATTTAAAATTTCTATCAATGGCAGAGAGTCTACCGTTTCAATAGATCGTCTGAAACCAGCACATATTATGTCGTATTACTCGGAACAAACAAGACCGGAACAGACTCCTACCAAATCAGTTCCTGTGAAGATGGATGAGACCAGACCCACACAGATGGCTAAACCAGAAAAGAAGACCAGATCTGGACGTACAGTTCGCTTCACAGATTACTATCGACCTTCGTGACCTTCGGTCTCAGCGGGGGAGTACTGTAGCAACCAATTTTGTATATAACTAAAATTAATTGTTTATATTTTTGTAAGCAAGCAAAACCGACGGACAACGCTTGTATGCCGCGTGAGTGCTATGGGCACGCGCACAAACCTGTGACGCGGGCCCAGCCATTGTCTTCGCAAAACAAGTTATAAAATCGCTGTCGCTCGGTCGCGAGCGGCAGTGTGTCCTAGCGTCCCACGGCGAATGCACGTCAGTTTTGCGAGCACAATTAAACGCTGTAACCCTCTCGTAAATGAATATACCAATCATTCAATCAATTTAAGGTGTCGTTTCTTTCTGGAAATATGGAGTTAGGAAGGAACACGCCTTACACCAAACTCTGTTATAAGATCTGGATTGTGTTAATTTCTAGTTAGAATGCAAAAAATGCATCTAAAAAATCACATCTCTCTTTGAGTCATGTTTCCTCATGCATGAGGGTTGCTACTCCCCTGTAAAATTAATTCGTTAGGGGAGCTCTCTTGGGCATTATAATAGCGGGCACCAAGGTCTTTCCACGGAATACACATGTCTTCGGACATACAAACCAGATTAAAGTTTTGGAAAATTTTATTACTCTCCGTGATAAATGAGTCAATTTACAGTAAAACTTAAGGTTGAAAATGTAAACTATATATTTCGTACTCAGTTGTTTCATCATGGATATCTAATTTTAGCCACGGTGGAAGCAGGTGATATTAGGTTGGGAAGTGTCGCACCTTTCTCACTCAAAGCAATGTCCGAAATCTGACGATTTAATCCTAGTACAAAGGCCACTACTTATACCTACTTGTATACCTGTTATTGAATGTAAATATTGCCTAAAAAATTTCTCCGGGAGTATTTTTGAGCAAACTGGTTGTTTAAAAAAAATCTGAATTTTACTTTAAATTGTAAATATGTTAACAAAAGACTCGATTCTGAACTCTCAATTTTGCTTAGAGGTACAATCAATACTGTGATGATAGTATACTATAACTTACTGATTATTTGCCAAGTTAGAAGTAACACATACCTTTTTATCTATTTCCTTATTTCATATTTTATTTTAGGTATACTTATTATATATTTTAATATTATGTTTAGGACTTGTAAATATATACTATTAGTCAGTTACTTTATGTTTTATAAGTTATGAATAAATATATAGTATATTAAATAAGACTATACGACTAATTTGATTCTAAAACATTTAATGTGAAAAAGCTAAAATTGTCACATGATGTGTGTTTAGATAATATTTTATGTGTACTTTCCTGGAGCCAATATTGCTACTTATTCCTTTGCATATTTATGTAGGTATGTCGATTAAATGCTTTCCGCTCACCAAAGTATGCGTTAACTTCCGTTCATAGCGCTTTTTATAAACAAATTCCTTATTGAAACTTTAAAAGCTTTTTTTATATCACAACCTCGAGCGCATTTATTATGGCTCTAAGTTTTTTTTTTCAAACGGCTCGCACTTTACTACATTTTGAGGATCTATTATAAATAACTTTAATAATAGAAAATGGTGTGGTAATGAAATAAAGATCACTAATCACATTTTGAAATGTAAATATTTTTATACTTGCACCGAAACCGATGTACATACAAGTTTATTTGTAACAAACGCATAACCTTTTTAAATTAGCTCTAGTCCTTTAAGAGCAACAATTTGAATTCTATCATTTTTAGTAATTCGCTTGCTTTTTGTATAAGTTACGAATACCATTCACCCAGTATAAAAATATAAACATAACACATAGCACACGTCACATATTGTCAAACGTTTCAATATTTAGGTCAATGCCAACATTATCGTATCATCATACTGAAGATGCATAAAATCCCTTATCAGTCCGGGAAGGACCGTTGCAAACCCCGTTTTAATACAAGGAACCAAGGAACCAACGTAACCAAACCCCTTGGTTCCGTTCAATGTCAGGTTATTACCGACACCTTACTTTTTACTACTGCTTGAAGAGCTTTTACGTAACCTCGTAGGAAAAGGGAGTTGGAGGTGAGGGTCAGATAGGGAGTCGAGTTTACTGTCTAACTGTACCTATCTTTAGCCATGTTTTATGATAAAAAAATAAAGTTTCAATGAAATATGTTATTTGTGTATTGTAAACAATGAATTTACAAAACTTAATTGGAAATGAGCGAAAATAATTACGACTGGTATTTAATTTGGTATAAACAAAATATGTTGGTATATTCAGGCGAATCTTGGTCAAGTGCAAAAACTAAACCCCTACCCTACCTTGTAAAAAAAAACAACCTTACTGCGGGTTTGGCACTTATCAAATTACTCATAATAGGTATCTAAGATTTAGAAAAGTGACAGGTATAATAAAATTTTAAATCTAATGACTTGATGTTAGTGTAATGAGTTTACTTGCAATGTTTTATTGGATTAACATTGTCAGAACAATCCCTATTTTATCTCTTATACGGCAGATAGGTCGTGTTAGTGCAGTCGCTAAGCTATGTTACCTTTTATTCGCTTGAAATCCTTCTAGATGCCAGAATTAGCTACCATTCATCTAATGTCATTTAATTCGATAAAATGAAAAAGAAAGAAGAATGATCAGGCAATCGCAACCAATTCAATGTCTCATGAAAAGTTAATAGAATGAAATATCAACTCTCTCTCCTGAGTGGTTATATATTTTATAGACACTTAATTGCTTTCAAAGAGGTTATAATTGTTGCTGATGTCACACAATTCACAATTTTGGGTGGACTAGTCTTTTTTTACATGATATAGGCTTACACTTGACTACAACTTGCCTGATGGTAAGCAACGTTATAGTCTACGATATAGCGCACTTGCCTAGAAGAAACCGGTTTACTCTCGACTTGAAGACCGACAAATTGTAGCTCAAGGGGAATTGAGATTCGGGCAAGAGTTCCACAGTTATATTATATTATTTTATTCTATTTTTAGAGTCTATCCAAAAATAGAAAACTCAAAGGTGACAGACTAACATAGTGATCTATAAACGCACAGCCCAAACCACTGAACGGATCGGGCTAAAATTTGACATGCAAGTAGATGTTATAACGTAGGCGTGAAAGGATTTTTGGAAATACCACTTTTAAAGAGGTAAATTAGGGGAGATTTTCAAATTTTAGCCGTTAGCACCCACTAGTTTTACATAATTATAAAGCTTTTTTTAAATACATCTATATCCATTTTTAAAATAAAAAGATGATTATTATGCAATGTTACCTTTAAAAATATAGGTTATTGATCAAACGAATTATGACGAGATTTATCAATTACTAACGTTTTATACAAATGACAAGACAACAAAGCACCTCGCAAATTATAGGTTTTAAATTGGTTATGTTTTTTAACATTGTAAAATTAAGATAATAGGGATTATGTTTCGGGATAGACACTAATTTATCTGGTAAGGCTTTTACTATCAGTTGAGTTACGAACGCCATCTATTTAAAATCGTTGAAACAACAGAAAAAGAAAACCTTGTTGGTAGAGTTGGTAACCATGTTTTAGTACTAAACTTGAAATTGACTTCTGAACCCTCGCACAGATGGCGCTAGTAATACCAATTTAGCGCCGAAGGTTCAGATTCTGAAAGCTTTTGCAAACTCTCAAGTAACTTCACAGAATAGTGTGTTTCTCATCGGTCAGAGGTCGCTGTAAAGTCTCATGATCAGGGCAATAGTATTCTTTGCTCATGATACTCAAAAAATGTATGCGTTATATTAGTGATTTGACAAGAGTAGCATAGGATAGAGTAATAATCTTTATGCGGATTAAGATAATAGTTTATTTGAATATTGAATTTTCAGTGTTTTACCCTTGCTTGAAGTAAGAAAAGGTGAGAGGTAGGCTTCTTGAATGTGTTTTTAGAATTTCTGCAATCAGTTAACAGGTAAGAACATATCTAAAAAGTTTAGTATTTATAATAAGTTCCTTTTTGTTATTAAATAAATAATTATCTCACTACACATAATTAAACGTTCAAATATAAATAAGTAATTGAATTTTGTATAAGAAATTTTGAAAGAAGAAAGAAGACTTGAAATTTGTAGAACAATTCGACCTGGCTCCAATAAATACGCATAAAACCTCGACCTTGCAAAGGCGTATTTCTTAAACTTTAAAACTGTCCTTGAAGATCCCTGCAGAAATTGGGTCTCCCAAAGAATTTATCGCCTTGAAAACAGGGATAGGCACCAAGGTACCTACTAACAAATAGAAAACGAAGTTTACTCCCACCTTTGGGGGAGTTCCAATTAGGGGACTTTGCAAATGTTTGCATAACTTTGCAGATCTCCTTTGTAATAGTGACTACTGATTTGCCTACTGATTTTTGTAATTGACTCTGGTGCAACTATTTTGACATTGTTTATCTTTGTTTCATAAGACGTAATGTAATTGTGTTAACTTACACCCACCTCTTCAAATAGGTACCTACGTATCAATCAATCCAGACGTTCTTTTATCTGCATTGCATCACGGAACGGTTTCTTTTAAAGGAATAATAATATGTTAAGAATTTCATACATAGTTTGAACTCATAGTAATTTAAGTAATAACTTAACAAACACTTAACTTTAGTAATTTTTACATATATCTGACTTCAATTCAAAATATATTACTAGTCCCAGATATGTAGTTTATAATTGCGCAGTGGGATAGCATATGATTTTGTATTTATATTTTTACCCGTAAAAAACACTAATATTTCTATTTCCGTCGGGAAAATATTTAGAATGGCAACTTTGGTATTTACATAAAGGTAAATAGTGTGGTGGTTTTCCATAAAAATCGTGTCAATTTGTTTCAATTGGGGGCACGCATCCTGCAATACAAATCGTGGTTTGATTTCTCTCATTATATTATAACTTTTTGACAAGTCCCAATGCAATACGTTCATAAATGCCAACATATGGCTGCAGATATCACCGACCCGTGAACATGGAAGATTCATGGACCATCTCCATCACCAGTAAACTTCTTAGCTTGACATGAACTATGCTGCTGAGATATTGAGAGAAATAACACACGAAGAGGAAACTGTGGTAAGCTTTGACGTAGAATAAGTAGGAACATGTCTTGCTCAGAAGTTTAGTTCGTGTGAGTTGATATTAACATAGTTCGTGTACTTCGTGTTAAATTCTGAGGTAAGGAAGATTTCAGAAACTTAAGGTAAGGTGTAATTATCCTAACCAATCAGAGCTACAGAATAATAATGCATACTCAATACATATACAGAATATGATATTGACTTGATTTGAGCGAAGCAAAGGTGTCATTTTTTTACGCTTTGTTAAATACTCGATCAAACTATTATAAAATGAATGTCGTGGTGTTATAGTTTAATAAAACATCAGTTTTATATATGCACTTAACCAATATTTTTAAAAACTAGCGAAAGCCTTTTAAACAAATTGGTTCGGTAATAATTATGCTCACTGTAACATAGTGGCATTATATAAATAGGTATGTGATATTAATACCTAACTTTAAAATCGCTACTGCTTTAAATAATAAAATATTTGAAAATTTGATTAGAGTTAATTATTGAGTAGTTTGATACATAAATAAAGTACATGGGATTATTTATTAAGAGGTAATTTTGCTGTGATAAAAACCTATTGACATTTATGAATATTGAAGCCCTTCCAACAATGTTGTTCTATGACATAATTTAGCGCGTGTTCCAAATTGTAAATCACAAAAAAAAACTAGTAACATATAGAACAGAACAGCAAAGTTTTGTCGAGATATCGTGGGGTCTAGTTTCAAAAAGGTACGAGTACATGCTAGTTTATAGACTTCTCAAAAGTATTAAAATTAGATTCTTACTAAGTAAAAAGCAAAAGTTATTTTAGTACGATATAAAACTACAATAAACGAGTAACTGATATATGATGTATTTATATATTTATGATATATATATTATACATGCATTTTTGAACCAACACCAATATTATATCTTATTTATCTAGTTTTCTTTCCAATACACATAAAACTAGGCCATAGAAGTAACTATAACACTTCTGTTCAAGGAAAGTTCTTTCCAATCTAATAATCGAAAAAAGGTTTTTGAATGTTCAGTAGTTTTTGCAGTTACCTGAAAGAAAATGAAGCGGAAACACACAAATCTACCTTTTTATTTAGGCTTATGTTAGTGTTTACTTGGGTCTCTGAACGGTGAACCGTTGGGTAGAAATGGGTATAACCTATTTCCATTAAATGTACTAAAAAACGTTTTAATACGAACTTACGAAGGTACGGATTTAAAATGGGGATTGAAGGAAACCCATCACCTCTCAGCCTACCTACTCTGATCTACTTGAGAATTTACTTTTTTTTGATAACTTTTATATAAAATGACATCCTTAAAAATTTATATTAATACCTATAATGATTTTAAATTTAAACAATAGCCTACTACCAACATGTGTACAACGCCTTCTTTTATCCGAGGTCATGTGTCTTTTGTGGAAGGACCTGGTCGCCCACCGCGATGTATCAACCCAAAAGAACTCTCCTATCGAATGAATTCTGCGGGGTAGTCACGACTCTCAGTCATGAGGAAATACGACTCAAAAGAGAGTACAATTCCTGCAATGTAATAAAATAACTAAATAAGTTTTACAAGGCCCCGGAGTGCAATTTATCAGACTTAAATAACCTGCATAAAAATGTCTCGCAACGCACAAAATAACCTCGGCGCGGTGTTCTAACTTTGCTATGTAAATAAAAATAAGCTGTTAGAATGAAATTAACTTGGAAAATATGGTGTTCTAAATTTCTCACATGCAGTGCAGAATATTTCCTTCGTGAATATCTATTCTACTAAAATACATAGACAATGTTTTGTTTTTGTGAAGATGTGCAAATATGAGCTTTTTTGGTATGTACTGATATTATTTATTTATGTTTTTAGTGAAAATAAGAACCATTCAAGATTTTAAAATTTCATAAAAGTATTACCTCCATTCTTTTTTATTATATTGTCATTATTAAAATTGTATTCCCTACAACTTAAAAACCATGTTTATAACCTCAAACTTGTGGAATCAGTTAAAGCTATTCAATTGTGCACTATCATCGATTCAAGCTGTTGAAGAAAGGCAAAAACAGAGAAAGATAAATTCCTAGCAGCCAACGCGAGGCTCCATTTCTCACCGTCAAGCCGGAAGATCTGTCTACACTTGAAATAGTTAAACCCAATTCATCAGCAGTCTAACTAAACACGTTCGCCGAAAGTTCCAATTTCCCAAGAGTGGTTGCAAGAAACTATAGAAATGTTAAGAGGGTAGATATGTCGTATATCATGTCTGTGTCGAGAAAAAAACATAATTTATGTGACAGGACCTAATATTTAAGTTAAAGTGTTGTATTTGAAAAATTGAGTTTTTTACACTTTATAGTAAAACATATTTCAAAATAACAAAACCTGTAGAGAAAATTGCACAATAAAGTGGAGCAAGCATGTACTGGATAGGAACTGTTGTACAAATAAAACTTACACTTTATGCGTTACAATCTATCTATACATATAATTAATCTGAAGAAGGTAAAAAATCGGAACATAGAAGATATTAGAATAAAATATACATATTTGGGTATTCCTTAAATATATAACAGAACACGTTTCAGCAGTTTTTAGATTTTTGTCTGTTTATCTATTTATTTAAATGCTCATAATGCAAAAACTGTTGAACGGATCATCATGATTTTTGGTATGTAGATAGTATGAAGACTTAGAAGTGTCAAATGCTACTTATTATCCTGAAATAATGCGAGCGAAGCCGCAGGCTTCCACTAGTTACGAATAAATCTGTCCAACTTTCAAAGTCAAAATCACTGTTGTAAAATAAAGTATTTTACGTGTATGTAGTTCTTTCACTCGCTGTTTCTTTTAAATTGGCCTCACTTATTGCATGACTTAATTATCTAGTTTGTGCAATATAACTTGCAAACTGTGAACAAGTATACGAGGTAAATGTACAACACAGTACAACTAAAACCGACCAAGGTAATCTAAACTCACACTTTCATAACTTTATCTCTCCCGTCATTTGCAGTAATTAGTTATAAGTACTATTTTTCTCTTCATTTTGTTTTAAATCAGTTAAGTTATCAGATAACTTGTTTTCCTTCTCTATACCTCAGTGTACCGCGGTATATGATTTTTCAAAGAAATTATCTGCTGTAGCAATCAATTCTTGGATGGGTGACCGTAGAAAATGATAGAGTTTCATTCACCGACGCTATTGCACCATTTATCAGCGCTACATTATGAATGTGTCTAATAATTTGCACAAGTTTATGGTAGGTATATGATAATATGGACAATATAGAAGCCTACCAGATTTATTAAAAACTCTCAAAAACTCCAAACACAAGAGTTGGCCACGCTAAAACTAAATTATTTCATATTTAAAGGAAAAGTGTATAACTTTACTATATTAGGTACCACAATTTACAACTACAGTACATCGGTTGTAATGCACATTTCCTACCTGTAAGATACCTGATATACACTGTGATTTAACCAAGAAACATACATATGTTTTATCATGATAACTAGTGGGTGCTCGCGGCTTCGCTCGAATTAAGAAGTAAAACTTGCATCCCCTATTTCACCTATTTAAAAGTGGCATTTCCAAAAATATTTTTTTAGCGGATGCCTATGTCATAACATCCACCTTCATTCCAAATTTCAGCCCAATCCGTCCAGTGGTTTGGGCTGTGCGTTGATAGATCACTATATCAATCAGTCAGTCAGTCAGGCACCTTTGAGTTTTATATATTTAGATAAGTAGGTTGGTGTGGTAAGTATGTATTG
The DNA here is from genome assembly GCA_927399415.1 of Macaria notata. NCBI lineage: Eukaryota > Metazoa > Arthropoda > Insecta > Lepidoptera > Geometridae > Macaria > Macaria notata. Next base: position 9,597,718 of record OV656733.1, read on the forward strand.
GATGGTATATCATCTTCTCGAGTATCGTCGACACTATTGCTTGAAACCTTAGATGATAATATTGGATTATTGCTTGAACTATACTGACATACATTAATAATCATGTAAGTACCTATATTTTGCGAGAAAAGCTATGTGTAATGATAAAGTATCCGGCCTTACACCAATGACTTTTATTTTCAAGTTATGTGTGGATTTGCACTTGCTTGGCGGTGAAGGAAAACATCGTGAGGAAATCGACATGTTTGAGGACCTAAATATCCGAGGACATGTGTTATCCGTGGAAGAACCTGGGCGCACACCACGATATATCTGCCCAAGAGAACTCCCCTAACGAATTAATTCTGCAAGGGAGTTAAGACCCTCAGTCATGAGGAAATACGACTCAAAGAGAGAGAGGAGAAAGAGTGGTCAAATTAAGGTTTTACGGGGAAGACTAGCATTACCCACGCGCTCTGGGTAAAGTCATTCGTATTTTACCCAGAGCGCGTGGTGAGTAAGTGAAGTCCTTACCTACTCATAATATTTATCTTCCAGCAGTTTAATGTCCGAATATTTTATAAATTGAAAGAAAGAAAGAAAACATTTATTGTGACAGATTTTAAAAACACACAGGAGTAAAAACATAAAAAAACAAACATAAAATCTGCCACAACACAGCCCCAACTCAGCATAATGCTGGTTGTATGGAAGCAACCAGCGCTGGTCTTCCGTTGGGGCTGGCTGTGACGTCACGCACGTACAAGAAGGCGTACGTATCGTGAGGGTGAGAAAAAAATCATATAATTCAACCGAACCTGGTTAAGAGAGTCATAAGACTCTCGATTCGTCTACCTTTATTGAATATTACCCTGACCTTGTTGGGTATGTAGACATCAAGTAGATGAGTTGATCTTCAAAAAAATTGCATATACCTACCTACTCTTTTTTATCTCGTCTATATCTTATTATATTTTCAGTATATAGATACTGAAGAATTCAAGCATAAGCACGTATTTAGGTTAGCATTTTGTAAAATATTACCTACACATTAGGTACTTAAGCATCCAAAGCTTTTCTAAAAGCTATATCTGTTTTACTTTGTAGTATTTAGTATAATATTTGAGTTTACCTTCTTATTAGTTGATGGGTATTATAGTCAAATTGTATTGGCAATTCGTAACATCAAATTTAGCTTTACAGCTCGCACAGAAGTTGGCTGGTTTCCAGTGATTGTTTTTTTAATTCAAAAAACTTTATAAGATATAGTTGTACATCATAATAGTGTTTTTAAGTTTAATTATTAAAAATTGTTGCAATTAGCGTGTATCAAAACCCGTCAGCTATTTTGATCGTGACACTATTTTAAGCCGCGAGATATGCTTGAGAAAGATTCTCGAGTCATCTACTTACGTCGCTGCTGGATACCATAACTGACATCGTGTCCTCATTTATTTACGTCGTTTTGTATGTATACGTCGGTTGATAAGCGAGCATGGCTCAGCGGTTTCAGTGTCTGCTTTTTATCCAGACATACCCTGGTTCGAATCCAGCCCTACACCAATTACTTGTATTTTCATGTTATGTGTGGATTTGCACTCGCTTAACGGTGAAGGACATCGATATGTTTATGGACCACAATATATCCGAGGACATGGTGTTTTTCGTGGAAGGACCTGGACGCGCACCACGATGTATCTGCCCAAGAAACGAATTAACTCTGCGAGGGATTCACGACCCTCAGTCATTAGGAATAACGACTTATGAGATACGTCGGTCCAATTTCCGTATAAAAATGTGATAACTACATATTTCTAACACAAACCTTCAGTGAACTTTAACCAATCTTTAAGGCTTATTTCATAATAATTTGTGTTAAAGGGAAACGTGTAAAATTAATAAAGCTTTTATACGTATAATATTATACTTTTATAAAATTATGTTCACCTTTACCTACATTTTACTTACATAAGAACAATTTTCTCCACAGGCGTTCCTACTTGTATTACAAGGTAAGGTTTTACGACAAGTAAACCACAATTCACTAGATCATAGACTTTAACGCTGTTGAATAATATTAATAAATTGCAGAGCCAAGATTAACAGTTAAAAAATACTACAATAATGACAGGCTTGAACCAGATGTTAAATCATTGACAAATAATTTCAAAAGGTACATGTTTTTATTAATTTCGAGCCGCTGAATTTTTACGGCTTTCAGAAGCCTACTAGAACGAAATACAAACAAAAATTCTCTGTCGATTCTGTATTGGCCTTAGGCGTGTATTAATACAAAGGTTTACATACCTCGTATAAACCTTTTTTGTTTTCCCATATCATAAATGTCAACGACCTCCTTAAACCTACATGCTGCGTAATCCTTTAGCACGTTACGTTAACTGAGTTCCGACTATCCGTATAATCTTTAAAGGAACTAGCAACAAACTAGAATTGGTAGAGTCAGGACCACTTTCCTCGACCGCAAACCGCTTACATAACTCGATCTAATTTGGAAGTCTCGTAACGTTTCGAACTCACACTACCTAGATCGCTCTTAGAACTGGTCACGTTATATCAAGTAAAAGCTGGATCAGTGCCGTATTGAGAGAAAAGTGCTGACAGCGAGTAAAAAACAATTTTGTCCCCCATCTTAGGAGGCTGCTTGTTGGATATATTCTAACAGCACAAGTGGCGCCATCAGCCGCATCAGAAATGAGAGTGATTTTCGCGCCTGGCAGTTAGTAGACCGTAGCACGCAGGTTTGAATCCTGCCGGTCGAGTTTATTTACGCTCATTTTCCAATAAATTTAAGTTAAACAACTATAGTACGGGTTAAGCACTAGTCAATATAACAAAAAAAAAATACTAAGAGCAAATCATTCTCAATCCGGCCCACTAACCGGGTAGGAGCAAGTGGCGTGCAATTGCAGTAAAATGGTATTTTCGTATAATCCATACGTAACTGTGGACGCCATGTCAAGGTATACAATTATCATGTGTGTGGGTTTTAGTGCAGACGTTCCGAGATGGGTATCAAGTAAGGCAAATTATTTAATTAATTTCTCATATGGAATTTGGAAATTTTCGGGTAACCTATATCTTTTAAAAGATTCTTTTAATTCTTTTGTTTTGTTATTTATAACATACAGATATATTATGTATGTCATTTTTATTTAACTAATTTTCTAATTTTTAACTTTGTAAAGATGTACAGTTTTTATAAAAAAGAGTAACAGTATACCTTGATGTACAGATCATTCTGGGAGGCAATTTCTTCAATAAAGTATAACATATTTATTCAATAATATACGTGTAGTACAACGATCAATTCAATTTTTTTTATGAACAACGGTCGTGTAAAATTATTTGATTAAACAATTAAGAAAGTACTATAAATATGATCGCTTGATAACAATAATAAAACCAATTAACACATTGTTGCATTTTCACAATAGAAAAAGATAAATCGAATATCATGCCTCAGAAATTATTAATGGAATTCTCTACGAAACGATTGTTTAACTTGCTTTTTAATAAGCTAAGTACTACTAAAAATAGTGGCCAGTGTTTGCTCTCGGGATCCTCTATCAATCTTAGTTCAATCTCTCTTCGATTGTCGTAGGTTATGTAATAAGAGATATTGCCTATCTGAGAGCGTATTATTGAGACTTATTAGAAATGAGGGCATATTAATATCATAGTCGTTTCGTTTTTATTCAGATATAATATTTTTTCTGCAATCATTATCGGGATTCTATTTGACTCTCCTGTGAGCTTAGTTGGTAGTGGCTCTGCCTAATAAACTTGGGGTGCGGGTTCGATTCCATTCGCATAACACAAGTAATTATGAATTTTGAAATTTGTAATTACTTGTGTTGAGTCTGGTCGTTTCTTTGTATAATAAGTATGTATTTACAAAGCAGAAGTTTATATGTATTATATCTGTTATCTAGAACCCATGATACAAACCTCCTGATATATTCATTTATTTATTTACAAAAATGTAAACGTTTTATTTCAAATTTTCTTATTTAATTTTACATTTGAAGTGTTTTCTCTTATTGTATTTGTTATTTTGGTCGGCTTAAACTATTCGTTAATCGTTAAAAAAAACAGGATTATTTTAAGATATTTTTTGTGCGTAAAGAAATTACTCAAAAAATCAATTTCATTTATTTATAGTTGCATAATGCTAAATATAAGAAATAGATGCTATGTAAAGATGAGTACATAAATATACTACCTGACATTTTTCAGTGTGATACTGCGGGCTGTAAAACCGCAACTGCCATCATTTATCATTTAAATTCATAGCAAGATATCGGTTAAGTATGTAATAAATTACGAGAATGGGATTAGAATACATCATTGTGGCCCTAAAAGAGAGATTTGCCCAATGGAAGGCAATTCTGCCGCATTATGTGATCTATATTTTTTGAAAATGAATCCATAGAACTGTATAATTCGCCTATCAAATTAAATTACAAAATTTGTTAAGGGCAGATGTTTACTTATTTCTGGCATAGCTTACTTTAAGATTACACAGATATTTGAATGGGAGGTGTCTAATTTAAAACTAACTGAGTTCATGACTGAGTGAATATGTGGTAATAATAAATTATAAACTACTTTTCTATCCCTGCCTTACTATAATAGTAGGTAAGGGATAAAAAAATGAATTACTAACATCAATACTTTATAACATATATATATATATATATATATATAGATTTGATCTAAGAACAAAATAAAGTTCTTGTCCTCAGAGTAGGCACCTAGCACGTCGTCACGTCGACTCACAACAGCTGTGTGTCGACGATAACAGCTCGTTAGGAAATTAATCAAGCTTAATATCATGCAGCATGATATTGCTGATGAACAGATTTGCCGCAAGAAATCTTGTCATATTGATAGCTCACAGTTTTAGCTAGTGCTTTAACGTTTTGCGAATGACCACAGAAATTTATTCTTCAAAAGGGGGAGGGAAACAGGGGCATTTCTTATTCTAATATTATCTATGAGGCGGGCCGATGTCAATTATACCAATATATGTACATACATAGTGTATGGATGTAGTATTTTAATTTTAAGCATTGCTGTTTAGCATTGTTAGTCAGGGGTGTGATTGTCATAGCTTTTTTTTTAAACAAAAACGGGTTTTACTCTTTACCATTATTTGCCTAACTTGCAAAGGCTAAGGCCTAAGATGAAGCGGGCTTCACGATAAAAACCGATTCACTCTCGCTTTGATTTTTATTTTCTTTTAGCTGGATATTTTTACCGTAACATAAAGGTTTCACTATTGATGAACAAGGTTATGTACTATCAAATTTTCTATATTGTAGCTATTATTTTGACAAACTATATTTTTAATGTGCTAAAAAGTCAAGAAGTCACAGACTTGAGGAGAGTACCCTCAACAGAGGAAGACTACCGTGACTGACTGACTGCTAAAAAGTCGATTCCCCATAATTTTCTATCATGCCATCGACGACAAACAGGTATTTATTTAAATAGGTGTTTGGTTGATGATTTCTCTTACAAGACAGACTAGGGCTTACAAAAGCTACTATTACGGCAGACATAAAACCGATTCGACAAATTATGAACATGATGTTTATTTTCTGTTCCAGGTTGATTATTCTTCTAGCGTTGCTTGTAGGAGTTCTCTACTCGCTCCATCTGCTGGTGAAAGACTACCAAGCTCTCACTGCTGCAAGATTCCTTCGATTTTTGTTCAAAAGAGATGTTAACTCTCAACCACTGCCGGTAAGTGATAATAACACCTATATAACTAGCCTCAAATACAGGATGATTTGTAGAGGGTTAGACAAACTTAAACAAGGGGGTTCGGGGCTCCCCCGCACGTACGCAGAGATACGCGGAAGCACCCATGGCCTTCTCGGACGCGTCAGCAAATCCGATCAAAAAAATGCGGGAGTCCGTTACAATACCAAGAAAGCGCGGGATTTTGAAATTTTGTAACTGTGGTAGCTCCGCGAGGAAACGGCTCCACGCCGTGCAAATAGCTTGCGGGGGTGTATCATCCCAATCAATTTTGGGTTCCGCGGCCCAAAGAGCCTTTATTAAAAGTTTGGCGTGTAGAATTACGGGCGCGCAGTAGCCATTTATGTCCCACAACTTAGCAATAGTTGAAAGCATCAATCGCTTAGTACATTTTACGTGCGGATTGATTTGATGGAAATCGAAAATTCATCTTCAGTAGGTGACCAAACTAAGCCTAAAAGTTTTAGGTTGTCTTCCCGATCAAACTCGACTTTCGAAGATTTAAGCGGTTACTTTCAGGTATCATTTTTAGTACTTCCGGTGAATTGCTCACAAACTTAACGAGGTCAAAACCGCCTCGTTTAAATAGCTCGATCAAGTCCAACGCGAGTTGAGCTCCTTGTTTGTGGCTACCTACAGACACTCCGAGGTCATCCATGTAAAGGTTACTACTAGCTACCTGTGACGCGAGAGGTAAATTTAATGACTCTGCGCTTGCGAGTTCCCTGACGGTGCGCATGGCTAAATAGGGCGAACATCGCAAGCCCAAACACACACGGTTGAAATGATAAAGTCGAGCGTAATCTTCATCGAATTTGTATAGAATGTTCATCTACAGACACTCCGAGGTCATCCATGTAAAGGTTACTACTAGCTACCTGTGACGCGAGAGGTAAATTTAATGACTCTGCGCTTGCGAGTTCCCTGACGGTGCGCATGGCTAAATAGGTCGAACATCGCAAGCCCAAACACACACGGTTGAAATGATAAAGTCGAGCGTAATCTTCATCGAATTTGTATAGAATGTACGGGCTAAGGGGAAAATACAATTTGCCCAAAAAAATCCCGGACCAGCCATTTTTTTCTAGATATCTGCTGAAATTCTACCTATTAAGTAGCACTGTTTTCCGGCATTATTTCCGGTTTCTAAAATGTTTCGGTATGAATTCTCCCATCAACTTAATTTAAACACGTTGTTAATGCCTGAACATTTTTAATTAACCAATGAACACCAATAACAGTACCCATCATTTAGGTTTTTAAGAGAACTAAACTAAAACGGATCGGATTAAAGGTTTTTGTAAATTTGTGTATTTCATAATTATTTACATACTAAAACGATCATAAAACAGTGTCATATCGATCCTGAATTAACAAATGATAAGTTACTTAGGCCACTGCTAGTTAGGCCATAAATCCTATTTAGGTAATAGGCAGAGATATAACGCCTCAATAAATACGGTACCTAATTAGAGATATTAATTTCGTAATTACTCAGATTAGCGTCCATAGCGTATTTAGGCTTGTTACTACCCATTTAGTCGTGTAGTGCGCTATATGGATACAAATATCACTGAAATTCAGTCATATTCGTAGAACCTTGCGTAACAAATCAATCAGAAATGGGATTAGCTGGCGGTCGTAACAAAATTGGAAATGAAATTTCTATGGTTAAGGAAATCATGAACAATATAATATTTATACTTTACGAACCTATGGTGCCTTAAGACGAGCCACTTTCACTTACGCCGTTCACCTAGTGATATGCTAAAAAATATTTATTTGTTCCGAAATTCTTACTTCTTTTGATTTTTAGTTTTCAAAGTATAAGTAACTTCCCTGTTGTTGAGTTGTAGTATGTATGTAACATACATATTTTAATGTTTGCCTAAGTCACGTAAAATGAAAATTCCTGTCAAAAATCTCAACAATAAATAATAAATGAATAAAACATCACATACCTACATGTACTTAATAAAAAATTACATTGATTTACTAAACAGAACACAAACTTACTCAACTATATTTAAGTGTATGCCAAATTCTTTATCCAGATATATATATTATATATATATTATATATATATATATTATTTGTTAAGACAACTACACAACTATGTTTGGGTCAAAAGATGTTAATTGTCATCCAAATCACCTTGAACCTTTTTTCTTGTTGTAAATTAGAATGAGGAGCTTCAATTTTTTAACCTAAGAGTCTGTGAACTTAACTCAGTTCTTTGTGACAAAGTGAAATATTTGAAATTTCAATTACAAGAAATCTCTTTTTTATTAAAATGACATTGCTGACAATGCTAATGGCTTGCTATTATATCTGAAATATTTTTATGCAAAAGCTATAAGCCTAAGTACATATGTAGGTACTTTAATAGTAGTTCAACTTAGTGATTCAATATCCATTAGTGAAAAATATAGCTTTCAAAAATTGTTCTGAGTTTTGTTTCGAGTATTCATGTTTTCTAGATTTTAAGATCTTTAGAGATTTTGAGCAGTCTTAGATCAATATCTTTATTTATTTATTTAATAATAATTAAAACGGTCGCAACCAATTACATTAACTATTTCATACTCACTCAATCACTTAACAATGTCATATAATAATTAAAATATATATAATAAGTTGTCAAAAGTAAAATAATAAGTTTAAGATATGTATTTTCATAATTATGGCCTGTTAGCTTAGTTGGTAGTGGCTCTGCATTCTAATCTAGGGGTTGCGGGTTCGATTCCCGCATGACACAAGTATTTATGCATTTAAAAAATGTATAATTACTTGTGTTGAGCCTGGTCGTTTGTATGTATAATAAGTATGTATTTACAAAGAAAAGTATATTAGTATTATATCCGTTATCTAGTACCCACGAAACAAGCGTTTGCTTAGTGTGGGGCTAGATGGCGCTGTGTGCAATGTCCTGGAATATTTATTATTATTATTTATATTATTACATACATGTTTTCATAATAAGCTTTGTTTTAAGTAAGATCTTATGTGATGAAAACGATTTATAGGACTTTATCCTCACTGTTGCTATTGTACCAAGTTATAAACATCTGCATAATTTTAATGAAAATTCCCATTTTACCATCGTACGAGTAGAGGTACGGCAAGAAGGCAACGTTATACAGTTGAGGTTCCAAAGACTCGCACCAAGCGGTTTGCTTCGACTTTCATCGAGCGAACAGCCAAACTGTGGCACTCCTTGCACGAATCTCTATTCCCCTTGAACTATAATTTGTCGGTCTTCAAGTCGAGAGTAAACCGGTTTCTTATAGGCAAGCGCGTTAGATCGTAGATTACAACGTTACTTAAGGCAGGCAAGTTGTACACAAGCGTGAGCCTATCTAATGTAAAAAAAAACAATAAGCTATACATATAAAGTATGTTTACACGACAATACAGGAAAATTGAATTCTGGGTGCTATACAAACCAACCGGATCATAATATCACAATCTCATTTTCACTCGACCTTCACCTGCCTGATAGGTAATAAAATCCAGAAAATCCTCTCACCTATTTGAACGACAAGGCTTGACTCTGCAAATAGTCCTTTATATCGTGAAAGTGGAATGTCTTGAATGCATAGACGTTGAAACTTAGAACTTTCTTATTAATTATTTATCCTCTAAATGACTCTTGTTAGTGGACAACTCAGGTATTAGAGATTTCAAACACGTTAAGGGTTTCCGACCTACCTTAACGGTTCCGAGCCATGACATAACCATATAATAACGATAAATAATATTTGCATAGAAATCAAAACTATTCACTGTATCTGAATTAAAATTGGAAAGCATTTCATTGGCAAACAGAACAATGAAATATATACCTATAGATTGTGTAAGTCTGTATATTCTATGAACAAAAAATTTAGACTCTTCTGAGTGTCAATTCCAAATTCTGGAAATACGTATTACAAAACAGAAATTGACCATATTATTGTGTTTAACTTTAAAAGGTCTAAGATATTAATCCACAGGTAGCAAGCATAATAAACAAACAAAAACTTTGGATTGGAATTGTTTATTTTTACGATATACAATTTGTGCAACGTCTCGTGAGCTATGCTTTGTCGTTGTTTGAGAGCTAATAATATTTTGTTTCGCTATAGAAGCCGAGCGTTCGATGGAAGAGGATTTTGTATCACGACCCGATACAATGTGCCAGATACGTATATTGTGATCTCGGGGCTAGACCGGCAGACTCTGAGATGAGGAGAGGATTCATCTATATGATCATGTGAGTACGACTAATGACTCCCGCTCTGGATCGTTTCTAGTGTAACGGCTAGTTATTGTCATTCAGCGCGGAAACGCAGCTTGCTTGATGAGCACATATGCACCAGGAAAGACTTAGGGCGGGTTATTTAGTTAAGTTGACATGTAATATTATTTAATTTATGCAGTAATTGTTTGATACGTGTTTTGGTCTTGTATTTATTAACCTTAGTTTATATTTACCATAATTTTAAACGAATGAATATATTGCCCCTATATGTAACCCCTCAAATCCCATCTACCCGATGTGGTTATTTGCCTGATATTAACAATGTTATGTTTTACAATGTAGCTAGCTTGCCCAGAACAAACCTGTACACTTTCGTTATGTGTCGCGTTATTATAATTAGCTACAATAAGAATAAAAAAATAATTTATGATTATTATGTACTACTGCTTACAATCAGAAAATGCTGCCAGTATTGTTTTTTTTTTCAATTTATACTGTTCACTTTTTCCTTTATACTACACACTATTTCTTCTTATGTTCAGCTCTTATGAAAGGTACATGTTTCTTTTTACTCATTTTCAAAATGTCACAATTAATTTGTTTTTGATATTTGTAGTAGGAAATGTAAATAATATACACTGAATCACAAATATTTTCACGCAATTCTTTCTTTTATGAAAGCACAATACCTATATATTAAAATGTTATTAAATACTGGATTAAGTAATATCAGCGACACAATACCTTGAAAGTATTGTATTGTGGGTGACCCGAGGTTTTCTCGCGAACAATGTGACTGCTTCATACTCATAGTTATATGAAACAACCCAGTAAGGAAAGTATAGCGGGAAATTATCTTCCGGGATATCAGTGGTGACCCACGGTGTTTCTCGAATTATGCTGGGTACAACTAGCCTTTGTTTAATTTTAGAGATATTGTTTTCTTGCCACTCAATGTGAAGTACATATTTCATCATAGTGCTCAACTTAAGCAAAGGTTTTTTACATAAGATAGGCTCACGCTTGACTACAACTTGCCAGATGTGTAGCAACGTTATATGTAATCAACGATAATTTATTTAATAAATTGAATTATAAAATTCTGTAAAAACTACACACAAAAGTTAATGTGTACACGAGTGGAAAATGATCTGGTGAATATTAATAATAGCGAAAATACCCTGAAATTCTACTAACCTACTTTAGGTATTAGGCACCAGACCCATGTTATGAAGTTTCAAGGCTTTAAAATACCGGTTTGGGATTAGAGTACCTTCCTTTTGTTATAATGAGCACATAGTCTCAAAGTTACCGCTTCAACCAGCCGGCGCGGCGCTGAATTTTAAAAGACATGCCAATTACAATCTGCTCGTTTTTGAAACAGTGGGCTGTTGTTGTTAAGGCAAATAGACATTTTGAGCAAAAGTTTCATCGTTATAACATAATTCTGATATAAAAAAAAATGTTAATCTCATTTTAGATATAAATGTACCAATTAAAGAATAGGAGTTGAGAATTAAAAACTATGGGTATGTTCATATAGTAAAAGCTATATATATATGATAATGAGTCATAGTATAATCCAATTACTAACCAATCGCCATTTTGGTCCGTTTTTATAAAAAAAATATCGTAGATAGTAGAACGAGCGATTTCTTAAAAAAGTTGAATATTTGAACTATTTAAGTATTCACTTGAAACCCTGCACAAAATAAACACAGGTGTTCGTGGCTAAAGCCGTCGTCACTAGAAAAACATACTATTCAGAATATTGAATTACCTCAAAATATTTCACGAAGATAATCAAATTGCATTGTCAATTTTACCTCCAGTAAAAAACGCAAAATTTTGTTGAACCAGGTAGATAATAATTTCATTTACAGATTATTATGTTAAATTCTCCGAATTAAGTTTATTTGTAAAACAGAAAATTACATCATCCCATTTTTCTATGTAACTGAAACTGAATACCGTTAGCAAAACTTAATCAGACAAAATTAACTAAAGCTAAATATATACGCGATAAGTATTTCAGTAAGCATGTCAAAGCTAAAATTGTCTTCTTGTTAGTCCTCTTTGCTTTTGTGGCGAAAAATATTGTTGCTCTAACAAAACAAAATGTGTAGATGCAGAAAATATCCGAATGAAGAAGCAGGCGATGCGCGATTGTTATTTAGATTATGAAACCAGTCTGGGGACTTATTCTTACGTATTCGAGATATCATCATTTGATGTTAGACCCACGGGTCATAGGTCATTAAAAGAAAATGTACTCACGTTCAGTCTAATTATGATAATAATTATTACTACCTAGATACTCTGGGCACCAGAGTTGGCTTCTATAATACGAACTGGCTGGCTACTAATAATAAAATACACAAACAGCGATCTCATCTCATCGAAAGTTGACGCAGTCAGTTCTTGGATGGGTGGCCAAAAAGTGGCATTCCATTTTGGGTGCTTCCGTGGGTCGGATGACACTTTAAATTGTAGGTACCGGCTTTAAGCCTAGAACGGCAGCCGTTAAGCCATATCAGAGGCCCTCAGGGCGAATTGATGAGCTCTCGACACCAGAATTGGCCATTCTCTTTCGATAAGAATGAGATCGCTTCTACTTACAAGTTCATTGATATTTGAAAATATTGAACAGATTTTTTCTCAAGCTTACATGAATTGACAAAACTTTAATGGCTTGAAGTTTTTCAACAAACTATAATATACAATTGGCAAAGTTACGCAAAACCTATTAAGAGCGGCCCTAGTAGGTACATTAATATCGTCAACTCGTTTTCTACGACTTTGAATTTTTGACCTTTTTTATTGAGCCATAGAAATAAAGTTACAGGCTTTAGTCAGAGTAAAGCTGTTAAAGTTACATCGAATGTTATCTGTGGTGCTAGTACATATATTTACTCACACAAATTCTAAAACAGAGCTATTTTAATTAATAAGAATATTTAAAACGTCTTGTATAAGTACATACATAAAATATAAAATTGATTTATATTTAACAATGTTGAACTTTTCAGCTACCTCTAGAATATGTCCTCTTAAATGTCACTTAATCAAAATCTTTGGTAAGCTGAAAGAATGTTCATTTCCTTTCTTGTCGGAAAAGTAATTTCCATTCTATCAAAACTAACGTGTGTAGGTGCAATCTCTTGGCACCAAGTTTAAAAAGGTCAGGCAGGTAATAAAGTAGGGTAATATTCGGTATGTTTAATGTTTATGGCTTCCCATTGGTCAAACATAATCCTGTATATAATTTCAAAAGCATTAAGTAGTTAATAGGAATTAACGTATGAATAATTCGAGTTTTGTATTGTATTACTTAGAAATTTAACAAAGTTTATTATGTACTGCTATCTGTATATATTATTTTATTATTGTTATTAGTAATGTCTGGAACGAGAAGGCAATCACACCGCGACACAGGTTCGCCTAGTGCGGTGTTTATAGTGCATTTATGTAGGTATAGTTTTATTATGTTTTTGGAGCAATAAACGAAATTTTTATTTTTATTATTTATTTATATAATACATTACTTTAAATTTTATTTCAAAATAGGTAATATATATTGGCATCCATTATCCATGATTTCAGCTTCTAAGTTTGTAACAATGTAATTGATAAGCTTCTGAACTTACGGTGAATTTTTGCTCATTAAACGCATAAGCCTGTAAAAATAGTATTCAAAGAATCACCCCCATTAAAAAAGTAATCACGAGAAAAATGAGGAAATATTCTCATCCGTGCACATTAATGGTATAAATAGATAGGTCCGGTTAGACACTATAAAAACATCTGATAGTGTTACGTAAATCTTGTCCCGGTACCGCACAGGTTTCTATTTAGGGTCAGTGTATTTCTTGTACCTGCTTGAAGCATTATGCTTCTTGGTTTGTTACGTCATTCCACTTTCTCTGCGATGGTATGCTAACCGCACATTTAGATTTAAATGAGGCTGATTAACTTTGATCAAGTGTTTGAGGAAAACCTTGGAAATGATTATCGAATAAGTTTGCATAATGCGACAAGGATAGTGAATTGATAAATATAATTGAATAAAAATATTTTTTTTTAATAGTTTCCGTTTGACTACAGTTTGCCTGCTGTTAAGAACTACTGAAAGCTAGGGTCTATATTTAATATTTACCGTGTAAGGTATAACACAATTACTTAGAAGGTATCTATTAAATTTAAATCTCAAGGTCCCTGGATTGTTATTCTCAGGAATCACAGCTAATGCTAATTCAAATTAATCCTCCATATTTCCTATAAATTTAATCAAAAACTTTTCCACAAATTCATGATGGTCTATGCCCTAGTAAATACAATACTTGGATAATCAGTCTTTCCAAGAAAGACCATTGTAGGTACACTATGTGAGACATTATAAGAGTTTAAATGATGGAACCAGCAATAACTAAAATTAGACCTTAAAACAATGATGTTATGTTTCATTTTCCAGGTTGCAGCCTCAAGAAGAAGACCAAAGTGCTTGGGAAGAATTTTCAACAGCATACCAATACGGCAAATCTTTAAAATCACACGAGTTAGATAAATGCCGATATATGTACCCATTGTGCCCTTTTCAGGCCACTTTATTGTTTGACTTAATTCAATATTTAGTAAGGAACGATGTATAAACATACTTAAAATAGCAAAGAGTTATTTTTTTTTACATTATATAGGCTTACACTTGACTACAACTTGCCTGATGGTAAGCAACGTTATAGTCTACGATCTAGCGCGCTAGCCTAGAAGAAACCGGTTTACTCTCGACTTAATTAATTAAGAGTTAATTTGTATGTGTGTTTAAATTTTTAGTTGACAATATAATTTAACATAATTTCATATTATACATTAAATTAAATCGTTGATTAGATAATAATGTAAGCTAATAGAAGAATTACCACTACAATTCCCATTATTAAATTATATACAAATATTTTAGGTACATTTTCATATATGTACATGGTTACCATGATCAGAAACATGTAAGTCCTACATATTGAAGACTGTGAAGTTTTATAATTAGTTTATATTTGGTCAATATGTCATGATCTTAAATAATAAATTCATAACTCCAGCTCAAACATATCAAAAATTTGTTGTTAATTAGTATCAGTATGTATAGCTATAGTCCGCCAAAGTATAGTTACTACAGAGTAAGTAAAGCTCGTAGTAGGTTTCTTTTATTATATGCAATAAAATATTTGTAATGAAATAAAATATGGTCAGTAAAAATCATCATGTTATAGTTTTCTACTACTGTGTAGTGTTCCGAAAATTTTAACAAAATGTTCTTAACCACTAAGCAATTTTTTTTTATACTAATATTAATACTAATACAAATTATTAGGCTGATGTAGAATAAATCCACATTTATGATGCGTTTTGCAAATTCTGTAATTATGATTCTCGTTTATCTAGTGCATAGTACTAGTGATTTAGTTATTGTGGTTTAGGTTTTAATATTAACCAAACATACATATTTTAGTGATAAACTTGTAGTTCTAGTCTGAATTAAATGAAGTTACCAACGTTCTTTTATTTGTCATTGCTCCTGTATTCTTCATATTAGAATTTAGAATAATATATATTTCTTACCTTAGAGATAACTTAATTAACAGAGTTTTAAATTTTATATTCCTCTTTAATGAGAGTCGTGTCCTCCTCCTTGGATTAAACTTGAGTGCACAAGATTTTTACCATTGAATACAACGGGGCACAGCAAATACTCGAAGGTGGAACAAATCTGGTCTTTACCTTTCCGAGCACACTCAATTTTTCATTATCTACGTGCATTAAAACAAATATAATAGTTTTGCTTTCTACTTTATAATAATGTTAATAATAATGTTATTACTATTTTCCTTTTTAACAACAACGTTTCTTCTTTGTGTTTCTCGCATTTACCGCAGGATTGTTTTTTTCTGGGTCGTTTAATTTCATTTATATCTTAGACCGTAAACAATCATGGCGATTGTTAACAGAGTCATTTGGTAGCTACATTGCCATTTTATGGAAGTCTTAACCATTCTAAGGGTACAATGGGATACAGCTGTTTGTAAATAGTGGCTATAGTAGATATAGAGACGATATTATTTTCAAAGTTGCTCTTATGATTGGAATACCTATTTTTTGTTTGACTTTATAATATTTTATACTTAGTTTTCTATTTCCTTTGATACTCAATTACATTACGGATTTTATTATTTTTACAATTTACATTAACTAATTATAATGTTACTCTATGTTAATGCTAGTGGGTTATTTATTTAATTTTTTGAGTAAAAATAATATTTGTTTAATTCATTCAGGCATTTAACTATAAGGCCAAAGAACAATTTCGATAAAACTTTACGTACAGGCACAGAATATAAATACAGGTAAGTTCGTTTATTTGTTAATTGTGTATAATTAGTCCGTCAAATTAATTACCAAAACGAAGAAAACTAATGGTGGGCGCTACTAGTTTTATAAATGTAACTTCTTCAAATTTCAATTTGAAATTCAGCATTTATTTTGGTAACAGCGCTTGGCTATATTCTTTCAAATCGAACCTACCAAAAAGAATCCAAAAGTGTTATATAAAATGTCGCCGAAATATAATTTCCAGTTTTTCCCAATCGCCTACCTTCGTAAGTTATCGGTTACATTTGCAGTATCAAAGCGGCAGCAATTCTAGTTTCCAAACTTAGTTCATTCAAAGCCCTGACGCTATGAAAGTTTTTTTCAATCAATTCAGATGACCCACTTTATATTCCGATGGTTATGGAGTGCGGAACTTTCCTGAATCGACATAAAGTAGTAAACGGCTGGCTTCAGCATACAGTTTTGTAATTGCATGTATTTATAGCCAGTTTTAAATAAACTGATTTAGGACCCTGTTCATTAAACATTTTCACACAATATAATACTTCCTTTTTTGTTTGTTTAAAAAGTTTCAATGATAAAACGACTTAGCCCAAGTAAGTGTTTTTTTTTAATGTACCCTCTTGGTTAATTAAACGAAATTATAAATTAATCCGTCACAAGCAGGCGAAATCCGCCGCATTATGGCTTAGTCACGCACATTAAGCGCGCTTACCGACGCGTACACGTCACCTCCCGACACATACTCGAGGAAAATTAATTGACAAGGCTTGTTTAAACTGTACTATGTCGATGCTTTTTTGTGTGTAGGATAAAGTCTGGCAATAGGTATTCCAGTTGGGATTGTCTTGCAGTTTTCACCATGTTGTTTTCCTGAAATTATGAAAGCATGTTGTTTCAGTTACGTAAGTTTTTTTCCAATCATTTTATTCTGATAATCTATGTAAGATATTTTAAATAAATTTTATAGGTACTCTTTACTTTGATTGTGTTTTATTTTAGTAGAAAAAATATAAATTTAAAATTTGTGCCACCCAATAGCACTGAAATGTGTTGAGAGTTCGTCTTTTCCTCTATCTCTTAAAATATGCATTTTCCACTAATTTAGGAACACATTTGAATAATGGAAAAATATATTTTAGATTTGTTTTCGTAAATCTGTTTTATCAAAACCAACATCCCTATTGAAGTAAAAGCTGTATTAATTTGTAGCTTGTTTACAGAAATTCGAACTTAGCTAATTGGGTGTAATGGACAAAAATGTAGGTCGTGTTTATTTATTTTGTATTTACTGTTACGTTGGTTTTCATTGAAAAAGGAAGTAAATTGTAATTAATTTCTCTAAGCGTACTTAACTTAGTACTTTCGGAAGAGGAAATGGACAAGGGTTTTCGAGGGATTACGGTAAAATGTGATTTTAAATATATTCTTCGGTCGAATCGGGATAATAATGCTTTTTGCCTTATTTTCGTAATTGTAATTCTAATGTTACAATTTTGCTATTTTGTTATAAGTATATTTACATATAACCAGAACAATTTTTAACTACTGTCAATAAAAACCTATGACGACAATGTGGTAAGTAAGTGTTAAGTTTTAGAATAAAAATAGCACATTTCCATCCACCATAACCACCAACTGTTTTTAACGAATCTTGTAAGAATACAACAATCTCAAAAAAACCTTGTGCTTCTATGTAATAGTATCATAAGATCATAGCATGATAACACAAGCTCTCATCAAGAGAAATGCCCTACACCGTGAGTCCGTCCCGAAACACACTGAGTAATAAGAAACGGTTTCGTTATTCTCACCGACATCATTATTAGTAAGCACAATAGTGAATCAAATAATGTCACTATAACATAAAGGTGAACGTTTTTAAGCATAACGTGTACCTGCAATTTATGACATTACAATGAAAATTTGGTCTGACAATAGTTTGTGTGTGTCATGTCATGACTTAGTGATTGTCCTTTTCATTTTCTATTTTGAACGGAGGTTACCTCCAAAATTGAAACTCTGGAAAAACACTATATATTTTTCCGAGTTTCAGTTGCAATGGATTTCCGCAAAGTGACGCCTGATTCAATATCTAAACTTCCAAAATTATCAAGCAAGACAAGATATGTAATTAACAAACAAAAGTAAGCACAAGTTACGCACATATGTAACGTAAGTTTGCAAAACGAAACAAGTACATACGTTTATATGTCATGCTTAAGGCACCAGCTGGCACGGGGCTACCAAATCGTAATATTGCCAAATAGGCGCCTATGTGTTATAACGTCTATAGTTATCCCACATTCCCGCAGCATATTTCTTGGCAATCTCATTATCTGGCGGTACCGCTTTATTTCCGCCATGAGCGGTCCCGATGCATGACTGATTTATTAACTTCGTTTAGAATATATTGGCGAAGTAAGCGAGTGTGGCTCAGTGGCTCCAGTGTCTGCTTTTCATCCAGACGTACCCTGGTTCGAATCCGCTCTACACCAATGACTTGTATATTTCAAGTTATGTGTAGATTTGCACTCGCTTAGCGGTGAAGGAAAATATCGTGAGGAAACCGACATGTTTGAGGACCACAATATCCGAGGACATGCGTCTTCCGTGGAAGGACCTGGGTGCCCACCACGATGTATCTGCCCAAGAAAACTTCCCTAACGAATTAATTCTGCGGGGAAGTCACGACCCTCAGTCATGAGGAAATACGACTCAAAGAGAAGAGAGAATATATTGGATTAAAAAACGAGGGTAACCTTCAGCATGGGACCAATGGGATTTTAGAAATGAGCATTTTGGTAAGTTATGTAGGAGTACCTAAAATATTGTATAACACAAAGTGCTTAGGTACCAATAAGAGCCAGTTCACTGAAGCTATGAAGATCACACTAATGCTTGAGAGACACGATGCTAGTTTTCAAAAAAATAAGGAAAGTAAGTAAGTAAAACAATCAGTCGTACTGCGAATCTTCTTTTTTCATGCTATGTCAAAACAGGTAAGTACATACACAAACTAAACGGCTAATGGCTAATAGAACAGGCTTTTTATACATTTGAAGAGTTCTACAAAATAGATAAATAAATGAAACGTACAAAGTACATTGTACTATATATTTATATTATATTAATTGTATACAAATTGACATTTATAATAATCCAATTTATTAAGATTGTAATTATGGAATTTGACGTGTAAATAATCTTTACGAATAAATGAACATTGAACATTGAACACAAACTCATGAATCTTAATACATATAAAAAACTTAAAGGTGACTGACTGACTGAAGTAGTGTAGTGATCTGTCAACGCAAAGCCAAAAACACTGCACGGATCAGATTAAAATTTGGCATGAAGGTAGATGTTATGACGCAGGCATCCACTAAGAAAGGATTTTTTGAAATGCCACTTTAAAGTGGTGAAGTTGAAGAATGCAAATTTTACATTTTAACGCGAGCGAGGCCTCGGAGACCCGTTAGCTAGACATTTGTGTCAATATTTACTATTTCTCAACCCTTTTTTCCATCACAAATCGTAAGCTAGGTACTGGTTTGTAGATAAAGGGAGTTTTTTCATTTTTTGCGGTCGAATCCTCCAAATAAGAACAGAATACAACTAGAATATCTCCTCCGCCGTGACAAGGATTGGCATATAATATAGTTTCTTATTATTCCTAAGAACATGGAATACCCGAAAAAACGTGAACAATATTTACGTTGCCCAAAATACCTGTGGTGGAGAATCCACTTTAAATTATCAGATCAAAATAAAACATATTAATTTATTCATATTGTCTTTTCACGGGTAATTATATCTCACAATATAAGTGATAATTTGTTTATTAAAAAAACACTTAGTATTTACTCGCATTTGTTAAAGCAAAAACGTATACGATCATATTGTATTGATATCACATTCCCTCGTAGCTTCCGAAAAATCCGTGCACGCAATTTAAAATAGTCCTTTGAAAGCCGAAATATATCACCATACTCATTTTTTTTTTCAAATTCTGACAATATCACACACATAACCTGATAAGCTCTTTTTTAATTTTCCTGAATGACATAAAACATAAATATAACAGTTTTGTTTTCCGTTTAATAATTTAACGTACAATATTTATGTTTCGTCTTGTTTGTACGTACATCCGAAACGCGTAATCATAAGCGAAATATATCCATACTTGAGTCAAAACCATTATATTTAATAAAAAACTTTTACGATAGTTTCAATAAAATTCGTTTCTAAAATCGTATCGTATAAAGGCGTTGATTTGAAATCCTGCCCTTGAGCGACAAGTTGACAGCTAATAACAGAGCTCCCTGTTGTCGGATTACTGCTCTTATAAAGAAACTAGTTTAGTAGTTCCACAAATTATTTACTATCGAGTATTCAGTGAAATGAGCTCTTTTTTTTTGTCAAGTCTTCGGGCTGTATTGTTAATCACTTATATCTAAATAAAAAAAAAAGGTCCAATTTATATTAAAATATACATCAGATATATTAATTTATGCAGAAAATTTACTCTATTAGCACCTTTAAAATATAGAGTACCTACCAACTATCGTCAGGATGCTAATAAAGAGGCACCTGTGGCTTCCCAATAATAACATCCCAGCTTAAATTTCAGCTGAAAATCCTCTGAATTAAATATATTCTAACCTAAATCGAGTTGATACAAATTTTCTGTCATGTATTTCATAGTTAAAATTAGGTTAGTTGGTGCATAATATTCTCGTCTCATAGTTATACACTTAATTTGCTTAGAAATATTTTAAAACCCCAGATAATTTAATTTTTAATCACATATATGCTATTTTTTATATAATGAGCTACTTGCGGATTCCCGCGGATTTGTCCACGTAGTTTTGAAAAAAAAGTTTAATGTGATTATATTCGTTCCTCATTCACGCATCATGGGAGCGTCAAATTTTCTGAGTATAGATTCTCAAAACCGACTATTTTTATCCCGGTACGGTATTTTGGGTGATACCGAGCATCCACTTTATATATCAACAACTTTTGTGTTACACATTATGGATATTTTTTACAAAGCCACCTTTTTTTACAAAGCTTTGAGACTACATTTCGCTCTTAAACACGCCACTTTGCATGCAAACTCCCGTGATACAGTATTCTTTACGGTACAGTAAAACACTATCTCTATACTTTACGTGTAACCCTTTGTTATCTTCGAGTCCAGGCTCTACATTTTATATGCTCAGTAAAATAAATACGAGTCATAGCAGAATGTATTACTTAAGTTATTCCCTTTCCTACAATATTGGGTTTATTTATTGCTTCGGATAAAACAATATAAGGCTTAACCATATTTGAACGTGACGACTATATTTACGATGGTAAGTTTGAAGAGTGGCCAAATATGTTTGTTGTTGAGAGTTTGTAAACCACCTCAGGGGCCCTTGACGTGGCTACTGTTGTATCAACAATATCTGATATACAGCCGAAACCTAACAATTTAACGTGTGATGTGACCCACCCATCCAAGGACTAATTAACATTGGTAATCACATGCAATAAGCTACGGGCTAGGCGACGCTAGCTGAAAAATTGTTGTACAGATGTGAAACATTATTAAACTTTAGGGTATTTTAGTTTAATATTTTGGGGTATTATTGCCAAATTAAAACATAAATACATCCATACTACGAATTAATCGAAATTTTCTAATATTAACTATATACAAACTTACTCAACTTTCATGTACATGGTAAGTATACACTTCCAAGCATGTAAACCGGTAGTAAAAATATATCAGTAACAGAAAGATGACCTGATTTTTTTATATGGCAAGGCTATGAACTGACACACAAAGGAAAATTCCCGTACTTTTGTCATTTATTATGCAAACACTTTTGCGAAACCCTGTTTCCGGTATACTTGAAAGTGATTTTTGGGTTACCTCGGCAGAAATGCCTGTAATGGAACAATTTTTTTTCCGTATTCGTATTTATGGAAAAAAATACAATAATTGACGTTTCGGTTTTATACATTTGTTTCGGATCTTCATTATCTCTTGTTTATGAAAAAGCTTGTCAAAAATTAAATTGTAGATCCCACGATTAAACAAAAAAAAATATTAGAATCGGTATATCACGTTTTGGATCGAAGTAATCACGTTACATACCCACGAACAGAAAAACCTTCAGAAGAATTGAGAATCCACTTTTAAGTCAGTCAAAATATAAAGTATAACCATTAAGTAACTTTTGCTTTTTTATGAATTTGGTACAAACGCTAATTAATCTAAAAACACGAGAAGGAAATGGAAATTTTCTTCGTATAAATGTTATCTTTACCATCTCAAGCTTAAGCAAGAACAACGTAAGAATTTGTGAGCTAAAATGCCTATTTATGTTAATGTACAATGTTAATAGTCTGAGAGACACGGAAATATATTTTGTTTTATTCTTTATTACAAAATTCACTAACGTACAATACAAAACTTAATGAAACTTTTTAGATTATAAAGAATTGTTTCAATTTGAAACAATATATTTAAAGTCATATCTCAAAAATAAATCCAGGTTGCAATTAATATATGTAAATATTAAATGATGTTATTTACAGTTTTGCAATAACTCAAATAAAGAATGGTGCTCTCTTAATATGTGAATAAAATGCATGCTGTAATTAATATCCATAGTTTTTCTCATGTTATGTTGATCGCTATTTGATGTGTGTAAAACCACAAGCATTAAGTAAAATAGCACGCGACATTGTTAATGCCCATACATTCAAAATTTCTAAAAACAAATCTTAATAATTATTGGCCATAGTCGATATTACTCGGAGACAACTTAACTTACCCAATCATTCCCTAACAATTCACGCTAGCAAACCATGTTATGGTGCTCTAATATTATAACTATTATCCTAGTCCTATTTAATACTTGTCCATAATCACCGACCAATCATCATTCAGATAAACACATTCTATTTAGTGATTGTCTATACTAACCGTCTTATTCATAAATATTGTCTAAAACAGGTTTAAAACGCTATTTACTTAAAACGTTCATTAAGCCTAATGCACGTATTTTAAAATTCATGATTCATAAACGTTCGATAAACCTACTATAACTATGATAAGTTTAAGATACACTTTAGCGTTGTTATGTTGTCGTTTTCATCAGTTTTTCATCAAACCGTCAAACTTTCGTCAAAAAAAAGTATTGGTGACATTTTTTTTTTAATTTTACTTCAAACTGTCAGTGATCGGTTGTCATTGTCATACAAAAAGGGTAATAGTATAGTATTCTTTGGTCATACATGTGTGATTTTTTTGCAGCCGTGGAGAGAAAATTCGTAAAAATTCAAAATACTCCATCCATTTGACAAATCGAGACCAAGAGTTATAATAAATATTTCCAATTCCCGCCCGGTTGAATCTTCACCCTGTTTCTACGCGTCTTTGAATATGAAGCGCACTGCGCGGTATATCAAAAGTACAAACAATAGATAAATCTCACGAATATATCAAAATAATATCACAATTTCAAAAATACTGGATTGTGAAATGAAGTTATCATGTGAATCTGACACACACACAACACAGACAGTGAATCAAAATCAGCTGACTGTCATAGAGTCGGCCATGTTTTCCTCTAATAGAGGTTTAAAGTAGGGTTTTACCTTCTTTATCTTATGGAGTCGCTAAAATAGGCTTAAAGCGTATTTTAGCGCTAATGAACGTTTATGAATTATACTTTTTGGAAATTTATTTAGAACACGTTTAAAATGTATTTTAAAGCCTATATAAGTTTTATGAATAAGACGGGAATATTATAAAGGTGAAGAGTTTGTTTGTTTGTTTGAACGCGCTAATCTCAGGAACTACTGGTCCGAATTGAAAAAATCTTTTTGTGTTGAATAGACCATTTATCGAGGAAGGCTTTAGGCTATATAAGATTACGCTGCAACTAAGAAGAGCGAAGAAACAATGGAAAATGTGGATAAAACGGGCAAAAAAACGGTAAAATTCATCTTTGAGGGCTTCCGTTGCGTGTGCTGCAAAAACGATTCAAGAAAAAAAAAAAGGTAACAGCCGTAATTTATAAAGTTGAAGAGGTTGTTTGCAAAAATAAATATGATGGCTAAAATAACTATTCCACGCGGACGAAGTCGCGAGCACAGCTAGTATTAAAATATTACGTGTCAATAATTTTCTGAGACAACTCTTTAAAATAACATTGAAACAAACAAAAAACAGTAACATGTGACAGTCATAATTAGTGCCATAACTGGCAGTCTTATTGCTACAAGCAATTTCTTCACAGCAGAGGAGTCAACAGAAAAGTATTTATAGTGAACAATAGGTATATATAAATATTAAGATGTCTATGGTGTTTTTCATTACTATTTACCCAGAAACGAATACGACTCACGCAAAAGTGTCGTTACTTGTAATTAACCTATCCGTCAGCTCGCCGACTGTGCGGGCAACAAACCGACCACTGTTATGCAAATGTCCCGTTTTACAGAACACGATCAGTTACTCCGCAGTTTATTGTTCCGGTTGCCATTCTCGGGAATGACTAACTAGTCTAATAGCACGAATTAAGAAAGTCAGAGTCGAGTTCGCAATGAGTTTCATTCTGGTTAATTCATTTTGAGTTTACGGAATCGTCGTTGATTTAGTGATGCAGAAATTTGTAAAGTTATGAAGATATTATGTGAGTGCGACGTTTTCTGTGAGTGAATATTATTATTCTCCTGCATTTCTTTTTTGGTTCTAGCATAGTATAGTTTAAAATTTAGACAAACGTTTAAGAACACGCTGTTAGTTTTGTGACCACATTTCTTGCAAGGCTTTAGTAACATAACTACCATTTTTTTTTCTAACAAGGAATGGGTTTGCACTTAACCGTAATTTGCCTAATGGTAAGCAATCAATACGGTTTACAAACATTATCATTATATTTACCTAAAATGAAGTATCTGACATATTCTAGCCATCTCATAAGATATTCTGTGAAGTTTCTCCAACGTTTAGTTTGTAAGTCGTCATTGGTTGCTTTAGAAATTTACTGTTTACGTGTACTTCAGTTCCATTTCCTTGTTAACTATATCAATTTATGGGACTTTGAGTTCTGAATGCTTTAACCTATTTGACAGAAATGTTTTCAAGGAATTATAATACTAATAATGTACCGTGTTCTACAAATTGCATAAATTATGCGATCTTTCATTTATCTTTGGATAGTAAATTATGTAGTAAGTATAAGAGTAGATTAGAATAATCAAGAAAAAGTTTTGAGCATAATTTAGTTTTAGGTTACCTTTAGATCTTGTAGACCTTTCCTTATCTTGAGTCGTATTCCTCATGACTTAGGTTCGTGACTCCCCCTCAGAATTAATTAATTTGGGGACTTTTCTGAGGCAGATACATTTTGTTGGGCGCCCAGGTCCTTCCACGGAAGTCACATGTTCTCGGATATTGTGGTCCTCAAACATGTCGGTTTCCTCGCGATGTTTTCTATCACCGCTAAGCGTGTGCAAATCCACACATACCTTGAAAATACAAGTCATTGGTGTAGGGCCTAATTGGAACCAGGGTGTATCTGGATGAAAAGCAGACACTGAAACCGCTAAGTCATACCACTTATAAATATATTGATTTGATTTTATAAAATTAGTGCAAGTGAAAACCGTGGGCTTTCAAATCATAATGCGGACATGTTCTATCGAGACACGGATTTATTTTTCGGACAAGAAAGAAATACACAAATGAATAATCTAAGAAACATCTTGCCTCTAAGGTATACAATACGCCTCTTCATTTTGCACAACAAGTGTGTGCATACAGTAATCTTTTTAAAAGTTTTCCTCGACTATTATTTATTTGATGCACAGTGTATAGTGTGTCAAAGGAGGTATGAGGACTAGCCTAGATAGCATTCACGCTATTGACGCGGCGGGTCAAGTGAACCTCGTGGTGTGGGATTAGGGTTGAGCTTGTACAGGGAGGGAGTTATCTACATATACTAATATTATAAAGCTGAAGAGTTTGTTTGTTTGAACGCGCTAATCTCAGGAGCTACTGGTGCGATTTGAAAAAATCTTTTTGTGTTGAACAGACCAGTTATCGACGAAAGCTTTAGGCTATACAACATCACGCTGCAACTAATAGGAGCAAAGAAACAATGGAAAATGTGGAAAAAAGGGGAAAATTATTCATCTTTGAGGGCTTCCGTTGCGTGCGCTGCGAAAACGGTTCAAGATATCAAAATAATGTATTTGTATTTAATGTGTATGAAATAATTATTCCTCTGGAACCGTTTTTATGGTAATAACTATTCCACGCGGACGAAGTCGCGCGCACCAGCTAGTATTAGATAAAAATAAAAAGTAATAATATTTGTATTGGGGGATCTTTCGCCTAGCAGTGGGAATGTTATAAAAACTCGCAGTACGCCTTTTTATTTTTGACTTGAATATTCAATCGATTTATTTTGTGATGTGAAATGTAATATGATTATTTGGTTTAGTAATAAAATTGAAATAATTTTGACGCAAGTGAAATATTTTTCTGAAACATTTACCAATGTTAAGTGTATAACTTATCTAAGTTTTGTCAAAGGCCTATTTAGATATTCGCTTACAAAAAGTTGTAAAAAGTTGGCCACCAAAGTTTATTCCGTCTGCAAAGTCACTTTCGTTTACAGCCAAGTTCAAGTGTTTTAACTTTCAGCGTCCTGAATTTATGAAAATTTCGTGACTCGGCCTTTGGCATGGTGAGATAAAAAATATGGTAAGCAAGTGTACTTTCCGGGGCGAAATTAAGAACGTGACATCACGACTGAAGGACAAGTTCCTTGAAACTGCTATTTGTTTTGATAACCTGGCGCAACGTACTTTGGTTTTCTTTGACGATTACTGAAAATGTATGTAAGTAGATATTATTTATTAATATCTGAAATAAATTACTACCTACTTTACTACCTAAATTAGTAATACCTTATTATTGTTATTAGTTATTAGGTTAGCTTAAAGCGACAGTGAATCGTTTCTTATCGGGTAAGCACGCTCCATCTTAGGTCATAGCCTTTGCTTGCTATCAGGTAAACTATGGCCAAGTACAAACCCGACGTTAAAGTTAAAAAAAAAGCTTAGGTATTATAAAAAACACACGTTAAATTGTAGGTACCGGATGTTTGTCTAAGACAAAGGCCCTTGGGGCGGCTTGATAAACTCTCGACACCAGAGTTGGCCACTCTCATTCGATAAGAAGAAGACAATAAAATTAAATTTAAATTATGATTGTAAATGATAGTAGGTTATCTACATACTTATTGCCTCAATTCCATGTGATTAATTAATTAAAATAAACGGAATCGTTATTCATTCATTTCCCTCTGCTTAAAGGGATGTGGTTGCAATTCCAACACGGTTTAAATTTACAATACAATTTTACAAATAACTATATACTTATATGAATTAAAGTTATAGATTAGTATATTACAACAACAATTTGTCCAAATATTATTATTTCCATTAATGAGTATAATTTGTACTCATTAATGGAAATAATAATATTTGGACAAATTGTTGTTGTAATGTATGCAAATACTTGTGTAATTTACACAAGTATTTGCATAGTATGGTTTTTTATCAGTCCTGTAATGTGGTCACAGTTTAGTTCATAATCAAAATGTGATCAACATTTTTATCAAAAAAAGACTATTATGGTCTTAAAAGTAAAATAATTATATCACTCTATGGTAAGATACTTTATTATTATTTTATTCACAGATTCTCGGGCCTTACGCCCGGTATTTTAAAGGCATCAGTGGGGCCGTAGCCAACACTGAGAGGCCTTTTACAATATTATAGGTACTTAAAATTAAGTAAAAATTACAGATAGAGGATGTTAGGTATATAAAGTAACTATTGCAGACATGGTATTAATATTACAGGCTTTTGTGTTGAGTTGTTCATTGACTTAATTAAACTGGTCTATTGTACGAGGAACGGCACCCGCCAGTTATGCCTCATTCATAAAAATTATAGCGGGTGATGACTTGCCACTCACTAAATGGGCCCTCCACAAAAGGCAGCCTAAGATGACGCCGGAAGGGCAACATTGGTGTGAGTGGCTTAGGGTGTCGAGAGGTGTGCTGCGCGTTCTCTGAGCGGTACTAGCGGCGTTATGCCCTTTAACACTTCCACCCTGGAGCTTAGGTACTGAGCTCTTGCGTCTTCCACTCCCGGACGGCCAATCAAGGCAAGCCGGGAGGCAGGGGGTCTCATTCAGCCCCCAGGGAATCGGGGTCCGCGGTGACGCCACTCACCGACGACTCGCCATGAAGTCGCCCCTGCGGTTTTATTTTATTATTATTAGCCTGTTTGATCCCACTACTGGGCAAAGGCCTTCCATCTCTAGTTCCAGACGGCGATCTTCGGCTTTGGTAGTCTAGTCCTTGTCGATACTATATATATAACATTAATTATAGTCTACTCGTATCTACCCGGGCTTATTAACTTGCTATTCAGTTTCATTAAAATTACAGTCAAGATCTTTTTCGCGGAAGTACCGGAGCGCCCACCACAATATACTTACTCAGTTCTGCAGTTAGTCATGACCCTCCGTAATGAGGAGGAGAAGTTTAATTTTAAAGAATCCCATAAGATATCTCAATGCTGTTTTATGTTTCTCCTCCTTTAGGCAATAGCTCTATTCCCCTTGAACTATAATTTGTCGGTCTTCAAGTCGAGAGTAAACCGGTTTCTTCTAGGCAAGCGCGCTACATCGTAGACTATAACGTTGCTTAACATCAGGCAAGTTGTAGTCAAGCGTAAGCCTATTTCATGTTAAAAAAAAAAAAAAAAAAATAGCTTCATTGTATTGTGAGATATTGTGTTACTGAGCGGTGGCCAAGAACAGGCAGACGAGGAGTAGGTCGTCCGGCAGCGAAAAAGATCGACGACATTGTAGGAGTCGTGAGTTCTTTATGCATGAGGTCAGCACATGATCGAAGCAGCTGGCACATTCCATATACATATAGCGATAGATAAGGCTGTGGATGATGGTGATATTGTGTACCACTAGACGCCATTTATCACGGTCGGTGGCTTTGTGTATGTTATTATATACAATATATATATCACAACTTCTTAAGTGCATCCCTGTGCGTTGCCACCGGACCCTCCCGAGAGACAAACTGCCAGGTTTCGTTACGCGACCACATACATGTGCCACTTTAAATAATGCAAGACACCAACCTCCCCTTGAGACCATAGGCAGAAGTGCGAAATTACAACAGCATTGTGACTTTGTCGCATTCAATAAAAAACAGTAAAAATTGTAACTAGAGAAAAAACACCAAAACGACCGCGCGAATGATCAACTCGCAGTCATTTAGTTGCAACCGCGTCGTGACATCACGCGTCCTCTGATTGGTAAATTGTGGTGTAATCGTATCAAATCGTAAAGCACGCGAGGAAATGCATGAAAAAAAGCGGTGAAAATTTACAACGCTGTAGCTCCGGTAATATTAGACCGATCGGGATGAAACAAACACTATAACTACAACTTTTATTTTAAATCCTAACTGTTGATGGTACCTTTATTTTAATTCTTTGATGTCTTCCTGTTCCTAATTGGTCAATATGATCAATACATTCTTCATTTTACTAACATTTTTACAAGTCAGAGACTTTCGTTAAACATCGCCAATTTCTTCTAATGTTCGTGGATTGATTGACGTACCTACATTAAAAATGTGTTAATTAATTTAATTATACGAAAGTGTTATCTTTTTAAGGTAGTTTCTTCTTTTGAAAGTAGTTCCCAACAGTTTATGAATGATCTATGTTTGTCTTGTCCTTGAAAATCCAAACTTAAAAATAAGACTTCATAGTAGTGTTGTATTTTCCACTAGACGATAAAAAAAACCTTTAGAAGACTTGATAAACTCCTTTTTATAAGTCGGATAAAAATGTAAAAGCAATTTTAAATTTCATTTTCAACAGTTTGAATATCATCACTGCAGTAAAAATGTAACTTTATATTTAATTTAATTGCTATCCTATTTCAATAAAATATAAATAACATTCAAACTACCTACAACTTTTACACCATTTTTGTTGAAAAATGTATATTCATTTGTAATTTAAATAAATTTTATTAGTTTCTGAAATGTTAATTTGTAACAAAAATAAAGATAAATTAATTGCCATGGAACAAGAAGGAGATAATCTTTTTTTTTCTAAACAGACCTACTAGTACTAACGCATAGTACATACCACATACACAAACATACACATTACAAAGTGCATCCTTTCAAGTTCGGTTCCAGTACGTGAATTTATATAGCTACCTATAGTATAATGTTAGTTCGGCTTTCAGATATTCGCGAAAAATAAAGTTATCCAATACAAAAAGTTAATGGTCGCTGTATGGCGTACCAATTTTTTTTACGTTTTATTACAAATAGTCGTAGATCTTAAGTTACAAAATTTCAAGTTATTAAAATAAATAGTAACCTTGTACAGAATGAGATAAGTATTCTTTCAATCCTACGCGTAAAACAATTTGAGTTATTCAGTTTCAAGTATATTAATTTGATTTTAAGGATCTTTGAACTGTGTGGGTTGCCTGATGAATTGAAACGTAGCTATACGCTATACATATGTACCTACATATCATTAATTGAGCAACACGTTTTTAAACGTATGTTTTTTCGTTACTTTTTATTAGTTGCTTTAAGGTTTTTTTAAAAAAAATACAGCACCGTTTTAAATGAAACTTTATCGGTGTTAAATTTCTTGATTGCACAGCAATTATTGTGTTGAAGCTGGTAAATTTTTTCAACCCGATAGAAATATTAAAGTTATACTTTCAAAACATAACAAAAATGTATTTGTTAATACTAGTTCAATGTTATAAGTTCATAGAATTCAATTATTCACTTATGTATTCACGATGATTTTAATTGTAAATCAATAGAAACTACTATAAAATTATTACTGGTCATGACAACACATGAGATGGTTCACTGTTCATATAAATACATTTAAAAAAACTTTCTTACATATAAAGCATATTTAATTAGAGAGTAAATTAATTAACAAAGCAAAGAACATAAAAGTAATAGAATATTATCGTAAAATTAAGTCAATGCGTTCGCAAAAATCAGTGACGCTGCGCAATCGCGTTACAAGCTTTCAGCAAAAAACGTATACGCGTGGATTTTTTCGCCGTTCAGCAGAATATAAGGCTCATCCATTTGCTCACAAACGTGACATGTCTTATGCTCGCTTATTTCCATATTTTGGCTGTTCACTTTATTTCATTCGAAGCTGAATGGTATTTTCCCCATAAACAAGATACAGCTCTAGGGATCTATGAAGATGTCTCAGTCGAAGAGAGTTGGTTATATGGTTATGATGTGGTTTTTGAAGAGCTGAGATGATGTGCCTGATGTGTTTTTTTGCTATAAACAGTCACGTGGAAAATACTGAACATTATAAAATTAATTTGTGATCCATGTGTATTGATGGAATACGCTTTCTTATAGTCTGTAATTTATTGATTTGATTAAAGAACAGTAGCCTGCCGTGTCTTAACATATTCCTGTAACTATTACCATATTATCACAAGTTGTGCGAGACTGGTTGTAACTTCAAATAGAGTTGGCAACTTGCAAAGTTAGAATAAGCAAAATCTATTTCAGCAGGTACCTACCTATTACAAGTAACGTTACTGAAACCTATATTGCTTTTCCAATAATAGCGAATAAAGCTGGAATTGAAACAATTCGGGCCATATATTGTTATTCGACTTTTAACATTTTATGAAAACTCGTAACAAGTGAAATTGTAAGGTTCGTTACATTGAACTATTTATTTATATTTTTATTTTAGAGAAGTCTCTCGGGGATAGTGTACTCGTAGTTTTGTCTACGTGCTTTTATACATATAATCTATGAACGTGTTTACCCCAATAATTTAGTGCCGCAAGAATCTTTTGTAAACTTTTTAAACTAGTAAAGTGTTATTTTTTTATCCATGCGAATTTAAGTTTGTTTGTTCCTACCTTTCTACAATTCTTATTTCATCCTTACTGAGAGTTGTAACTACCTCACACCAAAAATAGAAGAATAAAACAGAAGTTTGTTTACTTATGTCATAGCTTTACACGAGTATATGTATGTACAAAGTCAAAATTTCTATATAAGGTGCTTGTGACTTTGTTAAGCTCATTATATGACTTTCAAAAACTTTATCCTGTTTGTTGACAGTAGGATTCTGAAATATGTTCATTAAAATTAAATTTAACTTAAACATTAGCCTAATATGTAATGAGCAAAATATTTGTCATGTAGAAAAATTTGTGGTTAATATTGTTTGCAATATTTTTTCGAATTAAAATTAATTGTTGTAGAGAGAACCTAAAATTTAATAGTAGATTCTGCATCCCTTTTAAGGCTTTTTGGTGTATAAAAATAAGGAATTGGGCATATTTAGAGTATTTTTAGTGGATATTAGTCAGATAGTATAATGACATTCTATTATTACACAAATTTACCAAACAATTAAATAAATACACAATTTATAAAGTCTCTGTCGATATTACTTGTTCATAATGTTTAAAAATATTACAAACGTAATAACTCTGATACATAATATAGTTTTATGATTATAACATTATGTTTTCGCTTTAAATGTGTGTATGATTTATGAGTTGTTCATATATCATAAACAATTGGATTAGAAAAAAAAACTTCTTTTTCTACACAATGTACGGATGTACGCTTGTAATTGCCAAATAAATTATTTGTACTGTGAATGTATTATTCGTAACGTTGTAGAGTATACCTACAGGTTTAATGTAATATTGGCGATATCTAACTTCATAAAACTCTGACTGAAAGGTGTCTGACTGACTGATATAGTGATCTATCAACGCACAGCCCAAGCCACTGGACGGATCGGGCTGAAATTTTGCATGCAGGTAGATGTTATGACGTACATAGGCATCCGCTAAGAAAGGATTTTTGGAAAAGCCTCTTTTGAAGGGGTGAAATAGGGGATGCAAGTTTTACTTCTTAATGCGAGCGAAGCCGCGAGCATCCACTAGTTATTAATAAACGTTTTAGCTGGATGTGGAACCCTAGTTCGATTCCACTACTTCACTAAAATATAAGCTAAAATTCAGCTGCACTACGAAAGGTAAAATAGTTTTGTGGAACTTATAATGGGTTTTAAGTTTCATAGTGTTCCTTAACCTAGATAACAGTGTTTATTTTACCTATAGTCTATATGCTAATGATTGCATAGTTTTTTTTAGAGTGACGTTACTATTTAAAAAAAGTGTATATATCTTGTCATAAATAGTGCAACATTTATAATAACAGACGTAAGCAAATGTGTTTTCTGTCACGAGAACACTCGGAAATCATCTTTTACACTTGCCACGAGAGACCAAACCGCACTTATGTCATTTATTTTATTTATGAACCAGATACTAAATTATTGCTCAGTCCCGGATGCTATTCCCAATACTGCAATGAGCTTTGCCGCAATGTAACAAGCTGATACAAGGAGCGAAACACAGAACTAAATAAGCTGCATTTATCCAATTGCTGCACGATCGAGCGAGAGCAGCGGGCGAAGCGGGTCTATATAATTATATTGTATATTTTTATATTAAAGTTTAAAGTGCATATAAAATACATGATGTGATGATATAATGATAAGTGGTTAAAAACTCTTGTGTACTAACTATTATTAAATGACTGTTCGCAAACGTAATAACAATATAGTCTTAAAATAGTTCGTTAGATAGCATCGTTTAATAAACTCGATATTGTACAAATACGGTGTGTCCCGGCGGTTTCGTTTGAGAGCCAGTTCTATTTTAGTACAGGTATGTTCTTGGGCTACAGGGTCACATATGCCAGAATCAAATACCTGACTGTTCAGTTAAAAAAAAAATATGAAAAAATGTTTTACAAGATTATTTAAATTCTACCGGACGCACGCGTCTTCGCTCGCATTATATTGAGATAAAAAGTAACCCATAACACTCTCATACTAACTACATACTAAAAATCATGATGGTCCGTTAAGCCCTTTTTGCGTTATAAGCGTTTAAACAGATAAACAGACAAAAAATCTAAAACTGCTGAAACTTGTTCTGATATGGATTTAAGGTATACCCAAACATTTTTTTTTTCTAATATCTTCATTTTTCAGATTTTTGACCCTCTGCAGCTTTTTTATATGTATAGGTATAGATAATACAAATATAATTTTTGAAAAAATATATGTTTACAACGTCTACTATTCCGAGAACGACTTTTTATGTTCGGCTTATAATACAAAAGCGCTTAGTTTTTTTTTATTGCTTGCTTATTTCCACTGTTACTGCTTTTGTTCGATTCTATTATGCTATTTGTGGAAAAATTACTTGCTTTATTTCATACTACCTACTACATTCTTTTTATTCTATACTCGATTCTTTGGCTATTAAAAGTTTTAGTTTTTTAGTTTAATAGTTAAAAGTTGGATTTTAATAGCCATTAAGAAGCCATTGTACATGATATCATACCAAAAATAAATGAATTAGAAATTTTATTCTTAGTAGTAATAAAAAGATCTGGAAAGACGTTCCTAGAATTAATCTAGAGACCGACTCATTCCAACAAACAAGGCCCCTGTGAATAACTTTCTAGAATTAACATGGGCGTAAATTTTCATTCACCAAACTCGAGTATTTTAGGTCTTAGAATACTCTTAGGCGTTTCTATTTACATTACATAAGTAAGTATTACAACGTAATTGTCGAAAAAGACGTACACATTTCTTAGGTAAACAGTAGGATCCCACAATTTACCGTGTTTTCGGACCCACGAAAACGCTTTGATGGAAGAGCTCTTTCTGGTCACTTGACATTTAGGTCAAGTAAATCAGACTTTAAAACCATCTTTGGGTATTTAAACCAAACTGCTAAATATGCAATTTGAAATAAAATATTTCTAGGATAGTTTATCATGTCTTCAATAAAAGCAAGCACGGCGAGGGTAACCACTAAAAGCAAAAATATGTCTAAAGGCATGTTTTTTTTTATATCTAGCCCGTTGTTATAAGGGTTCTCTGAACAATATTTTGAGTAAAGGTCAAAGTCCGTTCCCTAATTTACGTAGGAAGATTAAACAAGTGCCAACATAGTTTTTTTGGCAATTTAGAATATAAATTAATATTAATATATATAAATAATATTTTTTATTTGTTGTTGACCCAAGTGAAAGACAAAATTCCCGACCTTTATAATTTCCTTTGGCAATGCTACGGTAAGTCATCGAAATTGGTTTACAAAAAGTATTTTATGGACTCTTCAGTTGGTTGTCAACAAGGTGACCCTCTTGGACCGGCCATTTTTAGCCTGGCCATACATCCCATAATTCAACGTCTCAAGTCCAAACTTAATGTTTGGTACTTGGATGACGGAACTTTGGGAGGTGACGTGAACACCGTCCTCGATGATTTCAAAATTTTGGTAGACGAATTTCGTCATGTTGGTCTCGAGTTAAATTCAAAAAAGTGCGAACTTTTTGTTTGCGATTCATGTTCGGACAAGGATTCAGTCATATCTAAATTCAATGATTTGGCACCGGGTATTTCTATTCTAGACAAAAGTTCACTTCGCCTCCTCGGTTCACCGATTCTAGATGAGTCGTTTTCTCCTTTCGTAGAGGACAAAATTCAAAATTTCAGGGACACTCTAGGCCGTTTGCTCAAAATTAACGCCCATATGGCGTTTACTATTATCAAATATTGTTTGTTTGTTCCAAAATTCACTTACTATTTACGATGTTGTCCATTGTGGCAACACAATGGGCTCCTTTCGAGCTTAGACAACATCGTAAAGGACACACTAGTTTCGGTTTTGAATGTGGACATGGATGACAGGACATGGTCGCAAGCTTCCCTACCTGTACGGTTAGGAGGTTTGGGTGTCCGCAAAATTTCAAGTGTTGCTTTACCAGCATTTTTGGCTTCTGTCCACGGTACTTACGAATTGGTCCAAAAAATCCTCGCACCCGCTTTAGGCCCGTCTGGCGTAGTTGTAGTTGCGCATACGGACGAAGCTAAAAATGCTTGGCGCCTGGCCTGTCCAAACACCGTTTTTCCTACAACACCTCGTTCCCAGAGACTGTGGGATCGGCCGATCAGCGAACTAGCACGGAAATCACTTCTCGATACGTGTACTAGTTTCGCGGATCGCGCCCGCATCCTTGCGGTCAGTGTGTGGGAATCCGGTCTTTGGCTGCAGGCCATGCCCTCTTTTAATACAGGTAACCTTTTAGATCCGACAGCTTTTCGACTCGCGGTTAGCCTGCGCTTGGGTGCGAGGAGCTGTGAACCGCATCGCTGCCAGTGTGGTACTGATGTCGACCAGCTCGGGCACCACGGCCTCTCATGTTCGAGGAGTGCTGGTAGAATTAGCCGCCACGCTAGTCTGAACGACATCATTCGACGGGCTTTTTCCACTGCCAATGTTGCAGCTATGCTCGAACCGAGCGGCCTAGCACGTGACGATGGAAAAAGACCTGACGGTATGACTCTTGTGCCATGGAAGTTGGGTCGGCCCCTTGTGTGGGACGCAACTTGCGTCGACACATTGGCGCCGTCTCATCTGTCTATGACACGGTGTCGGGCTGGAGCGGCGGCTATTATTGCCGAGCATCACAAGAGACGCAAATATGCTAACCTCGGCCGAGGTTACATCTTTGAGCCTTTTGGAGTCGAGACTTTGGGGCCGTGGGGTCCGGGAGCCCATACTATTTTCCAAAACCTCTCGGAGCGCTTGGTTGACGCGACGCGTGACCAAAATGCTGGCCTTTTTCTGGCTCAACGTATCAGCATTGCCATCCAGCGTGGTAATGCGGCCAGCATGCTGGGTACGCTGCCCTCTGGTAGTGGGCTGGAGCACTTAGATTATCTTTAGGCTTTTCTAAAGATTTTCTAAGTGCCCCTTTTTGTAGTAGTTAGAAGTAGTATGTTTAGTTTTCCTTCACTTGTTTTTATATTTTATTATTGTAAATAAATAAAAATTTAGAATATAATTTAATAAACATAGTACATATTTGGGTCACTATATATGTAGCTATGCTCAAATTTAGAAAAGACAGCGACTGTTTAATGATTAATCTAAATAATATATAACACGCAAAGGTGAGTGACTGGCAAAGTGATCTTTCAACGTACAGCCCAAACCACTGGACGGATCGGGCTGAAATTTGGCATGAAGGTAGTTTTTGTAACTTGAACGGGTTCGCACTTGACCATAGTTTACCTGATAGCAAGTAAGGCTATGGCCTAAGATGGAGCGTGCTTACCCGATAAGAACCGATTCACTCTCGCTTTGAAGATCGCTGGATTATAGTGCGTGGGGAACAGAGAGCCAGGCAGGGAGTTCCACAACCTAGCGGTACGAACAATAAAGGTGGAAGCGTACCGTTTCGTGCGGGTCTTAGTTGTTATTAGGTAGGCATCCACTATGAAAAGATTTTTGGATATGCCACTTTTAAGGAGTGAAATAGAGGATTCACGTCTTACTTCTTAATGCGAGTTAAGCAAAATGTGATAATTATGTTTATCATCATCATATTTCAATTATGTCACGTTCAGGAGCCTGTTTCCATCAACTTATATTATAAAGGCATGTAGGTCAGTAAGGTATGTTAGTTACTACTACTGCATAGCGCTTGACAGATGAACCGATTAGGATGAAATTAAGTATTGAGGTAGATTACAGATTAACGCAGATACCGCACTGCTAGTATAAAATAAGAAATATAGTACTCTTATCTTCTTGCCAATATATTAGTTCCAGTACCGGTGGTTGAAAATGAAAAATAATAACTATTTCACTAAGGCACTTTGACGCCATATCACCTGTAGAACAATTTAACCTGTTTCAGCAACAACAGCGCCACTCTCATACTCTTTCAGGCTACTTATTTGCTCCCAGTTAATTGAATTTCTGGCGAAATAAATTAATTGTATTTATTTCGACATGATTCGCATCCACAAAGCTCGAGGGTAGTACAATTAAACCAATTAACTTCGAGAAGACTTTTACAACAAAAATGCCTACGTGTTTTCCAAATAATGGAATAAAGTCTAGGTTTTGACTAGAGACTTTTAATTGGTTGCTTCGGAAAGTGCTTGAAGTTGTACCATTTTGATGCTGTTTTTATTGTACGACCTTTTTAGTCTAGTTTTGCTAGTTTTATTTGTGTTGTTAAGTTTGCAGAATTCATTATTTGCAATCAATGCTTGGCAAATAGTAGAAATCTAAGTTATAAGATTAGGTTTCCGAAATTTGCCAAGTTTGATAAATAATTAAGTATAGTATTTTTTTCTTTTAACAAGTAGAAAGAAGAAATTATATTGATAATCATATTGGTTGGTATGGAGTTTTAAGTAGTTTTTTATTGACTCGATTTTAAATAAAATTACATAAAATATAAACCAACTAATATTTCTACATTTACTTTTTCTACATACTTTATATATAAAAATCTTTTATGTTATCTTATCTTTTTATCTGAATTTTTTCTACAAATAAGTATATCGCTAAAATACTTTCATCTTAAATGTGAAGAAGCACAAAACGTTTTCACAATTTGACTAATTGCTTTTCAAAAAGAACATTAGCGAGTGAAGTTGGCAAAAATCCGCAATTAATTGAAGCTCGATAACGGTCAAAAACAAACTACTAGATCGTTTCACAGCTGAGGTTCTGCACCAACCACTGATATCTAAAACCGAATAGATAAGCTGCTTTTTTAAGAGATTCGTTGTATTGTTTAGTGGTTAATGGTAGCGCGCTAGATTGTAGATTACAACGTTGCTTAACATCAGGCAAGTTGTAGTCAAGCGTGAGCCTATCTAAAGTAAAAAAAAAACTATGGGCGAGAAAAGCCAATCAATTTCTCTGTTAAAATATAAATTTTAAGTGGAAAAAAAGCTATGAGTTCAGTCAACAATAGCCAATCATTTTCTCCGCTTAAATATGTGACATTTTAAAATTATCAGTACCTTTTATCTTATATTATCAAAGTTTGTACGACAGTAAAATTCAGTGGAACGAAAATGCACTACATCCATCTACTAATACTAACAGCAGTGGGCACAGCTGAACTTTTTCTCCTCTCACTAATCAAAACCAAGTAGATATCGAACGAGATTAGCCAGTTGGGAAAAGGTTCTTTAGATGAGGTTTCTTCCCTTCTGGACGAAAATTGTTGTACAAAAACTAATAACGTAGTTCCGGGGAATGGAACGTTTGAAGGCTTAATTTACGGTCAACGCACTCCGCCTTGACGGTGGCCGTGAACTGAGGGGAATTTTCGTGGAGATTGTCAGCATTCTCCTTATTTGTAATGGCTATGGTGGAGTTTAAAGTTATTAATAGTTTTGTAAAAAAAAACTTCTTCCTTGTACTTTGTTATGTTAAATTCGTATATGTACAAATATGCGATAGTGGTTACCAGTGTAACGAACATCTTGCGTGAAACAACTATGCGACCATAAATTAATGTATGTATTACTGCATTTTTGTATTATTGTATTTTACTCATTGGACTACATGGTATTTCATGGAAACAGATTAATTGATTCCAAAAATTATTAATTCCAATAATGTATGTAGAAACCTTTTCAGGATGTGATCCAATATTAGCATTCGCGTAGGCCTCACTGATGCCCAATTTCTTCGATAGACAGTTGACCAACATAGAAGATGGCTGTTAGATGAAGACGCCCACCAAACCATCAATATTTTCTTACCAAATGGAAAGTAAATTTTAACTCAAAACGCACTGCAGTCAGCGTCAACTGTAGCCAGCGTTAAGATATCAGTTTGAAATTGTGTTTTTTTTTCTTTTATTCGTAACAAAGTTATAAGTCATGGTTCACAATTATATTGATATACAGTAATAAATTAATAGCTAATAATGTCAACAATAATATACAAAATAGAATTATGTCTACATACATAAATTATACCGATTAAATACCACACGGTAGAAAATCTGTTACTGTGTGAAATGCTTTTTCGACGATCCACTTTTTACTTTAGATTTAAAAGCAAGTTCTTGAAGAATGAAAGATGAAAAATTGTTCAGTCTTATTATTTCATCAAAGGCCAAAAATAATTTTGAAATTAGTAAAGCTAAATAATATTTTTAAAAATACGGTTACCATCAAGTACAACAACGGACAAAAAAATGTTTTCTACAGAAGTAAATTTCGGAAAAGTCAGGAAAATCAGTTAAGTTTCACCTTCCGAACATCTTACTTTCCTCTACAAAACATTTACAATTCAGTGATATGTTTGTTATAGTCCGTAAATTGGTAAAAATGTTTAACATTTTAATCCCGGGACTGTACAAACCTTGTTTAAAATAATTAAAAAAATAATGAAGAAAAACATAATTACACGAAAGTCGTAGTGTATGTCGAGCTTCAAGCTGAGACGGGCCGGAAGCAGGTAATATTCCTCGCAGGTGGAGGGCCATCGAAACCTCCAGTACTAACGAGCCGACTGATTAATTACCAACTTCGCCCAGGAAATATGAGAGCCCATTCAAATTCGATGGAGGAGTGAAATTCCGATGGTAACTCAGGAAAAAAATCTAATAATTTAACACTTTCGTGTGCTTAGTTGTTTCAGAAAAACTCTGTGTTACATAATTTTATGTACATGTGCAAATTTTGTATAACATAGTTGAATACTTTACCAATACTTATTCAAAGTTAATGCAATGCAATGGATTTCAGCAAAGTAACGCCTGAATTTATAATGTATGTATGTAGTTCTGTTAAATTTATACGTATAACATCACATACACTAGTGGGTGCTCGCGGCTTCGCTTGCATTAAGAAGTAATACTTCCATCCCCTATTTCACCTCTTTAAAAGTGGCATTCCCAAAAATAATTTCTTAGCTGATACGTCACATTAACATCTACCTACATGTCAAATTTTAGCCAGATCCGTCCAATGGTTTGGGCTGTGCCTATGCACTATGTCCGTCAGTTACTTTCGAATTATATATTTTTAGATATAGACAAAGTAAAACAAAAGTAGTAATACGTACAT
Organism: Macaria notata; assembly: GCA_927399415.1. Lineage (NCBI taxonomy): Eukaryota > Metazoa > Arthropoda > Insecta > Lepidoptera > Geometridae > Macaria > Macaria notata. Next base: position 9,639,254 of record OV656733.1, read on the forward strand.
AATAATACAGCTTCAAAATGATTCTCCTAATTGATCTCTATGGGTGGCTCGTATTACATTATTTTTATTTTCCTCGGACCCGGATACGATGTTCAAACTATGTACCATATTTTTCATTATATCTTTTCTACACTCACCAAGGTTTTTCTTGAGTACCTTGAGTGTTTTTAAATATTATTATTATGAAGTGGAGTGGTTCACCAGTGCTTTGAAATTAGAATGAAGAATGTTTTGCTGAAACTGTTCTATTTTGCTCGTATATGGCGAGTTAATACTCGCTTTATGTAATTTTTTAATACAAATAACATAATTAAAAATCGAGCTTGGATATGAATGGGTTTAAACGATATAATATTTAATCAATGGATAAACTAAATTAAAAGTAGGTACGAATATGTACAATGTACATACAAACGATTACTGATGTAACATCATGTAAATTATAGATAAAAATATTTTAAAAATCTTTGTTGGCTTTCTAAAGTAGTATAACGAAAGCCGCAATTTTCTGTTTAGAAAGCTAAGTTTACGATTCAATTTATTTCTGTCTTTTTTTTTTTTTAACATGAAATAGGCTTACGCTTGACTACAACTTGCCTGATGTTAAGCAACGTTATAGTCTACGATGTAGCGCGCTTGCCTAGAAGAAACCGGTTTACTCTCGACTTGAAGACCGACAAATTATAGTTCAAGGGGAATAGAGATTCGGGCAAGGAGTTCCACAGTTTGGCTGTTCGCACGATGAAAGTCGAAGCAAAACGCTTGGTGCGAGTCTTTGGAACCTCAACTGTATATCGGTGCCTCCTTGCCGTGCCTCTACTCGTGCGATGGTGAAATGGGGCTGCAGGAATTAAATTATGCAATTCCTCCGCACACTCTCCGAAATGCAACCTGTAAAAAACCGAAAGACTGGCCACCTTACGGCGGTGCTCAAGGCTTTGTAATTTTGAGCTACAGAGTGAGTCTTTCGCGATGAGATTTTTTGCCCGCTTCTCAATTAACTCTAACGCCTCAAGCTGGTACTTGGCAGATCCATCCCAAAGGTGCGAACAATACTCCATACATGACCGAACTTGCGCTTGATACAAGGTCAGCAGCTGTTCTGGAGTGAAGTATCGTCGCACCTTCGAGAGGATTCCCAGCTTCTAGGCTGCGAGTTGAGCTTTAGACTCAATATAGGAGCCAAAGTTGAGGGTCGGAGTCAAAGTGACACCTAGCAACTCTAGATGGTCGGTGATGGGCACGGTTACATTACGGAAAAAGGGCGCCAGTAGGAATGGCCTCCTCTTAACTAGTCAGTTGACGTCATAATGAAACTTACGTCGGCAAAACCTCGATAAATCGATACGTTTAACTGTTACTATGTCTATCCTGGGCTGAATAATTCCATGAATCTTCTGCCCTTATTAGTGAAATCGTAAATCCGACACCTATGGTTCTGTGACCTATCAGCCAATCAGTTTAAGGTGCAGTCGCCAGGCTGATATTTCATACAAAATGCTGTATAGCTAGATTCAAGAACTTGAATGACTTATATCTCTACATATTATCAACAAAGATCTCATTTCTAAAAAACTAAAGGTGTAGGTTTTGTAGTTTTGAAGATTTCGTAAAAAATATATTTTATATGAAAACATAATTTTGATAAAACTTTAGAACTACGAAATATTTCCTTTGGTTTTCTAGAGGCGAGATGTTTGTTTGGATACCAATAATTTGAAATGTGAAATATCAGTCTATTTTTTTTTTTAGTTTTTGACTCTAACTCTATACAACAGTTTGTATGGAAATAGTGGCCTGCAGGGCTAGCACGGCACAGGGATTGATAGTATTTCCACCATTTTTATCTACTTGGTATAAGACAGGTGGATAAATTTTATTTATATATTTATTTGATTAATGGGCGAGCAGCAAATTGCTGATGTGTCAAAATTGTTTTATTTAGTCCACACAAAGTTCAAAATTATACAGTCCACTGGTGCAATGATCACAAGTTAACACGAGATTTTTTGGTGGAAAAAAATATCTTGTTAAAAAAAATGTTGTTTAATGGACTATTAATCCCTGTGCCATGCTAGCCCTGCTGGCACACTGCACACTTACCAGGTTGACGCTAAGATGTTTGCGTGAGTTAATTCGTTCAGTCTCCTGCCAGCTCTCACGTCTATCTAATTAATGGAAATCAGGCTTCACTGGAATACTATTTGAAGCTTTTCGTTTTATGCGATGTTTTAAAATTCTCGTAAAAGCCGGTATCTGTTAAAATTAAAACTAAACATGTTTGACTTCGGAAACAAACGTCTCAAATCTGCAATGGATTTCCGTAAAGTAACTTCAATATCTTGATAAGAAAGAAAGAAGGTCAGTTATTATTTGTCTTGATTTAAAAACTGTTTTATACTCATCCACTTTGTCATTTAGTACATATATAATAACTACAAAAAATAACAGTTCACATAGTTTTCCTCCACTTGTTTTTATATTTTATTATTGTAAATAAATATTTTTTTGATGTTCACATAGTTAATTAAAGAGAAGGGAATTACTCGTAGTTGCGATAAACTAGGTGTCCGAATAAATGGTGGGCGGAATACTTATTACGAGTACACCTTTCTTTGACATTGAGGATATCAAGACTAACGGATGTAAAAATAAATACACAATGTCCTTAAATTTAAAATTTATTGTTTTTATATTGTTGTATATACCAAAGTTATGCACACGTCATATTGAGATTTCAGCTTTTAAAATTATACTAACAGACTGCGCCCTAAAACAAAATGTATGGAGAACTTTAGAACTGAATAAAAATTAAAGATAAGAAAAAGTCATTTATGGAAATTTATGTAGTTCAGCGCCTATAAATACTACGGCCTTTAACAAAATCCTCTCTTTCCCTGAACCTTATCCCACTATGTGGGGTCGGCACAGCATGTTCCTGTCTTCCATTTCATTCTGTCACTCGTCATCTTCGCATTCACTCCGCTCGCACACATATCCTCAAACACACAATTCAACCACGTCTTTATTTTTTTCAGAAAAACCTAAAAACAATTTCAGCTGTGACAGGCCTAAGGCCTACGATCTTCCATACGAAACGATCTCTCTCGTCATTCACTCCAGTAACAAGAAATAGAAACTTTTCATGGTATTCAATTGCACCAACGAAATTAGATTAATTGGTTTACTGTTTGCTTAGATACAATATATTAATTAAATATCAATAAAATCTTCGTCTTCTTCTTTAGCTGGCGCTGCAACCCAACTGGATCCTTGCCTCCGATACTAAATGGCGCCACAGTCTGCGATCTCGAGCAAGAACCTCCCACTGGGTCACTTGCAGCTTGCGGAGGTCCTCCTCCACCTGATTCTTCCAGCGATACTTAGGGCACCCCACCGGCCTCTTGCCACACGGTCGCCCCAAGTACAATAAAATAAAATACCTTTTTAGTAGATAGTAAAATTACGATTTGAATAATGATTCAAATTATATTTTTACTCAAAGAGATAAAGAAGTTTTATTCATTTTGAAAAAATACAGCTAACAAAATGTATAAGAATAATTATTAAATTTGATTGATACGCAAACTTATAGCGAATAAAATAGTATTACTTAAATATGCTACTTATAGCAACAGTTATTAATAAATTTCCTTTTTTGTAAAATACAGCTGCTTTTATAATGATTACATACCTATTTTTACCTAAATGAAACGGTTATTTATTTCATGTTTCAATACCCGACCCGACGTGTGGGGGCCTGTGTATTACTCGACCTGAACAAAAATCTCCAAATGCTTCGAAACGCGTCGCATATTGAAGACGTGTAAAAAAACTACCTTAAATTGTAGGTCCTGGCTGTTTGTCTAGTACGGCAGTCTTTAAGCCATGTCAAAGGCTCTTAGGGCGTCTAGATTAACTCTCGACAATAGAGTTGGCCACTCTCATTCGATAAACAGAAAAAGTACCTAAGTATATACATAATTCGGTTATTTATTAACATAAATGTACGTGTATGTTGACACATTATATGCAATTCATTATCAAAGACTTCGCACATATCTAACTAAGACGATTCCAATCCGAGAATTACGTATTCAGATCGGTAAAGCCCGTCTACATGCATAGATGTGATTAAAATTTCACCATCTGAAAACCGATGCTACCAAGTTTTGTTAGAGAATTTTGAATGAATGAATATCATCATTCATTTGTTTATGAAGATTACAGAGAGTATATTAATGTTTTTTTTTCATTAAAGTATTTTTAATCTGACCTTTTTGTGTGATTCCTTTTATTTTTGCTGAGCTAATAAAAATACGTTTGTATTTTAGCTTTCCATGACAGTTTACCGAATGAGAGCAACACTATAGAAATTAAAAAAAAAATAGGCCTTATGATTTCAATCAGAGACATTTTATATACAGAGGCTTTCAAATCTAGAGTAAATAGGTTTTTTCTAGGCAGGCGTGCTATATCTTAGACTACAGGGTGCTTACTCGTAACATCAGGCAGGTTGTAGTCAAACGTAAGCCTATTTCGTGATAAAAAAAACATACGCCGTACATGTATGTGCACCAGGATCGATCGTCAAATATGTGCACACAAATGTAAGATGTGTACTGACATTAGGTAAGATTCGTAATTTATTTTATCTACCATAACTTCTAAAGGGTTTTCGAATAAATGAAAATGGAAGTGCTTCGAAATAAACGGTACAGTTTCATTTGTAAATGTGCCGTGACTTCAGCAATTTCAGGTTTTTGCGCAGAAATTGTCGAATAGTTTTCTTTAATTCCCGCAAAAATAGGTCGAGAGGGTTTTAAGACATGGCTTTTAAATCGTTTTAATGCGAAAGTTAAACTGAAACGACTGACTGACGCAAAACACGGCTTTGATATTAAATACTTGGAAATCATTCTTTACATCTTTGTTTTTAAAACTTTTAAAATCTCTAGTTTTCTTATTAAGTCATAACTCTCCAACAAATTCCATTCACGAAAATAGTTTCTGCTCTTCTTTAAAATTTAAAATAAATTAGTTATTATATATAAACTTTAATTAGTTTTTTTTCATACACATAGTGGAAAATGTTGAGAATGGAAATGAGACAAGAACGATATAATATATCATAATTATGAGATAATCATTATTACATTATCTTTTTCTACGGTAAAAAAAATGCGTACCGCAATTTTATAATGTACCAAAACTTAATTAAAGTGTTTTTCTTTTCGTGATCAATCGTGAAATTATAAGAAAAAAAATCAGATAAAGTAAACAAGTACTACACGAGGTGCATCATATTTTCTAAAAAAAAATATGTAAGTATAGGACTAACCACGCATATGACATGTTTAACAAATGGCTATTTTAATGTTAATGTAGATCCACAAACTTATAAAAAACTTATAAATTATTGCACTAAACTTTACAGTGTCAATTATCCGAAATGTTGTGATTCAATGATATATAAAGTCCTTACCTACATATGAACTTGGCGTTTTTCGTACTGGCCACTTTAATCGCGAATTTCTCCTCTTTGGTAAGGAATTCCAAATTCAAATTTGTACAACTATTTACTCATGTATTTGTGCTGCGATGAACGTCATTCGTTTGTCTTTTTTTCTTCTGTTTTTTACTGTTTGCGTCACTCTTTTAACAAAATGGAAAACTTAAAATAGGTATCGCATTATTTACCATATTATATTTAGTAATTTACAATTTGTAATTTGCAATAAGCAAAATCACTATGAATGCTTTCATGCTACAAACTTTCACTGCTATGCATGCTTACGTACAAGGAACCTTATAAGTTCTATCCTTCTACAACTAGGCACACAACATATGTACCTCTAGAATATAGATTGCGAAGTCTCAAGACAGAGCGAGTGAAGTAAGCGAATGTCTTGGCATCGACTTGTTTGTTTTTTTACATCTATACATTTAAGTATCAGTGATGGTGTTCTTCTTCTTGTATTTAGGTACTTTGTTCTTATTGGTGAAGCTGCTAAAAGTGCATAAATATATAATAGTTTTTTTTTTGATAAGACATACCTATCCAGATATTTGTGGCGACTTTGTTAACACGTTTTGTTTTGAGTAATTTACTTACGATTTATTTATTAAGGAAAATAAATAAAAAAATCTAGATGTTACACCCAGCGCCATCTAGTTTTAAATATATGCAATAAAATAAAAATTTTTGGATAATGTCGAGATTAAATATATTTTTTGTAGGCTTTACGTTACACAGTCGCTTCGCCATGTCAAAGTCTCTAACGATGGTTTGAAAACTCGCGAAACTGTTGAACATTCATAGACGATAAAAAAGCAACAGATTTTGTAAGAAAATTACGTAAATGCAAAAGATCGTTGAAAATTGACTGCCCTATTAGCTAAGTTGATAGTAGCTCTCTGCCTTCTAATCTAGGGGCGCGGGTTCGATTACCGCTGACAAGTAATTATGAATATTACAATTTGTGATTACTTGTGTTGAGTCTGGTCGTTTATATGAACAAGAAGTATGTACATATTTAAAAAAGTACAAACTTGTTATATATCCATTATCTAGTACCCATGATACAAGCGTAAGCTTAGTATGGGGCTAGATGGCGCTGTAGGACATGTCCTGAAACAATTATTTATTTATTTATTTATTTATCGTATCTGTAAATTCTACTATTCGATGTACAACTATATTGACTATGAACATACATAATATCCGTTGCAAACTTCCATACCTAGACTAGGTATTATATTTCCTACGTGACAGAAACTACCGTGTTAGGATATTACTTGTTACTTGTGAGCAGTTTGCACCTAATACCAGTAGTAAGTGTCAAACATAGTAGGTACATTGGCTTTATAATATTACACTAAATTTATGAAGGTTTGTGTTCTAAAGTTTGTGTTTGAGTAAGTTTGCTCCTTTGATATGCTCAGCTAAAGGAATACCGGAAATGTTTTTTTTTTTAATATGGTATTTTTATTCTACTTCATAGCGCATCGTTCATCTGTTTATTGTTACAAATACATGTCAAGAGGTCAATGAGTTCACATTTTAATTCAAATCAAAATCAAAAATATATCTATTTACCATGCAAACATTAAATACATTGGTGCACTTATAAATAAAAATGAAAGAATTATTCAAGTAACAGATTATTTTAGTTTCATTTAAGTAGCTGTGATTTAGGAAATAAGTAAAGAAAATTGAACATGCATATTTACAACAATAACACGTTACGTAGGTAGTATTAGCGGAGCGCGATGACGTCATTTCGGATCTATAAATTTATATTTCAGTGTCTAAACCTTACTTTAATTTATCTACAAAAATACTTGCTTAATCCAGCAAAAATAAATCCTGGTCAGACAGACACAAATTTATTTGTCTATACAGGATTTATTTTACAAAATGTCATATTTTTTTTTGTTTTGTAAACCTTTAAGATTATAGCCGTTTCCTTTAAAACTCGTTTTAAAATGCACATGCGGCTTATTTATTTCCCAGACTACAACATTGATGCGTCGTTTACAATAAAGTTTGTATAGAAAGCGTCGTACCTCATTATAGAAGATTAAATATTATGTTATATTTAACTTAAATCTACTTACCGCAACTTGGGGAAATTAAACAACGCTAAGTAATTAGGTTTATTGAAAAACTGGTAAGAAGTTAGGTAATTGAGCTGTACGGTGAGGAAGAAAAATACAGTATTTTGGTTTGGTACTAAAGATCTCCAGAGATGCTGTAGTGCACTTTACTGTCCTGGCTAAATTAAGTACTCGTATTTTGCCGTGTTCAGTTTGTTGTTTTTTTATTGCTTTATTTTTACTTCTCTTCCACGGCGAACTGCATCCCCATTAAATAAATTCTAATTACTTATTTCACCGTGAAGAAAATACGTATAAAATTATAAAACTAACATAACTCAAGCTTAAGTTTCGTGTCTTATGCGTGTTTTGTTATATAGAGTAATATATTATATTAAAGCTAATACACACAATCCTAAAGGCATTAAAAATCTCAACACGGGCCCGCCACATGGCGACGTTACCATTTTCAACATATTTTATACCAAATAGTCCCTAAAGTTGGGTAAGGACAAAACAAGAAGTGCAATAAAATACCATTCGAACTGCCGAAACTTAGACCTTATGTGTAAAATGTAGACAACTGTCGGGAGCAGATTCGGAATCCAGTCCCAACCGATAAAAGCACATTTTATACCTACATAGTAGACTTATAAAGATTTTACATATTTCAGTGATTATATATTATGTGTTACGATATTAAGTTCTATGATATTAAATCAGACGTTACTTTTTGAAAATGCATTGTTTTATTATATCCATGGATCGTTAGTTGAATACTGGTAATCATGGGTAAGATAAGTTTAATTAATTTGCTAGTGATACTTATGTTCGAGAATAAGATAGATTTGATTAGTTAATTGCTAGAATTACGACTAATCAACGCTTTGCAGTGCCACTTACAGTATACAGAAATAAAATCAGCTTATGAGTCTATATACGATACTGGATTTCATCTAACTCATTTCAGCCATTGAGTGAGAAGGTTACATTCTGTAGTTTTTATTTTATTAGAGTAACCACAAAATCTGACCAAACATTCCGGCAAAATACAGTTCGTACTTTGAATATATTTACCTATCATCGTACGCATATGCTTAAGAAAACTGAAAAAAATTGAAACCCACGCGCGGACCAATTTAGTACAAAAAGCTATCACTTTCTATACAATCTTGATACAAGAATGACATGATAATTTTATGTATAAATAAATTACCGTATTTTTCTACCTAAAAAATACCCTCTGTTTATTTTCATGTCCTCAATTCGTCTATTTAATTACCAACTCCCAAGAAAAACACTACTCTAATACAGCCCGCGGACTACAAATTCATCTTCTTCTAAAACGGCTGTAATACGGTAGACTGAGCGCCCGGAAAATAAATGACTTGTTAAAGAGTCGGTAATCAGTCGTCTCCTGGTCATTTCTTAGCTACGACGTCAGCAAAAAATGAGTTCTATTACAGTACAGGATATTACATTGATGGTTCAATCAAGTGGCAATGAAGCCGGAGCTAACGGAAATACTCTGATTCCACGATTTATATTATGAATACGGCGTCATAAATCGAATGGCTGACCTAAATACGGAGGGCAAGAGTGCATTTTACCTTAGTTTATGATGTATGACCACCGATTCTTGGATGAGTTTATTTTATTACTGTTTTGGGTTTTACGTAGAAAGGTATAGGTACTATGCTGGTACCTATATAAAGGTACCAATTACCTACAAATATGTAGGTACATTTATCGTCAAGTACAGAATTGAAGCAGTTTCGTTTAAATTCCAAGTTTGCTAAAGTATAGACACAATACAACTCTTACCACAGTGTTGCTTGAGTGCGAGTCAGTTTACATATGTGACATTGAAAGTAAAATACTTTTCTGATTCGAGAAAAATAGATGTGTAAAAAGCAAAAAATCGTAGATAAACGTAGGAAGGGCCATCCACCATTTTATCCACCTAACACCTGTCAGTTATCCACTATTTTTATGGTGACTGACAGATGTCAGGTGGATAAAATGGTGGAAAGACTATTTGTCCCCATGCCGTGCTTGCCCTGCTAATGTCATAAATAAAAATAATAAATATCTAAGAAACTGTTGAAGTTGAAGTTATTGCGGCCCATCATCATGTGAGATGATGACGCATTCCAAGCCGATTTCGGCTACGGCGAACGTATTTCCTACGGGTAAGTTACTGATGCGTTCTCACATGACTAATATGTATTTTAGCGATGAATGTTCTAGAACAGTTGCTACATGTGAGGATGCCATTTACATAGTTATAGGTAATGTATCCCATCATACAATATAATATGGATTTACCTTATAAAACCAGGGATTAGCTCAAAATAAGTTTGTTTAATTTATAAAATATTAAGATAAGATAAGATAAGATAAGATATGTCTTTAATGCACACCAAAGAAATTACAATATAAAAAGAAATATAAAAACTAATTTAATGCACATTGGGCGGCCTTATTAACCTTTAATAAACAGAGGAAAATAAAAGTAAACACTTGTTTAGGGATCTTTATAGAAGGTCGCTGCTAATGGGATTAAAAGCACTCGTTGGAATAAAAATAACTTAACGGGCAGTAGCCTGAGCGACAGACTTTAAATATTTTTGAATAATAAGTCACAACAGATAAGAATAGACAGTAATGTGAGACTTTAGAGGTTTACTCTCACACATAACAGTATTTTTACCTTAACCTCGTAGTTTTTGTGAATATATAAAAAAACTATTTTATACATAATTATTACATAACCTCAAAATCAGTTACCCCGTTAATTAGTTAGTTATTTCCGGAAACTCTTATTTTTAATTGAGTGAGAGTGACCAACATGAATATAATAAGCTCGGCTTTTTAAAATGTTATCAAACTATGTATGAGAGAATGAATTCATTAATTCATTAAAAAATATATGTTATTAGTTTGGTAAGAGACAGATTAAATTAAAATCATCAAATAAAACCAATGAAATTGTTTCAATGTTTTTTTTAAAATACGATCAGGGTAGATAGTGTTCAGGCAGTTACATTATCTAGGACAATAGTCGCAGTAAATATAATACTCCATTGAGTTTTATTCCGTTCCGTTCGAAAGCTACGATTACCTATGTTTTCTTCATTTCATACTATGAATTCCAATTCCTTTTGTGTCTTTACTTCAGTGCATTGACAATCTAATTTAACCTTTTCAATAAAAGTACATATATTTTATATTTTTTCATTATATATTGTATATCAAACACATTTGTATACCTTTAAAAATATATAAATCCAGTTTACCTCAAACTAATTATACGCAAAAATTAATAGTAACACTTCCAAATAATAATAAAAAAATAAACATTATATATACATATTAAAAAAAAACTAATCTACATTTTCAAAAGGTAGCGTACCCAAAATGCTGGCTGCATTTCCCCGTTGAATAGCTAGACTAATCTTTTGGGCAAAGTACAAGCCAGCATTTTGGTCACGCGAAGCCTGTTTCAAACGCCCCGACAGATCTTGGTAGAGGTCAAGTGCGCTCTGACCCCACGGCCCAAGATTTTCTACCCCAAACGGTACAAATAAATAGCCCTTGTCTAACTTAGAATATTTGCGCTGTTTGAGAAGCTCTGCAGATGAAGCAGCACCGCCAGCCTGTTTGGAAGATTTTTCAAGATGGGAGAGCGCCAATGTGTCGACACAAGTTGCATCCCACACCAGCGAACGACCCAACTTCCAGGGAATAAGCGTCATCCCATCTGGTCTTTTGCCGTCGTCGCGAAACAAACCATTCGGCTCTAAAATTGCTGCGACGTTTGCAGTGACAAATGCCCGACGAATGACGTCATTCAGCGTACTATGGCGAGCAATGCGTCCTGCGCTCGTTGCACAGGAGAGACCGTGGTGACCGAGGCTATCAACCCTCTCTGCGCAGTTGCATCTATGGGGCACGACGCAAGGTGATCCAATGCGCAAAGATGTGGCTAGCCGGAAGGTCTGATTATCCAGAAGGTTGCCAACATTGGTGGACGGCAGAACTTGCAACCAAAGACCCGACTCCCAGCGAGAAGCGGCATGAAGACGGGCGCGCTTATTGTATATTATGTACAACATACATATAATGTATATCATGATATAAAAAATGTGTTAGTTATGCACAATGATTCAGCATTATAGATTGGTAATGTACAAGTAAATAATATTGTAATAATTTACTGTATTCAGGCAGGCTATAGTCAAACGTTAGCTTATTTCGTGTTAAAAAAAACTTCAATGATTGTAGCATATGAAAAAAGAAGCCTATACCCAGCAGTGAGATACACAAGACTGTCACTACAGTGATGGCGATCACCTTGACTTGTTCTTTACTAAAAAATAATCCGGAACATAAAGTAGCCCACGTGTTAAGCCAGGGTTTAATCTACTTCCATATTAAATTGTATTCAAATTAGTTTGACCATTTGAGTGTGAAGAAGTTACGAAATTAATAACTGTTGTTATTATTTTGTGGAATGGCACGTGCTAAGACTAGAGTTAATAGGTTTCTTCAAGGTAAGCGTGTTACACCCTTGGCTGCAGCAATGCGTAACATTAGGCAAGCTGTAGTCAAACGCAAACCTATCCCACATAAAAAAAAAAACTATAGTTCAACCTGTGAATGAACTAGTGAAGTTCATTCAATGGCAGTTCACTAGACCACTAAACTAATACCAAACTAGTAAATAAACTAAAACAGAATCAACAATGTTCCCATTCATATCATGAAGCTAGAAGTTTGTTGATTATATAAATAGCAACAATAACCGAAGAGCAACAAGCCGGCGTCTTTGTTCTGTAGCTGTGTTTATCTGGCCCCAACTTAGCGTACTGACGTGGATTTATGAAAAAAATACTAGATTTCAACTAGAATACATAATATAGAAACAAAACATGGAAAATATATGGAAGAGGTGGTCGATATTTACCTGAAACAAAATAAAACGTTTGTTAGTAAATAATGAAATTTTATACACATACTTAATTTAATTTTATATAATGTTTGTAAGTTTGGATTGAAGAATATTAGTTGTTGGTTACTTGCACAATGATTTTTATACGTGTTTAAGAGACTTTGTGAGCGAGCCTTAGTGTTAATTTTATTTAAATTCTAGTTCCTTTTAGGCAGGCAAAGGATTTTAAATGTATTATGTAATATTATAACTGCAAATGATTTCATACGTGGAGTATGACAAAAAATGAAACTACATAAAACAGCGATGAGTACATAACATTCGAAATAGATTTTTAATACTATGTATTTTATTTTTTAATCTACACAAACATTGACAGGTCTATCATTATTCTAGTCGAAAGAAGTTTTCATACAATCGCAGTATTATCATAACTATTTTTTATTCGCTATATCTCAGTTAATCAGTAATTTTCAGTAGCTAGATTTTTTTCTCTCAAATACTGTGGTATTGAAAAAACATTCTAAATTCGTAGCAAGTCCATGATATACTCTATGAACACAATGGATTTGTCCATTGTTGAAGCAGAACGTTAAGGCTTTCCCGCGTTTACCCTAGTTTGGAAAAGCTACTGCATTTCTACTACCGGACTTATCACAATGTTTGTAGTTACTTGATATTAAGTTTGCTCGTATGAAAGTGGAAATCTAAATTCGAAAGTTCTAATTATATGAGATTTCTAATTTATTAGAGTTTTCTAATTAGAGTTTCTAATTATATTATATTATTACAGACAATGTTTAGAAAACTGATAAAGTATAATGATAATGATTAATATGAATATAAACAGTTTTCGCGGACATATCCGCCAAAAATGTAAGTAAATATTTCTTTGCTGTAATTCCACGTTTAAAAACTTATAAAGGCCAAAATTGTCTTTATTTTGTTAGTTAGTGGTTAAACACAAAACTCGACGATTTTTATTTTAGAAAATTAAATATCTATTGACAATCTATCTAAGCTACAGGTCTATACAAACCGCGTTCATCTGAGAAAATTATGAAAGTTTCACGAGTTGAACGCAGAGCTCAAAACATTTCTCTTGGTCACTAACTCTTTCGTGAGTCAATACGTCTGAACTTTGTGAATAAAACCGCCGTATACCAATGCTAACTCAAAATTTAGTGTACGACTATCTTCTAAATTGAGTTTATAAATATAATTTTATATACATGAAGCATTAATCACAAACCTACACGCCAATACAACGCAAAGGCTAAAGTGTGTACATATGTTGGTTCCAGTAACGTTAACACCCAATTTAGATGCAAAACTGAAACTGGTATAGAATAAAATCAACACTGTGCCATTATTTTCATTGTCTCTGAATCATATACATATAAACAGATATTTGTTTTCATAAATCTTGTCTTAGATTAAATTCAGTGACAAAATGCGAATGTCCTACATGGTGACGCAAATGAGCAGGTTTTTTTATTGTGTTTCTTTGACACACCAAATATTTTTCTTTAATTTCAATCTGCAACTTGTGTATCTACTCATATTGCCACGTAGTAAAGCTCGATCCACCTAATTTAGTTATAAACTAAGCTACAAATACAGCTAGCGCAGCCCGTTCTAAAACGAAACGAAATTGAAAATCCAACTGCATTGCAAGCGAAACAGCCCAACAGCGCCCGTTCAATCAAAACTTGGCAAATTGTAGGTCGTGGGTACTATCGCCTTACTACCCTCGTAAGATGGACAACATTTCACTCAAGCGAAAACACACTCTATTTCAAAAGCATAAATCTATATTTTCTGTACCAAATGAAGGTGTAGAGTGCACAATCACGCGATCGCATGATTACAGGTGAACAACGCTCGAAAAAAATGGCTAATGGAACTCATAATAGATTTCGAACAGAAATGTTAGACGATTGTAATCAAATGCTACGTTGTTGTGTTATGGTGAAAGAATGCGTGCGTCTTGTACTTCATTTATTTACAGCCTTTTATTAATGAGCTGATTGAGCTACGACTGGTCTATGGTATAAGTATTGCTAAATGTGAGATGGATTATGTAGTGTTGTTGGATAAACTACTTAGTATAACTAATTACACGGTAATATTTATGAATGTAATGTAGGTATACTCTTACATACATTAATTAACTACAGTCCAAAAGTGTCTAATCTACTTTTTCATATATATTTAGCGAGCCCTAAGGGTCTCTTATATGACTTAACGACTGCCGAACTAAACAAAAAATATGTGTCTAATGCAAACGAGTCATAAAATAATCAATATGTAACTAGTACGGTTCTCACTCAAGTGTATGTAATTTCACGTGTATTGTTTACGCGTTTCGGGTGTAATGACACCCATTGTTAGAACGTACGTCTGGGACCGCGGCAGCGCGTACGTTCTGACAATGGGTGTCATTACACCTGAAACTTGATAAAAAAAGTCTCACTTGTAATAAAATAGTCAAACTTGTAATAAAAAATATATAATAAGTGTTCTAAAAAAATATTCATAAACCCTCTGAGTATGAAGCGTAAGTTCTGTCATATATGAAATATTAATCACACCCTTAGAATCACCTAAATACCTGTTTGTACCAAATGCTATAACGTTGCATAACATTAGGTGTGTTGTAGTACAGCGTAAACATAATATCTAGTGTTAAAAACAGATGTCTAATTTCGTCAATTTTAAGTAATTATGAACATAATATCTTACTATGATAAAAACTACTGGATTAATGCAACACTGCAAATAACTACCATCATACTAGATACATAGGTTTGTCATCATAAGTTACAGTAATCTAAATATATAAAAATCAAAGGTGACTGACTGACATAGTGATCAATCAACGCACAGCCCAAACCACTGGACAGATCGGGCTGAAATTTGGTATGCAGGTAGATGTTATGGCGAAGGCATCCGCTAAGAAATGTTTTTCGGAAATACCACTTTTAAAGTGTTGAAAGCGAAGTCACGGGCACCCATTAGTAACATATACCTATATATGAAATCTATCGTAATTTAATATGTTTGCATACTATAAAGTAAGTAAGCTCATACGAGGAGGCCAAATCTGGTGTCAAAATTTTAAGTCGCCTTAAGGGCCGGGCCTGACATGGCTTAATGACTGCCTTACTATGAAGCAGCAGGAATGATTGACCACCATTGAGTGATTCAAGTGATTTATTTCACTCGTCGACAACTTTTCACACAGGCTTTTTTCATCACCATCAAAAAAGCTATACGTCAACGATTACCTTCACTAAACTATTCACAAGCTGTAACCGCCACTTATACTCTGTTCAGTGAAGAGATTCATTTCAATAACCAAACCCCTGCTAGTACAACGTTTAGTCACAGATAATGTAAGTCAGAAACGCCTAAACACTTACTTACTCATCATACATGTCTCACTATAAATCACGCTTATAAACTACTACTTATTACTTACTTATCATACTTATAGTTTGAGAGAGGCCAGCTATTTTTAAAACTGGATAGGCTCACGCTTAACTTCAACTTCCCAAATGATATGGTGGAGAGTTTGCAAGATATCTACTACATAAAGAAGTATATTTCATCACAGTTTTTAGGTCTTAACTAAACAATCTATTCAATTCATTGAAACAATAGTATGTATAGAAAATACACACGAGTGACTGTATTATATGCTAGTCTATATTCCTGATAATCGAAGTGTTAAGAAAGATCCTTCATTTGTCTAGAACTATCAACAAACGTAATTAGGCTGGCTTCAATTAAATTTAAGCCTTACGTACCTAAAATATTTGCTGTAGTTTTTGACATAAACAGGGGTCTATTTGGAGAAGTCGTTTGTCCGAGCTGGTACAAGCGTTAAGTTTATAATGAGGGTAGGTCACGAATGTTCGTGAGCGCGCCACCTCGCAGGAAACGCGCATTAGCTTTTACGATGGGTCTGATTAAAGCTCACATTTTGTGATTCCCTTTTTAGAAAGGAAATTGTTTAGTGACATGACTTGAGTATGAATATAGATGATTTATTATAGCTCTAACGCAGTGTGTTTTTGGCTGCTTTCTACCAATTTTAGAAAGATTATAATTTGAAACATTTCAAATGTGCGTATTATAAATCTATTGAAGCTTTCAACCTCGTAGTTTAAATATCGTAAAGATTTTAATATGTTTTCCGGGCACGCACAAATTTACTATTATTATTATTACTAGCCTGTTAGATCCCACTGCTGGGCAAAGGCCTCCCTGTTCTCTATCCAGACAGCTCGACCTTCAGTTGTAAACTAGGTTAGTCGTCGCGGATTCCCACAAATGTCTATCTGGTTATGATAAATTTAGAATGCTGTGAGGATCGATATTAAAAGTTTTAATCTAAATTTGCAATCCTGGAAAAATCGTTCGTGCCCAAATCTGTGTGAACTGACCTAAAACTTTCAGATCAATTTTAGGCTAAATATAATATTAGGTTTAAATTTGGTATAGGGTTGTAGTTCAAATATTTAGATATGTTTGGGTACCTATACAAATATAATATATTTTTTAAGGAACCTATTAAGTACTAAACTTATGTATGTATGTTGATATAGAAAACTTGAAATATTAATAATTACACATTCAATCTTTTCTTGTGATCTTTAGTCACTTAAAATATTATGTACATTTTAATAAAAAAAAACATTGAATTATGTTCAAGTGAAACGTTAATATTTTATAGCGGTTATTCGTAACAAACAAAACTTTTGAATGCGGAACTAAGCAACCCATGGTATGGCCAATTCGATAGTAACAATCAAAAATTCATTTCCTAGTTGACCTCAGAAAGAAAGTAAACAAACCTAACCAAACTGTATCCCTTCATATAGTACAGTACTAAATTGAGCCCTTTGTACATATCTTAAACTACTTTATTCTGCTTGTGTGTAAAAAATATATAAAAACTATATATCGCATACTATAGATTATTATATTATATTTTCCATTTTATATTATTGTATAATTTAGAATTTTATAAAACAGTTTTGTCATCTACAAAGGAAACATTGTTCAAAATTTAAGTTAAAAGATATATTCATTGTTTTTATAATATTTTACCATTCCAGCGTATATGTCTAATGTTACTTTACAATATACAGGTTTCCTTTATGTGTAAGATAATATTCATCGCATTATTTTTGTATAATGATGAGGAATGACTGTTATGAGTAATAACTGTAGAATTTGTAATAAACCGGGCTAAAATGGGTTAAACTTAACATTTAACCATCCGCGGCCGTGTTTACTCAGTTTATTGATGGATATCAATAAACTGAGTAAACACGGCCTAGTAACATTTGCATTAAAATCTCTAATAATAAAGTCATGATGTGTTAATGGTTAAATGCTTTGCGTCTGAATTTTGCATTTTATTGCGCCATAAACTAGAGATGTGATAAATGAGTCAGCTTTATAGAAAGCTGTGAATTAAAGTTTAACTTGGTTCGATATTCAAATGATATCTACAGTAAATTGAATTGAAAATGATATATAAATTCAATCGTATCTTTGCAGAAATTCATTCATTTTTAAAACATGCAACGCCACGTTTAATTCACACTTCACAGTACTAGCCTATATGCAAGAAATAAAGATAGAAAACACCTTATTAAAAACACCAACAAACAAGAGTAAATCACTACGAAACACACAAAACTTAAAACGCAAAGCAATGAAAGAAAGAAAGAAACTATTTACTGTGGCAGATTTAACATAAAAACAAACACGAATAAGTACTTAATAATAAAACAAACATAAAATCTGCCCCAACTCAGCATAATGCTGGTTGTGTGGAAGCAGCCAGCGCTGGTCTTCCGTTGGGGCAATGGCAAGCTATGGCAAGCACGCCACCTCAGACTCCATGGCTGTCTGAGCACGCAGCACGGCGAGGCAGGTTTTCATGTAGTACTTAACTTAAAATTAGTTAGTTATGTCATAAAGCAATGATGTTATTAATAATTTACATTTACACAATTTAGTTTAGGCTGCAAAGAGTATTTACATTGGGTGCCCTGACTACTGCTGTAGGATTCCCTGTGTTGCAGTAGCCAGGGTTCTTCCGTTGAAACTATCTATCTATACAACACAATACAGGTGACTATTATAATAATTACATATGTTTATATTCATATTCTATCTTATATATATTTATTATTAGGAAATTGAAATATTTCATTAGGTTACAAAATAATGAAAACATTAATAATAGAATTAAAATTAAAATAATAATTATGACTACAATGAGATTGCAATAGTAATAAGAGAATGTGATTTTAATTAATCTTTAAGACCGACAACAAAAAAGTCACGGGTGCAGGTAAGTTTTTTAACATCCATATGTTAGTATTTGTATTTGTGTGTAAGATGTCGAGAAGTGCGCTTGTTGCGTGATGGGGCTGAATACAGCCAGGCAGTGAAGCTGGGGTGACAGCCCCACCACATGTGTTTGAATCTATGTCTATGTGTAAGTATGTGAAGTCTGAGTGTGTGAGTATTTGATTAAGTTCGTATATAATAATATGTCTAAGTGTAATATCAAAATGTGAGATAAATGACGCGATTGCAGCTTACCTAATACAGCTTTGATTGATTAATTATTCTGTCTCTGTATAGTTTAGAGTAGACAGAAAGGCCTTGAGCTTTTCTTTGCAACTATACTTATTATCGTTAACTATGTTTAACTTTTAGATAGAGATTAGACAGTACATGTAGATGGTAATGCACGGGCACCAACCACCGCAGTATCCTTCACAGTACATCTACATATCTATCTATCTATACATAAAATAAAACTGAAGAGGGTAAAAATTCTAGACATACAGAATATTAGAAATAAAAATGTTTTGATAAACCTACTTTAAATCGATAATGAAACACGTTTCAGTAGTTTCTAGAATTTTTTTTGTCTGTTTGTCTGTTTATATGTGTCTCTGTTTATCTGTTTATTTAAACGCTCAAAACCGGCTGATTGGATCATCATGATTTTTGGTATGTACATATGTAGATCTTAGGAGTGTCATAGGCTACTTTTTAACCTGAATTAATTCGAGCCGCGGGCGTCCACTAGTCTATTATATATATATGTCGTTCTATTCAATTAAAATGGATTTTACATAAGTTCTACAGCATTCGAGTGGATGAGAAGGGAACATTTATAGAAACAATTAAAGACGTACACTCGTACCTTCCAAACATTGATGTTATTATGGTTTTTACAAATACACAATACGAGTATATAATAATATTACCATTTATAAAATAAATTCTGCGTAAAAGTGTTAAAACATTGAATAACTCAAGCAATATAATACAAAAGTTTCTTAACCTTTCAGACTCGTGGCTAAACACGCTCCCAATTATAAAGTTTATAATAACAAGACCGCAGAGGTCATCTTTAGGGAAAAGCTTAAACATCGTCCGTCACAAGAACTTATGTGTGTAGGCGGATTTTCCAACACAATTTAGAAAATAATTATACAAGTTATTTTATTTTCACTCAGACAATGATGAAGTCAAAGCTTTCAACGGATTATAATTTCGATGAGAAAAGTAAGGACGTGCAGCATGAAATTCCTACATAGCTTGTAGTAAAAATATACTTAAGCAGTGTAAACTCACAGTTTCACATGACTTCATTTCTTTCAAAGACTTGCTCATGTCACTTCTAAAATTCTAGCACTGTTATGACAGTAATACGAGTCTCTGAGGAGACGTCAAAAAATAAATAGACAGATCAACAAAAAAAGTGTTCCAACAAAATTTCACGTGAATTTTTAACTTCATGTTATGATAAAACAGGAAAATTATTGGAATCAGATAACACACGACGATTGTATGTAGGTACGTCTACAAGTTTCAAAATAAACAATTAGTAAAGCATACGATAATACAAACTTGGAATTGAATTTTGTTTCATTTATTTTTGCGATCATTCAAACTACTCCTTACCCCCACCCTATCCCGTCATGGTCCACTATAAAACGCAGATTTACATATACATGAGTGAATAGCAGTGATTTTGCCAGTCAGAATCCATTCCGCCTTTATTTTATTTGCTTTTTATTATAGTAGAGTATGGACGCCTCTCTTTAAACGACCGGAAACAAAGGCGGTAATGTTAAGCGGATAGGAAAAATTGCATGTACAAGAGGTCTTAAAACAAAGCATTCAGTTTACAAACGTTTTACCGTACGGTGGACGTCCAACACACAAAAGATATTCGGATTTCAAGAATAATCATTTCGTAGATAAAAGTTTGAGTAAGTTGCTAAATATACAATAAAAAATATTCGTGAGCTTAAAAAAAACAAAACCGTCCGAAAATAAATAAATATCACCCATATGCTCGCACTTGTTTCAAATAGATGGGTCACCCGACTGTAGGCTGACATCATTGTTTTGTAATAGTAAAAACGTGTCAATTATTGCTTAAAAAAACATTTTTAGCATTTTAATTTTCAGTTTTTTTTAAGGAGATATGCATATTAATTTCTCTATCAAAGTGCAGTGTATGACAGGGAAAATGACAGTTCTCTTGTTGAACACCGTTTAGTATTCTATGCGCTATTGTGTGGGACACTAGCCTAGAAATTGGATCCTAACTTTTATCGGGCTCTATCTACGAAAAACGATGCTATAGAACGATAATTCCATACAAGTGTCGCATCAATAAAACTTCTTCATTTTATTTCTCTTCTATGTAGAAGACTAGTATGTACTAGTCGAACACAAAAATAGCTCGTGGTTTAGTGCGATGCTAGAAATAGCTGAATAAACTGCTTAACCTACCAACTCTTTTGATGCGGCGGCGGTTGAACTTCTCGTCGATTTATTTTTTTCGCACAGTTACGTTTCCATGGTCCCGTTATTCGTAGGGTGCTATGCTAAAAACGCGAAAATGCGTTTATAAATCCGGTTTGTACCTAAAGGTTTGTAAAATAAGGGTTCACAGCAAGACAAGGGCCCTAATAACTCAAGGCGGCGTGTTTGCTCTCGCCGCCTCTTAAGAACTCAAGTAACAACAAGCCTTCTCCGTCATTAGGAATGGCCACTATTTCTCTTGTTGCCCGCTATTTCTCCCCTGTCAAATAACCCAAATCAAATTCTTGAGATTTTGTGCAAATATTTACACGTTTTATTTAATTGAAAAAAGATTGGCGTTTGATCATGTATGGCTGGTTGAAAAAGATAATTTATTGAGATGAATCTTCTTAAAATTTGAGAAAATGATGTTTAATATTATCATTTATAGCTTTTTCTTGTTTATGAGTGTAAATATAGGAAAAAATATGCTATCGAAATGGTCAAGTTACAGTTTTAAACTGCGAGTGTAAATAATTTATGTAGTCCATCAAAATAAATTCAAAGTTGAACGAATATTAAATCAAAAAGATTATATAAATAATTTATATTATTGAAATAAAATTAGGTACTTAAAAAAATACCGTGAAATCAAAACAAAAAAATTATTTAGCTTCAATAAGCACTACACAAGTTTTCAAAAAATTTTTTGCTACAAGAATTTTAAGGCTTTTTCTTTTTGAAGAAATAACAAAACTATCCCAAAAAATACTAAACATAATTTTCAACTCCATATTTCAGGTATCAAAGTACAGATATAAAATGAGTTTCTACTCTCTGACTTCGATATTCCTGCTCATCCTGGCATGGCGACTGCAAGTGACGTCATCTCGTGACATCATGTCGTGTGCCCGCCGCGTCTACCTGGCCAGGGCTGAACAGCAGGACGAGAAGGGACGCAAGTGCTGGGACCATGTCGAAGTACCCTCTTGTGGAGGACGGTGCGACTCTAGAGAAGTAAGAAACTTTATTATAGCGGTAATCGACTTTTTTGTTTAAGGTTAAATTATATACAATATATATGTATACAAGCACCAGTGCTTATAATAATATATCCTAGTGGTATTTACTTAATAATAGTTTACATAACAGTTTGTCCAAGCACGTAGGCCACCATAAAGCTTTTAATTTGTTAATTATTGTTTTTTTTTTTTTACGTGTGATAGGTTTACGTTTGACTACAGCCTGCCTGATGTTAAGCAT
Source organism: Macaria notata (assembly GCA_927399415.1). NCBI lineage: Eukaryota > Metazoa > Arthropoda > Insecta > Lepidoptera > Geometridae > Macaria > Macaria notata. Next base: position 9,661,929 of record OV656733.1, read on the forward strand.
TGCTGCAGCCTAGGGTGTAACATGTTAACCTAGAAGATACCTATTAACTCTAGATTTGAAAACCCCTGGATTGTAGTTCGCAGGAAACACAGCTTCTGGTAAAGTGTTCCAGAGCTTTGCCGTCCGTACAATAAACGTAGAAGCAAAGCGCTGTGTTCGACACTTCGGCACTTCCACCATAAAACGATGTCTACCTGCGGACTTTCTGCTTGTTCGGTTATAAAAGGGAGCTGAGGGAATCAGTTTATGTAGCTCCTCTGCACACTCTCCGAAATGTATTCGACAAAAGACCGACAGACTGGCCACCTTGCGGCGATGTTCCAAACTTTGGAGTTTTGCCTTCTTAATGGTGGTTTTACCTACTAACCTCTTAGCTCGCGTTTCAATCGAATCCAACGCCTCTAGCTAGTATTTTGCTGATCCATCCCAAAGATGCGAGCAGTACTCCATGCACGACCGAACTTGTGCTTTATACAAGGTAAGCAACTGTTCCGGATGGAAGTACCGACGCACCTTCGAGAGGATACCAAGCTTTTTGGCAGCCAATTGAGCCTTTGACTCAATATAGGACCCAAAATTTAATGACGAGGTAAGGGAGACTCCATGTAGGTCCAGCTGGTTTGTGATTGGAATCGAGACATTCCGGAAAGTAGGGGCCAGGTGGAACGGCCTCTTTTTGGCGGAGAAAAGACACGCCTGCGTCTTAGTGGCATTGAATCTGACCAGGTTGGCATCGCCCCAATCGGAGACTGCCTGAAGAGAAAGATTCATGCGTTACAGAGATACATGCGTTACAGAGATACAATACGGAAACAGAGTAAAGTTTAATGTGATTGGTAGTCTAAATACCGATAAGGTAATTGACTGTACTATATACTAGTGTATAGGATAAGTTATGATATGCTAGTTGATGAAAGTAGTTCGCTATCATTTGTTAGTGCCATAAAGTTTGAGTAGGTATTTGGTCACTCTCCAGACTAAATACGGCAAAAATCCAGATAATCTGTTGCTTTCGTGGGATGTGAATTATATATACAAAATATTAATCATAAACCCTGAGTTCCAACAGTACAGCTGTCTTTTTTCCATGGTACACACTCTGAGGCAAAAAATTAAAGAATAGTTAAAAAAACAAAGATTTGAATAAAAATAACAAATGTACTGACAGTAAACTGACAGACTTCGAGTATTACACACTACCAGTGTGGTCTGAGAGTAACTAACATGTAAAATATTACGCTCCGTCTCGGATAGTGCTTGGTCTGAGCTATAAAGGTCCTTTATTTCATTATTTTATGCGTATATATAAATATGGTATTTTTAGTGTACTGTTCCCCGTACTCCCAAAACCTGAATCCGGCGATTTTTAATTATAATATTATTTGGCCGGATGTACAAAAGCAAACTCTTGCCAGAAATGAAAGCCAATTTAAAAAAAACAGAGCGTATTTACTTCATACAAAATAAACATTTCTAAAATAAATAAACAATTAAATCTTATGAAAATTTCAAACCTCCGTTATTCCAACAACGTAGCTTTAATTTGGACCAAATATTTCTTTTAGGCCCGCATCCAATACTATGCAAAGCTTTCAAATAAGCTGCTTAATTAAAATTTTCCAATTCAACTGAACAATGAGCCTACTCAACCAATTTACATTAATCCTAACCTAACATAATAACAGAACTCAAATACTACATAAACGTTCATTTACATTGGGCCCCACGCGGTCTGAAGCAAATTATATTTTTAACAAATTGTTTTTGATACATTTAGTACAAGGTCAAAGAAAATAAAAAAAATATATACCTATGTAAGATTTCTCAGCTCTCTTGAGTTAATTATTTTTAAGTGCATTTAACGTTTAGAATTTGTGTCTGTCATTTCTCAGTTTTAAGGTTTAAAGCTCTTTAAGGAATTTCGGAGCATTCTCTTGGATATTGGTATTCTATGGATGACAATATATATTTATACATTTTTTATTAGATATCCCGTATTCATTTATTTAAAACTATTTTTTATACAATATATGTCTGTAAATAAAAAAACAAATATAATAAAAAACACTTAAAACAAGTGGTGCTGCCGGAAGCGGGGCAGGGCCCAAGCTACCGGTGGTAAAGGCTACAGAGACAGAAACCTCCGGACAATGCGCGCCGTGTCAAGGATCACTGCATTCTGTATCTGACCCTTAACCCAACCTACTAGCGAGAGCCTCTTGAGGTGTTGATCAAGGCTCTTCGCTATAAGACCGTTTATTAGATTTTATTATTGAAATTACCAATTATCGTGAATTTTCACTCAATTCAATTCAGTACTACATAGCAGTAGGACTAGGACCTGGTGTCATCAGATACCTAATATTTAAAGTTGACTGTATCTCACCGACCCACATAAATTCGCAATTTATATTAACACATGCTCCCCATAAGCAAGTGAGGTTAAAATGCATTAAATGATAATTTAAGTTAATTACAAAAATATAATTACAGAAACACAAACAGATCGTCATTATGAGCACATAACCAGAACGTAATTGCGAAATAAGGGTATGATTTTGGTAAAATAAATATTGTTTATTTTAAATCTAACCTGATTTAACAAACCATAAGTATCTGAACCAATTTTGCCACAAAGTTCAGTCAATTTACCAAATAATTTCACTGATAGCTTAACCAATTCCGCCCTTATTTTTTTAATCTAATTTGCAAACGAGCTAAGTAATTACTTAACTTCCATAGCGCTGAGTTGGACTTCTCTTATTTAAGGAATTGCTTAAGACAGCCAATGCAATAGATTTTTTATCAAATTGTTTACTTAACTGGATCATTTTTTGTAACTTTTTGCCTTTCTAAAATACCTTTTTCTTGGAACTTTTATACCTCGTGTTATTTTTATTGTGATTGTTAAATAACTCGACGTATAAAGTTTTCTAAGAAAGTGGAAAGTTTTGAAGCACGTACGAACGATTAACATGACAAAGATCGTGTTAATTGCATTCATTCTATAATCAAAATTTAAAAATATATTCATATAAAATTCAAATTCATTATTACGTTTAAGTTCATTTTAGAATTATACAAACAAACAGACAGACCAACGAACAAATCTGATGCCTTGATATTCGAGTACAGCTCGAATTCTCGTGACGCGGATAATAATGAATGATATACAAAATTAAATAAACAATTTGTGAAAGCATAACCCAATTTCCGGTCTATACTATATCATTTATTTTTATTAAATACTTAAAATAGTTTTTTTTTGTATATTTTCAATTAACAAATGGTATTATATTCCTAGTAGATTATTGCTAGAATATTCATTAGCCTACTAAATGCTGAAATTTATAAATTCCATTAACTCGTAAAAATAACTTTTTAATCCGTGTATAAAGTGTTATTAGATGTTACGTCTATAATATTTTCAAAATAATACACATATAATATTTTATATCCATTAGTGTATTTACTATATTTTAAAGCACCGTCCAGACTCCGCAGAAAAAGAAAGACAGTTTTTAAGGTTTAATCATGTGTATAGAAAAACTTGCAATAATATTTGTTTCACTAGATTTCAGACTGGGAGTTCCCTTTTAAGAAGTCCCACCACCCAGTGTGCACATACGGGTCTCGAAGGCCTTTGATGGTGCGCCTGCGTCACTGTGATCCAGGAGTCACCGCGGGCACAGAAGCGTTCCATTACATCGCCGCTGAAAACTGTCGGTGTAAGGTAAGCATTTACTCTACGACATAGAAAATCGATGGACTTTCGGGAACATGGTTAAAATAATAATAGAAAATAAATAAACATTCCAGGACACTTCAAACAGTGCCATCTAGTCACATAATAAGCAAACACTCATCTCATGGGATAACGATTATAATACCTGAATATTGCTTTTTTATACACATGTATATGTGTATAAAAAAGCAATATGTATATCATACTCCCCTAACTACTATTATCATGCTAGTTGCAGTAGCCCTGTACAAATATTTTTAGCAAATTAATTTAGGCATAGATATAAGAAAACTGTGATGTACATCGGTTTGTTCCAATTGAAATTGAATAAAGTCTCTAGAAAAAGCAAAATAAAATTAACAACATCAAAGTGCTTAAATATTTCAGTTATATTCTGATGTATAACTTTCCTCAGGTTTCGTTGAAAACAAAATCGATCAAGTAAACACAGTTGGTCCGGATAACTGGTTTGTTTTGTTAATTTTAAATCAATAGCCTCGTTCACCTTTGAGGTAATTTAGCTCCGAGCTCGGTAATCAATATTTGATTACGACCCAACGCCCTGTGATCTGCCTGATTTTCTTATAAATTAATAACACATAGTCATAGTCATAGTAGTCATAGTAATTTATTAATATCAAATATTTGATACACGTCACAGAAATACTCTAAAAATAATAATCAAATTAAAATAATAGTACAATAAAATAAAATACAATTATTATTGCAAAACAAAAAATATTAAATTAAATTATTGTACAACTCAATTCTAGAAAAAAAAAATAATAATAATTCAAACTACATAAAAAGTAGTGGGTAAATTTATATAAAAATACATTTGTTATAGGTATTTTATACCACCTTCATTTTCATAAAGTCATCAAAATTATAAAATGCCTGCTCGATAAGCCAACACTTTAGTTTTCTTTTGTAAATAGATCTGGAGGGCGCGTCCCTTATCTCAAGCGGCAGTCGGTTGTAGACGTGCGGCGCGGTCGCATACATGAGTCGGGTCGTCTTCGCGAGCCGGCAGCGCGTGACACACAGGCGTCGCGCGTGGCGAACCTCACCCGGACGGTTATCGCCGATGTGAGAATAATCATCTATATGATCCCACGCATACAGTGCTGCTTGGAGGCACACTAGGCTTGGAGTTGTTAATATACCCAAGGATTTAAAATAGGGCTGTGCTGTACTGTCCTGCGGCACTCTAACGATCGCACGTATGGCTCTTTTTTGCATTTTAAGTATGCGCTCCCAATCTGCGGCGCGTCCCCATAGCTCGATGCCATACTGTAACGTTGAGTGTACCGAAGCGAAGTAGCACTGCCTAACCATGTGGTGTGGCAATATTTCTGACACACGCCACAGTGCAAAGCATGCGCGCGCTATCTTGTCACACATTTTATCAATATGTTCTTGCCACATTAGAGCACTGTCTATTGTCAATCCCAGAAATGGTGTCGATTTGACTTGACACATTTCTTGACCATCTATACATACTCTCAACGGTTTATACGTGCGGCCGGATAAATTAAAATGGATGAACTGAGTTTTGTTTACATTTAACATCAACCCATTCACCTTGAACCAATTGTTAAGGTCACGTGCTACATTGTTCAATTTGATTTCAAGGTCATCTATTGTGTTAGAGGTCACTATCCCCGCCACGTCATCTGCATACATATATATATCAGCATCAGACACGCTTTCTGGCAGATCATTCAGAAGGAGGCTGAACATGATGTTGGATAGAGACGATCCCTGCGCTACACCGATTACAGTTTTTTGGGGGCTTGATGTAACTCCTCCTCCCGCTACAACCTGGTATCGGTCATCCATGAAATCTGTAAGTAATTTCAGCGCAGATTCATTAATGCCATAGTGTCCCATCTTTGCACATAAGACCTTTCGGTCTGCGACGTCGAATGCTTTGGACAAATCGCAGAAAATAACTGCGACTTGTCGTTTAGCTTCGCGTGCTTCAAGAACTCTCCGGACTACTTTCTCGGACATTGCTGTAGTGGACCTTCCCTTGCGATATGCGTACTGCCTATCACTAAGAGCGGAACATTCCGATAAGTATTTGGTTAATCTCTCACTCAATCCAAACTCAAACATTTTGGCCGCTGCTGGTATGATCGATACAGGTCTGTAATTGTTAAGAGCTTCTTGTGTACCTTTTCCTTTATACAGCGGGGAAACTTTAACTGTTTTTAGGGCTGCTGGATAACTACCTTCTTCAAGACATCTGTTGTATATCTTTGAGAGAACCGGTGCAATTTGTTCCGCGACCAAGTGTAGCAATGAGACTGATATTTCGAAGGCATCTTTTGACTGCTTTCGTGCTACCCCGTGTGTAAGAATGCGATATACTTCAAGTGCCGTAAATGCCTTAAGCCTAAGTGATCGATCGCTCGGCGGGCGCGCCGCACGTAACGCTCGCATCGCTTCCGACACGTCAGCGGCAGGCGCTCCGCACGAACTGGCTGCGTTCACAAAGAAAGAGTTCGTCGCGTTCACTGCATCCTCTTTCGTGAGGAACTTTGACCCATCCGGTCGTCTTAACATATCCGTGAAGTCGCAGTTTCTCCGAGTTTTACCGGTTTCAGCGTTAACCACTTCCCACATTGACTTGACAACATTGTCCGAAGAATTTATATGATTTAAATAGTAATTACTACGTTCTTCATGTAATAAGTCTTCATATCTATTCTGAAATTCATTATATCTATTTACTAAATGTATATTATCCGGAAATTTCAATTTTAAATTATAAATGTCAATTAGTAGCAAATTCATATTCACAATCTCATCAGTGGCCCAAATCATTTGTTTAGTCTTAGCACTAATTCGCTTCATGGGAAAGCTAATCTCATTTGCATGGCGTAAAATATTCACAAACGATTGAGCTAACTCATCTGAAGATTTATGCTTTTTGTGAAACTCAATCCAATCAATCGCATTCAATGCGCCTATAAAGTTGCATTTATTCGGCCGTGTGTATCTCCGCGCGGACCGCGGCGGCGGCGGGCCGGGGCTCGCGGGGCACGGCACCACCGCGCGCACCGCGAAGTGGTCAGATATCATGGAGACGACGGGCCTCACGCGCGTCACGGCTGCAATCTCGTGCCCGACGTAAACATGGTCTAAACACGTGCGCGAGTCACCATCAATCCTCGTAGGGAAGTCTACAATATTATTTAAGTTATATGTCGATAATATATCGAGCAATTGTCTATTCTCAGAGTTCATAGGGCAAATAGTGTCAACATTGAGATCACCTACGATTACAAAATCCCTGTTATCGCTACTTAGCTTATCGAACAGGCATTCTAACACAGGAAAACATAATAGTACGCTGGTAACATTCGATCTATAAACGCATACTACAGTCAATTTATATTCTAATAATTCAATAGCTGATATTTCACATACTTGCTCCACTGAGAGCTTATTGTAACACTGTAAATTTTTATATTTAATACAACTTTTAACAAATATACAGGAACCACCGTTACGTACAGTTGGTCTACAGTATGACGAGGCCAGTACATAGTTTGAAATGTTAATACTATGTATCTCGTGATTTTTTAAGTAATGCTCAGTTAAACATAAAATCTCGCATTTCATACTACTTAACAAATTTATTTCTAGCTTGCCAACTTTTCTAGGAGTTCGTAATGACCTCACATTTTGATGACATATCGTAATAAAATCATTACCGTAGTCGTTCGTGTCCATACTGTCCATACTTGAAGTAGCTGTGTGCGCGGGCGCAGGCTCGTCGCCGCACTGTGGCGCTCGCTGCCTCTTGCTCTGAGTCAGTGCAGTGGAGTCTCGCACAGCCTATTGATCTGGGCAACAAGTTGTAAAGAAAAAAATATATAGTGATTTGCGGCAAACTGTGGTAAGTAGTAAGCCCGTCTTATAAAAGAACACGGAAAGTACATATGATCGATGTATTAGACATTTTATTGACAGTTTAACGCAACAAAATGTTAAGTGTTGATAAAACTTTTTTAGTCACCGACTTCATACAACGACTGATTGTATACTAGCGTAGCCCCTTGGTTGTACCCGCGTTAATCTGGAATAACAAGTAACTTATTATGTTAATCCAGGGTGTAATAGTGTAATATATCAATCATAAATAAATACATAGTAAATTATATTTGTAGCAAATTTCTTTCATATAAATATTCCGCCATTTTAGCGTGACAAAAGATCAAATATAAATAAATAAATATCTTGGAACCTTGCACACAGCGCCATCTAGCCCCACACTAAGCAAACGCTTGTGTCGTGGGTACTAGATAATATGCACACATACATAAAAAACAGGTCTTAACGTTGAGAGGAAGGTATGATAGTGGTATTGGTTTTAAAAACATATTACATTTTTAACTGTGGCCTAATTTTCAACATTTTTACTGCAAAGGAAAATCCGTCGTTCTGTAGGAAACTGAATTTCAGTAATTTGCTGCAAACGCTGCTAAAACTTGGTTCCTTGCCAAGTCTTAGTTTACAAATTAAAGTATTATAAATTAACGGCTGAGTGTTTACTACAAAAATAATGTCCGTCAGATAAACTTCGTTTAGGATAAAATATAAGTCAAAATAGGCCTTTTTCTGGCTAAACGTATCAGCATTGCCATCCAGCGTGGTAATGCGGCCAGTATGGTGGGCACGCTGCCCTCTGGTAGTTGTCTGGAGCACTTAGATTATCTTTAGGCTTTTCTAAAGATTTTCTATTTTGTTGTAGTTAGAAGTACTACAAAAAAGGGGCACGAAGTAGTATGTTTAGTTTTTCTTCCCTTGTTTTTATATTTTATTATTGGTTTTTGTCAATAAACAAAAGTCAAAATAAAAATATTCTCAACATATAAATGTAAATAACATCATATACCTAAATATATTTGTATTGAAACTGTTACGCTTAATAGCTTTGATGCTTATCATACCACAGCTATTTGAAGTCAAACAAATTCGCGTCACAGCCAAAATAATTCAACAAACGCAAATGAAACAAGTTGCCACTTCACAGAAAACTGAATGAAGCAATTAAACGACGAAATGAGCAATAAACGAATTTTCAAACAAATTCAGAGGAAAAGCCATAAAATTTGTCAATAAGGCTAATCGACTGTTAAATAAATGAAACGTTGTGGCTTTTATATTTGTGCTTAATGGTACAAAAATAAATTAAATGTAATCAAATTTTCGTTTCATGTATTATATGGCACAGTTTTTTTTTATTAAAGCGTTGCTTGTGTGGATTTCTTTTCAGGTGACTTAGTTCAAATGAACTTATAATTAACTGACGTGTAGAAGTAGTGAAAAAACCTTCTTTTAGTATCAGGCTATAAGAAAATGGTGGATCAAAGAGTTGGAAGCGTGTTTTTCTTTTTAAAATATTGGACATTTATCTATCATAAAAAAGGCAAAAACTAAACATACTACTTCTAACTATCTATCTATAACTATACATAAAATAAAGCTGAGGATGACAAACAATATTTGGGTATACATTAAATCCACAACAGCTCAGCGATATCAGCAGTTTTTAGAATTTTGTCTGTTTATCTGTTTGTTTATTTAAACGCTCATAACGCAAAAACGATTAAACAGATCATTATCATTTTTGATATGAGGTTTAAGAAGTGTCATAGGCTACTTTCTTTTTATTTCAAAATAATGCAAGCAAAGCCGCGGGGGTCCACTAGTCATAAAATATAAAAGCACTTAGACAATCTTTAAAAAAAGGTGGTCTAAAGGTGGTCTAAGTGCTCCAGACCACTTCATATATTATATAAAACAGCGAATTGAACTTACTGAAATAAGAAGAAGTTGGCAGATATATCTACAAGGGAAAATTATTACTCATTATTTTTTAGACAATTTAATGTTTTGAGAGCACACGTGACCAACATGCAGTATACATAGCCAAGTGACAATGTGGAATCATTCCCACTTGGAATCATCCATTGCTTGTTTTTTTTTATTGATATCACTATGAACCATCACGAATAGAACAAGCTCAAACACGAAGGATTTATCTTATTTTTTCTAGGAGTGTCTATGGACACCTTCCGATTCCATCATCAGATCTGGTCCATAGTGTTTTATATAATAATAATAGTGGTAATTATACAATGTGGAGAGCAAGTTAGGATCATGGGATAGGTGTATAGCTTTTAGATCAGATCCCTGATGTTCATCATCATACGATGACTGTATGATGATGAACATCAGGGATTATCATGAAAAGGACGATAAAACAAAACAAGTTCATATAAAAGTAGCAGCTCCATTTATAACAACAATATTTTCTTACGTTTTTTAACTATGATATGTACAAATGTATCCACGTGTTGTTGTGTGCATTTTTAGAGTCAGGTCATATATCCATGAACGCCTTAGTTTCAGTTTACTAACGGATCAAAGTTCACATTATATGCATATACCTACCTAGTTTTGTAAAGATATGGTATTAGTGAGCTAATTACTAGTGCCCGTGATCTCATAGGGGCCAACGTAGTTGCAATAAAGCGTAGCATTCGTAGGCGGCGTAGGCGACAAAATCACCAGTTACAAAACACAATTCTCGTAGCAAAACCCGTATGCTTTGCGTCTGTTTCCAATCCTGTAGTATGATAATATAAAAAGGAAGTTTAGAATCCTTTGAATTGGTTCTGCCATTTATTTAACAGAATGAGGTTATAAAGCTCTTTGTTTCCTTCATAATTGAATTCTGGGGCATACATTAAACATTATACGTGGAAAAATAAGGAGTCAGTTAAAATGTTTTCAAAAGTAAAGTGTTATTATGTGTTCATTTGTTTTAAATATGTGTCCAAAACATAAAGCATTTTCACGGATAGTCCAAAGTTTTACGTAAACCTACTGGTTTTTTATCAGTACAATATTGTTTTATAAGTTACCTGTAATTTTTTGGTTCCTAATTTCTATTGTTACGAGTCTGTCGTATTATGATTAACCAGTTTTTTGCCGTGGATTAAGGTCCTTTTAAAGAGCTTTTCTGCAGCTTCTTGTCATTAATGCTATTGACACGGCTCTCATTGTATCGCGTTGCATTGTTGGTACATACATAGACAGTTAAATTTACAGACATCTAACCATTTAGGTATTACAACTTACTCAACAACTATGTAGGTACTTCAGTTAGATAACATGTAGATTGTGAATGTGATCAAGAACATAATATGTGTGGGTACAACTTACCCATGTTTTACAAATAAAAATTATTATTATTATATTTTTAATTCCTTCACAGACTCTCGGGCCTTACGCCCGGTATTTTTAAGGCATCAGTGGGGACGTAGCCAACACTGAGAGGCCTTTTACAATACTTTACTTAAAATTAAGTACAAAATTACAGAAAGAGGATGTAAGGTATATAAAATAACTATTGCAGAAATGGTATTAATGTTACAGGCTATTGTGTTGAGTTGTTCATTGACTTAATTAAACTGGTCTATTGTATGAGGAACGGCACCCGCCAGTTACGCCTCATTCATAAAAGTTATAGCGGGTGATGACTTGCCACTCACTAAATGGGCCCTCCACAAAAGGCAGCCTAAGATGGCGCCGGAAGGGCAACATTGATGTGAGTGGCTTAGGGTGTCGAGAGGTGTGCTGCGCGTTCTCTGAGCGGTACTAGCGGCGTTATGCCCTTTAACACTTCCACCCTGGAGCTTAGGTACTGAGCTCTTGCGTCTTCCACTCCCGGACGGCCAATCAAGGCAAGCCGGGAGGCAGGGGGTCTCATTTAGCCCCCAGGGAATCGGGGTCCTTATTATTATTATTATTATATTCAGTGCAACCAAGAAGCCAATCAGCATGCAGATTTTGTTCCATGTCATTGATCTTACATTTTCCTCCTTACTTATGTAAGTACTTATGTAAGTTCGTGACTCCTCTGAAGATAAGTTATAGTCAAAATTTGATACATATCTTAATCTTTATATTTGTAATCGTCGTTGTATGTTTGTCCTCCGGTTTATCGAACACTATAAGCGATATCAATATGATTTGAATGTTTTACTTTAGATTTGATACGCTTCAACTTAAATAAAAGTATAAGGTTTATTTAAATCGGTTCAATAATTTTTCATACAAATACAAAAATACAAAATCATTTATTTGCCAAAGAAATTTTGTCACAAAATGTTTCGAATCCTCTGACCTCGAGGTAGCCGTTAGGCTGTGTTACGAGATATGCACATTAGCGTATTTTCAAAAAAGAAATACATAATATATAAGTATTTAAAAAGTCTCGGTTAAAGAGCACCAGCCTAACTGTATTTAACTGCATACAAATTCGATTTTAAGTTTCAATTCTAAATTTAAGTTTATACTACATGTCCCAAAAAACTAAGAAAAAAATTAGTAATTTATTGTGGGTATCCATACAAAGATCTTGTTTCTACATACAAGCATAGTATTTGAGACTTGAGATATAATGCATCATATAATCTTATAAATGTTTTGATCTTACTACTACAGTTTGTATGGCCACTACGTAGGAGGAGACTGTACATTAAATCTTAAATTGGTTCTTGTTCATGTGTTGGATATTTTAGCCATAATGGGATGCCTGTTGGATGATAGCGTTGTATGCATCCATTTGCAGCAAATGTGTCACAGAAGGCTTGTGACATTCGATATGTCTGTCCACAGACTGACAGAGTGCGCTCGTCCAGTTAGAGATATCGCAAACAAATAGATATCAGGCATGAGAGGTAAATGTGAGACAAAACTAAACTATTGAACTAAGTTTTGTAGTTAAGATAGGTATGAGTTATTTTGTTATGTGCTAAACCCATACTATGATTATTTAGGCGTCCTGGCTGGTAATCAGAAATATGCAGGTTCGAATCCTGCTGGTCATAGGTAATTATTTTCGTTCGTATTCCAATAAAAAGTTTGAGTTATGATAGATACATTATTGTAAAATGTAAATGGTTCTGTCAAATTTAACAAATAACAATATGTAATAACTTGGTTACATTGATATCTTTTTTAAGTAAAGTATGTGTAAATAAAAAAAATTAGAAACCTCAAATTTTAAAAACCAAAAAAAGAAACATCAAGTGAACATAACAAAAGAGAAAATGAATAATAAAATATTGCAGTTTCTGCTACGTTGTGCTTTTTCTCTCATTCACAGTTTTAACATGAAATATGAACCATAACAATACACCAATCAACTGTTTGATCATTGTTCAGTTTTTTATAGCTGTAAACTCTTTATATGTCAAACACATACTGTTTGTTAGTGGACAAAGCTTTGACTAGCAGTAAATGATACGAGCTTTAACCCACGGTATATATACCTGTCAAGCTGTTGAATAATTGACATACCAAACTTGACCCACGCTTCAAAAATATTCTTAAAATACAAATCAATTATATTTTTAACCATCAGTATCTATTGTTATGTAGTCTTTATTATAATTACTAAAGTTACATGCGAAAGTTTGTATGATTTTGCCTTATTTGCCACTTTTTTTAAATGTTACTCTCGACTCTCTTGTTTTGATAAGTAGCCAAGAAAAAGTTAAATCTATCTTTTTAATATTATAGGTAAGAAAGAAGAGTAAATAAAACGCGTGTACAGAGTAAAGTTGGTAACGTAATCTAAATATATAAAACTCAAAAGTGACTGACTGATGACTGACTGACTGATATAGTGATCTATCAACAGCCCAAACCACTGGACGGATTGGGCTGAATTTTAGAATGCAGGTAGATGTTATGACGTAGGCATCCGCTAAGAAAGGATTTTTGGTAATTACTTTTTTAAATGGGTGAAATAGGGGATGCAAGTTTCACTTCTTAATGCGAGCGAAGCCGCGAGAACCCACTAGTAAGTAATAAATAAGTTCCAGGTTCAAGGGAACCTGAAGAAAATAGGTGAAGGTAAAGTAAAAATAGGTAAAGTAGGTGAAGAAAATATTGCCAGATCAAATTCTATGAACACAGTATTGATCCGAGTTCATTACATATATGACATTTAGGGAAATATCCAATATATAGTTCAAAGGAATACAGGGTTACCAGTACCTTTGGTACATGACAATTAACGATTTTGGTAAACAACTTTTGCGATTTCGTGGCAACGTATTTTCGCATTCCCACTTTAGCAGAGAGCATGTTTTGTTTGTACAGCTGACTTTAGGTTTATTATTCTACTTTTATGTGAAAAATTATGTGCTAGTCGTCAGTTATTTTTTCTTCTTCCCCCTTATTTTACCTATAAAAATGCCTTCATGTATCCTTATACCGGGCACCATCAGTGCCCAGCCATCGTCCGGTGACGCAGCAAAGGTAGCTACGAGCAAACAGCTGCATAGTCCTTTCAAAAAAAAAAAACCTTATACCTTTCCTTTGTTAGCAGTTGCCGTGTATAAACAAATACAGAATAAACTTGGTATGTTCGAAGGAAGCCACTGCCGAGCTATGTGGTAAACCTTGATTGGGTGAAGGACCCTTGAAGTGCTTCAGAAATCGTTCAAAATTGTCGATATTGAAATTTGACGAAGGCCGGATTTGTAGTAATTATTCGAATACAAGTAGGCTTACAGTATTTCAGATATTCGTTGATAACGTGCAATTTAGTACGTAAAGTTTGACCGACAAATAATAATTAGGCTTGTGAGAAATAAAGAAAGGAAAAAATCTTAAAAAGGATATCTTCAAATTCGAACCCAAGTCAACAGACTTAAATGTCATCATATGAGTCGAATAAATAATTGTTTGAAATAAAATATTTTACTTACAATGTTATGTGGTTTCGTAGCTTCTTTCATCAAACGTTTTGTTTTTTTCTTTGTGAAACGACAAAATTAAGAACATCGTGCGCTAATTTGTGAAGATGGAGAGAAATATTTTGAGGCGTTTGTATGGTAATTCGTAACAAAAGGAGTGAATAATAAATACTAGAAAGTTATCCTTTGTTAAATATATGCCAAAGATAGCGAACAAATGCTCATACATAATATGCAAATGCTTTGGCCAATTTCATGATTATCATATTAAGTGCGTGCCAGTCTTACTTACAACATTTTGATTCCGACTACGAGGAATAATTTATATTAGGCTCCGTATTGTAGCGATGAAATTACTCAGAATTAGTTTAAACCATGCTACATAGGTAGCAATTGTGTAAAATTCGTGCAAATTAATAAATAAGTTATGAAATAAAAATATATATAAGTAGACTCAAATTAATTTCAGTGTAAATTCTTATACAATTAGGTACTTAATTAACATAATCAAGGGTCGAAAATATCAAGTACCTTCTATAGAAATCAATCTTACCATCCACATTAGTTAGACCATTTTTAGGCTTTTAGTAAAAATTTTAGTGTTTATTTCATTTTGTAGCAGTAAGTGATCGTAAGTTTAGTTTTTCTAGTCTTCTTTAATCATCATCGTACTTAATTAAGAGTGCGCTAGTCGTCTTTTTTGCCATACAACTGCTCTCAAATGATGACTCTGTTGTTTGATAACATACATTTAAAGATAAGCATATTATCGGTTTGTTTTGGTGATATCTATGTCTGTAGCTGCTATAATTAAAAAATAACAAGGTATTTAAAAGGTGATGAGGCCCAATATATAACGTGATCTTAGCACAACTTTTGGCACAATTATTTACTAGACGGAATATGACAATAAAGCCACATATATAGTCTGGCTCTTCAAAAGTTAAATAACCTTTATTTTAAATTTCAATTTTTGGAATTGTTATCAAGAGAACTTGAATTGCAACTACCTAATATTTTTAAGCGCTCGTTTCAACCAGAATTGCTTTTGTATCTCACTGCAAATTTACTATTCGTGAGGGCAGGGGGAAGTCGATCAGTTACGCATAAAGTGATACTCGCATATCCCTTTCTTGTAAAAATAGCAATCATATATAATCATAATTATAGTATATGGGTATAATATGTATATGTTTTATATATTTATAGTTATTTGCACGTATATGTAATATGTGTTATTTGTTATTGTATGTATATATATATATATATATTATTGAATATTTTTATTATTTGTATATATTTTCTCTTTTTGAACACCCCATCCTTTATATTTCTTTCGACTCCTGTCCATCCTACGGTTGCCTGGAAGAAATCGCTATTAGCGATAAGGCCGCCAGTTGTGGCACTACTTTTTTAAGTCTTTTGTGTTTCTGTTTGTCTTTTTTTTTTGTCAATGTGTGTTACAATAAAGAGTTTATCTATCTATCTATCAATCAAATTACCTACGCCCACTAACGAGTTCGAGTCGGCGACTAGCGGAACCTCACTAGTAACGAACATTTCTATTATAATATTGAAAATGTGTCGGCTCAAATCCAATTCAAATTCTCATAGAGATTACCATCGGCCTTAAAAGCCAAGTATTCCACACTCAGTAACCGCAAACTCCGACCATAATCAAGCCACTGAGTTTCATCTCATAGCAGCTCTTATCTGTTTCATAAAAGCTGTTATCTCTTTCGTAACAATTGTTATCAGTTTCATAACACGGTTAATTCTGACATTACC
Organism: Macaria notata; assembly: GCA_927399415.1. NCBI lineage: Eukaryota > Metazoa > Arthropoda > Insecta > Lepidoptera > Geometridae > Macaria > Macaria notata. Next base: position 9,678,255 of record OV656733.1, read on the forward strand.
ACGAAGATTTCAGACCACCAACGTGTGTAGAAAGGCTTTAGTATTAATATAGGATCATACAAGTATAATACTAACAATTTTGGTGGTTTATCTTCAGAATATGACCTTGTTTACTTATTTAAAGTGATCGTTTTATTAAAATATTTCGAAGGATAGAAATATTTTATTTTTAATTTAATACAATCAAATGTAATGAGAGTAAAATTATTAACCGTCATAAAGAAAATCGAATGAAACGTCATGACTTATATAAATAAATCTAATACATATTTTATTACACTAGTGGACTCCCGCGGCTTCGTACGCATTATTTCGGGATAAAAAGTTGCCTATGGCACTTCTGGGACCTCATACTATCTACATACCAAAAGTCATAAAGTTTAGCTGTTTTTGTGTGATGGACGTTTAAATAAACAGAGGCACAGAGAATTAGGAACTTATTCTGTTATCAAAGCCGCAGGGGTCCACTAGTTAAATAATAAAGTTATTAAAACATTGCAGGTGTGTTCATCCGAGTTCACGAGCTGCGAATGGCTGCCTCCAAACTCGACGTTGCTTGAAGGCATAGCAGATAACGACTTCTCAGACTACAGCGACTAATCAAAAGCTAATTAACAACTTCGGCTATTAAAGATAAAACTGCGATTAACCGTCACCTTAACTCCCGGAGTTTTTAATATTTTTCGCGTCAAAAACTTCGCCAAAGGGGAAACGCGCTGAAAAAGGGTTTTTAATAAAGTTCCCGCTTTTCAATGTGTTTTATTTGTACGAATTGTTGCGAGCTCCGAAAAATGATATTAACGAATATTAAGCTACTTTCAGTTTTAAGTTCCTGTTGTGTTATAAAACAATGTTTAAGCTCTTTGAGAATACTATTTACTAGGTTTTCAGAACTGAGGCGATTAACAGTGAATCATGTTAACTAGGCATTTAATTAGGTACCAACTACTTGAAGTAAAGTACGTTAGTATTTGTAAACATTTCATTTATTATTATCTAGTACTGCTCTTTATATACTCGCTTTGATAAATGTTAATGAATTAAACAAAATATATGTCACTGTAAACTGAAATATAAACGAAAAAAAAAGAACAAACAAAGAGACTTACGCTAGAGTTATTTTCTTAAAAGCTGTTTATAATTTTAGTATCAATTAATTTGGAAATAATAGTATATTCAGATATCTTATGAACCAATTTGTATGACATACTCTATCTGCATAAAGTATGTCTTATAAATTGCATTATAATAGCGAATAATGTAAAACAAATTACGCTACTTATCAAAAGTATATTCTTTGTGATAACTATATTTTCAGAACAGTAATTATAATCTAAATATAAAAACTCAAAGGTGACTGACTGACTGATATAGTGATCTATCAACGCACAGCCCAAACCACTGGACGGATCGGGCTGAAATTTGGCATGCAGGTAGATGTTATGACGTAGGATTTTTGAAAAAGCCGCTTTTAAAGGGGTGAAATAGGGGATGCAAGTTTTACTTCTTAATGCGAGCGAAACCGCGACCATCCACTAGTTCTATATAATTCTATTCTAGTCGAGTACTGAAAATTAATTATACAAATAGTTTAATCGTGAAGATAGATCTAAAATCATCTATTTTATAGTACCTACTCCTATTAAAATTAATAGTTCTCTCTAATGACTTGTTACAATTCGTAGCACTACTCGAAATCTCGTGGTGAGAATATTCGTTATTGGTTCAAATTCATAATTGATTTGAACTTCGTGAAATTGAAAACTGTACTGTGTAAATTGTAATATCAAAAGCTTTGAGGTGCTGCAACTGAAGTTTTCTAATTGTTGTTTGAGCATTTTAAAATTAATATGCAAATTAGGTAAAAGTACAACACGCTGTTAGAATGGCATAGACGCGCTCGAAGTTTAGCTTTTTACATTTAATTACTGTGAATGTAACCAACTTGACCAACACAATTATGTGGTCTCCAAATTGAAACTGTGTCTAATTTTTATAAACCGCACCATATTGACATAGTTATCTGTACATAATAATAAAGCTGAAAGAGGGTCAAATATCTGAACATACAATATATTTGACTAAACATTAAATCACATGTATATTTATATCAACTACAACAGAGAATGAGCCGAAATAGACATAATATAACTAAGTAAACACGTCAATCGTAAATTATACCGCCATAGCGGCGATTGTCAACATAATATAAAAACAATAATTGACAAAATCCGAGATAAAGAACAAAAAAACTATGTTAGATAATAAATTGTTTGGCTAACGGAAATCATGATTTTTGTATGTAGCTAAGATGAGTTTTTTTTTATTTTATGTATGTCTTAGAAGTGTCATTTATCTCAAAATAATGCGAGCAAGCCGCGGGCGTCCACTAGTAAATAAAAATATCTGTTTATGTAGCTGTAATGATAAAACTATGTTTGTTATAAAATCTATAATAATTAATAGCCGAGTGATTGGTGCAGATAGATTTATCTTTCAGCTGTTGTTTCGTCGTTTGCTGTTTCATTGCCGTACAGGTACACTCAACCTTGAGCCACAGTATGGTTCGTTCGGTTTACCAATCTATACTTAATATTATAAAGCTGAAGAGTTTGTTTGTTTGTTTGAACGCGCTAATCTCAGGAACAACTGGTGCGAATTGAAAAATTATTTTTGTGTTGAAGAGACTATTTATCGAGGAAGGCTTTAGGCTATATAACATCACGCTGCAACTAATAGGAGCGAAGAAACCATGGAAAATCTGAAACAAACGGGAAAAATGATTCATCTTTGAGGGCTTCCGTTGCGTGCGCTGCGAAAACGGTTCAAGTCGTGGGTAACAGCTAAATTTATAAAGCTGAAGAGGTTTTTTGGAACAGTAAAATATGATGCCCAAAATAACTATTCCACGCGGACGAAGTCGCAGGCACAGCTAGTAAAATATGAAATCTTTATTGTACACCAATCACAGGTATAAGGAAACTTAGTGAATATGATATAAACGAAATAAATTTAATACCAGTCTAGTGATTGCGCTCAGCTCCGTTCACGTGAATAAGATTTAGAAGCGTAAAAAAAACATACACCAATCATCTATCGTGCCAGTGTGACAACATTAAAACAAACAAAACACGCTTCAAATTTTATGTAACTTGAGACTATCTATTTTGTGCTTAGAGTAGAAGATATAAGTATTTATATAAACCAACCAACGATATACGTATGTAATTGCTATTGTATACTCAATTGTTTATGTTTTCCGTCAAGATTATTTTTTTGTTTCTCTAGCATATCTTTATTCAGCTCTAAAAATAGAAAATCATTATTAACTTAATTGACTATTGTTTTATCTAAAAATATATACCTTCCAAATAATAATTTAATCCTAAATCGTTTAAACAGGATATTTTTTTTCTTATTCTTTTCTTTGTATACTTTATTCATTTCAGCTCTCAATATTCGACCTAAACAATCAGCCTTTCAAACAGTTGTCTATCTAACTATACCTAACTCATTCCCAGCTTATACGTCAATGCGTGAGCCTTATTAATAAAGTGGGCAAAACCTCACTAGAACCACATTTTCGGTCACGAAAAGTTAAGCCAACTTTCGTTATTAGCGTGTCAATATCCCATGTTCCATAGTGTATTTGCTTAATTAAAATATCGTATGAATTAAAATCTAAATAATTTATAAAACTCAAAGGTAAATGACTGACTGACATAGTTATCTATCATAATATATCATATCATAATACGCACAGCCCAAACCACTGGATTGATCGGGTTAAAATTTGATATGCAGGTAGGTGTTGGATCACATCTTGCAGCTTGTGATTGTGTACCTACCTATATTGTATACTGTCAGTGTAGGTTTTTGCTTCTTTACACATAAACCAATAATAAGGTTGTACTTACCACAGCGGATTACTATCTTGGTATCTATTATGGAACATTCATGCATTTTTGCATACACAGATAGAAACTTTAAATCACACGAGCACAACCACACTCGCGCACGCACACATATGTAGACACACACGCACCCACACACACACATACACACACACACACACATAAACATTACATGTTTAATAACGGACCAGTGACTTATTAGGATTGTAATATTACCTTGAAAGTAGATAAAACAAAAAACAAGTAAACAAATAAGTAGTAGATAAACAAGTGATACATGTAAAGTGCATACAAACAAATTCAAATAATTTTCTATGACTTTTTTTTTAATCTTTTAAAAGCGAATTTGTATAAAGACTAACTTTGTGGTAATCATTTTCTCCTTTTGCGTATCATAAAGACTAATGGATACAAACCAATGACAAAAATGTGTACCTAACGCCGTAAAGAAAAATGTAATTACCTGATTGTTAAGATACCTTAAAAATTTAACAAAGTTTATTATATACTGCTATCTGTATATATTATTTTCTTTATTGTTATTTATAGTAATGTCTGGAACGAGAAGGCGATCACACCACGACACAGGTTCGCCTCTCTCTCTTGAGTCGTATTTCCTCATGACTGAGGGTCGTGACTCCCCCGCAGAATTAATTCGTTAGGGGAGTTTTCTTGGGCAGATACTTCGTGGTGGGCGCCCAGGTCCTTCCACGGAAGACACATGTCCTCGGATATGGTGGTCCTCAAACATGTCGGTTTCCTCACGATGTTTTCCTTCACCGTTAAGCGAGTGCAAATCCACACATAACTTGAAAATACAAGTCATTGGTGTAGGGCCGCATTCGAACCAGGGTGCGTTCAAATGAAAAGCAGACACTGGAACCACTGAGCCACACTCGCTTCGCTTAGTGCGGTGTTTATAGTGCATTTATGTATAGTTTTATTATGTTTTTGGAGCAATAAACGAATTTTTTATTTATTTTTATATTTTAAGTGTGAAGAGTAGTATGCAATAAATAAGTTAATTCGTATGAGAGGCTCAAACTATCAATCGGTCATTTTTTTTCCTGAAGTTTACACATAACAAAGAACAGTAAAGAACTATTCTCAATGATTCCCAAGCCAATTGCTCAAAAATTAAAGAAAACGAAACGTAGCAGATATATAATAGCTTGTTTACAATACAGATTATTTGCTTATATACCTAATATTTGTGTCGTGGTATAGAATAGCAATGGTTGATTCTACATTTATTTGTTGGGCGTTTAGTGTATACATACTCAACTCCCAATTTATACAACTTCAAAGATTGAAGAGATATTATCAAAGCGGAACCCAAACATAATATGTTATGTTGTGAACTCAACTACATTATTTACTTGCAAATAATATTAATGGCATACCAATAGTCTAATATGTGTATTTGTCATTAAATAAAGGACTTAAAGTTATATGTTGTGTTTTTCTCCTTGTCACAGCCCCATAACGTAACACTATTAATCATAATCATAATCATCATTTATTCATAAAGCCATTTTACACGTCACATTGTATAGTTGTAAATACTAGAAAATAATTACAGTACTATTTAATATATGTAAATTTACAAGTCAAAAACCTAAATTGTATTACTTAAGAGTAAGTATAAATATTCAATTCAAATCATAATTAAAATAATTAAATTAATAAATAATAACTTCGTTACATTCAAAATTGTCAAGAGAACTTCATGAACTATTTGTGATATTCTTTGTTTATTTGAACTCTGAAATAGTTAATTTCAATTCCTGTTCTATTTCTGTTTTTCTATTAAATGCTTAATAAAGACAGCCTATTATAATAGATATCATGTTGAAGTGAAATGTTGTTGAGTGGAAGTTTGATATTGAACCTTTTTTTTGTATTTGTGTTAAGGCTTACGTTGATGTTTGATTAAAGCCAGTAGCTTCTTCTTATCGAATGAGAGTGGCCAACTCTAGTGTCGAGAGTTTTCAAACCACCCTAAGGGCCTCTAACATGGCTTAACGACTGCCGTACTAGACAAACAGCCGGGACCTACAATTTAACGTGTAATCCGACCCACGGAAGCGTCCAAAATGGAATGCCACTTTTCGGTCACCCATTCAAGAACTGACCGCGTCGACCTTTGCTTAACTTTGGTAATCGCATGCGATTGCCTCTGCTACCTGAGCAACGGTCGCTTCGCCAGTAATCTAACGTAAGCGTATAAAAACTGTAGATGATTTACCAGTATATTATTTTATCCTTGCTCAATACTCCAACATAATTTCGATTTGCCAATAGCAAGCTCCAAAGCACATTGGTCGTGTAAAAGAATCTCTGATGAAGTGGTCAATATTCAGCGGATTATCGCGAGCCCGTTTACCTCGGCGGCCATTTATAAAGCTTTGCGCCCGCATCTGAGGCAGATGCGGTACTGAGCCGACACGCGACACTTGCATGCTGGTTTATACAGTATGTAAGCTTGAATTTATGGAAATCTGTTCAAACATAACTAACATTTATTTCAACAAAGCTTCAAGACACAAGGTGCGGTGTTGGTAAGATCGAGATCCACGGAGGCCACGTTGGTTAGGAGATGAGGTGTGGCGGTGGTATATGGAGGAACACACCTAAAAACTATCAAGTTTGTTGTTTGATGTCGGTTAAGGAGCAGTCGCAGCGGAAAAACACTACATATTCTCCAAAGTTTCAGTAACAATGGATTTCCGCAAAGTAACGCCTGATTTAATATCTTAACATTTATTTGTTAATAGTTTCCTGCCTGAGGTTTTCTCGCATTGGCTGAGGAAAAAAGTAGTTTATCTCAAATTCTCAGATAACAATCATCATCATCGTTAGTTTATTATTTGTCTCTCTTTGAACTGAACATCATATGCCTGATAGTAAGCAATCAGCAATCACGCTTGAGTGTGAAGAAGTAATAAATATACACGACAATTTAATACAATACTTAAATGAAGCTACTGCATCCAAGTATATTGTGTGTAATTATTCCGGTTACCTAATGATACTATGAGTAGCCAGTTGGACCATGTCATCATGTGGTAACAATCGACCGAACCGGGCTGAGTGACGGGTTAACGCCAAGTTTTGCGTTATAAGTGTTTAAATAAACAGACAAATAATCTTAAAATATCTGAAACTTGATCTGTTATGGAATTAAAGTATATGTAACATATTTTATTATATATTAGATCAGAAATTTGACTGTCCTCGGTTTTATTATATGTAATGATTCTCAATGTCTAGGGCATACACATTTGTTTTTGTCTGATATCTTCTTTGAGTCGTAGCTAAAAGATGTTAGTATTTCTGTTTTTAGCTTATTTTGTATGAACAATAAATAAAAAAAAATGCACCAAGATGAGGTTCGATAACCATATTGAAACGCTCGAAGCTCAGCTTTTAGAGATGATCGCATGCAATTATCATAAGGTAAAGTCAATCAATGAATGAGGCGGTGGCAGGAAAACTCTGGACAAGAACAGCAAAGACGAGACATACTTGGCATGAGTTGGAGGAGGCCTTCGTCCAAAGTTGGACGATCCCTTAAATAAATATATAACATTTTAATTCAATAACCTGACATTGAAATTACATTTATATCCATTTTGACATTACCTACAATAATACAAGACATTTAATATAATAATTTCATGAATCAAATCGAAATATTGTAGTGTGAACAACTATACGTTTAAAAGGGAAATAGGTAAAGGCTATTTTTATTTTTTATTTTATTTATTTTTATAATGTTAATCAATTGTCAAATACAAAGAAGAATAGACACAATCTAACACGTATCAAATATCATTTTATACGATTTATTTAATTTCTACACCTGAATCGACCATCTGTACTATATCATACGGCTGTTGTTTAGTACTAGGCAGTCGTTAAGCCATGTCAGAGGCCCTTAGGGCGGCATGATAAACTCTCAACACCACTCTCATTCGATAAAAAAGAAGACTAAAACATATGTACATAACTATACCATTGCTCATCATATAAGACTATTTCACCGTATCTCTAGATTTAATGGAAGAATCTGTAACATCAAATATCACATTTATCAGTGTCACTGAACAAAAATCTGGAGTAAAATACAGTAGAACAGGTAAGATAAAGACAAAGCTTTCTCATTACCGCTACGATTTTCCCGGCGATATGCCTATTGTAAAGGTACCTGCACAAATGTTAACTTGTTTTAGTACTTAAAGAAACAAATATCGTTATTGAGACACACAAACTTACTGAACTTACATATGTTAAGAATGTAATGCCCTAATACAGCCGCAACTCAGTCTAATGCCGCTGATATTCTGTTCCGGCTGGCGGTGACGTCACGCATTCCTAGTGCACATAGAAACTTAATACTAGAACTAAACTAAGACATAGAATAACAAAGTATATACTAAAATAATAACTAATAATACTTACTTACTTAGTCATTTCATTGTACTTTAACATCTTTACTTATTTTATTAATCTACAATTCATAGGTTCTAAAAATAAGTAATCCAATCATATTTTGGTTAACATTTGTCAGCCAGGATAATCTAGTAGTTAAATATGAATAATTACTTTATATTATTGAGACTTATAAAATATACAAATAAAATCGTTCATGTGTAGATAGAAGTTGCGTTCTATCAATAATATATAAAATATTGCGGAGAGAAAGATAATGAGGAAAATTCTGGGGCAGACTCAGAGAGAAGATGGAAGTTGGAGGGTTCGTAAAAACCAAGAGATCGAAGACCTGGTGGGCGAACCGAACATCATAGGGGAGTTCAAGGCTCAGAGACTTCGCTGGATGGGCCATCTAGAAAGAATGGGGGAAGATCTTCATGCCAAAAAAGCGTATCTTGGAATCCCAAGTGGTCGACGCCCTGTCGGTCGACCCAGATACCGCTGGAGAGACGCCGTGGAAGCTGACTTGCAGGAACTTGAAGTTGCAGACTGGCAAGTGGCAGCCCAAGACCGGCGAAGGTGGCATTCTCTTGTGCTGGAGGCCAAGACCCACTTCGGGTCGCTGCGCCATAGGAGTAGTAGTAGTAGTATGTGTAGATATAAAACAAGCTCTCTCTCTCTCTTTGAGTCGTATTTCCTCATGACTGAGGGTCGTGACTCCCCCGCAGAATTAATTCATTAGGGGAGTTTTCTTGGGCAGATACATCTGGTGGGCCCCCAGGTCCTTCCACGGAAGACGCATGTCCTCGGATATTGCGGTCCTCAAACATGTCGGTGTCCTCACGATGTTTTCCTTAAACACGCTCTAATATACTACATATACGCTAACACACCAAAATAAAACAATTAGTAACAAAACAAGTTTTTTTAATCAGTCTACTAAAATTTATGTTACATACAAAACTAATACTGTTTGTATTTTTTTTATGAAATCGTTATTTTGTTAGTTAATAATTAATAAGTTAACATAATTATATCATCAATTAATTTAAGTTTTGTAAATCAATAGGATTAGGATTAGGATAGGTTATCAATAGGATTTTACTAGCTACGTAGCATGTAAAAGGTCTCCAACCCTCCACCGCCTGGCTGACAAGCACGGCTGATCACGCGCTTCCAATTTAATTTCGTGGAATTATAATGAGATCCACTCTGAATTAATATAGGTTTTTGAATAAGGCATTCGTCGAGGCTCATTGTGATGCGTAGAACACGTGTGCTGCTCTCACGCCAGTATTATCCTTTTTAATGGCACTTTACGGGCGGTGAAATTGGTAGAAGTTGTGATAATTTTGAACAGATTTTCGAACCTTCTTTGCTTGTAATTAGCTTTTAAAAAAAACAGATGGGTTTTTTTATTTTACTGTTGCGTTATCAATTATATCTGTAAAAGGGGCCCTTATTGCTGAATAGAAGTAATCTATAGCTATTACATATAATAAAGTTGAGGTGAGTAAAAAATTAAAACAGAAGACATTAGAAGAAAAAGTTTTTGGATGTATATACTTTAAATCGATAACAGAACGTGTTTAGTAGTTTTTAGAATTTTCGCCTGTTTATTTGTTTATTTAAAAATGCAAAAACGGCTAGGTCATCATGATTTTGGGTCTGTATGTAGGTAATATAAGCCGCAGGCGTCCACTAGTATTCAATGTGATCATTTAGGTTATGCATGTCCTGTACCCAATAAAATTATTTACAATAAACAGTTAAATAATGTAAGCCCGATTTTATAAATTTTATAAATTTGAAAAGAAATTTTAACGTAGAATTTCAATTTCCAGCTACGAGACAGGACATAAGTTTGTGTCACGTAAAGTACCTCGGTTAGCTGCGGTCAGCCTAGTTTAACTATTTAGCTTTTGTGGGTAGAGTTCTACGAGGGCATGAGAGAAATATGCTAAAAAATTTATCTTTTTATATCTACGGAGACAAGACAAAACTAATACGGTTAAGATGTTACCTGTAAATTTGACGGCAAATCTGATCTATGATAATATAGTTTCATTTATGAAACTGTGAAAAATGAATTAAAATAGATAGATCCCAGGCTATAAGGTTGCTTAACATCGGGCTCACGCTTGACTACAACTCGTGGCGTGCGTGAGCGTGAGCCTATCTAGTTTTAAAAAAGAGCTCAATATATACGACGATGTTACATGGTCAAGATTTCTGTCACTTAGTAGTTTCACTGTTAAATGTACTAGACGTCATATATAAATAATTAATATTTTTAGAGCTATGGAAATAAATACAGAACAATTAGATTTGGAACAAATTATCTCCTCTAATGTAGCCCTTTATAAGATGTATGTCACTGTCACCATCAAACATCATTCCTTTTCTATGTCAGTCACAACATCAGAGATTTCGTTATAATTTACTCTTTAATTTTTGTGCGATAATTCGTTTTTATTTTAAGTGTTAATAAGATAAAAAGGTATTAGGAGCGCCAACAATCTAAAATTTGTGAAAAGATTCGACGGTTGTACAAAAAATACATGTAATAAGCTTGGAGGATAAAGTTAAGTAAAAATGCGTATCAAATTAATATTACTCTATTTTTCAGCTGTTGAACCGTGAAAAAGTTACACACGCTCTTTTAGTGAGATGGAATACCATATCCAAAAACTTTTAAATTTTCTAAGTAGTATACCAAGTACATTATATTCATAAAATTACAACGAACGGTAATACAAACAAAACGTAGTGATATTTCAATACAGTAAATAATATCGACAGTTATTTAAATAATTATTTAGTATAAATTTATTTGTTATAGTCTGATATCTAAGCGTACGAATGTCTCAATACTCAAGGAACTGAAGATCAAGACGAGGCTTTCATCCATCTGCCTACAAAGAGTCCTTGAGTATTTCGGTCACATAGCTCGTAAAGATGGGAGCAACCTTGAAAAGCTGGTTATTACAGGCAAGATCGAGGGTAAAAGACCGCGGGGACGAAGCCCGATGCGTTGGACTGACCAGATTCGCACCACACTCGAAACGAAAGTTCATGAAGCCATTCACACGGCAAATGATCGGAGTCGATGGCGCAAGATCGTGCGGGAGAAGATGATCCGTGGCGGGGGTCCCGACCCTCAGCAGTGAGAAAAACGACGCGAGGAGGAGGAGGGAGGAGAGTCTGATATCTATATTTTATAGGTAGGTACTGTTATAATTTTTTGACATTTCCGTAAACAATCGACTGTATTTATCAATTTTTGTGACATTTTATGAATGTGTAGCTGAATAAAGGCTTTTTTACTTTTACTTTACTTTACTGTTATAATAAACAGGCAAACGATGAAATTATTGAATTAAGTGAAGCCTGGTGCAAGTATTATATTATTTACAATGACATAGTTTCTTGGAATCTGGCTAATTTTGTAGCTAAGCGGATATCACATATGAATGGCTACTTCCCGGGGCGAGAAGCCATCAGAATATGATTTTCATTTATTCTGTTACAGAGAATTCGCAAACTCTTGATTCCAATATTCGAATACAACGTAATTTGTGATTACATAACATATATCATTTCTAAATTTCAAGCCGAAATGTTCTAAGCCAATATGGAATGGACTGCTTTGTTCTATTGTTGAGTCTTATTTCTGTCTACAGTAGATTTGTATAACTATTCATTACCGACAATAATAGGATTTTTTTCTTGAGGCTTTTGCAAAGTTTGAACTTTGCAATTCTTCCCGAGTCACGTGGGAAGGATGACTTATAACAAGACTTAAAAAGAGAGACATTTGTAGACACTTGGGACTTATAAAGTATTTTGATCGTTTTTCAAACAACTACAGTAGTTGTAGTTGTTTAAAAAGTTAACTACAATTATGATTCGCAAAAAAGTACAGAAGACGTGACCCTAAAGTAACGCTAATTATGGTCTATAATGACCTTCAAGACGTTATCCCAGTTCAAACTTTAATTTTTTTTTCTTTCTAGTTTATTAGTTATTTTGTGCACACTGTAGACAAACTACAAATAGTTATTGTGTTTATTAGGTAGTATCTGTATTAATGTTATATACATTGCCATATTGATAAGTTAGAAATTGTAAGCAAGTTCCAAATTCAAACACAAATTCCGCCAAGAAGTGGACCATTTTGGACACTATTGTATTGTCCAAATGTATGTTTTAGGTTGGAACGAGCAAATATAAAGGACCTTTAAGTATCCTTTTCAAAAACTTACGACACAATATAGCGCAGTACCAGGGGATCATACATCACCAGAAAGTTGCTTACGGTCGCAGGTAAAAGTTAGATATCACAATGCTCCTCCGGGGACAAACCTAATGTTACTTTGCTAGAGGACTTTTGAGTTTTTACAGTAATAAACGGTTCGCTGCGGCGACTGTCACTTTATATCACGGAGAACATGGAACAACAACCGCTGTGAAATACCACAGCAGTCACAAAATATTAACGTTATGCGGCCAAACTCCCAGCTCTTGAGGGACACATAAAATAATGCCTGGTTACAAATTTTGGCGCTTATATTAATCTGAAGCCAATGAATTGTGCTTGAGGTGGCCTAAATCATTCTATTAAACTTACAATAAAATTATACAGGCCACTGCTTGTCAATTGACTGCTAGGTGTGAAAATCTACACCAATTTGAACTTGCACGTAACAATATCTATTTATATGAAAATCATAAAAGTGATCGCCGGAAATATAGGTTGGTTCAACCTGCCTGTAAATCGACTATGTTTAGAAATTGTGTTCTAAATATAGCCCCAAAAGTCTACAATCACTTGCCAAAATGTATAACTGACGTGTTATCCCTACAAGTCTTCAAGTATAAACTGAAATGTCTACTGCAAGCAAAGGCTTATTATACTCTTAAAGAATTCTTTAATGACTATGATATATGTAATGTAAGTACTTAAATTAATTGTTTTGCATGCCGATGGGTGAAATGTGGCGCTCTTAATTATAACTGACCTAAGACCTTTATGTACCCATCTTTCGCAGACAAATAAATGAATTTGAATTTGAATTTGAATTTATAAGCTTCTTACTACCAGAATCATGCAATCGGTTAGTCGTGATTACATTCTCATTTCCATTTATTCTTCTTCTTCTTATCGAATGAAAGTGGCCAAACCTAGTGTCGAGAGTTTATCGAGCCGCCTGATAGGCCACTGACATAGCTTATAATTTTATTTAAAAAAATTATATGATTAACCAAATAGTAGGTAATAATATATGTATAACAATTTCTATACTCGTAGATATGAAATTGAGCTCTGACGTGGTACATGCAATGGTTACTAAATCGAACATATAATAAGCTGAAATTCAAATCCAGAAATGATTTGAATTTCATCGGAACATCAACGGTCACTATTCAAAATTTTAGGAATATTGCATCTCATCAGATTAATATTACCTATAATAGCGAAAATTTGTGAGTGTGTTTGTATTTTTTCACGCTCTATGAAAAAAAAAACAAATTTTGTAATAAGCTAATGCATGACTCTGCATTCGCTAGAGGCTACTTTTATCCCGGTTAGTTGCGAGCAAAACCACTGGATGCTACTAGTTATATATTACCACTGACCAGCATAATGTTACAAATATGCAACAAACATCGTTTTATTGAAACAGGTAGCAGTAATTGCAAAGTTCCCACATTTATCGATAGAATCCTAATTATATCTAGATCAGTAATTACGCTTCCATTTGACAGTGATATTGCGATCCAACATACAATTATATTTTTAGGTATGTGGATGAATTGTGGATTTATTTCTTCCATAAAATGTGCACTGCTCGGTTGTAAATTGTATTTCAAACGAACACAACCTTAACGGTCCTATTACAAAATTCAGCGAAGATTTGGAGGTTTTTTTTGGAATTTTAGAACTTATGTTTCTAGTAATAAAAATGGAATAAATAATCCACATACCTACTACATAAGAATGTTTTTTTTTTGTTTTAATTAAAAATAACTGTTTTAAATTCAAAATAACGAGCATCCAGTTGTTACGAGTATATAGAAATAGAAAAATCTGTTTATCTATCTATATCCACTTTCATTATAGGTTTGCAGTCTTAAGAGCATTCTTGGATTTACTCTTAATAAACAAAACAAATCTATACTAATAATTTAAAGCTGAAGAGTTTGTTTGTTTGTTTGAACGCGCTAATCTCAGGAACTACTGGTGCGAATTGAAAAATTCTTTTTGTGTTGGATAGACCAGTTATCAAGGAAGGCTTTAGGCTATATAACATCACGCTGCAACTAATAGGAGCGAATAAACAATAGAAAATGTGAAAAAAACGGGGAAAATTATTCATCTTTGAGGGCTTCCGTTGCATGCGCTGCGAAAACGGTTCAAGATATCAAAAAAATGTGTATGAAAGAATTATTTTTCTTGAAATAATCTAACAAAATGTCCGCAACAGTATATGTCTATGTTTTAAGGTTAACTCACTAGAACCGTTTTTATGGTAATAACTATTCCACGCGGACGAAGTCGCGCGCATCAGCTAGTTTAATATAACTGTTGATAAAGTCGAATTATATTATGCTTCACAAAACTTTTTACAAAATCTATCTAGGTAATACAATCAGTCTGATTATATAATAATACTACTTATGCAAACAATATTAGTAAACCCGTATACATGCAAAAATGAGTTAACTTGTTTATTTTAACTTCAGTACATTTTCAAACGTCCGAATTCTCGAACAACATAAAACTCCGGCAAACTTTGAGACAAGTACATTTTTTATCTGCATACATAAAATGTGGGTCACCCAAACTTACCCACTTCTGATCTCTAAAGTAACTTTATAAAATCACCCACGTCAAGGGATTTTGGGAGTCAAGAATCAACCCTTAAAAATAAATCAAGATCTAAAGCATACAGGGCTGCATGGAAAATTTGAATTTAACTTACACTATACTATTCTAAATAATAATATATAAAATTCAAAGGTGACTGACTGATGTTAAGACATAGGCATCTCCTAAGAAAAGTTTTTAAAAATGCCACTTTTAAAGGGGTGAAACGCCGCGAGCGTCCACTAGTATAATATACATATACAGTAGTAATAGTCATGGTATTTTGTGTAAATCGACGTATTATGATTTGTATAGCATATTAAGTTACAAAAGTCCCGATAACTAATGCACAACCTCATATTAGTATCTTAAATACCTCAAAAACTTAATTGTAATTAAGTAATTAATTAATTCGTACTTTTGTTCTGGGTTCTGTACATTTAGGGGGCGACTAACTGTTTGTATGAAAAGGGATTTCTTTCGCGAATTTCCAAAAGTCGTGGAACTCATCATGAACCAGATTTTCTAACACTAATGTAGTATTAGTATAAAAATAGGTAAGCAAGTAAATGTAATTGCTTACTTCTACCCCTGTACTGGCAGCGAAGTAAGTAGCAGTTCCCACCAGGTGGCGCTGCCTGCCACCGGACGTTAAGTAGAGTTAAGCAGCTCTGCTTCCATAACGACTCGCAACTTTTCTTTTAAGGCTATAAAGGCCCATCATAAAAATAATCGTGTCACATAATTATTTATTGTAATGGTCCACCGTCATTTTACGATCCAAATCGTTATTTTTATTTCTTCGCAGTTAAATGTCAGAACTTCTTTCGCAATTGTAACGATGTGGCTTCGACGAGTTATGCGATGCAAAACAAGTTTATGTTTAATTGGTTGAAATAAAGGGCAAAAGGAAGAAACAAAGTATTAAGACGGGGTACTATGTGAAATCGACATTTTATAAAAATCAAATAAAATAGAACTATATAAGATAGAGCTACATTTTTATCAGTTTATATAATTTTGATTCAGTGTTAAGATAATAAAAAAACGCCAAAACACGATTACGTATAGTTCGCTCGATAGTTTTATTTTTTGAAAAATAGTTGTTTAGAAATATTTTTCACCTTTTTTTCCAGAAGTAGTACAGAAATTTAAGCCAATTTAATTATATCCAAAAGGTACTGTTATTATTTAGAGGAGTAGAAAACCATACATAGAATATTCTGAATTGCTGATTTTATATCAATCTATTTCGTCACAAACGTCTGCAAAACTGCTCAAATTGTGCAAAATTGTTTACGGCTGGAGATATGCGCGCGATGCTCGCCCTTGCTTTCATGCTAATACGGCGTGGAATTGCATGCGAAAAAGCAACTGTAGGCATTTTTCCAAGCGCAAAACGTTTTCGTGAAATATCGTGGCCTTAATGTTTAGTACCTTTATATAACGTCTTCTTAACATAAAAATATTTTTTTACATCTACGACTACCATTTATTAGAAACGCTTTGTTTATATCAAGTGCTTTATGAAAACGTTGTTTTAATGGCTTCAGGTGAAAACAATTTCCTTTTGTGTTTTTTTATACATAAGCACAAAAGAAAATGGTATTTCGCCATTTCGCAGCAAGGAGTTCATTTTTTATCGCTGTGGTAAGTTGTGTTTATTTTTCTAAAGACTTTGCTTTGTAATGCGAAATTTCACCTTTTTTTCTTAAAGGATTGTCTTGAGTTTTTAATTTTTTATCTAAACTGCACTTGACCACCGTTTGCCTGATGGTAAGCAATAACTATGGTCTAAGATGGATCGTGCTTACCCAATAAGATCCGGTTCACTCTCACTTTGAAGATATATGTTATATTTATGTAAGAATAATTAAGAATAATGTAAGAATAATAGCTTAAAATTATTTTATTTTATCTAATATTAGAATTAAATTAAATTTATCTACTTAAATAAATCTGACATTGTTTGTTTGTAAATGACATTATGTACACATTTTTATGTTTTTATCTTTAATTCTTTCGTTAATAATTAGTATTAAGTTATATAAATGATTACTGTATTATATGAAGTACCTATTGTAGCGCAATGTTATAAGGTCAATAAATATCTTTGAATCTTTGAATCTTTGATAATTCTTACTATGGTAACATAGTATTTTATTTACAATAATAAAATATAAAAACAAGAAGGAAGAAAAACTAAACATACTATTTCTAACTACTACAAAAAAGGGGCACTAAGAAAATCTTTAGAAAAGCCTAAAGATAATCTAAGTGCTCCAGCCCACTACAGAGGGAGAAGAAAAGAAGAATTGAACTAATAAAGATAAAGATAAAGATAAAGATAAAGATAAAGATAAAGATAAAGATAAAGATAAAGATAAAGATAAAGATAAAGATAAAGATAAAGATAAAGATAAAGATAAAGATAAAGATAAAGATAAAGATAAAGATAAAGATAAAGATAAAGATAAAGATAAAGATAAAGATAAAGATAAAGATAAAGATAAAGATAAAGATAAAGATAAAGATAAAGATAAAGATAAAGATAAAGATAAAGATAAAGATAAAGATAAAGATAAAGATAAAGATAAAGATAAAGATAAAGATAAAGATAAAGATAAAGATAAAGATAAAGATAAAGATAAAGATAAAGATAAAGATAAAGATAAAGATAAAGATAAAGATAAAGATAAAGATAAAGATAAAGATAAAGATAAAGATAAAGATAAAGATAAAGATAAAGATAAAGATAAAGATAAAGATAAAGATAAAGATAAAGATAAAGATAAAGATAAAGATAAAGATAAAGATAAAGATAAAGAATCTTTATTGATAATGTAAAATTGTAACATACATAGGTATAAGTACCAATATCACAGAATATGCTACACAAATTACAATATCTCGTCAAATTGAATTTATAACATTAGGCTTTTATAAATTTTTAGAAGTTACATATGTCTAGTTTTATTTATTTATATGAAAGGTGACTAATTTTGTACATTTATTTCCAACCACAGATAAGGTTAAGTTCGGATAAGCCCTAACTTCACTTACTCGTACATTATGTATTATTAGTTCGTTTATCCAGAGCGCGTGGGTAGTGCTAAGATTGCCCGGGAAAACTTACGGTTATTTTTACAACTCCCTTTAGACGAAACAGAGATACTCAATACATAAATGTATTTCATAGTATTATGTTGATACATATTAACTAATTAAATTTTAAATTCTACAAAACTTATTATAAAATCTATACAGATGTGTGATGAAATCTCACTATTATACTCTAGTATTTACTGCCGAGGTGAATGCTATGAATGATATCAATGCTTACTATACAATACTATAGCATATGTATCAGTTTAAAATAGCTAAGATACGAATATATATATATATATATATATATAAGTTAAATTTAAAGAACTTTATTTCATACAGATAAGCGTGAAACATAATTAAAATTTGTTTTATGATTATTACGTTCGTCGATCAAATTTCGTAAGTAACCTACATCTAAAATACAAACAAATATGACGCTGTCCGTCCATCGCATTCATAGCAGTAAGGTGTCCGTTAATCCGTTTTGATAAAGTCTATTTTTGAATGCGGTGAACAGGCCTACATTATTTTAATTCGATGGTAACAGGTTAAAATATTCGCGAGCCTTCTGTAGTGATTATAGTTTTACCGTAGCTAATATGGGACTTCGGGAGAACGAGATCTCTTACGTACGGTCCAATGCCTTAAAGAAGGTAAAGTATCGTTAGTGTGTCGTAGTATCCTTGAGACATGTGACACTGAATGCTGTTATAATGGTTTTGCCAACAGCCCGGCCCGATATACATAATTAACGTGTCATCTGGTCCGAGTTTTCAAAACTAACCTTGTACAAAGTACTGGAGCCTTACCATGGCCACTAGCTGGCTGGTAACTGGCTTAAATAACGCTGGCTGGCTGAATTCGTATCACATGAGACATACCTTTATTCTTTACAAGTTTTGTTTAGCAATTATTACAAAAAGTTACGTAATGATGTACGTGAAATTCAAGTTGAAGTTGAATGTCCAAATCGATTGTATTCGTTAATTATTACAATGAAAATAAGACAGACTCATTTTATTTGTTGAAGTGATTCAAAGACCAGCCAGGGCATGGTCGGTCAATTGCAATTCCTGAGATTTGAAAGGTAAACTGACATCTCACGGTAAGGCCTCTGCACACATTTATTATATTTTCTCATATCCGTTGCTCGCTTTATATCACCTTTGGTAATTATACATATATATATATATATATATATATACGGAGTGAGTAATCAAGCGAAAACGGAATTAATAGATTCTTCCATATTATTATTATACCAATAATTGTTTGAATCAATCATTATAAATGTAACTGGTATCATAATTGATTTCATAGATAAGCTGGTGGCATTTTGTCGTGTGATCAACTGTAAATATTTATGCACATTGAACTATCAAAGAGACATTAAGATGTTCAAAATATACTAAAAATTTTTAGTGATCCCGCTGTAATTCGTGAGTGGTGTTTGTAAAACAATACAGAAAGTTTACATTCCAAAATTAAGTAATATCAAAATTATTTTCTAAACCAATAATATATATTTCATAACCTAACATGGTGTCTGAAGTTTCTCAACTGCTTATATCATATTCCTGAGTTGTAGATCAAGCAGACATTCTGTTTAGTTGTTTACTTAACAATGTTGCTTGATAAACATTAGTTTGAAAACTTGCTCGACCTGAGGCATGCATGGATTTAAGCAAGACACTAGTTTGAAATAACTACTTAATGTTTATTTATAAATATCACTAGAGGTCAAATCAAATTATACTAAAAATTATGATTTCAGGCGGGTACTGCTATAAAAAAATTAAATACATATTTTATCTTGCCAACCGAATTATTAAGTTACTCCTTCTGGATCGCAAAAGAATGATGATCTTCAGTTTCTATAAAACCAGTATTCTGTCCCATTGACGATCGATTATGATTCGATATTGTGATGTGATCGGGCTGGATCCGAGCCGACCCCGAAAATTGGCAACATCGAACAATGGACTACACCTCATGGAACAGATCGGAATTCATGCTTATTAAAGGTAGTTATATTCCAGTATAGGTACATACATACCTACATATGCTCCACCTCCAGCCTTTTGCTATTTTGCAAAATTGATCGCAATCCGGATAAGCGTCTGAGTTTTTAGAGACAACTTTACCTTTACCTACATTATTCTAGCGTTTTAGCTTCTAAGAAGACGAATAAAATATTGAACGAAAAAGGAGGTTGGCTTTATTATCAATATTTTCAGTTGAGAAAATCCGCTAAAAGCGAACACCTGGCTGACTTGCCCTGTTTAAAAGTTTCTTCAGGAAATCCAAACGATCTGCAAAATCTCGAGAGTTCTGAGTACTAAAAGTTTTTCGCTCGCGAACGAATGTAATCTACGTAATTGGGAAGCTCGCGATCATGATTGCGGAACTTGTGCCCCAATAAGGGCATCGTACCAAACACACGCCTTATTTAATATGCAACAAGACAAGCAAACCTTTAATTACTAATTATGTATTTTATCACTTTATTTATGGATTCAAAATTTTTCACAAAAATATGGCTATACAGTATGATAAATTAGCTAGCCTACTATACAAAACGAGTACCCACATAAAAAGTCAATTTATATTTTATTAAATAAATATTAATTAAACGATTAATTCGTTCCTCAAGGAGTCTAGATTATGTTGTTTTGTTGCACAATTTCTGCAGCACGCCTTATTTTAATCTCTTCGGTAGTCTTAGATGTAACACACTTGCCTTATAAAGGTAAAATTGATATCATGTTTTGTAGCATTATGCGATAACTCACTCAGAGAAGTGTGTCTACAAAATTTTTCACTACATAAATAAGATAGTTATACAGTTAAGATAGTCTATGAATTATGTTGTCTTTGAGGCCCAATAATGGATATTGAGACAGTTCTGTCGCAGGACATAGAGCGCAATTTCCTTCTTTGATGTTGAGAAGTTAGTGAATATTTAATCCAACTACAGATACTCTTGAATGTTCGATGTCGCTTACTGGCACAATTTCCCTGAAAATGTTATCTGTTAATGTGACAGGGTTCAATTTTGACTTTGTGTTATAGTCGTATTTTATTAAAAATATAAGTCGTTTTTTGAGTTTATTCTGACGAGAATTGTCTATGTACCTATTCGTAAAAAAAAACGTAAAGGTATTTATGTACTAAATTAGCGTAATTATGCATAATCACGCTGCTTTGCAAAGAAAAAGAAACAATGGATATAGCTAACTAATATTTAATTAAATAGAAGAATCTGGTATTCACCAGATACAATATTTAATTAAATTTATAAAAAAATATCCAAGATATAGATAATGCTAATGCTGGAAATAATAATTAGGTAAGAGACTAAGTAAATAATATATATTGTATAATCTGTAAGCATCCAAAAATCTTGGTAAGAAACAGTAATTTTATATTTCTTTTGACACTGCGCCTACATACTGAAGGAAATACCATTACAAATTCCGTACTTAATTATCCATGTTTTCGCTAATTTTTTGGTGATATTATTACTTATTAAGTACGGTCAAATCTATCTATATATATAAAAATGAATCGCTGTTCGTTAGTCTCACTAAAATTCGAGAACGGCTGAACGGATTTATCTTAGTCTTGAAATGTTCGTGGAGGTCTAGGGAAAGTTTAAAAGGGAAAAAAAAAATTATACAAAAGTTTAGGTCTTTTATTTATCGATTGAGGCAGTACGAAGTCTGCCGGGACAGCTAGTAGTAAATAAATATATATCACGCGTTACTTCTATTACTTGCCTACTGTTTAAATTAAACATTAACGAAAATAAATTAAATGTCAAAATTATAAATCCTAAATAAAATACATTATGATATTATATATCGATGACCTATTCCGGATCACTCCCGGCGCAAAGGTGCCCATCACGTTAGCCCCGTTACCAAGCTGTGAGTCAAGTTATGTACTTCATCTATGTACGTATAAGTCCAACTCTGCTCAGCAATATAACGGGTATGGCGTATCGTCACGTCTACCATCTGCCATTTGCCGCCATTCCACCATTCCCGGCGACATTCATATGATTTCTTAATAAAGTGCGAGCCTCATTCCCTGGCACCCATATCAATAAGCGAGGAGGGAATTTAATGAAATTCCGTTCAAGAATTTTATTCACCGTCTCTTAGATAACTGAGCTCCTATCTTTGCCGTGCAATCTAGTCTTTGTTTTATAGTCGTTATTCTTAATTTGTAGCATATTAGTATGTGATTTAGCATTTTTTTCATATTTGATTGAAGAAAGAGTGTATATAAATATAGTCGCTATAAAAATCAGGGGTGATAATTGCAACCGACTACAGCATTGGATCATTCATCTAATTTAAAATGTATTTTTGATATATGATGAGATACTGATTTATTAATTTGATTTACATACATATATATGATATATGATGAGTAGTAATTATGGCTTTCAAGGCAGCGTTTTTACTCAGTAAACCAATTCACTCTCATTTTGATTATAATAGCTAGATTGTAATTCGCGGAAAAAGGTTTTATTAACTTCATCTCCGAAATGGCGAACTTTTTTTCGAATTATAGAAAGTCATAATAAATAGGCTATAAGCTATTTCATATTCAATTATGTTTCATTGTTAAATTTTAATTTAAACATTACAGACAAAATTCTCTGAAATTATATATTTAATCTAAATATATAAAACTCAGAGGTGACTGACTGACTGATTGACTGACTGATATAGTGATCTATCAACGCACAGCCCAAACCACTGGACGGATTGGATGAAGGTAGATTTTAAAATGTAGGCCTCCGCTAAGAATGGATTTTTGGAATTGTCACTTTTAAAGGGGTGAAATAGGAGATGCATGTTTACTTCTTAATGCGGGCGAAACCGCGAGCACCCACTAGTTAAGTTATAAAACTAAGCTATTCTCAACAAACTTGACATGTTGCAGGTTATAGTTACAAGTTTGCTGTGACAAAGTTATGATTCGACTCCAGCTGATGTAAGATGTTATTAGTTTAAACCCATTTCTGCTGCTGTTTAAAATGAATTGTGGTTTTTGTTGAGGACATAGAAGTGGCGGATACTCCACAGACAAGCCTGGATTTTAAATTGTATGGTGATCATCATCAGATGATGATGATTTTAGCTTGATCATGTTTTGAAAATGTTCTATCCAACTGTCACATAATAAAAACAAATTTAAATAAACCAAATGTAATTAATTTTTCATGACATTATGTTTATGATATAGCGTACGTCAGATTTATCGTTACATAAAAATAATATAGATTTACCTTTTAGAAGCTAACGCATAATATTTCTCTAATTTCATACTCATAACTACCAAATACCAAAGTAACCTTTCAATAGAAATAATTATACCGGAACCCTTTGAAGAAGATTTTTAATATTATCCTTCAATCTAAATCAATTATCTTATCAAATTTTCATCGAGTCGCGGCACAATCTATAAATAATTTAATGAAAACGATACAATTTACGAAAACCATCGTTGGAAATTACTTTACAAGGTAAATGCACGACTAATTATCTGTACTTAATATTTTTGCGTTATTTGCCGAATAATTAAATAAATATTGTGTATATGAAGCCCTACTTATTCCAATTCCGTTTTTGTTGGTAAACAGTATACAGGTAAACAAAATATTTAAGTTTCTAGGTGGTAGTAAAAGGTGAAGCTCATCTTTATTATTTATCAAGTGTAATAAAAAATATTTGGTAGTATGTTACTTAAAAATAATTGGTTATAGTTTTTTTCATTGAGTAATAAGTAACTAAATAAAATAAAATAATTAATATATTCTTTATTGTCAGACACAAAATCCATAAAATACACACTAGCTTAATACAAAATACACTAGAAATATATACCACGGCTCTTTGCCCAGACATCATAAAAATATTAATAAATAATTGATATTTAATGATACAGAGTGTCACAAAAAGTAGAATACTAATGTATGTAACTCAGTTACTCATTACAGTGTCACTTTTGAATCTTAACATAAATCTGTATTCGTTGGGAAGATGAGTTTTTGTTACCAATGTAAACCAGATTAGATGTTAGATTTATCTAATCGTCAGTATAATAAGTAATCAATTAAACGTAAGTTAATTTTATTGTATTGTTTTTAAATACATATGTATATTAATGTTTCGAATAAATAAAATAACCAATTACAGGGATAATAAAACAAAAACGAGTTGTGACTATTATCATTAAAGCAATAAAAGCTACTTCGGCAGTCAATTCAGTTTTATTATGCTCTTGATATAAAACAAGATACGACAGAAATGTGTCCAAAATTCATCTTCGCAAAAACATGAGCATCTCTGCTTAAAATAACATTAACATTATAACCTTTTTTTAAATTGTTCTGTTTCAATGTTTAATTATTAATTATAATATAAAGTATGTATAATAATGTTGCCTGATTAAGCTTCATCAAAGTCTTATCTAGAAGACTTAAGATTAGAAACAACGCAGTTGGCTTTTATATTTAGTTTAATATTATAGGTGTGTAATTTCCTGTTTAAAAAAGTCCTTAAAATGATATATAAAGCAATAACATGAAGAATCATGTGTGGTTTGGATTTTCTCATTGGGAATGTTATCATTCCGAAATACTCCCCCAAGGTATGATAATTGTGCACAGAGCGTAGCATGGCAACATCGATCATTGACCCCTCGTGTTACCCCTCTTTAGGCCAATATTTACCCATGGCACAGTACTTCCGTTTCGGATTCTTTTACAATTTACGTGTCTGAATCTACTAAGTATTTTTATTTCATAATTTTTTGCATAAATCTATTAATTAATTTAGGTTATAAATATAATATTTTTAAATCTCTCTATAATTGCGTAAATTAATTCATTATTTTCCAGATTTTGCACGTAAATACATTTTTGTCATAAATTGGTCACATCAGTTTTGACTCTTAAGGGTTATGAAATCGAAAATACATTGTTTTTATTCATAACTCATTGGTAAATAAACTTCTTTTATTTTACTTTAAATTGTTTTGCGTCACATCAATTACATGGCTTTACGTGTCTTTTGGTATGGAGAAATTTATAAATTACTTGGATTTTTTGTTGTTAAACCAGTGGCGCCCTGTGGTTTTACTCGCGTAGATCCGGAATAAAAAATAGCCTACGGGTTAATCTGGAGCCTTACTAAGTCCATTACAATTTTCACAGAAATTGGTTATATCGTGAATAATACGAGTATCTATCAACACATATATAAAACTGTAGCCTCTATGGTATTAGTGGAATAGCGAGAGCAAATTAAAGACTGTCTGTAATTTTTTTTAACACGCTTTTATTATTCAGCTCGTCTTATAACTAAACATACGTCATTATCTCTCTCTCTCTCTTCGAGTCGTGACTCCCCCACAGAATTAGATAAGTTCTCTCGGGCCAGTCCATAGTGGTGGGCAGATCCTTCCACGCATCGCATTAGACACTGGTTATTTTTATCCTGACAATCTTGGGTGACAACACACTGTTACAAGAAATAACAAACATATTCTAGTGAACCTAGATGTAAGATTTTTTACCCAATAAACGTTTTGTATTGTATTGTATCCTATCAACCATTTTCGACCAAAATCTGGTACTGCTTACTCCGTGTGTGTATTCTCATCGTCCATGCTAGTCATTGTAATCAATCATCTCGATGACTGAATACCAACTACATTAATACTGTAAGGGCGGTTCCTACAGCAACCATAGAGATAATACGTTATTGTACTAAGTTTGATGCTTGACGATGTTTTGCTCGGCATGCTGTTGAGATACAGTTTAATGGCTAAATATTGTGCACTCAAGTACATTCCACGAAGGAGGCTAGTACCCTCATAAATGAGGAAAACAAAGCAAGGAGATGGTTTTTCTGAACGTGCAGTTATAGTGAATTCACTTGAAATCTACAGTTGTTAAGTGTAAAGTGCATTAGTGTCTCATATTTCTTAGTAAATTAGCTGAAACCTCTTCACAAAAATAATGTTTTGTCTACGTCTCAGACTTCTTAAGACCATACCCACCTATTCATTTAAAAATTCACGTATCATATATAGAAGGTATATGAATAAGTATTTAATCATTGTTTAACTTTATCGTTTTAATTTGCAAATTCAAAGCTCATAACTTATTGAACTCCTAAATCAATTTCTTTTATACAAGCAATGTAAGATAGACAATATTTCGAAATTAATGATTACCTTTTTCGTATTTATTTATTTCGTATTTATTATTTGACACGTGAAACCATTTTCTCATATTTAATTAATTCAACTCATAAATTACTCTGAATATTCAATAATAACTATTAACACCAATCACAAAACATTATTTATTGATAGTTTTAAATGAAATCTATTTGTTTAGTGATGTAAAACAGGACAATAAAAATGCTTGTGATACACAGAAGTCTCACAATAACCTTTGAACATAAATAGCATGCCTGTAGGCATACAATTTTATGTTCAAAGATTCAAAGACAAGCAGAAATGGATACAAATGGGGCAAAAGATGTTGCATTGGCAAGATAAAGCAATGTTATCAAGAGCTCCGATGGGGTGTCCCGCTGTATTATAAAACAGGGGTTTTTATGTCAGGGTAAGCGTTGCGGGGTAATTCTCCTTGTATTCCGACAAAGGAAATCTCCTTCCCTTATTCTGTTCTTGTAACAGGATATAATATTCTGTAGCTTGAGCCTAGAAAGCTCCTAATATTATTAGCTAAACAAAGTTACGAGTTTACCTATATTTTGCTAGATTTTATGCTTGCAATTTTTCAGAATAAATAAAAATCTTTGAATTACAATGTTAAAACTTATATGGGACCGAAAAATGCGAAATAGGAAATGTGAGCTCAAAGTGATAATTTCGCGCAAAATAGCCACGTCATAAAGCTGCCGCGAACCTCTGCGAAACCACCATCCATTCCGCGGCGACATAAAGCAATTTGCGTCGTAATTTCAATAAAATTAAACCCCAGTCGTTGTATGCCTACATAGGAAGTCATTAAGTTAGGTTATTAAGTTATTTAGCAATAAACAGGCGCTGCGGGACAGCAGGCGTCGTCGGTGATAAAGTAAAGACAGTAAAGCTGTCAGCCACACCCGCTGGAATCCAGCAATTGTTTTATACCCTCGACCTTCCTCGGGTATTAATGGAACCGGGGGTGAAAAACTGATCATGACTGTGGCTTGAATAATGACGAAGAAAAACTAAGTCAGGAACCGCTTCCGTATTACTTCCGTGCGATAAAGTGAAGTGAAAGAGGTTTCTTACTCATTCGTTTTATAATTAGCGCTCAAATTGAATTTTAATTTAGTTGTTTTTTATCCGGCTGTCTATTAGGGCTATTTTTAACCCTACTCCAGATAGTAGATTGATAATGTTATTCAAGTAATGTGTTTAATGGTATTCAAAGAATACAATTACCCTTTAAAAAAATTACGTACATAGTAGCAAATGAAAACAGAGCGTGAGTAAATCTACTTGATCTTCATTTTTGTTGCATCTTATATATTGTTGCGTTCATATGACATTGATATTGACTTGTATGACTTGTAATAATGGAATTATCAATAAATGTATTGTATTGTATTGTATTGTATTGATATATTATTTGTTGAAATATTAATAACAATGTTTGCAAAATGAATGCTTCCAAATTCTTTCCTTGTATTGTATCCTACAATCGTAACTCTCGTTTAGTCACAGCGCCATCAATCCCCATTTGCTATGCAAATTCGGCAATACGAGTGAAGCTTGGAGCACGTAATACCTATAGATTCTAGGTCCAACAGCTGAAATAGCAGCAAAATCTTGCTGTCTGGATGTATTTCCTACCTTGTGCGCGAGTTTTTGGAAGGTAGGCTATTGTTTGCTAGCGAATTGAATACTGTATTTTAGTAACGTCGACCAAAATCTAGTTGGGACACGCATAACACATTTTCGTTGAAGTACATACTGGAAACGTGTTTATTTTTTTATCGTCGTTGTCGTAATGCAATAAATGTATAATTCTTTCTATATCTACTATATAAAAATAAGTCAGATTTTCCTTCCTGACGCTATAACTCCAGAACGCACGAACCGATTTCCACGGTTTTGGATTCGTTGGAAAGGCCTCGGGCTCCGTGAGGTTTAAAAAAAACTGGTGGCGAAACGGAGTTCGCCTGGTTTGCTAGTTCGTTATACTTGATCAAAATTTTCCTTTATAAAAACTACCTACTTTTATTTTACGAAATCAATCAAGTATGTTCAACAGTAGCTTTTGACCGAATATCGGTCTAAAATCGTTTAAAATGGTGCAAGTTTAGTCAGAGGTACTATCGACTGGTCTCATCAATCATCTTGTTCTGAGGCAATGCCTCTCAAAATGCATAAATAACAATACCAACATCAATATAAACATTTTATTCATAACAAATGAAGTGATTTTGACTGAAAAACTTAATCAAAAAATTCCAAGAAATTAATAATAGTTTTATATATACTTAATCATTTTCATAGTGAGTATAACATACTTACGAAGAAATGACTTGCTATGCGTCGTTAAATATAACCTTTCCAAGGTGTGAACAAAATAATAGATCCATTTGTGTTGAAATACTTTATATAATAACAAAACATTTTCTATGACCTCTGCGCAACAATAAAGGTAAAAACTAAATCAGTTTAATTACGGAGTGAATTAAAAAGTTTTAAAGTTAAGTTGTTTTTCATGTACCACAATCATTAGTAAAAGTTACTGGGCAATATGTATTGTTGTCGAGTCACGTAGATTGGTATAATAATACCAAACCTTCTTTGAGTGAATGACAGCGAGGTCAATGGAGGCGTGAACTTATGTTTTTCTTTAAAGAAAATTATACCTTCACTAAAAATATTTATGTCTGGCATAACAAGTAGTCTGCAATTGACTTGATGTGGATTGTTAATAATATATATGAGTGTCTAGTTTTCTAATGCTATAAGTAAACAACTCACTGAGAAAGCACTGAGACGATGTCCTAATTATTATTATATTTTCCAATGTCAATGGGCGCTGGTAACTGCTGTCTATTAGGTCTGAATGCTAATATTGAATTAAAAATAATAAAAAAGGGTACTTTTTTATTTCACACACAGTGCACACAGCAACACAAATACATATATAAACACAAAATAATGTTAAATTTTATTTATACATATACATTTGCCCACATAACGATGCGCTTTTAAATTTCTCCAGTCCTGGCTTGTCAATTTTTCCAGTACTGTCACCACTAGTGCTGGCGCATCGCTAGCTCCACAGAAATCTAAATAAATATTTGGATTTCTGTGGCTAGCTCAGTATTGCGCTCGTATCCATGCGCAAGCGAGACGGCGCGCGGTGGCGCTCGCGCCAACCTTGGGAACCAGTCTGCCTTGCCTTCGCGCCGAGTGCATGTTTCTCGGAAGCACGTGTTGATTCGTAAATTCCTGTAATTATTCGTGATATGTTGCAATCACGGGCCAAAAGAAGCTTTAGTACATTTAGTACCTACTCCCTGAATTTTAATGAACACACCCCACAATATGCTGAGAGACATATTTTTATAACACAAAATATATAATGATTTTTCAAATAAAATATAACGAGCAAATCGAATATTATTCCCAATTAATATAGACCAAAATAGGCCGATACGTTTCTATAAAATCACGTTTTTCCTTAACGATCCCTTGGGGAATATAAAAATTATGAAGTTACCCGAAATTCCGAGTTCAATGGAGTGCCATTACGCAAGTAACACCCCATACTTGGGACCGTAAAGACGTGAGGAGATTGCTAAATTCTCCAAAAGGTATCATTAAGATTCGATTTAATAGGTATTTAGCTACTTTGCCAACATAATTTTGTTTGAGTTTGAATGTTGTGTATTCGCGAAAAAGATTGAGAATAGTGCTATTTTCAAATATTCATAGTTCAATTGAAGTAAGGATCATTGAAGTAAGTATTCTAGTTCAATGCAAACACCAAATTACTGCTAATTATTTTTGTTGCTTGTTTGAAAGAAATAAATATGAAAACCTTTTTGTTTTGTGAAAGCTGGTCATTATTTCCTATAATTTGTCTCGCAGATTTATAGAACTCCACTTCATATTGATTTAAAACCAGGCTTAGTTTATGTGCAGATTGATTGTTTTATGTGTGGTACTCTTGTTCATAGAAGTTTTAGTAGGAAATAGTTTTAGTGGCGCCCGTAACTCAGTTAGCGGACAATCGCTTACGACCAATAAGCACAGGTCGACGCGGTCAGTCCTTGGATGGGTGACCGAAAAGTGGCATTCCATTTTGGGCGCTCCCGTGGTTCGGATGACACTTTAAATTGTCAGAGGCACTTAGGGCGGCTTGATAAACTCTCGACATCAGAGTTGAACACTCTACTACTAAGCTACCAGAAAAAAACACAATTTTGGTAATGGTTTTTTATGTAGGTACATAAAAATGTCAGTAAGTCATTTTCATGTACATAAAAATGACAGTAAGTCCAGTGATAACCAGTTTACCAAAAGCATTTTAGTTGCTCGTAAATGGTTAGCTTAATAAAGTCATTTCTTGCTATACTTCCGTAAAAAAATATATAAGCATTAAATGGTTGATATTTATATTTTAAGTGCTGGAATGTCAAGCGTCAAAGGCAATTGGTATTTCATAAAATATTTCACTTCCAAGAATCCCAAGTGCAAAGTGACAAGTCTCGTATGAAAAATGATTTTACAGAAATGCTTTTCTTGTAAACGACACAAGGCGGAGGCTGTTGGGCGTGACGCACTTGGTTTTCTTTGGATTGTTTATGAAACAAATATTTATGTTAATCAAATTTTATTAATAATCACTAACCGAGACAGCGAGTATCGATAAGCGAGTGTGGCTCGCCGATTTCAGCGTCTGCTTTTCACCATGATGCACCCTGGTTCGAATCCGGCCCTACACCAATGACTTGTATTTTCAAGTTATGTGTGGATTTGCACTAGCTTAACGGTGAAGGAAAACATCGTGAGGAAACAGACATGTTTGAGTACCACAATATCCGAGGACATGTGTCTTCCGTGGAAGGACCTGGGCGCCCACCACGATGTATCTGCCCAAGAGAACTTCCCTAACAAATTGATTCTGCGGGGGAGTCACGGCCTTCAGTCATGAGGAAATACGACTCAAGAGAGAGAGACGATAATCACATTTTCGCAATAATATTATAAAGGCGGAAGTTTTGTGCGTGAGTGTCGGTCTGAGTGCTTTTTATTGTTTTATCATGTTATTTTATTATTTATTGAATATGAAGGTGAATTAGTCTCTGGCCTAACACATGGGCATTATTTATATTATTACGGCTTATTTATTTTATCCCGCACTATCTCAGGTGATACAGCGGAACGCCGCTAGTTATCTCTAACGAACTAATAGGAATAGTAAGTTTTCCAAGATGCTATTTTAAATTGATGGCGAGATTATGGTTTCTCTTGTAACTTGCGACAACTTGTTTGTAAAATGCCTTGTATATGTAAGTATTTTTTTAAAACTTATGTCGATACGTCAAGTTTTATTTTTGGTGATTTTTATGTCTTGTAGTTATATTATAATATTTTCTTACCTATTATATTTATACCATTTATATAAGTGTGTACATGAGCATATAAAATATATATTATGTCATTATGTATAAACTTATATGTATTAAATGTAAGAATTATACCAGTACCTATTTCATTAAGAAATGGTTTTTAAAATGGAAACAGTCGACACTTGCGTCACAGTTATTTCCATTACTTTTTTGCTGAAGTTAGATTTAAAACTAAGCAAGTAGGTTTCCTGTACTTTGATTGAAGTCGTTAAGAAATAGTTACTTGTACAACAAGAGAGCAAATTTCTATTATGCAAATTTTAGGTCTTGAATTAGGAAAAGATTTTGTGATAGGAAAAACAGTTCAATTTAAGTCATAACCAAATTTAATCTATCTTATTAAGAACATTAAAAAGAAAAAATCTCTGCTATCTATATAGACAACAGAGACAAAACCCTTAAGGTCAGTAAATATCATCAAACTATGTCTTAGTATATTCTAACCTTCAGGGTCAGCAAATCGTCGACTTATTGTCGTTGTAGGAACCATTACACTCTCTCTTCTTTTTCTTAATTTAAAAATTTAACACTTGTCTGTGGAGGTTTGGTAGCAGACTAGATTAGACCCTGTTTTGGTATATAAGTTACTTTTATCCCGGATGCCCGCGGGACGTACTTAGTTTTTTTATTAAATGGTGGTTTAAAACACACTATCCAGACTAATAATAAAATACTAATGATGCAAATGACATGCAGGTAGCTAGAAAATATTTTGTTAAAAAACTAGTATCTTATTAACTAAAACAACATTTTGTTTTTTACCTCTGACTTTCATTCTTTCACGGACAAGCCGGGTTTTCATGAACCAAAGGCAGTCTCTAGAGCGGATTTTTTAAGTAATACAATTATATTGTATAGTAAATTAAAAAAGACTTTTTATTCAAATTTTATTCCTCAAATTGTAGGTGTCCGTTAAATAACAGATTTCGCCTCTAAAACTCAACTGTACAGGTATTTCGGTTTGAGGGATTTTGAGCAAGTATTGTGGTTAGAGGGCTTACGAGTATCAAAAAAAATTTTTCTTACAAAATGTTTCCATTTATGAAATGAAACCTATATAATGACAATACTTGTGCGGTCGATTTTCTTGAAGAGAAATCTTTGTTTAGAGCTACAGTTTGAGGTTGATTTCGTATTTTCTTTAGATTTTTTAGTACAACATTACAATATGTACACTCTAATATGTAATAGTTCACAGAACAACGATCGGGCCACATCGCCCCCGCGCGCGCCCCCCACATGGACTTCAAAGCTCTGTGTAATAGTTTATATGAAAATTACGGTCGGGCGACTGCACCTTAAGTCCAAAAGTTTAAAAAAGTAGCCGCATGCAGCAGTTGACAACATGGTACAGATGTATTCCGCAAAGCGTTCATAAATGTTTGCCTTCCCCACAATCTCACAAAATGTCGGCAGAACTTTCTTTATACGGTTGCCTTGATTAATGCGGCAGAACCTGCTGGCATGTAAACGGGTGTTTTTTGAAGCTTTCTTAGAGGATATTCTTATTAATGTTATTCTTGTTTAAAGAGGGCTAAACACGAAACTTGATTGGTCTGACACGGCTCTTCAGGACTGCGACTGTTAATGATAACTTTGATGTTAAAACCAGCAATCATCTCTAACCAATTATGTCTTCAACTATCGACGACTTGAATAGGTGTTTAATTTCAGTAACACAAGTGATAAAATTATAAAAAAGTTAGTTGTTTTTAATGCCATAAATTTAATAAGTCCTAACCTATCAAATTCGCTTCCACACACAGAAATGCGGTATAAACATACCAATAAATTCCATCTTTGTATGTGCACAAAGCCTTAACCAGACTAAAGATGGCCAAACCTGTGTAAATACAACGTCATATAACAAGGCGGACACGTCTTGTAAACAACATTTTGGCTAATGATAACAGAAGCGTTGTCTTACACAACACGGCGGAACGGTGTCAATTTGCCGTGGAGCCGAGTTATTTGCACCCTCTCCTTAGGATTATTCTCTTGTTCTGCAACTGTCCTAGTTGCTGTTCATACAAAAAAGGTCATATTTAATTATTCCAGGAAATATTACACAGCGCCATCTAGCTCCATCACTACATGGTATAAAGCAAAGTCGATTTACGCGTGTGTCTGTATGTATGTTTGCTAAAATCTTTTCAAATACCCAACAGATTTTGATGCAGTGTTTTAGTAGATAGAATAATTCAAGAAGAAGGTTTATAAATATAAAAACCATGCTTAATATATTAGAAAACAAATGATAATTTCAACATTTCTAGCGCGCAGTCTTCAATAAACACATGTTTTTTGCTCTTACATTGCAATCGCTCTCTTAACTCTACGAGATAGATCAAATAATGTACTAAGTATTGTAAACTTTAAAAAGGTCTACTAAAAAGTATGCGATGGTATAAGTTTTTCTCCTAGGAATAACCCACAATAACCAATTTTTATCATTATAATTTTTATTTATTTATACACGGAATGAATTTGCACTGATCATAATTCGCCTAATGGTATGCAATCATTACGGTCTAGGATTGAACGTGCTTACCTAGTAGAAAACCAAATCACTCTCTTTTTGGAGATCGCAAGATTATATTCCGCGGATTACTTACATATACACTTTGCACACAATGTAGTCAAATGCACCTAAACCATATTGCATGACTCAGAGTGTTGCTTCACTAAAGAGACAATGACAGTCGTCCTTTTTCCGAGTATTAAGTACGAGTGCCATAGACGCCGTTAAAGGACATTAATTCCAATTGCGACGCCGTCCGGAAGCAACGGTCGTCGAGCTTGAAGTACATACCTTCACACTGAGATGGACTGAAATGGGCTAAATAGGGCTGTGATACTAATAACGTACGCATGCCTATCTACGCATTTTATTTCATTTCAACAGTTGTCATCTCTACGTGTTTTACGCAAATGGTATTACAATTACAGTGAAATAGATATCAGAAAGTTTATTGCAAAATTAAGCCAGTATAACGAGATTAAAATAGTAGAACTAGATGAATAAGAAGTAGAAATGTATTATTATTAAAAAAATATCAGTAATATATTATTTAATAAGAATAATGTTTTTTTGCTTCTTATAGCTATTTTGACTAATACTGAACACCAAAATTTTATAAATTTAATCGCAGAAAAATCCATATTGGCTCTCTTTTTTTCATGACTTTTCATAGCTTTTATAATAAAGATACTTGTTTATTAGGAATCAAATTGGATTAGGTTTTTAGGGGTACAAAAATATGTGCGCTTTTCTATCATATATTATTAGAAATAAAGATAAGCAGCCTTATTTAGACTAAATTCATCTTAGAATTGAAATAGTTTTTCTGACCCACACTTGTATAAATTTTGCTTAGGTAGGTACTATTTGTAGATGCACGGTAGCAAGTTACACTGTAAAATACTAAGGCTTGTTTAGACAAACTCTCAGCGTGCTCTGCAGAACCAAGATAGTGTGGATTTACTCTAGTTGGTTTTATTTTAAATTTATATTTTTTTTAAAGATTATGAATAAATACTCGTAATAAGATTCAATTTTTGTGACCGCATAATTGATGTTATATTATTTCTTAAAAATATGTTTTGTTGTGCATTAAAATGTTTCTGTCATAGAGCTTTGATGGTTTATCAATTAGATTCGTATTATTCTAAAAGATTTAATAAAACAATGTGAAAATAAGTTCATTTAAAAATATTCAAAGGCAGTTCTTAGAAACGTCGTTTCTTGTTGTGCATGAAGTTGAGATGGTTTTCTTCAAATGGCAAGCTACATAATAACTGTCAAGTAATCATTTTTTTCAAAAGGTTTCTAAGAAATAAATATGTCCCTATTTTATCTCAAGAAAAATAGTATAAAGGAACATTCTTGATGTAATATCCAAGATAACAGTATTTTTCGTAAACTTAGTTTATGTACTTCCGTTGAGTCCTTTCATTATGTTATTTCTTTGGTGTGCATTAAATACATATCTTATCTTATCTTGAGTACATAATGTTGCATATTTATATATATTGGTGGTCGAGTATTCTTAAAATAAAATTGAAACATCAAATAATTAAATTACAAATTTAAAGTTAAGTTTCAATTACTACAACATACCTACATACTCGTGCAGTGATTCATAAGAAAAATGACAGTCTTCACCAAAATAACAAACCATATCTCGTAGGTCCTTAACTTCTCGCTTCCTAAATGACTCATCTCATTTTAAAAGTGCCTTTTTTATGAAAAGCACATGATGAGTCTCATCAACTTTCTTACAAATATGAAGCAAAACAAAAAATTAAATTGCCTGCAATCAGGGAAATTCTTGCGAAACCGTCTCCCCTCGGCTTGGGAGTCGTAAACAATTGGTATAATTTGTTACAGCGCCCCCGCTGAATCAACAAAGACTCGGTTAAATGAGGCAGTGGCGTGCAGTACTACAACTCCGGCGAGTAGAAAACAATACAATGTATGTACATATGTTTTCAAATTCTTTTCGTTCTTTAATGTTTCTGTCACGGTCATTTAGGAGACATTGCATTGGGGCAACTGTCAAAGAAAATATTGTTTTAGGACTGGATGATACTCTAGAGCTTTCTTCTGTATAATATACTAGTGGACAACCACGGTTTCACTCGCATTTTGTCAGGATACAAAGTAGCCTATGACACTCCTAAGACCTCATACTACCTACATAACAAAAATCATTAAATGTAATTGTTATTAGGCTACGATGGTGCTGGAATAAATGTGTAGTTTAAAGCCCCTAAATTTCAATTGAATAAAAAAAAATAAAAAAAAAAACATGATGATCCGTTCAGCCGTTTTTGCGTGGTGAGCGTTTAAATTAACAGATAAAATACAATTATACGATCTCGTGTTGCTTCTGTTTCCATGTTACTTATATCAAATCAATAGGCAAATGCAAATGGAATGAGCCTATTGATCCATGAGAGCCAGTCAACTGTACATGTCAATATTTGGTTTGCTGGAGACCGTTGCGGTACCAGTTTCTAGTAGGTAATCATTGATAATAAATTCTTATGTGTATAGATCCAACATGTTATAATTTTTTTTTGTTTGGTGGGTCGTTAAGTTGACAAAAATAAAAGCAAATTTCAGTTAGTAGCGGGTTTTATTCATTTTTGAAGACGTTTGAAACAAATCCGTGTTATTTAGACTACTGTCTGTTCGTATACTACAACTTGGTTAAATGAGGCATCCGAAGAATCATAACATGTGCGTCGGAA
Source organism: Macaria notata (assembly GCA_927399415.1). NCBI lineage: Eukaryota > Metazoa > Arthropoda > Insecta > Lepidoptera > Geometridae > Macaria > Macaria notata. Next base: position 9,715,538 of record OV656733.1, read on the forward strand.
CGGGTACCCGAAATACCTAGCACGCTTTCATTAATGCAAATTATTTAATTTTGACTTGAACATATGGAAATGAGCTTCAAACTTGTGATGTTGTGAAAATGAAGACATTACTTTATTGTTAAAATTAATTAAATTACAAATTTCAATAAACGTTTCTTTAACAACATAAATATTAACAACTTAATTTTACGAATTTCGTAATTTCACTCATAAATGTTGCTATTTCCTTAGAAGTTGAACAATTCACCAAAAAGGATTTTACACTTTTTTTATTACACTATGAATTGAAGTTAACACGGAGGTCAGTGAACTTTTTAATAATTAATGACCAAAAAGTGTCAAAAAGTGTCAAATATACTGAAATTGGTCAAAGCTCTTAGAATAAAGGCGTAATTAATCTGATTTCAAGACTTCACAAGTAAAAAAAAATAAAAAATCTGAATTAAAATGTTTCAATGAATTTAATTAAAATAAAAACTTGATGAACTTAGAACTGATAATTTACTTTACCACCGGGTTGTTTCTATTTTTTATTAAATAAATTGTTTACATTTTTATTCAACAAAAAATTAGACCATGCATTAGTTGAGGATGATGATTGATAAAAAACTACAATAAACCTTATTTGCAATAAAGCATGTTTATAATTAAACAATAGAACAAAGCTTCGCAATTGTGTAACTTCCTTATTGTCTGCTGACAGCTACAATAGGCGATACAAAATATCTAATTAATTCAAATTAATATTTACAGTGTAATTACAGCTTAATGAATACCTGCGCCTGAAAACGAATTTCATTCAATCTTCTCTTTAATTTTGTTTGGGTGTTTTGGGAAACGAGATGTTTGTAGTTGAAGTTTATATTTGCATTGAATTCGGTTTAAAGTTATTTCTATATTGTATGCAAGTTATCAAGTCGTCTTAGATGTTATCTTCTATTGTCATATTATCTGAATTTGATACCGAAAATATTTGTCGGTCCATTTGTTCCGCTTTCAAGTCCCAACGGAGCGACGGATCATCGATTTTTGGTATGTTGGTAGTATTGAATCATGTGGGACGCAAAAAAAACTCGTGACTATCCATAAATTTATTACGCGGTAGCTTGAGTAACTACAGTTATTGTATAAATAAACTGTTAATTTTGGTCAAAAATGAAAACTCCAATTAATATTAAATAGATAAATAACGGATGGTAAAAAACATGTCATTTATAGACCGTATCGTTTAAGTAGATGTCGCTTTAGGTATGCTAGTAATTAAATGCCCTGCTGTACAGTGAAAAAAGTACCTACCGTTCTACAATTTAATAATACAAGTGATAATATATAAAAAACAAAGCCAGTATTATGCTCCTTGAACACGTGAATACCCACCCACACACATCTCAAACACTACAAAGCCCGTATTTATTTCACCCCTTTGTCTGTCTCTAAGAGAATCTCAACCTACGTAGCAAATAAACTCTTTGAAAGGTGTTGGACAACAGAAATAATCTACATAAGGAAGAGGAGAAGGGATCCTTCTTTAGTCGTATTCCTCATTTCTGAGAATCCGTGACTCCCCTTCACAATTAATTTCTATGGGTAGTAGTACTCTTGGGCAGAGTAAATGCAGTGGGTGCCAAGATCCTTCCACAGACGACACGTCCTCAGATTTTATCAACATGTTCGTTTCCTCACAAAAAACATATTATACCTACGAAATGTCTAACACTTACTTTACTTAGCTTTAAGAAATAGCAGCGACAGAAAACGCACAATAAATATCAGTTAACGTCTCACAGATAAAAATATCAATCGATATGAATTGGAGGGTCTCGAGATTATTATTATTTTGAACAACAATGGGATGACCCTCGCCCTCACCCTCGCTGCGAGCTATGGAGCGAGGAAAGTTTGCTGCGGGGAGATGGGCAACTTGATATCTAAAACACGTCGAAACTTCAAAATAAGGCGGTTTTACATCGATGTGAAATGACATATAGTCACATTACTGACCTATCCAGAATAGAAAATAATCTATGTGTTAATCTAGCCCACGTCCCTTCGGCGTAAAATTCTATCACTGCGGTAAACTCGCGTATGGTTGTAAGCCGAACAGTTATAAATATGAATACAATGAACGTTCTATTTTTCGAGCGTGTTCTTTTGTTGGTTTTTAAATTTATGATTTATATATTTATTTACAGACACAAGAACAACTTACAAACCAAAACTTATAATAAAAAACAAACTTGACCTTATATGTGAAAAAAAAATTGTTAGTCTTAGTATTGTGTACGACTTTCTTTACAATATAGTGTTGTACTCTTTAAAGTTTATAAAAACGTCACTATTACATTTATTAAGTAGGTTTTTGAATTTAATTAAGTATAATTGTATTTTCTTCTTCTGCTAAGATTCTGTTGTATACACATAAATAAGAGTATGACTTAGCTCAAAAATATTTATATTAATTATCAAAAATAGACAGCTCATACAAATTTACCACGGTTATGTTTTATGTTAAAAATAAATGAATGAATTAATTAACTTCAGCCGTTAGAGCGTTATATAATAAGTTACAAACATACGCAAATTTACCAATTAATTTTCCCCAAGTTTTGATTGTTTGAAGTGGGTACAAAAGTATGTACGATGATCTATTTTGGGTCTCTACCGGCACGTGTACTGAATTAATAGAGTACTACTACGAATTTCTACGAACAATAACAATTTCTATTTTACTATGACTTTATTGGAGAATAAATGCAAAGCTTAAGGCTGCCAATGAATTTGGTACCTGTTTATCGTAATTTAGACCCGCATAAACTTGGTGGACAATAGATGAGCGTGGCCGCCCGCAAGCCTTAGATTAGGCGGCGAAAACCGATAAACGTACACAATCAAATAAGTCCTACAGAGTAATCTGGTTTCAGGCATTGTGATGATCTGATAAATATAGCCTAGCCATGTTTCTTGGGTTAATTAAAAGTTTAGTAAACCAAAATCTTACAAAGACTTGGGAGCCCAATTAAAAATATTTTCTTGCTCAAGAGAACTCCTAAAGTTAATTAAAGCTTCGGGATGTTACGACTTTCAATAATGAAGAATACATCAGATATACTCTAATAATTTTACATTACCAATAAATGAGTATTTGTATTACTTGGATAATCAGTTTGTAGATTGTTTAGTTAGATATAATAATATATTAGTTTTTTTCTTTAGTTAACGTGTTTAATCTATTGTTTTGATACGTTTATTTGTTAATGCACTAAATATATAGTTAGTTACCTACTATAATCCATTTGTCTGTCTGTGATATTTTTCTGCTGAATATTGTATGTGTATTTCTAATTCGCCGTATTATGTTTATGTTATTATGTGTACCTATTATTATATATCTACGTGCGTGACGTCACCCGCCGGTCCCAACGGAAGATCAGCGCTGGATGCTTGCATCCAGCATATGCTGAGTTGTGGCCGGATTGTGACATGAAACTTCTTATTTGTACTCTTGTTTTTATTGTGTGTCTATTTAATGTTTCATGTGACAATACATTTATTTTATTCTTATACTTATTTTTATTCTTATAATATCGGTGTCTTAGTATAAAATAAAAATATTTACCTAAATATAAAAGCATATAAGCAAAACTGTGCAGAAAATTTCAAAACAAGCTACATTTATGACCGTGGTCTCCTGAGACATACAAATAAGGGTTATCACGTTATTTGTTTTATTCTCAGAGTTTCAATGTCACAGTTGTATAAACTACAAATCACGCACACCAGAGACTCCAACAAAGCATTTAAAAACCTAAAAAAGTATTTTATTTAGAAAATGTTGTTCACTTAACAAATTATGTTTAACACCCTTGGGCATCATCAGACTTAAAAGTGATTTCTATTTCCATCCCTTAAAATAAGTATTCCGACATTTACCGAGTGAAATATTTTCACTTTAAAGATCTATTTCAATCATTTAAGTGATACCCTTCGTATACACGATAATAATCATAATGACTAGGCTGATAAATTTCTAAATAGGTACAAAAACTAATTACTGATTACTTTTACTTAACTTCATAATTAACTTCAAAGAAATAATGTCTGTCAGATAAGTGTAATATATAATTTAATTACATATATAATCAAAACCATTTACAAACTATCAAAGCGCCATAATAAACAAAAAGTACGACATCAAATATAAAAAGTTTTTGTGTTCCAATTATTTGTAGAGGCAACTGTTTTATATTTTACTAGTGGATGCTCGCGGCTTCGCTCGCATTAAGAAGTAAAACTTGCATCCCCTATTTCACCCCTTTAAAAGCGGCTTATCCAAAAATACTTTCTTAGCGGATGCCTACGTCATAACATCTACCTGCGTGCCAAATTTCAGCCCAATCCGTCCAGTGGTTTGGTCTGTGCGTTGATAGATCACTATATCAGTCAGTCAGTCACCTTTGAGTTTTATATATTTAGATGTATGTAAATACAGTATATTTACCTTCTATCTGCTTGTTTAAATATAAAAGTTAAAACAGAAACGAAACTCCTTTTCAGTCGTCGACATTCACAATCATGTTACGCCAAAGTATTACAGATAAAATCTCACAAAAGCACTCGACGAGAAATTCGCTACGTGTCAGGTAGGTTACATTGAGCGCATCGCACAATATGCAATATGTTTTCCTATTTGAGGGCTGTGAAAAGAGCCCTGAAAAGAATCCCTTTGAAAAGAACAAACAAATGAGTAACCTCATTCGTCAGGACTGCGCAACGACTACCCTGGCGTCAGTCTAGCCGTAGAGCCGCGCTCGACGCACGTCTACGGAACTTGCTACGGCTGCTACGGCTCGCTGCGAGTCACTACTCTCGCTACGAACGGTTCACGCTTTACTGATGCAGTGTTGTAATATAGTGTAAATGTGTTAAAGTCTATCATAAAGTGTTCATGTTGTAAATGTTTGCTAGTTAAAAAGTTTAATTATGTTTAAGCTAACGTATCAAGATATTAAAATGATAAGTGTGTTGGTTTTGGTTCTGGGGATTAAGGGTGAGTTTGTTTTGATTTATTAAATACTTTGGTGATAATAATGTAAGGTGCCAAATAATGAATCAAACCCAATTAACATTTTAAAACGTTTTTTTATAGCACGTTATATAAGATATTTTTCGAAAGTAGCTTAGTGGTTAAATCGTCTGCTCTACAATCTATCGCATCCGGGTGCCTAGTTCGGATCTGGTCCTACACCAATGTATTTTTTCTTCGTATATGTAAGGATTTCCACTCGCTAGCGGAGAAGAAAAACATCGTGAGGAAATTGACTGAACTCGAAAACATGAGTCTTGTGTAGATGGTTCTGGGCTCCCACCGCGATCTTCGTGCCTAAGAAAACTTCCCCAATAAATCAATTCTGTACCGGACCCATGACTCACAGTAATGAGTACAAATATAATTTATGTTCATCATCATCATCATTGGCCTTATTGCATCTACGAAAGATGATTTATGTACCGTCCATACTTATACAAATTTTAAGCAAATTAATTAGTTAATCAAACATTTTAAATACTTACATATACTAAAAAACTGAATTACTGAAGGTTTGTTTATTGTTTTTGAATTTACAATAAGATAAATAAGAAACATATATATATTTTTTTTAATACTTACATTCTTTATTTACAATAATAAAATATAAAAACAAGGGGAAAAAACATACTACTAACTACTACAAAAAAGGGGCACTTAGAAAATCTTTAGAAAAGCCTAATGATAATCTAAGTGCTCCAGCCCACTACCAGAGGGCAGCGTGCCCAGCATACTGGCCGCATTACCACGCTGGATGGCAATGCTTATACGTTGAGCCAGAAAAAGGCTTAAATCTTAATTGCTCATTAAATGTTGATATTGATTACAATTCAATAACTAATTTTGATGTGTCCGTTGTTTAACAAGACGTTAATGAGTTTATTTCATTTCAAGTAAGCTTTTTAAGCCTTTGGAACTTTCAAACTAATTAAATTTAAGATTGCTGGAGAATGAACAGAATGTTAGCGTTGTTAATATTGAAATAAGAGAATTGCTAATGAGCGACGGATACTAGTTAAGTTTGCATTTAGGTTTATTAAAAAATATTGTATTGATTAAAGTCCTCATACATTTCAGACATTTAATGATTATTCTATATGTACATGTTGTGACATGAAACGTCTATTGTGCTAATATATGTTTTTAATTGTATCTTTTTTCATGCTTCACTAGTGGGTGCTCGCGGCTTCGCTCGCATTAGAAGTGAAACTTGCATCCCCTATTTCACCCCTGCTTTTCCAAAAATCCTTTCTTAGCGGATGCCTACGTCATAACATCTACCTGCATGCTAAATTTCAGCCCGATCCGTCCAGTGGTTTGGGCTGTGCGTTGATACTCGTAGATCACTATATCAGTCAGTCAGTCAGTCACCTTTGAGTTTTATATATTTAGATGTAACAAGAAATGTATATTATTCTTGTTATTTATTTACTATCAAAAGTATACTTTGTAAGGAGATACATATGTAGGAGACAGCAGTGCTATAGAATAGGGTGTGAGTGTATGTTGCTGATAATTATTATGACATGACACATGCATCGATACCTAAATGATCCAATTGCAAATTGTGTAATCTATTTATATAAAAATGAATTGTTGTTCCTTAGTCTCACTAAAACTCGAGAACGGCTGAACGGATTTATCTTATTTTAGTCTTGAAATGTTCGTGGAGGTCTAGGGAAGATTTAAAAGGGAAAAAAAATGAAATTAATTTATATAAAAGTTTAGGTCTTTTATTTATCGACTAGTGGGTGCTCGTGGCTTCGCTCGCATAAGGAAGTAAAGCTTGCATCCCCTATTTCACCCCTTTAAAAGTGGCATTTCCAAAAAGTATTTCTCAGCGAATGCCTACGTTATAACATCTACCTTCATTCCAAATTTCAGCCCGATCCGTCCAGTGGTTTGTCCAGTCCATCCAGTCCGTCAATCAGTCAGTCACGTTTGAGTTTTATATATATAGATTGAGGCAGTACGAAGTCTGCCGGGACAGCTAGTCAAAAATATAGATGCGTTTAGAAAATACATTAACCAAATGAGTTTAATAGTTGATAGTCGATACAATCGATATTTGATGGACCGTCTGAACCATTTTAATGAAGTCAATCTTATAATTACTTAGGTTTCTAATAGATACAACATTTAAAATGAAACAGGTTTGATGTTATGTTGTAAAGTTATGTTTTACACCTTTTTTGCTTGAGAAATTAAATAAAATTTGATATGATAGTATGATTCCCTGGGAGCGGGGAAAAGCTCTTGTATGAGACGCAACTTGCGTTGATTCACTAGCTCCTTCTCGCCTCAGTGGAACAGTACAAGCGGCAGGAGCCGCGGCGGACGCAGCAGAAGAAGCCAAGCGGCGAAAATATAAATTAGTAATTAAATTTAGTTTAGATGTAAATACTCTTTTTTAGTTCTTTTAGTGTTAATATGTGTAAATATTTTTTCTTATTATTGAATAAAACTAAACACAAAAAAATGAAATTTGAATTGACATGTTAAACTAGTATTTTAAAATTTACAATGACGTTACAAATAATTAATTTTCTGGAGTAGGTTGTCAACGTTCTGGCATGCTGCAGCTTTGTCAAATTGTAAAAGTAAAATTTCCACAAAACTGGCTGAAATTGTAAGTAAACCCGAAAGTGCGTTTGTTGGTTTGTATGTTCTGCTTTCATGCCGCAACTTAATAATAGAATACTGTATTATAGTTCCCGTAAGGCATGATAAAATTTAGTTGTAATAACCGGCTAGCACTTAGGAACTTCAGTCAAGAAACACTATAAGAATAAAAGATCATGACTGTAATATCCCTATACATATATGTTTAATTGCTTACTAGAAATTTACGAAGGATCAATTGGCTTCAAATAATAAGTACTGTCTAAGAAAACAGAACAATCTGAGAAAACCAAACAATCGACTTCTAGTCCAAGCGCAAAAACAAGGCTTGTACAATAAAATCAATTGCCGCCAAAAATAATAGAATTGTCGGCTATACAATTCAAAAAGACACTAAAACAATTATTTGTAAGCAACCCATTTTATTCTCCTAAGGAATTCATGACTATGACACTAGTAGAATCTTCATTTCTTCATGTTAGTTAAATTAGAGATCATATTTTATCTGGTATTGTAATTTAGATGAAAAAACTAAAAATTCATCAGATAATAAGAGTGATAAATTACTTAGTATTTAAGGAAAATATGTAAACTGACTCACCTTATGACGTCACATCATATAGGGCACTATATGATGTGACGTCATAAGGTGAATAAAGCTTTTATCTTATCTTATCTTTATCTTACTCGTAAGTTAAAACTACGTCGAAGTATCGACGTGTTTCGGAAAACTGAGGTTTCCATCATCAGGAGGACGAGTGAGCACGCGCGTCCAGGGTGGCCGTCTCGTCCGACACATTATTGACATTATTTTTAACGTAAGTGCTTGCCTGTTATTACAACTAAATTTAATAATATGTTGGCCAAACGTCTGAAAGTCTAGTGTAAAAAATAATCTTTAGATTGACTTCGTTTTTTTTTTATTTCAACTCAAAGGAGGCCAAATCACGATCATTTACTTTTAATCTGTAATAATACTTATAATGTAAAGCTCACTACGAGCTACGAAATTAATTAAATCCTGCATCTGTGTAGGGATGTCACGTCATTTCAGAATTAATATTATTACGGAATCCTCTGTACCGAAGATATTGCAAAGCCGCGCTTGGTACCCAGTGGCGCGTAGCACGTAAATGAAATTACTAACCAGTAAATTACTATGTAATATTATCACATCAAACTTATAATAAATTCTAGGTTATTTAGCATTTTCTTGATTGAAACTACAATTATTTTGACCAGTAACGTGTAAGTGGCAAATCGGTGAGAACTAAAACCATAATACCTACAATATGCAAACACACAAAAACTTTTGATTTTATAATTTTAGTGGAATATCTTCTAAAAATATCACCAGAGCTTTGTAAGTAATAACTTAGTGGTTACAACTGGAATCACTACGAGAAAAAAAGTAATACCGTAATGCTTTAGAACCTCTTAGAAAAAGTGCTTGGAAGCGATACCGCTTTACAGGTTTCAGCGTCTTCGAAGGAACCACAGTTCACCTTAAAGCCTTAAACTAAGAATTGCCTCTTATTTCTTTAAAGAGACTGGTGAACATTTATACATTTCTATGGTTTTATTAATTAATAAATTGCATAAATACTAATTGTTTAGTTTGGAATTGATTCCTGCTTATGAAAATAATTTAAAATGTGGTTGGTTGTTAAAAAATATCACTGCTTAGCTATCAAAATATTTTCTAGTTTGAGTCTTTGGATTAATGATTATTGTGATACCATTTGTTGCCTGAATTAATATTGAACAGAGCATGATTTGAAACCTACAATATGAATCGCCTTCCTCTTCACCTTGTCCCACTATGTGGGGTCGGCATAACCTGTTTTGCTCGTACATTTTACTTTGTCACTCGTTATTTCCGCATTCACTCCTCTCATACTCATATTCTCTCATTATTTATACAATAAGATCGTCGACAGTGAATTAAATTAGCAAAAAAAAGCTCCTATTTTACTGTTTCCTTTTGCCTGCAAGCAAAAAAACCTGTTAATCGGTTTAGAGTATTTATCTGTTTGGAAGTTACCTCTGCTATGTTTTTTAATTTAGGTATATACGGTCCCTAAAAAGTAAGTTCGTATAAGAGTGGCCACCTCTGGTGTAAGAGTTTTCAAACCACACTAAGGGCATCTGACATGGCTTAAACATGTGCTTTACGTATGAAAAATAAAATAAATTAATAATGCGATTTTTATCTTAATACTAGCAAAAATAATTATTAAAATTCGCGATCGCGTAACATACCCACGAAAAATACTTTCAGAAGACCTTATAACCTCATTATTTGAAGGCGGTTAAAATAGGAACGTTTCAGTGCTCTATTACCTTAATGCTAGTTTAGGCGAGGTGGAAACCTGTCTTCTTCCCCGAGGGCCGCTTGAAGCAGATCTCAGAGGACATTTAATTTTGACGCTACGTGTTTAGTTTCACAGATCTGTTTGAAGTACCTTAACTTGAGTAATATTGTCAGTTTTAGTGGTTAGCCCAGAATAGTTTTATGTGCTTGAAGTGCATAAGATAATTTTAAAAAATACATAACTTGTAAATAAAATTATTTAAAATTTCTTTCGATACAAACATGTTAATGGTGTATACTTATTTATGAATATAAGCATAACATACACGTTGTATTATAATAATATTTATTATCTCCACTATAGTTTCCTGTTCTCAAGGCCATACTCAACTGGAATTATCTTCAGTTGTTAGAATCCAGTACTCACTAGGTACTTAGTTTTATATTACCCAACTAGCTGATGCGCGCGACTTCGTCCGCGTGGAATAGTTATTACCACAAAAACGGTTCTAGTGAGTTAACGTTAAAACATAGACATATACTGTTGCGGACATTTTGTTAGATTATTTCAGGAGAAATAATTCTTTCATAGACATTTTTTGATATCTTGAACCGTTTTCGCAGCGCATGCAACGGAAGCCCTCAAAGATGAATAATTTTCCCCGTTTTTTCCACATTTTCTATTGTTTCTTCGCTCCTATTAGTTGCAGCGTGATGTTAAATAGCCAAACACTTTCTTAATAACTGGTCTAACCAACACAAAAAAAATCAATTCGCACCGGTAGTCCCTAAAATTAGCGCGTTCAAACAAACAAACAAACTCTTCAGCTTTAAAATATTATAGTATAGATATACATACATATTATTATTGGTTTACTTCCAACTATCTCTTAACATAAGTGATCATATATATTTTTATTTATTTATCTATAAGACTCATTAATATTCTGACTAAAAGTGGAACTGCGAAGCATCTGTTACAGCCAGTTAAAGTTTTTTAATATAAGTAAGCTAACGCCGCATATGAAGTCTCTGCGCTTTACTACTTTTGTGTCTTGTTTATTTTTTTGTTTACTCCAAAGCGTCTCAGTGTGTTGTTTAATAAAAGATAGAGATAAAGAATCTTTATTGATAATGTAAAGTTGTAACATAGGTATAAGTACTAATATCATAAAATATGCTACACAAATTACAATATCTCGTCAAATTGAATTTATAACATTTAAGTAGTTTTAGAAAATTTCACAAATTACAATGTCAATTTTATTAATAACATAATGAAATTTTTGTTATTAAAATCATAATGATAGTTGTTTGTTATATACCATGAATGTGTTAAAATCTATAAGTAATTAACCAATTACATATAATATTTAATTACAAAAACCAGATAAAAACATTCACTCATTACATACACAAAACATATACATAAATCAAGTACAAAATAATAAAAATAGATAGAAAATCTTTGAAAAAGCCTAAAGATGGTCTAAGTGCTCCAGTCCACTGCCAGGTGACATAAATTAATTAATATGACAAGATAATTTTGCTTGTTTTTGCGCATAGTATCAATTTTTCAGAGAATGCTTTTTAAAGAAAAAGCAATTTATAAGAACAGCTAACAGTTTTAAATTGATCCGGATATTCAAAATACATACATATATATACATATATAAGTAAACTAAGAAAGGGTTTCGGAAATTTACACGAGCTAAACCGCTACGAGAAGGGTCATGTTACCAATATAACAGATTAAAACTTACATTATTTAGGGTTGCCTCTTAAAACCTTATACTACTGAAATTTTAATAACCGGAAAAGTACTTACTGGTCCTGTTTGAGGTTAATAAATTTTCGGTTTATGACATCATTTCGCGGTCAAGAATGGTTTAGGTAAAAACACGCCGGCCATTTATCAAAAGTGTCCCTAATTGCGGAACCTAGTACTTTCACGGCCTAAATCTATTCAATATGAGGAGATTTATGAAGGCAGCATTCGGGTATACAATACTGTGTAGGCTTGTATTATTTTAGATATCAAAAGAAATTTTAATTGTCAAAAAAGAATGTCCAAATCAATTGGCATTGTATGCACAGGGTTATTTAGAACCAACGCATAACCTTTGAAGGGAAGCTTTACTATTCTATGATTTGGAAATCGCAGAAAAAATTACAGCAAAATTGTTTTTTTTTCTTACAAAAAATTCGTCGCTCATCTACAAAATATGTGCATTGTACATTGTACACAGAGGGAATTCTTCATATGCAGAGATTGATATATTTTGTTTGCAATCAAATGCATTTCCTTTGCGCGGTTGGACAACTCTTGACTCCAGAACTTGCCACTCTTTTACGAACGAGACCAGCGCTGACTGTTCGCAGTCAGCACATGCTGATTTGAGGCCGGCTTGTGACAGGAAATTTTGTATGTACGTAATTTGTATGTCTTTTTTATGTCTTTTACACCTAAATTTTGTATGTATCTAATTTTTGTTCAAAAATAAATTATTTTCATTTCATTTCAACCTACTAAGTGTTTATCAAAAATCTGCCACAGCGTAGCATTTGGAACGTTTAAGTAACTGATATGTAAGAGCTACAGGAATACCACAGGAGAACCCAACACTAAAGTAGTTATTACTCTTAAACTGAAGATAAAATTTAAAATTTAACAACTCTTTCACAGACCTTTCTAAGGATCGTGAAAAACTGCTCGCTTCAACAGTTTCTCGGCCAAGGAGAGTAATTTACTACTTACCCTACTCGTTATTTTAACATCCCTCGCTCATTTGCTTTTAACCACCCCTTGAAATGGGTCTGGTATCCAAGAGATTTAAATAACCAGCTGAAACTTGCTGATAAAACTATTTAGTGAGATTTAATGATTTTCATCGCAATTAATAAACGATCAACAATTTATAACAGTGATTTATAAGGCTAAAGTCCATGTCCATTTTAATTTTAAATATGATATTTTACTTTTATTGTGACAGATGAGTTCTGCAACATCAGGCTTTTCGATTTCATTTGTTTAGTTATAAATGTCACTTTTTCTTTGTATATTTTATTTAAATTTGAAGTGTATGAGCCGTAAGAATATTATATTATAATAAAGCTCACAAAACTTCTCACCTCTCGTCTAATATTACAAGCATCTTGTTAAAATCCTTGTGAATTTGCATTAAATACGATTAGTGTACGCTCCAAAGGTAACCCGATTAAAACACTTAACTGACCTGAACGTTTGTGAACTTCGTAAATGAGTTTTGAACTAGCACGGTGTTAGAGAAACTTTGTAATTCAACTAAACTGGGTTTCCGCCCGGATCACGTGTCTTACGCATTATATTGAAGTAGTGGACATCCGCGGCTTTGCTCGCATCATCTATACTAATATTATAAAGCTGAAGAGTTTGTTTGTTTGTTTGAACGCGCTAATATCAGGAACTACTGGTCCGAATTGAAAAAATATTTTTGTGTTGAATAGACCATTTATCAAGAAAGGCTTTAGGCTATATAACATCACGCTGCAACTAATAGGAGCGAAGAAACAATGGAAAATGTGGGAAAAACGGGGAAAAATATTCATCTTTGAGGGCTTCCGTTGTGTACGCTGCGAAAACGGTTCAAGTCGTGGGTAACAGCTATAATTTATAAAGCTGAAGATAACTATTCCACGCGGACGAAGTCGCGAGCACAGCTAGTTTCAGGATAAAAAGTAGCCAATAACACTCCTAAGACCTCATACTACCTACATAGCAAATATTATTATGATCCGTTTAGCCGTTTTTGCGTGCGTTTATATAAACAGATAAAAATTCTAAAAACTGTAATTAAATTAAAGATTTAAAGTGTACCCAAACATTTTTTTAATATTTAGTACATATGTACAGATTTTGGACCCTCTTTCGCTTTATTATATGTATAGATTCTACGACTATCGGTACGGCCGAATAGATCACAGTAATTTATTATCCCACCATTCTGTTAAAAATTGCCAATTCTCGATGGAGCTGCTTGTTTATCTCTAAGAAGTAATGAAATCTAGACAAAGTCGTGCCAAGTCTAAAGTGCCTTACTGCGATTCCTTTACAATTATCGTTATTGTTTATGTGACTGGCCGTTGAACATTCTTTATACGTTAGTGGGTCATAAGTCTAACGCCAAGTCAGCTATATGCACTCTCTCCATATGTAATTTGCTAATGAGATTAATTGGATTGGACCTGAGACTAACACATACAGCTCACCCTAATATGTGGTTAATTAAGTTTCACATACACTGAAGTGTAAATATTTTAGCCACCATCTAACTAAGGAATCTACGTTTATTGTACGGACGGCAAAGCTTTGAAACACTTTTCCAGAAAATGTGTTTCCTGCGAACTACAATCCAGGGGATTTTAAATCTAGATTTAATAGGTATCTTCTCGGTAAGCGTGTTACACCCTAGGCTGCAGCAATGCTTAACATCAGGCAGGTTGTAGTCAAACGTAAACCTATCCCTCGTAAAAAAGGGGGGGTAATAACTGTTTTTAAATAAACTAAGAACAAATAAGAACTACAAATCAAAATACACTTCAATAAAACACTCCTCGTTAATTTCATAAAATATAAATGGTGTATTTGCATAAATTTTAATTATAGACTTAGTGACATACATATACAAGGTAACTTTTAAATAATATATAACATTTTAGGAGCGGCTTTAATACATCAAAAGCAACAAGTTTTAATCCACGACTTTCGGAAATTCGCTAAATTTAATAAAATAATATTTTTCATCTCATGCTATTTCTATGAATATATTCCAATCAAAAAACAAATTATGTTCAAAGGATACATTACTTTTACTTCAATATTAAAATATTGGAGAGAAGATTGGCTTTCAATAACAATTTTGTATTAATTTCAGGCCATTACTGGCCGTTGATTGGCAGATTTGTGTGAATTTCCGGTAAATTCTTTATTCAGGTTTGGTTGGTTAAAGTTATGCAAATAATTATTACGTTACGGATTTACCATGTTCTAGCCCTATTCAAAGGCATTATCACTAATGCTATTAATTAAAATTATAAAATGCAATGCTTAAAATAATGAATTAATTTTGTAGTTATATGTATGTATGAAATTTGACATATAATATTTTTTTATAAATAAATAAACATTGAATATTGAACATTGAAAAACGAGTATGCATACATTGAATTAAAAACATTGGAACACATTTATTTATGTTGAACATCATCATAAAAGTAGCTTTTTCATAAAGTAATATTTTATAACCACAGATATGTAAATAAACTGCTTATATTTACGGCAATAAAATGGTTTTGCTTTTCTCAAATATTCTGACATGAAACAACGTCTCAAGCCTTCGAGCAAAAGTCTCAAGCACACCGAACGCTTGTAAATAAATGAAATTGCTCCTCCTTTCACTCAAATTTATAATACCTATCATAAAACTGTTACTGACAGACCAAAAACAAAGACGACATAAATGGAAAACAAAATGTGGCCATACGCTGTATTATTTATGACTCAAGTGAAAGTTTTATTCATTTCGATAACCAAAGATTCTTCAAAATATTATGTATATTTGAAAGAAAAGTGTATTCTAAAGTAAAATGAATAATGAATCAAGTAAATCTTAGATCGAGCACACACAATAAGATACGTACGGAGAAATTTAAAATCATTATTTATGTTTCAAAAATATTGTAAACTTTCCTAAAAACCAGTTGCGAAAAAAATGGCTTGCTTCATAGTTACCAAACAATATTTTTAATTAAAAATGATTGGAAGGTCATTGTCCGCTAGGTTATTCCTCTGTAAGTAAGATTATTATAATCCTGTCCGAATTATTATATGATATTTTTGCCGAGTAAGCTATAATTTTGCAAACTCCAGGACATAATAAAGGACAATAGAATACCACAATGACAAAAACCAAACAGGCAATGTGTCTTGCCCACCATGACATACGATGCCGAAACGTGGACTCTTATAGGCTACCTAGTAAAAGCACTTGCCCCCAGGCACACCACCTGCCAGATGGATCAATGGCATCCGATCCATCGAGGACAAGAAAAGCACAAGACTGACACCTGCGGCACCTAGGGGAGGAGGCCTATACCCAGCAGTGGGTCGACAAGGGCTGAAGACGATGAAGTTTTAATTGAGTCATATATTTACGATTGCATAAAATAATGGATTATAGATTTATATGCATTATTGACGTCTTTGTACAAGGATATATATTTTTATATTTTCGTCTACAAAATCAGTATATTTAGAGGATATAATCGCCCAACTTTTTATTCAGTTTTAATGAAAATTTCAATAACAAAGTTATTTGGGAGTAATTATTTCCCCAATTTGGTTTGGTTTTAATAACTCTCACATAACAAAACAGAGTTATTTTTTAGTTAATTTCTGTTCTTTAACAAAATACTGTTAGTAGTGTCTTTGAAGCTTACCTAAACATAATAATAATCATCCGCTCTTTACCTGTAATATATAGAAATAACATTTTCAGAGATATTTCAAAGGGTTTTGGTCAATTATGTTTGTTACTGTAAAACCCGAGACAGCTGCTACACATGTAAGAAAATGTTTTGTCTTGAATCAAACTATCTTACATGTAAACAAGTCACGTGATAAGTTCTTTTTATTTTTTATATAGTGATCATTTATCGTTTTTCAATGGAGTAAAAAATACACAACACTCATTGACTAATTTCCCTTTCATTCAGTGACATAAAACGAAGAATATACACGAATAACTCCGTCTCTGCTTAAAACTGATAAATACATTTAAAAACATAAAAAAAACAATAGTGCCATGCCCGTTTTACAAATCTTTGAGACTGTGTCTCGACTTAGCTTGACCTACTTGAAAGAATCCATTATCCTGGAATACTGCCAAACTTAGACAGGAGGAGTTAAAAGCAAACCAGTAGTTGTCGCTGTTTTAAAACCTAGAATGTGTTTCGGAACTATGTAAGACGCTCCAAAGTAAAGCTAAGACCTGCAAGGGACCATCACTCGCTAGCAAAAATAGTTCGCAAATGAAGGCGAAGACTACTAATTTGATCGGGTAGAATTTAAAAATTAAAAATCGCGACGGGTGTTACTGGTTAAAAAAACAATGGTATATGCATTGCATATACGTGTTATGCTTCTTGCCAAATTTGTATTGTAACACATCGTATAAAAACAATGTGACATTAGTAATGATAAAATATAATTTTGGCTGATTACTTTATTAAAAGTGACATAAAATCAAATGACTTATTAATTTTCGAATCCGTTATTATGAAATGCTGGATATCTGCAGAAAAAATATCATGTGAAAGCTCAATTATACCACAAACATATTTTATAGCGAATATAACTCAGTAAATACGAAACGAGAGTAAGTTGTGGGCAAACAACTCGAACCTAACTCTTATGTCCGAAAAATATCATGTTCCGTTCTGATTCATGAATACATCGATAACACCTTCAACTAACATTTCCAGGATTTCTAGAAAGTTAAGTAGGTATTTATATTCAACTTTTGTTCTTCTATGTTTCGAAACTCATGAAAATACTCTCTTTTCCATACATTTCGTAAAACAGTTAATAATTTTTCACTAATTACCAAAATTAATATTATAACAAATGTTGTTTTGTTTTTAACCGTTGTACGATCATAGTACAACAGTCTATGAGTTATATAAGAGCTAGACCCTAGACTCGAACTTAGATTTAGACACTCACATACGATAAGAAGAAATTTAGCACCTACGCCATGAATACTAAAAACACGAGTACGTCAGAAATTCAGCTCGACAGGAGCCAAAAATAAACGAACATTTCCGTAAAATAATTATAGACTGCACAAACTTGTAACAAGGCGACTTTCAAAGGACGGATTACCAACAGTCTGTGGGTTGTTCTTCTGCGTAGAAACCTACCCCGGAAACTGGCTACAAACGGACGCAAAGCCGCCGCATGGAAATGAAATTAACTTGGGTAATGTACGCACGCATAAATTGTTTGTTCTAGTTTTTCTGGCGTTAAGTATTCTGGTCACTTTCCAAAGAGACGCCGGAAATGAAACCTTTGAATAAAATATCCTGTTGGGCGCTGGATTTGAATGCCGCACGTTATCTTATATCCGGTTTTGGTTTATCCAAATTAGGTGACAATGTAACTAGAAAGTTAAGAGAGCAAGCAACAATTATTATTATCATATCATTATAACATTGTTGGTCTGGTCGCGATTTCAGAGGAAAATTACTAATGGTGAGTCCAAGTCAAAAAACATGACGATAATGATTTGGTAAATAACAAAAACTTTCGGTTTTGAAACCTTCTGACAATATTTAATATTTATTCTATAACTTGTTACATTTCCTTATTAATCACTACACGTATATTTTCCATCGTATACTTATGATATTTTAAAGTTTTAACTATCCTGAGTTTGCATTAAGAAATATATAATATTAAGATTAGGCATTACAAGGAACTATTAATTACATTCAACCGGCTGATTTTACGCTTTTTTTTTCCTTTGTAAGGAAATTATTTATGACAAATAATGTTTCATAACCACAGCCAAACCCCATAGCAATGTATAGTGGTGCCAGTGCACGCCCGTATGGCCGGCGTCAAAGGCCGCCTCAAGTGGCGCGCCATTCACGCCGGATTTTATCAAAGTCCACATAACCCCTCGTGAGATCTTTGACTCGTCTCCGCCGTCGCCTCCTGGCAATCTGCCAAACGTGGCTCCATTTCCTTGCCAATGGTAGCTTAACAGGAAATTGAATTTTTCAGCTTTTTACCATTCAGGAATATAGCCACTTATAATGCGAGAACCAAACAAATAAAATGAAAACACATGGAATATAAAACAGCAATTGATTCTTGCCCTGCCGATGTTTTTGATACATTTTTTATGAAATTAAGGTGAAAGGTAAAAGCTAGCACATAAAGGTTTATTAAAAGATGTTAAGTCCTGTTACACTAAACATATATTAAAAGTGGCCAAATGTTTTTGCAATTTCTATTTTATTTCACAAGACGTTATTATACTCATCGTGTGTCTAAAACGTGGTCACAATTGTGGGATGTTATGTACGTCTCTGCCCAGCTTTGTGGGCGGCCCGCAAAGAGCACCTGAAATATAACCTACACAGGATCAGGATGAATGGCATATAAGAAAGAGCCTACGCCAGGCAGTAGGCGATAAGGGATAATAATATTGAAATACTGTTTGTGTTTTAATGTGTACAATCTTAGTAGTAACAGTGTTGTTAACTACATACTTAAAAAAACCTTTTTTGACAAAAATGGTATGCTGTTTATGGTAATGTCATCAAAAATAGTACGCGCCGTTGAAATATTTGAATCAAGTGAGATTACAAACTGTCAATATAAATAATTGTGAACAAAGATAGATTACTTCAATTAAACACATTTATTGCATGAATAATTTACTTAATATGAACGATATACAATTTTTTTAATGACGCTAGGAATAATGTACTTACACCAGTGTTTCAGTTATGTTTTTAGATGAACACTGTATGTACTCGTAAACTAAAACAGAACAGCCCAACTGTGGAACTTCTTGCCCGAATCTCTATTCCCCTTGAACTATAATTTGTCGGTCTCAAGTCGAGAGTAAACCGGTTTCTTCTAGACAAGCGCGCTAGATCGTAGATTATAACGTTACTTAACATCAGGCAAGTTGTAGACAAGCGTAAGCCTATATCATGTAAAAAAACAAAAATGTGTTTATCATCATACAATTTGGTTTTTAATGGCTAATCTGTGTTTGCTCCTTTATTATTTATCTCTCACGCTTCGCAAAGGAACGGCGGATAGTCACGGTCTTTCAAACATTCGACATTGAAAATTGAACGCTTTTATTTATTTATAATTCTTTATTTGATTTGTGTTGTTACTGTTATTATGTATGGATATTGCATAATATATTATTCTGTCTCATGTAACTTTGTGAGTATTTGTGTTTGTTGATGTAGATATAGTACGTTAGTATTCATTGTTTATGTATGTATATTGTGTTGTTACCCGTTTATCTTATAATTGGATTTGTGTTTTTGTTATAACTTGCTATTGTGTGTTTGTGTTCGTTGGACAACTTAAGTAAGTTAAATATATTTATTTATTTACCTTAGTTACTTATTATCATATTATGTAATCTTAGCACAAATTCGTATTGCGATGTAAATAATAAATTTACAGTTTGCTAGCACAGCTACTCATATTCTTAGTCACAATTTCAGGCTAAAGTTCGTAACTTTCAGACAATAACTCGAACTCGCATAACTTAGTGACAACTTGACAAGTATAAGTTACAATTTACTATCAAGACAAAGAGAATATAAATGCCGTCCGGGTTGATCGAGTAAACGTAGTGAGCGTTTAAATTGAACATGTTGATAAGTAATTATAGAGAAGTGTTAAAGAAAAATAATAAATCAATCTACCTTTAGGTCTATGATTATGTATAAAAACTAAACAAAACATTATATAATTTTTTTAGGTTTGCGATAAAAAAAGAACTTAAGCTTGTAGGTTTTTCGATTTCGTACCTACTAAAGAGATACTTGATCATTGATATTAAGAACAGTATTATAAAATAAAATAAATACGGGCTTTAGAATCGTTCGTTTCTTTTTGTAACACGTAATGCAAACGGATTGCAGCCACTTTATTTACCAGATGTTAACATATTTATTTGCAAAAAAGGTATTTTGAAATAAAACAGACAAATCGCACAAATGAATTTTATTACCGAAACATTTTTGGCTTTTTCTGATTAAGAATTGCAATCCAGAGTAGTAACGTTGGTTAGTAGTTAGGAGTAATATGTTAATCTATAATTTAAATACAAAACCCTTCTAATTATAAATAAGGTATCATACTGCTATCTTAAAAAGTTTCTGTTAAAATCCGTGGACCAATACAATCATACTCTCGTGATTTGATTCACGCGTTTGGTGGCATAAGCAGATTTTTATGATACTATTGTAATTAAATTCTTACTAAATTCAGCTAAAACAGATTAAATCATAAATAAGATCACAACAACTAACAATGAAAGGAAAGTTACGCAGAAATCCGAGACGAGCAAAAGTTGGTAAAACCTAATAGACAAATTGTGTTACAAAAAGTTAGTTAAATAATAAATAAACTACAGGCACTGTGGTCGGACAATAACTTTACTAAATGTGATCAAAGCTAAGTCAATCTTGCGAGCCAAAATTATCTAGGAGAGAAAATATAACATGACACTTCAGTTTGAAGGGCAGTGTCATGTCAGAGCCCCTTAGGGTGGCTTGACAAACTCTCGAGACCAGAGTTGGCCACTCTCATTCGATAAGAAGAAGTGCAGTCTCGTGTTTAATCTCAAACAAACTTTTAAAGACTCAAAACCTACGAAAAGTAATAAATCGTATATTATACTGCAGGTATCCAAATGAAACCTTTTTTATTTACCAGTCTTTGTTTTTGATGCTCACTATTGCTCAATCTTAATGCGACAATTTATATGAAAAAGCAGTAATTGTAAAAAAAAACCCGGCCAAGTGCGAGTCGGACTCGCGCACCGAGGGTTCCGTACAAACCTGCAAGGTTAAATATTTTGTGATGTAACTAAAAATTTATGGTTTTCGTAATTTTTCCTTTATCTATGCTATAAGACGTTGCTTCGTACCAAATTTCAAGATTCTGAGTTCACGGGAAGCACCCTGTAGGTTTTGATTCCCTTGCAAGTGTCGAAAATTTGCGGCATAAATGGCTGTATCTTTTGATTGCGTTGGCTTAGAAGTTTGATTTTTTCACAGCTTCAAGGGACAGTAGACCTGAGTAATTGATATAAATTTCAGCTTCATACCTCTACGCGTTCCTGAGAAAAAGGGTCTTGACAGACGGACGGACGGACGGACAGACGGACAACAAAGTGATCCTATAAGGGTTCCGTTTTTTCCTTTTGAGGTACGGAACCCTAAAAAGAATTTTTGAAATCGGTTTACAAACAACGGAGTAATTGCGTAACATTCCCACAAAAAAAAACTTTCAGAAGACTTGATAACCTCCTTTTTTTGGAAGTCGGTTAAAAAGTAATTCCATATTTATCATCAATATAACTAAATTAAGTTTTCTACAAATATCTACATCTATATTGTATGAGACAATTAGGCGTTTCATGTCTAATTGCCTCACAAAAGGGCACTGCGAGATTACTTTCATGATTGTATTAATTAAATTGACCAATTATATGACTATAAGGCTACTAATTGGTAGTAAACTAGCAAGCCTACTATTGAAATGCATTGGTAAGGTAAACTTTCAACACAAGCGCACTTTTGCCAGCAATTTTTACTGCAGTAAACTTTTGCATACAAAATTCCACAGCGTCATAACTGGATACCAAACTATGACCCCTTAAAACTGTAGGTATTTTAGTTTACATACATGCACGTTTTTATCAAGGGCTTACGTTTGATTACAACTCGCATGATGTTAACCACCGCTTTAGTCTAAGATACAGACTGTAAACAAATTTGGAAGAGAGAGACTTTGGAACTCTCTACCTGGAGCCCTGTTCCCAAAAAATTATAACCCAGGGGTCTTCAAGTCTAGAGTAAATAGGTTTCTTCTAGACAAGCGTGCTACATCTATGACTATAGTGGTGCTTAACATCAGGCAGGCTATAGTCAAACGTAAGCCTATTTAATGTAAAAAAAAAAACTATTGATAAACTTAGTCAAAATCGGTTGCACTCTATTGTCATGGAAAACAAACTAGTTTTCGATATTAAAATTATAACATGTACAAACACAGGGCGTAGGTATCAAAAGCATTCGTGAGTACAAATTTTCTCTCAATAAAAAGTTTTATCAATCATTCATAGCCAGTGTTCAGTGAGCCTCAAAAACAACCATTCTAACATCCTACAGGCAATCTATCGCACTAGTGGCGCAGTTTTTCATGTTTTGAGCTTTTGATACTGAAACGAATAAAATATTATGTTGTCTATATATCGAATGCCAAATGAATAAATAAAAACATAGCCTAAACAATTTAATATTCTCAGGCAAACCCTTCTTATTATAATAGAGGCATGTGACTGCTATGGTAATAATGGCAGCAAAATTTGTGTCTCTACGCACCGATAGATAAGAATCCATCAAAGCTACATGTCATTTACTTGACGCTTATAAATGTTAGTCCAAATAAACACACACTTTTATATAAAGCTTAGATAATTGTGTAATAATGAATCCAAGGCATAGTAAGCTTCAGCAAGGCTTAACATCAAGCAGGCTCGAGTCAAACCTGACTTTACTTGACGCTTATAAAATGTTATTTTCATTCAGCGTGAGTCTAAACCGAGGCGAGACGTTTAATTAACCCAGTACCCATTTTGTCAGATGAAAATAACGTAGTCGTGAATAAATTAATTAAAGAAGTTAATAGTTAAAAGACTTGCAAGTTGTTTCGCAACGAAATGTAAATGTGCTACTCAGGCATTTAATTAGCACCTTTGCAGTTTAAGAGATCTGCTTATGAGTATGATGCTGTGCTCGCCCATGTTGCAATTTACATATTTAAGCACTGGAAAACAGCTAAGTAAACTGTTTTTATCTCATTACTGTTACGAATACTATACAAAGAAATATAATTATCATGGCTGACTTTAGATTTAAATATTGGTATTATATTATTTATGTCCTGAACTGTGAACAATTTGTTGGCATATATTTTCCTATAATTGTTCTATGCATGTTGTGATAAACTCAATCTACTTAGGTGAAGTTCTACCATCATGTAACGTAGCAACACCATCACTCAGCGGCGATGTTTTCACCATGAAAGCATAAATGATGGAGCGTGTGTCAGAAGGAGGCTTAAGTATTAAATTTATGTGGTTAAAAATGCTCACAATATCGAAAATACGAGTGAAACATGGCACCATTGCAAGGAACCTCAAAAATGTTATATGTATCATATTATTTAATTAATATTTCACGTTTTCATTAAAAATAATAAAAGTATTGTGTCGTTTTTATATTATCATGTCATACTTTCCCGTTATGATAGATAAGAGCATATTTATTAATATCACATCAAACAAAGTTTATCTCCGTACAATGCACACAAATGTCTAATGACATAGACGCTTCAAACCTTTAATAAAGCATCAGCAAACTTTACATGGGATCAATCGAAATTAAACTTCCCTTTGATATCGTCGATGTTTGAAGTGGACACGGAGAAAAAACCCATTAAAATACATATCCGTGCGCCCAAGTAAATATTATCACGTTTTTACAGCTGCCTACAGATGTTGTTACAACACATTCATATGTATAACCCGTGGTTATTAAAGAACCGTTGATTCTGCGCTCCTTCAATTATTTTAATACATATTTTTAAGCATAAAAATATTGTTTATCATTTTAATAATGAGCAATATGCATATTTGATACTGAGCAGTTAATTTTAATCTCTAAATAATAATGATATAATAATAATAAATAAATAATAACCGCAGGGGCGACTTCATGGCGAGTCGTCGGTGAGTGGCGTCACCGCGGACCCCGATTCCCTGGGGGCTAAATGAGACCCCCTGCCTCCCGGCTTGCCTTGATTGGCCGTCCGGGAGTGGAAGACGCAAGAGCTCAGTACTTGAGCTCCAGGGTGGAAGTGTTAAAGGGCATAACGCCGCTAGTACCGCTTAGAGGACGCGCAGCCCACCTCTCGACACCCTAAGCCACTCACACCTATGTTGCCCTTCCGGCGTCATCTTAGGCTGCCTTTTGTGAAGGGCCCATTTAGTGAGTGGCAAGTAATCACCCGCTATAATTTTTATGAATGAGGCATAACTGGCGGGTGCCGTTCCTCGTACAATAGACCAGTTTAATTAAGTCAATGAACAACTCAACACAAAAGCCTGTAATATTAATACCATGTCTGCAATAGTTACTTTATATACCTAACATCCTCTATCTGTAATTTTTACTTAATTTTAAGTACCTATAATATTGTAAAAGGCCTCTCAGTGTTGGCTACGTCCCCACTGATGCCTTAAAAATACCGGGCGTAAGGCCCGAGAATCTGTGATAAATAAATAATAAATAAATATTTCAGGACATATCACACAGCGCCATCTAGTCCCACACTGAGCTTTCGCTTGTATCATGGGTACATGGGTAACGGATATAATACATATACATATATACTTTTTTTGTAAATACATGCTAATTATACATAGAAACGACCTATTTGTGTTTCTAGCAATCTTAATTCTATAAAAATAGACAAAAGATCGATATTCGACAAATCAAAGCTTACCATAAGCTATAATTGTATGACAATTTATATAACCTAGGCCCTTGTCTCATCACAGTACGTATGTATGAGGCTAGGACAGAATAATCCTAGCAACGATATTGATAACCTATTGTTCAAGACCAGCTGAGCAAACATGCCCATTAGCCCTTTGCTACCTGGACAATGCATAATGCACCTTAATAAGCCTTTGTTAAGGTTCATTATACGTCTTTACAGTTTATGTGGACTACAATCTGATGCTTGTCAAGCAAAGACCTGCTTGTTGAGCATCAAATTGAAGCGTATTACGACTTTTTGTGATGTGGAGATTTTAGTTTTATTTATTGTAATTGTACCTATACAGCTCGGTTTACGTAACAGTTTTTACAGTTAAAGTGCCATTACCGCGTGTTAATAAAATGATATTTTTAAACTTTTCCCTGGGACTTATTTCTTAAAACGATATAGACCATGTTTTCCAGTGTTTCGTATTTTGGATAACAAAATCCGTACTAATTATGAACTATTATTATTAAAGACATTGATGTTTTTTTTGTATACCATAGTCATGTCAATCTATTTATGCTTGCATAAAACCATTTTCAAGTCTTTGAATGGTAATGGAATTTCATCATACTGAGTTTTTTATACATTATCTATCTAATATCAATTTCCACTGCGACACATGCGAGCGTAAGTAACCTTGCAGTGTAAAGTAATTTATGTAAGGTATTGCATTTTATGTGAGAGGTAATAAAGTTATACAGGAAGGCAGCCGCAACGTACAATAGAGAAAAATACTGCATTAAGACATTCATTACCATACCGCAGACCTGTTAGGAACAAAATTAAGTTGCATGACGCGAAAGGGTAACTGAAATAAGTTGAGATTTTCAGTTAGAATTGAGTTTAACTGGGCTGGGTATAAATTAGGTTAGGCGCTTCGAAATTAATTAGTCTCCAAAATACGTCAGACCTATATTGTTCGTGCAATGTTTTGTCAAATTTAGTCATTGGCTTATTCAGTATGTTGTTTTAGCAGTCAAGTTACTGTACATAAGCTTAACTATAATTCAGTTTTTTTTTTGTTTATTTATTATTATTTATAAAACGCGTTAGTTACCTAAATCAGAACAAACTTCTGACCGCTGAGCGCTAGAGTTAATAGTCGAGCTTAGACTCTAACTTAGACTGTTAGTTTAAAAAACATTATAACTTCGTAAACCTAAATCCCAAGTAATAAAAACAAAAGCTACCAACTTAAATATATATTAACATATTATGAAAAGTTAGCTTGAGGTCAGTGCTTTATGACTATGAAGAACAAACTAGGTACATACATAATATATATTGTATTAAAAAAAGTTATACTTTCACAAAATTAAAATTAAAATTGAATTTCTTTATAAAAGCATAAAAATTAACTCGCAATATAAAGGCAATCCACCAGCAAAATGCAATTATCTTGTTTGCGTGTGTATATTGTACAACAGTGAGATTTATTGGTAAAGACAAAGAAAACGCAGACACTGATCACTATGCACCTGAATTGTATAGAGTTTAGTACTTTTGTTAAGATTCTCTCTCTTTGAGTCGTATTTCCTCATGACTGAGGGTCGTGACTCCCCCGCAGAATTAATTCGTTAGGGGAGTTTTCTTGGGCAGATACATCGTGGTGGGCGCCCAGGTCCTTCCACGGAAGACGCATGTCCTCGGATATTGTGGTCCTCAAACATGTCGGTTTCCTCACGATGTTTTCCTTCACCGCTAAGCGAGTGCAAATCTACACATAACTTGAAAAATACAAGACATTGGTGTAGGGCGGATTCGAACCAGGGTACGTCTGGATGAAAAGCAGACACTGGAACCGCTGAGCCACACTCGCTTATATAAGATTACAGCTTAGTTATTTGTAACATGATTATCAAATCTTATGTGTAGCAAACATTCACTATCCGAAATTAGACTTCTTAACATCGGTTATAAAATTATAAGCATCTTATATTATTTGGTTTTCAAAAAATCCAAATCGGCAATAAACCTAAACAAGATGAAAATACATTATCAACTCTACGTAGTTGATTCTTCCCAACATATTAAAAGTTTCCATAGTTGTTCCGACGTAGGCATCCGCAAAGAAATGAAATGGAATAATTTATTTGAAATCATGTCATGTTCCATTTTCAAAACTCTAATTAATATATTAGAGGGAAAGCACATTTCAAGATTTACTACCATAGAAAAATTTACAATTTTAGGTAGTGATCTTTTTGAAAGGTTAATTAATTTTAATATGTATTTAAAAATAATCTTTGTTTTACTATCAGCTGTAAAAAGGCATCGGCAAGTAGTGTATAGGAAAGGATTTTTGGGTTGGGAATGCCACTTTCAACGGGGTGAAATAGGGGATGTACGCTTTACTTCTTAAAGCGACCGAAGCTGCGAGCATTCACTAGTTTCTGGTATAAAACCAAACTTGTTGAGATACCAAATATAATAATATGTACCAAACAAAAAAGTCACGATGATTTGTCGGACCTTTATGGTGCGAAGAAATAAACAGATTAACTGACAAAAACTGTCAATGTTAAACAGCGTAACTTGTAATTAAAAAAAAAATTCATGTACTGCGCATAATATTTCTACAAACAAGTTTATGATAGCTCACTCCTGCATAAAATAAAATAAATCATAGAACCGATTTAGCAATAACGGTTTCTAAAAATCCAAAGGTATGCGAAGATTGGAGGCTGCTTTTCCCAGCTTGATTGATTTCTAGTATTACTTTTTTTAAAACTTGATAGGCTCACGCTTGACTACAACTCGCCTGATGTAGGTAAATCAACGTTGTAATCTACGATATAGCGCACCTGCCTTTACACTTGTGTACCTTTACACATAATCATATTTTTAACATAACATTCCCCTCAAACGAAAATTTCATTAATATGTTAACTAAACGGTTTTCACTCACGTGTAATTCGGTATATTGTTGACGGGATTCAGATGTTATGACATCCATCTTCAGAACGTTCGTTCTGGGACCGCGGCAGCACGCAGACTAAAAAATAATAATAATATAATCTATGCTAATATTATAAAGCTGAAGAGTTTGTTTGTTTGTTTGAACGCGCTAATCTCAGAAACTACTGGTGCGAATTGGAAAATTATTTTTGTGTTGAATAGATCATTTATCGAGGAAGGCTTTAGGCTATATAACATCACGCTGCAATTAATAGGAGCGAAGAAACAATGGATAATCTGGAAAAAAGGGGGAAAATTACTCATCTTTGAGGGCTTCCGTTGCGTGCGCTGCGAAAACGGCTCAAGTCGTGGGTAACAGCTATAATTTATAATGCTGAAGAGGTTGTTTGCAAAAATAAATATGATGCCCAAAATAACTATTCCACGCGGATGAAGTCGCCGGCACAGCTAGTCTTTTGATAAAGTGTCTCACGAAAGTTTTAATATTAAAATTTCATTTCTTCTATTTCAGGCTCGCTATGTCTCCGGAACGTCCGCATGGTAGTTCCAGAGTCAGTCGAGAAGGGCGCCAGAGTGGAGATGAAGTGTCTCTATGACCTGGAACAGGAGGAGTTGTACTCAGTCAAGTGGTACAGGGGAGATAGAGAGTTCTGTCGATACTCTCCGCGAGACGTGCCTCCGCTCAAGGTGTTCCCGATACCAGGGATAGATGTCGTTGTAAGTACTATTATTAAACAATTTTGGATATTGAATTGGTTTTAGTAGTCATTTATTCAGCAAAACCTTAACTCAAACCAGTTTGTAGTTATGACATATACCGTGAGCATTTATTTATCACTAGCCCCGCGGTACTTGCGTTGATCCGGGATAAGAGTAGCCTATATCAATCAAAGGTCTAAATTATGATTATTTGACTGGCCTGTTAACTTAGTTGGTAGTGGTCCTACCTTATAATCTAGGGTTGCGGGTTCGATTCCTGTATGGCTTAAGTTTTGTATTATTTGATTTTAAAATTCTATAATTACTTGAGGTTAGTCTGGTCGTTTCAACAAAAAACAATAGTATATAAGTATTATATCCTTTATCTAGTACCCACGACACAAGCGTTTGCTTAGTGCGGGGCTAGATGGCGCTGTAGAAATGTCCCGGAATACTTTTTTATTTATTTATTTAATCACTAGATTAGATATTGGATTCCTCTTATTCCGGATTCACGCAGGTAACACCGCGGGGAGTCGCTAATAAACATAGATGACTTTAACACAAATAAGTCAAGTAATTCATATGACAATGTTATGTCGAGAGTAACTCTTAGAGGTAATTTAATGGAAGACATCAACCAAGCTACTTTCTTATCAATATTGGATGGAAAGTCTACGCCACCAGCTCTAGGTTTTACGACTTTATAATAATAAAAATTCTAGAAATGTTCGGAGTAGTAAAAATGCAGGTCAGGAAATACAGACCAATCTAAAAATGAGATCTCGAGACGAACTTTTTCCAGACTTTAACTTTAATGAACTACGAATAGCACGGAAACCTATCTTATGAGCGCAATTGAAAGAAAAAAGTGTATTAAAAAGTACTATACATGTTTGTTTATAAAGTTCAAACGTTATATAAACAAAGTTACAATTGTATCACATATGTATGCTTTTGTTAAAATACATTCACCCGTCCATACAACCTATACATGTAAACCAAAAATAAACTGGCTGGTATCTGAAATAACAGAAACGTTTGTTGCATCCATACGAACTTCTATTTATTTTCTATGGCATAATATTCGAGCCTTTTCTGAACAAACAAAACATTCGAATTGTCGATTTATTGCCGCGGATTGTGTTTCAAACAATCACTGCAGTAGTCGTATAGTAGTACTACTAGTTGGTGGTAACAAATAGTACAATCTTTAGGGGGTTGCTTTTAGTACATCAAATGCAAGTACTTTTGTTCAGCGACTTCTTTAAATTTACGGAACAAAAATTGTTATTTTGGACTGAATTTGTAGCTTAAGTTACCAGTAACTATGATAGACACGAGTATATTTGACTTACAAAAGTAATTTACATTTTTTTTTATATCCCATAAGTGATAGATAAACTTTATCTTGAATGTAAGTTTCAATTATTCCAGGTGCGTTTACTTATAGTTTTGGAATAAAATATACATATTGAATATCTTATTTATGTTATAAATCTGTGTTTTTAAGTTATTACCGCTATAAAAACAAGCTGATATTGTTTTTAGTATTTCAAAACCTCTCTTTAAAAAAAATACATAAACGATTTTCACAAAATTAAAATGCTAAAATATAAGACCATTATGTAATAGGTATGTATTTTTGAGTTTTTTATGCATAGAAATTTTATAGTACATGCTGGTATTTTAAAATCTGTATCTTAAATTAATATAAAATGCAGATTCAATTTCTTATTACAAGTATCTGAATGTACTGTTATCTCCCGGTAGCAAATGATTTGTTCTTAAAGCTGTGTGTGTTTGAGATTGATTCGCGCGGCGTCTTTCATTAGCTCGAATGTGTGCTCTACGCTAATCATTTGAAAAGCCTTTGACGATGCGCCTGTACGGATTAGTTGTTGATTGGCGTGTGCTTATAATATTGTATATTATGTATCTATTTTGGCAACTAATGGTTATATGTACATAGGTACGAACCTTATACGCATTTTCACACTTAAATTATGTTAACATCTGTTTTTATGTTAAACGGTTCTGTTGCAGTATAAAATTAATTTCAAAAAATCAAAAACCGACTTCATGTGTCACTAAAAAGTTAATAAATAATTTATATTCATTTTTGCGACTTCAAAAGAATCTATCAAATTATTGACACTTACAATCCTATAAGTATTCTTATTGAACTCAGTAATATTTGGAGTCGGTGCCAGTCGTGACTTTGACAAGCGTCAATTTCGTTTAATTAGTGACTGGTTCGTGAATTTCTGAATTTCTTAGAATAGCTTAGATTATGCTATAGTTACCAATACTTAGTATACTTAGTAATTTAGTCGCATAGTCTTGTTAGATATCCATCCAACGGTTTGTAAATTATTGACACTTAAATTCACCACTGTCATAAAAAAATACCAAGCACTTAATGAAACTATGAACTAAGCCTGTGATAAGCTAAATGTAACGCAGTGAGATTAAGATAGAATTTCTTACAGAATGTGAATTTCCAGCCATTTTGAGTCTCAGCGTTGGAACAAAATGTAACGTGATTCAATTCTACTTCAGGGTGAGATAAATTGTTTTAATTTATCTCGTTTCTGGTTAAAACCTGCCTTTACATGGACGTATGTTTTTACTTATTATAAATAATTTATGCCAGTTTAACTTGATGGAATAATACATGTAATTGGTTAATACGAATAAACGAAACATATCACGATTTAAAAAACGATTTCTACATTCTATGGCGGTTTAAAATTTTTGATAAGTACTAGTGATAGATTTTCATCAATACATAATTTTATTATCAATCGTTATCATCATCATCAGCCTGTTATCGCCCACTACTGAGCATAGGCTTCTCTTCTTGTACGCCACAGTGCACCGCGATGAACAGCGCCGGATTGCGCACAGATTGAATCCAGGTGCTCCCTGCGGTTTTTCTAATGTCATCAACCCACCGCATTGGCGGGCGACCTCTTTTAAGTAACCTTTTTAATATTAATTATAGTTTAAGAAATAAAAACATATCATAAACATAGAACTATAACATATGACCTAAATATAAGGTAAGATTAAAGCAGTAGTTACGTAATAACAAAACACTTCCCCCTCAGTCGAGACAAATTGCCTCCCTGTAGCATAACAAAAGTTTTAGCCCCAATTTATACTTTGTGCTGAATCACTCTCACTTCACACGTTCTTAGTCGGAACTTGGAACATAGCTGTTACTGTAGCGATATGTCATACTAAAACTAAATATGTCTAGTAAAACTAACCTATGACGTTCAAAAGCAGTGTATAGCTTTTGTAAGTCATAGTAAAGTTTTACTAAACGGCAATAATGATACTTATATATGGAAATTTGTTGTCATGTTCCTGAGAGTTAGTAAAATTTTCTGTTGAGCAAAATATATTCATAGCTTAGTTGACTAATATATATAAAAAACTTTAACCTTAAATCTGTATATCACTAATTTTCCGTAAATGCAATTACGGCAGTTAGTCACAGGATTTTTTTTAGTTAAAATAAAAAAAAATCACCAAAACTTTATCAATTATGCCTTCTATCATTTCGCAAATTATCAAAAACTTTACTTCATAAATTAGTCACATTGTGCGGCTTTTCTCATTTCGGTCATAATTTGAGTCCAAAGTTCGTAGACGGATAATCAACCTGCTTGCCCTTTAAAAACCCCGGATTAGCTGAGCCAACATAAATTTCATTCCAACAAGCGTATAAAGCCCGTAACTTATATTAGGTATATGAGGTCGACAAACATATTCACACTGGTACCTATAATTCCTGCGGGCGCACTTAATC
Source organism: Macaria notata (assembly GCA_927399415.1). Taxonomy (NCBI): domain Eukaryota; kingdom Metazoa; phylum Arthropoda; class Insecta; order Lepidoptera; family Geometridae; genus Macaria; species Macaria notata. The sequence continues at coordinate 9,748,419 of OV656733.1, forward strand.
ATAAGTGTACCTTTCGGGGATCTAACTAGTTACGGTCTTCGAACTCCAAAGCTCTGTTACCCGATAAGTTTGAGTGCAATAAGTCGTGAGCACGATTGAGGAACGATAAGATGTATCTACATAATATATATGACACTTTCGATACATATATATCCGTCATAAAAACTAGCCTATTCAAGGCCAGCGTAATTATTAAAATATATAATGTAGAAGTAAAACCTGCATCCCCTATTTCACTTCCTTTAAAAGTGGCATTTCCAAAAACCCTTTCTTAGCGGATGCCTACGTCATAGCATCTACCTTCATTCAAAATTTCATCCCAATCCGTCCAGTGGTTTGGGCTGTGCGTTGATAGATCACTATATCAGTCAGTTATTCACCTTTGAGTTTTATATATTTAGTAGATTGATAATATTTTTTTCTTATCAGTAAAGTCGGAAATTAGATTAATCCTTAAGAGTGATTTTACACTTGGACACCTTGCCAATTCAACATAATTTTGAGATAAGTGAAGATTCCAAGGATGAGATGAAAAGTAATTCCTGCTATCTCCACTAATTAACTTACGACCGAACCTCGTGATCTTGAAACGGGACGTAAGTCACTTGACATGAAAATTTAATTTTCCCAGTCACTTGTTTTGACTTCAAGTGCCCCAGCAAAAGTCGAGACAAAAATTTAACAAGTATGAAATTAAGTAGTCTTTTAAGTTTTCCCCTCCAGGAAACCGTCACATCTTAACTTAAATTCCCACTTGTACACTAAATAGAATTGTTAATTCTAGGTAGGGGGTATCTTATTGAGCTGGCAAATGCTTGACATTCTTGCAATGGGAAATGTTCTTGGATTACTTGAAAAAAAAAATGGCGTGCTATAGTTTTGCATAACATTTTTTTTTCGAATTAGCTTCCGCGCGCTGAGTGGAATTATACCTATACATACAACTTTATTACATACATTAGAGCGTTTTTTGCAACCCCTTTTTTTTTTTTTTTTTTTTTTGTTGCCCAGGAAAACCTATTAGAGGTACCACCCAAAAAACCCCGGGGAGGGCGGGTGGTTATGTGGGAGTCTCCGCCCCACTCTATAAGGGCGGCATACCCACTAAAAACCTGGTGTGTTCCATCTCCGCATCGTTGGTCCAGGGCCACGAGAGCGCGATGCATACATCCGCAGCCCTGGTGATGCTGGCCCGGTAACGGGCCCCGCCTCGGGGAGCTTCAGCTCAACCCTCAATGGACGACGTGTCAGAACACGGGACACGTCATGCATCCTGTGGGGACTCATTCCAGGGCAACAGGTTCCCCGACCTGCCACCCAGAGCCCCCAGGAGTCAGGCAGTCGCACGCCAAAGCGACCGCCCTTCTCCAATGCGCCCTCTGCGCACGGAGTTCGGTTCCCGTGTCGCCGCTACTCGGCCGGTACACCGAACTCCTCTCGCCTCTCGGCGACCACCTCGGGTGCTCTTAAAGAGCACCCAGCTCCACCTACACCGCGAGGTGCGGCGAGCTCTTCGCCTCGGGCCCTACAACCAGCCCTCTCGAAGGGGAGGTATAGGCGAGGGCCCCCACTCGATCGAACGTTTGGACACAGGCTAGCAAGATCCACCGGAAGGTGGAAGTTACTAACCTGTGGACGGGGTGCACCAGGTTTCCCCAACTAACCCCAAATCCCCATATGGAGAGATGAAATTAGTTGGGCTTACCCAACGTGAAGGTAGTCCGATCATCGCACCCCTAACCCTTGCAACCCCTGATAATTTAAAAATAATTTACATAGACATAACATGGTCTAATTAATTTGGTTCATGTGTATGATTGTGACAAATGAAATTACATGATTTAAAATTTATATACATATTACACGCGGTTAAATATGAAAATATTCACGTCATAATAGACTTATAGTGTTATTTAAAATCATTTCATAAGTACATTTTCGGAAAATTATGAAATTTAAAACAAGCTACTCACTTATAATTTGGTTCAAAAAATAAACACTAAAAACAAGTTACTTCTATCAACTATTTCAATTTATTTGGCTTCGATCAATCAAAATGATCTCGGAGAATGTAAGCGATGCTAATAACAAGCAAGTCTATTGCCTAAATTGACCGAAATTGCCTGCGGGAGTGACTTGGCCGCAACAGTATTCCCGCGCTTTCCGCCTGTGACAGAAAAGCGTGGAAACTTTTGATTTTACTGTGATATTACTGGTCTATCTTTTTTCCATTATACGGTTAAATAGTATCAGAATGAAATTTATACAAATTCTTAGAAAAATATATGTGTGAAAATAAGACACTGAATTGAATATGACTTTTTTACTTATTTTGTAACGAATTACACCAGCTTTTTACACCTTTTTATAGCTCACTTTATTCATAAAAAAAGAAAAATCTAAGTATATTACAATATTTATTTACTTTGTTTAGAAACAAAACCCACTTAAAAACTAGATCAGATAAACAATTTATTTGTAAACAAGTAGCTTACCTGTTTTAACTATTATTGAAGGTAGCTCTATTTTCCTATGTATGTTTTGATAGGATTTGTATATCAATAATAGAGGGCATTCATGCAAAACAGTGTCGGTACATAAATACCATCTATACTAATATTATAAAACTGAAAAGTTTGTTTTTTTGTTTGTTTGAACGCGCTAATCTCAGGCACTACTGGTGCGAATTGAAAAATAATTGTTGTATTGGATAGACCAGTTATCAAGGAAGGCTTTAAGCTATATAACATCACGTTGCAATTAATAGGAGCGAAGAAACAATAGAAAATGTAGAAAAAACGGGGAAAATTATTCATCTTTGAGGGCTTTCGTTGCATGCGCTGCGAAAACGGTTCAAGATATCAAAAAAATGTGTATGAAAGAATTATTTCTCTTGAAATAATCTAACAAAATGTCAGCAACAGTATATGTCTATGTTTTAAGGTTAACTCACTAGAACCGTTTTTATGGTAATAACTATTCCACGCGGACGAAGTCGCGCGCATCAGCTAGTTATTGATAGATTAGATAAGTGATGAGTCAGTCAGTTAGCCTATATAAGTAACCACTATAATCTTTTAATATTAGTACTAGAGACGAAATAACCAGAGGTCGGTATTTATTATTATTTACTTAAAAGTAAGTTAAATGCTATTATATAACGCAGAAAGATAAATTTTCAAAATTTTTACTTCCATACATAATGTATATGCAGATTTGAGAAATTTCGTATTTACTAAACTTTTTAGTGTGAATGGAGAGTGTAATAACGATTTTATGTAGTTTGACAGAGTTGCAATATTTTTTGTGAATAAAAAAATCCTTAAATAAGGATTTAAGGTGATTTATCGCTAAGATTCTAATTTCATTCAAAACAATAGACAGTTTTTTTACATGAAGTAAGTTTACGCTTGACTACAACTTGCCAAGCAACGTTATAGTCTACGATCTAGCGCGCTTGCCTAGAAGAAACCGGTTTACTCTCGACTTGAAGACCGACAAATTATAGTTCAAGGGGAATAAAGATTCGGGCAAAGAGTTCCACATTTTGGCTGTTCGCACGATGAAAGTCGAAGCAAAACGCTTGGTGCGAGTCTTTGGAACCTCAACTGTATAACGGTGCTTCCTTGCCGTGCCTCTACTCGTGCGATGGTGAAATCATTTAAGCTGTTCTCGCGATTTAATAAGTTTAAAGAATAGAAATGTATATATCTATTGATTACTTTAAGTCATGTACACATTATTTTGTATTCTCTGGCATCCTATATCCTGGACTATGAACTACTTTTACATCTCTCATGTTCGGTAAGTAGGTCCTTATTACCCCCAAATGGGGCTTGTAAGTAACCAATTAGCGCTCTAGGGCAATAATGTAGCTAGAAAAGCCCTAGGGCGGTAAGTAATAAAAAAAAACTTTTCACTCTTTCAAAAAGTTCAAGTAGTAGACAAAGGAGGTCGCTTCGCTATTCAAACTCAGACTTCTTCGTATGAGTATAATAGTCATCAATTTTAAATATCGAACGGCGATGCGCAATTTCATTCCTGACAAAATAGATGAAAAAAGGCGGGAATAGAAAACTTACATTTTAAATGTTGTTTGTTTTTGGGGTTTTTTTTAGGTACGTGCTAATTAGGAAAAAAACATGAGTTCTGCAAATTATGACGATATATTATGTAAGCTGCACTCCTGATTCAATGAAAATGGAAGCTGAAGCAGCATTTAACAATATTTTGCTTGAAAGTTCTAAAGAGAGATATTTGAAAACTTACGACGAGTTCATGAATTGGCGAAAAGAAAAACGAGTAAGTTCTGATTTTGTCCGTGACCAGCAAGTATCACAATCTCAAACTTTTAGCATACCCATAATATTAATAATAATAATAATAATATGTCTTTATTGCACACCAACATGAAAGAAATACATGAAAGGATAAATTTATGATGACGTACATATGGGCGGCCTTATCGCCTTAAGCGATTTCTTCCAGGCAACCTTTGGATGGACACGATTAGCTGAGAAGAAAAGGGTCAGAGGTGTACTAAAACAAATATAAGGAATTTATAAATACATACAAAAAAAAATCCTAACTACAACAACAAATACCTACACAATCAAGTAATTATAACACATACACTACTTACATACAGGATAATAAATTACAGATTTGCCAAAGTTAAAAAATGGTGGAAAATTTGATAAAACACCTGTCCCTAATATTTTAAAATTGTTCTCATTTCACTATAAATTTTAACCATTAAAATGTTTTATTCTTGTAATACGGGTTTTTTCTACTTACCTCACAATCGAGATGTAAAGCAGAGTAGTTAGCTCGGGTGTAAGCATCAATTGCACCCTCGAACTATAGGCGCCCTCGCTGCGCTCGTGCGCCTAACTATCTCGGGCTGCAATTGATGCCTTACAGCCCTCGGCTACTAATCTACTATTATTCACAACACAGGAATACCTAGTGTGAATGAATAGAAATCATCAACATTGTACAATAACATGAATAGCACATTTATCAGTTGCCTAATATAGATCTAGTTTTAAGTTATTGTATGTAAGTTCCTTTATAAGTTGCAAGTAAACGTTTTTTTATCATTATTATTAATTAAAAACAGAGAAGATGTTTAAAAAACGAGGTCTGACAAAAATTGAGTCAGTGAAAATGGTATAATAACTCACACCAATCGTTGTAAGTTAAATAATGACACGTCATTAATTTGATTACTCCCATATTCATACAAATGATAATTAGTTCATCACGACCTCGGTCGTTTTATTAACTCTACATTACCTTGATACGAGACATTAGCCCGTATAACTGTATAATTGAGTTTAAATTTGTTTGGTTTGTAAAGTTTTCGGGACAAATTGTGTTACCGGATAGCGACTGGCAAGTATCAGTCCGCTTGTTCCCGTGGTGGGATTATAAAATGTATCGCTTGGGACACGTTTTCATTCGAACTGCAGATTCAAATATGAATATTTTGTATGGAGATAAAATTTAAAAGATAACGTACCATAATTTGTTATTAAAACAACAAGATACCCGAAATTAAACGTGAGTGAAAATCGTATTAGGTACATAATGACGTACTATATTGTCTCTCTTTGAGTCGTATTTCCTCATGACTGAGGGCCGTGACTCCCCCTCAGAATTAATTCGTTAGGGCATTTCTCTTGGGCAGATATATCGTGGTGGGCGCCCAGGTCCTTCCACGGAAGACCTTCTAACTCACTGACACTTCAGACTCCTTGTCTGTCGGTTTCCTCGCGATGTTTTCCTACACCGTTAAGCGAGTGCAAATCCACACATAACTTGAAAATACAAGTCATTGGTGTAGGGCCGGATTCGAATCAGGGTGAGTCTGAATGAAAAGCAGACACTTGAACCGCTGAGCCACACTCGCTATATTGTAATGGCACTTAATTAAAATGCAATATATAGATATATAAGGTCGAATAAGATTTATACAAGATTATTTTAAACCCCAATTACAGCCGAGTGCATCTACATGCACTTGGCTGTGATTGGGTTTTGTTTCAGATGTCTTCATAACACTACTGTTATGAAGACATAATACATTGAAAAGGAAAAAATACATTGAAAAGGAAAGGATATTAAAAAATAAATGTCTTAAAAAGGTTGAGGAATAGGAAAAAAAACAACTCTTGCAACTATGCAATTCCACCTGAACAAGAGTCGTAGCAATTACAAACATCATATTTATGTAAATATTGTTAAATTATATTACAATGCCTTACTGTTAAATCGACCACAGAATTCCACAGCATTCTCAGTCAACAAGATAAGTTTTAATAGGTCACTGAAAACCCTTCCGTTATCATTCTAAATTGTTTACTAAAGTGGCAACATGAAACTAAGATTAAATCGATTGATGATAGTGTACTTATTATGTTAGACACGAAAGCGTCCAGCTTGTACAAATTACCCAAGGTAATTACGGACACGGTTATTAATAGTGACCTTGAACATGTCAGCCAAATAAAAGCTTTTTCAATTGCCGTCGACCAGGACGTGGGTATGATTTGTATTGTGGACTATACAATACAAACTCCCACATTGTCCTTTATATACAATACGTATGGTATAATACACAAAAACATAATAAGTAGATAGTAAAAGTGTCGCTTTCCGAGCTTTGAGGTTTTACTTCGTCCTTGGCCCAAATTCAGTAAATACAATTGTCGTAAACTAGTTGCTTGCCGAAGGTTTGAATATGTTTTTGAATAAAACAAACTTCAACCTTCTCCAGAACAGTAAACAGATTTGCACAGTTCTCTTGCAAACTGTGAACTGCCAAACAGAAGGACTAATCCTGGAATCTATGGTGCCATTGAAATATACTCAATCTGTTTTCATGGAAATATAATAAATCGCTTTTCAAGTCGAGACTAAACCGGTTTCTTCGAAGCAATCAGCCTTACATTCAAACATCGTTGCTTAATACCATACAAATAGTAATCCAGGCTAAATAATAATAATATCAAATTTACCATTTATTTATTTATTTATTTATAGTCTGCAAAACAGGCACTAAGCTAAAACACACATAACAAACTTAATGAATAGAAGAAAATTACTAGCACTTAATGCCCTCTAGATGTAGACCTAACTTACAATTTTAAGATAATTACTTACAAATAAATACATATATTACATGCTACTTTAAACAATTAAGAAACAAAAATTACATAAATAAAGAGTACACCATGCATATTATTATAACTATATACCTATCTAAGCTTATAAAAAAAAATCATAATAAGATAACCAAAACATACAACAAACAAAAATTAATAATGATTCTATAATAATAATCCCATTGACACTAACTTATACAAATAAAATAATAAATTTATAGCAAACTACTTAATGATTTTTGTAATTGACTTTTTGAAAGAAAATAAAGACGATTTATAAATTGTTGTAAATTAATTGCCATTTTTTACCATTTCACGTTTTATCAACATAAAACGTATTTAAATGGTAGCCATTACAATTATTACGGTAAATAACAGTTTCGGGGATACAGATCCTATTTGACATGAAACTAACTTGAACAAGTTTCATTTCACAAATCAATATGGCTCGTCGTCGCGTCAGTTAATATAGAAGCAATTATATCCAAAACAAACCAACAATATGTATCTATATTCTTCTTTATAAACATGAATAGTTTATGAGACACATTTACGCAACAATAGGTTTTACGCCCATTGCCGCCGCTTTGAGAATAAGATTTGGTTTATTATTTTCATATAATGTTAGGCATGTGAAGTGAATAGTTTGGATTTTACGCCTGTTGGTTAATGTGTTACATATTGAATAGATTAGGTATATCGACTTGAACGCTTCCAACTACGCGATAGGAATAGAGTATATTGTTGATATATAGAGAGTACACCATATTTTTAGAGGAGCAATACTTCAGTCATGGTATGGTGCCTATATAGCGCTGTGTGATGTCCTGAAAGCGTTAAGCGAGTGTGGCTCAACGGTCCCAGTGTCTGCTTTTCATCAAGACGCACCCTAGTTCGAATCCAGCCCTATACCAATTACTTGTATTTTCAAGTTATGTGTGGATTTGCACTCGCTTAGCAGTGAAGGAAAACATCGTGAGGAAACCGACATGTTTGAGGACCAAAATATCTGAGGACGTGTGTCATCCGTGGAAGGACCTGGGCGCCCACCACGATGTATCTGCCCAAGAGAACTCTCCTAACGAATTCATTCTGCGGGGGAGTCAAAACCCTCAGTCATGGGGAAATACGACTCAAGAGATATGTCCTGAAATATTTACATATATTTATTTTTTAGTCGAAAACTCTTTTATTTTTCGTAAAATAATCATTATCTTTGCTAAACATCTTTGTTTTTCACACTTTTAGAGGTTCACAAGCAGGCCCCTACAACAAGGCTGCGAGATTTTATCCTAATACCCTTCTACCGGCAAGTACACTGAGACTACGTGCTGGTCAATGAAATTGATATATAGATAGAGTGGTTCTAGGAAGAACACATGTATGATCAGTTACATATGAATATTAATTCACCTGATACTATTACTAAATGTAATTAGTTATCTTACCTAAATTATGGACTTATTAAATTTTGTTTCCAAATTGTTAAAATTTGGTCAACATTAAGAATTAATAAACCAATAATATCACATCACTTTTAGAAACATCGTTGTTTAAATAGAATGTGAAATAGGAATGTAACTTATGAACAGTTTGAAGAGTTTTTATGTATGATTACAAACCTATTATTATTTTTGACATGATTTTAATAACAAAAATTTCATTATGTTATTAATAAAATTGACATTGTAATTTCTAAAATTTTATTAAAACTACTTAAATGTTATAAATTAAATTTGACGAGATATTGTAATTTGTGTAGCATATTTTATGATATTAGTACTTATACCTATGTTACAACTTTACATTATCAATAAAGATTCTTTATCTTTATCTTTTATGGCAATACTTTTTATTTTGCTTTATTTAATTTAAGCAAAAGCAGTTATCTAAGTACTTATGTTTGTAGACAATGTAAATTAGACTCTACTCGGCTTAATAACTCATACGTTCGTATGTTTCACAATAAATCTTCGGCATAAGCTCGGTGCCTAACAAAGGCTTACATAAGAGCGGCACATCACGTCTCTGGTAGAATTGACAGCCCTATACCATGGTATAGGGCTGTCACCATACCATGGTGTAGGGGTATCTTTGCTGTGGCTTTACCATGGTAAAGCCACAGCAAAGATATATGGTGTACAGTGTTATAACTTGGCATTGATTTTCATATAAAAATTGCCGTTATTGCGGTTAGAAGCTCGATGATAGCTATTTTAACAACTAGTGGACGCTTGCAGATTTGCTCGCATTGTTTTGAAATAAAAATTAGCCTTTGACACTCCTGAGTACTCCGTAAGTACATACCAAAAATCATATTAATCCGTTTAGTCGTTTAAGCGTGATGAGCGTTTAAATAAACAGACAAACAGATACACAGATAAAAAGACAAAAATGTATTATAAAGACTGCTCAAAAACGTGTTTTATTATCGATGTATGTATAGTAGACACAAACTTTTTTTTTATTATGTATTCTAATTTCAGATTTTTGACCCTCTTACCTTTGTTATCTGTATAGATAATGCAGGCGCTTTCGAAGGTCAGATGACACGTTAAATTGGATCCCGGCTGTTTGTTGTATGTAGTATGAATAAATCGATTGTAAAATTTATTGCTTGAATAGATGGCAACTGACGTACCGTGTAGAAATAATTATTTCGTTAACGTTAAAATACTGTATGTAATATTACTGTGCCAATACCTTATCGCTTGTACATACAACTACATCTATGTATAACATTTGGAAAGATTTACTTCTGTCCTTGAACTACGGTGAATAGAGGGTTGTCGAGATTGTGTCAAACTATTCGGAGAATTGCAACAGACATGTACACGTGAAGGTGCTTTTTTTCTTTTATATATGTACATATTTTGTAGAACAATATTTTAAAAAAGCTGCGAATACGTCCTTATCCTTAGAGGAGATTGAATTAAATGGATACCATAAGCTATCTGTATTGATTTGTCAAATATTATATCTTGCATATGTATATATTCAAGTCAGAAATAAGACTGTAGATTACATTCACATGTCAATACTTATATCATAGTTTGTATTTGTCTGCTCTCGTTAGGATAAATGTTACTCATAATCTTACAAAAATCTTGGTAAATTAGTAAATGTGCATTTTTCAACATAAACGAGAGCTTAAAGTTTATGCTTTACTAAATAAACATCTCGGCAAAATACAGAATACTTAAATTTAATTTGAGATACATAAATAAAACTCAATATTTTAGCATAACTAATTAGTACTTAAGTAGCTTTTTTATTAACATTTTACTTGTCATACAAAAGTATTTTAAAACACACACATTTTTTTAATGCGCTTTAGAATCACTGTACAACCGGACCGATATATTTTATTATAAATCTTGAAAATATGTAAAGTGATTAAATTAAAAACAAAAACTACACGCCGGTTGCTGATATCCTTCGGTAAATATGAAAGTAAATTTGTTCTAGCGTTTCCATGCCGATTTCGCTTCAAAGTTTGTTCCCCTATCGTTATCTTTGGTTTCGTTTCAGGCACTCAGTTTTAGTCTGTATTTCCAGTTTAGTTCGGGATTTTCTGGCAGTTTTTTCCCACTGCAGTGAGTTGTGCTCTTTGTTTCACCTGCAAATGGGAATGCAATTGTATGTTTACTCACTGGATTACACTATTTGTGTTTGCGGCACTAGGAACACGGAACAAATCCGTCTTTTAGTGTTCTTTTTATCCTGTGTCCACATTAGCACGTTTTTTTTCTCTTGTTAAAACAACATTTACACTTATGCACGTGTTAAATGCTTTTGTATTGATTGTTCTCAAAACAAAATTGCGCTCGTGATATGATTTTGCCCACATAATTATATTTCGCTTTATGCAACGCAACTGTGAGGCGGTTTTTCAGAGCTTGGTATAGTTTCATATGCAAACCGAATCGGGCCAAATTAATCGAATATTAAACGTGTGTCCGGCAAACAATCTCGTTTAATCACGCAGGTGGGTTACGTGTTTCTGCATTCTGTGGCGATTATCGCTCGCAGACTGTTCACACACATGACCACTTTAACATTAAAGCCAAATTATTCCATACATTTGGCTCATAATCGCGGGTTTTGAATACGCCAAAGTTGCGATATCTGACTCGTATATCGAATTGACACGTTTTCTAGTTAGTCCGATAATGATGTTCGTTATAAGCCCGCCTGCGGTTTAGCTGTCCACGTTGGTTTAGATTGGGACATTTGGATCACATATGCGGGTATAATCCAATCTAGCATCGTAGGCATTTAAGCTTATTTCAGCGCTGACAATCTGAGTCCTAATATGGTTAAACAAAAACTGATAATATATTCAGCACCATCCGTTCGCAGTGCTAGAGATAAATTGATAGCGTGCTCATTCTGCGAACTAAACTGAACAGAATTTGTGACGATATTTCAGTGGCACAATATGCGGCTTTAGTTAAGTATACGCCTGTGGTGCAGACATTTATTGCATTCTCTATGGAGCTATTTTTGTCCACGTTACACGAGAGTTCCGAGAGATTACATTCACAACTTGTATTCTACCCGGTACCTCTATTGAAGTCAATCTCATTCTTAGCCAGCTACATACAATACATCCTACGTAAATCCCACACGCTGGTAAAAGTTCCACCGTCTCATATCAAATGCTGTAAAGGATTTCCGGAGATGAAAATCGGTCATATAAATAAAATTAGCTTCTGCTACGGATAAACTAAGTAAATGTACGATTTGTTAAAATCACGCATGTTGTCAAAAATCTGAAAGAACTACCACACGTTTGTTGGAATTTCAAATGTTTCGTTTTGCTCGTTTAACCAATGTATAAGTAAATAAAACCAAAAATAGCTAGAAACCCATTTTATATGTTCAATATAAATTTTTGGTCCATAAAATTGATAACATACTGAGTTGTAGTATAATAAATAAAATAAATAAAATAAAATAGCTTTTATTGCCCATTTACAAATGTATAAAAACTTACAAAATAATTTTAAATAAAGTAATCTACATATTTACATAAAATGTATCAGTTTCTTCAGTAGGTATCTTTAGGGCACCCAAAATTTGGTGAAGGCCTCTTCCATGCGTGCCCACAGTTTCCTGTCTTGTGCTTGTCGCGTCCATGTGACCCCCGCTACTTGCGTGATGTCGTCGCTCCACCTGCTGCGTGGGCGGCCGCGTCCCCTGGTGCAGTCGCGCGGGTACCAGTGTAGGACGCGCGCGCTCCACCGCCCATCTGAAACACGAGCTATATGCCCTATATGTAGTATAGTAATATAATATACATACGTGCATATTTTTTTTTTATATATGACTTACTTGACTTATGTTCCTGTTCCTTTTTTTATATATCTAAAGGCAAAAACTAAACTAAACAAAGAGGCGTATAAAAAATGGTCTGCAGAGGGGTCTGGGCTCACTCTAGTAAATCGAAGCCGTCGCATCCTTTGCCTCTTATATGAGATAATTAGGAGCATTGTCAAATATTTTTACTGTAGATGCATTGCATAACATAATATAACTAGGCGACCGTAAAAATTATTGTTTCTTTATTTGACACCCCGCCCGCGGCTTCGCTCGCGTTATTTCGCTCGCTTACGACACATGTGAAACCTCATACTACCTACATACCAAAAATCATGAAGATCCATTCAGCCGTTCTTACGTGATGAGCGTTTAAATAAACAGACAAACAGATAAACAGACAAAAGCTATAAAACTGCTGAAACGTGTTTTATTGTCGGTTCGAACTATGTATATCCAAACATTTTATTCTAATATCTTTTATGTTCATATTTTTTACCATCTTCAGCTTTATTATTTGTATAGATAGATATTATTTTTACTGTGGATGCATTGCATAACATAACTAGTCCACCGTAAAAATAGTTGTTTCTGTATTTGATATCATTACTATTTAACAACATGGAGATTGCAACTATGAGACAGTTTTTCTACATACTCGTTTCATAATATAGGAAAACTTGTATTTAAATATCGCTCAGCAAATATAATAGTACCTATATTAAAACGTATTTAACGTTTCAGAATGCATACGATACGTTGGCGATGTAATTAAAACGTGTAATGGAGTAAAAACTAATTTTCTATTCACGAGCGACACAAATGTTTGCCGGATCGTGTTTGTTTCCGACGCGTAGAGGATTGTATGAAATGTTTGCCAATTTATTTCTAGTATCAGTTTGGCGTATTTTAGGAATCATTTTGTAAATCATAATATGATTTACTTGAGCATGTTCTGTCCCATCATACAGTACAATTGGTTTATATAAACCACAATTCTTTCTTCGACATTTAGAATAGAGTGTTTTTTTTTTGGTCACAGTTAGATTTACTTTTTGTAGATCATTGCAATTCGCGAGTATTTCAAAATTGTACGACAGGAGTAGTCGGTTTTAATCTTATTAAAACCACCATACGAGTACCTACGAAAGTGTTTTTGTTGGTTTGGTTTTTGGACAGTTAATTCTTTTATAATAATAATGATGTTAATAAATTGACAATTCGTCATTATGTTTTATTTACAATAATAAAATATAAACACAAGTGAAGGAAAACTAATCATACTACTTCTAACTACTACAAAAAGGGGCACTTAGAAAATCTTTAGAAAACCCTAAAGATAATCTAAGTGCTCCAGCCCACTACCAAAGGGGAGCGTGCCCAGCATGCTGGCCGCATTACTACGCTGGATGGCAATGCTGATACGTTGAGCCAGAAAAAGGCCAGCATTTTGGCCATGCGTCGCGTCAACCAAACAAACCAACCGTCATTATGTTGATATAGTAATAGTATTAGTTCATATATTATAGTCAACAGATTGACAAATCGTCGTTATTTTTGTATGGTAATAGTATTAATACCGGGAGAGAAATTGTTTCTTTTTTAGACACAAGCGTTTACTTACTTTGGGCGCTAGGTGGCGCTGTGTGCAATATACCGGAATATTTATTTATTTAATTACGGATTGGAATTCATATATTTTATTTTTATATTGTGAACGTGCTAATGCCCCAACTGGCTGGCTGGACATGTGGAATAGGCTTAATGAAAAATTAGTATGCCACTGCAATTGCAACGCAAATTCTAATATACCTAACGTGCTGATAATATTGTTAGTTTCATTAACATAGATATACAGTTCTCATTTTGTATGTTGTCTAACAATTTTGATAGTTATACAAATTTACTAGCGATGCCCTGCGGCGCTATCCGTGATTACAATCTATCTATCTATATCTATATATATATATTATATAAAACTCAAAGGTGACTGACTGATTGACTGACTGATATAGTGATCTATCAACGCACAGCCCAAACCACTGGACGGATTGGGCTGAAATTTGGAATGAAGGTAGATGTTATGACGTAGGCATCCGCTAAGAAAGGATTTTAGGAAATGTCACTTTTAAAGGGGTGAAATAGGAGATGCAAGTTTTACTTCTTAATGCGAGCGAAGCCGCGGGCACCCACTAGTGTATAATAATAATAACGCTAAAGAGGTCAAAAATCTGAAAATAGAAGATATTACAAAATAAATTGTTTGAGTATACATTAAATCCATAACAGAACACGTTTCAGCAGTTTTACAAATATTTGTATGTTTACTTGTTTATCTGTTTGTCTGTTTATTCAAACGTCCATAACGCAAAAACAGCTGGACGGAAGATCATGATTTTTTGTATTTACGTAGTATGGGGTCTTAGAAGTGTCATAGGCTACTTTTTATCTCAAAATAATTCTAGCGAAGCCGCGGGAGTCCACTAGTATGAAATATACGTAAAATAGCCTACCTAAACAGCCAAAAAACGGATACACAGTTTGTTATTCACAATAAAGTTTGCGTTTGAGATTATTATTATAGGAACAACTAATTTATGTTATCACCGCGGCCTAAATAATAATTTAGAAACACAAATTTACAGGATATTGAAGAGTTGATATTTGAAACTAAACTCAATACTATACAGATATACTATACATAGTAGGAAATATCAGTATTAGGGAAAGTAATTTATTATATCTAAGTTGTTCGTAACTGTTTGTTGTGTTTCTTTCTTGTTCTTGAACTTGGTCTCGACATACAAACTTTTGAATTCATTCTATCCGATTTTAGAACTCTATTTAGACTAGAATCGGAATCTATTCCTTTTACAAAACTATGCTCTATCGAGCTATCACAATATACAGAAATATCTATTATTTTCGTTAAAATATAAAAAAAATACTCTTTTTTACTTTTATTACTTTTCAATCGAATTCAATAAAGGAAAAGGTTTTTAGTCGACTGAATATTTCATTTTTGCTTTTCATTTGAATAGCAGTATATGTATGAGTTGCGAACTAAAAGAGAGGCCAATGCTCAGCAGTGGGTGATAACGGGTTGATGATGATGATATTCATGATTTATAGAACACGAGCGCACAAGAGCTTTTGTGTTAATCTCGATGCCATGGCCTGTATTATTAACATACCTCGTGTGAGGTCGTCCGTAACCGTCAACCTGACAGTTTAAGCGTCGCACAATTACTAAACTAACTGATTCATATTGCCATACATTAGGTATTTTGATGATAATACGCTCGGATCGTTCTGCTATATCATGCGGCCATTAACTATTTACATAGTAATTACAATTTAGAATGTTATATACCTATCTAACACATATGACGCCATTTAAAGACGACATCTGTCGTGGATCTTGTGGTAATAATGTATTACTAGATATACTTGCTAAAAATAAATAAATAAAATAAATATTTCAGGACATATCCCACAGCGCCATCCAACCCCATACTAAGCTTACGCTTGTATCATGGGTACTAGATTAGGTACTATAGTTCGAATATTTATATGGCTTACGTATTATGCTATCTATACTTATGTATACATTAGACGAAGCATTACGATGATCTGATTCTCCAATTAGTTTAATTTGAGATTATGAGTACATTAATATTCATGCCACTTTGAGCCAATTACTTGAAATAATAATAAAGCAAAATGGGAAAACATTACCTTTGGAAGTCAATAAACACAGGTATTCCTGTAATTTTTTGACATAATTTCACTGTAACATCTTCAAAGTGAGAGTGAATCGTTTCTTATCGGGTAAGCACGCTCCATCTTAGGCCATAGCCTTTGCTTACCATCAGGCAAACTATGGTCAAGTGCTAATCCGTTTTAGTTTAAAAAACATCCAACCAACGTCTATATTTTAACAATCTTAGAGTGCACACAGCACCTGAATCACTTTTCAGAGGACAAAGAATCCTTTAGTAATTTAAAGTCTGTACGTAGGGGACAGTTTTCTTCAAAATCCAGCTATCCATTGTGAAAACTTTTATATCACACGTTGTTGAGTCACGTACCTCTAATAGTAGAGCGCGCCCAGACTCGGGATGGGACAAATGGTTTCAAATCTCATCTCTAGAAAGGATGGAAGTAGCTTTTCATTCTATTTTTCAGCAGTTGCCAGTTATGGCCATGTTCAGCTTTCTGGAATGTTCCTTAGCTAATTGGAAATTCTTGGACCGCTACCAGAGGTGTGTCTTCATAAAGTATTTATTCAACTTTCTAGCTCATAGAGTAGAGATTTTTTGTTTTGTAATCTGAAACAACAAATGTAACATCAATATTTTGGCATCCTTATTAGATATATAATAATAAATAAATAAATAATCGTTTTTTATATAAAAAACATAATTTCTACATACATACCTACCTTTATAAATATACATCATTATACCTATATAAATACAGACATAGAATATGAATACATAATCTTAAATCATAATTTAATTGAATTGATGGCTTTCAATCGAATTCTTCAATCATTTTCAATCAAATCGAATCTAAATCAAACGTTTTAAAATAGTCATCTTTCAGGTACGTTTTTTAATATGTACCTGAAAGATGACTATTTTAAAACGTTTGATTTAGATTCCTTCCAATGACATTCCTTCTTCATAAATGGAAATGCAGCCAGTCCCAATGAGGTTTTCCTAATAGAGACGCTATACGCATTGAAAATCGCCCTAGCACGTGGCGAAATTATGCTATGGCTACTTAGGTAGAATATACGCAGCTTTGTTTACGTTATTCAGGAAAGTAAAAGAGATCAGAGATATATAAAACCCGGTTGTGAGAAAGGAATAAACGTATGTTCACAGCTACGTGAGCCGCGAGCCGTCCAGGCTAATTCGCTTAATTTGAGTTCACCGCATAGAACGGGGTATAACGCATCTACCTCAGTTTATATAGTATATCATTGGCCAGTCCATAAAAATAATAACACTTACCTAAAACTACCCTAAGGGCGCCTGCTTTTATTTAACGACTGCTGTAACAAACAGCCGGGACCTAGGATTTTACGCGTCATTCGATGTCAGCCATCTAAAGACCAGCAGCTTCGAAAACTCCGTAACATTGATAAATTATCAATGTTCCTATCATTATCATAATCGTACGCTAATATCTCCGCTTAGAGTGTTTAACTTAGTAGCGTTACTAGAGGGGCTACATAATATACTACAGTATTTTTATAGTGAACAAATTAAGATATACATAATAGGATTAACCAAATAAAAAAATAAAACAGTCACATACAAAATGTGAATAACATAAATATAATTATAATCCTAGCATATAAAAATTAATCACGGATAAAAGTCACAGTTGATTGGCCTATATCAATTCTTCAGCTGAAAATAGCTAGATAATGAAAATCCAACTATGTAACTTTCGATCGAGTTTAGAAATTGAACTATCCAAAATAGCTTGAAACTGGGTAAAGGAGCTCCACACTAAGTTGGGAACTGTTAAATGAACCTTAGCTGCGAGCTGTATGGGAACTAGCGCGGAGGTTTTATTTTATTAAACCCATTGTTTTAGATGCCAATATGTTAGACTAGCAGTCTCATCAAATACGAGTCACTAAGAAATTGCTTTCAACATCATAGTCAAATTTACTTCTGTAGTAAAATATAAACGATCCCCAGCAGTGAGGGACACGACTAAGAAGAGACAGTAAAATATAAAATGATGAATCACTTTTTAGCAAGCAGTCCGTCGTATAAATTGCATATTTCATTTTAAGCTTCAATTGGTTTTTACTCCTGTGTGGAATAATAATTTTACAGTCTCATTGAAGTCGAAATCAATAAAAAAATGTTTTCAACACCATAGTCAAATTTACTTATGAAGGATAGCATATTATGAATCACTTAGCAGTCTGTGGTATGAATTACGTAATTATTTTTAAGGTTTAATTATTTTGATCCCTTTAAGGAGTACTATTTGTAAAATACTAATATTTCTTCATCATTGGTGTAGTAACATTTTAGTTACAACAAGTTTTTGAGAGACTTTTCAATAGTTAGTTTTTTTTTCTTTGTATCTGTATTATATTCTACAATATAATTTAATAGATATCGATACAATTATTAAGCTGGTTTATTTTTAGAAGTGCTAAAAGTGGGAGTGCCATACCTGTCATAAAATTAGGTTAATATAATCTTTACTTTGTTTTTAAGCATATCTCAGAGGCCCCTTAGGGCGGCTTGATAAACTCTCAACACCAGAGTTGGCCACTTTCATTCGGTAAAAGGAGAAGATTACTCTCAATATAAAACAAATGAAATATGTAACATATGTGTTAGTAATCTAAAAATAATAATCTTATTACGTGAAAGTGGCCGGCCAAAAGGTCGAGAGTTTTCATCTCTTCTTCAATTACTTTAATGATTTGTGTGAATTGTATTAGTGGAACTTTACCTTAATTACTCATAAGTTGGTATCTTGTCAATCTATATGCCAGTTAAATTATAAAAGAGCATCATGATTTGCGTACTTTTTCAAAGTGAGGGAAAGTAATCATTGTAAATTTACTAGTTAAAGTTACTAGTTTATTATTAATGTTTTGTTATAAACTAAACTATGTTTTTCAGTTTACCTATAACACAAACAAACACATATGTTTTCTTATAACAATCAAGTTATTTTTGTTCTACTCAGAACATTGTTAAAGCAGTTCATGAAGGATCGTGGATAATGTATACACATGCAAGATTAGAACAAACAATTCCCGAACCCTTTAAAAGCGTGGGTATATAGAAAACGGATTACTTACAAACGTGACCATCTTTTTGTCCTATTTTTGTCGTTTTCTGAACAAAGATTGAGAGCGGTCTATTTTGCTTGTGAGCAACAAAGATTTAAAAGCTTGGGCACAGAATACATAATACAACGGAAACCTATCTCCCTGTTTCGAACACGCAGCGAGCGGAGGGCACAGTAAAGTACGCTCGACAGTCGTGTGCCAAACGGCACATCACTCGCTCGCTGGCCGCGTCGCCTAAGTATGAAAAATGAATTCGAATATCTAGGTACTTAAATAAGCAATTTAGAGTCAAATTCGAGAGAAACAGGCTTAATTTAGTAAAAATTTAATAAAAAGGTTTGTAAATATTTTGTTATAATAACACGTACAAAACAATAACTGATTAAGTATTAATTTATCAAAAAATAATTCACCGTTGATTGAGTATAACACTAAAATAATACAATTTTATTGTTGTACTAATTCCATATTCATAATGGCAACCATGACAGCTTTGAGAGAATCGAACTGTATGCAGTGAAATATGTACTGTAAGTTGAAAGTTTAACTATCAATTTGGCTTGCGCGTGGGTTACGAACGTCCGCTGCGAACGTATTTCGATAGCATGGCGCGTTTTTGTTAAAGATAGAGTGCCCTGGCATGGGCTGTATAAGTATCGTATAAGAGTGGCTAACTCTGGAGTCGTTTTTCAAGATTTTTCATAATTATGTATATACTCGACGTACCTATATATGTATGTACATAGGTCGACGCGGTCAGTTCTTGGATGGGTGGCCAAAAAGTGACATTCTATTTGGGGCACTTCTGTGGGTCGGATGCCACGTTAAATTGTAGGTCCAAGTTGTTTGTCTAGTACGGCAGTCGTTAAGCCCTGTCAGAGGCTCTTAGGGTGGCTTGATAAACACCCGACACAAGAGTTCGCCACTCTCATTCGATAAGAAGAAGAAGACAATATACCTATATACTGGTACATATAAATGGTAAATTAGAAAAAATACGACGGATTAATTGCCTTAGAACCTATTTTTAACGATAAATATCAAAAATAATGATAAACTGATCCGGTAGAAATGTCCATTGTACCAGACTATTTATAATTCTCTTCTTCTTAGTCGTTGTCTTCATTGCTGAAGGTCGTGTCTAGCTTGAAGTCTTGATCACTTGGTGCACTATGCTTCTCCATGATGTCCTGTCCTCCGCGGTCTTGAGAGCTTGGGTTATTGGCAAGCCTGTAAGGGTCTTAACTAGGTCAGACCAGCGGGTAGGTGAGCGGCCGCGTGATCTTCTCCCATCGACTTTGCCAATTACCATCAGTTTTTCTAAACTGTCAGGGTCCCTACGAGCAATGTGTCCGAAATATTTGAGAATTCGCTGAAAGCAGATAGCAGACAGTCTTGTGGTTATCTTGAGCTCTTTTAGAATAGATACGTTGGTTCGGCGTGCAGTCCACGGGATACGCAACATCCGTCTCCAACACCACATCTCAAACGCATCTATTTTGTCTCTTTCTTTCTTCCTAATTGTCCAGGATTCGGCGCCGTAAAAGAAGATAGAGAATACCAACGTACGCACCAGCCTCACCTTGGTTTTTCGGGATATGTTACGGTCTTTCCATATTCTAGTGAGTTTAGTCATAGCTGCTTTGGACATTTGGATCCTCCTGGCTATTTCTCTTTCCGTGCCACCCTCATTAGTTAGAAGTGAGCCAAGATAAACAAACTGGTCAACGAACTCCAGGTCTCTGAGTTCATTGGAGTGAATTAGCAAGCTAGGTCTATCTACTATCATGATTTTGGTCTTGGCTTTGTTGATGGTGAGGCCGACTAACTCACTCTCTCTCTCTACTCTAGACAGTAGTTGCGCCAGTTCTTCCTCAGACGATGCAAATAATGTGGTATCATCCGCATACCTCAGGTTGCTGATCTTTCTGCCACCAATGGATATACCACCATCCCAATCCTCTAGGGCACGTCTCATTATATATTCCCCGTATATATTAAAGAGGATCGGGGATAGGATGCATCCTTGTCTCACACCTTTCTGCGGTTTAAACGGCTTCGATAGGACATTGTTCACCTTCACAACTGTGCTTCCATTTTGGTATAGGTTTGCTATCAGATGAACGAGATGATCGGGTACTCCCATTTCGATCAGGATTCTCCACAAACATTCCCATCGTATGCAATCGAACGCCTTAGAATAATCGACGAAACACATCAGCATTGGAATGTTGAACTCACGGCACTTTTCTACGATCTGCCTTACATTCACAATCTGTTCTCTAGTGCCCCGTAGTATTTATGATTAGGCACTTGAAATATAACAGAATAATATAAAATCTAAAAGTTTCGAAAAATCCGTGTACAAACAAACAATCCCACACTCATAAAATTTTACATACGTATATATTAAAGGTGACTGACTGACTGATTGACTGACGGACTGATATTGTGATCTATCAACCCACAGCCCAAACCACTGGGTGGATTAGGCTGAAATTTGAAATGAAGGTAGATGTTATGACGTAGGCATTCGCTGAGAAATGATTTTTGGAAATGCCACTTTAAAAGGGGTGAATTATGGAATGCAAGTTTTACTTCTAAATGCGAGCAAAGCCGCGAGTACCCACTAGTTCTAATATAAAAAGGATTGAGTCGATGTAAACATATAATAATGAATTCTAGGATCAATATGAGAGCAATTGAGAATTCATTGACTCACTTATTTATGTATAAATTATGTCACCGTAAAACAAATGTCTAGAAAAAATCTTAGATTTATTAGATACTACTGGACGATGCGGGCGTCCATTAGTACGCATTATTTCAGGATAAAAAGTAACTTATGACACTCCTAAGACCTCATACTACCTACAAATAAAAAAATTTGATGATCCGTTCAGCGTTTTCTCGTGATAGACGTTTAAATAAACAGACAAACAGACAATAATGCTAAAAATGCTGGAACATGTTCTGTTGTCGATCTAAAGTTTACCCAAACATTTTTTTTCTGAAGTCTTCTATGTACAGTAGACTTACAATCTAATGTTTTTTTATCTGTTTGTTTTAATTATGAAATTTTGTACATTCATTCGTGCATCTAAATATTTCCGAGAAATTAGGTACTTACATAGTTGCGTGTTAGCTTTACAATACTAGTATTTTAAAAGTGCTGAGTTAATTCTAGAGGAAAACTTTACTCATACTAAAGTTGCATCTAGTCCGTGTAGTTGTGGATATTTTTTTGTTTTACGTTAGGTAGGCTCACGCTTGACTACAACTTGCCTGATGTTAAGCAACGTTGTAATCTACGATCTGGCGCGCTTGCCTAGAAGAAACCGGTTTACTCTCGACTTGAAGACCGACAAATTATAGTTCAAGGGGAATAGAGATTCGGGCAAGGAGTTCCACAGTTTGGCAGTTCGCACTATGAAAGTCGAAGCAAACCGCTTGGATATTCAGAATATAAGCTGCTAAATCATTAAATTCTAAGAACGAGGGTAACTTTTACTGTAAATAAATAGGTAATCTTGTGTATGTAAAAACTTTAAGTCTACCTACATACCTACATAATTACAGAGTTTTTTTGTCGCATTCATATTGGTGTTACACTAGATAAATTTTACTGGGCTTTGCGCTAGGTATCCTGGGATCCTGTGATGCAAAGCCGCAGTATCTCCTGCCGCGGCAAGCAACTGTATTATGTATAATTACAGCATAGTTTTATGAAAATGAATGAACACGAATAAGAAGAAGATTGGTTTCTAAATATGTAGCAAGTATTAAGAGTAAAAATGTTTAAAAATTCATTTGATAAGACAGGTTTTGAGCAAAATGTTATAAATAAACAGTTTTTTATGTAGAAATCTGTGTAATTGTTGCTGTTGTTTTATAGTTCTTATGCAAAAAATACTATGTGGTAACGTATGAATATTTATATGATAAAAAAACTTTAAAAGAATTGATAACCTCTATTTTTTGAAGTCGCTTAATAAAACGACAGTAGATGATGCAAGTTCTTGTAAGGTAGTTTTTACATAGAATCCTTCGATTGTAACGTAAATTCTGGGTTAAATCAAAGCGTGTTAATTTAATCTGCTTGCACAAGTTTGTATTTATTTATCAGGCACACATCACGACACACAGAAAATACATGATTAAAAGTAAAACCCTTAGAGGAACTGATCTATTCTGTGCATCACACACATGCGTGCACATATCAAATCAAATTAAGTATACTTTATTTTACACCAAAACAATTCACATAAAAAGGTAGAAGGTAATATGGGACATTGGGCGACCTTATCACTAAAGTGATCTCTCCCGGGTTACCTATGTTTATGTAACCTATGGTTATAAATTAAATAAATAAATATTCCGGGACATTGCACACAGCGCCATCTAGCCCCACACTAAGCAAACGCTTTTGTCGTGGGTACTAGGTAACGGATATAATACTTATATACTTTTCTTTTACAATAATAAAATATAAAAACAAGTGAAGGAAAACTAAACATACTACTTCTTTATATTTGATTTGATTTGATCTAAGTGCTCCAGCCCACTACCAGAGGGCAGCGTGCCCAGCATGCTGGCCGCATTACCACGCTGGATGGCAATGCTGATACGTTGAGCCAGAAAAAGGCAAGCATTTTGGTCATGCGTCGCGTCAACCAAGCGCTCCGAGAGATTTTGGAAAATAGTATGGGCTCCCGGACCCCACGGCCCCAAAGTCTCTTTTCTTTTGTAAATACATACTTAGGTATTATACATACAAACTACCAGACTCAACACAAGTAATTATAAATTTTTAAAATGCATAAATACTTGTGTCACGCGGGAATCGAACCTGCAACCCTTAGATTAGAAGGCAGAGCCACTACCAACTAAGCTAACAGGCCTAACCTAGTATGGGATTTAGCCTGCTTGATGTGAAGTTGCGTACACGATTGTAAACAGATACAGAGATAGTAAGTTTAATTAAATAATAATAATAATAATTTATTTAAGTCAAACATTTATGAACTATAACAATATGTTCACTGCACTGCACACTAGGATAACCTGTGTTGTGGAGGGCAGGCTATGTTATTTATAAATAAATAATTGAAATAATTGAAACAACTAAAATAATATGTATGACATTTCTGTATAAAATCTCGTACACGTGTATATAAAGGCCCGAGCACAACAACGTCAACAGCGTGGACTTGGTTTCATTATCCGGTTGACTAATGTCAACTAGGGTGAAACTCATATGTTTACACTCCGTTCGAAATTTCGTGTCACATCAGTGCCGTTCATTCCTTGCCTTCAATTATTCATTCACAAGCCATGTTTTCGTTGACATTAAAATGTATAACGTAGAAGACAACGCAATATTAATACAAGTCTCAGACGAAAATCTTAACAAAGCTCTACAATTAGATCCGAAAGCTACAAAAAGCATTAGTGACCCTAAAATTTCTCTTTGTCCGGATGAACCGTGATCGTTTGAAGTTACAAACAGGCTTTCAGGGCAGGTTATTAAAGTGCTCACTTAGATTCTTATGAATAATTCAAAGTTTATTTTTACAAGCTGTATTTTTCAGTCTCGTCCACTGTAGAACTGGCTTTTCGACTTTTTCCCATTTACTCTAAAACGGGAGGATTAATGCTGGCTGACTTCCGGTGAGGCGGGATCTACCACTTCCAGGAAACTATTGTAGGAAACTCCACTAATAGCATAGTCAGATATCTTAAGAGTCTCTTTGGTCCGCTTTCTAATGAATTCGGCTTTGCGAAGTGATTGTAAGTGTTTGAACTAGAAAGACCAAATAAGATGAAACATTCAAGCCCACTACTCTTAGTTTAACAAACGTTATTCCAGTTTAGATAATAGCAGGTATAATCTATCTCCATATGAAATTTCATTTTAATCGGTTCGAAGGTTTAAGTGTAAAGAAATACAGAAGAAAAACATACGCACCAAATGAGTATTATAAAGGTGAACCTACATATATAACATTAGTGGGCTGGGATTCTTGTACCTCTTCGTAAAATGAACATTTTCATAAAACCTACTTGTGTCCACTTGAGACTGAGTACAATAGATGTACGCGATGTATCAGGACAAAAATAGCATCTGAAACCCTCTAAGATGCTACATCATTCTGTGTACGAAAATCTAGGTTTCCTGTTCATACCTAGTGTTCGGAAAAACACTATTACTCACGTTCGGCCTGACGCTAATGCTATTTCTTCTTCATGAATAAACTGTGTGTGAAATCCGGGACCTTCATTTGTTTCCATACAACATACGCCACAAAAAGCTGACATTAGTTCACGATATAAATGACTTTAGTCGTACACAGTTAACGAATATGTATGTCCACGTCATGAGCACAACCTTATAAAAAATGGCAGAATTTTTTCAGCATTATTTCATCACGGAGTTTGGTTGCTGCATTAAGTTTTGGTCAGACTACCATGGTTAGGTGTCTTCTAGGAATATATCAGCCAGTCTCGACTATATTCACTAATTTCCTAATAATTCTATGAATAATTCTTTACAAATACAATACAAATACAAATTATTTATTCATAACTACATAGTTATAAGTCAGAAGTAGATACATGTACATGTATTGTTTACAATAAAAACTAAAAATTAAAATGTATTGTGTAAAAAAAAATATTATTCTCATAATTAAATACAATGCAATATAGATTATGTCAAAATTATAAATGTCAATAATATCATTAATGAATTTAGTATGTGTTTAGAACTTACAGCGAAATAAACATAAATATATCGAGTTTCAACTACCAATTCACGGTACTTACTTTTCGGCCAGAGCAAATAAACTGTCCAGTTGAAAGACAGTTTCCGTTTAAGGGTAGTAACAAAAAAAAACAATAAATGAACGGGGATTAAAGTTATTCATTGAAATTTATTCATAAAACTGCGTTTCGAGTTTATTTTCAACAATAAATGGATGTCATCACAGAATTATACTGAAGTATTTATTTCCGAACGTTGCAGGTATTCCAGGTTTCATTTTGAATATAGTGATAAATGAATTTTCACATATAAAAACTGAATTTTTTCTTCTTCTTTTATATATTATATTTTTTTGCATCGAATTCGCTTATTGGTATTACTAATGACTGAGGGTAATGACTCCCTCGCAGAAGTAATATGATTCATTGCGGCAGATTTATTTGTAGTTCTAGTACATCGTGGTGGGTGCCCAGATCCTTCTTTAGAAGACACATATTCTCAGTGATCCTAAACCAAGTCGGTTCCCGCATGATGTTTTCTCTCGTCGTAAATCGAGTGCAAGTTCCCGTTGCCCGTTGCTTTACATTGGTAATTACACGTAAATTTTCTCATTCACCTAATCTTGTTGTGCTTACAAACCTACTATTGCCCGCTTGTCCATGGAAATTAAATATACGTGAAGGCATTATTTATTTCAAACAAGCAACTCCCCCTTCAATGTGACAAAGTATTGCTGTAGCAACCAATTTTGTATATAACTAAAATTAATTGTTTATATTTTTGTAAGCAAGCAAAACCGACGGACAACGCTTGTATGCCGCGTGAGTGCTATGGGCACGCGCACAAACCTGTGACGCGGGCCCAGCCATTGTCTTCGCAAAACAAGTTATAAAATCGCTGTCGCTCGGTCGCGAGCGGCAGTGTGTCCTAGCGTCCCACGGCGAATGCACGTCAGTTTTGCGAGCACAATTAAACGCTGTAACCCTCTCGTAAATGAATATACAAATCATTCAATCAATTTAAGGTGTCGTTTCTTTCTGGAAATATGGAGTTAGGAAGGAACACGCCTTATTGGTGACCACCAACGTTTGGATAGATAGAGAGAACAGGATTGAATTGAAGATGAATAGTCAAAGCGGGAGCCGAGAACAAAGCGACGGTGCGGTTAGCATTTTCAAGGTAGGAGTGAAGATACCACCATTTTGGCCCGAGGAACCTACGCTGTGGTTCGCACAAATTGAAGGCCAATTCCTCATCTCCGGGATCACGTCAGATACAACAAAGTTTTATCACGTTATATCGCAGCTCGACCAACAGTATGCAGCAGAAGTCAAAGACGTGATAGTGGCCCCACCAGCGGAAAATAAGTACCTGAAATTAAAAACCGAATTAATCAAACGCCTATCGGAATCTCAAGAAAAGAAGGTAAAGCAGCTGCTGACGCATGAAGAACTAGGTGACCGTAAACCTTCACAATTTTTACGGCACCTTCAAACGTTAGCAGGCCCAACCGTACCGGACACATTCCTGCGCACTTTGTGGAGTAGCCGTTTGCCACACAACATTCAGACAGTCATAGCCTCGCAGACAGATACACCATTGGAGACCATAGCCGACTTAGCGGATAGGGTTTATGATATTGTACCTATGCCTTCGGCAAACATCGTGGCGTCGACAGACACAGTGGCGGGTATGATGAAGCAGCTGAGTGAACTTTCCCTGGAAGTTTCATCGCTAAAAGAACAGTTGACCCGGTCACGTAAGTACGGTGATTCCAATACACACAACAACAGACAGCGCAGACGCAGTCGCTCACGTCCCAAACGTCATAACCCTGATATATGCTGGTATCATAATAAATTTGGTGAACATGCTACTAGATGCACTACTCCATGCAATTTCGCCGTTCAGGGAAACGCAAGCGGCAGCCGGAAGTAGCGGCTAACGACTGCCTGCATAAAACAGTCCGCTTATTTATTACTGAACGACAATCTAAAGTTCCATACCTAATGGATTCGGGCTCAGAGGTGTGTGCGTATCCACGGTCACTAATCAAACAAAGTCGTACCAAGACAAATTATCAACTATTTGCCGCGAATGGATCCACGATCTCAACCTACGGCTGGATCCAACTGCAACTTGATCTGGGACTACGACGTACTTATAGTTGGCGTTTTGTAATAGCGGACGTGTCTAAGCCAATCATAGGTGCTGATTTCCTCAGGTTTTATGGATTATTAGTTGACGTAAGGAATAATCGATTAATAGATGGACTTACAACACTATCAACTACCGGCGCACCTGTCAAGCTACAAGATGCAATCTCATCAATCAAAGCCGTAGCCGGTGACACTGCGTACCACCAAATCTTACGTGAGTACCCTGCTATCACATGTCCAGCTGGAACCCGGAAGGAGGTTAAGCATGGTACGGAACACCACATTCGCACAACGCCAGGTCCACCTGTATCTAGTCGCCCAAGAAGACTACCACCAGATAGACTAATAATCGCCAAGAAGGAATTCGAAGAGATGTTAGTCAACGGAACCGCGCGCAGATCTGAAAGTTCATGGGCATCCCCACTTCACCTCGCACCCAAGAAGGACAATGGTTGGCGTCCATGCGGTGACTATAGAGCACTCAACGCGCGTACTGTTCCGGATAAGTACCCAATACGTCACATTCAGGATTTTTCACAGCAACTGGCAGGTGCCACAATATTTTCAAAAATTGATTTGGTCAAGGCCTACAACCAAATACCTGTGCACGCAGCAGATATACCGAAAGCAGCCATCACCACGCCATTCGGTTTATTTGAATTTCCGTACATGACCTTCGGATTACGAAACGCAGCGCAGACGTTCCAGAGGTTTGTGGATGAAATGCTCAAGGATCTCCCATTTTGCTACGGATTCTTAGATGACATTTTAATCGCCTCGGAAAACGAAGACCTTCACTACCAGCACTTGCGACAGCTTTTCCAGCGCTTGGCAGAGTACGGTATGCTCATAAATACCGCTAAATGCGAGTTCGGGAAGACCCATATAATTTTTCTTGGGCACGAAGTCAGTGCAGCGGGTATCAAGCCACTTTCAGACAAAGTACAGGCTATCCAGGACTACCCTACTCCAACAACTGTGAAGGAAGTACGCAGATTCCTCGGTATGTACAACTTCTACCGCCGATTCATACCAGGAGCAGCAGAATTCCAAGCACCTCTCAATGTCGTGCTATCTGGATCTAAAACAAGAGGATCACAAACCATAACAATGACCCCAGAGATGTTACAAGCTTTCAACGCGTGCAAGACTAGCCTATCAAATGCAGTTCTACTTGCGCACCCTAAACCAGATGCGCAGTTAGCTGTGTTTACGGATGCATCGGACTCATCAATAGGAGCAGTACTTCAACAGAAATGCGACGATAGTTGGCAACCACTCGCGTTCTTTTCGCGACGCCTAAATCCAGCACAAAAGAAGTATAGTCCCTACGATCGCGAACTACTGGCAATCTACGATGCAATTCGCCACTTTCGACATATGGTAGAAGCAAGACCATTCACGGTTTATACAGATCATAAACCGCTGACATTTGTCTTTTCCCATAACCGCGAGAAATGTTCTCCCCGGCAATTTCGGTACTTAGACTACATATCACAATTCACAACAGACATACAGTACGTCAAAGGAAGCCAAAATAGCGTAGCGGACGCGCTTTCTCGGATAGAAGAAATTGGCACTCAAACACTGGACTACCAAGCACTCGCCAAGACACAAGATACCGATCCAGAACTCAAAGAACTACTACAGAGAGGTTCAGCACTCAAGCTTCAGAAAATCAAAGCACCGGATTCCGAAATATTTGTCTTTTGCGATGTTTCCACTCCAAACCCACGACCGTACGTGACGCCTGCTTACCGAAAACTGGTCTTTGAAGCACTTCATCGATTGAGTCATCCAGGCGCAAAAGCGACAGCAAAACTAGTCACCCAGAGATTCATTTGGCCTGGAGCACAAAAAGATTGCCGACAATGGGCCAAAGAATGCACAGATTGCCAAACATGCAAAGTATACCGGCATACTCAATCACCTACTTCTGATTTCCCTCTCCCTTCTCAACGTTTTTCCACTATCCACATGGATATTGTGGGCCCTTTACCAATTTCATGTGGTTACAGGTACTGTCTCACTGTCATCGACCGTTTCACGCGTTGGCCTGAGGCATATCCACTTCCAGACATCACGGCGGAGACATGTGCCCGCGCCTTCATCGCTGGCTGGGTGTCTCGCTTTGGAACACCACATCGTATCACCACCGACCGAGGAACACAGTTCCAGTGTGAACTCTTCCGCAACCTGACGACCATCTTGGGGGCACAACATCGCCCTACTACAGCATATCACCCTGCGTGCAATGGTATGGTAGAACGCCTGCATCGTCAAATGAAGGCCGCAATCATGTGCCATCAGAATTCTGGATGGACCGAGGCGCTACCACTCGTACTCTTGGGTATCCGTACAGCCTGGAAAGAAGATATTAAAGCTTCAGCAGCTGAGCTCGTCTACGGCGAAACACTTAGACTGCCTGGAGAGTTCTTCGTACCTGACAAGACATCTCATGACATAACCAACTTCGTGTCTCGACTCCGACTCCACATGGCCCGGTTGTCTCCAAAACCTGCAAGTAGACACGGAAGGAAGCCATTTTATGTACCAAAAGATCTCGCTGCAGCAGAATATGTCTTCCTTCGGCAAGATGCATCGAGACGCTCGCTGGAACCGCCATATACAGGTCCCTACAAAGTGATAGAAAGGCAAAGCAAAACATTTAAAATTTCTATCAATGGCAGAGAGTCTACCGTTTCAATAGATCGTCTGAAACCAGCACATATTATGTCGTATTACTCGGAACAAACAAGACCGGAACAGACTCCTACCAAATTAGTTCCTGTGAAGATGGATGAGACCAGACCCACACAGATGGCTAAACCAGAAAAGAAGACCAGATCTGGACGTACAGTTCGCTTCACAGATTACTATCGACCTTCGTGACCTTCGGTCTCAGCGGGGGAGTACTGTAGCAACCAATTTTGTATATAACTAAAATTAATTGTTTATATTTTTGTAAGCAAGCAAAACCGACGGACAACGCTTGTATGCCGCGTGAGTGCTATGGGCACGCGCACAAACCTGTGACGCGGGCCCAGCCATTGTCTTCGCAAAACAAGTTATAAAATCGCTGTCGCTCGGTCGCGAGCGGCAGTGTGTCCTAGCGTCCCACGGCGAATGCACGTCAGTTTTGCGAGCACAATTAAACGCTGTAACCCTCTCGTAAATGAATATACAAATCATTCAATCAATTTAAGGTGTCGTTTCTTTCTGGAAATATGGAGTTAGGAAGGAACACGCCTTATTGCTTTTGAAAATTGAATGTTTTTATTCACATCTCGTTATTACTGTTATTTAAAAATAAATAAATAAATATTCCGGGACATTGCACACAGCGCCATCTAGCCTCACATTAAGCAAACGCTTGTGTCGGGGGTACTAGATAACGGATATAATACTTATATACTCTTCTTTTGTAAATACATACTTATTATACATACAAACGACCAGACTCAACACAAGTAATTGTAAAATTTTAAAGTACATAATTACCTGTGTCATGCGGGAATCGAACCCTTGTATAAAAAATATACTGCCTAAAGGAAAAGAAATCCTATCTGAAAGAACTGTTGGAGTCCGTTTCATAGTTTCTGCAGTTTGCTCGAATAAACTAAGTCACCAACTTTTCCTTTGTATATAATTGTTTAGACGTGTAAATATTGTAGTACTCTAGGTATAGTCGTAAAAGTGTAGATAAAAAAACCGAGAACAATAACTGTCAAGGAACTTGCTAGACTTCTCAAAAAATAGAAGTTTATTTATATAGCCAGCTTTCTGTCTACAATATCGCTAGATTACCCTACGGCACTCCCAATTTACTTAATGGTACAAACCTTTAGTTAGGCTTAGCTTAATTCAAAAGGCTTTGTCCGGGGCTGCGTTAGAATTCTTGCGAGCGTTAATTAAACCGCAAAGGGTTTTACTAGGTAACAAAAGCTAAAGTCTTCTCAGCTACAATGCATATTTGTGTTGGTTTACGAAAGTTGTCTTAAAACAATAACGCAACGGTTAAGAAATTGCGTGACATTGATTTTTTTAATAAACCTTTTTAAGTCAAAAACCAACCAAAAAAGATAAAAATTATCATAATTTAATTAATATTTAAGGTATCCGAACGAAAAGGTTTTTGGACTTTACATTTATTTACGACTTCATATATCTTGATAGAACTATAAAGCCAAAAAATATCTCCTCTTTGTTAATTTTCTAGAAGCTTATAGCATAATTGATATTTACAATTTGATGTGGAACAAATACCTCAATTTTAATTCAATTCAAAGTTTTTAAGACCTACCATACAAACAATTGAAAGTATATGCGTTATCACCAATGATACAAGCGTAAGCTTAGTATGGGGATGGATGGTGCGATGTGATGTCCTGAAATATTTATTTATTTATGTTCTAACCTTAAGTCACGATAACTGACCACCACAGGCTAAGTTTAGGTTTCACTCAGCCCTAATCACTGCGTTTGTCCTCAGCGCGACGCGAGCGACGCCGAGCGGTTGACAATAGAAGCGGCGACGCAGGTCGCAGAGGGGCGGTACACGTGTGAAGTGTCCGCCGACGCACCTTCCTTCCAGACCGCGCAAGTGCACTCCCATATGCATGTAGTTGGTAAGTACAATCTATCTATACATAAGTATAATAAAGCTGAAGAGGATCTAAAGTCTGAACATTGAAGATATTTGAAAAAAAGTGGTTTGGAAATACTTAGAATTGATAGCAGAACACGTTCGAACAATTTGTACATTTTTGTCTGTTTATCCGTGTCTCTGTTTATTTAAACGCTCATCACGCAAAAACGACTGAACGGATCATCACGATTTCTGGTATGTAAGTAGCATGAGGACTGGAGTGTCATAGGCTACTTTTTATCCTGAAATAATGCGAGTGAAGCCGTAGGCGTCCACTAGTTTTAATATATGTAGATACTTATACATGAGTGTCTGTGATAAGATACATTTTCAGATTTTGAAACCGTTTTTACAGAGTTATTCCTAATAAAAAAAATATTTTGAATGTAACTAACATGTTTATGTGTTATGATTACATTTAGTGGTTATAATTATCTGTATATAATCCTATTTCACGCCACATAGGCTTAAGTTCGTAATACAAAAAATAATACTAAACTTTTCTAATTTTGTTGGACATAATAATATATTTGGATATATGTAAATAAAACATTGTACAGTTAGGGTAAGCTACCACGAATTTAACAGCATTCATTTGGTACAGGCTACACGTTAGACCAGTGTCTCATAAGCTTTATTATACTAGTGACTTGATGCCGAAATTCTTGACTTGAATGTCTAATAAAAAAATAAAACCAAAAAAAAAACTGGATCAACATTTCGTAGCTAACGTGTGACGGTCAAATAGTACTCACGGTTTCACTAAGAAACACATTCAGACGAAAGTAATTCGACAAAGAAAAGAATCAGTCTAAAGATAATCCCAGCTCAAGCCTTTAGAGGTCGGGATGTACTTGTATCACTTCCTTCTACAAAACAACACACAGATTATCATGGGCTTTACGATAATCATGCCATTATAAAACAGAAAGTAAATAAATACTTCTGAGAGCGGCCAACTCTGGTGTCGAGTGAATTTAACCACTCTAGTGGCGTCTGACATGTTTTAAGTATACTATGTAAGTGTAATAATAACAATACTACCTACAATGGGACGTGTCATCCGCCCCACGTAAGCGCCCTGGATAGTACATTTTAGTTTGTTTGTCTGTTTGTTGTTATTTTATGCCGTAACTAATAATCGTGATTTTGAACACGTTATTATAAAAGTTCACAGCAAAAGGTTCAACACGCAACAAATTCATCGGTTTGTATCATCAAGTTTTGTGTTGAATCCTCAATCTCGATGGGAAATATTGAGGAAATTCCTTATTTCCGAGCAATATTCCGTGAAACCGCCATAATCCGTTGTAATCGGACCCATTGTCCAGATCTCATGGAAACTTCACAACAAAACAAATACGCCTACCCGTAAATTTATACCCATTTATCAAACTGTAAGCAAATATAGGAACTTCATTATCTCTTACAAAAGGCAAAACTTCAGAGTTTATCGGGGGAAATTAAATAAATAAATAATAAATATTCTGGGACATTGCACACAGCGCCATCTAGCCCCACACTAAGCAAACGCTTGTGTCGTGGGTACTAGGTAACGGATATATTACTTATATACTTTTCTTTTGTAAATACATACTTATTATACATACAAACGACCAGACTCAACACAAGTAATTATAATTTTTTAAAATGCATAAATACTTGTGTCACGCGGGAATCGAACCCGCAACCCTTAGATTAGAAGGCAGAGCCACTACCAACTAAGCTAACAGGCCAGTCAGTAATTATTTAATATCTATTTGAAGGAATCGAACTCCAGCGTATTTATAAAAACATTTTTAGAATACTATTCTTATATAGGTATAACGAGTATCTAAACTATGTAACTTCTTTTTTCTTATCGAATGAGAGTGGCCAACTCTGGTGTCAAGAGTTTATCAAGCCGTGCCTAAGGGCCTCTGACTGTGTAACTAACACACGCTGACACAAAACACCCATGTATAAAGCCTATCGCAATAATATTCATGTCTGACAAGACTAGCATAATGCAAGGGTACTAAAGGGTTGAAACTAATATACAATGTCTTTTTCATTATTGTAGAAACATGTTTTTGTATAATAATTCAATAAATCAAATTGTTCTTCTGAAATACTCGGTTTCTGCGATACAATTTTAATAGAAATACTGATAATGCAGTTAAAATACTATTGTAGAAATTGAACTGTATTGTATTGTAATGTAGGTAAATAAAGAGTTCTCCAACAAATAACCGCAGGCAACTGCAGAATGTAAATAGAAATGTTTTTGTATATTGTGTTGTATCACCTATTTAAAAATACGCATTTATGCTTTTTCCACGCTGTGCTATTTCCTGTTATGAAATAGTCGCGATAATCCTCTTTTCTGTGGGATTATGAAAAATTCAATTATTATGAAAGATAAATATACATACATTTGTTGACTAACAAAATCACTTTACATATAATATGAACGTTCTTTGTACATATATCTAATTAATATTTTCGTATCATACATAGTATTATATAAATTTATCTATATAAATAGTAAGCATTTATTTTTATTGTAACTCTTTAGAATTTTGATTCAATTGGTTTCTTTTAGATTTTCATACCTACTGGAAGGAGCTGTTCCTAGATAGGAAATATTAGAAGAAACTTTGGCTTAGCAGTGGCATAGAATAGATTTAAAAATAACTGAAATCGGTTCACAACTGACGGAGTAATCGCGTAACATACCCACAAGAAAAACTTTCAGAAAACTTGATAACCTCCCATTTTTGAAGTCGGTTAAAAATATTAAATATTATATGTAGGTAGATACTTTCCTGGTTACCTCGCTCCGGTAACCAGCGTAGCGGTCATAACAATTAATTTATTGTTATGTGTAAATAAATATACACTTGTGTAAAAAAATTGGCTACTGGCACAGAACACAGAAATAAGACTATTGGCATACATCAGAAAACAAGAAAGTATAAGGAATAGTAGTCTCATTTAATTAGAACTTCTTATAAATGAGAACTGAATCTTGCCAACGTAACATAGGTACTTACTTTGGACAAACGAACGTATGAAAACAATGTTATTTTTATCAACGCTAAAATGCCAGTTATTTTAAGTGCAGCGTGGTCTAAACTTTTGATGGTAAAAGCTATCACCATATACATAGAAAAATAAACATATTATAAATTAGTCTTCATTTGTTTCTAAAATATTATTTACAATAAACACAATACATTAAAGGGGCGGTTCAATTATGTGGCTGATCTTTGGATAAACCAGTTTCATCGGCAGAATATTGTTAGAAATTTATTATGAAAACGAGTGTTGAATGCCCGACCCAGTGAATCAATTTTCTCGAAGCTGATCCGGCGGAATTCAATTATTATTTTGATTTAAACCGCTCACGATCACGACTGTATCAGTGGTAACGAAGTTTGAGTTATAAACGTGGAATATAAAGGGGCTTGAAGCTTTACTCACGTTCTTTTTGTTTTGGTATTATTGTATGTGTGTTAATGTTATAGTTGGTAATGTAGAACGAATTTTCACTATCAGGAAGTTGCAGGAACTGGATAAAATGAATAATGTTTGTTAGTGAATGATGTTTCCATAGAATACTAACAATATTATGTGACAAATACGATGGTATTAAAATTAACTAGGTAACAATATACCATACAACGTACACAAAATTTTAATGTAAATAAAAAAGAAAAATACTCCGGAACATTTTACACATCACCCAGTGTAGTTAGTTTAAAATGTAATATTTGTTCTTGCAACTCGATATACGACTCATATTAAACTGGATGATGGAAACTAGGAATATAAGCTAAAACCAACCTAAATAATAATGTAAAATTTTACAGACTTGTATTTGATTTACAATGTGAATACAAAGATTGCATTGATTTGTATGTACAAACGCTTTAACTTTGTATACGCTACACGATTTTTACATAAAGTTTATTCCATTATAAAGCCTGCAAACGATTAAAATGGCCGTCTCATAGCTTGCGGGCCTCAATCCAAATTCCAAGCCAAGATTCCTCGAACTTGAGTCCACTCGAAGCAAGTCAAATAGACGGATTCCATCCCAAACAAATACTTGTGCGTCGCATCTAAACAACATGTATTCAAGTACTCAAGTACTTCTACGCTATCACATGAACTCGAATAGCTTTAGCAAACATTTGCGGATCAAAGGATTAATTAAGCCCACAACGCAAATGTAAATTGGAGTAAATTGCAACATGGGATACTAAAATAGCGTGAATTCAAATAATGGTTTCAAGCGTTCATTATTAGGGCTGTGATCTTGGTTTTGTGGCCATTTTGTTTGTCTTGCTCGTAAATTACAATGAGCGTGTGTTTTTGTGAAATGTTAGCTTAGCTTATAAACCTTTCATTTGGTCTTTTCGAATTGTATTAAATTACTCGTATTTTTATTTCATTAAATGCATCGTCTGTCTGAAAAATGTAAACGATAACGTTTTTATGTCATAATTATCTTTGTTTCAATGGTCGAAAACATGTATTTCGTTTTCAAAGCAATTCAAGAAAAAGTATAACTATATAAATGTTTCAAGTGTTTTAGGATGTTAACAAATAGTTATAAATGTATGTGTATGTGTTTTTTTACGCTCAAATAAAGCCCTAGCTTATTGGTTATCTAATTGGTTTGTCGATATTTGTTCGTTCATTCTGACGCAAAGGAATGATTTATTTA
The DNA here is from genome assembly GCA_927399415.1 of Macaria notata. Taxonomy (NCBI): domain Eukaryota; kingdom Metazoa; phylum Arthropoda; class Insecta; order Lepidoptera; family Geometridae; genus Macaria; species Macaria notata. Next base: position 9,786,035 of record OV656733.1, read on the forward strand.
TTTATGAATTAATTCAAAGTCAAAGTCAAAGCATTTATTTGCCGAGTACAGGTAAAAAAGATAGTACATTTCATTACATAAAATACCATACTCAACCCATAAGATATGCAAATATACATATTTTATAACAAATTTTGCAAACGTTAACAAATTTTACACATTTAAAACAATATACTAAACTAAGTAACTTACAAATTTGACTTAAGAAGTCTTCAAAGAAGTAAGAAGTGTAATTCGTTCGATCGTTTGTTCATTCAGTCTTTTCTACCGATTTCAAGTGAACGGAGCGGGCATTTATTAGTGTTAAACAAAAAACAGGAATTTAGAGACATTCTCATAAAGAATTACTTAGATATTTTTTGTACATTTGGTCAGCCACGAAGGCAAAATGATTGTAGGATTTAAATAAGATCTTGTACCTTGGTTCTAACTTCTCATAACTTGAATAATTAGGGTACTTAATTACTTTCGTACACTTTCCCTCTTCCGTCTTCTAGGGGGTTACTTGAAAAAACGATAATTTTTAGCAAGAAATGTCTTATTTTTGTATTTATGTACGTAGCTTGCAGATATTTAATTTGTAATGATAATGTCTTAGTTGAATGACTTACATATACCTTCATGTGACGGATATTTTAATATATAAGCAGGATTACGTACATATATGCCTTTTCAATGCATTATTTTCCGTTACTTGTAAACTCAACACACATGATATGGTTGGTTATAACTTTTATAATTTACTCATAATCATATAATACATTACCCATTCATTTATCGGTCCAATCTATATCTAAGTATATTTAACTTATTGATTGATCGCGGCTATTTGTACATCAATAGTCATATCAAAACCCCTAGATTAATTAAAAAATCTCGCCTCTAAGTTAGTCTCTCTAATACGATAAGAAAGAGAAGAAATAGGATTCCATTTTTAAATTTTGCTTCCAATATCAATGGTAACTGTTAGATAAATAAACTAGAAGAAAATTAACAACAACATTCATTTGTCGTATTTCAAAACCAATAGTAGCTCCTCTGTTAATGAACGAAGCTCGCTTTTCAGGCGCAGAATAAAATGCTCGTTACATTAAAAATATTTATCTACTCATTTATTTTGCAAGTGAAGTTGTTTCGGCCATTTCTTTTCTTTCCGGCTTTTTATTTTCGCAAATGGAGCATTCTCTTTAAATCTTATATCCTTAAATTTCATCACAAAGAACACGACTGCAAAGTTAAATAACTAAATAAATTATTTAAGTATTATATCCGTTATCTAGTATCCACGACACAAGCGTTTGCTTAGTGTGGGGCTAGATGGCGCTGTGTGCAATGTCCCGGAATATTTATTTATTTATTTTTATTTTATTAATTCATAATTTTGTTTTTGCTATTTATGACTTTGAAAGATAATGTATTTGTTGTATCATTTTTTCCATGATTTACTTAATTAAAAATGTTTCTTTCTTTCTTTTCCAGAGTTACCAAAGGAAGGCCCTACAATGTACGGGCTAAAAAGAAGATATAGGCCTGGGTTGAAGCTGAAGGTGGAATGTATCAGCGCGGGTTCCATACCGGCTGCAAACTTGTCCTTTTTCATCAACAGTGAGCCGGTAAGTTGAACGCTACCATTCACTGACCAAAGGCATACATTAGCGGATACTATTGTAGTATGTACAAGAAGAGAGGCCTATGCTCAGCAGTGGGCGATAACAGGTTGATGATGATGATGATTGTAGGATGGATGTAGATACTAGCGGTACCAAAATAGGAACAATTACACCCACACAATACATCTACACGTCGATATAATAATAGTGTGTTCTTATCTTAATATCGACTCAGGTAAAAACTGACTGACCAGCAGCTGACATAGTTATCTATCAACGCACAGCCCAAACCACTGGACAGGTCGGGCTAAAATTTGGCATGCAGGTAGATGTTAAGACGTAGGCATCCGATAAGGAAGGATTTTTGGGAGTGCCACTTTTTAAGGAGTGAAATAGGGGATGCATGTTTTACTTCTTAATTCAAGCAAAACAACGAGCACCCACTAGTGTAGAATAAAGATACTAGCGGTACCAGAATAGGGACAATTACCTACACCCACACTTCTACACGCCGTTATAATAATAGTGTAAGTATCGCTATATAAGTTTATATCTATAACTTAATAGTGCAAACCCGTTCAAGTTAAAAAAAAATGGTTTTTTTTCTTATCTGGACCACCAGACTCACTAATTTTGTTTACTAGTACAATATCAAGTAAATTTCTGAGAAACGTAATTTGAGCTGCAGTTGAAATTAACTAACGCAGTACTCTGTATCACACGCGTACAGTTTCTTTTTTTAACAATAAAACAGGTAAGCTGCTTGATTTAATTCGGTATGAAATCCAGTCTTCACATACGAGTATTGAAGTTTTCACTACTTATTATTGGTAATTCAACAAAATAATGCATTATAATAAGTTTTGTGAATGAGTCTTACACTCTTGCCTTAGGTATCGCCTCGTGTGATCGAAGGTAAATAATATATGTTCGTTTTCTGTTTATACTCTCTCGGTGAGTTCAATAATCATGAGTTGGCATCCATGGGATATTAATTACTAACGAGATCTGCCTTCGATCTTTGATCGAGCAAAATCGCTCCGGAGGCGAGCGATGCAATACGCAAGATGAGACGCAAGACGAAATATGAGTGTCTATTATATCACGTGATTCGAACGCTATTGTATTTGGGCTATGAAACTCAACAACATTGTAAATCCAATAAAACAATAATTACAAAAGGGAGTCCAAGTTACAAATAGATTGTCTCCGACGTAGGCTATCTACGCCGTAGGCTGTCTACGCTGTAGGCTGTCTACGCCCATGTATTGTGAATTGCCCTTGTAGCTACGAAGAGCATTGTGGCCATTATACATGATATCTGTAGCCTCTTAGTATTGTCATAGCCATTGCATTGATAGCGATACAATCATTCATATTAATATCATTATTATTATAGAGATTATATTTAAAATACTACCAGGACCAGACAGCTAACTTCATTGACAACACATATTGTTCCATGACTGTTTCGAAATTAATATTAAATAAAATCATGATTTTTTTTTCAAAAATTGACCATTTTGATAAAATATTTTATTGAAATGACTCATGCTTGTTAATCCTTGTTTAATATATCAAAGCAACAAAAATCTATGACCACAGCGTCGTATAAGACAGCTCTATTTATAGAATCCAAAAATTTATTTATTAATCTCTTAGACCTATAGCCCGGAACAATACATACCGGGGGATTGAATTATTTCTGTGCAATAAAACTTTTAACTGTGTCGGTTCTCTGCTACTGCAGATTTGTGCTGCATGTCTCTATTTCGAGATCTACTGATCTCGAAATAGAGACATGCAGCACAAAGCACTCCGTTAGTTTTCGGTAAATTTTTTCGTTCCAATTCTAAATATATTATAATGTTAGACACAAACATTTATTAACAATTGAACATTAGTTTTGTATCAGGTATGATACAACCAACTGGTGAGTCTTTTTAGGTCCACATTTTCTACAGTGTGGCCAAGTTCGAGATCTTAAATGATAGTTAAATACAATTTTTTTATTATTCAATTGAAATTTAGGGGCCTTAAACTAAACATTCATGCCAGCCCCAACGTAGCCTAATAACAGTTAAATACTATTATATAATATAAATACAAATACAAATATTTTTTTTATCAAAACACAGTGACAGTACATAATTATATTCTAAAATAAGCTTACATTCTTCATGTTGGCGTACGTTCGATATAAACCCTGAGATCCACGCTAAGTCCCATGCGGAACTTGTGTTTGTGGAGCCACAGTATTTATCCCAATCACTACGTCGTTTACACACAGAAAGATAATCAAACAGACACAGTGTCACATAATTTTACACAATTTCTTTACTTTGCATCTAATTAAAACATCACTATTAAAGCAACAGTGTACTTGTATGTATATTGTTTTTTTCACGCCATACTACAGGAGCCTTTTATTTAATTTATATACAGCGGTAATATTGAATCCCGACAGGGCTGTAGGCTATTTTGTACTAAAACACAACAACTATCATGACTATAAGGTAGTATGCGTGATTTAATCACTTCAGATAACTATTTATACAAATGAGCCTCTCTAATAAATACAAACTAACAAAATCTACAGAAGAATGAGGTTAAATTTTGCTTCAGCTTATATAGTGGTCAAAGTTATAAAACACAGTCACCATCTCCAATTTATTTAAGCAGGAAGTACTATACGCGCACACTAACGTGAAATTATTGCAAAGTATCTAAAAGTATGTTATCTCTCTCTCTCTACACACAGGCACACACACATACACACACACACAATAACGAAACCTATGAGAGTAAAAACACATTTTTCATCAGCTTAATAACTTGCCAAATCGTAATAAACCAGTCAGCATCTCCAATTCATTTCTTTCGTCCTCTCGTCAACTCCCGCTCGATATCGTGGATCTCCTTCCCTCTGGTCTCTGGCAGGCACAGCAAGCAGACCACTCCGCCGAGCAGGTTCACTGCTGCGTAGTAGTAAAACGTGTACTGAGGCCCGAGGAGACTGCTCATTGGAGTAAACGTGGACAGCTGAGTGAAGGAGGTACACCACGCGACGGTCACTAGAGTGCCCATGAGACGCGCTCGGATCTGCAAAGGCATATTGCTATTAATAAAGTTATTATACTAAGAACACAAACACATGTGTAAATATAATGTGACAGTACACACATTACATGTACATTCGAATTTAGAACTCCCAATCAAGGAGGAGATTTTAATATTGGTCTAAATGTAGCAGCTCTATATTTTTTTACTTCTTAATCTTATAGCTTGATTATTGTTAATTTTGATATTCTCTTTTTCCATTATTTATCGTGAAATCTGTAAAAATAACAGCTTTATTAAATATAGTACAAATATATGTAGATCAGACTCAGAATTAAGACATCTGTACTCGTACGTTGTGCGAGTTATGTACTTTATAAATAAATTGTCACATAACATATACTTTAAGTACAGAATAGATTCAAAATCCTTACGTTTGTATAAGCGAAAAGTTACCTAAGTGGTAAGTAAGTTAGGTTTATTTGAGATCTGTAACTGATATCACTTATGTACTCTAACCCAATTCAAAGCCCATGATAATACTTCAAACCAAACCGGTCTATCGAGACAATTGCAAACAACGACCAGACACTCAATAAAGCTCTAATCATAATTAAAGTTCTTGTTAACCACTAACTTTTAAAATGTTATGTAGGTTTAAGGTTAAAGATATGCCATTCGTATTTTAAGGACTGCTACTATCATCATGAGCTGCTTGGCTGTCAGCTCGATATAATACCTCTAAATAATGTTTATTCTATTATCTTTATCTTATCTTATTATTAATCTATTAACTGATCATTCCGAATATATTATTGTATATACGTGACTATCTAGTTAGAAGTATCTGTTTTTTGTCTATTATTCTAAAAGGCCAGCGGAAGGCCAGCGGTTAATCGCGGGTAGGTCCCAACCAATTCATTACCATCAACATCTTCTTGCGCCCATGAATAAAACACAAACTATACGCCCATCTAGACTTCTGTTCACAGTTACATTGAACGGAAAATGTAAAACTAGCTTTACCTTAACTAATGTAAATAAATAATGTGAACTTGATGATAAAATAATTTGACTTTCACAAACTTTATTAAATTGTCGCGACAATAAAAGTCTATAGTTTTATAACGCAGAAATAAATGAATGTGGTAAAATATTAACATGACGATCAGACGAGCGTTGGTAAGATCCAGAAACTAAACTATAATAATGACGTGATGGTCATAATGTATAATTTTACTTGCTTAGCGGTAAATAAAAATATCTTGAGAAAACTAGAAAGCGCACCACGCTCCTAAATAATATCAATGACGTGAATCATCCGTGACAAGACTCGCGCCCCTTAAATAACAAACATAATTAAGAAAAAACAAAACTTAATGTCAAATTCGTACTTAATTGTTCCCGGTGCAAATGTGCCCATCAAACTCGCTGCGTTTCCGCGCTGAATGGCAAAAGCTAGCTGTTCCACCAGAAACGATCCAGAGCGGTTTCAAGCTTCAAGTTTCAGCCCACAGGAAATACACTTATATACAACCAAAAGATTATATGTACAACTAAAAAAAAGTCTACTAAATCCGAACTAAATAACAAATACACAGAAACAACTCCAATATCTTTTACTAGCAAAATATCCATCCGTAATTCAGGTGTTTTACTGAAAAGAATATATGCAACGGATTTCAGCGTAGTACAGCCGCGTCGGCTGAAATCAATATGATAATTAAAAAACTCGATTTTGATATTCTCATTGTATTGAATAACTTATTTGGTTACTCTTTAGCTGGAAATTCACAAACTTTTTACAACACGAACTTTTAATAACAAGGTCTTTTATTCATTTTTAAATAGATGTTGTTTACAGGTGGAATATTTTAGCCTTGCTTTTTAAGTTGGGCAAAAAGGGTTGAAGGGTCACTCCTATTGACTATTTTAGTGAGTATACAACGGGTCTATAATGTTATTGCATAATTTATCAGGCCGTCATCAGGTCTAATGGCGGAGATAGAAAGGACCCGCTATAATACGCTCTTTGATGCGAGAACTGCCGGCTAAAGGTCAATTAAGACCGTGCTTATAGTTTCGGACATAAAGAGGTTTTATTTGTAGAAAGAACTTAGCTTAACTTAACTTAACTTATATGATTACTTTTACAATTTATCAGTATTTTATAATTATTGATAGATAGATTAATGCTTTATTGGACACACATATAAAATAAAACATAATACAAAATGGAGAAAATTTAAATCTAATGCCACAAATGGCGGGTTATTGATGGACTGTCACACGTTTATAATTGACGCACGTTTCAGTACTTTCAGTATGTATATAAATATTATATGAAGTTCCTGCAAAGACCCGGTGACGGCCGTGTGTGATTGCTCAGCACTGAAAACTCAAACGACATTTTAAATATTAAGTGTGACCGTTTATCCTCAATAATAATAGATATCGATGTTTCGTGTGAGGGAACAGTAAAAGTTTAATCTCAGTAGTTTTCAGTACTTTTTAACATTTGGCATTGAAAAAGTTGACTTCGTGTTTTAAATAGCCACTTATAAATTCATTCCTCGTTTCTAACATAGTTTGAAAATTAGCTAAATAATGTATTATTATACTTAACAACTTCATATGTTTTTAGACTTGTGACTCATGATTAATTCATCAACCTAAAAAGCTAATATATATATATTAATCAATTTTAAAATTACTGTTTGCAGTAACTAATGAGTAATCTAAATATATAAAACTCAAAGGTGACTGACTGATCGACTGACTGACTGATATAGTGATCTATCAACGCACAGCCCAAACCACGGGATGGATTGGGCTGAAATTTGGAATGAAGGTAGATGCTATGACGTAGGCATCCGCTAAGAAAGGATTTTTGGAAATGCCACTTCTAAAGGGGTGAAATAGGGGATGCAAGTTTTACTTCTTAATGCGAGCGAAGACGCGAGCACCCACTAGTTATGCTATATTTTTTTAAGTTTGCAGTTATTTTCTATTGAAACAGTTTGACCTACTGACCTCAAAACTGAAGATTTCTGATTATTACTACAAACTGATTAACCAATAAAAAAATGTTTACTCAAGATATCTAATCAATTTGTGGTCAGTTTGAGTTTCACTAAGATTACTTTAACCTTTGGCTGACGACCTGGTCTAAAAAAAACACTAACGCCGAGGTTACGTCCCACAGACGCACAACATTAAAATAATTATAAAAAAATCTGTAAGCGTGCTAACGAATCTTAATTTTTACAGTTATTAGATGAAAGCCTTAGCTAATGAATCGTGCATAAATATATAAATTAAACTTCAAATTTAAAGATAATCAACATTAATTTATGAGATCGCATAATTTGCTTAACAAATTTAGGAACATAGTTCAATCTTCATTTTTCTTAAACACTTTAAAGTTTCGATAAAGTGACTAATATAAATATGTTCTTCTTGAAATATGTTTCAAAATAAAACGAAACTACAAACTCTAACTCTAAAAATAAAAAAAAACTGAAAACACATGTGTTTGAAAAATTTTACTTTCGCAATTTGCAGTCATTGCATACTTGAAGATAGCATGTAAGGCACATCGACTGTGTCTTCAAAATGGCAAAACAGGAAGGCACCGGGAAAAAGGAAGCCACACGCCGAGTATTTTAAAAAATATTGTCATTACAAAAATATTGACGTCTGTGAGACGTATAGGTCTGCAGTTAATGGTTAAAAAACATACTCCATTCAAGACTTTTTTCACAATCAAATAAAATTTTAGCTCCTGCTTTCTCTTTTCTTTTCTTTAACTATACATGATAGATTTTAAACAAAAACTGTAAAAATTATTTTTAAGTCGCAGGTCCGTAAGTCCCGTCTACAATAAAGCGTCTTTTCTCTGATACCGTTAAAAGATACGACCTGTAAATCAAGAGGCAATAGAAATCGAGAATTACATCAAGATAGGTATTCAGTGAGAATCAAGCAATGTAATAAACATCTAGATTCTGGATCAATTGAAAATGGATTTAAATGTTGGTATTCAAGCTATCTCCAAGGGTACTGTCAAGTTAAGAAGGTTAGTAATACCTGCCCTCATAAGCTTTAACATTTATTTAATTTGATTCTTTGAACGAAGCCGTATCAGTCACGTGTTCCATTTATTCATGTTCAATCTAATTAAAATTTTAACAAAATGTTCTGGAAATTATTCATTATACAAGTAAAGTAAATAAAAGCATTTTTTTTTAGAGAAAACACCTTATTATAATTTTACATGTTTCTGCCTTTTGCTTAAATTGAAACTGTGTTGAAAAAGAAAGGTTCTTCCAATTAGTTTTAGTGGTTAACAAATACAAGCCCAATTCCAAAACTCAAAAATAACACTATGAGAACTAAAATTTGTGACCAGATTCACAATTGAAGGAGTTCAGTCAAATAATTTGAATATTTCAAAAAATAATACCCCTTCTTAGTGTTGCTAGCAAGATGAACTAGACACAAGAGCAAAGTAGAAATATATTGGAGATTGTAATTTTGAAAATAATAATTATTTGTTCTACTGATATCAATTTCCCAACTATGGCTGAAACTCCGGAAATGATGGAGAGAGAATCAAAGAGATCTCTTCAAAGCGAGAGTGAATCGGTTCTTATCGGGTAAGCACGCTCCATCTTAGGCCATAGCCTTACTTGCTATCAGGTAAACTATGGTCAAGTGCAAACCCGTTCAAGTTTAAAAAAAAAAAAAAAAAAAAAAAAAATGATGGAGTAGTTTAGTATAAAGCCAAAGCTGGACCTAGTCAGGCTTAATGGGGGAAATTTATCAGCAGTCTGGCTATTATTGCTGTCATTTATTACAGCCTAGTTGATCTGCTATATTGCCTATAGCAACACACCAGCTCAAAATTTATAGCAAACTGGGAACCTACTACGAGTGTGTGACATAAAACATTGTGGAATCGATATCTATTATGTATTGTCAAAACAAGACAAGCGACGAAAACAATTCTAAAATAAATGTATCTGTAGTATGTCCCTTTGATATTTTATTCATACAATAATAGTGGCCCAAGTATTCATGTTCAGGTTGAGTTGAAGGTACGTGTTTTTGTACAAAAATCACAACACTTATCGGCTCGGCATATTATTTGATTGAATTTAAACGATTTTGTATTGAAATTTATTATTATAACAGGTTGAATTTTCATCTTGAAAATTATGTCAAATAGTAGCAAATTCAATGCAAGATTTAAGTAAGAACTAGCAATTGTTATAATTAAATGCTATTTGCAAAGCATCCGGCAGGAACACTCTGCAATATTTACTTTAAATATCAATCAATACATTTTCATTATGCTCATATTAGTTGCTACGCTTATTTGCATAATTAAGATCCTCATTAAATATTGGAAAGCCTCATTATAGCGTTAATGTTCATAAAGTTGACGTTGCGAGACTGGTCAAGCAATTTTATGATTTTATTTTTAGAAAATGTGTGTGGAAACTCTTTTTACAGTCTTAGTTTAGACCTAGATTTGTGAACAAAATACGGATTTTGTTGCTTAAAATGATACAAAATATTGTTAGGTCATAAAACTGTTGATTTTTTTATAAAATATTAATTGAAAACTTTCCTAAGTTTCTTGAATGTCACACAAGTAAAGGTGGAAATCAGAACTTTTACAGAGTATTTTTTGGCAAGTACATTTTAATATATGCTTAAGACTTCCACTTTTTTCTCGGATTTTATTATATTTCTTATATGTTTTATAAAATAATTTTACATATACAAGGATAATAATAAATAAACAAACCTGGAAATTGAATATCTCCGACATGACTATATAAGGCATGGGCGCTATGCCGGCTGCGTACGCGCAGAAGTAGGTGGCGAGGGCTATGATTGGGATCCACCCTGGCACAGCTCCGCCGCTGTTTAGCACCAACATCACTGTGCCTAGGACAGCCATAGTCACTACCGCTATTAGGTAAGTGGTTGTTAAGAGGATCTGAAAAAAAGTCATCAAAAATGTAAGAATAAAATATATCTTTATTGTACACCACAAAACCTACAAATTAGAAAACGGAAATACTTAACAAGATTTGCTAAAATAGGTGTGCACATCAGGCGGCCTTAACGACTTCCAGGCGAGCTTTTAGATCGACATTACTAAGAATCATAATCATAATAAAAAGGGTTGGTTGGTAGAATTATTAAATTTTCCATATCCATTACCATAGACATTATTTACTATCAAATAGACGAATTGTAATCACATTTAAAATCAAATTAGTTTAAAGTATGTTACACACTCAAGACACGTCAAGATACTAAAATGTTAGTTATTTTCATAATCGCGTAGAGTAAGTTATTTTTATGAGTTAAATAACAGCGCTTTTTTGTTATAGCACACGTGTTATATCAGTCATAACACGTGTGTTTAATAAAACTTCACGAGAACAATGAAATTCTTTAAAAGTCACTTCAAAAACTCCCTCTACGTAGAGAAAAGGAAGCTTACGCGGTGTTTTCTTATGCAATAACGTTAGCACATAAAATGGCATTGACATAGAACACTAAATAGGACAGGAAAGAGCATTATTATGTAAAAATCACTGTATATCTCATATTCCTCAACAAACATAATATGTCTCATATCCCTCTTTCAATAGTAAAGTTAATCCTAGCGCCAATGTAAAAGTGTTGTTCTTTTTAGCTTACTTCAAGCAAATAATGTTTACTGTCAGGGCCTGTTTCTAACTGTACTATGTTGATGGCGTAAAGGAACTTCCCACTCTTCCCTTTCGCTTAAAGTAAACATAAACAAGCAAAACATAACCAATTTTACGCTACTTTGATTTTCAATGCCGGGATTGCGCCTTTCAATTTAGAAAATCCGCGTGACATTTTGTTTGCGCTTGGAAACGATTTTGAAAGCTACACTTAACACCCGGTATCTGTATCGTTTACTTAGTTACCGTAGTCTATTTATATAAAAAAGATTGCTTCGATTTTTATATAAATAACCTCACAAGTTATCTTTGTTTGTAATCCTAAAACTTGACATAAGAGTTAATTAGAAGAAAAAACGGCAATAGTTTCTGATAAATATTTTAGTATGTAATTTAATTCTACATGAGTGTTATTTTATGAAAGTTCTTAATTTAATAATAAATATTTTAGTATGTTATTTTATTTTACATGAGTGTTATTTTATGAAAGTTCTTAATTTAATTTACGACCAACTTTTAGGCTATCCAGAACTTTTCCAAAACAAGGTACACTCCACATTTCCCAAAGCTTATGTATTTTATAACAGACAATTTTAATTAGGTCGAAAACTGTACAATATACCCGTGGCCTTGTATCCTCGGTAATTTCAGATGTTTATTACTCTAGTTGTTAGCAAGATACGGCATTAGTAAGGAAAGTTATAGGTGCGTTTGAACCCAAGCCGGCACTTTACACCCTAACCCTTCTTGACCAACGAATGATGAGGCATTTAATACGACCGACTACGATTTTACGACGATTATTTTTATTATTCACATTATCATAACGAATTGCTTGATTTTAGCGTATACCTTCTTGTTCTTATCGAATGAGAGTGGCCAACTTTGGTGTCGAGCTTATCAAGCCACCCTTAGGGCCTCTGACATGGCTTAACGACTGTCGTACCATGACAGTCGGAGTATGGAGTATCACTTTTTTATCACCCATCCAAGGGCGGCCAATGGCCGCGTTGACAATTGTTTAACATTGGTTATCGCATGCGATTGCTTCCGCTAGCTGAGCTACGGAAAATAAGCGTATACCTACAATCGATAAAATGCAATTGAGTATTAATTTGTTGACGTTGACCTGATTGTTCCTCTATCAATCCGCTACAATAAAACGGATTATAGTGATTATGATATGGACTTAGTAGAGAGATATTGGTTGCATTTTATTCCAAAACAACCAGACAAAATCACAGGCAAACATTAGTATTGGATAATAAAACTTGAGGACTGAAATTTCGAGCAGATTTCATTACATTTTATCGTATTAAGCCGTGATGAATGCTTTGGAATTCTTTGAGGTTTCTTTGTAAAGTGAAATTGGTTTGTGATATACTAAGAACTTAGGTTAGGTATATTCTTATTCTATGAATATAAGCGTAATTAAGAAAACAAAAAAAAATGGTTTAAATTATATAATTTAAAAAATATCTACTTGACTCACGGATATGGATGTTTTTATAGTAATATGTATTTTATATGTTTGATTTTTTGCCTAAAAAGTAACCGACAACGACATAATTAGTTATATTTCAATTAGTTACGGCTTAATTAAACTAGCAAACATGACCTAACTTACAGTACAGCATTTTTTTTGCTGATATATGTTTAGCATCGCATATCTCGGTTTGCTGCATTTTTAACTTAAATTGAATTTTCAAAATGTCTTTTTGATAAATGGAAAGTGAGAACCGTATCATTATATCGTACATAATAAAGGATGTGGCAGCGTCGATGCCATCGGGATGGAAGGGTCCCTCGTTAGTAGTGATTTATATCTCTATAGCTATATCTACATAATATCATCTATAGTTAAGTTCATACAAAGCTTCCCGACAAATGTACTACACCTGGTGAGAACAATGTTATTCATAAAAATATATGAGCTCAGTTTATGAGACACCGCGCTTCGACGCTTCAAACGAGTAAAATATTAAAATGAAATTGTTTGCTCAAAATAATTTTAACAACAAAATTTGAAAGGCTCACAATATGAGACCTTATTTTTATACAAACGACTTGATTGCGCCTAGGAGATTGCACATCATTGCATTATGCAAATGGTATGCCAATTTAGCATAAAGTTCTTTACAGATGTTGAAAAAAAAAGGTTAAAAAAATAATAAATTTTATGTTTTCGATGTCTCTCTTGTCTCAAAACTACTTACAAACTTTGTTAGTTAGTCAAACTGTAAATTAGCTATGATTTTTTCATAATATTCAAGTGGTTTTTTTCCTGCTAGATTAATTATTAGGTACAAGTACGAAACCTAAAAAAGGTCCCCTACAACGTAGGGGATTAATATCTGTGGAGTAGGAAAAAAAAACCACTACGAGTATTCGGCATTATTATTTCCTTCTTTACCTCTGCTGATTTAGTAAACAAGTAAACCAATTTGACACAAAACATGTTACCTTTCTCCCAAATCGTTCCACGATGTTCATCGATATGATGGAGCCACAGATGAGGCATATTGGGAAGCTCAATGTCTGTAGTTCGGGGCTAAGCGTGACCCCAGATGCGTCCAATATGGCGGGCGCGTACGTCAGCACAGCAAAGTTACCGCTCATGGACTGAGTGATCACCAGAGTCATGACGATGAAGAAACCACGTCTCCATGCTTGGTTTTTCACTGCAAATACAATATAAACAAAGAAATAGCAATGTTGAAAATTCCCAAACGATGTAACAAAGTTTCTAAATTTGTGTTCAAATAAATGAGTTACTCGTTTTGTTACTAGCTCTACGGATCACACATCAAACAAGTTACATGCCAAATATTGGCCAACATATTGGCGTATAACTCTCTAAAAATATTTTAGCTATCTAGTAACTCTGTCAGCTTGAGTAAAAATTGACGAAGCGATTTTTTTTATTTTTAGTCACACTATTTCGCATTAACTAGGTAAACATCGCTCCCAGCTCCCACCAAACAAGTTAAGGGTTTGCGAGGTCTACTATTCGGAGAATTTACTAGTATTAACATTGACGTCACACATTCGCAACGAAGCAATTTGGAACGAGCAATAAATTACAAGACTTCCACAGAAGTTAACTTGAATTCCTACGTGTCAATTATGTGATTAATTTAAATAAGTTACTGGTACCAACGATTCCAAAACAGTGACAACATGATGGTTAGTCTGATTTTTTTTTCTTTCATGATGCAACAGAACGCTGGAACTATGACTTTTCATGCATATTATTTTATAGAGATGTTATGGTGTTTAAAAAGTGACAAAAAGTACTTTGATTCTTGAAATAATATATACGTAAAGACAGATTTGTTGATGAAAATAAGCAACAAAATTAGAATTTTGACCTCATTTATAACATTGCCAAAATCCAATATAAATTTCCCCACCTGAGGCAACATACTCATACAAAACATGTAATTACAAGTTTTCCTATCATTTGGACGGAGTTTGTTATACTAAAGAGACGACCAATTACATTGTCTCTGTTCCGGGAACCGGTTAGTTTACCTTGGGGGTAAAAACTGATTACCCACTCCGTTCTGTAAGCGGAAAATTTGGCTGTTTAATTAAAATTTTCATTTATTATCTAAATGTAGAATTAATTACAATTTAAACCGTAAACCAACTTACTTTAGCTTACTCTTTTTTGTACATGCATAAAGTAAAAGTCAGAGAGTTTGTCTGCTTCTCACGTAGTTTAGCGGCTAACATTAGATAAACTGTCTCAAGTCTGGGCGTGAAACCTAAAACATTGTTACTCTTGTCTGTATAAACATTCTGTTTCTCATGCACTACGCATATTACCATCATATTATCATTCAATGACCCTGTCAATCTACGAAAATATCATAATCACTAACTGCATCTGCTAATAGCTGCATTAATAGATATAATATTTACATTTTATTCAGTCAAAATATCAGTGCATCACATTTGACATAAAACGAAGCAAAGCATCGAGAATACGAGCGGTTATTGCCTTAATCGCGATAAAATTGGCCAACGTTCTGAATAGCATTACGTAACGTTATAATAAAAGAAAGGAAAACAGGAAAAATCAGGGAAACGAAGATGGCAATATCGAAGAATCGAGGATGTAGATATTCTATCCTATTTATTCCACTAGCATAGCGTGGCCAATTTATTGCCTGTACCCTTTTTTCGAGAGAAAGGTTTTATACCTTATACAAAGAATGGGTACACGTCAGTAGCCGACTCGAAATGATAAGGACAACATATTTTGCGCTAGTATTACATCAACATACATTAAGTTTGAACCACTTAGTGGAAGGTAATCTTAGCGAATAATTTATGAAGATTACGTGAGCGGTGTAAGTGCAAATTAAGTGAAAGTTCTTCAAGTGGTACTTACATATGCTTATGAAGGATATTTCAGGTAGGGCCTTGAATTCTAAGTCGGATTTCTTCATGGCGTCAAGCTCCTTTTTTACTAATTCATGATCCTCATCTAACCCTCTTAATTTAGCTAATGTTGACGCAGCTTGCTGAAATAAAGCAAAAAAATTAAAAATATTATGTGGGTTAAGTTATCAAGTCTGATATATCTATATTCTATGTATATGGACATGAAGTTTCTAAAAAAATACTGAATCAGTAGAATAATAAACTAAAAAATTACACGTTCTTCTACGAATTCTACAAAGTCACAATGAAGCAAGAGGTTAACTAATAATATACATATAATAACTAATTGAGCTTTTTGTTTGATACAATAATCTATACTCATATTATAAAGCTAAAGAGTTTGTTTGTTTGAACGCGCTAATTTCAGGAACTACTGGTGCGATTTGAAAAAATATTTTTATGTTGTATAGACCATTTATCGAGGAAGGCATAACATAGCGCTGCAATCAATAGGAGCGAAGAAAGAATGGAAAATTTGGAAAAAACGGGTA
This sequence comes from Macaria notata, assembly GCA_927399415.1. Taxonomy (NCBI): domain Eukaryota; kingdom Metazoa; phylum Arthropoda; class Insecta; order Lepidoptera; family Geometridae; genus Macaria; species Macaria notata. The sequence goes on from OV656733.1 coordinate 9,802,382, forward strand.
AAATTATTGAAATTTATTATTGATTATTGAATTATTGATAATTATATCTTTAAGGGCTTCCGTTGCGTGCGCTGCGAAAAGGGTTCAAGTCCTGAGAACAGCTATAATTTATAAAGCTGAAGAGGTTGCCCAAAATAACAATTCCACGCGGATGAAGTCGCAGGTACAGCTAGTCTGAGATAAAATAATAATACAGTTTTCATATAAATCGTTCCAATTAAATTTTTCTATCTGTTGATTCATTATTCTATACTAGAATGGACACTGCGGTGAAAGCGTAATATCAAAGAAACTTTACCACAAGGCTAACTAACTTATACATATCGAGGTTTACTTAGACGTTATAATAAATTGAAATGGACACTTAAAGGGAACAATAGTACCGTTATCTAGTACCCACGACACAAGCGTTTGCTCTGTGGGCCTAGATGGCGCTGTGTGCAATGTCCCGGAATATTTATTAATTTTATTTTTTAATAACTTTTTATGGCAATAAATGGAATAGTAGGCGTATTCTGGAAAAAGACAACTTGACTGGGCTATTATTTACACCGAAAATAAGGAATTTCAATGTGTAGGCCATGAGAAAACTATCGCGAGGTTGAACGGTATGCAAAACTAAAGAAATCATATCAACTTTGCAAATGCGAATATACTCATATGTTGAATGATTTTGATGTTTGTAAATATCAGATCAAGATAAAAAAACTGGACTCCCACGACACAATAACTCTTCGTTTCCGAGAAATTGTAAACACAAACGTACGTTACATTATATGTTATGAGATATACTAGTATTTCGAAGTTCAATTGTTGTATTTTATGGCTATTGAAATTTTTCCTAAAGCGGCACGATGTTACATAATAGTTATAATTTAAATAAAAAATGGTAATTATTAAATAGTATTATTTAGCTCCTTTTTTGTAGATGCTTAAAATGTAATGTTTATTTTACAGATATAGTCTCATTTTCAATTCCAAACTTCAACCTCGAGCATACACTACTGCACCTCAACTATTGACACAACCTAAACTAGCGTTTCATTATTCTAATTTTATAGTTCAAGAAGGGTAATAATGTCACACTAAGTAATAAGTTAAATTGCCATATTTTCGGGAATGATAAATCAGGAAACAAAATATATGTTATTTCTTACCTCATTCTTATCCATTTTGACCAAGAAGACAGGCGTCTCTGGCAGTAAGATCCAAAAAGCTAGCACCGAGACCAGAGCGACCGTTGTTACTATATACAGCACCGTGTAATAGTCCAGGAACACTCCCATGGCATAGATGGCTAGCACACCCGTGTTTTGAAACAATATGAAAAGGGAGCCAAGTTTCCCTCTTATACTGTCGTGGCTTATTTCCCTCACATACAAGGGAACTATGCTATAACATGACCCGGCGGATATACCGCAGAATGCCCGCGACATGATGAGAGCTGTTGTACTCGTCGCAAAGCATTTTGTTATCCAGCACAGCTGAAAATATAAAAGTCGTTATTCGTGGAATTTCAAAATACGAGTAACAAAGTTGTTGAAAAATTGCTGAAACTCTAGAGGTACGGGGAATGCATGAGCCAAGACAAGTAGTCACACATATTAGATAAGACAGTAAGGAGTTTAGAAATGCGGAAAATTAGTTTATGTTCTCGTGTCGAGGATAGCACATTAAAAGTTTGTTTTCAACGGTCATCACGGTCAATTTTGTTCAGAATTCGGCTGTCATGAACATTGTAAACATAGAAAAGAAAAGGTTCGTCTTCTGAACTCCTTGTAGGAATGTAATAAAATCTAGTATCATTAAAAATGCTCTTGCGAGGACTGCCTCTGGAATCGCTTCTTTCTAAAACTTAATTTCGTATCTGATATCAGATGTTTATTGCATTGAAATATTGTATTCTAAATTCAATGCATACGTTGTTAAAATATGCATATAATGCATTTAAAAATGTAAACGTGTATTCTTGTAAAGGGTACAGTTTCATTGAGCTTGAGGTTTGATTGAGGTTTTGTCTCTTAGCATGCACTAATTTATAAGTAGTAAAAGTACAATGCATAATATTAAATATTAATTGCAAATTCCAAAAAAAACGCTTATATTGGCGTGTCATATTACTTAATAGACTAATAGGTACTGTTGACAATAACAGCAAATTATGGAACTAACATTCTCTGAACAAAGTTAGGTGTTCGGTTGTTAAGAAGGCGAATAAGAAAGTTTGTTCGGAAAAATTTTGTGGAATGTTTGTAACAAAAAGCTTTTCCATAACATCGACAACAGGTCCAAAATACAATATTGGTACGCGTACAAATATAATTTATAAGAATCTGCTCAGACTAATTTTAATGCAATATAACTTTTTTTAATGGACGCTGCTGATGTTTGTTTATTTGCGTTAAAAGATATCATAAGCAGGAAGAAGCCATCGGCTCCCGAGAAACAGTGCTTACTAGTTTGGGCTTTGGATTATAATATAATTTCATTTATTTATTTGACAACTCATACATTTTATTTTATTTTGTTGTTATCATATATCATTAGTTAACACTAATATATTATTAACTAATAATATTATGTTGATACTAATAATATACGCTTGTGTACTAGATAATGAAAATAATACTTAAAATACTAGTAAACTTAAAAACAATTTTAATAGTAATATTCAAATATGATGTATCTCTCTCTCCTTAAACGTATTCCTCTTTACTGAGGGTCGTGACTCCTCAGAATCCATTCGTTGATGATGTATATAGTTAATTATAATTGATGACAGATATAAATGAATTCTATTTGAGTACTTAGTATTTTTTTTCATGAAATAGTCTTACGCTTGACTACAACTTGCCTGATGTTAAGCAACGTCAATCTACGATCTAGCGCGCTTGCCTAGAAGAAACCGGTTTACTCTCGACTTGAAGACCGACAAATTATAGTTCAAGGGGAATAGAGATTCGGGCAAGGAGTTCCACAGTTTGGCAGTTCGCACGAAAGTCGAACAAAACGCTTGGTGCGAGTCTTTGGAACCTCAACTGTATAACGATGCCTCCTTGCCGTACCTCTACTCGTGCGATGATAAAATGGGAACTTGGAAAACATCTCAAGATATACAGAATATTTCAAATTCAAATTCAAAAATTCAATTCATTGATGTGCGCAAACAAACGTTATGACATTATCTAGGCGAAGCAGTAAAATATAACTATCAATGTTGAAATATAAAGAATTTGAAAAAAAATACTGAAATCTTTGAAATTATATTATATAATATTTCGTGGAATGATTTCAAGTGATGATAGCACTATTATTTTACATGATTATATTCAATTAGTTAAGTATCTTTAGTTACAAAAGGAGTCTAACACATATATTTTCGAACTAGTGGACGGCCCGCGGCTTCGCTCGCATTATTTCAGGATATATAGCCTATGACACTCCTCAGACCTCAAACTAACTACGTACCAAAATCCGTTCAGCCGCTTTTGCATGATGACCGTTTAAATAAACAAATAAACAGAGACTCAGATAAACAGACAAACATTCTAGAAATTGTTGGAACGTGTTCTGCTATCAATTCAAAGTATCTCCAAACATATTTTTTATACCTTCTTTAAATGTTCAGACTTTCATTCCTCTTAATCTTTATTATACGTACATGTGTATAGATAGAATCGTCGTTCGTAGCCAGTAGTGCAGGGCTACTGCACTATAATATATGTATTACTAGGCATTCGGGTATTCAATTGCAAAATTCAAATAATCAAACTTACTAGCATGTCTGTCAGTGACGAGTCCCGTAAATTGAAAAATTTAAATTTGCAGTATGTCAAACTAACGACGTCGTAAAGTTTAATATCCCACCGTAACGACACCAACAAAAATGCAATATCATGGAGATTATTGTAGTTGAAATAGATGGTCCTTTTGTGTGAGTATCGATAGACGACGTCACTTTTCTCAAAGTTCCATAGAACAGTATTTAAGTGTGCTAAGTGTATAAATTTTAAAAGTGGTCGAAAGGCAGGTCCGTAGATCAGTTGACAGACAAACTATATAATATATGCGTGTAGAATGCATACTGCATTGATACTTACATTAGGCGAGATGTAATCAGTATGTCCATCGAACACCTAATTAAAATACATTAAAGTTTGCTAACTTTAAGTTTTCTGCTTGGTGACTCAAATGCACTATTCCTTACCGTTTGAAACACAACTATGACCATAATGCCGAATTTCCTGCCATATTTATCCACGATCGTGGCGTAAAGCCGGACAGTGCAGAGCGATGCTAAGCAAACGACGCTGGCTATCCAAGATATTTCATAATCGGACAGCGGGTGTCCGGTCGGAGACCGATCCGATTTTAGCACCTTGCTCATCGGGGACACCCATCCAACCTGGAGACCGTACGTGAATAGCGCCACGTTCACTGGAAACACAATACGAGGTCAAAACCTATATACCTTTTGCATTCAAATTTACAAGAATATTGATCAAAATCTTAAATAACAAATTTCTTAATCTATTCTACTTAGCTATTTCACATAGAAAATTACGAGAAAATTAGCATTAGCTTATTTGCTGCGAGTGGCAGCGTTACCAGAATTCTTACAGAAACTCGTTATAGAGTCGTAACATAAAGAAAAAAATAACATAACCTAGTTTACTTTCCCACTAAATCAAAACGGGTTATTTAGTGAGGTTATTTAACATTGTTACTGACTATTTTTTATGTAATGACTTTTAAGATTGAAATCTTTTTCTATGTGTTTTTAGAGACACACTGTTTTTACCTTATTTGTTAAATTCGTTCCACAGATGATACATGTCTTCATATTTAATTTTTCTCAAATATACATCACACATAGATATTGGACATCCTCAATAAACCCCTTTAACATTTAGTTTTAAAAAATAGCATTTAACTAACTAAACTGTTTGAAATTAAGAGGACGCCCTGACTATTTGGGTCAAGGATTCGTATTTTACTCAAAATGAACAAAAGCAACTGAACTAACTTGGGTTAAGACGTAGACTTGCTAAGTATTCTGATCGATTAAGCAAATTCAAATTAACTAGTCTTGAAAGTCGCAGAAAACTCACTGATTTGTGTATTTTACATAAAATCGTTCACGGCAAGTACAGCAGCGTTTTATTAGAACTTATAAATGTAAAAGTACCTAACAAAAGAATGCGCACGGAGAAATTATTCTACCTTCCGCCAGCTCATAACAATGTCTCGAAGTTCAGCCCCATTAATAGAATGTGTACCTTTTATAATGACATCCAATATTCTACAGAGGACTCTCGCAAAGACAAGGACATCTTTTGTCATTCATATGCATCTTTCAGGAGTTTTGTGGGTGGTGTCGCGTGATTGTTTCATTAATTAAGCGACTACTTGATTGATGGAGCAGCTACTTGGCGCTGCTTGCAGGGCATTCAGGGATGTATATGAATGAAATCTTAAATCTTATTTTTATTCCGATTTATGTAGTAGTATATATACTAAAATTGTTTATAACTAATATTGTGTAGTGTTTATTATCATTTAACAAAGCTGTGTATAGTCGTAATTGGACTCTTAGTTCAATATTATTCTTAAAAGTGTTTAGTATATATTCTTATATCTAATTGTCTGTGACTGTACCAAACTAAATAAAATAAAACTAAAATTTAACGGTCAAGATTTATCCTTTCAATGACTATATTTTACGAATAGCATAACACCAACGCCCAAATTTTATAACACAAAATTATTTATCAAAAATATCGCTATAAAATCGAGGATATCGATTCTGTCGGCATTGGTTATGGGTTGCAGCGTTAAAATTTTCCACATAATATATGTTAATTAACTCAAGCACTTTGATTTTTGTATAGAATAAACAAAAGAAAATATGAAATAAATTCGTAGTTATAAAAATAAATAACCAAAACCATTTTGTCGCTTACGCCTTTACGGAATAAGTAGATTTTCAGCGAAATTCAGATCAATAATTCGCCTATCCTTTTGTTGTGTCAAACAAAAAAATTATACATACAACGATATACATATACTCACCCAACATTGCATACGCCCATTGTAAAAGATTGTGACCTTCCTTTGCTTTTTTAACTTCACTGGTTGCGCGCTTAACTGACATTTTTGTAAATTATTATGTTTTTTATTTTATTTAATTACGAGTATTTTAATAATTAATAAATAACCAACTTTTTTATATGAGCCCAACACACTTCTTAAATCATCACTTCTTTTTGAAGGACTACCAAAAGTGGTTAGAGCTGAAAATTTTATTATTTACATTTATTAAATAAACCAAATAATATTTTTTATCTCAATAATATAATCGAGGCAAATAATGAAATTATTTGCTTCTATGCCGTAAGAATACATCACTTCATAAATATGACGAATTTAGTCCCAGATATAAGCTATTTAAACACGTGAATGAATACTTAAAACTATGTAAATAAAACAAGACTTTATTTTTATCGTACTAGAAAATCACGAGTCAATACACAGTATTTTTTTGTAAGCTGTCCCGTTTTTTGGTATGTTGTAATTGCTATTGTCGTTTTTATTCGTCAATACTTATTATTATATGTTTACAAATAGTCATAATAAGTGTAACATCAATCCATATTTCAGGATTGTTTTTGTTGTGATTTTAGTTTTTTATCTTGTCAATAAGATATTAAATCAGGCGTTAAGCAGGGTACTCACCTGCCATGCTACGTTACCTGCCACGTAACGTAGCATGTTACGTTCCTAGCCTTCAAGTGAGTACGGCTCGTCCACAGTCACCGCGTATCTGTTTGCGAGCTCTCGGATCCGCAGTGTTCGTGACGATATCACGCCGACAACATGGCTCAAATGGTGGCTAGTGCTGCGTTCATATTCATTTACAATATCATCGAAAATTATAAAAGTCCACGTCGATTTTGGCAAAGCGAAATATTCAAAAATAGAAATCGTTATAATTTAGTGTTGGATATGAAGTCTCAAGAGATCAGTGGACATTTCAAGAACTTCACTCGTATGTCCAGTACAGATTTCGAATATCTGATTAATTAAATTGGACCTCAAATACACACAAGAGATACGAAATTTAGAAAAGCGATACCGGTTCAAGATAAATTGGCTCTAACATTGAGGTTTTTAGCAAGTGGTGTACCCATAGCTTATCCAATATTTTCCCAAGCATCCACTTTCAGTTTACTTTTATAATAATCATTATCTTTAGGGTCCCACAATACCGGAGTATTTTGATAAAGTTCAATTAAATTTAATACTTGTTCCTTTGTCCACTCCATTGTGAAGAACGTTCGCGAGTTTTTTGAAGCTCGCACCTACGTACTCACTACACAAGCGCTCGTGTTGCCGTCCACGCGCATACTGCGAGCCGCTTTGTGCTCGCAGCGATACCGCCACTCGGCGGGTCGCTGCGATCTCCTTGCGAACCACGCGCGAGCAGCTCGCAGCGGGCTCGTGCCTATGTACTCACTTGATACAGTATCTGATACATTACATGCTACACGGCTAGATGAATACCCTGCTTTACTTTGCGGAAATCCATTGTCAGCTCTGGACATTATAATAATATTCACTACACATTTTAGTTACGCGACTAATTAATAGAAAATTCCAGTTAGATACACGAACTCGACGTACTTAACTATGTGAGAGTCTATAAATACCTATATATTATGTACATATTAGTCCATGATAACTAGAATTAAAGTCGTTGCCAACTTTACCTTCCACTCTCCTTCATAAAGATTTTGTTTGAATATAAAGATAACAATATTTACTATTACTTTGGTATTACCTACTCTCGTCATTTACTTTCTGATTTATTTTGAAATATTACAGTAATTCGTAGACAATATATCTAGAGGCTTGAAACTATCCACTATTTCAGTAAGATAAGATAAGATATTTCTTTAATGCACACCAAAAAATTACATAATGAAAAAAATTTAAAAAACTAATCTAATGCACATTGGGCGGCCTTATCGCCTTAGGTGATTTCTTCCAGGCAACCTTTGGATATGTGTAGAATCAGTCTCTGATTCTATACCTACTCCTTCTGAGTCGATCTGATAAACTTTTACATAATTAAATGAGTTCTGCATGGATCAATCAATCAATGTGTATCAAGATATCGTGATAACGGGCAAATCAGTATTTGACATTTTCAGCATAATATTATTATGTATCTAATCTATTTATAAATTACTAGTGGACGCCCGCTCGCGTTATTTTGGAATGAAAAGTAGCTCAACCTCATAGGCATACCAAAAATCATGCAGATCCGTTCAGCCCTTTTTGCGTGATGAGCGTTTCAATAAACAGAGACACAGAGAAACAGCTAAACACATAAGCAGAAAAACATTCACCCCGCACACATTCAGTCTATGAATAATGATCAGCAATTTTGCAATAGCGTCAAACAATTATTGTTAGATCAGACACTTTACAGTTTTAAAGAATACTTTGAAAATGACTACAGTCAACTAGCAATTGATTCTAATCTTGCTTAGAAATTAAGTAATTAACTACTAGGTAAGGAGTGTGATGCCAAATTGTAATTTTAGCCCCTATACAGCTAAAGTGACAGTAGGTACCTAGATTTATTTAAGTTGACATATTGTATGATTACATACCTATTATTATTATTTACAATAATAAAATATAAAAACAAGTGAAGGAAAACTAAACATACTACTTCTAACTACTACAAAAAGGGGCACTTAGAAAATCTTTAGAAAAGCCTAAAGATAATCTAAGTGCTCCAGCCCACTACCAGAGGGCAGCGTACCCAGCATGCTGGCCGCATTACCACGCTGGATGGCAATGCTGATACGTTGAGCCAGAAAAAGGCCAGCATTTTGGTCACGCGTCGCGTCAACCAAGCGCTCCGAGAGGTTTTGGAAAATAGTATGGGCTCCCGGACCCCACGGCCCCAAAGTCTCGACTCCAAAAGGCTCAAAGATGTAACCTCGGCCGAGGTTAGCATATTTGCGTCTCTTGTGATGCTCGGCAATAATAGCCGCCGCTCCAGCCCGACACCGTGTCAAAGACAGATGAGACGGCGCCAATGTGTCGACGCAAGTTGCGTCCCACACAAGGGGCCGACCCAACTTCCACGGCACAAGAGTCATACCGTCAGGTCTTTTTCCATCGTCACGTGCTAGGCCGCTCGGTTCGAGCATAGCTGCAACATTGGCAGTGGAAAAAGCCCGGCGAATGATGTCGTTCAGACTAGCGTGGCGGCTAATTCTACCAGCACTCCTCGAACATGAGAGGCCGTGGTGCCCGAGCTGGTCGACATCAGTACCACACTGGCAGCGATGCGATTACCTATTATTATGTTTGACTTGATTTCAATAACAAAAATTTCATTATGTCATTAATAAAATTGACATTGTAATTTCTAAAATTTTATAAAAACTACTTAAATGTTATAAATTCAATTTGACGAGATATTGTAATTTGTGTAGCATATTTTATGATATTAGTACTTATACCTATGTTACAACTTTACATTATCAATAAAGATTCTTTATCTTTATCTTTATCATTATATCAATTGCTGGAACGTGTTCAGTTATTAATTCTAATTAACTCAAAACATTTTTTTTAAATATCTTCGATGTTCAGACTTTCGACGCCTTTCAGTTTTATTTTTATGTCTATACATTTAGATAGATAGATAGATTTCACGAGAGTCACGATAGCCTATGGGCTTGTGCTACCTTATAAGTGTTCAGCTATATGATGACTCAGAGAGGTGTTTGAGATACAGTACGATTATATCTCTTTTTCAATATCCCCATATAGACATCTGATCTGTCACGAGAATTAATTCATACGTGTGTAAGATTTTTCGCTTCAATGAGGTGTCTCTTCTTTAGGTGAGGTGAATGAGTGAGGCAATCAGAACTGGTTATTTAATACTAAAGTAACCTTTAATCATACATAAAATACGTTATAACAAGCAAATAAAATGATAATGGCTACTATCATATCTATCTATTAATATGTCATCACCAGTTGCGTGTATTTCATCATAGGTACCATTAAAATCATTATCTATAGGTACATACATATAATTTAGCTGGGGGTCGAAAGTCTAAACATTGAAGATATTTGAAAAAAATGTTTGGAGTGACTTCGTATTGATAGCAGAATACGTTCCAACAATTTCTAGAATTTTTGTCTGTTCATCTGTGTCGGTTTGTCTGTTAATTTAAACGGCTGAAGGGATCATCATGATATTTAGTATGTAGGCAGTATGAGCTCTTAGGAGTGGCCACTATATACCACTTATAGATAGATCACTTTTTATCCTGAAATAATACAAGTGAAGCCGCGGGTATCCACTAGTTCGAAATAAATTAATTGGATTTGTGTTTCTATTATAATTTGCTATTGTGTGTTTGTGTCCGTTGGACAACTTGTAAGTTAAATAAATAAATCATTTCAGGGGCCCGTAAGCATACGGAATAAACAATAATATTGAGGTTCGTATGTCTCTCACCAGGCTGTATTCCAAGGACCATCATAGCTAATAGGGAGAAAGCACTAAAACGAAGTAAATTATTTAAAGAGGGAGTCCTTAACAGACGTATTTTTCGTGTTTATTTTTAAAGAAAATGGTACGGCACCCGCAATTAGTGAGAATGCGCTGTTATTTTATTACAAACTAGTGGGTGCTCGCGGCTTCGCTCGCATTAAGAAGTAAAACTTGCTTCCCTTATTTCACCCCTTTCAAAGTGGAATATCATTCCATGCCAAATTTCAGCCTGAACCGTCTAGTGGTTTGAGCTGTGCGTTGATAGATCACTATGTCAGTCAGTCACCTTTCAGTTTTATATCTATTTAGATTATTATGAAGACGCTTTACATCCAGCATCATGTATATCCCGGGATTCTATTATATATTGCGATTGACAATAAGTATTTGGCACGCGTTCGCCTCGCATTGTCATGAATATAAATTAAAGATATAATAATGCCTTACAAATGGTCGCCATTGGATTATGTTCCTTTAGAAGGAATTGTGGGAATAAAAGACGGATTTTATAGACATTATATTAATTTCATTTTAGCAAAGTTTATGTCTATCTCTTCCTAAAAATGAATATTAAATGTATGAACGGCGGATTATAACCTATGTACATGCATATAAAAATAACAATTAATTTTATTTTTTATATCACCTGCACATTGTTTTTTGTAAACTTAAGAAAAATAAAGATTTTTATATTTTAATTTCTTTTTAGCACTGTCCAACTGCCTCATACTGGCCAAATATTGAGTGCCTCAAGCAAATTCCCTTTTTTAAAACTAATACAGGTTTGCACTTGACCATAGTTTGCCTGATGGTAAGCAATAGCTATGGTCTAAGATGGATCGTGCTTACCCATTAAGTACCGGTTCGCTCTTTCTTTACAGATCGAAGGATTATAGTTCAATGAGTGCGACTCTTATGCTTTTCTAGTTCAGAAAGCCTCTGTTGTCATTGATCCATCCGGCTGGCAGTTTGCCTGCGGGATGTTATAGAAGATAAAATGCTGTCAAGTATCTAAACGTGTGCACTATGCTCGTACAGCTGAGAGTTCCATTGAACAACAGAGTTCAATTAATCGGGTGTCGTTTCAGCAGATCTGCCTGATGGTCTGCACATGACTATTTATGTTCATATTCTTGAAATTAAACTCATATATAACGTGATATGACATCTGAATCTTCATTTTCATCGTATGAAAGAGGCCAACGGAAGTTTGAAGAAAATTACTTAATGTAATTACGTGACGCAATTCCATTCGAATTAAATTTGTTTTGTGTTTAATTAAGTAATATGGAAATAACAGACTTCCAAACACATAAAAAGTATTATGTGACTCATATAAGTGGCTAATTAGAAACCGTTCGATACTTAATTGCCGGTCTCAGGGAACTAACCCGAAACTTTCCAAAACAAACTGACAAATAGCATTTCGTTTCCATTAAGGGGTTAAACCAATTACCCTAATTGCTGGGTCTGGAATCCATCACCGATTTATAGATAATCCCTAATTACCTAATAACTCAGAACGACGCAGTTACAAATCTTGAACGAAATCCAGTAATCTGGCAATTTCAAAACAACTGACATATTAAAAATATTTTTTAAATTTTAATATATATAACTGAACAGCCAGACATTTGTGTGACACTTGAAGCAAAATCCGTACATTGTGAACAGAACACTGTGGTCTTTGCTATTTTTTTTTTAATTAATTGAGACATTTAAAAAGTATTATATTCAATAACACAGTAAACCGATTATGGTGAACGGTCGGTCTCATAATTTGAAACTTGTCTTATCCGAATAAAATACAAACACCTAGATATAATTATATCCAAAAATATAATGGACAAACTTACTCGTATATACAATCAAGTAAGTTTTTAAATGACTTGTGAAGCCCAAAATAGGCCTCAGTACTCAAATCATCCTAAATACTCAATTTTCTTTTTTTAGTAGGGCGGGTACGTTAACTTATTTTGTATCGTATTTATTCAAAATTGTATGACAATTTGATGAGTCCAAGTTTTGACTTGAATATAGAAAGAAGAAAGAAATATTTATTTAAATCATAAATATTACAAAACAAATAAATAAATATTATTATCATGTAGGTAACACTATGATTTCTTGTCATAATTGTTATTACATACATTCATATCATATATTATAAAAATTGTATTATGCAAAAACCAAATGGTTATCTCGTATTCTAAAACGTCTAATCTATTTTCATCGCTTTATTTATATCTGTGCAAATAAAGACCATGAATTACTTACGGAAAAATATCTTTGAAATTACTGTAATATTAATAAAAAAAGATTTGAATAGAAAATACTTCCGACCATAGAAAGCGTTAGAAAAAATGATCTCGTTTTAGCGAAGATCATATCTTCTTTTCATAATGAAATTTCTTCCTCTCATACTTAACTTAATTGGACAAATATTATAATTTTATCACTCGTATAATATTTACAGATTTTTACATTTTCTATCTATTGTTTTATAGCGTAAATTATTATTTTTAGAAAAAAATAATTTATAAATAATAAATTACTTCGTAACTTTAGTACTTATCTGTAAAATTGTACTAGTGATAAAAAGAATTGTTAGCAACCACCACATCTAAAAATATGCCTTCTAATCTAGAGGTTGCGGGTTCGATTCTCGTTTAACACAAGTATTTATGTACTTTAAAATTTATAATTCTTTGTGTTGAGTCTGGTCGTTTGTATGTATAATAAGTATTTATTTACAAAAGAAAAGTATATATATTCGTTATCTAGTACCCACGACACAAGCGTTTGCTTAGTGTGGGGCTAGATGGCGATGAGTGCAATGTCCCGGAACATTTATAAAAAAACATACATAATTATATAGATAGATATTCAAGGTCAACGTCCGAGATCCTGTACAGCTTGGTTTCTGTTTATAAGTATATAGTACAAGACATCTTGAATGGTAGCTGATGAAGCAGGCTCCTATTGAAATAAGATCAATTTGACCATGGCAAGGATAAACAATGTTAACTATATTAATGGAATCAAGGTATACCTCCGGTAAAGAATATTGGTTTGATTGGTTCGCTAGATTCATCTCGTATACCTATTGACTTGTGCGAAGGAAAATTGATTTCCGTCTAACTTGTAGGTACATCAGTATTAACGTTGGACTGGTTATATTTTTTTCTCAAAAAAATAACAATAGTTCAAAATCATTTTGGGACTTAGCCTATAAATGCACAAATGACATTTTTTACTTATTAATTATTACTGTTTTGCTAATAGTATAGTAATAATAAATTACAAAAAATGTACATATTGTACAATGGAACTAAAAATAACGCTTCTTTACTAAGAAATGATATTACAATATGAGCTAAATAAAACTTTAATATATTGTTAAGTTATATCTAGATATAAAATGTTTAATATCCAGCGTTCAGAACTAGGAAAATCTTAAAAACTATGGTTACTTACAGTGGGTAATAACGTGGAAAGAAGGATAAAGTTCAGAGGTAATGGCGCCATCCGGTGCCAATTCTAAGCTTGCTCCACCTGCACTGATATTTCGCATGAAACACAAGTTTCCGGGTTGTATCTACACTTCTACTTATGATTGCACTTTACCAAAACCAGTACTTTCATATTCCAGGAAACTTTGTTTTTTCTCCTACTTTTATTCGAGTTCATGACTTTGCTTTTTTAAGAAAAAACAACACGAATTTGCGGGAAAAATTCAGCTAAGTAGATGTTAAGGAACGGGCGCTTTGCATATTCTTGCTGTTGTTGTGCGAGAATATAAGAGATATTCTGTATTTTGCGCTTTTTACTGCAATTTAAAATATTTTTAAGTTGATATAATTACCATTATTTTAAATTTTAGGTCGGTTTGAATACTCTAACATCAGAGTTAGCCATTTTTATATGAACTTACATTTGATTACAATTATAATTTTACTTATTGTCATAATATTTTGACCAAATTAGGATTTTATAGATTATTGGAACTGTATCAAATTAAGATAAGATATGTCTTTAATACACACCAAAGAAATTACAATATAAAAAGAAATATAAAAACTAATTTAATGCACATTGGGCGGCCTTATCGCCTCAGGCGATTTCTTCCAGGCAACCTTTGGATGGACAGAATTTAGAATCTTAAATAGGCGGTGTACAAGAATACGTAAAATAAATAAGTGAAAGAATACAATACAAACTCAGATAATACACAAACAAATAATAATAACAACATATTAGGTAATGAAATAGCTTAAAATCATGATTTTTTTCTTAGATCCACTTATCACATTATTTATAATATTTTATTCCAAAGCCGAAACTATAAAGTACACACAACACTACACAACGCAGCGCATTCAAATATCTTCTAACGACTTAGCTTAAGTTTAGTTTCTAATGTGAGCTAATTTGCGGTTCTATGCCTCGTTGGAATACGAAACTAAACGAGGGCATTAATTTCGTTTAGCCAAACAGAACAGCAATTTCATGCCCTCGGCATTTGCAGTTCGTTGCCAACTGATAGTTGCAACCACAAGAACTAACATTAGTACCAGTGCATACAGATATTAAGTGCTTAGGATAACACAGTCTAAACAACGGCGTGTACCGTAAAAACGTTTTGCGTCTGCCAAAAACGCTGCTCTTATTTTGGCATGCGTCATATCTTGGCGTAACAATCACAGAACGGCTACTATATAACTTAAGATTCATTGTTTCAGACTTTTTCCATGTGTTTGCCTTCGATTAAGTCCGGCTCAGTTCAAAGAGTTTTTCAATAAAGATGAAATAAATCATTTTAAGATATTGACACAGGTGCTACTTCGCAGAAATCTATTGCAGATGAACATTTTGGAAAAATATGTATGTAGTGTGGTTGTGGCAGCGATAAATAATTTTACTCACCCTTCATAATTAAATTATTTTTAATGATCTACTTGCAAATTGCTTTTTGCTTCCACTTTTATAGTGAGAACTGCTAAATTGTGGAACTCCCTGCCCTGAAAGAGTCATCCTTGTTTCCCGCGGAATTATAATCTTGCGATCTTCAAAGCGAGAGTGAATCGGTTCTTACTGGGTAAGCACGCTCCATCCTATATTGTAATTATTGCTTATCAGGCAAATTACGGTCAAGTGCAAACTCATTCCTTGTTAAAAAAAATATTTACGGGGTAGTGAATTTTCTCAACACGCAGTTGATAACGTCATGCGTTTAGATTAGTCACTCGATTGCACGTAGGTTCAAATCTCGGACACCTTGTTTATTTTTGCTAACGTCTATCGTTTTGTCCGCAGGCGCTGTCCCAGCACGTGCTGCACCGAGTGGATGGTGACTCGTCTGATGGACGCATGTCTGCATACAGCACCATTCAGTTCATAGTGCAGAAACATCACTTTGTTCGAGGCAAGATTAAGGTAACATTTTTATATTTAACTAGTAGGTGATCGCGGCTTCGCTCGCATTAAGAAGTAAAACTTGCATCCCCTATTTCACCCCTTTAAAAGTGGCATTTCCAAAAATCTTTTCTTAGCGGATGCTTACGTCATAACGTTTACCTTCATTCCAAATTGTAGCCCAATCCTTCCAGTGGTTTGGGCTGTGCGTTGATAGATCACCATATCAGTCAGTCAGTCAGTCAGTCAGTCACCTTTGAGTTTTAAATATTTAGATTAACTAGGATTTTGAGGCCCAAAAACAATGGAGTTCTAGTACTACCTGCTATTTTCCCAGGACGAGTAGTGTACTATAAGCTTATGCCCAGCAGTGGTCAGGCTCACTGTGCGCGCGGCTCGTGATTTATTCGAGTACATACAGTGCAAAAATAGTTCACATTTTTTTTGGAAATCGTCGAGGCCCATATCTCAAAAGCTACTAAACTGATTTTGATAAAATTTATAACATCTATATCAGTTACGTATACTTTTAGAGAAATCCATTGACAAACTTACACTCACGAAATTTGCACAAGTATTTGGAAGCTTGTGCATGCAGACCCACATACTCAAATCATATCATCCAGTTCTCAAAAAAGCATATATTTATTTGTTTTTTAACACTTATTGCAATACATATAAATATCCACTCCCTGTGTGTTGTAATACAGGTCTCTATTCCAGATCCGTTGCACAGCGAACATATACACAATATACCTGCAGAGCCTCGAGAAGAGTGCGGAGGAGGAGAGGATCCGCACCACCCCTGCCAGCCTGCCTGAGATCAAGGAGGCCATAGTATACTCGATACAAAGGGAGCCAGAAGATAGTAAGTTTAATTGTCATTTAGAAAATTTATCATATCATTCTTGAAATGACACCCACGGCATATTTGTAACAAAATACGACAGGCATACGACAGGTTGATTGCAAAGCTTATCGAAGTAGAGTAAACTCATGCTCGTAACGACTACTACCTATCCCGGGAAGTGCGACAAAAATGTAGGATAAAATCTGGTGTCGAGGTAGCCATGCTCCCGGGGCAGTTCATCTGATGTGACACTAGACCGAGGTTAGAGTAAATGATAAAAGCATGTGTTTGATGTGAATTTACTATCGTTTCTACGGATGATTATATTCTATACAAAAGGTTACAACAGTTAAAAAAGTATCAAATACCCAGTTTACTTTGTGAATCAGTGCTAGTTTTCTATGACTAACGCGCTTGAAACGATTTCAATCAAAGCTTCGGATTGAGATTGAAACTGTGAAAATCCTATTTCGCTGGCGCCTCGTTTTGCTACAAAAACGTGGCGAGCCGTTTGCACGATTTAGTACTTCTTTATGGAGAATATATTTTGAATCTGGCTCTCCATGTAAAATAGTAAGTTTATTTGAAAAATAGCTAAATAAATTTATGGCTTAACTTTGAATATATTGCTGTCGATTAGGTCACGAACAAACAACTTTTTTGTGTTGTTTCATAAAGGTCAAGGCAAAATGTTATTGTATACAGAGACTAGGCAACATTATAACTTATCCGATAATTACACAAAATCATACACTTCGCCTCTGTCAGTAATTTGAACACTAATATCAATAAATTACTGATAGTTTTATTAGTTATGATTTCGTACCCACCATTAAGGCGGGATTGCCCTTTTAACCTCATACCATGCGAGTCTTTATCCTCGTCCAAATATATCTTTAAGGTCACTACACATATATGTATGTACATATGTAGTAACTATACAGAGTACACGATACAACTTCATCTGACATTTCCCAAGTTTTGTATACATAAATTATGTGTGTTATATTTTCTTAAGAGCTGGGCAAGTGAACAATGTACATTAAATATCCCAGAAACATAACTTTTACCGATTTGAAGCTTTGAAATTATGATTCGAAATGTTGATTCGACGTAAGGAATCATAAAACAATTGAAAAATTAAACAGTAATAAGTGAATAAACCTTAAAATACAAAAAATATTATAAATGGAATAGAAAAACTTCAAATTTCCATTACTTACGATACGATGCTATAACATGTATTCGTAGCACATCGCAATAAATTCACACGGAATGATAGATACGTAGTTGTAAAATGCAGTACATTGGTTAACACCACATCTATGTTCTAGTCGTCTCTCTGCCGTGCAATCAACGGAAATATTTATTGTACCGGAACATGGCACATATATTCTGAAAGTTAGAGCAACTTCGATGACAAAGATTGCACTCCCGTTTCCGCGCTGTGGGAATATGCAAACTTTATCCTTAGCGTAGCGGTTACCTCGCGGTACATTATTGAAATATTGTTGTTTATTGAAATACTTCTCTTTCTCTTTGGTTCGTGAGTTAAAAAAATATCATTTTACGTTTCAAAGTTTTATTTCAAGTCTGTCTAACTTTAATAAGCCAAAGAAAAACGCGATATTTTTTACTTCTGTGACAACATATTAAAAAAAACTGTATATACATACATATGTACAATTGGACCTCTTATATCGGATGACTTCAAATTCCAGTTATAGTTTCAGACCAAAGCGCCTTTCCTCAATGATAGGCAGGATCGTACACCCATACAAATTCCAGTATTTGTATTCATAAACCACCCAATTCTATCCGATATGATTGATGTAGCAAAAACTACAAAGAGGTTGCAGGAAGCACATTAAGAATAAAGGAGAAACAACTATGAATAATGAAAACGTAGCCTTCCCAAGCACGATTTTGATAAATCTAAAACAAATGTAAATATCGCTTTGATAAACCGAACCAAGTTCCTTCGGTGCCTTGTTTATGCATAGACTTTGATATTTGAAGTCGTGTTTCCGACATTTCGTTTTTAATTGTCATAGGTCAAAAGAAAATAAATTCATATCATGAATAATAATGGTGTTTAATTAGCATACATATAACGAAAGAACTTAATTAAGTTATGATTAAATACAGGGATTATTAATATGTCTTTATATCGGCAATATCGATGAGCTTTGCGATCTTTATACCTCTAGTCGTATTTTATTGCTGAATCACTCAGCGGAATATAATGGTTCTTAGCCACAACGAGAGGCAATATCCAAGGTCCTTATATAGAGAGAATAACCGTCACAGAGTAAGAAAATTACTACGACGATTTTTTAAAGTTCGTTGATTGTTGACACTTTTTTTTTAATTTTAAGACTTTTGCTTTTGCTTACGTTTTTTTTTGAGGTAAAAAGTGAGTATGTCACTCTCAGGATAACCATTTCAACAAAAATCACATTGATCCATTGTTCCTTTGAGGCGGTAAACAAGCAGGCTAGCAAAATAATTGACAAATATCTTTCTACAAATAAAATTCCACGAGGATTAAAATTAAACTGATTGATTTCAACGTGTGATTGATTGATCCATACTGCTGGTTCCATGTAACTCCTGGCCTCACACTTTGCGCCTCTCGTGCATTATTAATGTGACAATTAACGGAATCCTGTGTCTGTTCCAGATGGCAGCTCGGTCCGAGGCGGCGCATCAACTACATTACTCGCTATCGTCTCGCTTATTTTGCCGACAGTTCTCAGATAATTTCTTCCAAGCCCAGCTATTAGTTAGTCAAATTTTTGTATATTCTCTGTCAACGTGTGTATAAAATTCCGAAAGTCCTAACGTTTCTACGACTGACAAGTTCTTTTCTATATTTTCACTGTTGTTACTTCGTAGTTGTGCCAACCCGAATTTATGTATTTCATTAAATGAAATACACGAGACGTTGTTTCATTTGAACGGATCCAATTTATTCTCTGCCATTATCGAGAATGTGAAACGTACACTGTCTCCTTTCCATAATATTCATGAAGACAATGTTTTTCACGCGGCGTCGTGGGTGTGTATTCGCTATATTTGCATTTCGTGGTATTGTAATTTCTTGGTGAAATATAAACAGTTTTCCATTTCCTCGAAGGCTTTCGATATTTCTGGTCGGAGCGAGCTGTCGGCGGCATCGGGGTTTATTGCCGGCAATGCGACGGTTACGCAAACGTACAAGTTTGCGAGACGTTTTTATTGCACATTACATTGCAAGTGAGAGAGCTAGTCGGCACTATGCACCGAGCACGCGCCGCTCACAAAGGCATTCTTGCGGACCATTGTTGGAAATAGGAGCGGTTAGCATGAGATATGACATCATTATGTCTGTTTTCTTAAGAAAATGGTCTGTCACTTGTAGTTAACGATCCTTTATTCTTAAGTTTAATAATAAATAAAACTCGCTTTGTTTTATGGATAAAAAATGACACAGAAGATTATTACAGTAGAAAAGACTGCACGTTAAAGTTGTGGCTGAAACGTCTTTTAGATTCACTGAAAGCAAACCAGAGTGTTTATACGAGCGACGTCTGGATTGGATCCCACACGGGGAATAGAGGTTGAGACTTGTAAGGTCGTCATCTTCACTTTAAACTTACGCCACATATTTGAAACTGATAGTTCAGGGAATAAGTGTCGTAATTCAAAACCAAGTTGCAAGTTGTGATCATATCTGTTGTAAATAAAAATATGTCTATACATACATGATGTACATATGTTTAATATACTGTGACAAGTAAGGAGAAAATAACCTGTTTTATTTTTACATATTATCTAAGCATGACAATACAGTAATTAGTATCTTCTAACAGATGTTGAGAAACCAAAATGCAAATAGCCACCTGAATAATTCCGAAATTACTTGTCTTACCGAGAAAACAATTCTACTAGCTCCTTCACTGTTGAATATTTATTAGCACAAATGCGCTTCACCGCATATCTAGGGATAAATACCTACTCCTACATTTACACTTTGCGTAGACCTGTAAAATACCATAGATGGTAAACTATCTAACACAATGCTAATAAAGATACTGATTACAATAATAATACATAAAACAAGGGAAGAAAGAAACTGATGAATTTTATTGTTCAAAGTTACTTAAATAAATCTGTTGGTGCTAATTCTTTAGAAAAAGATGATTTATCATAGAATCAATTAAATCTTCTTAGTTGTTTAGCTATACCATAATATATAACCTAAAATACTTACTGTGAAAAGTATAATAATTTGCATGAATTTCTTTCAAACTACTGCACTAAAAAGTTGAGGTAAGTATTAAATTTACACATTGTAGCAACATCTCTGTGTAACACATTTTTCCGCGCATCTTTGAGAGTGTCTTGTTATTCGTATAACGTATGTACAAGCATTCATCCATCAAATTACAGATTGATCAAACAAAACGCGTATTGCATCGGATCTCTTACTTTTTATATCTATTCCCCAAGCAGGAACAGAACCCCGCAAGCCCCAGTGGAGCCGGAGTCAGCCAGGTGGAAAACTAAGTCATTCTGAGAGCGATTTCAACAGGAAATCGTAAAAGGTAAATGAGTTGCGCGTTTTATCGTGCTTTGTTTATCTGTCTTTCAGCAAGCGTCGCTCACCGCACTTTAGAGACGACTTACATTTATCCTCCGAAGACATCGTCGTGAATACTTTAACTTACATTTAAAAGTTGCTAGTATATACACTCAGTTTTGCTCAGATTAGAGTAAAAAATATTGACTCTCGAAACCCTACACTGGCAAAAATTACAACGAACCACCAATATGCACCGCCGGCCGTGGACAAAAAAAACCCGATTCGGTTAGTAGGTATGATGAGGACGGATTTTTTAAAACCATGCTACAGAAACGACGCTTAACCTATAAATCAGATTTACACATTCATTGTGAAACGGTTAAGGTAAAGTTCATGAAGACGCTGTTAGCAGACGCGTTTTTTTGGGAAGCCATAGTTCTCTAAAAAGCGAGTGTGGCTCAGCGGTTCCAGTGTCTGCTTGTCATCCAGACGCACCCTGGTTCGAATCCGCCCTACACCAATGACTTGTATTTTCAAGTTATGTGTGGATTTGCACTCGCTTAACGGTGAAAGAAAACATCGTGAGGAAACCGACATGTTTGAGGACCACAAATATCCGAGGACATGTGTCTTCCGTGGAAGGACCTGGGCGCCCACCACGATGTTTCTGCCCAAGAAAACTCCCCTAACGAATTAATTCTGCGGGGGAGTCACGACCCTCAGTCATGAGGAAATACGACTCAAAGAGAGGAGTTCTCTAAAAGATACTCAATCATGTCTGTTACTAGGTGATATTATAATTTCTCGCTGGATTTTCAGTACAATATTTACGAGGAAGTCTTTTCATCAACAAAAAACCTTTGATGCAGTATAAGTAATTCATGAAACCATCAAAGTGTTGAAAAGGCCAGCAACAAGTGGTCCAATGATAAAGTGAGTCACTGGGCTCTAAGAACTTTGATTGATAATATACTTAGTATCTTTTCTGTCTGTTTTCACTTAATTTCAGTTTCGAAAGAAATGACTCAAATAATGGTTTTTTGATCAATTTCGGCGAATCACTTGTCTACGAAACGTATCAAAAAACCACCACAATGCTCTTCAACAGACAGACAATTAATATCTATCTGTTTTACAGTTTTTTTGCAAAAAATTGCTAAAACATTGTATATGTTAGTTTATATAATACCATATCTCTAAATAATAATATTTGTTCTTATTTACTAAAGTCTTAATAGTTTAAATATTGCAATATTTTTATGTTTGTTCATGTATCGTAATAATTTTAATAAACATATTCTGTTATTTGTAAGATATTTCTTATGAATAAATAACTTTGACTTTATTGCCGTAAGGAACAGTTAAAAATTGTGACTTTGAGTTAATTGAGCTTTCGCCCGCTTTCACTTACTTAAAATGTCACCCGTAAGTTTCATGGGTTCGGACCAATTCGAATCTGCTTTATTTATATCAATGTTTTAATACGAAAATAGTTTTTAACTGGCTGTGCTTTAAAATATTTTATCTACACTAATGTTGTAACATTCTACTTATGTTTCCAATGCTTGACTTATAATTACTACTGTTATAGCGCAGACAACAAAACACTCAATTTAAGCAATTTCACATGATGGTATAATATCCACATCGATATCATAATATCTCATTATAACAGCTAATATATTAGCGCGCAGCTGCGCTCTCATTGGTTAAATTTTAATGGCGGCAAAATCACTGTGACAATACACGTACGCGTGAATAAATAAACTATTGTCAGCTTTTACTCTTGTTGCTTGATTAATTGCATTAGTGAAGATAAAGTAGTGTATGCAACTGCATATAACACGGGTATTATTATGACAGTTGCATAAACTACTATTATTTTATGAGTACCTACTTATTATACGTTGATTTAACAAACAACATTCACGTTGTAATAGTTCAATATCATTATGTAGATTCATTATGCTCCATGTTAACAATTTCTGAGGTCAGAACACAATCTACTGGATTTAGGATATTATCGGTGTTATAGGTACATACTTCATCCACACGCATTATTAAAGACCTGCATAAATTGGCGGAATAACTAATAGAACGTTTGTCAGCATCGAGTGTCACGTTCTTAATTTTAGGGGCCGACTTTCTAAAACGACTGTATAAGGTGCTTAAGACATTAAATTAAAATAAAGATAAACTAAAAAAGTGAGAAGTTACAGAGTCGCGTCGAGAAAATTTTTGTCTAAGTAGGTACGTTACGCGAAACTTTCGATTTATTTTCCTACTGAGAGCCTTCAGATTACTTCTATTTTATGGGGCAAGTTTCCTTCCAAATCCCTCAGCAATTTTTCCGGTTGACCCCAAGTGAATATTTAATTAAACAACTCCGTTAAAAATTAGTTTCATTTCAAGGTTTACGCCGTACCTAATTACTTCAGTACGAGTCTTATGAAACTTCGTTTCGTTTTTTTTTGGCTGGTTGCTGGTGGTATGAATACTCGCATTATAATGGGACACTATACTCTTTAACTTATCTTGCTTTTAGGAGAAACAGAACATGTACTGATGTTATATATATATCTGTAATTTTTTAGTCTAGATATTTATATCTATATGTATACTCTCAGAAATAATCACAGTCCATAATTGAATAACAAGTTAAATTTCAATCGTACCGTAGCGGTACGATTTAAATTTTACCCGTAGTACCTAAATCATAACATGTTTAACGGTTTATCAAGAGTATTGTTGTTACATTTCAATATGCCGGATTTGTATTCTATTATATCAAATTGAAAATTGTATTCAACAGTTACTCTTACTATCCAGTCAGTTCCAGATAAAACCGAAACACCTGGTTGATTTACATTTACAGTTAAAATCAAGCTGTTCAAACTCCTAACTATTGCAAACCGACGATAGTTGCAAACACAGCGCTAAATCTAGACTCTCATTTGAATAAATATAGCAACGTCGATGAAACTGCTGATATCTTGTGTCTGATTTTAAAAAACAATGTTGAAATTTATATTTTCATATACTTTTATTTTTTGGCTTCACAGTTTTTGATATTATGAGTTAATTTATTAAGTGCTAAAACCTGCACTATGGTTGTTTTAAATTAAACTTTTATTGGAAAATGAGCGAAAATAATCACGACCGGCAGGATTCGAACCTGCGTATTTCTGCTACCGTCAGAACGCCTTAACCACTAGGCTACGGTCTACTAACTGCCAGGCGCGAAAATCCACACTCATTTCCATACACTTCAGACTGAGCGGCTGATGGCGCCACTAGTGCTGTCAGAATATGTCTAACAAGCACTCATATAGCTTATTTTCGCTCATTTTCCAATAAAAGTTTAATTTAAAACAACCATAGTGCAGGTTAGCACTTAATAAATTAACTCATAATTAAAACGTGAAAGGCCCATTTCTCGTCATATCAGGTGTCCATAGTACATCGATATGAGTGCTTGTTAGACATATTCTGACAGCACAAGTGGCGCCATCAGCCGCTCAGTCTGAAGTGTATGGAAATGAGTGTGGATTTTCGCGCCTGGCAGTTTGTAGTCCGTAGCCTAGTGGTTAAGGCGTTCTGACGGTAGCAGAAATACGCAGGTTTGAATCCTGCCGGTTGTGATTATTTTCGCTCATTTTCCAATAAAAGTTTAGTTTTTGATATTGTTATTATAACTTATAAAAATTATTCAACTAAGTATAAGAACATTTAATTACATAAATACGATTGTCGTTGGTCACAGTTAAATTAAGACCAACCTATTTGACTTTATCGTACCGGTTTAACTAGAATCTGGATTTTTAGTTTGCTTTTTAACTTTATTTTATGTTGTGTACACGTTCAAAATAAATGGAAATAAAATTAAAAAAAATAAAAATTTAAAATACTACAAAATTAATGGGAGGTGTAACTTAAGTGATAACAATAAGGAAAACCGAAATAATAAAGTTAAAATTATTAATTCATAAGAAACGTATAACAAGTCACAGAATATTTAGTAAATTTATAACAAAATGATTACGATACATGAACAAACATGTACACAAGTACCATTAAAAAAAATTAATCTCTATATATATTTTCATAATTGTATATATTAACTTTGCTCATATTAGAAATGTACTATGTATTTACATATAGATAAGTAATTATGAAAAGCTTGAATCATTAAGAATTTTTCTGAGACGCGCATTTCAAAAATGTCTTTAGAAAGGTTCTTGAAAATAATTACCTGTAAGAAGATTGCTGAACACGTCGCAAAAGCCTCCCAATAGTCAAAGGTTGTTCGTGACAACCCTCATTAAGTGATCATTAGAGAGATTCTCGAGCAGTATTCAGTAATCCCATGAAATGAATTATCTTTATAACAGTGTGTCATTCTTGACATATGACAGATTCTTAAAAACTCTACAAAGAAATAATGCAGAACATGTTGAAATCCGACATATTTTACATTATAGTCACTTAGTACCTAAGGTTATTAAAATTAATTGATTCAGGTGCCCGCGATGTATATATTATATGCCCAACCCATGTTTCTGCGGCGAAGTTATAATCCTCAATTCGGAGGTAACTCTTAATGCTACCAATAAGAGTTACCGCCACTTTGTAACAGCTAGTTATCACATCCAGCGTAACACACTCTATGTAACAGATTTCCATGTCACATAGGACCTCCATGAAGTTTAATGTCGTCATACAGCCGTTTCCTTAGAAACTTGCAACACCTGTGATTTCGGCCACTTTGCCAGGAACTGTTTGCGTTAACTTGGACCCAGTTTGTTTGCCTAATGACAGTTTAACAAGCAATTTAAAACAAGCACTTTGGAAGGTCCATTTGTGTTCTGTTCAGTCATTAAGCCTAAACGAGATTGTTGGTTACTTAACTCGCTTAGTTTGTTAAGTTAAATGACTATGGTCTTGTGTAGTTTGACTTGAAACTGTATTAATATTATAACACAATTACGTCAACTAATTTCAAGGCAATCTCTAAGTAATTTGAATGTGGTAGCGATTTATTTTTCTTCTAAAAAGTTAGTAGGCATGATGGTTGACTGACTAAATGTTTTTACTATTGTTCATTTAAGATTTGTAGATGTTTTTAGGACACGGACTAATAAGTAAAGATGTTTATTCCAAACACAAGTGTCTTAGTCATAACATTGTTAAAAAACCGAAGTTTTCAGAACCGTTTGTTTTATATTTTAGCATTAATTAGTAGGCTCCTAGAATTAGGTACTTCCAGTTTTAACATGTTTTTCTCACCTAACATATGAATTTATTCGTTTATTAAAGCGTGACAGTGTAAATATAATCCAGAATGTAAGTAACGTTATTTTAATGCTGAATTTTTATTGCTGATATTTTTTCCACGAGATCCTTCTAGCTGAGTACACCGCAAGATGTAATCAAGAATATGGCGGTACCTACTTATTATTGGCGAGATCACGCCTCAAGACCAGATCGAAGGGTGAGTCGTCCTAAATCAACAACAAGGTTTATCGGACCCAACGGCATCATTTGAATTGACGCCACATTATGGTGAAAACAATTACCCATGTATAGACCAAAGTAGTAGCTCTACGTGGCTCTACGTTTCAGCTTAAAGAAGTTACAAACATACACACGCGCACATACTCAAATTTTTAGTCGCTAAGCCATGTCAGAGGCCCTTAGGGCGGCTTAATTATCTCTCGACACCAGA
Organism: Macaria notata; assembly: GCA_927399415.1. NCBI lineage: Eukaryota > Metazoa > Arthropoda > Insecta > Lepidoptera > Geometridae > Macaria > Macaria notata. Next base: position 9,829,530 of record OV656733.1, read on the forward strand.
GTTGGCCACTCTCATTCGATAAGAAGAAGACTCAAATTCTCAAAGACGAACAAACTTCGCCTTTATGATATTAATGGGAAGTAGGATGGGATAACGTAAAAAGGGATAGTAATATGAAAAATAAAACCGACTTCTTTCAGCAATAACACTTACATGCGTATTCTTAAACGTAATTTAAATACTCTGAAATATCTAAAATTTTACACAAGATCACGTGCACGTGATCTTGAGTCAAGTCAAGGGAATCTCTAGTTATATTTAAGAATACACGTTTTATAGTTTCCGAGATAGTCATGGCATAGAAACGAGCAGTTGGGTGTCTAGATTATATATAGCCTATGGCTGGACCCAACCATTCGGAGCATATTTTATGACTTGGAAACTACGCCGCTGTTTACGAACCTATATTTACTGTAATACAGCGATATTTGCCCTAATATTGCTTGGCAACGATGTGACAAATATCGAATTTTTTGGTGTGTATTGGTGTTACTAAGGAACAAAGTAGCTATAAGTTACTTTCTGTGGTACTTGTTAAGGTTTTTTTGTTGTATTTTATTGCCTATATAAACCAGGTGGATTATATCTATACTAATATTATAATGCTGAAGAGTTTGTTTGTTTGTTTGAACGCGCTAATCTCAGGAACTACTGGTGCGAATTGAAAAATTCTTTTTGTGTTGAATAGACTATTTATCGAGGAAGGCTTTAGGCTATATAACACAACGCTGCAACTAATAGGAGCGAAGAAACAATGGAAAATCTAAAAAAACAGGGAAAATTATTCATCTTTGAGGGCTTCATTTGCGTGCGCTGCGAAAACGATATGATGCCCAAAATAATTATTCTACGCGGACGAAGTCGCAGGCACAGCTAGTTAGGTAATAAGATCTATGTATTGTATTATATTATAGGTTTACAATCCAATCAATTTAGTTCAGTTTTAAAAAGTATTTCACATAATTAGTTTTTACCATTTAATTATTTAGAATCCAATGACCCTGTCATTATGAATCAGCTCAAAACACTAGCAAACTTTAACTAATTATTTTTTTCCTAGAACCGTAATCTCAACATCTAAAACTCTCAAAGAACTTAAACTTAACTTCGAGTTGTAGGTAATTTAGTCGATTTTTAAAGTGCTTAAAAGAGCTTTTTATGTAATATTCACAACTTAATGTTTTTATTACATATCTCAAAATTTTCAGTTATTTTGAAATAATCAAATACAGACTGCATACTAAATTTTAGCTGGGACCAAAGTGATTTGATGTTTGAAAGTTTAGCTTTCATTTTTGTATGTATTTGTTCATATATTAAGTAACTATCTAAACTACCTGATATATTAAAAAAAAATTATGCAAGTAAAGTCTATGTTGTACCAATGTAACCTATCCCGTAAACCATGTAAACTACTCTTAAACTACTCTTTACTCTATACAAATATTTTCACATAGAATTAACATATGTAAGTTGTTGTTAAGTGCATATAAATAAACTATTATTATATTAAAGTCCGGTTGATACGCTCCAGAAATAATTTTGTTAAACCTGCGTAAGTTTGGTCCAGGTAATTATTAAATAAACTATTATTATATTAAAGTCCGGTTGATACGCTCCAGAAATAATCTTGTTAAACCTACGTATGTAAGTTTGGTCCAGGTAATTATTAAATAAACTATTATTATATTAAAGTCCGGTTGATACGCTCCAGAAATAATTTTGTTAAACCTGCGTAAGTTTGGTCCAGGTAATTATTAAATAAACTATTATTATATTAAAGTCCGGTTGATACGCTCCAGAAATAATCTTGTTAAACCTACGTATGTAAGTTTGGTCCAGGTAATTATTAAATAAACTATTATTATATTAAAGTCCGGTTGATACGCTCCAGAAATAATTTTGTTAAACCTGCGTAAGTTTGGTCCAGGTAATTATTAAATAAACTATTATTATATTAAAGTCCGGTTGATACGCTCCAGAAATAATCTTGTTAAACCTACGTATGTAAGTTTGGTCCAGGTAATTATTTCATCGAGACTGATTCCATCCAAATAACCCACACTAGTCGACCTTTGATGGAACACGCTTTCTAATTAAACTTAGAACTTTCTGATATAACTAACATACTTTACCTACATAGGTACGTAGTTTACCAAGTTTCGTAGGAAATTAGCTCAGAAACCTAAACTGGCAGGAAGATTGCATGATATGATTTTATTACAGTCATATGCACATTGTACATTGCTCGACTAATTTACACATTAATGTTATTTCTTAAGTTCACCTACATTTCAGATTAAAACGTAAGTATAATTTTATTCCCACGACACAAGTGTTTGCTTAGTGTGGGGTTAGATGGCGCTGTAAGCAATGTCCCGGAATAATTATTTATATATATTTGTTTCAACCACTTACTTACACTTAATGTCGCTATGACCGTCACTACTGATCATATAAAAATACAACATTAAACACTTAATTATAAAGTGTATGAATGAATACTTATGATTACATTATATATTGACACTGAAAATCACCACAAGTCTAAGCCAAGCTCATAATCTCCCTCGTAAATACAATATTTTAATAATACACCAAAATATTCCTCAAATAAACATCACTCACTTAATATAAGTAAGCTTTTCTAAAATTTACGATCACCCTTATACATTTTTCTTTGCCACAACATCTGAGGCAGGCTTATATTACTTGCAGCCTCCAGGCTCATGACGTAGATAGACAGGTATTACTTAGTGAATGAGCTGAAACTTGGCAACTTAACCTAAAATCTTCTGATATTTTCTGACACGGCAAAATTTGCTACAGACGTGTGGATTCTTATGTATGTCTTTTTTAACGTGATATAGGTTAATGTTTGATGGCAATGTAACTGCAGCTTAAGCTTACCCTTAACGCTTAAGGTACGAGTATGTACTTATTAATCAAGATTTGAATAACCTTGATTGATTTGTCTCATTTGATTTTTTATGACATAAAGGTATGAATAAAATATACATGTGGGTTTTTTAAACTAAGAGATCTGTGTCAGGATATAAATTAACGTACCAAGCATTTATTTACACGCGTTCTCGTCTACTGCTCGGTCCGAAATGGAAGTGTGCGTTTGCGGTAGTTTTAATATTTTGTTCTTAAATTATTGTCTTTAAAAATTATAATAATATTTTAGTAGGTAGTCAAAGTATTTGATTAAATTCAATAGTAACAAAAACAAAAATTCAAAAATAGACGAAAACACTACGAAAATGTTCGTCCCTGCTTCTCATTCCCATTATTGACGCGAACGCAAACTTTCGTTTTCGAGAAAAATGATGCTAAAGTTTACCACACGAGTTACCCTGAGCTGAGACGCGATATATTAAATTAAAGCAATTTATAAGTCCGCTCTCATCTCGGGGCCGCATTGCGACGATAGGGGAACGTACGTATTTGAGGCACTTACCGAATGTTATGGTGTCGGGTGGCGGGAAACAAAAGTTGGCGAGCGGAATCAGCGAGGGAAGAGGAGGTGAAAGATGAAGCCAAAGGAACAAATCACGATTTTTTTGGTTTGCGAATTTGTTTGGAACTGGTAACGAAAAGAAAGACTATATGTACTAAAATTACTAATATACCCGCCAACCTATACTAGGTTGGCGTTAGAGCGTTTAGAGTTGCTGGTAAGTAATGCCATAACCTCTTAAGTTTAAAAAAACAACATATTTTATACATATAATAAAACTGAAGGTCAAATATCTGAACATAGAAGATATTAGAAGAAAAAATTGTTTGGGTTTACATTAAATTCATAATAGAATGCGATTCAGCAGATTTTAGATTTTTTTTTTTATGTTTGTGTTTTTATTTAAGCACTCTATAATGCAAAAACGGCTTAACGGATCATCATTATTTTAGGCATGTAGGTAGTATGAGATCTTAGAAGTGTCATAAGCTACTTTTTATTTTAATATAATGCGAGCGAAGCCACAGGCGTCCACTAGTTAAAATCTTTGCGTAAGTTTAAGGACAAATTGTTTCTTTACATAGTTTCATTGAATATCAGTGGTTTTCATTGCCATTGTAATCGGTTCAGAGTACATAACATTTACCAAGTCGATCAAATAATTTTGTAGTTTCATACGACAAACAAATATTAATATAATGAATTATTATAACACCAAAATTAGTTTACTATGTACAAAATATACACGAAAACCTTGAAACTATTGGCCTAAATTATAATTCAATTTGAAGTTTTATCATCACAAAAAAAAATTTATGCTACAAACAATGTATTATCAATATAGAAATCAATAATAATAAATAATAATAATTCATTTATTCATCTATAGTGTTACAGCGTTATTATAATATGTGATTTAATAATAAAGTGTTTCACTATGAGATAAGTCTTACATTTCTAACCTATTTACATTTTGAGTGATTTGATAAGTTATGTAATTCATTAGCTCATAAGGTACCTATTATAATTGATATTAATATAAGATAATTTAAAAAGAATAAATAAATTAAACATTTGTTAAACATATGTAGTTAGTTACTTACACTAATGTTCAGCTGTATAGGGGCTTCGTCAATAAATAATTATAAAATTACAAACTTCCTCAACTTATATTACCTATTACAACTATTTTATTGCAGTTGCATTAACCGATATTTTAAAATTACTGTAGTCATTTTTCATAAATTCCGATACACTGTAAATAGTCTGAGATAGAAGTAGTTTTTTTATATTATTCTGAAAAATGCCCTCACTCTCAATTTGTTGTATTTGTACAGGTAGCTTGTTGTAAAGTTTTTGACCCATTACTCTAGGTAATTTTTCATACATTACTAATCTACAATTAATTTTTTCTAATAGTTGAACAGGTTTACAAGCTCTGGATTTTGATGGGGGTTTTTTTTGATATTCATTTATTATAGACCTGGCATATCTAAGGATTTCAAAAATGTAAACGGAGACAGACGTCAATATGTTCAGGTTTCCGAACAGTTCCCTGCATGAGTCCCTGTAACCAGATTTCGTCAGTACCCTGATTGCACGCTTCTGCATCTTCAGGACACGTTCATAGTCTGTGGAGCAGCCCCAAAGTATGATTCCGTACGACATTACTGAATGTACGTATGCGAAGTAGACCTCTATCAGTTGCTCTTTGGAAGTCACAGCTCTTAATTGTTTCAATGCATAAATTCCCTTAGACATTTTTTTGCATGTGTTATCAACATGCTGTTTCCAAGTTAAAGCTGCGTCAATGTCAAACCCTAGTAACTTTGCTATATTAACACTTTCTATGTCTCCATTATCGGTTGGTATCGTAATTGTCTTCTTAAGAGTGGATACCGCATTGAAGCAAACTATATTTGTCTTTGATGCATTTAATTTAAGACCATTATTCTTGAACCATTGGCTCAGAATTTCTAGTGTCTCTTTAATGTTTTCTTTCAGTCCTTCAATAGAGTTACTTGACACTATTATTGACGTATCATCCGCATATTGAATAAGGGTCCCTTTCACCTTCAGATGAGCCATGTCGTTAAGGAATATTATGAAGAGTAGGTTTCCGAGAGATGAGCCTTGGGGTACGCCTACATCAATTGTCTTTGGTTCTGATCTGTAAGTTTTTCCATTAATTTTTACTTCAACAGTTTGTTGTCTATGTGTTAGAAATGACTTAATTAGGTGTCTAGTTTGATCCTTAATGCCATATATTTCTAATTTATTTAGTAGTAATTCATGGCTTACGGAATCGAAGGCTTTGGATAAATCAAGTAGTATTCCTGCCACACATTGTTTACTTTCTAGACTTAATAAAACTTTCTCTATAAATAGATGAGTGGCAGATGTGGTTGATTTACCAGCTCTATAAGCAAATTGATTGTCAGCTAAGGATTTATGTGCATTTAAATGCGTCATTACTGATTGGGATAAAACAGACTCAATCAGTTTTGATACTGTTGGAACAATGGCAATAGGTCTATAATTTTGGACTTCGTCAGTTTCGCCTTTCCCTTTGTATAAAGGGGTAAGGCGAGCTGTTTTTAATATTTCAGGATATTGTGTTGACTGTAGTACATTATTAATCATAAATGTCATGTGATCTGCTAGATAGGGCATTATATCATTCAGCAAGTCACCAGAGATATCATAGATGTCTTTGGTTTTATTGCCTTTTATTTTAATTCTCGCCAGTTTTATTAGTTCATTTGGATAAATATTCTTTATTTTCAAGATAGGTTTTTCTGTTATATGAGATTTTAAAAATAATAGTGAATCTTCTAGATTAGGCTTATTATATGTTTTTAATTCGTCACCTATTGACACAAAGTAATTGTTGATAAAGTCAGCCACATTATTATCTGGTATTTGTTTGTTAGTTTTAGAGTCTTTGAGATTCCATGTCCATTCTTTTCTGTTCTTATTTGTCTCTTCCTTGATTACTTCCCAAACTTCTTTCTTTTTATTTTTAGATCCTTTTATGCGGTTATTGATATATTCCTTCTTTTTATTTAGCATCAATTCATTCTTATTCCTGATTTTATCTTCAATAATGTTGTCTGTTATATTTTCAGGGAACTGTCTTTGTATTACATATAAATCATGTATATCATTCTGAATTTGTATTAATTCGTCATTAATCCATGGGTTATTCTTTTTGAGCTTTCTTTTAGTTTCTCGTTTTGGGAAAAACAACTCCATATTCCATGTGAATTTGGACATAAAACTAGAAAACGTTTTATCATCATATTTTGAGAAAATGGCATCCCAATCATATGATAGCATAGCTTCACCGAACTGGCAGATTCGGTGCGGATTTACTTGTCGTGTTGAGGTCACTATATATTTATTTTCTTTGTCAATTGTAGTTTTAAGTATTATCAGTTGTGCATCATGGTCAGACACATCTGTCGGTGTTGATCTTACTGTGATTCTTGTGTTAGTGATGTGTGAAATCACAAAGTCCAAAGATGATTGGGTATTGTTTTCAATTCTGGTAGGAAAATCTACGAAATTTTTTAACTGACCTAGTCCCATTATATCTATTAGCGTAGATTTCTCCTTGGACTCTTTCAAAAAATCCACATTCCAGTCACCTGTCAATACTACGTCAGTATCCGATATACTTGAAATTATTTGCAGCATTTTTGACATGATTCTAATAAATACTTCAAAATCCCCTTTGCCTGTTCTATAAACCCCTATGACTAAAACCTTTCTTGCCCTAGTGATAATTTCTACTGCCGTAACATTACAGTCATACTCAACTGATAAGTCGTCTATATCACTACGTTTTTTGAATCTTAGGTGACATTTTGTTAGAATGGACACACCACCGTGTAATCTTTGTTTTCTTACAAAAAAATTACTATGATCATATCCCTTGATTACAAAACCGTTAACGTCATTAGGACATAACCAAGTTTCTGAAAGAATTAAAATATCTGGACAGTATGTGTCAACTACTAGTTGTAAATCTAATCTCTTTTTTAAACTTTTGATGCTCCTACAGTTCAAGTGCATTAATGTAAGCTGGCCTTTATTGTCCTGTTTATTGTTCTTGTAACAGTTTAACCTAAAAAAGGACTCGTATCAGCCAATGGTTGATGTGCCAACGATTTCACATTCTTCGTGGCCATCCCTTGATCACAAGACGTAATCTCAATCAAATCATTATTTGTCGGAGTTTGAATAATTTCAGATATTGAATTTCGGTTAATTTGTTTACAAAGAAATCTAATGAAGCTACGTTTCAATTTTCGTGACTTAGTGAAAAAATTGTAGTCATATTCGTTTACATCAATCAGTGTTATATCTGACGACCTAGACACATATTCATATATATTTTTATTTAATCTATAGATACGATCATTCAAATTTTTATCAGTATTGTATTGATACGGCAACGTTGTTATTTGTAGCTTTATGTGCCTGTTCTTACAAATTTCTCTAGCCTTCTTGACATCTTCCAAATTGTAGTTAAATAGTTCCGACGTAATGATAACTAAGTCGTCTCCTTTTTTCATGTGCTTGGTAAGTTGCAAAATATCTTCTGTGACTTGCTTGGAGGAAGCACTAGGCTTGCATATCGAGAGTACATCTGTGTTTTTATTATAGTTTTGTATGTAATCTGCTAATCCTCTTCCTAAGCCATCGCACAAAATTAACATTTTCTTTCTATCATCTTCATGCTGATTTATGTTATCCTTAGGACCAGCTTCCTGTGCAGTCGTTGTTTTACTTACTGTTGCTTTAGATTCTTTAATATCTTTCAAATCGTCCACAACCTCGTCTGACTCTTGATCAATGTCTCTTACAGCAATCTGTTTCTGCTTTCTCTTTGTTTTCCTCTTTTTAGTAGTCACCTTCTTTGTCGTATCAATCACGTCCTCTGTCATATTGATATACACGTGCGTATTATCTTCTGTCTCGGAATCACTCCCATTATTTTCTTGTATAATTAGTTTTGATTTACATTTTTTGTTACATTCTTCTCTTATTTCTAAGTTTTCTCGCTGTAATTCAATGACTTGTCCTTGTAGTTCTTCAATGTTTTCATTTTGTTTTATAATAGTTGTTTCACAAATTTTATGATTTTCTTCAAGTTCTGCGTACATTGCGGCATTTTTCTCCTGTAAACTTATAATACTTAGCGCATCTTCGTATTCATTTATTCGAATGTAATTTCCGTCGATAATATCTTGTAGTTCATTTTTTTCAAAAATGACGTCATGTAATTGGGCTGCCATTTTTGCCAGCTCTGATTTTAGACAAGCATTTTTATTTATTAATTCCTTGTACTCATTTGAGTATTCGTCCTGTTCTTTCATAAGTTTGATATTTAATTGCTGAGATTTGAGTAATTCTGAACTAAGTTCTAGAATTTTTTTATTGGCTTCGGCAATAGATTTGGATCTTGTCTGTGTCATTGTGATAAAATGTAGTAGTTCAGGCTTATTAATTAATTAGATCAAATCTTATATCTAATACTGTTCCAATAATATATCTTCAGAGGGTTTTTAATATAATAATGTGAGATATAATTACATTAAATGTATAATTATATGTCATGTAGTATTAGTCAGTCATGCGATATATTGAAACTAATATTGAAACTAATATGAGCATGAGCAATAAAAAAATTATATAACATTCATTTCAAAATATTGTAGCTTCTGCTTTGTAAATAGTAAATAATACACATATTATGTGTTTACAAAAGTTTGTTTTTCATGCATCTAATTTACCCTATAATTGTCATTTTACTTTTAAATCAAATAACAAATAGTATAGATTCTACTTAACCTTATATTAAATTGTTTAGGTACAATATACCTACATATAAGTAAATTGACATTACAAGGTTAAACATACATACATAGGTAACATTCAAATTTGTTTACGAAGATAATCTTTACAATATGTAAGTCAATATTTGTTTAAAATCAATTTGTGGGTCTTAAAGCGAATGTAAACGATTGTTTTAGTCAAGGACGGTGAAATATGTGGTGAAAAAGAACCAAGGTTACCGACATAGACACCAAAATCAGCAAACTGAAGTGGCAATGGGCTGGCCATGTTTGCAGAAGGACCGATAATCGGTGGAGTAAGCGGATCCTAGAGTGGAGACCGCGTGTCGGTACACGTAGTGTGGGAGGCCAATTGGCCAGATGAAGCGACGACCTGAGGAAGGTGGCTGGGAAGCACTGGATGCGTAAAGCAGGAGACCGTGCAGTGTGGCGATCATTGGGAGAAGCCTATGTCCAACAGTGGACGAATATAAGATAGGCTGATGATGATGATGATGAAATATGTGGTGACTTCTGTTTAACACATATTTGATTAATATCACTGTACAATATGTAGTTACCGTAAGACATGATTTAATTTAGTTGTTACAACATAATTGAATGTATATGTTAATGTTATATTTTTGATAAAATAATATAAAACGACGTAAGTGCTAGCCGGTTATTACAATTAAATTTGATTAATATTTTTGATAACTGCGTAACAAATTATGACAACGCAAATATGGCCCAAACAACAAATAATATTGAAATTATCAATAATTGTACGAAATAATGATTAATACTACTACCCTAGGCTTTTTTTTATACAAATAAGTGAAATTGTATTATTTTTCTTCTTGTCGAATAAGAGTGTCCAACTCTGGTGTCGAGGTTTCCAAACCGCCCTAAAATTGTATTAAATGCTTATACGTTGAGTTTTGTAACCTAAAAAGTTTTGATGTAGGTAACTATTTAATTAGTAACGAGTGATAGGCGGTACTTGCTTTTAATGTAGATTACATACTCTGCCAAATCATCAGATTGTAAGCCAAGAAACACAACACAATGAAATTTACGAGCATTTTCTCTGTATGCACAGATACGAGTATTTCACTAGGTATAACTGGAAAACAAAATAACAGTTAGTTGACCCGGTAAAAGGTATCTAAAAGCAAATTATATTATTTTTCAGTGCATGCGAGGTATTTCCCAAGCGCTACATTCCAATTCTAACTCTAAAACACAACCAACGCACAGCTCTCAGATTCTAGTCATGGCTCACGATATTTGCCATAAACAGCGGCTTAGTAATGTTGATGCAAGCTGTGCTTAACTTCGACATGTGACTCAATCTACTATAACCTATATTGCATGTTATAATTTTATCTAATTGTGATAACAAATTTTAAGCCTTAATAATAATAAATAAATAGTAAGATACCTATCACAAGTAAAAAAAAAAAAAGATTTTAGCACCAATCCAACCGCAAAACTTTCAACTGCACATAATCGTTATTTCACCTCAGTCAAATGTAAGCCTCATTAAATTCTAGGTTTAGTCTGTATTACAGCTAAGAGAAACTACAATCGAAAGGATAACAAACAGAATAATACATCTGTATCAGTGTTTGGGTAGATCTACATAAATCCAGGGGTCTCGGACTAAATCTCATTACTAACGGTTATTCAACTAGCCGCTTGAATAAGGTAAATGGACCACGGCCGACGAGATCCTCGAAAATTTGAATAGAGGTTTATGAATATCACAGGGGATTAAATTAAATCAATGATGGATTGCGGTGAGTCAGCGGAAAGCGCTACAGCTGCTTTGTGGAGCTGCGAGTCACAGCGAGGCGCCGTCTGGCCTGCCCGCGCTGGATGCTGTCACCGGCCAGGCTAGCCAGGCCTCCGACAAACTCGCCGCGGTTACTCTCTGCATACACTTGACAGAGTTATTTGTGGTACGCCACACCAAGGACGGCCCTCGCTCCGCTATGCCACGGATTTTAACAACGAAGTCTTATGATATACACAAACGACTATCACTAAGAAATAACTCAAACTCAAAACGTGTTTCCATTCTAAAGTGACTGCACAATTGAAAATATTTTCCTGGGGCAGGAATTTCTTGAATGCTGACTTGTACAGCGAGAACCTCGAACCAACGCAATAAATCGCTCTTCCGGTATTTCCCTCGAATCTCTGTTTGTCCCGAGACGCTGCAAAAACTAAAGCTCAATCTATAATGGTCGCTCCGAGTTTATGTTTATTTGTAAGACGCAGGAGACTTTTGGGGGAATATTAAATTATGAGCCGCACTATAAGAAAGCGGAGGGTGGATGCTTGCAGCCGCGTAAATGTCTCGCCGGCCATGCTAAATAGGCAGAGGCGGGTCCCACGCGTGTACGTGACTTTTCCACCACGCTCCACATGCAAACTAGGTATTCTTTCCTGCAAAGTAGGTACACGTTTTCGCTCCACTAGATAACACAATGTACTTATTTCGCCCTCAAAGCCGCGAGCGAGTTATGGTTTTGGTTCGTGCTTTCCATCTCAGTTTTATGGCGTAAGTAATTTACATAGATATAGCGCAATATAAAAGCACTTATTGGACCCAATTTCACGTATGTAATAGCTGAAAAATACGGCTGTGACCGACATACGAGTACTAATGGCACGTATTTGAAGCACACTTCACATAGTATAGATATATTCCTGGGTCTCGTTTCTGAATAAATATGCGGAGGAGATTATTTAATCTGGCCTACAAATAAACATCGTTGTAGCGAAATAAGGTTCCGATGGAAATAAACGAGTACGTTATATTTTTCGATTATCACTTAACCGATTTCCTCAAGCTACTTGGTTTAACAATTTGACAAAAAAGCTTTATGATATCTTCTTCTTGTCGAATGAGAGTAGCCAACTGGTGTCGAGGTGGGTAGGGGAGTTTTCTTGGGCAGGTGGTGGGCACCCAGGTCCTTCCACGGATGACACACGTCCTGGAATATTGTGGTACTCAAACATATGGGTTTCCTCACGACGTTAAACAGCTTAACTTTTTACTAATTAATCAATCAATAGGTCGTTGTATGCTAATACATGAAATAGGAACCATTTAGGATAATGTATTACGTAATATTGTATTTTGGGTACTTTAACAAGAATGGTCGTACCAGTATTATTTTTAAAAAGTAATATCAGTTTAGTACTGGCGATGACACATTTCTCGTTTAGTACACTTCTTTACCTCGTAAAAGGAATATAAAAAATTCACAAAGACTTTTAATAATAGTAGGTACAGGACATATCTCAGATTCCTTGACTGTCTAGACTCTAGATTCCAAGACTTAATCGGCGTATAACTAAACTTTTCCAACTTAGTCTTTTAGTATTTCTTTTCAACAAAATTCCATTAAAGCTTAAGTTAAAAAATACGAAAGTCAAGTAAATTAATTCCATTTGAAATATCGCAGCAATAAAGTTGTAATGATTTTACAAAAGAAACGCATTAAGTGTAAACCGCACACTGAAATAGCGAGAGATTTAAAGACCGTTAAGCCTATAAATCCCCAGCACTATTATCAGTTAAAAGCTTTAGGCAATTAGGTATTGTACCATATACTTGCCGAATAAAAACACCGCCGCGGTTAAATTGTTTCAAATTAAAGATTATTTCATTAGTCTTTTAACCGTTTTACTTGTCATATAATATATCTTCTTCAATAAACACAACTGGAACAACAAAATGATAATTTAATGCATTATATTTTTATTCATTTTTTTTATAAAAACAAGAGAAATAGAGGGATTACTAAAGGTGATAAGGCCGCCCACTTGTACATGCATTTATAGTTTAAGTCCTTTTGATATTGATAATTAATGTTGGTGTGCAATACCGATATATTAAATTGAAATCAATGTTAACTTTCAGATCGATACGATGAATTAAAAGTGCGTGTAGGTCAGAATTCTAAATTGATTATGAATAGCTGGTATACAAACTACACATCGATATTTAAAGGTATAATATACCTAGATTTAAAAGTATGGCGATTATTTTATACATGGTTGTCTGACTGCTGCAGAGAATATAACTTATTCAAATTAAAGACACTAGGTATAATTGATATCACTAACCTGAACAAATCTTATCCTATATAAGTACCTACTCACACTTAGAACTTCGATACAGTTCAAATTAAGTGAATAATAACAAGCACACAAAAGAAAATAACATAAATCAACATTAATGTTTTTTCACATGTGACAGTTTTGTCACTAATATTATTTTAATGACCTTCCAACTACCTTATTACTAAGACAAACTTAAATAATTATGTAATAAGTAAATATTAAAACCCATAATTAAAGTTTTCGTATAGCAGTACGATTGAAAAACGTTTAATTGTATGTTTCTTTCGATTAATAACATTCCGGGCCAGAATTCAAGCAATCTATGTATGTATGTACTAACCACGTTTCTGAAAACCGCGTGAAACCGCAACAAAAAATGGTTTTTATCAAAGGTAAAAATGGTATTTTATAAAAGCTTTCAGCATTTCCTTGAAGAGCAAAATTTATTATGAGGAAAATAAAATTATTGTTGATGTAGGAAATTATGTATTAATTCCAAGCAACAATTTTACTCTATGGGATACCGGGCTATTAAATTATTAAACTGAAATGGCTTATAACTGACAGTTGGATAAAGAGCTGGTTTGTGATGTGAATGAATATTATTTCTTTCTACTGAGAAATACGGCCAACCTATCATAAGAACCGGCTTATTATGTGCGGTAATGTATCTTATTATGTTACTGTTTACTGTGTAAATTGAACTCTCTGTGTCGGAAAATAAGCTACTGTTTTTTTTTATTTTATTTGTATTTCCTGGGATAAACAAAAAGCTTTCAAACAACAATGTAAACAAAATTTGGTTACAAAAAGAAATAAAATAATGATAAATAAATAATGTAAAGTATAAATTAACTTGAAATAAATAAATAGATATCGATAACTTCGCAGAAATTCTTTCAATTATACATACACGCAATAGTAGATACTGTATTTTTTGATCTGGCCACTTGAAGCGACACCCGCTGAAGCACACGTTGTGTAAAGGTGTGTGGCGTAATGTATGTGTGCTATGTATAGTTTATATATAATCTGCCTCCGTGCCAAATTTCATCCCAATTGGTTTACAGTTTGAGCTTGAAGAAGTGGACTACACACACGCACATTTTTTTATAATAGTGCGATTAGCGCTTGTAACACTGCGTACGCTGCAAGAAATAAATAATTTGATATTATTTCTTACCAATTTTCTAAAAACCATCATAAGCAGAGCCTTACTAAACCAGTTACCTTACAAATCGTACCCAAGGCAATCTTGTCAAATTTAGTATAACCCAAATCCCGAATACACCAAAATACAAAAATGCAAAAAGATGACACTACTACTTAAAAGTATCCCTACGACACATACAAAATGATAAACATAATGATCACCCAACATCGAACGATCCCAATTTCTCACAAGCCGCCCCACAGGCCGAGATGATTTCCACAAATTGGGACAAGCCAATACCTCGCCAAAAAGAAGACATAAAGCACGTGGCGGCCGGCGCCGCACTGGCGGGACAAACTTCGGCACTAGCACACATCCCGCGGGGACACAGTGTGGGACACTCAGTGGGGTTACTACGGAACATATTGTCAAGTTATTATTGTCAACTATCTACTATAACAATTTTAGAATATTTAAGTCAGAAACTCGGTATTAGGTCCGTAATGTCCAACCCTATAATTAATTCAAAAGACTAATTATCCTCTTATTTACATATGTAGTATGTATTTACAAAAGAAAAGTATATAAGTATTATATCCGTTACCTAGTACCCACGACACAAGCGTTTGCTTAGTGTGGGGCTAGATGGCGCTGTATGCGATGTACCGAGATATTTTTTTTTATTTTTTTATGTCTATCCCATAATTAATAACCCTATAGTTAATTAATTATAAATCGATCAATCAGACGTCTTAAATTAACCTTCCTCACTTCTAATCTGTATTAAAACAACAGTATCGTAACTAAGCTGGTATAATAATAGAGCTTCTGATTTAATAATAAATATTTAATTTTACTTGGTTGTTTTTATGCAAGGTTAACTGGTAAAATAACTAACGCACAACTTTTAGTACGATTTTAGTAGGTTAAAAGAATCAAGTTATTAAATTTAATCAAGTTATGTTTGACGACTAAATTATTTATTTAGAATAATAAAACAGAACCACCTGCATTTTCATTTTAATGACTGAAACATAATATGTAAGGACATAGAAATTATTAAGTTTCCATTCTGGACTTTATTCACTGTAAGCCATAACGGAAAATGCACCACTGTCTCAATCGATTCCGGCAAACAAAACGAGACAGCGGTATACAAAACGCACAATAGGGTTACCTCTCTCTCTCTCCCTGATTCTTGGCAAGTAATACCATTGACAAACATGAGCAGTCTGTACGGAACCTGGAGGAAAGTCGCTAGAACTGGCACTGATGTTTGAGTTACATATGGACTTTACTTGATTTAACAGATTTCAAAAAAGAAGAGTTTTTTTTCAATAAATTTTATTAATTTAGTTATTACAGTAACATGCTGAACTTGCAGATTATTTCATCAAAACATACAATATGTAATTTTATAGAAATCTACCTACGTAATAGCAACAAACAATCTCTTAAAAATATTTAGGTTATACCCAAATATTTTTTTCACGAGACACGATACTATGTTTAAAAAATTACATAAAGTTACCGTTTTTTGTTTATTTATAAATAATAATATATGTCTTTATTGCACACCAACACAAGTTATATAGTACAAAGTAAAATATATGAACAAATAATAACGTACAAATGGGCGGCAAATATAAAAACAGTTGTAGAATTATAATAAATAAATAGTTACCCTTTATACGTCTCTCATTATAGAATATATCATATCGCTGCTAAACATAACAATAAAAAAAAGAATAAAAGGAAGAAAATAGTCAATATTTTTTTGGCTTCAAAGACAATAAAACCAAATTACTTAAAAAAGTATTTTCCGCTGCCAGATCCAGTAACTAGCAGTAGTACCGTCAGTGCGAACTCAATCAGTGTTATAGCATATCTAATCCATGGTGACCATACAATCTTGAGTTAGAGATCTTTTATACACCGTAGGGTACTCTGACACACTGTGATTGAAACGATCAGAGTCAAACAAAGGAAAAAACTAATTGAATTAACTTTGTCGTAACCTTATGAGCGATGAGAAAAAAGGGGGTTATTTTGTAAGATGTCCCTTGAATATTATCTTATGAACGATTTCATTATTGCCTAAACTCATGTTTTATCTATTTGACTGATCAAATCAAATCAGAGAGGCTACTATCTATTTGTCTATGTATATTCAATAAACACCACACTTTTATGCTAAAGATGTTTGTACTTAATGAGTCACGTATTTTTCATCGAAAAACTGGTAATAAAAAGATAAAGATAGATTTTTATTTGTACACAGGTAAATGTGATACAATTTAGTGTTGCTCTGCTTTCTACTACAGTAGTATTTTACAGCAGAATACGGAAGTTCAAAAAAATTACTAATATGATCGTTTAAAGTACACACTGAAGGCGTACATCTTTCAAATATCCTCTAAGAATTTATTACTATTTACTGCCTGCAAGTAAACTAAAGAAACAATTTGCACTGCAAACTTTTTGGTACCGCGTATGTAGAGTTTTTCTTTTTGCTACGAGTGAGCACATGTAGCAGCGCTACGATAGTAGCGATTTACGTAGCACTCGCAGTACAAATTACTCGTAGCTTTATAAACTAGTAAACGACGACTGCTATAATTTTAAAATAATGAAATGAAATGGCTATATCAAATAATTTCTACAAGTTCCTATGGCTACCTCCCGACTTCATCTTCAGAACTGGTCAATAGTATTGTAATATTGGAGTGTAATCTGCCTCGTATAACTTACTGGATCATCATAAATTTAAGGGCCGTGCCCTTGTCTGTGAAGTATTCGCCATCCTTCCCGGTCTTCTGCCAATTCCTTGACCTCCTTATACGACATGACACCCGCCTTTTCTTTTATTTGCTCCATGTATGATCTTCTCGGCCTTCCTCTTCCTCTTCGGGCTTCCAATTTTCCTTCCATGATGTTTCTTATAAATTCGTCATGTCGTATAAGGTGGCCAACCATCTTCCCTTTTCTGTTTTCAATAGTTGCCAGTATTGTACGGTGTTCTTGGACCATGCTCAGCACTTCTTCATTTGTCTTTCTTTCTGTCCAACAAATTTTCTCCATCCGCCGCCAGCACCACATTTCAAAAGCTTCTATTCGTTCTCTATCTCTTTGAGTCATGGTCCAAGTTTCGCTTCCATAAAGAACAATACTCCATATGTAAGATTTTATGAGCTGTTTTCTTACTTGTTTTGCAATTTTGGATTTTAGTAAATGTTTCTTCCGGTTGAATGCTGTTTTTGCTATGGATATTCGGGTTATTATGTCTTGAGTGCATCTTGAGTCTTCTGTTATTACGCTTCCTAAATATTTGAATGAATGTACTTGTTCTATGGGGTTATTGTGCAGTTTAATGGGATTTCTATTGTAGATTTGGTTTCTGGTGATTGTCATGGTTTTGGTCTTGTTTGAGTTAATTTTGAGGCCTATTTCTTAAAAAGCTTCGTCCATTTGTTTGATTAGTTTTTCCAGTTCATTTCTATTGTCGGCTAAAGCTGCAATGTCATCTGCGTAACGTATGAAGAAAATCCGCCCTCGATTCACTTTAATTCCACCGTTTTCTGATTCTATGATTTTACTAATTGCATTTTCAATAAATATGTTGAAAATAGTTGGTGAAAGTGGGCATCTTACTGGAGTTTCACCTGAATCCAAAATTGTGTCAAAAAAAAACCTGCAATGAAGATGACAAACAAACAGATTTACACACACACTCAGAAATCGGAACAGGTTAAACTAGATGTTATTTGGTAGGAAATTTTAAGTTGAATATTATTGGCAGTTTTAAAATGCAGATTATCGAAAAATGGAAGACTTAACGCGTTATACCGCAATGCAAGGCATTGCGCATTTACCACCATCTATTGCAAAATTGGAAGTGCCCTTGAATAACTTACTCGATTTTTTCTGGGTTATTAGAGACAAACTGTAGAATACAGAAATGAAGATGTGTATGTATAGGTTACAATGTCAGAGAAAAAAGTGAATCCTCTATTTTTCTGTCTCGGTCGTGAGAGAAAATAGAAACTACACTTTAAAGGAAATGCCACCATCGAAGCAGCTTTTTAATAATTTACATTTTCATAAATAAGGCAAAATTGTTTTTTTCTAAGTGACTCTGGTCCCTCTTATTAAAATGACGGTAAACAATATATTTAAAAAAAACAAGAAGTGTGTATCGAACACAGTAAATGAAATGTAAGATTTCGTCATTAAATTCGTATTTCTATATTGGTCCGCTAGTAATAAATATAAATCTAATAACACTCAAGTCATTGTATTCAGGAAGATAATATTATTCGTGTAATAGACTTACAGTAATCTGTTTTATTGGATTTATGCTGAAATTCCGCGCATACCGTTAAGATATTAAATACCTTTCGATTCATTCTCTTATCTATTTATTGTTTTTATTTTTGTTTAGTGCCCAATAGAACATTCATCTATCTATCTAGGGAAATACATATCAACATAAATTGTATTAGTTCTTGCATGGAACAGCTGGTGCTTATCTTTATACGCTCAATTTTTTTTGTTTATTTTTATGATAACCAATTTTATCTCGTGAATTTCCAAAGGTCATATTATTATTACCCACCCATAAACGGTTATACATTAGTTACAAGTAAACCTACTAACTCCAAGTGGACAGAAAAAAAAAGTGTGCGAATATCATTTTAAAAGTTTTAGCAAAGGTCTAGACAAGCCTACAAGTTATCTAACAAGAATTACCCGTTACGAAAGTTTCCAAAAACTTACCTTGTTAGCTTGGTGATTCAAAAGCTGAAAAGTTACGACTATACCTTGTTTGTGCCCAAGTTTCTCCATCGCAATTGTACGATAAGAATTTTACGAACTTATGTCTAGGTATGTAATATAAGTCAACTGGTTACATAATGAGCTTGTGCTATACCTATACTTATTTTTTTTAGAAAGAGAATGAGATGTCTTTACTTTAGATGGTTTTTAAACTTAAGATGTAAGTATCATTTCACTCAATACTACATTGAACAAAAAACTTTCCAGCTAGTTTTTAATATAATTATCATGGGAACATTTTTATGTCCAACTCTTTTTCATATTATTTAAGATTTAATTATCGTCACTTTGAGTATCTTTCAGTCCTAGGCCACCAAAACAATAAACTCCTGACTTACTACCTAGACCACTTCTACAAAACATAATTTAGAAACATAACTCAACTGCGAAGAGCAGAACTTACCTCTCATACGCTTGGCCACAACTCGCCAGATGCTAAGCAACATTTCCCGTCTTTTCCTGTTTCTTTTATCACAGAAATGCTCATTTCCCGTGAGAAAGCACATATACCCTTAACAGTCGCTACAGGAGCAATGAAGCTGTCGAAACAAGCGCGGGAAACGATAAATCCGCTGCTTCTCAGCATTTACCTTTCGGGAAAAGAATGAAAATAAATTGCACATAATACGGCCGAATTGGAGATGAAATTGAAATTGGCCGTATCATTGCTTGATTTGGACTTCTAGGCTATGCGTAAAAAAATGTACCTACCAAAGCGTAACCGTTTTCCAATTTTCAAGGTCAGTAACTGACCTATCTTATTTGACAGACTGATTCATTATCCGAAAATGAATACGTATGTAGGTATAAATAACATAATTAATTACCTTCAACAAGGTCTAACAATAAATTCCACCTTTTGGGGCAACTTCTTAATTATTTCTAAACCTACGAGTAAACAAGACACTACCAAATCGATCGACATTCGGTTCGTCAAAGTTCCTGATGCCAGCTTTAGCAGAACAGCTACAAAGTGAACCGTTAGAGCCTTGGCGGTCCGTAATTAAGGCTCTTCATAGCACATTCACGCAATAAACGAGCGAGGAAATGGGAGCTATCTTCCATTGGCCGTCGCTTCGTTTTACTCAAACTCGTTTTGTCTGGTATTTTATTGGCTGATTTTTGACCCAGCAAGAAAATTCATTCATTTTTTGCATAGAAAGGTAAGTAGGTAGTTACGTGAACAATTTAATCTAAGTAAATGATGTAAGTACTTACATACGTGACTTGATGAATTATGTTTCCTAAGATTCCAAGCCTTAAATAGCCTTATACGTGCCGCCAGTTTATGCGAAGATGTATTGTGATAAAAATGGAACACGTCTTATAAAGTAGAAATATTTTGATAAAAAGCAAAAAAAAATCTCTATTGTATCGAGATACATTTTGCATAAAGCGACATCTGAAATACACGGAATAAAACCTAATGTAAAATGATTTCTATAATTATCAACAGATGGCAAGCACACATACATAAAAATATTGCTTCTACTCACTAGATGGCGCTAAAAACTTTTTTTTAATGGCAGCACAGCTGAAATTTATTGGTTTTCTGTATAAAAAGAATGAACGAATCACATTACGAAATAAAAAATAACCTCAAAACTTATGACATTACGTAAATTTTGAGTTGGTAATGTTTTGATTACAAAAATCTGTATTATTCAGATTTGTAGCAAACAAAAAATGACTTCTGTGCTGATAAATGCAATAAAACGTCTTCAAATATCAGCTGTGCCATATGTCAAAACATTCTCGTCACAGGCATCACCGACCGCCGTCGCCGCTACAAATAGCTTGAATGTTACTCAGAAAGAATGGAAATATCCGCCTCAATACATGAAACCACGCGAAGTATGGATAGAAAACATGGATACCGTTGCGGAGAAGAAACTGGGTTTGTTCGAGCTGCACCCTTTGGTATACGCGGCTCCTCCTAGGATCGATATAATTCATCAGAACATTACTTGGCAGAAGAAGTACCGCTGGGTGTCTTGGG
Source organism: Macaria notata (assembly GCA_927399415.1). Classification (NCBI taxonomy): domain Eukaryota; kingdom Metazoa; phylum Arthropoda; class Insecta; order Lepidoptera; family Geometridae; genus Macaria; species Macaria notata. The sequence goes on from OV656733.1 coordinate 9,850,964, forward strand.
CGCACACGAAGACACGAGCTGAAGTGCGAGGTGGGGGCAGGAAACCTTGGCCCCAAAAGGGGTTGGGTCGTGCTCGTCATGGATCAATCCGTTCTCCACTGTTCAAAGGAGGTGGCATAGCTCACGGCCCTCGCTCTGGCAAAACTCACTTCTTCATGTTGCCATTCCATCTCAGAATTCATGGTCTAACTACAACACTATCAGCTAAGCTGGCTCAGGATGACCTGCATGTAGTGAAAGATTTAGATTTACCTACAGATGAGCCAGAATACTTGGAGGAATTAGTCAGTGAGAGAAATTGGGGTCCTTCTGTACTCATAGTTGATGAGTAAGTATTGCTATAGTAATATAATTAGCTGTAACTTATACAGTACAAACTGTTTCTTGGATTTATAATTTAAATATTTATTTGCATAGTTCAGGGTCCCATGCTTTTTATGTGAATTTCTATGCAAAGTTTAAAAAAAACTTGCTTCACTGCTTTTATCACAAGAAATAGGAACTAAAAAATATTCTCATATTTTGCTTTGATATATATAGTGCAAACTTATAATACAATCTTATTAAAAAACATAAATTTGCAAATAGAGCCAAGTTTAAAGTAATATAAGCTTTGGTTGTTGACATCATTTGTATTATATGTAATGAAAAAAAGCCTGCTGCGTTTACTAATTAAACACTTCCTATTTCAGCACAGATTATGCCCTGAGAAATTTGGTAGCCGCTACAGAAACTTTGCCCCACATCAACATAATGCCAGTTTATGGCCTCAATGTTTACTCAATGCTGAAGCATGATACATTAGTCCTGACCCAAGCAGCAGCCGAGAAAATTGAAGAGAAGCTACTAACCCATCTTCACTCCATCACCACAGAAAAACAAAAGGCTTTTAAACTAGATCAAGTATAAAGCTAAATAAGCATGTAATGTATAATGTAGTTGTTAAATAATAAAAATTTAAATAATTATGATTTATTTTCTCTTAGCATCTAAGTAAATTCGTTACAATGTGAAGTTACATTTATTTAATAATTTAATTTAGTCATACAACAACAAAATGTCAGGGTCGGGTTTTTGTTTTTTTGGTTTCCTTGGGTAGTCCTTGAACCTCAGCACCCTGAAATGATACAAAATAGCAATGCATAAAATTATGTAAGCTTAGAGTAATAGTCCGGTCAAAATAGACATTCAAGGTTACATTAATTCGCACCTGGCTGAAAATTGGCATGAATGTTGGGAGCCCTATCATACACAATTTGTCAAAAATCCCCATCAATCCAAGTGTGGAAAAAAAATTATTCAAGGTCAAAGGTTACAAAAATTGGTTTATTGAGTTTTGCAGCTAAATTGTAAGTTTTATAATAAAAGTAGGTGAGAAAAAATTACTCATCAGGCAATTATCTATAAAAATTGTTCATACACTTTTTTTCCTAAGAATCACCATTTCGGAGATACAGTGATGCAAAATGTTGAATTGACTTTGAATTAATACTGCAGACTGGCTCATGTTATGTGGACTGTGGATGAAATAGCCCACTTATTTATAATTACTTGTGTTGAGTCTGGTTGTTTCTATGTATAATAAGTATTTATTTATGAAATAAAAGTATATTATGTATTATATCCATTTTCTAGTACCTATGATACAAGCGTATTAGCTTAGTATGGGGCTAGATGGCGCTGTGTGGTAAGTCCTGAAATATTTATTTATTTTATTTATAGTATACTCACTGCCATTTTCTGCCTGACTCTCCACCTCAAGTCAGCCCAATCATTCTCTCCGGGCACATTGGTCTTGTATTTGGCCCACATTGATGTGTAATAGTGGTAGAGTGAAACTGGGTCACATTTTTTCTTAGCAGCCTGCACGGGAACTTTTATCACTGAAAATGTTACATTTTCATTTATTTAGCCTTGAAGCAGTGATAATAAGTTTAAACTTTGAGTGAAGTATAGTTATTTACAACATGAGCCTATCACAATATTATAAAATTAAATTAAGATTAATATCCAAAACATTGTGACTGCTCAATATCTTAACTGCAGCTAGTCACAGACAAATCAGAGAATACATAGTTTTTTTGTTAATCTATACTGTCCCACTCCTGGGCAAAGGTGTCCCCCAACTCCCTCCACGTGTCCCTGTCGAAGGCTTCCTCACTCCAGGCACCCCAAAAACCGGTCGAGATCCATACATAGTATATAGAGACAAAATATACCTTAATACTTACAATTATTATTGGAAGTCACTGTAATCTTCTCCTTTGTTGAAGCAGAGTCACGACTGTCAGGCTTCTTTTCTACTCGCACACAAGAGCAGGCGCGTCTCATTGGTTTGTCAACAGTTTGTTGTATCACAGGTGCTGACTGTGTATTCCTCACTTTCCATACAGGTCTCTTGCTCTGGCATTCTCGTGTGCATGTGACGGGTCCACTAAAAGTCTTGGATCGAACTCTGGATGAAAATGTACTAGCACTGTGCAGCCTCTCTAGTCCAGGGGCGAATTCTCGTTCATGACATTCAGACTCCGAATAACGATTTTGTAAGTCATACTTGATCAGTTTCTTGAGATCTGTAAATAAGCAATCGTCATCATTTATCAACACTAGTCTAAATGGTATTTTTGAGATGTATCAATGTAGTAATAATTGTATTTGTATGCATTCTTATTGATATAATCTTAATAGAGAATAACTGCAACCCAGAAACTCCCAAACGTAAACACAAGCAGACAGAAGTAAAATCTTAGCCTACCTGTTATAAAGTATTTCAAAACTTCACCGCTAATATTATGTATTCCTAAATTGTTTAAATATCTCAAAATTTCTCTAGCATCTAACTCGGAAGTTATTTCATAATATTCTCTTTCCATTGCAGTACAAAAGTTAACACAATTACAGAATAAATTCTAATGTAACGGACAAAACAAAACAGGAACATCACAAAATAATGCGGGCTTTTTTTTTTTTTTTTTTTTTTAATTGGCCATAACTTTGTATTGTGCCAGTTCTCAAGTAAAAACGGGGAAACTTCATAACCCCCAAAAAAGCACGCGAAATTAACTATAAGTAGTATTAAGTGATCAGAAAGCTTTACATATATACAACCTAACAAATTAACTTAACACGTAACTACTATATTTACATTAAAAGGAAGGAATTACAAATTTACAATTTGAGGTCGTTATCTATGATTAACTTTGACAGTGCGCCATATACTGCTTTTGTTTTGTATGTTAAAAGGGAGGATACATTTATTGGAAACGGAATCTCCAGTTCTATTAAGCTTTCGTAAAAATTGGTTACATCAGTTAGAGGGCATTCGAGTAGTAGATGATTGACATCAGCAACCGGTTCACCACACGAGCATGAAGGATTGTCTACGATTCTAAATTTATGAAGGTGTGCAGGACTACAAACATGTCCAACACGTAATCTTACTAAGGATGAAGTGGCCCTTTTTCCTAATAATATTTTAGAAAACCATGGTTTAATTTGCAAGTGACTTTGTATAGAATAATAATGTTTTCCAGTTAATATTGCAGACTTCTCCCATATATCTCTCCAGGCATTCTGGAGATATAATTTAGGTAAAGTTGCTATATCATGGCAATAATTGATGTATGGATACATATCTCCACACCCTGTAGCGTCATTAGCAATTTGATCAGCTCTCTCATTTCCTTTTATACCACTGTGGCTCGGTACCCACAGGAACGTAACAGAATAACTCTTTTGATGACATTTGTACAAAATATCTCTGATATTCACAATTACAGGCATAGTTGCTTTTGATTTGAAAGGAAATCTTTCTAATGATTGCAAGGCGCTTTTGGAGTCTGAAATAATCAATGTTTTTGGTAATTTTGCCAGCAAAATATATTCTAATGCTTTATATATAGCGAAGCATTCACCAGTAAAAACAGACGTTTCTTGTGGTAGTTTGATTTTTTGGATAATGTTGAATTCCCGGTGAAACACTCCAACTCCTACCGTGTTATTAGCACCATGTTTCGATGCGTCACAATAAATATGATGCCAACCATCCCAGTTATCATGTATAATAGAATTAAAATTATTATTAGAGTTAATGTCACCTTTTTCTATATCTAGATCTACATGTATTTCCGGGCTTAAAATCAATGCTTCGTAGGGGACATTGTCAAACAGTGGGAGTTTCGTAGAGCGATAAGTAGGAGCTGATAATGATGTAAACCTATTAGCACTATTGACAAGACATGGCACTGTTTTATGTACCCAATAAGGTGAAGTAGAACAAAGATAAATCAACTGGGATAATTTATGAATTAGTGAATGATTGCAAAATTGAAAGGCTCGGCAAAAGAATCGATCCGCCAAGAATTGGCGTCGGATATTCAAAGGGGGTTCTGCGCACTCAACTTGAAGAGCATTAATAGGGCTTGATTTCATAGCACCAGCTATTATCCTGAGAGATTTATTTTGAATAGAATTAAATTTATTGATAACTGAATTTCTACAAGGTTCCAGGAGGAAACTTCCATAATCAAGAACGCTTCTGATAAGAGCATTATATGCCAATTTAAGGGAAAATGGATGGGCACCCCACCATACTCCTGCTAGACATCTTAGCATGTTAAGACGCTGTTCACACTTATATGAAACTAGTTCAGAATGAGGAATGCCAGAGAGTTTGGAGTCTAGAACTAGACCTAGGAATTTAGCTTCCTCTTTTTGGGGAATTAACTTGCCATCATATTTGATGTTTAATAACGGGGGATTACGTAATCTAGAAAAAAGAACGGCAATGCTCTTTTCTACAGATAACTCTAAACCATGCCTATCTAGCCATGATTTAAGACTAATTAAAGATAGAGAAAGTTGGGTACACATATATTCAAATGAATTGTCAGAGCAATAGAACAGTAGATCGTCTGCATATTAAAGAAATTTAACTGAATCTAGTAAACAAAATTCTAAATCATATGTGTATATGCTATAAAGCAGAGGGCTTAATACAGACCCTTGTGGAAGGCCTTTCCAAAGAGTTCTGCATTCGTCTGATGAGTCGAGTCGGATTGTTCTGCCACTAAGAAGGTTGATGATAAAATTGGAAAGTATCAGTGGCACTTTCAATTTTTCTAGTTTAGTTTTCAGAACTGTAAGGAGAACATTGTCGTAAGCTGATTTAATATCCAAAAATATACCAACCGTGGGTTTGTTGAGTGTGAGAGAAACACGAATATCAGTCACAAATATACTGATGCTATCCATGCAACTCTTTCCTCTCCTAAAACCGTACTGTGATTTTGCCAAAAGATTATTTGATTCAACGTACCATTCAAGCCTATTTTTAACCAGATGTTCAGCAATTTTGACTACAACATTAGACAATGCAATAGGTCGATATGAGGATACATCGGAAGGCTGTTTGTTTGGTTTTAAAATGGGTAAAACTATTTGAGCTTTCCACGATTTTGGAATATGGCCTGATATCATGATGGTGTTTATCACGTCTAACAAATAGAACAAAGCTGAATCTCCAAAGTGTTTATAAAAAGAGTAAGGAAGACCATCCTCGCCTGGAGCAGAGTCTTTGGTGTTCATTAAAACGCTTTTCAGCTCTTGGAAAGTGAAAGGTGAGTTTAGTCCGGTAAGACTTGTAAGAGTATTACTATTTAAGTCAGTAACTAATTCCTTCTGGGGAGCGTATGAAGGTGCTTAATGATCAAGATATTGAGAAGATAATTGTTGTGGAAGAGAAAATGTTGGATTTGACAAAGTTGATTTGAATTTCCTGATATTTTGCCAAACTATCGATGATGGAGTCTGGGGAGATATTGAGGTACAATATCTTTTCCATCCAGTCTTACGCTTTTCTACAAGAATTTCTTTAGTTTCTTCTATTGTACTGACTAAAATGTCGTAATTTTCTGATGTCATGTTTAAATTATACTCTTTTTCTGCCAACTTTCTTTTTTTGACAGCTTCTGAACATTCTTTATCCCACCAAGCCGGAGAAGGTCTTCTATTTAGTGCGCTATTCTTTTTAGGGAATAGCTCTTCAGCAATGTTTGACATTGCATTTAACAAGCTTTCGATACAAATTTCTTCAGTGAATGTATTGGGTTGTTTAAGAGTTGGTATAATATTCTCTAGCTTTGATTTATAAGAATGCCAATCAGCATCGGCAAGTCTGTATTTCATACGAGGTGAAAATGGGTGAGGAGGTGGTGGAACATTTTTATTGGCTAAACTAATGACGATGGGATAGTGGTCGCTGCCATGAGTGTAAGGACGAATGCACCATGTAAAATCCAGAGCGACATCTGGTGTGGATATGGATAAATCTACGGCACTCAAATTTTCTCCTGGTTTAGTCCTACGAGTAGGAGTTCCATCGTTTAGGACACATAAATTTAGGTCATCAAAAATATTTATAAGTTGGTTGCCATATGCATTAGAGATCGAACTGCCCCACGCTTGATGGTGACAATTGAAATCACCTAAAACTAAGAATGGTTTCGGAATATGCTGAAGAATTTCATGAATTTCATTTATTATAGAAGTAGAAGGATGAGGGATGTAGATAGATACAAAACTTATATTTAAAATCTTAGCACCAACAATGGAAAAACCATCGCCATGAGGGGGAAAAGACAAAGCAGTAAACAAAAGTGTGGAATGAATGAGTAGTACGACACCGCCATGGTTGTCGATTCTATTGTCATTGAGACAAAAATAGTTTTTAATTTTTAATATAGAGCCAGGTTTTAACCATGACTCTGACAGAGCAATAATAGAAGGATTGATTTTTGAAATTATATACAACAATTCAGTTTTTTTATGTTCTGCACTCCGGCAGTTCCACTGAACAATCGTGAGTAGATTGCCCAGCGGGACTGTATCGAAATGTTTTATTGTCGACGTTCATATTGTTATTAAGTTGTTCAATTAGAGGGGCAACGTTGTTCGGTAACATGATATTATTTTTCCTTAAAGTGTCTATCAGGGTTGACATTATCTGTTTGAGGGTTTCAATACTAAGTTGATCATTACTATTCGCTTTATTAAGGCCGCAACCATTACCAATACCAGACAGCATATCATAATCTTTAACTAATTCGCGATGTGCTCGGCGATCGTAGCCCTTAGCTTGTGTATTCGTTCTTACAGGTGAACCCGACTTGGACGTGCGAACAACATACCCACCACGCGAGGGGCCAGCTGCAGACGGTCGTGGGCCAGGAGTTGTAAACATGATTGGTCTTTCAATTTTCGATATAGGAGGACTTGAAGACAGTACTTCAGAATAGGACTTGCCTATGGGCGCATGAAGTTTCGCCGCTTCTGCATATGAAATGCATTGTTCGGCCATAGAAAGCTTAATTTTTTTCTGTCTAACAAATTCCGGGCAGACTTGTTCGATGCAAAATGAGATCCAGAGCAATGACAACAGGTAGCAGCATCTTCTTCTGTTTTGCATGAATCGCCAGAGTGATCCTGACCACACTTATAACAGCGGGGTTTCGACCTACACTGGTTTTTGGTATGTCCAAAGTGGCAACAGTTATAACACATTATTGTTGGAAAAGTCTAGAGCTCAACTTGAACTGAGTTATAGCAGACATAGACATGATTTGGAAGAAACTTTCCGTCGAAAGTCAGGACAACTGACTGCGATGGCTTCCATACTGGTGCACCATTAATAACAACCTTATAATTCAAGCGTCTGACTTTTAAAATTTTCCCACATCCAATTGAAACGTTTATGCTTTCAAGCACCTCTTCTTCGCTCCACTCAGATGGGATTCCTCGCACTAAGCCCATGCGGGTAATTGTAAATGTCGGGATGAATGCCTTTAATTTTTCGGTGGCCAGGAATTGATTCGTTATAAAAATGTTGGCATCTTTGAAAGTCAAAAAAGAAAGAGTTATTTTATTTCGACCGATACGTTTTAAACTTCCATTTACAACATTGGTAATTTTGTGTTTATGGAGGAACCTGCCAAATGTTATTGGGTGTAGAGTTGTGCCATCATTCTGATTATTGTTTTCTCTTATTACATGTACTGTATAGGGGCCGTTGTCCGTGCTAACGTATAAACTTCTTACAACAGGGGCAGGAGCTGGCTTGGGTGATGAAGCCGGAGCCTTTATCGAATCACTACTACCATCAGAGATTTCATTAATTTTCCTTTTCTTTTTATTTTTTACTATTGGAATTTCCGTATCCATCTCGCAATTATTTGTTTTAATTGTTACAAAACAAGCTGCCGGAGGAACAGGGTCCCCCGGGTCGGGAGGCTCCTCCATGAAAAGAAATGTAAAAAGAACTTACCTAGATTACTTATATACACTTAAAAACTAATATTACACTAATTTTAAACACAAAGTAATAATACTTAGCTGATCTGATCACTTTTTATACAAATAATGATAAATAATATTTTCCCAGAAAAATACGCGCCCGCCTTGTTGAAAGTTTCCCGCGCTTTTCAGCATGTTCATTCATACTTCATGTACACGTTGACGTTGACATCCGATTTCTAATAACATTTCTAGTGAAGAGCAAAATACACAAACCGAATCCTATGCCGAAGGCCGGAACTCAAACACAATGAATACAACGGAAATAACGTTCCAGCTAACTATTCTGTGTATATGTCACCGAAAAATAACAAGATCCGTACGTTTATAATTTTCATAGAAAATTTATAAACCTTCGTAAGATTCTAAACGAGAGATAAATTGTATTATTTTACGCCCACATTTTCGCCGGTTGATAAACTAACCGAACTCACGCGTAATATAATAAGTACTCTCTGATTGGTTGAATTAGTCACGTGTTTCTTCTCCTTCCTTCTAAGTCTATGAATATCACCGTAAGATTGTAAAGATCGTTAGATTACAATCTATCTAGCGAGATTGTAAACTATCGATATATTGTGAACCGTATCATTATGAGTAAAATTAAAAGCTCTTTTGTGACTGGTCGAACCGTTTAGAATCTTACGGATGGATATCCGTAAGTTTATAATTTTACCACGAGATGTCGTAAATTAATAAATTTGCGAAATAGTGGGCGTAAAATAATACAATTTATCTCTCGTTTAGAATCTTACGAAGGTTTATAAATTTTCTAGGAAAATTATAAACGTACGGATCTTGTTATTTTTCGGTGACATATATAAGCTATTCATTACGGTCTTATGCAATTTTAAGTTACGTAAACCCTCGGAGGAAGGACAAGCCTGGAGACATAGTAATAAGTTGAAGTGTGGCGCACTATCGGAACCTCTCTTTTTAATGAATGTTTTTAGTGTGCTAAAAAGAGACAACTATATACAATCTGTTCGGCCCTTTACGTTAGTGAAGCCGGTTTTTCTAGCTCGAGTAACCAATTTGGATACTAGCTGTGGATTTGGATTTTTGGCGAATATACCGTGAATCTTTGGAATATTTGGTTAAATGAGTTTGTTTGAGAAGTGTTTTCTACTGAAGAACAAATGGCGTGCGTTTCCTATGGCTGTAAGAGCCATGCTTCGAAGAAAAGTGACGAAATCCAGAGCTTGTCATTTCACAGGTTAGAGTTTTTTATCATTTTCCACAAAACAATACAAAACTGAATCAAAATATTAAAATATAACAAATTTCTACTCTTTTAGAACCTCATTTTGGAGGAAAACAATTAAATTTTGCCATTATATGTTAAAAATACGCAAAAGTTTGGTTTATAGTGTTGTGCACAATTGTTCTGAATTCGGTTAAAATCGGGTCTCGGTTTTGCCAATAGTAGTAATTTATTCGAACAATTATTTCAACATAGTATTGATCAGTGGAATATTGATAATCATAGAAATCTACTCATAAAAGCCATAGCCGAGACATACTTAAAAACGAAAATTCATTATATGACTAAGCAACTTATACAACCACAAGATAAAGTACGTAATTTTTTAAATAAAACTGTATTGTTTAAGCGTCAGTAAATAAAAACCTACAAAAGTTATCTGAGTTATTTTATTTATTTCGAACTACACAATCCTTTTCCAGGTTTTCTCACCTAGTTCTAACTATGCCTAAAAGATCGATTTTGAAAACATGTTACAATTACGTCACTTTAATATGGTTTAGTTAGCGAAACTACTAGAATAATCGTTAACGTGACAGAACAGAATGTATGTTTCGGTTCGGTTTCGGTTTTTTATTTCGTACGTCGTAGGCACATCACTAAATTGAGGTATTAAAAAACGGCTACACTGTCATTTGAAGGTGATCTATATAGTAACTAGTTATCTCTTTTTTCCGCGTTGGTGCGCACATAAGTCGAAAGAGTGCAGACATACAGAACACGTTCAATTTATTACTATGACTCCAGGCTTGTCCTTCCTCCGAGCGTAAACCAATTCAATGATATCACAACAGTCGTCTATCTATAGATCGACTTGCACAGATCGGAAAAAGTATAACCGAAGGAAGACTGGAAACACTACTTTATTATCTGTGGAGTAAAGTGAATGTTTTTTGTAAAGAGGAGTGTCATGGAAAAAAACACAGAAAGGACAATCAGTATCTACAAAGAAAGTTTTATTATTACCAACAAAAGGTAAGCTTCTAAATGAAATTTATGAAACCGATACATTTATTGTTTATCGTATTGTTGCAATTGGTACCTACATAAATCACACACTATCTCGTTAAAAAACAAAGCGAGTAGGTACATATTCTTATACCATACTGTATCTAGGTACTTAAATTATTTTTATTTCATTGTAGACGTATAAAAGTAAATAATATATTACTTAGTAGGTAATCAATATATTTAATATGTTCGGTGTGATTCTTAACTATTCATAAAAAAAATTTTCATTACCTACCTAATTCAAACAGCTGTTTCTAGACACATTACCTATTTAGGTAGGTACTTACTAAAAAAATATACTTAGGTACGTCTACTTAAAAAATATATGTACCTGTAAAATGTGCCCTATGTATCCACAAATACTAATTTTAAAATGTTATTATGGAAAACAAAATACCTACTGATCGATAGGTGATAAATAAATTAGTACGTAGGTATTTATTGACACAAAACAAACTATATAAAATGGCTTAATTATATTTATTGTACAAAATGTAGTATTCTACCAGTGCTATACTTGTTTACTTTGTATTTACAGTTATGTTTGTTATCGATAACAGAGGCACGTCGTGCCGACAGATGCGGCCGCAGCTCAGACCCACTGCAGTGTTCTTACCGAACGGTATACGATGGCTCAAAAATACGCCAGTAATCCGGCGATTGCCAATTTTGTCGAGTACTTGAAGATTCCCAGTGTACAACCTGATATTAACTATGGTAAATAATTTATGTTTATATTTATTTTATTCAAAATAATTTTAAATTTAAACTTACATGAATACTGCATGGATTTTATATTTTATTTTAAGTATATTAAAGCAAGAAATATTTACAATAAGTATTTTGTTTTAGTCAACACATAGAATGTCGTGTGCATGTGACAGTAGAACATTAAACAGTTGTTGGAATACTAAGCATTAAGTTATAAATGATTTCATATTTATGTATTCAAAACTTTCCTGGAATAATTTTAAATTAGGGTACTAGGTACCTAATTTAATTTATTTTTTTGTTTTTTTTTGTATTTTGTAAAAAGTTAATGTGATGATGATGTTTTTGTGTGTGCCTACTAAATATGGGCTGAATAAGTCTGTTTTTTTATTATTTAAATATTTAGACGCTATCTTCTATTTACATAACTGAATACAAGAGATAGCTAGACGTGTGTTCTTGCTAGGATTAAACTGTGATAAAATTAGAACATTTAGAAATTACTTCCTCATATTATGTCGTATTTTTGTCATATAAAAATAAGTTATACCTACTTACAACTAACTTAACCAAACTCAAAAAGTTTTGGAAAATTATGGCACCACTTGTAGTACTTACTTATTCGAGTTATTTGTCCTTTTCCTGACGACAGTCGGGATCTTGGAACGCATAGATATAAGTAAACATAATAGTAAATTTATAATTTCATTTCTTAAAATAAGTAACAAAGTATGTAGGTATAGTAATAAAATGGATGTTATTTTTTTAATGTATTTGAATTGAATGTTATTTTTTTTTCTATTATGTAGTGTGGTATGATTTAAGTACCACACGACACAATACTTAGAAAAAACGCACATATTGAATACTTAAATTGAACATCAGACTACACATTTCCTATCATATGCTGTAATAAGTAAGTATATAAGTATTATATCCGTTATCTAGTACACACGACACAAGCGTTTGCTTAGTGTGGGGCTAGATGGCGCTGTGTGCAATGTCCCGGAATATTTATTTTTTTATTTTAATAATTAGTTCGAGGAAATAACAATTTCCTCAGTTGTGGTAGGTGCCGTTACCTAGCCGTAGAGACGTAGTGTATCTAGACTAGAAGCCCTAACCAATAAGCTCAATTGAATAATGTTACACTTCTTGCAATTGAGAGGCCTTGTAACGCATGCCTATCATTCGCACGTCTATCAATCAGTGGAACTAGCTGCACGGATGTACTTGTTTACAAATGAAATGCACAAATACTGCATCATATCTAATTTGATTGCTTACTCTAATATTCAGACTTCTAACTACTCGACACTTTATAGTAAAATGTCTGGGAATATTTTAAGAGATAACATTTGTATTAATGTAGCATATCTATATATGTATAATGTTTAATTTTGTAATTTCAGATGATTGTGTAGCCTTCTTGAAGAAGCAAGCGGATGGGTTGCGTTTATCTTTCAAAGTTTATGAGATTGTACCAAAAAAACCTATAGTTGTGTTGTCATGGCTGGGGAAAGATCCTTCACTTCCGACTATTCTTCTCAATTCTCACATGGATGTTGTGCCTGTCTTTGAGGTAAAATGCTAGAAATACTTTTTGCTTTATGTTATAAATACTAAATATTTATTTTACGTTGACCTTGGCTGTAGCCATTGAGATAATAATTTTTCACAGTCTAGTTTTAACAAGTAGGTAGATAAACGATAAAATATGTATAAGCTTGACTGATAAATGACATTCATAAGATGATAAAAAAGTGATAGTGAAAAACAAAAGAAAAACTGTTATTTATAATCCCTATAAATACTAGGTACTTACCACTAGGTAGAATTAAATAGTTTTTGTAACTAAAATTTGGTAAATACAGCTGCGTTGACTGTGTGTATGTAGGTATTATAATTGATTTTATGAATTGCATGTGGATCTTTGTTCTAATTTAGGTACACTTATTTTTTTCTTTTGTTTTTAACAGAATAGTTGGACAAATCCTCCATTTAGCGCACACATTGACGATGACGGCAAGATATTTGCGCGCGGATCTCAGGATATGAAATGTGTCGGTATCCAATATCTTGAAGCCATTAGAAAATTAAAAGAGGCTGGTGCCCAATTACAGCGCACATTACATGTATGTTTTGTCCCAGGTGAGTAAAATGGAACCGTCTAAAATATCGAAATATACAGGGTTACAGGTAGGTAACTAACGCAAGTAAAACGCAATAAATAACGCAACGCAACTTTTTTCATTGTGTGAATACTTCTTACTTTCCAGGTGATTTATTGGGGTTGGTTTAAAATAAATTTTCAAAAGTTGTAGAACAAAAGTTTATGCTTTAGACGTACTAAAGCCGTCGTTAAAAGGTTACACGTTAGTTACCAGTAATCTTGTATATGTATTTATACTTTGATAATATGTATGTACTTGCCTTAATAATTGTTTAAAAATATCAAAATTAAATATGTGTAGCCAATATCTGTACTTAAATCTAATTTGAAATTGTATTTTGTTGTCAAATAGACGAAGAGATCGGTGGTCATGATGGAATGGAAAAGTTTGTCCACACTCAAGACTTCAAGGCGCTTAACGTGGGCTTTGCATTGGATGAGGGTATGGCGAATCCAAATGAAGAGTTTATTATTTTCAACGGAGAGAGGAGCATTTGGCGTAAGATGACATTATATTATTATTAGAAGACTAATTTTACTAACACAGTTAGGACACTCAGGACTAGTCCTGAGTGTCCTAACCCATGTACATATTCATTTATTTTCTTAAAGCCTAATTACACGTCCAATAAAAATATATAATTACATTTATTAAAATAAAAACTTAATAACAAACTTATTTTAATGTCATAGATCATCTAGTTGTCCCAATAAATAACTTTTTGATTGTAATCAATTCAGATTTTTACTGTCAATTATGTGATATTTTATTACAAGTGGTTTACAAAATAATAAATAGTTCATAACGACGCGTCCATTTATACTACACCACATTCAATAATTAATAGTTTTATACATTAGTAATAATTCTAATAATAAAGCAGCTGTAAATGGGTTTTGTCAAAAATGGTACGTGATGTAGCTAATGTTATTTATTAATAATTAATAAGAAACATTGTCGGCAATTATCAAACCTCGTCATAGCAAATAATTTACAATAAAAACAGTCCACACAAAATATGAAGTATTTACGAATAACACAATCCAGGAAAGAAATACGAAGACAATTACAAAACAAAACAGAATTGATATTACTTATTCCTAACTTTCTTTTATAACGTCAAAGTTGCCATACCTAGTCATTTTTTAAGAATTCTGCGATGGTGTATAGCGTTTTGGATAATAAAAGCTGTTTTTAACTTTTCCCGCGAACTTCACATCAATATCAATTTCTTTAATGCATTTTGGCAGTTTATTAAACAATTCTAAATGTATTGTCACGTATTGGTAATTTGCCTTATTAATATAATAATTGAAAACTAAGGCAGATTAAATTATGCACATAATAAAAAGATCCTTTATTTTAATTTACAGAAATTCATGTCCACTGTACCGGTCAACCAGGCCATGGATCTTTACTGCTTCCGAACACAGCCGGTGAAAAGGTATAAAATATTACTTGTTAAGTTAACGTACATGCGGCTGACACACTATTCAAATTCATTGAATGATTAATGATTTTTTCATTGATAAATAATTTGTCAGTATTAGTTAGCTATAATTCAACTTACAAAATGATCTTTTAGTAGATTTTGCTTTGTTTTTAAAGTTCATCTATAAACTTTGTATTATAACAAAACGGCATCAACTTGTAATGAACATTTTATGAACTGTTAACTTAGATCTGTAAGACTAAAATTCTTATTCTTTTCACTAATTATTTGACCAAATACTTAACAATTTGACCTCTTCTGATGTCTGTAATGTAATGTTACCATATCTAATTTAATGAAATGTGAACTGTTAAACTTAGATTTGTAAGACTATAATTCTAATTCTAATTCTTTTCATTAATTATTTTGACTAAATACTTAACAATTTGACCTTTTCTGATGTTTGTAATTGTCCTATATTTTAATTTAATGTAATGTTATTTAAATTCTATTTTGTAAAAGTAAATATTTAAATTTTAAAATGTATACTTTCCAAAAATAAGACCCCGGAAGGAACTAATCTCCGTGTCACAGACGCACCGGCGTCTAGTACGGTGCTTATGCTTAGTGATATTAAGTATGTGTGCATTTTTATGAAAATTATTAATTTTGAATTTGAATTTTGAATTTGAATGATTTTTGCAGCTGAGATACATCATTGACAAGTTCATGGATTTGAGAGAAGAACAAAAGAAAATCCTTGAAGCCAATCCAAAACTCACTATTGGCGATGTGACTACTGTCAATTGGACTCAAACTTATGTACGTATCTATACTAATCAAGATCCTGATATTTTATCTTTTCTTCAATTTTATTTTAATAATTAATTCTTATGTTTTAGGGAGGAGTCCAGTCTAATGTGGTTCCTGAGAAGTTGACTGCAGTTTTTGATATAAGGTTAGCTGTTGACGTGGATCATGACCAATTTCTTAATAAGGTACGACACCATCTGACATTTTTCAGATTTAAAACCCGCCCATGTTTGAATTGAATTACGACCATGTGTATTGTACACTCTCAATATCCTTATACATTACATTTTGAAAATGCTATAGGTATGTGTATTCTGTCGTAAATCTATACAAATATTATAAAGCTGAAGAGTTTGTTTGTTTGTTTGAACGCGCTAATCTCAGGAACTACTGTTGCGTTTTTTTTTGTGTTGAATAGACCATTTATCGAGGAAGGCTTTAAGCTATATAACATCACGCTGAACCTAATAGGAGCGAAGAAAAAATGGAAAATGTGGAAAAAACGGGGAAAATTATTCATCTTTGAGGGCTTACGTTACGTGAGCTGCGAAAATGGTTCAAGTCGTGGGTAACATAATTTATAAAGCTAAAGAGGTAGTTTGCAAAAATAAATACGATGCCCAAAATAACTATTCCACGCGGAAAAAGTCGCGCGCACAGCTAGTCATTAATATAAGTTGTAAATGGATATTTTTTTTCTGAATACAACAATTTGTCTTTTAAATACCCAAGCTACTATGAATAAATTTTAAAATGCACTTGACTATTTCAAGATAGTTTGCTAGCTTTAGTTAGGTACGGGTCTGGCAGATTGTTCGTCAATGTAATTTGCATGTTAATAGTGTCGCTAATGAATTCATATTTGAGCTGTAATTAAAACGCTCCATTTTGTTAATTTCAGATAAACCAGTGGTGCAAAGAAGCCGGTGAGGGGGTGACTATTGAGTTTGAACAAAAAAATCCAAATGTGGAATGCACTAAAGTTGACGGCACTAATCCATTCTGGGTTGCATTTAAATCTGCTGCAGATGACTTGTAAGTAAATTATGACATTATTTTGTTTTATATATTAAGTGATAGGTATAATTCGTTTTTTTTATAGCGACTCCGTAAAAATGATAAAAGAAGAAAAAAAATTAGGTATTAATAAAACTGTGTTTACAGGAAATTGAAGCTGGACATCAGAATTTTCCCTGGGGGTACTGATAGCCGATACGTAAGGCTGGTAGGTATACCAGCCATTGGATTCTCCCCAATGAACTTTACCCCAATTTTGCTCCACGATCATGATGAGTTTTTGAAAGCAGATATTTTCCTTAAGGGTATTGATTTATATGTAAAGCTTATTACTGCTGTTGCTAATGTCTAAAACAAGTTCTCGTGTTTAGGTATGGCAGTATTACGGTTGTGCTGATAGTATTTTGCGTAAATACGTATTATTATACTTACTATCAGAAATATAGTTCTTCCATGGACAAAATTGCACTTGTCGTAACCAAAGTTACACAATTCTTAACAAAATAGCACAACTATTTTAAAACATGTTTATCATTATTCGCCAATGTGTGCCTTTGCTGTATTACTGTGTATTTATAAATAGCTAGTACCTAAGACGTAACATTGACTTTTACGTAAAGCTTCTAGTAATATTATTCGATATGCACAAAGTCTTATAAATTTAAAATGTAGTTTCAGAGATCACTCAATAGTTTAACGATGCTGTATTTTAGTTAAGAAACCATAAAAATGTAAAATAACAACAACAGTACATTATACAATAATATGTGTACCTATAGACAATGTGTAAATTTTTACAGGTCATTCATATGTAAAATATATTGTTAAACAATAAAAAATATTTTTAAAGTTATAAAACCTAATAAGATCAATTTTATTTTACAATTTATTATGTTGTTATGCTTGTTATTATTTTGATGTTAAGTATGTACCTATTATTCAATTCTTACCAGTAGGTATAACTTGTGTCAATTATTATTTTATTTCAGCTGTAATGTTGATTTTACATATTGTTTGAGTTACCTACATATTAAACATTTTATTCAAGTTCAGGTTCGTTTCAATATTTCCCAAAAATGAGAGATCATTATTTTGTATTACCTACCTAAAACAAAAAATCAGTTTCAATATTATGTACCAACATTATTGTAAGTAAGTACACCATTTTGATTTTTTTGTAAATATTTGTTCAGTGTTTGGTAAAAGAGAGAGATCTATCTTGTTTCAAGTAAGCTACGATTGAAAACTACATAGGTATGGAATCTGTTTAGTACCTACAACTTATTGACTCCGACTATAATAATACGATGTCCTCTTTGAAAATGCGGGGATAGCCGAAATAAAAGAGCCAACTTTAGTAAAAATGCACCGAACCGATAAAGTATTACAAGAAAAACGCAGATATTAAATTATGCACATGTTTGAAAGCTTAAAATCTTATATTTGGAAGTATTTTTTATACCATTCCGCGATCATATTATTCATCATCATCATCATCATCAGCCTAATGGGACCCACTGCAGGGCATAGGCCTCCACCCTCTTACGCCAATACTCCCTGTCTTGCGCTGTTCTTGCCCAGATGTTTCCTTCTAACTTTCTTACATCATCCAGCCACCGTTGCACAGGTCTTCCTACACTTCGCTTACCTAGCCGTGGGTACCATTCAGTTATTGCTTTGCTCCATCTGCCGTCAGTACGTCTCGCCAAGTGTCCAGCCCATCGCCACTTGAGTTTCGTAATACGAGACCCGACGTCTTCCACCTTCGTACGTTTTCGGATCTCAGTATTACGAACCCTGTCGCGTAACGTAATGCCTAACATGGACCGTTCCATTGCTCTTTGTGCGACTCTCATCTTTTCGATGGTTTCCTTGGTGAGCGTCCATGTTTCGGCAGCATACGTCATTGTGGGCAGAACACATTGGTTGTAGAGTCGTGTCTTCAAGCATTGAGGCATTTTACGGTCTTTAAAAATATCGCTTAGTTTGCTAAATGCCGCCCATCCGAGTTGGATTCGTCTTTTGATCTCCTTGTGTTTATGCTCTCTGCCAAAGGACAAACAGTGTCCAAGGTAAGTGTATTGTTCCACTACTTCTAACTTTTCACCACCAATCTGGATAATTGGTTGTGAATCTCCAGAAGCGTTGGTCATCACCTTAGTTTTGGACATGTTCATCTTAAGGCCCACTCCAAGAGAGACATGGTGAAGGTCTTCTAACATCGTTCGGAGATCAGACTCAGTTTCACTAATAAGAATCAGGTCATCGGCAAAACGAAGATGGGATAAGTGAACACCATTTATTGAGACGCCTCTATTCTCCCAGTCGAGAAGCTTCAAGACGTCCTCCAAGACAGCTGTAAATAGCTTGGGAGAAATGGTGTCCCCTTGGCGTACACCTCTTTTAATCACAATGCGATCTGTAAGAGCATGTAACCGTACTTGCATCGACGCTGATTCGTACAGATTGCGGAGGATGTTAACGTATCGTGCATCTATGCGGCAGCGATGGAGTGAGTGAAAAACAGCCCAATGTTCAACGCTATCGAAGGCTTTTTCATAGTCCACGAAAGCGAAAAACAAAGGTCGGTTGTACTCTTCACACTTTTCCATCAACTGTTTCACAGTGTGAATGTGGTCTATGGTAGAAAATCCGGTCCTAAAACCAGCTTGCTCGATGGGCTGGCATTCATCAAGTTGGCGAGTAAGTCGGTGGGTAAGAATTTTGGCAAAGAGTTTATAAATCTGAGGAAGAAGACTTATGGGACGGTAATTACTAAGTTTGGAATTATCTCCTTTTTTATGCAGTATTGTAACTATTGCGTTGTGCCATGAACTAGGTGTGTTGTTTTGTGAAAGAACGTAATTAAATAATTTTACAAGAACTGCAACTACAGGTTTCCCTCCAGCTTTTAAAAGCTCGATTGTAATGCCGTCTTCCCCTGGCGATTTATCAGATTTCATTTTATGAAGTGCCCAACAAACTTCGGATGGTAAGATAGGTGGTAGTTCTTCATTATTTCGACATTCTACTGGGTCTGCTCTGGGATCATTTGAGTTCTGTGGAACTGTTGTGGTCATATCTGTGGTTTTATGACTGTAATAATATCATCATATTATTACAGTCATAAAAGTCCAATTTATTCCTCTGGGAATAACCCAGCATATTATATGAAAACTTTCGTCGTTCAATTTTTCGTTCTTTTTGCTCGACGGCAAAATCATGGCAATGCCGCAGAAGCATTTTAAAAAGTTAAGGTTGAAAAAAAGTAGGCTGGTTAAGAAAATTTTCATTTTGTAAACAATCAGAAAGAGACTTCCATGACATACTATAGGTACTTAAATAATTTTACCTTAGCGGATAATATGAATAAGATCTGTCGAATATGTTTGGAGGAAGGTGTCCTTTCATCAATTTTCGCAAAAAACTTCAGTGTGTCCCTTTGTGATATGATAGAGTACTGCTGTAATGTTAAGGTAATAATCATTATGTTCCTAGTCATGTGAAACTATTATGTATTTGCTTCTTCTAACCCGCATTATATACTGGCAAGTTCCAGATTATATTATAAAGAAAATAATAAAGTTTTGTCTGAAATAAAAGGCCAAAAAAGGAAACTTATACCTACCTATTAAATTACCTATCTACCTAGGACTCATTTTTTAAGTTCTTGCTCCACAATCTCTTTTTAATGTTGCATCTTCTACATATATAGAGCATTATTTTACTTTAGGTTAGTCACACAGTCACAGACACCTTTATCCACCAGCAGAGTGTTCTACAGCATCATAAATAAAACACTAAATCAAGTCATCTTACCAACCTATTTTAAAAAATAATAGTTAATTAATCAGTTACAATAATCTACCAATAATAGAAACTCCAGATTTCTATGCTTGTCGCAGGGTGGAGTGTAACTTTGTTTTAAGGTAAAGTATGACTAAGTATACTAAAATAATAAAGTCTCAAATGTGTGTTATATCTTGGTGACATTTTCCTTTCTATCACAATGCTGTATGACCTACTGCTTATCATGCTCTCTGAAACTCAAGAACCTATCAAACCATGATCTGAAACATATTTTTGATATGTGTTAACACATAGTTACACCTGTTTACTGTGTTGCACATTGGAGAGGAAAACTATACTCAGCAGTGGGTGAACATAGACTGACATGATGATGATGATACCTATTTATAATGTGCTCAAACAAATCTTTGCTAAGCACACATCTATTCCCCTATAAAAATGTACCTAACTTCTAGTCTGACCTATAAAGCAGATAAGTACATCACTGTACAAACAATCTTTTCAAAACATATTTAAATTTTCAGGTAACAAAAGATGATGGTCTGCCAGAACTGATGTGCAGCAACTGTGTGTACAAACTGGGAGTTGCATTCCACTTCAAGCAGACATGTGAGAGTTCAGATGGAAGGCTGAGGCAGTATTTGGGTCTGCATATACCTAGGAAGTGAGTATTCGAACTCATAGTATTTTTTTATCTTATATTAAAGTAATAATAATAAAAAATGTTTATGTATATGTATGTTCATAACTTTTTCACACTGCAATGGCGAAACTAACTTAGATGAAATTTGGTATGGAGCTAGATTTGACCATAGACCAACAGGACTTTTTATTTTATTGAATTATAGTTACTGTAAGGCTGTTACTCATTGTGATTAAAGATTATGATATATTCCCTTATTTTATTAATTTGTTTATATATATTTTTCAGAACCAGTGATGCATCTGTGCTGACTGATCCTATAGTAAGTTTGTTTTGTATTTTTAAAAGTAGTTAAATTAACAAACATTTCATACAATTTATAAGAAACCAATTAATATTTATTTAGCTATATATTTTTTAAAGCTTTTATTTATTAATTTAAAGGTGAAATTGACTTAACGTATGTGTATAATTTTAACAAATAAAATGTAATCTATACATTTGATAAAGCTGAAGAGGGTTAAGACTCTGAATATTGAAAATAATAAAAAAGTTTGAATATACTTACAATCAATAGCAAAACACATTCCAACAATTTCTAGAAATTTAAACACTCATCACGCAAATACGGCTGAACAGATCGTCATGATTTTTGGTATATAGGTAGTATGAGTCTAAGGAGTGTCATAGGCTACTTTTTATCCTGAAATAACACTAGTAAAGCAATATAAACAGTGCACTCATATACCAAACATAAAATAATATTGCCTAATTGACAGTTCCAATCTATACCTACATATAATAAAGATGTAACCGGTTGGTGCCTGTACATTGAAGATATATGAAAAAAAAATAGTTGAGGGGTCTTCAATGATGCAATAAAACACAAAAATCATACTAAATATATATTAACATAATCATTTTTGCCTTTCTAATGTCGCAGGCACCCATACGGACAACTATAATAAAGAGATGGTGAGTATAATTATAAAGTACTCCTTGTTAATGATAATGATGATAGAAGCATCTATATTTATCCATATTGGACATAAATAGGTAAGCACATAATAATACCTATATAACAATTTGGTGTCTATTTCTGATGATAAATAGATAGATTTTTTTATTGCAACACGTGTTAAAAATTACGAAAATAAAAATAACTTATACTAGTGCCACAAGTGGCGGCCTTGTCGCTAAAAGCGATCTCTTCTAGGCAACCATTGGATGGAACGGAATATATTATATAAGAGATTACAATAAAGAATATGGTATAGAATAGAAAGAGAACCGATAAGCTTAATAATACATACAACATACTTATTAAACTGCACATATAAATCATACACCCTTATACTTACAAATAATAACAATATACCAAAAACAAATTTAACTAATTCATAGTGTTAGTAAATACTGATTTGCAACTTGGAAAATAGATCAATTAATTTAAAATACCCATTTGAATGATTTATTATTGATTCTTTTTTTATAGTAAATGCAAGTTACAATCGAAGAAAACCAGTACCAATTATAAAAGAAAACCAGAGTCGGAAAAGTTGAAAAGAGGTCCAAAGCCGAAGCCAAAACAGATACATGCCTGTTACCAATGCAATAAACAGTTTCGATGTCAGGCACAACTGGAGATGCATCAAAGGTATGTACATAGCAAATCCTACTGCAACCATTCAACAAAAAAAAATAGGACATTGCACTCAGTACCTTCTAGCCCCATACAATTGTGTCATGGGTACTAGATAAAGATTTGATACTTTTTTTGTAAACAAATATTTATATAGGTGTTCTATGGGAATCAAACCCTAGTGATTTAAAGTAATTGTTATCTTGTTGTTTACTGAAGCTCAACCTTCAATTATTATTACTTATAGAAAATCAAACTCTTGTTTCATGAAATACTAATACATGAGTCTTCAAATAAAGAAAACAAATTGCTCTCTGCTACAGTTTAAAAGACTGACACGGCGAACTCTATCCGCCTTCGAGGCAATAAATAAGCAGATTTTGGAATTCAATTCAATTTAAAAAGAAAACAGGTTTAAAAGTATCCTAGGTCCGTCTCCTGGTTCAAAGCTACCTCCCCACCAATTTTCAGCTAAATCCGTTCAGCCGTTCTTGAGTTATAAATGGTGTAACTAGCACCACATTCTTTATTATATAGATATGATATCAAAACAAAATCTATCTTGTTGTCAGAACGCACACAGGCGTGAAGCCTTTTGCCTGCATGTTCTGTCCGCGCCAGTTCACGCAGAAACACAACCTGACCATACACATGAGGACACACACCGGAGAGAAACCCTTCCAGTGTGATGTTTGCAGGTAATTTACATTTTTCCTGCCAGATTGGTTACCTGGAAGAGATCGCTTTGGGCGATAAGGTCGCCAATTAGGACACTAATCTTAGGTTTTGTTTTAACTAATGTTTCTTTGTGTTTTTTCCTGTGTGTTGGTGATTATAATAAATTGTTTTTTTTTTCTATTTTTTTAATTTTTTTTTACAAGAAATGGGTTTGCACTTGACCGTGATTCGCCTGATGGAAAGCAATCATTACGGTCTAGGATGGAACGTGCTATCTATTACTTACTAACGAGCCTGCCCGGCTTCGCATGGTCATATACCTACATAAAACAGTTTCTGACAAGAAACCACTTATAAATCCGTTGCATACCTACATACGAATAAACCGTAACATAGAAGCGTAACCCCGTATTACATTTATCGCTTTTAAATGCTTCCATTATTGAGCTAGGATTATACAGAGTCACTACATAACGCTCGAATAAAATGTCCGAGCCTAAACTCTGCCCACACTACTCGTTGAGCAGACCTTTGGATTACCTATCTCTTTTGAACGTTCTTAAAACATGTAAGAGCGAAGGAGACAAGCAGTCTTTTGTTTGTGCTCGCTGACGATGTTAGCGTTCGGACACTTTCCTGCGCTTTTTAGTTTGTGATTGTGTCCCTGTATAATCCTAGCTTAAAGGTTTCCATCTTACATCTTCATCCCGCACACCGCTCGTGCACAAAGATCTCGCTCAAACTCATTCTCACTGGCACACAAAAGTGCTAATATATCATGATATTAAAATATTGTTTTATAGGCATCAGTTACAGAAACCATTATTTCTTTTACAGCAAAAGTTTTTCAGCGCAAGGCAACTTACAAGCACATCTCAAGATACATACCGGCCAACGAGATCATGTAAGTAAAGTTGTGTAAAATTTGCTACAACCATATCTATCCTGGAAGATTTCGATTTTAGCTATTAGGCCGCCACCTGTGGCACTAAGTCAGTGATTAATACGAGTACTTAATTGTATAATTATTCATTTAAAAAGCTAGGTACATAACTAATTATTAAATATTATTTAAAAAACAAAATGTTTTGAAATTTGCAAAGACCCATAAATATAATAATTATAAATGGTTTAGCATTTGTATGTGTCAATCACACAATTCATACATAATTAAATAAAATAAATGAAAATAACTTGTCAACTTAAACGAAATAACCCACCCTTAATAATTCCCGGTGGAAATGTGCCCATCAAGCTGAATGGCAATAGCTGTTGCACCATTTACAAGGCAGAGTGCAATTTTAAAAATAATAATCTTTCAAAATGTCAATATCCGCAGGTTTGTGTGGTGTGCAACAAATCGTTCATCACATCGAGTGAGCTGACTCGGCACATGACCAAGCACAGGCCAGTGAAGAGCTTCAAGTGTGACATCTGTGGCTCTGGCTATACACACTCTAGGAACCTTGTAAGTAGAATTTGAATCTAGATTGATAATATTTATGTATTTACAAAACCCAAAAGTGAATAAAATAAAATCTCAATGTCCTACCTTGAACCTTGTCCTACCCAAAGTGGGTCTTGGCCTCCAGCTCAAGAGAATGTCACCTTTACCTGTCTTGGGCTGCCACTTGCAAGTCTGCAACTTCAAGTTCCTACCTTAGCTCACCTATATCTATCTGGGAGATTAGTTGACCAGTAAACATGTTTTTAGCAAATATAAAATTTAACCCATATGTATAAAGACCCAAAATATGTTAATCAACGAATTACAAGTCCATTCTTATTTGTAAGTCAGACAACAGTATAATCTTATTGCAATAAATGCTAGTTAGAGCCAGTTAATTATATTTTATGACTCATATTTCTATCAAGAAGTTAATCTAGGTCCATACCATATTTTATCCAAACCATCTCAGCAGTTTGATTATGAAAAAGATATATTTGTTACTTACTGATTTTGTTTTGAAAATATATTTCAGAAACTCCACAAGCAGAAAAAGCACTCCATGGAACTAGCCCAGGCATGTCAGAGCAACGGCAACATAGACATCATCGGTATAGATGTTGGCAAGGAGTCCGAGCCCTTGAAAGACACTAACCATCTCATACCACACTTGCTCAGTGATAAACCACATCATATATCTACTGTACCTCTAGGTTATGAAGAAGATAAGCCAAATCCATTGTTGTATTGTCAAAGTGTTTATAGACATCCACTGTAAACTAATGCATTAATAGTAGTTTATGCAACTGTCATATAATGAAGGGTATTAAAACACGAGTGTGAGTTTATGAAACGAGCGCAGCGAGTTTCATAATAGTAACGAGTGTTTTAATACCCGTGTTATATGCAGTTGCATACACTACTTTATCTTCACTAATGCAATTGATCAAACAACAAGAGTAAAAGCTGACATTAGTTAATTTTTCATATAATTTTCTAGATTTTTCTGGCAAAAGATTGTGAGTTACTTTTGTTGCCAATTCTAGAATATCCGGAGGCGTACAAATATCATCGTCGCTATCCATTTTTAACTTTTAATTTATTAAATTAAATTCACGCGTACGTGTATTGTCACAGTGATTTTGCCGCCATTAAAATCTAACCAATGAGAGCGCAGCTGCGCGCACCAATAAAACGCGACCAACCTGATTGGCCCTGCAATCAAGTTGGTCGCGTTTTATTGATGTTATAATGAGATATTACGATATTGATGTGGATATTATACCATCATGTGAAATTGCTTGAGTGTTTTGTTGTCTGCGCTATAACAGTAGAAATTATAAGTCAAGTATTGGAAACAAGTAGAATGTTACAACATTAGTGTAGATAAAAGCTGTTATGGTATTACAGCTGCTATTTACTATCAGCAGAAAATGTTTAATGTATCTGCTCTACATAGCCTTGCTAGGGTGTAAGTACTAACAGTCAACTGGACAGGCCTGTGTTGACATCATGTGAATTAACTTTAAATGAGGAGTCATTTATGATATTGCCACTACAGTTACTAGTAGAATTGTCTACTCTTATACAAACTTTACAGTTAGTGAAAAGATTATTTTTTTTTAAACATGTATCTGTTACTAATTAATTTTGTAAATTAATATAGTCCCCTTATAGTCTTATCCAATTAGAATGGCCAACTCTGATGCCAAGAGTTTATAAATAAAGCCCTAAGAGCCTCTGACATGGCTTAACGACTGCTATAGTACTTGGTGTGTCATTTGTGTTACTAGTGTATTTATTGTATCAAATATTTTAACATGATTGGCAACAAAAATAAAACAATTGAAGTAACAGAAGTGATTTAATTTACAATATCTTTATCTATTATTCTAAGATTTAAGCTTATTATGTGGTTTTAACGGATGGGAATCCAGGGCTCAATGATATCTCCAATCTTCCTGGGTTCTGAAAACAAGATTAATAACTATTATGTTTAGTCTTTAACCCCTTTTTAAGGCTAGTATAATTGAGCTACTATTCTGATTTCTGACTTTCGAATTGCTTATATGGTTTACAGTACTTTATAAACTATTAAACTAAAAATCAAACAACATACTGCCAGAAAAACTACAATTATACTTAAACTATACAATTTAAAACATATATAATGGTACTTATACAATGCAATTAGGAGAGGCCTATGTTCAGAAATGGACTCCTTAAAGGCTAAGAAAGAAGAAGTAGAAGATACAATGCAATTACTTATACTCTAAAATCTCTTACTAAATCTGAATATAAAAAGATTTACTTTCTTTACATAACATTTAATTTCATATACCAGCCAGTTTCTTAGCACTGCAGCAGGCTTAATGAAGTTTATTGGAAAATGATATTTTGTATATTTTCAGGCATATATCTGTGAGAATTCAAAAAAATGGTTAGCCAGCAATTGTCAAGTGAGCAAAAGTGAAAACATAAATATTTCATTGTAGTTGTTTAAACATTATTTTAATTTCATTGCATTTTCTTAGATAAAGATTTGAATTACTAAGTGTTATTTCATAATTATTTTCCTTATATGACTTGTTTGAAGGAAGAGACAACCACCCCACATCGTAGATGCAACACCCAGTCACTTCTAGAATTGATAACAATGTTTGATTCACTAGATTTCACACACATATGAATAGGTAATTTTATCATAGATTAGAGAAATTTACTCCTCTTGGTTGTGATTGAATATTTGTCACATGTAAAGTTACAAAACTAGAGGTAAGGCCACCACTAGACTTACATTTATTTGACACAAATAAGCTCGATATTTTGTTAATATTATTTAACTACACAAGTACAAACCTGGCTGAGGGAAATCTTCAGGATGCAATTCAATATAGTGCCTGTAAACAGCATCTTTTTCAGCAAAATAATCCTCTCTCTTCTTCTGGATGTATGTAAACAGTACACTCAGACCGACGGCAAAAGCCACATGCTTTTGGATGCCTGTAAATAAGCAATGTAGTAACTTACAAATTACTTAGCAACTTTGTAGGCAGTATTGACTACTACTTGATGATAATGCAGTAGTCACAGAGATGGATAATAGCATTGTTTTGCACGTGAATTATGTAATACGCACCGCTAAACGCTGGACGTCTCGTTTGATAGTTTATAAATGAACCCGCAGCAGTACCAATAGTGACACCCAGAATTGAGCCCCAGTAGTAATTCAGCCATGGCTTCTTTCTATCACTATCTCCCAACTTAAGAAGTTCAATCGCCGATAGTTGCGAGGTCATTTTAGAATTAATTTGTACAAAATAGTGCACAGAAATGTAACTTCAACTTAAACTTTTTTTATTATGGCTTCTGCAGCGTTACCGCAATTTTGCCAATGTCACGTAACGGATAAGCTAAAAAACAAACACTGAAAGGTTCGGTCGATAAAATAAAACCAAAAGCAAAAATTTTAAAAAGCAAGCTTATTACGTTATACATATTAAAGTTATAAAAGAAACGGTCATATTATGACTATGAAAACTTAAATAGAAGCTTCCAAAGCTAACCAAAATAAACTAAAAGCACGTTTAAGCGACAGTAACAAAGGGAAATATTTTACAACTTAATATTATTAATTAACATAAATTTGTTTAGAATATAAACAAAAGGAGTATATACAAGAGGGAGAAGATTAGCAAAGTTGGTAGGGCGAGGCAAATCGTCAGGGATCATATCATACAGGGAGCAGCGGAGCCTAGGGCAATCAAAGAAAATGTGATCCGGGGAACCAATATCAATTCCACACTCGCACAAGGAGTGGTCACGAACTCTGATCCGGGCCAAAAATACAGGAGTACAAGCATGTCCCAAACGAAGTCGGCATAAAGTAGAAGTTGCTCTTTTGTTGAGTTTCTTAAATTTCATGAACCAAGGTTTTGTAGGAATAGAATTTTGTAATTGACCGTAAAACTTTCCTGTAACTAATTTAGAACGCTGCCAAAGGCGGTCCCAGGACGCGAAAAGATCTGACTTGCAAACCAAAGAAAGGTCGTGGCAAGATACCTGGTAATGATCAGAGCTACCAGACGAGGAAGCATTTTTTGCGCATAAGTCAGCAGTTTCGTTTCCTGGGATGCCAACATGCCCCGGAATCCAAGCAAGCACGACTTCGAAACCTTGAGAGTGGCATTTATATAACTCTTCCCTGATTCGCAAAATTATAGGAAATTTGTTTCTGGATCTAAATAAATTGGATGCAATTCCTTGAAGGCAACTTTGAGAATCAGAAAATATTATTGATTTGCGGATTTTGTGTGCAGAAACGAATAAGATGGCTTCTAGAAGGGCAACAGCTTCCCCGGTAAACACCGAGGCGAGCGGAGGACTTTTATGACTCAGAATAACATTATACTTTGGAATCCACACGGCAGACCCAACGTCGTAATTACTGCCAAGTTTGGAGGCATCAGTATACACCGCGAGCCAATCTCTCCAGTTCTTGTCAATACATTGTGAGAACTGGATTGAAGGCTCCAACGAATTTTTATCAACGCCGAAGTTCAAGATAATAGATGGATGAAACATAAGAGCAGAGTAGTTCGAAATAAATAAGGGATTACCAGGGGACCTGAAAATTTCGTATGGGATGCTATACCAAAACTTAGTGAATCCCTTGACAATACACGGGATAGGTATGGCATGGATTAGGCTTGCCGTATATAACATTATGTAGTTTTTCTAGACAGAACAGCAAGGGATGTTTGGAATTTTGAAAGACTCTGCACAGAAATTTATTACCTACATAAAAATTGCCTACGTAAATGGAGAGGGGGTTCCCCACTCTCAACCTGCATGGCATTAATAGGAGAAGATTTCATGGCTCCCAGAATTATTCTGAGACATTTAGATTGAATCTTTGATAATCTTGATAGAGGAATGTTGTTCTCGTGATCTAAGAGAAATGTTCCGTAGTCTAGCTGGCTCCGAATTATAGCATTATACAGAAGTTTTTGAGAAACTGGGTGGGACCCCCACCATACACCTGAAAGGGCACGAATTATATTGATATTTTTTTCACACTTTTTAACTACATAGTCAAAATGGGGAACACCAGTGAGTTTAGAGTCCAGCCAGACTCCTAAAAATTTTACCGTATAACTCTGAGGAATAAATTCATCCCCATATTCAACAATGATACTAGTATAACCCTCTTTCTAGTAAAAACGACAACACTACTCTTAGAAGTCGCAATTGAAAATCCATGATCACTTAGCCAGGTATTCAGGTATACAAGAGCATTGTTAATGTTATCCTCAGCAACAGAAATATTCCTGGACGAAGCATAAAGCACAAGGTCATCCGCATATTGCAATGTACTACAATAAGGGCTTACGGAGTCATCTAGGTCAACGGTATACAGGCTAAACAGAAGAGGACTAAGAACTGAGCCTTGGGGCAAACCTTTCCAGATGGTTCTGGTTATTGGTTGCAAAGAAGGTATCCGAATATTAATGTATCTTTCCATTAAAAAACAACAAATGAAGTTAATTAGTTTTGGCGAGATCCCAAGTTGCAATAGTTTGCTTCTTAGGATGGATAGAATAACATTATCATAGGCAGACTCGATATCCAGGAAAACAGCTATAAGGAAATCTTTATTTAAATGGGAAAGCCTTATGTCAGTAGTAAGAATGCTGAGGCTATCCATGGTGCTAAGTCCTTTTCTGAAACCAAACTGTGATTTGGCTAGAATGTCCGAGTTTTCCACAAACCACTCTAATCTATTTTTAATGAGAATTTCCGTCACTTTTGCCAGAACGCATGAAAGAGCTATTGGACGGTGAGAGTTAGCGTCGGACGGGTTTTTGCCAGGTTTTGGAATAGGGACTACGATTTGTGTTTTCCAGGCATCCGGAATAAAATTGTTTTCAAAAAAGTTATTTATTAATGATAGGAAGTATTTTTTAACATTCAAACTAGCTTTGGAAATAAAAGAATATGGGATGCCATCGACTCCTGGGGCTGAATCCGATAGCCCATTCAGGGAGGTCTGTAATTCATCAAAAGAGAAAGGCATATCAAAATGGTATGAAGATGAACAAGAGAAAATAGGTAGTGGTGAGGGACACTGCGGGACATGAGAGGGAGCCAGCTTGTTTGCAAAATCCTCCAGCCACACTGAGGGATCATTTGAAGACACATCGGAATACCTGAAGGATCCTCGAAACCTGCGAATTTGGTTCCATACTACGTAGGATGGAGTAGACGGAGAAAGAGATTCACAGAAGTTCTGCCAACCAGATTTCTTTTTTACCGAAAGCATTCTTCTACACTTTGCAGCAGCTCTCTGAAAGGATACGAAATTGTTAACAGTCATTGATTTATTATAAGCTAACTCAGCAATGTTGCGATCCTTAACTGCCCGTGAGCATTCGGCATTCCACCAAGGGGGGGAAGAAACATTTTGACGAGGGTTCTTTAAAGGGATCGATGCATCAGCGGCGTACAAAATAGAATCAACTAGTTTATTGTATTTAGATAACGAGGATTCATCAGGATAACACGAAATAGCACACAGTTTAATATCCAAGGTAGAAGCGTATGAGTCCCAGTTAGCACCAGAAAGCCTATATTTTAGAAGAGGAGAGGGAGGTGGAGGCAATGACACACCGAGTGATAAATCAATTTGAATAGGGAAATGGTCGCTACCATAAGAAAGAGGGTGTATATTCCAAGAAAGAGACGGAAATAGGCACGGAGAACATAAAGACAAATCCACAACGGAATTTGGGTTTTGGTTTGGATATACCCTACGAGTTGGGGTTCCATCGTTCAAAACACAGAGATCAAGATCAGAGAACAGATCAAATAAGAGGTTGCCAAAGGAATTGGTATCATGTGAACCCCATGATGTATGGTGGGCATTAAAGTCTCCCAGCAAAATGACAGGAGGAGGAATAGATGATAGAAGCGAACGGATGAAAGAAATATACGATGAATCGGGATGAGGGATATATATACAAATGAATGAAATATTAAAAGCACGGACAGCCACAGCGTTAATTCCTGGACTGAACGTGGGCAGAGGAATCTGCGAAAAAGTTGTATTACGTTTAATAAATATTGCACATCCAGCAGCCCCGTCCTGGCGGTCGTCCCGAAGACACGAGAAGCCTGGAATTCTGTACCGAACACCAGGCACAAACCATGTCTCCGTGACAGCCACCAGTACGGGGTTGCACTTACGGATGAGGTAAAGAAGTTCAGAAATCTTCTTTCGAAGACTTCTACTATTCCATTGGAGAATGGGAATCAGATCCATTGTCGGAAAGAAAAGAAGTAAGTTGTGAAATCAAATGGGCAACGTGGGGCGGTAACTGTGAATTTTGAGAAATTATACCAGAAAAATTGGAGAGCAGCTGAACAAGAAGGACATTCTGGGAGTTGGAGGTAGGTGAGGATCTGGATTGAAGGGCACAACCATTGGGAAGAGATGACTGAGGCGTAGTTGTAATAGACTGATGAGTCGATTTATCATAAGATTTACCCAGAGGGGCACGTGGTGAAGAAAAATGGGCTACAGTCTTCCTATGAGAAACAGAAGAGGATGCAACAGAGGAATAGGATGCTGAAGTTGAAGGAAGGGGGGCAGATGGGACAGATTTAGCAACCTCGCTGAATGATTTTGAGGGGCGACACAATTCCTGAGCATCTTGATAGGAAAGCCCATCCCGGGACATAACGACTTTGATTTGTTTCTGGCGAGCATGTTCTGGGCAAGATTTGCTAGTAGCAACATGTTGTCCAGAACAGGACAAGCAAGTAACCTTCACAACATTGCATTCCTCACCTAAATGAGGCTGGGCGCATTTGAAGCATCTTGGCTTAGAACGGCATTGAGCTTTGACGTGACCGAACCGGCAGCACGCCAAGCACTGGATTGTAGGGAACTCGTACGCTTCCACACTCAGAGCGTTATAAAAACTGTAAATTTTCTGGGGTAACACTTGACCCCTAAAAGTTAAAACAACTGTTTGTGTCGGCTGCCATGATGTTTTCACGTTATCTGGATCCCTAACTTTTCTATTCAGTCGTCGCGCTTTTAATACATAAGTCATGTCCCTTGGAATCTCTAATGAGTCCACAAAATCTCCCATGGACCAATCCACAGGGATTCCGCGGACCACACCCATACGGGTGACATTGTAGTTAGGGATGGAGGCCTCGTATTTGTACTTGGCCAGAACCGAATTAGACAGGAATTTATTGGCCCCATCAGCAGATTTAAATTCAATGGACATTTTATTTCTGCCTAAACGCTTGACGCCATCGCGACTGATGTCAGAAATTTTGTTTTGGAATAAAAACTGTCCAAATTTGATGGGCCGAAAGGTCGTGCCCGAATTGGGTTCTTCAGCTTTAATTACATGAACTACGAATGGGCCCGGATCAGCCCTCGAGTATTCCCTAATACCCATTATGGAGTATGAGGGATGTAAGTAAACCGTGGAAACAGAGGCAACCCCTGCTTCCCTATCTTCTACGACCGTGACTTTGCCTCGAGGGGCTGGCCCCTCATCGAGAGGAGCATGGCGCTTCCCTGAAACTTTAAAGATAGAGGACGAAGATGGAGAGGGTGTGAGATCGGGAGGGACAGGCGGATCGGGGGGAATGGGCTCCATTACCCCCGAATTTAAATTATATATACTGTTACCCACACCAGATAATCGAAATAATAACAAAATAAGCTATGAAAAATAGAAATATAAAATATTGAAAGAAAAAATTTTTCCACGAACCAAACAGACGTGTATCCCCTAGCAACCGCTACTCGAGAAATCGCACAGAAATGTATCGAATCGATCCACCAGCAAAAACCACAAATCAAATCAAAATAAGTTTCCTATCAAAGTTTTTCATATAGATTTGTCAGTGTCAAGTGATCATAAATGAGTGAACTAAATAGGCCTAAATGGTTATTTAAATGTTCCATTTCATCTAAGGTTTCACAGCATCATAAAAATATCTGTCTCTTTCTTTTTAACCGACTTCCAAAAAAAGGAGGTTATCAAGTCTTCTTAGTTTTTTTTTTGTGGGGATGTTACGCGATTACGCCGTTGTTTATCAACCGATTTCAAAAATTCTTCTTTTATTCGATGAGGATAGTTTCCGAGATGGTCCCATAAAAATTGTTTATCATTCGGTTCAGTAGTTTTTAAGAAAAAACCAATAAACCAACAAATTGATAAAGTTTATGCAAACCAATTCAACCCATATTTCCTAAACTACTAGTCGGATTTTGATACAGTTTTCTGTAATGTGTTGAGGTTTAATGGGTGCATCTTTTTAGCTATGTGTTACGATGATAACGCACCAGGGGGCGCTGCTGCATACACTATATCTTCTGAATTATTAGCCCGATTTTGATGGGGTTTTCTCTGATAGGCTTAGATTTGCTTAGCAAATGAATTTATTCACATGATTCGTTAATTACTCACTAGAGGGCGCATCATACATAGATTTGTTTGGGCTTAAAATTAAAAGTGCTAGGCCGATTCTGATGGTGATTTCAACATTGAGTTTGTTATTGATCGGAGTAGTATGAATCCTGAAAATATGAAAAAAAAAACAAAAATTTCGCGTCCTCTTCGCTCGCGCACGCTTGTTCAAGCTATTAAACGAATATGGATGCTACTTTTAACATTGAATTTGTTGTAGATTGGGTTAGTATGGTTCACTAGTATATGAAAAGTCGTAAAAAGTTTCGCGCTTCTCTCGCACAAGGCTCGTTGCGCTCTCCCACTCTTACTCGGACTGTTAAACCAATATGGATGCTGCTTTAAACATTGAGTTTGTTGTAGATCGGATTAGTATGGTTTACTAGAATATGAAAAGTCGTAAAAATTTTCGCGCTCGCTTCGCTCGCGCAAGGCTCGCTTCGCTCGCGCAAGGCTCGCTTCGCTCGCGCAAGGCTCGCTTCGCTCGCCCTCGTTTGCTCTGTGCTCATGTTCATTTTAATCCGACGGGCCACCAGCAAATATCCAGACATAACAACATAATATATTGAGTTCGTTTCACTCGCGCATAATTGCATGAAAACTGTTACAATTGGTCCAAGTTAAATTTTTTCAATTCAGATAAACACTGTCCACCTATACCTATGAGTACAGTGGCACCGGCAACAAATATTACTGATTTCAATAAGAATAGTTATAGGATTGTAAGTTTCAATAATTTGATAGATTCTTTACTCCCAATTCTGAATTTTGAAGTCGCTAAAATGAAAATAAATTATTTATTAACTTTTTAGTGACACATGAAGTCGGTTTTTGATTTTTTTGAAATAAATTTTATTTTTTATCTGTTGTTTTCCCAGCAACAGAACACAAGGAGGGGTGGCAACATTACTTATAGTACATTCCATTACTTTTAGAGGTTATGTTCCCTTTTTTAAAAGGGTAATAGTATAGTATTCTTTGGTTATGTTTACAGAAAAGTAACACATTTCAAATTAATATTGTATTTTTCTGAAATAAAGTACCTAGTTCAGAAATACAGAGTTAATAAAGAAAGGGAAACTTTAATAATGGTGAGTTATGATGATAGTTATTGTATTAATTAAATAAAGTTTAAAACTGTTGTATCTTTACAAACCTGTTATTTTTAACCCACAGGGAAAACAACGCAAAACTCGGAAAATTGTTGAGAAGAGGTTTGCCAAGATGAAGAAAATGATAAGTCCCACTGATAGTAGAATAAAGCCTAGCGAAAGGGCTGAATCTAAGAAGAAAAAGAAGCCAGACCCTCATGAGATGAAGATTCGTGAGGCGCCTCAATCTAGCTCAGCGTTGTTCTTCCAGTACAATACACAACTTGGACCGCCTTACCACATATTGATCGATACAAATTTTGTCAATTTTTCCATCAAGAACAAACTAGATATCATACAGAACATGATGGATTGTCTGTACGCTAAATGTATACCATACATTACAGATTGTGTGCTAGGAGAGCTAGAGAAGCTTGGCAGGAAGTACAGAGTAGCATTGAGAATTATCAAAGACCCTCGCTTTGAGAGGATTGCATGCCTTCATAAAGGAACCTACGCTGATGACTGCATAGTTCAAAGAGTAACTCAACACAAATGTTATATTGTAGCTACTAATGATAAAGATTTGAAACGAAGAATCAGAAAGATACCTGGTGTACCTATAATGTATGTTGCAGAACATAAATATACAATTGAACGAATGCCGGATGCATATGGTGCACCCAAGGGAGCTATTTAGTAGAGATTTGTTAATGTAAGACTCAATATTTAATAAATATGACTTATTGCTATTATTTGTGTTGTTTTATTTATTTCCAAAAAATCTTGGTACTAAATTTTGCCTATAAAGTGGACAGCTACTTGCCTTCATTGAACCTAATGGTTCAGTTCAGTTTTCATAAAGAATACTACTTAAATTATTTTGTTCAATGTTGTTTGCTCAGATAAATGTACATTCACGTTTGACAGGAAATGAAACCAACATATTAAGACAGTTTCTTTATTATTATTTTGTCCAACTTAACTATTTAATCACACTTAAAATTATCTTTCTGCACATAACTAAGTCAGAAAATGCTTGTAATTTTCAAGTCATATACACACAAACTAGGCAATAATTAACTGGAATTAATGCTGTAAATAATTAAACACTACACAAGTAATTGGAAGTTTTTACATAATTGGTACCAATGCATTGAATAGGTATTTTCTTCTTTATCTTTTTATCTAGTCTTAACACACAAAGTGTTTGCTTAGTGTGGGGCTAGATGGTGCTGTGTGCAAGTATTATATCTAGATGGTCATATTGTGTGCGCTGGGTGATCCCACAACATCTATTATTTCTCCAACTGGCTTGGATTCACTGTCTGTAGATGTGTTGCATATAGATGCTGGAATTGTCAGTGTCTGAAAATAAGAAAATAACTTATATAGTTTTTATATAATAAAAGTATTGTATTAAAAAAAATATTAGTATTATTATGTAATTAGTTTACATTATTTATGGATACACTGAACACTTAAATGTAATTCTAAAACCGGTATGGTTTTGAAATTAATAAAATAAACAAGACACTGGTAATTCAAAAAGAAAATGATCCAGCCAAGTGGCTTCATCATAAGCAAGCAATATATTATAATTATGTACTTGGGTTGATCTTAGCATAAATTTCTCTATAATGAAAATATTCAAATCAAACCTACTATTACTTTTAAATTAAACTTTTATTGGAAAATAATCACGACCGGCAGGATTCGAACCTGCGTATTTCTGCTACCGTCAGAACGCCTTAACCACTAGGCTACGGTCTACTAACTGCCAGGCGCGAAAATCCACACTCATTTCCATACACTTCAGACTGAGCGGCTGATAGCATAGTGCAGGTTAGCACTTAATAAATTAACTCATAACTACTATTACTTTGTCCAAAGTATTTCTATAGGTGTAAACTTATTTCGTCACATTGAAAAGATTGCATACTGGATTACTATTAGACTTTTTAAATTAGTATCACAAAGTTAAGACTGTGGGCTTGTTGTTAAGCCATGTCAGAGGCCCTTCGGGCGGCTTGGTAAACTCTCAACACCATAGTTGGCCACTCTCATTAGATAAGAAGAAGACTGTGGGCCACAATTGGTACACAAAATCAGGGCATGCTATCTTTAAACAAAAACGCGCCACGCTATCGAAATACGTTCGCAGCGGACGTTCGTAACCCCCGCGCAAGCCAAATTGATACTTAAACTTTCGACTTACAGTTCATATTTCACTGCATACAGTTCGATCCTCTCAAAGTTATCATGGTTGCCATTATGAATGTGGCTTTAGTACAACAATAAAATTGAATTATTTTAGTGTTATACTCAAACAACTGTGAATAATTTTTTGAAAAAATTAATACTTTATCAGTAATTGTTTTGTATGTGTTATTATAACAAAATATTTACAAACCTTTTTCTTAGATTTTTACTAAATTAGCCTGTTTCCCTCGAATTCGACTCTAAATTGCTTATTTAAGTAAGTACTTAGATCTAAATACTGATACAATTCGAATTAATTTTTTATACTTAGGCGACGCGGCCAGCGAGCGAGTGATGTGCCGTTTGACACACGAGTGTCGAGCGTACTTTACTGTGCCCTCCGCTCGCTGCGTGTTCGAAACAGGGAGATAGGTTTCTGTTGTATTCTTTATTCTGTGACAAAATAAGGGAGTAGAAACCTGTCTACATAATATGTCATGTTATATATAGGTATGTAACTTGTTCAAATCCTTGGATACTTACTGTCCAAGATAAGGAAATAATAAAAAAGTCGATGACTGACCTTTCCTGGATTGAGGGCCTCGTATTGATGTCTGAGTGCTTGCAGCTCAAACTCGCACGAAGCAAGCGCCCCCTTCAGGTCCACTGCGAGGGCGAGGTCTGAACGTAGCTCGTTGAAATGCTTGCAGATCTCTTCAGTCGGTGTTGGGGCTATGTCTGTAATGAGATGAGAATGTCAGAGCCGTCAGAGCAAAGCACAAGTGACGGTTAAGAGGGGGTTTTACTGAGTTAAAATCTCACATACCTCCACCATGTTCCCATTCATGGTCGGGAGACTATGA
Source organism: Macaria notata (assembly GCA_927399415.1). Lineage (NCBI taxonomy): Eukaryota > Metazoa > Arthropoda > Insecta > Lepidoptera > Geometridae > Macaria > Macaria notata. The sequence goes on from OV656733.1 coordinate 9,889,608, forward strand.
AGATTTCCCCTGGGTTAAAAAAAAATGTCTACAATGAACGATACATAGATAGATTTCGGGACATTACACACAGCGCCATCTAGCCGCACACTAAGCAAACACTTGAGAGCAATAAAGAGAAAAACTGTTAACATATTTTTGAACTTTATACTCGACTCGAGCTGCCGGGTGACTCACCAATGTTCATGAGTCGCAGCTCGTGCTCGATGGCCTTGGTCTTGCGCTGGCCCACGCCGGGCGGCAGCTTCATGCGCTGCGAGCGGAGACACACGCCCGACGCGCGCGCCTCCGGGAACTTGATCCCAGACCACTCCACTGTCTGGGGAATGGAAAAGAAAGAAAGAAAACATTTATTGTGACAGATTTCACAGAAAAACAAACACGAGTATAAACATAATAAACAATCAAACATAAAATCTGCAACAACACAGCCCCAACTCAGCATAATGCTGGTTGTGTGGAAGCAACCAGCGCTGGTCTTCCGTTAGAGCTGGTTCTGAATATGGAACCATAGAGAATGATTGTCACTTCCTTCATACTTGAGAGGTTTTTTATTTATTTTATTCATTCGTAAAAGTTTACAAAACTGAAAATATACATAAACTAACTTAAAAAAACTACTATGAATAAACTAACAAATGTACATTTAGTTCTAGATGTAAAACCTAACATGTATATAAAAACTGACATAGGTTAGTACTACTAGCTTGATACCTAAGTTTTGCGTACTGCATTCCTGCATTTATGAAAAGACATTAAAAATTGAATTGATCCTTGAATCGTCTGTCAAATTTTCTCATTACTGGGGGTTGTGATTTCAGACTTCTTATATCAGCTGATGTCCAATCCATCTAATGTCGTTTATGTAATGTCACTTATGGAACAAAAAAGTCAAGCAAATGCCATAGAAATGGACATAACATTGCATACATATTTAAGGTACAGTTGGGCCAAAATAATAGGTAACATTTGACAATTCATCAAAATTCAACAACGTAACCTTGTAACGGCGGGCATAAAATATATTTTTTTTGTTTTGTTAGAACTGCACAAAAACTTTTTTTTAATTACATATAAATTTTTTGTAATAATGACCGATACGAGTAATTTTACGATTTAATTTCTCTAATAAACCATTCTAAACATTATAAACAATTTCTGATCTAAAGAATTGAACGTCGTTACAATGTTGCGTCAGTTAACCCTTTTTTTAAACACTAGGAATGTTATTCTAAAAATCGAAAGCTGATAAGTTGAATCGAATGCAATGTTTGATTTCTTGTGAAAACATATCACCATAAATTAAAAAATGATGACGTGATGAAGATGAAAACACGAATAGCAGTTCTGATAGCTTAACTGAATAAATGCAATGTTTTTGTTAAATTATGTAGTTGTCTTATTTCGCTACTTAAATTTACGAATGAAAAAATAATAATGGGACAGGGATTCGCCTTATGTTTTTTTAAAATTCACATGTGTTTCAAGTCCGTATTCACTTTAATCGATGTTTTTAAGCAGGTCACCTCACTATGAAGAAAAAACTAACAGATGTTAAATGTTTTATTTATTCCTTCCACTCCTTTATACTTAAAGGAACGTTTCTCCTTTGTGAGTGAAACTCACTCTTCATCCCTTCGTCTTTCACGTACTCTCATCCTACAATATCCTAAATTCAGCCACTCCAATCTGTTCTATCAATCCTCCTTCACAATTAAAGCTCTCTTACTCTGGAACGACCTGCCTTTAAATATCAGGCAGGCTAAATCTCTGTCGATTTTCCAGAGTATGGTATACAGCTATTACATCTCTACGTTGTAAACTATCAATCGCGTTTATTGGTGTTAAATGTGTGTGTTCATAGTTTATTAATTTATTATTATTTGTAACATGTAAATTAGTTTGATTTTCTTTTATTTTCTCTGTTTAGTTATAGGTTTTTTTTTTTAAAGTATTGTATTTATTTGTACGCCACCGACCAAACTGATTTCTGTCACCGTTTTCTTGCTAAGGTTGCCTGGAAGAGATCACTTAAGGTGATAAGGCCGCCCACTTGTGCATTCTTTTATAGTTTAAGCTCATTTCACATTGTAATTTATTTTTGGTGTGCATAATAAAGTTATATTGTATTGTATTGTTACCTATAATATTGGCCCCACTGTAAGTTAACTAAACTAGCAGTTGATTTCAATTTAAGAATCAAGTGTTCTTAGTTCCTTAGTAATTAATAATAAAGAATTATCAAATCATTATGGTACCTAATTAAATTTTGCGATACAGTTACTTATTTATTGTATTTTTAATAAGAAATGCCTCACCACAGTCTCCGGAGCTCGTATAGGTTTCTGCTGCGACGTGACCTTCTTCTTGTGAAGTTTCTTATCATGCCTGCGAGCTATGTTGGTGATGGAGCTGGAAGTGACATTGCCTCCGTCTGTGTTGTTGCTGACATGTGCGGGGGGTGCAGTCGTGCTTTCAGCTCTAGATATCAGCTTCTGTAGATCTTGGGTTTTGCGTTCGCGCTCGCGTTTTCTCGCCTCGATTTTCTTTAACTCAGCGAGTAGCATTTGTTCTTCGTCAATCTGGAATACATTAACTTTTTGTTACGGTAATAAGGTTACTGTGGTCATTTAAGTATAACTACTTCAGTGACTTCAATTTAATGAAACCTTCAATGTTAAAGTTTTCCAAGTTGAACATTAATTTTATTTGGCATTACCAGTTTTAGCTATCGATAAACTTTCTTTTATAATTGCCCATAAACTAAACTAACGCAACGTCAAAAAGGAACAGTATAGTCATTTGAATGAGGACAAACATTATTTTTCTATCGACTCCTCTCCATCCTACGGTGGCCTGGAAGAAATCGCTGATAGCGATAATGCCGCCAGTTGTGATACTATTTTTTAAGTCTTTTTTGTTTCTGTTTATCTTTTTTATTATCCTGTATGTGTGTAACAATAAAGAGTTTTATCTATCTATCTATCTATAAACATACACTAAGAAAATTTTTCACACATACTTAGTAGCTAAGTTGTAAGTAACTAGTGGATGCTCGCAGCTTCCCTCAGTTAAGAAGTAAACTTGCATCCCCTATTTCACCCCTTTAAAATTGGCGTTCCCAAAAATCCTAAGCAGATGCCTAGGTTAAACATCTACCTGCATGCCAAATTTCAGCCCGATCCGTCCCGTGGTTTGGGCTGTGCGTTGATAGATCAGTATATCAGTCAGTCAGACAGTCACCTTTGAGTTTTATACATTTAGATGTATGGGTCAAATTGATAACATGTTCTGCAGTTGTTTAAAAAGTCCATTATACCTGTTCCTGAGTCCTCTCAAACAGCCTCTTCAGCTGTTCCTTCCTCTTCCTCTCATGCTCAGCGTCATACTGGTAGATCCTCTTCTCACCATTCACCATAGTCACGGTGTTAGACCATGGGTTTGTTTTCACCTAGAAAATAAATAAGCCAATTTGTAGAAAATGAGTAGATTGCTTAACTTTATTTTCATCATTCTATGTGTATTCCAGAAAATGTATTGTGGGTATCATAAACATTGTGATATGAACACTTGAATAGTGTGGTTGTTAATTATAGAAACAATTTTTAATTAAAACTTAATTGAAATACTATTACATAAAACTGGTGTTTTTTTATTCTTTTTGCACCCATAGCATGCCATGGAGTGACGGATCAGCAAAATTTTGGGAATGGTAGTTCAAGTATATAGCATAGGGTCCAGTCTACTTTAAGTTGGAGCTAGAATAGGCTTCTTTTTATCCCAACACGTGGGAAAAACCATTATATGTAATTTGTACATATATGTAACATATATTTTATGCAAGGAATTCTGAAGGCGTTTTTTTTAATATACCAAGGCATCGCAGGAATAGGTTTGCACCTGACCGTAATTCACCTGATGGTAAGCAATCATTACAGTCTAAAATGGAGTGTGCTTACCCAGCCAAGTAAGAACCAATTCACTCTCAATTAAAAAATGTAATCAAAAAGTCAAGTTCTCAATTAAAATGTTCCATACTTTACTCAAAGTAGCACAGATGCCATAATAACGCTCCTTCAAGTCTTCAATGCTCCTGTCTCTGAATGCAGCTCGATCCCAGCGGTCGTGGATCACAATGAACCTGGACAATACAAATACCTACATCAATTTATTATTTCAAATGTCATTACAGAATTTCATTGAATAGCAAAGGTCGACGCGGTCGGTCCTTGGATGGGTGACCAAAAGTGGCATTCCATTTAAGGTGCTTCCGTGGGTCGGATGACACATTAAATTGTAGGTCCCGGCTGTTTGTCTAGTACGGCAGTTGTAACGTCATGTCAGAGGCCCTTAGAGCGGCTTGTAAATCTCTGGACACCAGAGTTGGCCATTCTCATTACATGAGAAGAAGATTGAATAGGGATATAATGGTAACAACACAAGTTAATTTTTCCATGTCCATAAAATAAAGTCTTTAGTGTGTGTCTAGTGTCTTTCTTTCAATAATGCGAAAAATTGGTTACACTAGGATTAATACACATGCTACTTCTTATACTGGAACTAGTGGGTGCTCGCGGCGTCACTCGCATTGAAAAGTAAAACTTGCATCCCATATTCACACTTTTAACAGTGGCATTTCCAAAAAAAAACTTTTCTTAGCAGATGCAACAACATTAATAATTATTAATGTCGTTGAGCAGATGCCTATGTCATAACATCTACCTGCATTTGACAGATCACTATGTCAGTCAGTCACCTTTGAGTTTTATATATTTAGATAACGTGGGTAAAAGCACTGGGCATCACTAGCAAAATTTTACAATACACTTTTGATAAAATAAACAAATTAAAGAAGCCTACCTGAGGTCGAACCTTTGGCACAAGTCCATGAGATGGTCTGTCTCTGCTTGACTCCAGTCCTCTGTCTTCAAGTACTGGTTGTACTCAGACTCTGAATATGATGGTATTGATACTTGCTGAAAAAGATAATTAGTCGCAATAAATAGAGATAAGTTAAGTTACATTTATATATTAGTCACAATAATTAGAAATAAGTTAGATTAAACTAGTCTTTAAGAGTCAGATTTCAAAATTTATCAATTCAATTCCTTTATTAGCTAGAATGTAAAATTTACATTTGCCCTGTTTACAAGGGAATTAAGGTATGGCTAAACTTAAAACTAATTAAAAAAATGTATATTAATAAAAACTAGGTAAATTTTTATAGTATTTTATATGCATAGTTGCTTAAACTAGTTTTAATTAAACTGAGTTTGTAATCTATTTTACATGTTTGTTAATGCTCTTATATAAAGTTAGGTACCTAGATAAGCATAGGTAACTATTCATAATGTTTACTGTTAAAACATCTTTAGCTATGTACTTCTTAGACTACAACGTTGAATAACAAGTAGGTGGTCTTGTATTATATATAATAGTATATATTTATTTCAAAACAACAAAAATTAATAGTAACACTTCCAAATAATAATTATTTAATTAATGTCTGTATTTAATCTAGAGCCTAATATTTGGTAAAAAATATGCTATCATGTCTTAAAATGTACAATGGCCAGCTTAGATAAGATTGTCTTGTAAACCTTAATTTGATATATGATTACATTATCAGTACTTACTATCTTTCACAAATAGTTTTAAAATTGAGTGCAAATTTGCAAACATTAGTCAGGTTTACAGTTGAATCATAACCAGATACTAGGTTTGCTAATGGTTTCTGATATTACTTTTCTTTCGTAAATACATACTTATTATACATAGAAACAACCAGACTCAACACAGTTCAATTCCAGCATAATTACTTATTCTGGAATCGAACTACTGTTATGTGGGAGTAGAACCCACACTACAACGAAGCTATAAGGGCAGTCTATTGCACTTTGATTATATATCTTAGTGTATATTACCTTATTGAATTGTGCAAAAGGGTATTCCTTAGCTTCATCGGAAGCCCTCTTCCAGTGGTGGAACACAGCATTGTCCTTGCGAGCTGGATTTGTAAAAGGCGCCCACACCCATTTACGAACCTTCCGCATGCCCAGTTTTGCCTTTTTTTGCTTGTATTCTTTGCCTATAATATAATTCAACTATTAGAACTTTTACAACAATGTAACTTTTTATATAAACTTATATATTTGTATCAAGTTCATTATAACTATAAATCTGACTTATTGGATGAAGAAACATACATATTAGTCTCGCCAAACATAAAAGTTGTTTTAGTAAAACTGTATTTAGTAACATTTTCAGACTCAAGAATATTTTATTTCATATTGTTTGCATACATAGGCCTCATAATGAGTAAGACCCTTGTTAGAAAGGCTGTTACCCCCTCATATAATATTATTGTACATTATTTTCTTGGACTGATCTATAAGTATATTGTGAAGTGCTTGCATATTCATATTCGCAGAGCTAGACTAACAGGATTATTTAACTTACCGGTGTCAGTAGGAATCATTGGAGGCAGCTCCTTGTTGTCATTGTAGAGGAGAGCAAATACTTCTCGGTGCATGCCCTCTGGGCGCTTCACGGCCTTAGCAGTCACATACTTCTTCTTGTTCTTATCACCGTGGATGATACTATCGCGGGTCACCTCGGTCGTAGGGACCTCGATGTCCAAGATATCGAGCACATCAGCCATTTTCGAGGAAAGAAATCGCTGTTTTGATATGAAGCTCTCTTGTTTGTTTTGCTTGGTTGGGTTCGGTATTAGTGGATTTTTAGGAGGATTTGAGTATATGTTTTATTTACAGGATTTGAGTATATGTTTTATTTTCCGGCTTCTGGGGAACTATTAGTGTATTACATAGAAGGTAATTTTTATTTTACAATACCAGATAAAAAGATAAAATCTGCAAATAAAATCAGCACCCACAGACTAAACAAAGGGTAATAGTTTTTTTTTTTTTTTTTGTTATGGCTTTTGCGAATATATGAGTTCGCAATTCTGCCAATGTCAAGTGGGAAGATAGGCCATCAAACTGAGAAATTTTATGTGAAATATCGATATGTACGGTGGTTTTAAATTGCACAGTTGAGTGTTTTTCCCCCTTTTTTGCTTTCTGTAACAGCGATAGTTAAACAATCTACAGACATATACAGAATCAACACAAGAACAAACACAAACATAGATGCGTGATATACATAGGAACATGTTAATTAAATTAAAATTAATGTTTCTTATAATTTTATTTTATTGTTTTTAATATATTTACATAAGATATTTACAAATTTGGAATGTACAAGGAAGGGTAATAGTATTCTTTGGACTAAACTCTATTTGACAGAAACATTTTTTGTGAATGAACAATATTAATGTTTCACTCAACAAAACAATGTTTAGCATGAATAAAGATAAAAAAGTGACTAAAAAGTTTAATGTGCATGCAGTAAAGAAAAAGTAGTAGCCGCGAAAACTGAATGGCGGCAAACTAAAAAAAAAAAGGATTTTTTTCTTTAAGAAAGTACATAGATCGTTGGAACAAAAAAGAATAAGAAATAAAACAATAAATTTAATGAAAAATATTTAATATTCTGTAATTAACTGAATGACTCTTTTGGCTGCTGCGGGACTGTCTTGGGGTACCTGAAATAAAACAAACACATAATTTAATCCAGGGGTTTTCAAATCTAGAGTTAATACTCGTAGGTATCTTCTAGGTAAACGTGTTACACCCTAGGCTGCAGCAATGCTTAACATCAGGTAGGCTGTAGTCAAACGTAAACCTATCCCACGTAAAAAAAAATAACTAAGTAGGCAAGTGTAGTTTGTTTGAATAAAAATATTTACAAGGCGTATGTTGTTAATCATTAATGATTGTTAATTATGTGTTGCGTTGCTTTGATTAAAATGATGATGGGTAATTACCCATTGGCCTGCCGCGTTCATCCAATAGAAGCGAAGTCTGTTTGTAACCCGGAAGTAACCTTCGATCAGTCGGTTCACCACGAGCGTCTCTCGTGGAGCGTTCTTAAACTCTTCCTGTCCTCTCCATTGTAGATTGTTCACCCATTCCAACTGACCTGAAAAAAATATACAAGGTTAACTTTAAGGGAATAAAAAATCAAGTGTGGCCTTAGCATATCAAACCCAACAATGTCTTTTCTACGATTTTAGGAGTTTGGGAAAAAATGCTTTCCCATCTATTTTCATTTGTTTTACAACTTACATTTTGTCGCCGGTCTATGAAACTTTTGTATGAAAAATTTGATTATTTTTCAAGAATTTCCAAAGATCATAGATAGAACAGAGCTTGTTGGCAATGATTTACCAACGAAAGTCACATGAATTACATTAGTCCTCTTACTTACACTGTATTTTACTAGGTATGTATGCTAGATAAGTTTACTGTCTTCTTAAGGAACCTACTTAAGTTGTTACGTAAGAATAACTAGAAAAAACTTCTTAGCCATTAGTTAACTTGTATATAAAAACTGAACAATATAAGTATTTCATTACTAAGTATCTATGTACCTACATCATGTTCTACAAGGATTATAGTGTCAAAAAACTGAGAACCGCCTTATAAAAAAATATCAATGATGATCTCAGCTAAGCAGTGTTTTTTCCCACACTAAGTTTTGACAACGAATAAAAAAGACAAAACGATGTATGTAACTATAGTCCATTGAAATGTTACATGAGCTTTGTATTTTTTAGAGGACGTAATTTTATTTTTGAGGCATGTTTGGGGGGTCAATAGAAGCTTAACTTCAAGTTTGTGGGGTCGCCACTCTTGTCCCTCGGCCGCCATCTTGGAAAAAGGAGTGGAAATGCTTTTTTCTCGATATCTCGGAAACTATGCGTCTTACAAACAAATTGTGAAGACATAATTTTTAGCAAATTGTTTTGCCAACAAATATGTTTCATAATTTTGACCTAAATTAAAAATTAAAGCAGTTATAGGCAAAAAAAGAGAAACAAAAATACGTTTGAGAACAAGGTCCAAAATGGTTTTTTTTGTAAATATACTATATATATATACATATACTATAGGTATATATGTTAAGAGTTTTGTCAGCTCTTTCTCTTTTCTGCTTAGCTGAGTTCATCATTGATATTTTTTTACAAGTAAGGCGGTACCTAAGTAAGTGTTTTGATACTATAATGCTTGTAGAACATGATGTAGATACTAACACGGAAAAAGGTATCTATCATCGCACCATGATGTTTTTTTCCAGTGACAAACGAGAATACCTATCTTCTTACTAGTAAATAAATAAATATATCAGGACAATTAGTGCCATCTGCTTGAGGTAATGCATTAATCAGGTTTCCTGTTGAGTCGCGTTGCAATAGCCGCTCCCTCCCGTGAGGTTGCGTGCGCCGTGCGTCGTGCTGCTGGTCCTGAGCGGGAGGTCGCCGCGCCTGCACCACCTTCAGGAACCACCGCCTGTCGTCCCGGCGCTATAGAAAAGCACCGCAACGGCAGGCACTTCGCCACCAACTTCTCCACGTCCAGCAACGCCGACCGTCGCTGGAACGCCGCCGGACAGAGCTACTCGACGTGACTTCCCCGGGGTCAGCGTGCCCCGGAGCACAGCCCCTCTATAAAGAGCAATCTCGATGAGGCTCTACCAGCTCCCCCTTGGGGACTGGCAGACGACCCAGTGATGATGCAATATTATGGTATTGTATTGGTATGTATTTCAGCCATTTCCTCTTGTTATCTTAAATAACAAATACAAAACAAATAACAATAGTATATTTTTTTCTATGCTAATAAGATTCGTCTTTAGAGAATGGATAAGAATCGTTTGTTAGTTTCTGCAGTGTTAATATGCTTACTTAATATCTTAAATCTACTATAGCTGTTATAAAAGAAGTAATAAAAGGAATTAATATACCTGGAGTGTTTGATACCGCATCTAAATTACCATTCCAGATGGAAACAGTTAAGTCCGTGTTCTGAAGAATATATTCCACTGAAAAAAAGAGTAATATATTATAAAATACAACTACAAGGTTACGTTACGGTTAAGGTACGTATCTCCATCCTACAAAATGGATCTTTACGAAATACTGGAATGGAACACTGGAATTCTAGAAATACACGAATACTACTTCACATATTATCAACTAGGTACCTACTCTTCGCCTGGACGATGCTAATTTTAATTTTCATAAACTCAAGAGCATTTTTTTTCGTTTCGATGTTAATCACTATAGTAAGTTATTTTTAAATGATTATGCGTTAGTTATTAGCAACCTTGTACAGTTTAAACCTCGTGATGTCTATAATAACTGCTTCGATTGTTGAAATTGAAATATTTCTAGCTACCTAAGCTCTATCTTAGTGTGGTTAGCCGCAATTTGAGACCAATGTTTGAAATGGTAAGTAACGCGCAATTACGTTAATTATGATACGAAAATCGAAATAGGACGTTGTCCTTTTTTCAAATAAATAAATGAGAATAAAAAACTGTTCAGCCACGCTTTATATCAATATGGCAACGACTAGAGCTTGTAAGTAGATTCGAATTAGTCAGTCCTTTGTATTCTCAACAAAGATGCATTATTTTGACCTAAAATTTAAATTAAACATTTCAATTGAATAAAAATTATCAAGCTATTCCAAAGGTGATGTCACATTGCGTGTTTGGTAAAAATATAAACTAAGAGAATGAACTCATAAATAAATACGGACAATACAATAAAAATATGAAGCAATTAAAAAGTTGATATAGATTTGTATTGTATAAATATAAAAACAGAGAGAATGAAATCATAAATATATGCCTACCGACAATACAATAAAAATGTGTACGAATTAATTCAAGAGAATTACTTTGGTAGGTATATTAATTACCTTTATCAACAGTGGGGACCATGAAAAAGTCCCTGCTAGCCTGAACGACCTCCAGTCTTCCGTCATCGTATTCAGTGTCGTGGTATATGCCCAGCGCATTAGCCACTGTTTCATCCATGAATGAAAACAAGTCCTGATGCGCCACGCTGCGGAGATAGCTCTTCTGGCCGAAGTAATCGGGAACTGCGGATATAGAGTTTTAGATTTTTAAAACCTGGAAAGTTATGTATTAGGTTATCTTGTTAATTATACCTACTATGTGTGCTTAGGTACTAAACATTTATTTTTAATCGAGAAATCATGGCTTCTAATAGGATTTATAAAAAAATGTAGATGCAAAGCAAAATCCTGAGTGCATTTTTTGAACTTACGAGTATATCAATCTTTTGCTTGTGCAATTTCAGTTGTCCCTACCAGTAGATTCAGGCGGTAAAGCCACAAGTCATGCCCCGTGTAAGAAACTTGGATAAAATTATCCAGGTTTCTTAATTATTAGTAGTTTTGATAGTGAAAATTGTGGTGTAAAACATTTTGATTAGTTATACATCTTCCTTAATTTAGCATTGCTTTTGTTAGTTTCATTTAGATACCTATTTACAGCCGTAAAAGTTTTTTTGACAACTAGATTTTTCCCGCGGTTTCACACGCGTTATTATTCATATAAACTTACCTTTTAGATCACTCTATCTATTAAAATAAACTGCATCGAAATCTGTTGTGTAGTTTTGAAAATCTCAGCATACAAACGGACATAGAGACAGACGCGGGAAGTGACTTTGCTTTATAACATGTAGTGATTATAAAAGACGTCTGTAATCAATCATTGAGTAAATATGAATATATATTTTTTGTATGAAATTAACTACAATGTTGTAGTAGAATACCGTGTATACCATATGTACCTAAAATACCACAGTGTCTGTACTTATTAGGCATAAACAATAAACATGCACGTGTTAACACTTTGTGTTACAATGTTAACACTTTGTATTACAATGCTAACACTTTGTATTACAATGTTAACACTTTGTATTACAATGTTAACACTTTGTGTTACAAATTTTATGTGGTCTGGACTCTCGAGTCACATGATTACGTTCGTTTATTTATGCCAAAAAATATTGCATGTTTAAGTACGTATTCTTTGTGCATATTTACCATCTTTTTCTTGAAAAAAGTAACGATATACGGGTCGAAAAATATATAGTTAAAATACATTATTTTATAGGTACTTACGTGATTTAATATTTTAAACCATATAGAACTTTTAAAAAGTTAAATTTATTTTAAAGTTTTACCACGAAAGTTGTTGACTATTGTTTTTTTCTTAATTTAATTTACCACACTGCATATACTAATGTGAACATTCCCATAAAATAGCTACAATAATCAATGCCTAGTAGGTAATTAATAAATATACAAGGGCGTTTCGAGCCAAAAATCATTAACGATCATAATGATCTTCTTAATGAAAAATAAATAATGTTCTACATTCAAAGTAAAACGTACGAGGAATTTTTCAATCACGTATTACTAAACATATCTATTTTATATTCTATAGGTACATATAATAAAGCTGAAGAGACCCAAAAATTTGAACATGGAAGATATGAGAAAAAAATCTATAACAGAACACGTATTAGCAGTTTTTAGAATTTTGTCTGTTTATTTAAACGCTCATAACGCAAGAACGTCTAAACAGATCATCATAATTTTTGGTATGTAGGTAGTATGAGATCTTAGAAGTTTTATATGCTACATATTTTATCTTAAAATAATGCAAGCGAAGCCGCAGACGTCCACTAGTATTAAAATATCTACCTCTCGACCATCTAGCGGCAGTCCTCGTAAGTTTCTCCACTATATGTCCCAAATTGACAGCAACAGTTTCACCAGCAGTGTTCACATAGTCTCCCAGGGTCAGGAACTGGTCAAAGGCCTGTGGGTTCTGTCCCTGGTTCACTAGAGACGTCAGGTTGTTGGAGTAGTTCTCGATAGCAGCGCGACCCACGTAGTCGATGTAACCCATCTCTTCGAGGTAGAAGCCTAGCTTGGTGACCGCTAGGGCAGGGGATACGATACCGTTTGCAAGGACAACCCCTCGTAGGTTGTGAGAGAAGTCAATCTGAAATAATATTTTGATTATTCAATACAATAAAACGTTATTGCACACCATATATGTACAAAAGGGCAGCCTTATCACCTTGACTGATCTCTTCCAGGCAACCTTGGTAAGAAAACGGTGAAAGAGATCAGTTAGTATTTTAAATGATATCTGGAACTTGAATGTGATAGTTAGATTTATTTATCTATTGCAATATGGAAAAAAGTAGGAATTTATTTACATGCACCCTGTGCAATCAGGACTTAGCAAATAAATATGCTGTCTAGGCTTGTGACTGAACCTAGACTGTATCTGTTCTGTTACATTCAGTGCTTAATCTAGTCGTAGTAATAGACGAAAATAAAGTAATTTAACACACCCGAGGAAACCAGCGTGATTCAGAATCACATAATACTAGAAAATTATGACTGGCGCTTACGATGTACTATTTTTCTTAAGAACTCTAGTCTTATGGTAGACGAATACAAATAAAGATTAGCAAGCGCGTGATCACTTACATCTTGTAGGCGTATCGCTAATTGCAGCGCTATTTGGGCACCACTTCCTTGTCCTATGATGTACAAAGGAGAGTTTACAAACTCGCCATGTTTCTGGTAGAATGAGTTAAGGGTGTGGAGCAGGTGATCAGCTGAAAAAAATAAATAAATAATAAAATAAATAAATATTTCAGGACATAATATTAGAGCGCCATCTAGCCCTATACTAAGCTTACGCTTGTATCATGGGTAGGTACTAGATAACGGATATATTACATATTATACTTTTTTTTTTTGGAAATACATAGGTAAGTACTTATTATACATAGAAATAATTACTACATATACATATATACCTATAGTATTATCATGTATTATACATTAATCAGGTACTTATAATTTATGATATTTTATGATATGCATATAACATAGTCGAAAATTCTGTTTATTTAATTAATTAAGCTCTGTCAAACATGTAGCTGTGGTGGTTTTGTAATAAGTATACCAATTTGTTTGTTTTGTTATTATATCAATATGTATACATTTTTCAGTTGTGGATATTGAACTATGTCGAAATTATGTTAACAATCCCTTAATTAGGATAAATATATACCAGCTACAACTACAATATTTACAAAGTAATATTTACTGACCATGATCATCTATATTTAGCGGTATTTTGCTCTCGTCCTCAGGTATACTAAAGCCAGTGCCTACTGGTGCATCCACAAACAGTAAGTTAAATTCATCAACCTGAAATTCAAAGTTTGTGTTAATTAATTATTGTTTAATTCAAAGAAAGAAAACAAGGAACTACGCACTATCCAAGAAAAAAATACTTTCAATTCTGCTGAAGCCTCATCTTTCCTCGCCACAGAGAATTAAAACGGATTTGACGATTACACATTTAATAAACATGCATCAGGAGCAGCCTAACAAAATACTCATTAAAAATTTACAATGTCTGAAGACTTCATAAGTTTTTTTTATTTTCTACGCTTACCCACGAGTCAGATCTAGCGTTCAGATTGTAGTCGTACGGGCCAACCATGCCAAAGTTGGCGAGCAGGCTCGGTGGGATGCCAGTAGCACCATCTAACCAGAGAAGGAGGGGCTTAGTAACTGCAGCAGCACTGCTCGGGTAGAACCACCAGAACATGTCACCCACGTCACGGATCCTGGTGAACGCTGCCGTGTATTGGGCAGTGCCAATTCCGGTACCACTGTCCAATTCTAAAACAATTAATAAAGATATTGATAGAGGGGTGCTTTTTTGTCTTTATTGGTAGTGATTAAATGAATAATAGGAACAAGTATGCAAGTATTTTTTTTAACTACTGCGAAACAAAAACAAAACACTTTAAAAATCGTTAGGAAATTGGAGTTTTTGTTATAAGCAGCCGTGCTTTTATTGCAGTGTTTTTCTGTGTCGTTCGGTCGTAACACTCCGAATAACCACTTTTTTATGTTTATTAGTACAATGGTGTGCGGTCACAGAAAAACTAAAATCTTCGTCATGCCATAACTTGTGACCAATGATTACATACATATGCGTAAAGAAAAGCGAAGCAAACTTTGTCACATGTCAAAAACATTTAATAGATATTCAATTATTCTTTATATGACTGCTAAAACGACTTTTAATTTAACTCATCCTGTTATGAAGTAACTGGCTGCAATATTTTATGAGATTTGTTTTTTAAATTTTAATGCAAAATACATATGTAGGTATTAATAAACCCAACTGTACTCCAGAAAGATGTTTGTACTTTACAGGTAAAATATGAAAGTACATGTTTGAGTGTGCACGATAGAATATGACATGATCCGTCTACTGGTGGGAATTGGTAATCCTGTTCCACCCACCACAGAGATTGAGACAAGTTAAGAAAATATAAACTAAATTGTACCATGCCCATTGTGCTGGGCATCGAATTACATTCTCTCAAATATAAATAGAATAGATTATGTAAAAGCATGTATTTAATAAATAACCATAATATTGATGGATTTAAATAAATATGTTTAGACTGTTTAGGTTTGCAACTACTTACGTGTGAATTTTGTAATTTAAATAATGTAAGTTTGATCACGAATATTTATTGTTGTTTTTTATTTATTTAGATGAAGTTAGGTAAATATGTCTAGATCTCTATTCAAAGTTTTGTTGAAATCAGTTAATTAGTGAGTGATATTTTGGATTACCTGCCTAGATAGGATACACATTGAATGGGTTTTTATTAAGGTTGGCTATTATTTTTTAATATATTTACCTATAAGTGTAAAATCTTCTTCCGTATCCCATAGTAACCACCATATAAGAACTCCCAGCCCTGCAGCCACTACAGCAGCAGCTGACACAGAAACTATAATTATTATCGTCTTTTTCTCCATAATTTTAAACAGCGATAATTTACAAATGAGATCAGTGACTAAAATGATTTGCCAACTAGACTTAAAATTGATATTAAATATATTTGGCCGATAAGATAAAGTAGATTATTTAGTACACCATGCCTCATTAATTTGATAAAATATTGAAATATTCATTACAAAGCTACACATATTTATTTATAATGATGTGAGAAAGTAGGTAAATAAATTTATTTTAGTACCTACCAGACGATAAAAATTTGGATAAGTCTAAGATAAAATTAGATAAACTCTGCATTTCTGTGATGTGTTACACTATATCATAATTCATACGTTCAACTATTTCATCATAGAGAACAATAATTGAAATTTAAAAATCTCTCCTAAGGGAAAAGGTTTATTAGATACTAGCTGTGCCAGCGACTTCGTCCGCGTGGAATAGTTATTAACGGAAGCCCTCAAAGATGAATAATTTTCCCCATTTTTCCACATTTTCCATGGTTTCTTCGCTCCTATTAGTTGCAGCGTGATGTTATATAGCCTAAAGCCTTCCTCGATAAATGGTCTATTCAACACAAAAATATATTTTCATACCGCACCAGTAGTTCCTGAGATTAGCGCGTTCAAACAAACAAACTCTTCAGCTTTATAATATTAGTATAGATAAAGAAATGCTTTTTTTAATGCTTGATAGAGTCACGCTTTACTATAACTAGTCTGATATTAAAATGTTGCATTCTATGATCTACCGCGCTGGCTGGAAAAAACAATTTTTTCTCTCGACGCGAAAACTAATATATTTTAATTAAAGAAGCATAAAATATATAAAATTAATATAAAGAACAATAGATAGATAAATATACGCTTTATTAAAATCACCAGCACAAAACAAAAAAATATATGAATAATAAAGAAACTTAAACCTAGTGTCTAATAATTAAATTATTATATTAGTGTGTAATAAATTATTTGATTTCTGTCAACCAGACTACACAAATATTTTATAAATAAGGATCAACCATTATAACATTTTAAAGCTTTAATTGATTGGTTGAATAAAAAGGACGTATGTACTGTAGGTACCTACTGACTTAGTATGAGGACATATCACATATTGTCGTGATTAAGTTACAAGGATGCTTACGGAAATTATGATTGCTAAAATCGTGATAAAGGGGATATACTGATAGTATTGACACACTTTTAAGACATACATATTTTATTTAATTTCCAAACCAATCCTCTGGACCGTACGAAGTCATATCACGAAGGAATGCATCAGTTCCAGCTGGATTGTCTCTTGGTACCTGTAACAAATACAACAAAAATAGGATAAAGGAAGAGGTTTTAACCCTCAGAAGGTTTTGTTGAGATGATTAGTGAAAGCGTAGGTAATCTACGAGTATGACACTCTCATAAACCCAAAATCATTATCAACTGTTGTTCAGTTTCAAATTACTTACTTCATATAATTAATCTTTCTGATTTTAGAATATCAATAATCTATTGAAATCAATGTAATAAGTGGGTAACATGCGAGACTAGGTAGGTCTCGCATGTTATTTTGGGCGCGGGGTAACTGTACATCATAATACAGAATCGAAAGATGTCTATTATGGTGTATAGAAAACCCTCAGCGTACAACACTAATTGCAGAAATACAGATGTAAATAGGAATAGAAATGTACGCACACCTTGAATGTATAAATATAGGAAATTTGAATTTGGAGGTATTAAAAAAAAACAACGAATTATTCTTAAATAACTTATAGATAGGAATTGCTTTATAACTAGAATCAACATTGACCTCTTCATGGGAGAAAACCTTTAAATGAAAACTTACACTGTGACCTGCGACGTTAATCCAGTAAAACCTGAAATTTCCGTATGACTTGTAGTAGCCCTCAAGACGGTTGTTTTCCCAAATAGGCAGACGAGGGGAATTCCTGTAACCTTCTGCTCCATCCCAGTTCAAACGGTCCACCCAAAGCATTTGACCTGTTAGAAAAAAGTAGATAATTAACTTCGACTCCTATCTCAAAAGCTATTGAACTGATAATGACGAATTTTAATCGGTTTTCCTAGTTGAACAAAAACATCTTGATATTACTTTTATCTATTCTACGATACCATGCAGGTAGAAATGATGATCACTTTTTTGAAGTCGGGAAAATTGGAATAGTATAAAGTCACCAGCACAATAGGATTAACTTACCAGGAGTAGAACAGATGAGGTCAAGATTTCCATTATATTTCATGACAATTATGTCAGTCTCATTGAGCAGCTTTTCAACTGAAAAAAAACACGTCGTCAGGAAATAATGTATACCTTAGGACTTGTTACCTACTTTAAGTAATGTACAATATGTTAATACATTTTTTATTCCGTTATAAAACTAACTCTATAAGTTGCAATGGTCATTTACATAAACAACTAATATAATGTATCCTATGTAGAAATACAATTCTAAATACAATTCTACCAGCCTGTGCCAAAAATTAAAATTCACAAATACTTGTAAATCTATATATCTAAAACTCAAAGGTGACTGACTGAGTGATTGACTGACTGACTGATATAGTGATCTATCAACGCACAGCCCAATCCACTGGACGGATCGGGCTGAAATTTGGCTTGCAGGTAGATGTTATGACGTAGGCATCCGCTAAGAAAGGATTTTTGGAAACGCCGCTTTTACAGGGGTGAAATAGGGGATGCAAGTTTTACTTCTTAATGCGAGCGAAGCCGCGAACATCCACTAGTTGTATCATAAAAAACATCAAATGTCGTCTTACTTCCATCCGTAACAGGTTTCATGAAATCTTCGCGCAGCGCATCAAATACTGGGGTTGATAAAGACCCCCATGTCACATGATCAGGTATAACTCCTAAGGCTTCTCTGACCAAATTGTTCATGACATAGTCCATATCATACTCTTGTCTTGCATCACTTCTTTTCTTGTATCCATCTTTAATAGCCATTTCTCTAGCCATTTCTGAAATTAATATATCATATTTATTATTTTCTCTTATTCAATCGTTTGAGCGTGGTTAGGTACTTTAAAGACCTAAGACATGGTTTGCCTACCGGGTATGAAAACTGACAGGATACCATAAAATTTAACACGTTATCCGTCCTACCCAAAAAAAACACCTACACAGCCAAAATGTTTCTTCTCGTTTAGAATTTAAATCAAAACTTACCATAACTACATAGTAACTTACCATAGTAGTTAGCAAAACTTCTAGTATCATTAAGGTTTCCAGGAGCTTCCATTTTTGTGAGAATGTCGTAAAAGTCAACGCTAGTCGTGCCTCTGAATACAGCTCCTTGGGTATTAGCCCATTGCCTTGTGGAATTATAGTAAAGTCCTTCATTGTAGAGCCTTTCTGCTTCTCGAGCTTGTGTTTGGATGTCTTCATAGCCAGCCTGATCGACCAGTCCAGCTGCTAATAAGAGTGGACCCCAAGTCAGAGTAGCGTCTACTGGATGTATCCAAGCATTTCCCATCGCAATACCTCTCAAATTAGATTCAATTCTGCCCTCGGCTTCTGCCTGTAATTATATCCAGTAACAATTACCATAATCTATTACACGCCATTATTAAATTGATGAGTATTTAATATCTTACCTCTATCATTCGGATACCCATATCGACTGCCATTTTCCCACCATAAGATTGGCCGTAAATGTATAAAGGAACTCCTTTGAATTCTGGATGCTCATTTAAAAACCCTTGCATAAGAGCTACGAAGTCCAGAGCTGAGAATAGTAACATTGTGTTAGTAAAATTTTAAAGACAAATCATTCCATAAATTTGCTCTAATATAAATCTTACCAATCTGGTCATTAGTGGTTGTCAAATAGCTGTCATCGTCTACATAACTGAAGCCAGTTCCGACAGGGTTGTCCAAAAACATCACGTTGAAATTTTTCACCTGAAAGAAATCAAAATTACCTTATCAATAATTTCCTTATATCGTACACTAGGTCTATTTTAGGCATATGCTCAGCAGTAAGCGATAACGGGCTGACGATGATGGGAAATTGTTTTAGCTTTGCTTATTTAGCAATCTCTTGTCTTACCCAAGAGGTGTTCCTTTCTTGCAATGACAAATCCAGTGGTCCCAATATATCAAAGTTGCCGATACCGGTGGAAGAGCCTCCCGGGCCTCCTTGCAGCCAGACGATGAGAGGTCTATCATGGTAATTCTGTACTGGAGCCGTAGTATAGAATAGCCAGTAGAACATGTGCGCACCTTCCCTTACTGTAACATAGTTGTATGCTTGTGGGAAACGTCCAAATTGACCTGAAAAAAGAAATGATAATAATAATAATTTCTAGTCTATCTTGTTCATATACTTCTATTTTATTATATACAAAATTTACAAGAAATACACATTAAACAATAAAAATATACATACACTAATATACATATGCAATCTTGTATAGGAAAAACAAATGATGTGTAAACAATATATTCACAAAAAACTGACCTAACCAAAATATTAAATATTACTGACCAATGTTTAATTTTGTTGACGTTTTGAACCTCTGTTAAATATTTTGTAATTATGTAATTTGGTCAAATCCGGTTATCTGTTAACAACCTATTTGTTAAAAAAATAGTATTTTTTCGATATTAAGGATACACATGTAATTTTTTTTGGAAAATTGTATGTGTGCAAGTATAAATAAATTCCGTAGACAATAGAAAATTGAGATAACATTTTCTTAATCTTTTTCACCTTAACATAACTAAGTATGATATCCACATATTCAACTTACCCGCCGCAAAAGGGCAAGCTAATGTTATTAAAATTAATGTAGAGAGCAACATATCTCAATCTCACCGACAACTACACTGTTTCAAAATTATTAAAACTAAATCTAGTCTAAATTTTTATCTATTAATTACAAAGCGATAGGCACCGCTTATCATATACATTCGGCATGCCATCGATATTGGGGTATAGCACTCGAGATATGCATAAAGCTGAGAATTTTAAAAATTTTACATTTGAAAAGTCTAGCAAAATGTTTGACTAAGTATAACCAACATGTTTGTGTGTTCAATATAAAAATAAATAAGTTAAGATTAACTAGTAAATCTGTAAGAGTTTGAGTCTGGTATCTTCGATATCTATACATATAATAAAGCTGAAAAGGGGGCGAAAGTTAAAAAAAACATTGGAGATTACGCACTTGCCGCGTACTTCAAGGGAGGCCGGCTCAGCAGCTGCACACGCAGAAAACTTTAAAAGGCGGAAATATAAATGCCTCGGCGAGGGATACATATTTCAGCCTTTTGGGGTAGAAACTTTAGGGCCTCGGGGACCCAACGCACAGCGTTTATATAAAGATCTGTCCAAGCGGCTGGTGGACAGAACAAACGATCCGAGAGCTGGAGCTTACCTCGGTCAACGCTTAAGTTTGGCGATTCAGCGAGGTAACGCTGCCAGCATTTTAGGCACTTTGCCCGCAGATTCCGATTTAAGTTTAGTATATTATTTGTAAGATTGTATATATTCTAGTTTATATAGTTGTTAATTTATAGTATTTTAAAGTTTATTATGAGGTAAAGTTTTTAATTAGTTACGATGATTTCTCTATGTGTTTTGTAATTTGTTTTGAATACTTTAAACTAGACTAACAAGTTAGTATTCGAAATTTGAAGATTTATTAAAAAACGGAGATACTTCGAATTGATAACAGAACGCGTTCCAACTTTGTCTTGAAAATTAGTTTGTTTCCATTTTATCTGTGTCTGTTTATATAAACGCTCATCACGCAAAAACGGCTGAACGGATCATCATGATTTTTGGTATACATGTAGTATGAGGTGATAGGAGTGTTACAGGCTACTATTTATCCTGAAATAATTCGGGCGACTAGAGCGCTTGCTCGAAAGCAAAATAATAGACTAAATATACATATAAAACCACACTGCTGCCAGGGCCGTGATAGCCTTATTTTGTTTGATCTGAAAATAATTGCAATGCAAAATAAAGACACTACTTATAATAATCGTTATCCTACATGTCAAGGTAACTTTTACATATCGTGTTTTTGTTAATATCCTCAAAAGCATGAAACCAAACCTCCGAAAATGCTGGCGTGTACTCAATTCGAACAGGTTATACAAGGATAATGATAAAGAATGAATGTAGCAGAAACGGACACTGGTATATGTAAGAATACTCCAAAACTGGGTTTACAGATGAAAAACAATAAACTCGTTCCATACACATTTTTATGTGCATTCCTAACACTGTTTTTTACGATATCAAAGGTAAGCTCAAAGGTATAACTTTATTATTCATACATCGTATGTATGTACTTACGTTGACCCCAATTTGGTTAGCATACTCTTTAGTTGAAAACTCTGTAGTTTGTAGGCACTGCAGTTATCATGTGATACGCTTCTGTTTGAGATTTGTGTTGAAAGATGATCTCAAAGGTCACGCACAAATCATCTGCCAGGATCACAGAATATTATAATAGTATCTAGGAACAAACAGTGATTGAGCTTTATTATACTTGACTAAGGACATTGTAAGAATGCTTTTGACAGTTGAATACTTTAGAATAATAAGTGGACTTGATAAAAAAGGATACTAAGTAGGTATATTTATCTGATGTTGTATAAAAAATCGGAGGATATATGTACCTATGGAGTATGTAGGATATATACATATATCGACATTGGCATCAAATCCGAAAAAAATTATAAGCTCCGATTAAATAGATTAGAACTATACAATATATAACTCAAAGTCAATGATTGGAAAAAGGAACAATGTAACACTCAAATGTAAATGAACATAACAAAAGGACTTAAACTATAAACTCTCACTTTATCAGTAAAAAATAAGACAAGGTGAGCCGCTCATGTGGGAAGTAATGTAATGTACAAGAAGTGATTAGTTTAAAAAAAAAACACAAAAGACTAGAACACAATTGCTCTTGCGACCGATCAAGGTATAAAAACTACGGAAGTACAGAACACACAGGAAAACTTTGCTGTCCTCTCATAGATAGTGTCTGTAAGAAAAAACAAAACAGTGGTTAAACATATTGTTGCTAGCTAACATAAATTAATTAATTATTGGTAGAGGCACAGACAAGGGTAGGTTAATGCTTGATTTTCTAATAAAGCTACTTTACTAGAAAAGCAAGTGATATGTATGGTAGCCAATTACACTTTAAAAGCGTTTAAATGAGTCTAGATGGCGCTGTGTGAAATGACCTAGAATATTTACTTATTTCAGTATATAAGTATCAGCTAAGATATATAAATATATGTTTACCCTTATATATGTTTTACCCAAATGCTTTAGCATTATTATAGTAGGTAGTTGGCTTAATGTACGTGTTGGCTTAAGCTGTTAGTACATAAGTTAATAAAATATACAAATAAATATATATATATATATATATTACGTGTGTTAACACAAACCGTTTTAAACATGTACTGTAATAATACAATTATTGATACAAATTGTTGAGGCAATAAAATATGTAAGTAGTTCTGTTTTTATTATATACCTACCGATTTTCTCAAGTCATTTTCCTGTATCGTTGTCTTCGCCATAATACCTATCCCATTGGCTAGATTTTCATCCACATAGATATATAAACTAAAATTGCTACCAACTTACTAGGAGATATCAGTTATTTTCATAAGAATGGCCCTAAATTGGATAACTAGGATGTGGGTGTCGTTTTTGCTGTAGTTTATTTGGGCCATTGAATAGAATACTCCTTTAGACTGTGCTTTAGGTACTTCTTTTCATTTTAACAAACCATTTATTTCAATCCAGGCTTGAAAGAAGAAAATAGGAACATAATGGTATAAATTGCATTGTCAAAAATATTATGTCATAATATAACATTAAATCTATTTTGATAAAATCTTCACTTGGCCAAAAATATACATGTTTACCTTATCTCTTAAATATTGATGAGTGATCTTATCAAAGCGAGAGTGAATCGGTTCTTATCGGGTAAGCACGCTCCATCTTAGGCCATAGCCTTACTTGCTATCAGGTAAACTATGGTCAAGTGCAAACCCGTTCAAGTTAAAAAAAAAAAAAAAAAACAACTAAGTATGAGAGATCTGACTAGGTAAGTCGTAGTGTTACAAAGTTATAAATATTTGGTTTACTGACCATTTATTCAAAAAATCTTGACCAGTTTAGTCGAGTGGACAACTTTTCCTTTGCATACTACTTAAAATGCTTTGATAGTACTCTACGACATTAATTCTTTACATTTTTATGATGCTAGGTCAACGGGTAGTATTTTAGCGGCTTTAAATATGTTTTGTCAAAAATATAGGATGCTTATTTAAATACCGTACCGTTTCATGTATACGACTATACTATTCATTCTCGTCGGATGTAAATCGTTTTGTTTTTTTTTTCATTCAGGTCTCTCGAATAAGATCCTTGTTATTGATTACTGGTATGAAAAAAATGTCATGCATGTAAATACATATTTGTTGTTACATTGTATAAAATAAAACTATAATAAAGCATCAGTAATCATAGACAATATAACCAAGGGACATCTAACACTGTGTATAAATTATGTTTTAAGCAATCCATTAACGATATAGTCAACCATTAAAATAATATACCTACTAGTATTCAATGTTTAATGTCCATGGTATGGTGATGGACTAATCAATTAGCAATAATAATATATCATATGATATTAAGGAGCAATCGATCAACTTGATTTGGTAAAGGCGGAATACCGGTTTTATCCTGTTTGTCGTATTTACTAAATGTCGTGTATCCCTCTCAATAATATTAATTCCTTTCCTACGATTTTTTTTCCATTTGCATCTATCTATAGGTAGGTAGGTACATCTGAAATTTGGTTGATAAAAAATATTTGTAAGCAATTTATGAAGTGCTTTTATTTGGCTTATGTGTATCTGACTTAAAAAAAAAGATAAGGCGTCTATAAGATTTGGGTATTATATCACTGAGGTAGGCAACTGGTCAGTAATTGCGTTCCGGTTGGCGACACCGACGCGCCATTTGCCAGCAATTGGATGAGCATTGTCAGGTGGAATCATAGTCTAATTAGGCACCAAGTTCTCAGAAATATTTAAGTACGTAGAATAAATATTTACTCAGAAATAGAATTTGTTTGTGAAATAAATACGTGCGAGAATAATTTTAGATAAATCGGTTGGCTAGTAAACAAGGAAAACAAAATGTTTTTTAATTGAAATTTCTTGAAATTTTCATTCGGATGTTTATATTTCGTGAGCTTTTACTCATAACTTCGTTAATACTTACTTCATTGCCTTCTTTGCAAAAACAAAAAAAAATACCTCTCAGCTAAAATATTATTTTTAAAATTTGAATGACATGATTGATGATTATTTAGATTTTTAATTTAGCCCGTAAAGATGTACTTAACTATATGATGTTGTTTTTGTGGTTAGGTAAAGTTTTTTTCTCTGTTGAATTTCATCATAAACCAACAGCCACACATAAAAAAAGGTAAATCTCTTTAAAAAAGATTCAAGATTGTAGTTATTAATCAACACTTGAAAAAACGTTTCAAACCCTCTTGTCGGAGATAGATATTATACAAGGTTACTATTAGATAAGAAATTGAATAGAAACTGAAACAGGCGTTACTTTACGGAAATTCATTGTACATGAAACTCTGGAGATATAAGTAGGTACTATGTCTTGTTTTTCCGCTGCGATTGCTCCTTAACCGGGTTTAAACCACAAACTTGCTTGTTTTTAGGGATACTGTTAACAAATGAACGATATTTTATCGAGACATCAGGAAGGTATTCGTGACTGAGAAAAGGTGGAGACGAGATGTACTAATTTGGGTTGAGCGGCGTGTGTCTACCATGAAAACAATCTCGACATGTGTTACCACCACCACCACCACCTTAAGCTGATGATAATGATGTCTTGTACAATTACCTAACATATGTTTTTATTATTAAAGTAAATATACATATATAGGTATATAGGTACCTGTAACTAAAATAAATATGTTGGTTAAGTGGTTTGGTCCGTTAAAGATATACCTAATGTCAAACAGCAATTTTTGTGTTTTACCAAAAAAGTTTTTAATAATTCTATTTTTTACTACTTATCCGTTTTTTTACTTTCACATTTTTAGTAGCCCTGAATGCATGAACAAGTACGTATTCAACTTTTCGCGATTTCTAAGATTTGCTGAGATGATTTAGATTATTATATCTAATCAGTCATGTGATACGGGCGCTTGTGATTCTGTGCAAACATACCAAATATCGGTTTTGGTTTATGTACGGTGTGTACTAATAAATATACTGTGGCATTCTAAGTCAAACAGCAGTAGGATGTCAAGTATCTTAATATTTTTTGGTGGTGTAGAATCTTCTTCTTCTTATCGATTGAGAGTGGCCATCTCTGGTGTCAAGAGTTTATCAAGCCACCCCACAGCCTCTAACATGGCTTAACGACTGTGGTGTAGAATAAAGAACATATACACAAAAAAATAATCTAGCTTATCCTAGGCATTAGCCTGTGTTTTGGTATCCAGCGACTTTGTATCAGTAACTGCGTATTAATTTTAGCACAATCATTTGTTTTTGTTTGAAGATATAGGTACAATTAAAAGTTATGTTTCGATGATATTACTTTCAAAGAGAACAAAGTGATACGTCAGACAATATTATGTACCTATGAGAATATACATCCGCCGACCGGTTTGCTGAATTGAATATGTGCCGACTGCCGAGATATTTTTGTACGCGACACTGCAAATTAAAATTTGTGCTAAAGATTCTTGTTCAAGAAATCATGAAAAAAGAAACATTTCACAAAATGATTACCTAAACAATTTGTATTACATGACTTTAGCAATGTTAGTTACTGCTGCAGGGCTAGCATGGCAAGGGGACTTTTCTATTTCTATTTTCTGCTCTTTTCCACCATTTTTATCCACATGATGTGGTGAAAGGTGGATAAATGGTGGAAAATCTAATAGTCCCCTTGCCATGTTAGCCCGCCTACACGAAAGCGTCCAATTTCTATATCCAGGTTAATCGTCGTCGATTGTCAGCTATTCTGGTCCAGGGTTCATCAAGTCTAGGTCTTTCCGCCACATTTTGCTGGATCTACTCACAGGTCACACAGGTCGTGGTGGCCTATGCCCAGCGGTCTACCGGGTCTGTCTGAAATGCCTTACATATGCAGTATTTTGGTTGACATCAATTCGTTTTATTGAGCATATGATTGCGATATCGTCAAGCATTTCACTCAGTTACGTAAATTTTATTACTTTGTGAATTTATGATTGAAAGACGAATAACATCGCGTCTTAGTTTTACATTATAATACTTGTAGTAAGTGATTTTTCTTTCTAGACATAAGATATATCTTTGCACTCTCAAATTTCCACTTAAAACAACAATAAAGATCATGGTCAGGGTTTTAGTTAAGTCATCGTTATCTTATCGGTAATCACAGCTCTTCATAAATTTAGTTTGTTGAAATCATATAAACTAGTGTAAAATTATAATAGCATATCTTAGACGGTAGTAAACGGTGCTAATTAATTATATGATTAATGTAACTGTACGAAGTACCAGTTAAAAATAATGCGGGTTGTTTTTAGTTAGGATTGAATTACAAGTTTACTAATTGTTAGTGAGTGTCAGTGATGATCACAAGCCATTTCTTATTTAATTAAACTTGGCAATTCAATAGAATGTGTTGTAGTAACTAGTGAAGACTAGTCAGTACGTGTATTTTATCTGTTCGTTATAAAAAAATTTAGGGAGAGAAATTTTGTGAAAGTTTATCCTAAACTTATGTTTTGTATACACTACCAGCTGGTGCCCGCGACTTTGTCCGCGTGGAATAGTTATTACCATAAAAACGGTTCTATTATAGTGAGTTAACCTTAAAAGATAGACATATACTGAATACTGGTAAATGAAATTTCACAGTTTTCGAATTGAATATAGCATTTGAATCGGCGATTGGTTTCAACACCCATTGTCTTTAAAATTTAAGTATATTTTGACGCATGTGAAAAGCCTAAATGTTGTAAATTTCCAAAGCTGAAAACAAAGTGACCAATATGGCACGTGCATAAAACACGCGGACAGTTTGGCAATAATCGCTTAATTTTAACTCTACTTTGTTTGATTATCTCCGCCATTCAAATGTTGTATTACAACGTGGTTATTTATGTAAAATTAACGAGCAGCTTTACTACCTATATTTATGTTTTAAGAGGCCATTTGTTGTAACTCATGTTTTCATAAAAAAATAAATTTTAAATTTGGACTGTTGCTGACATTTTTTTGGATCGATTCAAGAAGAATAATTCTTTCACATAATTTTTTTTGATATCTTGAACCGTTTTCGCAGCGCACGCAACGGAAGCCCTCAGAGATTAATAATTTTCCCCGTTTTCTCTACATTTTCTATTGTTTCTTCGCTCCTATTAGTTGCAGCGTGATGTTATATAGCCTAAAGCCTTCCTACGATTAATGGTCTCTTCAACACAAAAAGAATTTTTCAAATCGGACCAGTGGTTCCTGAGATTAGGTCGTTCAAACAAACAAACAAAAAAACTCTTCAGCTTTATAATATTAGTATAGATCAAGAAGAATAATTCTTTCACATACATTTTATTGATATCTTGAACCGTTTTCGCAGCGCACGCAACAGAAGCCCTCAGAGATTAATAATTTTCCCCGTTTTCTCTACATTTTCTATTGTTTCTTCGCTCCTATTAGTTGCAGCCTGATGTTATATAGCCTAAAGCCTTCCTCGATAAATGGCCTCTTCAACACAAAAATAATTTTTCAAATCGGACCAGTAGTTCCTGAGATTAGCGCGTTCAAACAAACAAACTCTTCAGCTTTATAATATTAGTATAGATTAACGATTAACTTTTCACCGGCGGATAATAAAATAGGAAGATGGAATCAGCGCACTGAGTGTCTGTCAGTCACATGATGGTATTGAAATCGTGATAAATCGTAGTAAATATTTCTGTTTTCTTTTTATCTGTAATGATTCTTTATACTTACCTGACTATACTAGTTTACACAACTTAATACTAAAATATAATTTATTAAAGCATAAATAATGACTACTACACTAGGTTAATGGTTAGGGAAATTACCGAAAAATTTGAACAGAAATTAATTTTGGACAAATAAAATTGCAAATAAAATATATAAATACGCAGGTTCGAATCCTGCCGGTCGTGATTATTTTCGCTCATTTTCCAATAAAAGTTTAATTTAAATAAAATTGATTTCTTATCATTATTTACTTCTCACGTGTTCTCAAATAACATTATTAAGCTTCGTAACCAAAAATTAGCGTAGTGCTTTTAAGTGTCTAAATTTTGCTCCCCAATTCTATATACCCAAGATTAGTGACCTTAATGTTTATTTACTTTTTCAATATGGGCAAATCACAAGACTATTTATTTATTTGATTCAAGTTTTGCTCAATTTGTGTTATCACCTTCAGGCGTGGGTCTCACATGACTGTGGTGTTGAAAACGGAGGGTCAGGAGTACCGTGGTGCAGTCGGTTGCCATCACCGCGTGAGACTACACAACTCTCTCGCGTACGCGTACGTCTCTCGGCGCGACGACCGCCAACCGCACTCAAAAACTTTTCTTACTACTCTTACTAATATTATAAACATCCGTCGAAATATCTCAAACAAGTGCTATCTAGACAAGTATAACATATTTCAGAGAGTATTGTTTCGTTTTGTGCTGCATGGAAAAGTGTTAGTGTTTCAAAATGATTCAGTTTTCACCGGCTTTTATAAAACAGGTATGTGATTTGTGATTGTAATAGAAGAGTGATATGATACTCGATGATATCTTATATTGATAGAGATGATTCAATGCTGCAACTGAAAATTTTAGCGGCCAAAATGTTGCGGCTGAATTTTTTTTTTAACCTAACTGTTTCTATAGAAAAAAGTTTACACTACAATAATATAATTAAGATACGAACGATCAAATTGGCGTCTACTGGATTTATACAAACGATTTCTGATTTATATCTACTGGATGACATGCTCCTGGTTATTAATCAATATAGAAGCAAATAACTCGTACGAAATGATGCCTTCCATTATTGTATAATATTAAATTAAGAAAAATAAACCGGTTAGTTCAAACCTTCAAATTCTGAACCGGTTCTGCATTGCTTAATTTGTTGTTTATGTACTTACATCCGAAAGAGGAAAAAGGCTGTTTAAATAATACTGCCTTTGTACTTTGTAGCATGTTAGTAAGATGCAATTGTTTAGAATTGTGTTTGTGATGCGGAAATAAGCCAGGAAGCCTGAAGATAAGTGGTTCACTTGGCTTGAATTGACATTACTTAAACAATCGTGTAATTACAAAACGCGGCTTATTAGTCTATAACTTTGGAAATAAAAAGTAAGTTCGTGTTTTTTTTAATTGTTGTTCCGTCTGTACTACCTCCGACAATAAATGTCAGAGACATTGTCAGACTAAACATATTGCTTGCGTTGTTTGCTTTGTTAATTCATCTGATCGGTAAATAATTTCACCTATTTTTTGTTCGATTTAATAATATCAATAAGTTCGTGTTGTTCGACAGACAATCGAATTGTCAACTTCAAATTGGAGCGTTGATTTTCATTGGTAATATTTTGACAGTTTGATTTTTATGGCAGTAGACAGACAAACATCGAACAAAAAAAACAGACTTAGTATTTCTCGGAGGAAGAACAAGATTTTCAAAGTTCTTGACTAACTTTTAAACCACGTTCTGACTAAGTCCCTTGTATTACAACCCAGGTTTAACAGATTTTGGAAATACTCAAAAATTAAATCGTTGTTTCCTATTAAATAAATGGTCAATTTGTGTTAGTTACCAGTTACCCTGGTATGAACAAAAATAAAATAAAATTACTGTTTATATTTTCTCAATGTAACTTCTTAACTTTGTTGTATGTTCAATTGCACACTGTTTTGGCGATTCTCATTTTTAGAATAGGTAGGTATGCTCAAGGAAAAGAAAAAAAAATTTTGACCATCGCACCAATGCATCAATTAATTTAAAAACTTACATGACATAAGCATTAACTTTGTTGGGGATGACATTAAGATGTATCAATTATAAATATAGACATTTCTACAGATAAGGTGTTTTGTTGGTGTTTGTGTTATTGTGAATACTTAAACTATTAAAAGGCGATTTGAATACGTTATCTGCAGTAGGTACTATGTCACTTTGACCAAAGTACTTAACATCTAATGATTGATGTTAACTAACACATTCATATTGTTGCGACGGAGACAATTTTCTGATTAAAGCCATTTTCATAAATAAATTGTATTGTATTGCTTCTCAAGAAGTATGGAAAATAAAGCAGACGCTACTACTAGAGTTTTTGTTTTTTTGACTATTATCTATACTTCTATACTAATATTATAAAGCTGAAGAGTTTGTTAGTTTGTTTGTTTGAACGCGCTAATCTCAGAAACTACTTACTGGTGCGAATTGAAAAATTATTTTTGTGTTTAGTAGACCATTTATCGAGGAAGGCTTTAGGCTATATAACATCACGCTGCAACTAATAGGAGCGAAGAAACAATAGAAAATGTGGAAAAAACGGGGAAAATTATTCATCTTTGAGGGCTTTCGTTGCGTGCGCTGCGAAAACGGTTCAAGATATAAAACAATATGTGGTAAAGAATTATTTCTCTTAAAATGATCTAACAAAATGTCTGCAACAGTATATGTCTATCTTTTAAGGTTAACTCAATAGACCCGTTTTTATGGTAATAACTATTCCACGCGGACGAAGTCGCGGGAACCAGCTAGTAGTAGTTAGCAGCTAGTGTTATGATATAAGATATAATAATATGTGATGCTTGCTGTTTTGCGAACGTATTTCCTTTGGGAAGGTTACTGATGCGTCCTCACATGACTAATATACCTATGCACCCTATTTTTTGTGTTATGATAACCAAATAATGAATAATATTTATGAGTATTTAAATTCATTAGAAACGACATTATATTATTATATGTACCTATTCATAGATAAAGTATTAATGTCAAATTTCTAGGGCTGAGAAAATTTTAGTTGATAGTTCAGATTTTAGACATTTCGACTAATGGGTGTTTATTTAATATTCTTTATGTAAAGAAAGTTACTGTGTGAACAATACAAAGTTATTGTATAATCTGTGACAGTTGTACATGTCCTCACAAAGAATTTCAGTTTCATTGTAAAATAAACATACCTAGGTACATATCTGGTACATATATGGATCTTCTGCAATGCTATGACTGGACTGTACGATGAGTACCTTTTATAATGCCTGCAATATAACTATGATCGTAATTTGTAATTAATTAGTAATAGCTTAAAATCTATATATTAAAATAAGTATAAATAAAACTTTTAATAGGTAAATAAATAAATGATCCGTAAGATTTCACTCAGCATCATCTAACTCCATTTAATATTAGTGTTATAAAAACTAGAAGAATTTTAATTCACTCTCTCCTAACTCACATGAATATTGTTGGGTTTTAACAGTAGTATTTGATGCAATTGAGGGTAGTTGTGAATTGCAAGAGCCGACTGGAAGTCTGCGCGTCGCAGACCCGGGGAGTAGCGAAACTCGCGCCGTGCGCGGTGGTTGTGTCCTTGGCACACCAGAACTTCTCCAAGTACCAAGGTCGCGCCGTGCGCGTCGGTAGATAGATAGATAGATAGATAAACTCTTTATTGTAACACACATTGACAAAAAAAAGACAAACAGAAACACAAAAGACTTAAAAAAATAGTGCCACAACTGGCGGTAGTGTCCGTGACACCCAATACTTCAGAGTCCGTGACTCTGGAAAACACCAGGAATTCATATAGAAGAGGAGCCAGCAGCACCAATCGTCTGTCGCGCATCACGGAGGCTATCCCCGGAGAAGCAGCGTCGTGGCTGAAAGGTTGGTGAATGCCTTTTATGATTGCCCTCTTTGCATCAATTCTGTTACGCCAAAATCAACACCCCATACAGTCCACTTAGTATCGAACAAATATATTATTTAAGAAGAAACGTCATAGTTTTGCCCTCTTTGGTATTGATAATTTAAAAACAAGCTAGGTGCATATGTTTATAATATGAACGATTACTACGTATGAGAATAACTAGAATGCTATTTGCAATCTATGAAGCTTCTTAATCCAGCCTTTATTATTGTCATCAGTAGCCGTTGTCGCCGGTATATGCCTCACTGCAACATTGTGTTTGGTCAAATTTTGGGTCAACAAACTCACTTACCAGTAAGTTCGTATGAGAGTGGCCAGTCTGATGTCAGAGTTTTTAAACCGTCCTAAGGGCTTCTGACATTGCTTAACAACTTATTACCATGGCTATTGTAAGTGTGGTTGTAAGTGAAGTCTATTGACTTACAGTTACTAAAAACGACTATCCTAACTTTAAAATGAAGGCAACGCTTCAGTTTCCTCCAAAGGCTTTGCTATTCTCATAAAGTTATTTAAATCTAAACTTAAGCACAGACTTCAGAATAACTTAGTTCCAATATGTTGGAATTATAAAACTTATTTAAATAATTTTACCTACAGTATTATTTTAAAGCTTATATATCATTGTAACTGACCGAAATTAATTTGAGATAATTTGAAAGGTAAAACCGCCAAATTAGTCACTTGTTCAATATACCTATAATTAATGGAATGCTACTTTTCGGTCATCCATCCAAAAAATTGTTGTTTTGGGCGCTTCCGTGGGTCGGATGACATGTTAAATTGTAGGTCCCGGCTGTTAGTCTAGTACGGCAGTCAGAGGCCCTTAGGGCGGTTTGAAAACTCTCGACACCAGAGTTGGTCACTCTCATTCGATAAGAAGAAGAATATAATTAATGACTGATCAATTTAATACTTTTGCGGCAAATTATTTCGTTCATTGTAGATACATGATTTTACTTAATTAATTAATTAGCAACATGATCATCTACCCTGTGGAAGTAAGAAGAAACAAATAAATTCTGAATAGACTAGGCTAGACATAGGTAGGTAGGTACATACCTACATCTGTTACTATCTATGAATTTGAGGCATGACAACTATTTCTCTCTGTTTTGAGTCGTATTTCCTCACGACTAAGGGTCGTGACTCCCCCGCAGAATTCATTTGTTAGGGGAGTTCTCTTGGGCAGATACATCGTGGTGGGCGCCCAGGTCCTTCCACGGAAGACACATGTCCTCGGATATTGTGGTCCTCAAACATGTCGGTGTCCAAGAGTTTCGGGTAAGATAAAACGAATCACTACATTGAAAAATAAATACATATTTTTGTGTTATCTTTTTGCCGGTACCGAGAATTTATTGAATACTCCTCGAAGTAACGTAACATAATAAAACATTATAACAAAGAGCGTATTTTGTTTGTAAATTCAGACATGTGATTGAAATCAATTGAGTACATTTCAGTACATGTTTTATTTGTATATTGTTTATTGAATTCATTTTTTCTTCTTGTACTTAAACACTGATCGTAATCTTAACATAAATTGCTATATTATTTTGTTCAGGCAATCGCTCAATCACACCGTCAGCGCAATGTAAAGAAAAACATAACTGAAAATGGTCATTAATTACAACATACTCACTTATTAGAAGTGCTTGACATCGCAATTTTGGTATACGACCTACATTTTAATTTATTTAAAGAAAGAAAGAAAGCATTTATGTATTTTAACACACAGGACACAACAATATAAACATATTAAAAAAACAGGTAGAATACAAAGGTGATATATACCTATATATGTTACATTGTTGTATCCCATGCGTCAAAAAAGGTTA
Source organism: Macaria notata (assembly GCA_927399415.1). Taxonomy (NCBI): domain Eukaryota; kingdom Metazoa; phylum Arthropoda; class Insecta; order Lepidoptera; family Geometridae; genus Macaria; species Macaria notata. The sequence continues at coordinate 9,924,300 of OV656733.1, forward strand.
TACCTCATTATTAATGCTGCAGATTACTCTACATTTTGTTACATTTGTTTATCATTTTGATTTGTCAAATGAGTTTAAATAGCTTAAACCGTGTGTCACCAGACAGAAGTGAAAATATATTACGAAAGCTACCAATGTAGGTAAGTATGTCAAATGCGTTTGCGTATACATTTGGTAGTTCAGATTATTTGTCTAAACATTGTTATGATAATATTTACGTTTCGTTAGCGGCTGTATAGAAAGCTACGCGTATTTATGTAAAATATGGTGTGTGTTGCTTTAAACAAATGATGACATATTATAATTTCACATCAAAGGTCAACGCACCGGACATGTCATTCTCTCTTGAGTTGAGTCGTATTTCCTCATGACTGAGGGTCGTGACTCCCCCGAAGAATTAATTCGTTAGGGGAGTTTTCTTGGGCAGATAATCGATGTGGGCGCCCAGGTCCTTTCACGGAAGACATATATCGTTTTCCTCAAGTTTTCGTTCACCGCTAAGCGAGTGCAAATCCACACATATAAAATACAAGTCATTGGTGTAGGGCCGAATCTGAACTAGGGTGTGTCTGGAAGAAAAGCAGACACTGGAACCGCTGAGCCACACTCGCTTAGCCGACATATTAATTGACAAGTTCTAATGCTTCAATCAAATGCTTTAAATATCCATAAAATTGATATTAGGTAGAGGTAATTATTTACTAGATATTTTTGGTAGTCTAATGTTCCAACCGCTTGTACTCGAATAAGAGATTGCTTTCGCGATAGGGCCGCCTGTCTACTGTACTTATTTATTCTGTGTTAGTAACAATAAATAATCAAACATCCGAAACGCGTAACCAACATACGCGAATGACACGTGAGTGAAAACCGTGTAAACATATTGATAAAATGTCTCATGAAAGTTTTAATATTAAAATAATTTTTTTTTTATATATATCCCTCTATATTAGCATGCGTCACCATTATCAAGACTATAGAACTAAGTCCTTCTCTACGAGTAGCCAAGTGGAGCCGACCTGTCACTAAGAATTGTCAAGAGGAATATTGAGTACCTATTTGGAAACTAAATGCATCGACGATATGCAATTCTTTCGTGCGTAATTTCATAGTAACTCTTGTTTAGTAACTGCTTTGAGAAATTTTTCTTAGTTTTTGAATCTTGCTATCAACAGTCACTGTAAAAATGTGGCATACGCAGCTTTAATCCGGATGACGCTGGCACTAGACCGAAGCCCATAATTTATTTAATCACGTATTCAAAACTGGTTGCGATTTATGATAACGATATTTTATGTTTGGGTATGTTTGCAGCCTAGATAATACTTTGTCATAGTACGCCAGTCGTCAAGCTTTACCTATATATCAAAGGCTCCTAAGGCGGTATAATCATTCTTTCACCAGAGTTGGCCACTCTAGTACCTTATTTATTTTAGGTAACACTTACAACGGGCGGGAATTGCAGAGGAGTATTGCCCGCTTGCCCGCAAAACCCGCCCTTTCCGAGACGAAGGGACATCGCGGTAGGTTTAAGATTATGTATTCTGTGGGTTTAGTCGGTAGTGGAGTCATTAGCTGCTAGAAAAAGTTAACACTTACAACGCTACTATCGTTCATTCATAGGTACAACCAACAATAAATCTGGTAAATTCCGGTACTAGTCAACCATAAATACAACAAAGTGCAGTAGGTAACTCGCGTGACCGGCGGATGAGGGTCATCACAGCACCCGGCCGACATCACGTGTCGTCCACAAATCTCAACACTTATCTAGTACAAATTGCTCGCTAGAAAAGATCGGATGATTTCTTCCTAGGCCATGTATGTATACCTAGACTACCGTGTGATTGGTTATGTATGCATGTAGATATATGTAGATGTAAACCGTTTTTATACAGACTATTGTATGGAAATACTTAAAAACTAAAAATGATTGAGATATGAATTGGATGAATTATACCCTCAAATAAGTATTGATACAATCAGCTTGATTTTAATCTGAATCGAACCAAAAGTTTTCTTGAATGTAAATCATCGTTAAATTTCTTGAATTTTAAGCCCTTATATTATAAACCAGTTTGCAATAAGTTAAGCCTTTGGCCACGCTTAGGTACGTTAATTCAGTCAGAGAAAGCGCCTGCAAGAATCTGCGCATTAGTTTCAGTATTGTGAAACTGATGTCTTCAGGCAGGCGTTAGTATATAATATACCAATCTATCAATAAGTAAGACCGAGGTGCTGTAAGTAATGTTATTTTTCACGGAATCAGGACAGAAAAAACACGAGGCAATGAATTAGTACCTATGTAGCTGTGCTGAAAAAGTCAGGCACATTACGAGTAAATTCGTTTAACATACTAGTGGACGCGCGTTACTTCTCTCGCATTATTTCAAGATAAAAGTAGCCTATGACACTCCTAAGACCTCATACTTACTACCAAAAATCATGATGATCCGTTCAGCCGTTTTTGCGTGAAGAGCGTTTAAATAATCAGCCAAACAGAGAAACAAATAAACAGACAACATTTATAGAAATCGTTGGAATGTGTTCTGCTACAATACGTAGTACCTATCTCCAAACATGTTTTTTTATTATTATTATTTTACATTATTTTTTAAATATCTTCAATGTTCAGATGTTGAACCCTCTCCAGCTTTATTATAATTATAATTATACATTGAATTCCAACAAATAAATCGTACATTACAACATATTATTACAGCTACTTACTAGATTGTTGCTGCTATGTATTTTGTACTACACATATATATACATATCTACATATTTCCAAAGATCATGTTGAATACTATTATTCATAGTTCTAAGGTTAACTAGTTTAATAGAAAACTGCTTTGTGTTCCTTTTTAATAAACTTTAATAATTACATTAAATTTCCTGGTAGGAAATACATAGGTAGATACATACCTACCTATGTATTTCATAAAGATAAAGATAAAAGATAAAGAATCTTTATTGATAATGTAAAATTGTAACATACATAGGTATAAGTACTAATATCACAGAATATGCCACATAAATTACAATATCTCGTCAAATTGAATTTATAACATTTAACTTTTATAAAATTTTAGAAGTTACATATGTCTAGTTTTATTAATAAAATAATGAAAATTTTTGTTATTAAAATCATGTCAAACATAATAATAGGTATGTAATCATACAATATGTCAACTTAAATAAATCTGGGTACAACATCATACAACAGCTATAGCTGTTCCTAACATTAATATATAGTAAAATAAAAAAAAATTGTAAACGAAACCAAAAATGTAAGATGACGCAAATAGTAAACAATCTAGTGATGTTCAAGGCGAGAGTGAATCGATTCAAACTAAGCACATTCGCTCGTTCCGTTATAAACCAAAATATCGCTATCAGGGAAATTGACAAGTTTACAGCTACAAAATGTATAAGTACGTACAAAAAATGTTACAGGGCCCGCTTACATAGCAAAACTAGTGAGTTTCAAATAACATTCCCATTACTTATATCGTATGCAATAATACATAGAATACTTGTACAGATCGATGTAATTACGACGTAATGCATTCTGACAACGTAAAATATTACAATTATTAAAGGTTCATAGTACAGGAGTTATAGTTGAGGTAATTTAGTGAATCAAAAAGTGATTATTTTAGCGAATTCTGCATTAAATAACTTCAATTTCTGTGAGAATTGTAAACGTAAATTATTTGTAAATATTCTCATATTTTAGGTTTTACAAATAATTACCGCCGAAAAATTGTAAATATTATATTGTATATTATTTTGTTCATAGCTTGTCAAAATAACGGTAAAAAAGTTGTCTTATTTTGGAGAAAAGTCTATAGGTATTCAGCAATGGGTAGCACTAGCCACGGGCTAAACTATGATGATGATAAGTTTATCTATTCAAAACGGAAATTACTCGTAATTATGGCAATTTTTTATGTATGAAGACATTTATTTTATTGAATAGTTATGTTATAATTTTATGTATATCACGTAAAAATGTAGTAAAGTTTGTATATACATACATATGTATATTCATATAAATCGCTAATGTATGTATTTTTTTAATAAATCTGTGCGCTATCAACAGGGAAAGTAATCCAAAAGTAACGTAAAGGTTCACAGAACTATATCGGTCTACTATTGTTATTGTTGTTAACTTGGTCAATCGTCCGTGTCTTATAAAAAACTGATTGTTATGTTGAGTGACTACATTCAATTTTAATTTAAAATGTTTTATAAAGAATTCGTTAGCGATATAACTAGGTCAAACTATATTTGGCCCATTCAAGGTTTTTTGCCTAGCGAGTAAAATAGACCTTAAATATAATTCTACAGTATAAAAATATTTTTAAAATAGGAATAAACAAATACAAGCATGAATTCGAAAAATGAAACTAATCCCTTCCGTAAATGCATGGACTTTATTATATAAAAAAAAATTGTATTGATTTATACCGGTTCTTAAAATGAAACATTGAATCAATATGATCTTACAGTTTGCGTAAAAGGTTGTCGAGGACAAACATACAAAGACATAGACATGCACTCACTAATTTGGCACACATATTTAGATGTTTATTTGTGTGTAGATTTTCCAGCTCAAATTTTGGCCAATTCTGTCAAAATCACATGCATAGCAAGGGTTGAATTTTCAAGAAGACGGTTAATAATATAGATATATTTAAATTATTAATTGATCTAGTCCCCTTTTTTCCACTAACAATACATACACAAAGGATTATAATGTTTCTCTCTCGCCGAGTCCTATTCGTCGTTACGGAGGGACGTGACTCCCCCTTTATTACTTTTTTGGGGAAGTTTTCTTGGTCATTTAAATCGTAGTTTAGTGGATTTAGTGGTCCTCAAACATGTCGATATCACCACGACGTCTTATTTCACCGCTAAGCCAATCCACTCTTCTTGAAAAACAAGACATTACAGTGCTTAAAATGATTATTTGTATACATTTATATGAAAACAATTATAAATTACTCTAGGTAATTGCAGTAATTGTGAACTAATTTAAACCAATTGCATTGTACTTCGAATCGGAGGTCTAGCCTTTTAAATACAAAAGTTTTATTACTATTCCATTCAAACCAAGTGGTCATAATACTAAACGTAACAGTTCTAGGTATATGCAAAAACATATTAGAAAATCTGTATGTATTTTAGTAAGTAAATTCTGTTTCCAATTACCATTATAATAAAATACATTTGCAACTTTTGCAATCTTGTATGAATAGTATTTTAAGCTGTATTAAAAATATCTTAAGTGCTTGGTTTAACATTATATTTACTTTAAAACTGTATGGGATTCTTACCTCAAAAAGCAAATATAATATAAGTAAATTAGAACAGGGATTTCGAGAACATACAAGTAATTAAATGTTAAAAATGATGTGTCATTCGCGTATTACCATAATTATATTTGTTGAAGTGTCGTGCAGAAAATGAGGCAAAGACACCTGCAGAAGCTAGTTTACTAAAACTATATCATTCAGATGAAACATTTTCCATTAGTGTCTTACCGGAGTGACGAAACGGTTGCCAAATCGAGCGAACCTTTCTGTATAATTATATACGCTTTATTTATATTAGTATTTTTGTATTATATTAGCTTGTAACATGGAAAAGTGTAGTTATCACAAAGTAAAGTCTAGTGATGATAGTCCATACGAAGTGCAATGGGCTGGTTGGGGCAAGCAGGTATGAAATTCATAAACAAATGGGTTATCCGAGATTTTCGAAAAAGTTGGACACATACTAACATATATTATTTCACATTTTTGTATGTAAAGAATAAAAAATATTAATAGTCATTCTATAAATTAAATATTATTCGATAGGCCAAACAGATTTTGTAACTTAATTATATTACGGTTACAAAAAAAGTTTTTGTATCAAACATCAAGGAAATTAGTTATTGACCAGGCAACCTAAATAAATGCAAAATAACGGCTACATTAATAAAATAACCCTTGAGTCGTATTTTCTAATTACTAAGGATCGAGATCATTGGAATTTTGTGGTCCAAAGACTTCTCGGAGCTTCGTAACTAAGCGAATCAAAATCCACACATGACTCGTAAACCAAGTGTAGGTGAAACGCTGGGGTCCAACTGAGTGTTACTGATTTTTTAATGTTTTTATTCTATCTATTTCAGGCATGGCTAACGTTTGGGGCATCGCTGGCCTTCCTCATAATCGGTCTGGTGCGAGGCTACTCCGCATCAGCTTTACCCTCAATCGAAGCCCATGATCCGCACATCATCCAGCACAGCGAACAGAAATCATGGATTGGTAAGTTTTAGTTACAATTCAGGGTTACTTGTAACTAACGCTTAATTTGAAGGTTCATTTGTTAATTGTCAACGCGGTCAATCCTTGAATGGGCAATCAAAAGGTGGCATTTCATTTTAGGCATGTCAGAGGCCCTTAATGCTGCTTGATAAACTCTTGACCCCATAGTTAGCCACTCTCAACCGATCGGAATATAAGGGGTGCTTTAAGTACATTAATAACAATAACGTTTAGTCCAACGACTTTTGGATATATGCTCCGAATAACTTTATTGAAATAAATTTCAGCCAAGTAGCCTTAAAAGATGTTTAAACTGTTCTATATGCTTCACGAAAAGTAAATATACAGTTTTTACACCAACTTAATACAACGTTCCAATAAAAAAAAACCTTCGTTGCCTTCTTACATTGTAATTTACACAAGAATAATTTTATTAGTTTTCTTTCGAGATCTATGCAGAATATTAGACATGGCAAAGCAGTCCGTTTTAATGCAAATTTAGCAATTATACTGTTGCGATACAAAGTATCCATTACATATTTTTTGTATGTCATAAGTCGAGTAACATTACTAATACGCTAAACTAGGTGCCAGGTAGACTTCATAGCTTAAACTACAATTTGTTTAAATAATGTATTTGTTTACCTATCTTAGAATGATTTAATTACGTAGTAATCATTGTAAAAAGATTAAGAAAATTACATTTAAATAATTAAATATATTTATTTATGTAAGAGAACTAAAAAATAGTATTTACATCTAAACTAAATTTAAACAATCTACATGTGGTATGGAGCCAAGAACGCTGGCTGCATTCCCACGCTGGATTGCTATAGAAATCCTTTGCGCAAGGAACCAGCCAGCGTTCTTGTCTCTAGTGATGTCAATCAACATTTTATTAAATTTTTTTAAATTGGATAAACAATAAACATCTGTTTCATGTTTAGTTATGCCAAATAGTCACATGTTAAAGATGGTGTGGTAAGTATAACCAGCTAAAATAACACGATTACTCAAATAATATTGTATTTACAAGGCCAATTTACAATGCCATAAAGATAAATAATGTATACTTAATATTTCAACTCCCCTAATTTGAATAAATTATTACTTACAGTACGTAAATACGTACAAAGTACAAATACTAAGATTTACAGATTTTAATTTACAGCTTTTAAATCTATATATATAAAACTCAAAGGTGACTGACTAATTGACTGACTGATATAGTGATCTATCAACGCACAGCCCAAACCACTGGATGGATTGGGCTGAAATTTGGAACGAAGGTAGATGTTATGGACGTAGGCATTCGCTAAGAAAGGATTTTTGGAAATGCCACTTTTAAAGGGGTGAAATAGGGGATGTAAGTTTTCCTTCTTAATGCGAGCGAAGCCGCGAGCACCCACTAGTAAAATATAAAATTCGTTTATTTTTCATTATACTTTTGGCATAAAATTGTATGAAAATCCAAAGGCATCCGAACTATGTAGTTAATAACTGTTTCGGATGCCGATGGCTTCTCCCAGTTTAGTTTGACATAAAAATAAGTACATAACGCTAGTAACTTAATTAAATTAAACAAGTTAATTTGACATAAAAGTTAGAATTTTGAAAAAAAAAATCAATTTTTAAAAGTTGTGTTTCTTTTTTGGAAAGTTGGATTGAAATAAAATTTTATAATAAAAAAATCTATTCTGTTTCGAGGCGCCCACAGTTTTACTCCCATTCGAGATACAAAATATTCTACCTATTCTATTATACCAAATTTCATCTAAAGTGAAGATGTAACAAAAATACACACACGCGCGCACAAACTAACGCTTTTATAATGTACTAGTGGACGCTTGCGGCTTCGATCGCATTATTTCAGAATAAAAAGGAACCTTTGCCACTCCCAGGAGATCGGACTACTAATATACCAAAAGTCATGATAATCTGTTCAGCCGTTTATGTGACATGCGCACACAAATATATATACAAATTATTATATAAGCAAGCAAAAATTCAAAAAACTGCTGAGGTGCTACATTATTCATACAGCCTCTATGTACAGATTTTTTACTTTCCTTAGCTTTACTACATGTAAAGTAAATTATAGATAAGTGGGATGGGTATTGGGAATACTTATTATAACCCAGGGGTCTTCACATCTAGAGTTAATAGGTTTCTTCTAGGCAAGCGTGCTACATCTTAGACTATAGCGGTGCTTAACATCAGGCAGGCTATAGTCAAACGTAAGCCTATTTCGTGTAAAAAAAAACTTTGTATAGTACATAGGTATAATACATATTATCAGAACTGACAGACAGACAGTCCGTACCTAATTTAGTGCAAATCTGCCAGGTCAAGGTGTAAGATTTTAAATGCTTAGATTTTAACCATGACGACTACAATGGAGGTCGATTAACAATACTGAGTACTGTTAAAGTAAACAATAGAATAAGTATTAAAATACTGAATAAGTATTTTCATTAGAACCAGATAGAACCTGCGGTGCACCAAATTTTCAGTCAAGTTGTAAGGAAATGGGTAAAATTTTAATGACTGATTGTATGTTTTTTGTTGTTTGTATGGACGTCAATTAGTAACACGTTGTTAAAAAACTTTTATCTAATCATATGTATACATTAAAAATACAATTAAAATCATATATGTCATTTAAAACCTAATAAAATAACCCATCCTTGTCCGCTGTCGGTGCAAATACCTATTCAGTTTTCTCAGTTCCCTACTTTAATTAGCGATTGCCTAACTAACCAAACAATCGATATAAAAATTAGTATGAACAAACATAAAATCTCACACGATTCCTTTACTTTTTTATATGATAGTGAAGAAGGCAAATTAGTAGATTTATTACTCAAAATAAAATAATCAAACCTAAATTTAAACGAGACCAGAGGCTGCCCGTTGCTTCTAGAGTGTAAGCCACATTTTTAGATATTTTTTTTGCCAAGCAAGAGTATGCACGAAAGTTTTTTTTATCTATATTTTAAGAGGGAGTTTTGTCGAAGCCGACTGTCACTCCCATAAGGCTTATACAATATACAATTACATCAATTTAATATACAATTACATACTATCCATAAAATTACTATATATATCTAGCAGAATCTTGGCCTCGTCCGAAGTAGGAGAAGCCAAGATACTGCTACATAGTCCAACACTGTTGTTATTACAATTTCTAGTATTTACAAACAATTTCTGGCGTAAAGTTTCAAGAAAGTTTTATTGTTATATCATTTGTACCCTGTACTCTGTTCTGTATGGAATAAAGTAAAGTATTTTAAAAGCTTATATAGCAATTAAAATGGCTATTTATATAGTATTTGCATTATTGAATTAGCTTATCTTAATTAGAAACTTTTTAAGTAGTTCATCTTAAGAAGCAACCGAACATAATATGATGATGAGATAGATCACTGCGACGACAATTTTGATCCTTTTTATACATATATAAGTACCGTAAAATTATATTACCGCAAAGCACTTTCGTCGTGTGTATTATGTATTTTTGCGATAGTAATAAAGTTACTGTCATGCTGTCTACAACAACAATGTAATTAACCTGTCTAGGTTATTCGAATCAATGACTGATAAGTTCACCAGTCTTTTCACGTTTTCTTTTGTTTGTAATTTTTTTTCTTGAGTCGTATTTCCTCGTGACTGAGGGTCGTGACTCCCCCGCAGAATTAATTTGTTAGGGGAGGTTTCTTGGGCAGATACATCGTGGTGGGCGCCCAGGTTCTTCCACGGTAGACACAATGTCCTCGGATATTGTGGTCCTCAAACATGTCGGTTTCCTCACGATGTTTTCCTTCACCGCAATGCGAGTACAAATCCACACATAACTTGAAAATACAAGCCATTGGTGCAGGACCGAGTTCTAACCCGGGTGCGCCTGGATGAAAAGCAGACACTGGAACCGCTGAGCCTCACTTTCAAAGCACACAAAAAAACCTTCTGTTTGTAAAACTATCAAGATGAAAAAAAAACTTACAGAAGACTTGATAACCTCCTTTTTTGAAGTTGGCTAAAAAGACTACCTAACAACTTACGGATTTTAAATTTGTCATATTATTAATACGGTTAAAACAACTTGGTTTCAGTGGAAAACATATTTGATTGGTATTTTCATGACGTAAGTAATATCTACCTACTAAGTAATGAACCATGGCAGCAGTACTTATGTGGCCATATGTAATAATATTAGTTGTATTTATAGTAATCTATAGAACAATACTTATTACGTCCACCGTAAGGCAACTGATTAACTAAAATGCCTGCGATTCGAAACGCATGTTACGGTTGTCCTTATGTTTTCTAACATTATTTTGGTTCTACCTCCGCTAACCTATACTAATATTATAAAGCTGAAGAGTTTGTTTGTTTGTTTGAACGCGCTAATCTCAAGAACTACTGGTGCGAATTGAAAAAATATTTTTGTGTTGGATAGACCAGTTATCAAGGCAGGCTTTAGGCTATATAACATCACGCTGCAACTAATAGGAGCGAAGAAACAATAGAAAATGTTTAAAAAACGGGGAAAATTATTCATCTTTGAGGGCTTCCGTTGCATGCGCTGCGAAAACGGTTCAAGATATCAAAAAAAAAGTGTATTAAGGATTATTTCACTTGAAATAATCTAACAAAATGTCCGCAACAGTATATGTCTATGTTTTAAGGTTAACTCACTAGAACTGTTTTTATGGTAATAACTATTCCACGCGGACGAAGTCGCGCGCATCAGCTAGTTGTCTAATACGTGGCAAACATTTAAATGTTTGTATAATTGTTTTGCAGAGTTAGAAGTAAATAGCATATTTATTGTTATTTCCTTGTTTTCCTTTTATTACCATTGTAAATAGATATCAATTGTGTTGAGTTGATTTAACAAGTCTCTATGGGGAATTTTATTTAAATTGAAGGTATCGACTATCATATTATCTTTTTAAAAACCAATATTGATATTTTTGATGATCACTAATTCCTAGGACATGGGAATGACATGGGCGCTCACCAATAACTGAACTGCCCCGATGATTTTACTGGAGTTGCGACCCACAGAAATCATGAAGATTACTTAGAAAACATGTACTGAACTAAATTAAAGTTTACGAATTCTTAATATTATTGAGTTTACTTATTCTTCAAAGAAGTGTTTATTAAGCTGGATTAAAATTTACTCTCAAATATTTCAGGTGCCATCCCTCCACTGGGTGCATTCCTGGGCAGTCTGGTCTCCGGAGCGCTGATGCAGCGCTTTGGTCGCAAGCGCACGCTGCAGCTGACAGCTCCAGTGTGGGTGGCCAGCTGGCTCATCCTGGGCTTCGCCAAGTACTTCCCCCTGGTGCTCGTGGGTAGAGCCATTACGGGAGTCGGAGTGGGATTTGTGCTGGCTACTGCGCAAGTTTATGTAAGTCTATTTATATTGTAGATTGTAGCTCCGTCGTTTGTAGTTTTATAAGGATAAAAGGCAGCCATTGTCATTATCTACTTTGATCCCCATACCAAATGAATGGTGCTTCAGTTATTACTGTACTCTGTAGTTGTTATATATATGATGGTATCGGAAGTGGAAACAATTTACGTTTAAATGCCTGTACACGTGATTACACACTTGAAGTGAGTAAACATTCCATTACACAAATGTAACAAATTTAACTTATTAACGATCAATTAGCTGCTAAACAAACCATTCATAAACATAATCACATGGTCGATTAAATATTCATTGAAAACACATTTCGCCTTGCAGATGTCTCTAAATATATTCATTCATATTGAAGGAATAATGGGATCTTTGTTAAATAGAGATAATGAATATATGATGATCTCACTAGGTATTTTCTAGTTATTACAAGAACGAAGTGGAATTTAATCATAGATTATGTATTGTTTGTGTTGTGTTCACTGTTTCAATGTTTTTGTGTGAGCTCACTTTTAAGATCGGACACATAACTGCTCTTAATGAATTTAGCATATATTTTTACAGAGTATTATTGTTGCTAAATGCATTTGAGAATCGTTGTGCAAGAAAGTCTTATTGTTGCAACCTACGTGCCCTTTAAAAAGTACTGAACTAATGGAACGACTTGTAAAATTAAGTTGAAGATGGAGCATTCTGTCCTGTAATTGAACTAGGCCGTACGGGGAAACTAACGTCTGAAAGGCTCGTTACTTTAGTTGACTAGTTAACTTGCAAACCAAAAATAACAAACCAATGTTATGTGCAAGATTTTTAGCAAATGCACTCTCATGTTTCAGGTGAGTGAATGCTGCGACCCTGAGATTCGAGGCCGGCTAGGTTCAATGCCTACACTTTCTATGTCATTGGGAATTCTGATCTCTTACGTAGCAGGTAACTGGCTCTATTGGAGGTACCTCGCTTTCTTCTCTGGTCTATTTTGTGGTAAGTATATTTTTATAACGGCAGGTAGTATAAGATACGGTCATTAAAAATATTAAAGAATTTGATAGAAACCAGTCAATAAACAACAGAAACACTTTGGAACTGTCTATGACGTATCATGATTCCTGAGCATTGAAATACTCTAAAACTTATTTACACTTAATTTGAAAACCTAGAGGTTCTTCTTCTAAATATGAAGGCTCTAGGCTGTCTGCTGGAATAACAGGGCAGTACAGATGGAATTAGACTAGTACATGTAACAAATATTACGTAATTGTAACAATTATTTTCTATGTATGTCAATATAAAATTTTGCCCATCAATTCCAAACCAAATCGTTCGAGGCATAACAAGATCTAAAAAATAAAATAAAATGTAAACTTTATTATTATTTTTTTATTTATTATCTAAAGTCTTATCCTATAAAAGTCCAATGACGATACTGATCAGACAGTGACTAATACGTACTGTTTATATTTTTCAGTTGCCTTATTCGTGGTCCTCCTGCCGCTGCCAGAGTCTCCAGTGTGGTTAGAGGCGCAAGGTCTGGACTCCTCGGCTGCTGTCAAGTGGCTGCATCTGTCTGCGAGAGCTACAGCTACTGTCAAAGATGATGTTAATGAGTAAGTCCAGTCATATTCTTCAAATCCAGGGTACATAAATATCTTCTAATAAAACGAGCTACGTACATGTTGTTATGTCACTACAATAGTGATAAACATCATAAGAATCACCATAACCTGGGTGAGTCAGGATAAAAAGCAACCGCTTAAACCACCGAGCCACACTCACTTTTTACTAACGTAATAGGAGTAGACTAAAATATCATTTACTATTTGACTTTGACAAAGTTTAGAGCTATACTTTTATATTCATAGCATTGGTAAATCAACAATAAAGGGTACCTATAGCTAATGAAATAGGGTAGCGTGACCATAATTACAAAATGACAATAGATTCTCGCAGCTGTGTGTGAATTGGTGCAATGTCGTGACCAGTCCTGGAAACTGACCATTTTGATCGCGACCACTCCTTATACTTAACTCACGGCATATCGGAACCCGGAAAAGAAGATTTTACCACATTAGATTTCATGTTCACCAATAAGAAGCCATTACCTATTTGTAAATAAATAGTTAATTATCTACCTGATTAGTGACCACTGTAATACACACACAATACTGAATAATCAGATATTTGACCTCTTGGTCACCTGAAGCGGCACCCACACAAGTGGCATTGTGGCCCAGGGTGGAGCATACCTACCTGTATTGTAACCGTATAAGAACAGATACATAAATTCGATAATTTATATGCTAATTGTTACTACATACTGTAGTGCCCAAAATAACGATGTCCTGTGGGCTTGCTGTGACGTGATTGAGTAGCAAACATGAATTAGCTAACAGCTGTCTTTCATGCAATGGTATTTATTACAAATTCATTCATCAATAAACATAAAACTATACAATCTAACCATGGTTTGCTATGAATTAAATAATGGCATGAAGACATCCACAAGTTGATTCTTCTTATCGAATGAGAGTGGCCAACTCTTGTGTCGAGAGTTTGTCAAGCCGCCTTAAGGGCCTCTAAAATGGCTTATCGACTGCCGTACTAGACAAACAGCCGGGACCTACAATTTAACGTGTTATTCAACCAACACAGGAAAATTGTATCTGACTCCATACTACTAACTTATGAAGATATGCAAGCAGTTAAAAAGGCGGTAGAAATAGCTTTTAAGAAGCCAAGTAGACGAGTGTAGTATATTCTGTGACTCAAGGTCAGCTCTTGTAACAGACCGACTTCTACAAGTTGGTGGATTGATCGACGAACATACAAAAAAAACTTATGAGGTGAATTTGTGTTTACTTTTGCAGAAAAGTGGATGACTCCCAAGACTTCCCAAGCCTGTTCACTCGTAAGGTGTTCTTCTCGTCGGTGGTGATCAAACCCCTCATCATTGGCTTTGCCCTGCTCTTCTTCCAGCAAGTCAGTGGAATCGACGCGATCATCTTCTTTACTGTGGAGATCTTCAAAAGTGCAGGTGAGAATTAGAATATGAAACATTAGATTGAATTTTAAATTATATATTTTTTTAAATACCTACCACTTAATTTCTTTTTTTTATATTTTCTTTGTTCCTCTCGATTTGTCGTTATGGGTTATTAAGTAGACGAAGTATCAAATATTTGTACCTAAAGAAAAGTAAGTGGGAGTTTCATAATATTGTCTTAAACGAAGGCCTTTTCTAGCAAAACTAAGTATAAATAATATTTCAAATTGAACATGTTATTCATTTGAGTTTTTAATTTTACACCATCAATAAATTGTGTGAAGATGATGTGTACATTTTTCCGAAAACGTTTTACTTCCGAATTTTGTCGTTGACCACGCGAACATCCACCTTCTAATACATATGTAAAGACCAATTTATGACAATCAACTTTCCAATTCCAGGAAGCACTCTAGATGCGATGACAGCGACCATCGTGATCGGCGTGGTGCAACTACTGAGCAACGGTGTGAGCACTATGCTGGTGGACCGCGCTGGACGGCGGCCATTGCTGCTGGTGTCTGCTGCAATCATGTGTGCTTCCATGTGCTCTATGGGAGCTGCCTTCTACTACGAGTTCGAACAAAATTCTTTACTGGGGTCAGTGGTGTTTCTTCTGTAGTTTAAACCTACTATTAAACTTACCGAAACCGACATGACTGATGTCAAAATACATCCTGTAGTCATTTTATGGTTTTACACTCCATCTGATTGCTATGCTACATGTGTCAGGCGTTTCAAGTTTTTATGTGATCAGATTTTAGTACGAAAGCAATATATGATCAGTTATTTCAAAGCTACAATCTGAGCTATCTTTGTTATTTTTTATATGACACTGAATACCGAGTTCTTGTACAGTTTTTTTACGTTTATTTTGATTGATTTCAGCTACCTGCCCATCTGCAGCTTGGTGGTGTTCATGCTGGGTTTCTCCCTCGGTTTCGGAGGCGTGCCGTTCCTCCTGCTTGGGGAGCTGTTCCCAGCTCATCATCGCTCACAACTTTCTGCAATGGCCAGTGCAGTCAATTTGCTTTCTATGTTCTCCGTCATCAAATCTTATCATTCACTTGAGGTGAGAGTTTTTACATGCTAGTTACTCACATGACTAATTGTATAAGCTATTGAGATAAAACTTGGCAATTCCTGGACGATTAAAGCAACAAATCAACATTTGTGGCATCTAGCGGAGGAGTTATGTACATAATATATCCAGGGTTGACAAGGTCTGAGATTGATGATGATGAGCATACCTAGAAAACATCGACGTACTTTATCTCTATAAAACTATTAACCAAGTCAAAGCATGGACTAGTGGAGCTGTTAAAAATGGGCCAAACTTATCAGCCATTTCTAAGCATAGGCTGACCTGAACAACAAGCAGATCTTTTGCTCATATAAATCACTCATCAATATGAAAAAATCGAAGGTTGTCTTTGTGACAGAATCTGGTATCATAAAATTTGAAATTGACAGTAAAATATCTTGGTCCAGTAAATAGTAAGCCTTGATAACTATGTCTCGTTTTCCTCTCCACAGGCCGTGTTGACGTCGGCGGGTACATTCTGGGCGTACGCGATTTTCTGCGCCATCGCGTTCTTCTTCGTTCTCTTTGTGGTCCCCGAGACCAAAGGCAAGTCTCTCGCAGAAATAGAACAACACTTCAGGGGCAAGAAGACTAAAACCAACACCATGAGCATGAACACACCATTGTAGTAAATTACATTTACGTAATTTACTTATGAACATTCAATTATACTACTCAACCAAGTTAAGTTTGTTCCTCGCGTCGAATACATCTACAGAATGGTACAGTCAGCATAGGTACGGTCTGCAAAAAAGATTTAGTATGATTTAATAAATGTAAATATATGAATGTTTGTTAAATATTACATTTCTTGCTATCCTATAATTGAGCTGCAAACATAAGTAGCTAGTCTAATGAGCGATTTTCTAGCACCATGTTAATTGTAATAATGTATTTTGCTTAGAGATGGCGCTCGTTTAGCTAAGATTAATATGTATGCATGCTACCCAGAGCTACACAGAGCTGTTTTTTTATACGAGAATTAAAATATTAAGAAAATTAGGTGGGTTACGACATTCCTATTTACGAATTTTTAAAAGTATAACTTTATACTTACCTATTGGTCAGAGGCGATGAGCGTCATCAAGCAAGAGTTTTTGTGCAAGTTTTCATGGATCTGAAAATCGCTCATTTTAGCTTGAATATTTTGACAATTATCTAAGACGTTGTAAATTATCCAGAATAGACCATGCAATATTTTGACAATTAATTTGTGGATAATATGCTATAACATTGACCTAATTCAGCATAATACTGATTGTGTGACTATTTTAAAAGTGTTTCAGAAACATTTTATATGAATTGATATTGTAGGTACCTCAAAGAAAAATAGAAATATAATTAGGCTTTCATATTTAGTTACACTAAGTACAGTTCCTCTGACAATTTTTTTTAGCAAGAATCTAATAAAAATTTTGGAGTTTTCTTGTTTGTATATCTATCTCCACTAGATACAACGATATATAGTTTTAAGTACTCAATAAGACATTGATATTATTTGTAATTACATATTTTTATTAAATACAATCAATCAGAATATTTAGATACTCAGTCAATAAACTTTTTTGGAAATGGCCGAAAATATATAATCTACCCTATAGCAAGTTTAGAAACTTGCACTTTTTGACAAACACCCAAAATGCCAGAATGCGAATTTTTTTAGTGATTTTTTAAAAATAAAATCGTGTAATAATCATTATTTTAATAATTTAATATACATACAGACAGTTGTAGTGTTGGTGTAAATATAGGACCAATTAGTATAAGTAGACCTAGTTATAGGAATTAGTCTTAGAATTATTATTGTGATAATATTTATACGCATCTATTGATGCATTTTATAAAGTGCGTCGGTAATGATAAGTTAGTGATGGTTATACCAAAATTAGACATTAGTTTTTGAATTAAACTTTTATTGGAAAATGAGCGAAAATAATCACGACCGGCAGGATTCGAACCTGCGTATTTCTGCTACCGTCAGAACGCCTTAACCACTAGGCTACGGTCTACTAACTGCCAGCTTGTTAGACATATTCTGACAGCACAAGTGGCGCCATCAGCCGCTCAGTCTGAAGTGTATGGAAATGAGTGTGGATTTTTGCGCCTGGCAGTTAGTAGACCGTAGCCTAGTGGTTAAGGCGTTCTGACGGTAGCAGAAATACGCAGGTTGGAATCCTGCCGGTCGTGATTATTTTCGCGCATTTTCCAATAAAAGTTTAATTTAAAACAACCATTGTGCAGGTTAGCACTTAATAAAATTAACTCATAATTAAAACGCGAAAGGCCCATTTCTCGTCATATCAGGTGTCCATAGTACATCGATACGAGTGCTTGTTAGACATATTCTGACAGCACAAGTGGCGCCATCAGCCGCTCAGTCTGAAGTGTATGGAAATGAGTGTGGATTTTCGCGCCTGGCAGTTAGTAGACCGTAGCTTAGTGGTTAAGGCGTTCTGACGGTAGCAGAAATACGCAGGTTCGAATCCTGCCGGTCGTGATTATTTTAGCTCATTTTCCAATAAAAGTTTAATTTAAAACAACCATAGTGCAGGTTAGCACTTAATAAAATTAACTCATAATTAGTTTTTGAGTTTATGTACATGCAAAATCACAGGATTTAATCCCAGTAATAAGATATACCTTCACAAGCGAAATATCCTTAATAATAGGCCTTATTACAAAATGTGGTTTAAATATAAGTCTAGACCAAGTCCGTTTTAGTTATTCGAAAATTGTCTGTCTACTGTCATACTTATCAAATTGCCAAAATGTACCAATGTTAAATCAAAGTTCCAATTTTTGTTGAAATTTTGATTGCTTGTATTTGATGTTTGAACAACAAGAACACATTTTTTCTTTTCAAACTCCTGGACTAATATTTAAACCGCGTTTTGTAATAAGACGGAACGTGTACCTATGTAAACAGTGTCTAATATACAAGGTGTAACAGAAGGGTGTGACAATATTAAAGAGTATACATATATATCATGTAAGGAGTCATATACCAAAATATGAAAAATTAAATCGCATATATTTTTTACCATACAAAAATTAGATAATATTTTTCACTTGATTTCGTGGCAGCCCTAGCGAGTGACGAAACCGAAATAAGCACACATTTTTTTCATCCCGTTCTAGCATTAGTTTTAACGCAACGTATTCTCTCTCTCTCGCGCTCTCAGAGAGACACCGCCGCGCCGTGTCATTTGTCAATGAAAGAAAAGTCAATGAACGCTCAAAATGATAAGATGTAGGGTTGCAAGTCTTAAAGTTTTAATGAAAGTTCAACTTATGATTACTCGAAATCTATGACACTTAGAATTCTGAAACCTAGTGGGCTGTATTCTATATATACATAGGTATGTATAGTATAAGTATTGTCACACCCTTCTGTTACACCTTGTATATTTCACGGCGATCCCGATTCAGATGAAGTTTTGTAAGAAAATAAAATGTGACGTTTCATCCGAATTCATTCGATTACCAGTTTGTTACAAACCTAATTTCTTGTAATAGAATACGTCAAAATACAAATAAAAAACAATAAATTATGTAGATAATTTTTGTGTGATTCTGCATTGTGGAGTGTGAATGTTATAATGTTTTATTTAAATATATTTTATTATTTTAACTGATGTTGTTGTTCTGGTTTGTCATTCCCAATTTATGAGTTCGGTTCCTGACCCGATAAAACCGACTAGTTTCCAAAATTCGTTACATAAAAGTTGTAGCTATTGTACTTACTAAAACCGCATATTAAAGAATGTGTAACGATAAAGGTACGTTGGTTACCAGACTTTATAAAAATATAGTTTTGATAATCAAATACAATACAAATACAAAATAATTTATTCACTAAAACCTTTAACTAATATATAAAGAGTTACAATTATCTTATATATAAAGGTTTGTTCGTGTTCTTGTGAGCCCTGCACTAAGTATACACTTGTATCGCAGGCGCCCACGTAAAGTTTTGCTAGAAGTTTTACTAAATCAATTTAATTTATTTAATAAAGAGATAATAGATGGCGAGATGAATTTTATAATATAGTACTTAGATACATACATTCGATTCGATCATTAGGCGTTTCACCACCACCGTCCACCGTATTATTAGAAGTAACATAATGTCAGTGGAAACAAAACTGTGGTAGAAGGCAGAGAATGCCTGTGTAGGAAATCTACTACTTTTCATAAAACTTAACAGGGTCGAAAGTCTTTACATTGAAAATATTTGAAAATAATGGTTCTAAGAATTGCAGTTCCAACATTTCCAAAATTATTTTTAAACGCGCAATACGCAAAAACGGTAGTATGAGATCCTGGATGTGACATAGGTTACTTTTTGTTCCGACATAATGCGAACGAAGCCTAGGGCGTCCACTAGTAATACAATAAACCTAGCTCTTAAATGACGGAATGTTACGCATTTTCAATTACACTATAAACAATACGATTGTAATAATAACACGGAAATCTATTTAAAGCATGATTACATGGAAAACAGCATAATTCCAAATTTACCTAAATTATTGTGGTTTCCAATGAAATTTTGCTAAAACATCGCGCTAAATGACTGACAGTGCTCAGTTTGCAAATTTTGGCCATAATTGACGCGAATTTAATGAAAGCAAACTGTTAGGAACACTTGTTGGAAATGAGTCTGAGAACAATACTAATTGTTCTCAGTTAGCAATAAAATAATAATAGGTAGGGGAAGAACTTGCGGTGAATTCTTCAACGTGCTACACGTCACCCGCTTTTTTTTCACAATAGATCTATCTAAGATGTTGCACGTTTGCCTAGGAGAAACCTAATTACTCTCGATTTGAAAAAAAAGGCTCCATGTAGAGAGTTCCATAATCTCGCTGTCCTTACTACGAAGGTATTAAATCCATCCTACAAAGTTTTGCGTTAGCTTATTAGTAGCTCTGTAAATAACAGTACTTTCTTCTGACTGGCCTGTTAGCTTAGTTGGTAGTGGCTCTGCCTTCTAATCTAGGGGTTGCGGGTTCGATTCCCGCCTGACACAAGTATTTATGCATTTTAAAAATGTTTAATTTTTTGTGTTGAGTCTGGTTGTTTGTATGTATAATAAGTATGTATTTACCTAAGAAAAGTATATAAGTATTATATCCGTTATCTAGTACCCACGACACAAGCGTTTGCTTAGTGTGGGGCTAGATGGCGCTGTGTGCAATGTCCCGCAATATTATTTTTTAATTTATTTATTTATTTACTTTCCCAAAGCTGTATTATATAATGTAGTACATAGCCAACTTATTAGTACCTAATTTGTGCTTCAAAGTGTATTGTGGGGAAAGTAAACGTAAGGTGTTATTTTTATGATTAGGTGCTGTCGAAATTTGATCGTTTTGACTTTCGACTGTTCACTCCATTTCGAGCAAAAGTTTAACTTAGAATAACAAAGTCTCCCAACTTTGAAATTATATAATAACCGTCGATTCAATACTTCATTAGCATTGAACAAGCCGAATTTATGTTAAACCAATGAAATTTTAAGGCAAAGTTTCATTTCATATTGTTATCTACGAGTACCTTTAATGTTTCAGAGGTTGTTGCAACACGAACAGAGATTTAGAGATTATCGATCTTTCAGGAACTTTCAGGGACACATTTAATATGTACGGATATTTTTTTTAATTAATTAATTTCCTATATTTATTTCCAATGTAAAAACGGCTGAAGTGAATTAATGTTTATTTCTTTAGAAGCGAATGTATATATAGGTATATATATATTAATGAAATATTATTTAAAATATAAATTTGTTATAGGTACTTGCAATTATTTAGAGTTGTATAAGTCTACTTTTTGCTTGACTTGAATTCAATGGATTAGAAAATGAAACAAAAAATAATAATCCATACTATTAGGAAGTAAATCTGGACCAAGCGATCGTACGTGATATCAATCTGGTCTGCCCGAACTTAGTAAAGTAAATAAGTTATATCTGAACATGCAAAATGTCACGAATTCACGAACGACACGAATATGTGCACATCTTTGAATGTGATAATAGTCAGTCACGTATTCGTCTCATTATAATTGGCCATCAATTTAAGATTTGGCTGTGCACTATGAAACGATATCGATTGCAAATATTTGCTGCTATAAAGTAAGAACTTTACTATAGTAAGCACAATAAAAAATATATTTCAATATCAATTCAAAGTCAGTGAGCATCCAATATGCTGGCAGCTTAGGTTCAATAATACATTGTTTTTTAATATTCACAATTATATGTCATAGGTATAGCTCGCAGTTATATTGAGACATTGATGACTGAAAATTACTTGCACCTATAATTAAATTGTACATATTAATTAAAATTGTAATAATTTTAAATTTGGTTAGATTATGACACAAAAATGAAGTTGGTGCTTACTAACCATTACAAGTACATAATACATTTTTAACTTGATAACTGGCACAATACAAAGTTATGGCCGAAAAAGAAGAAAAAAATACACAAAAAATCCGCCCCTGACTCCTGACACTACTGAGGAACACTACCAGTAGTGTCAAAGGAATTTCCTTTACCCTTCTGCACATCATCTGCAATGCAGGCTGTGTCGTAGGTATTTAAAAAATTCTATGTATGAGTTCCCCATAATACTGCTCAGTGAATATTTGTGGCACAATATATGTAAGAACGAGGTGACTATATTTACCATTATTATACTTTGTCTTTACTTTTTTTTTTAATATTTTTTTATCATAATAGT
The DNA here is from genome assembly GCA_927399415.1 of Macaria notata. Taxonomy (NCBI): domain Eukaryota; kingdom Metazoa; phylum Arthropoda; class Insecta; order Lepidoptera; family Geometridae; genus Macaria; species Macaria notata. The sequence goes on from OV656733.1 coordinate 9,946,927, forward strand.
TTGTTATACTATGTATGTCTATACTAGAGTAACGTAAAGAGTAAAATGACATATAACAACAATATATCAGTTTCATCACTTCCATGATGAATAGTTCCCACTTCAATGATGAGTGTCGATTAGTAAACAGAGACAGATACCGCCTGCAATAAATAATAAATAAATAAATAAATATTTCAGGACATATCACACAGCGCCATCTAGCCCCATACTAAGCTTACGCTTGATCATGGGTACTAGATAACGGATATAATACATAAATACTTTTCTTTTGTAAATACATACTTATTATACATAGAAACGACCAGACACAACACATTGAATGGCAGTGCAGTTGCAGCAACACGCCACACGGCGCACGACTCCGCTAACTAGCCTGCTAATCATACAAGCTTACTTGAGAACTAGGTAGTCGGAACATAACGATATTTTTTTATTATAAACGTGTACGTGTATTATAACGACTATACCTAAGATATAAATATATATAATTCACCGTATGAATAGCGAACAAACGCTCTTCGGGGTAAATATATAAATAAATAAAATAAATATAAATAAATATTCTGGGACATAGTTAAAACAAGTAGCTCACGCTCGGGACATATCGCAATAGGTGTCTTATTTAGTTTTTTCTTGTTTTCCTAAATACTGTAAAGTAAAAAAAAACATTCATTGCATGATGAGCTTATATTATAATTTGTAACGTGTTTATGCCTATGCTGCATGACAGGCCTTATGAATAAAAACAAAGTTCCCAGATATGTCTAGTATCCCTGTAAAACATGTATGAGTAACAAACTAGCACCTAATCTGTCGCTCGGATCACATCACCTCATTAGATGCCGCTCCGATTCCAACGAGGAACATTGTTGCTAATGGCGGCATAAACTATTTTTTTTTATTTTTTTATTTATTGTTTTAACTATTGTGATAGATAGCCTTCTTAGAATGTTACTCAACTTTTGATTCAAATTCAAATTGTTTATTGACTAAAAATAAAAATACTTATTCTAACACGTACATTCATTCAACACAGATTGCCAGGTGCAGTCAAGTATGAATCAGGTAGGTACGTGAGGTAGCCCCGGAAACTTGCACTAGGTACCGAAAAGGTCCTGTGAAGCAAGATTTCGGGAAAAACCACAGCTAGATAACTAAATGATGATGTTTGCTAGTTTAAAGAACGCCTCAAGTGTCTCTGAATGGGCTTATTACTGTCCGATGTGCTGTGAGAAAAAGTTCAGAGTATTATCCTTTTGCAAGCGCTTAGATGATAATATTAATCAATGCCACTTTTTTCACGGATCATCGCCCATCCAAAAACTCACAGTGACGCAACGTTTATGTGCTTTATCTTATTTTTAAGTTAATAACAACCTTATGACATTTTATTTTACAACACAATTACAGTGATGATGTTATTGGAAATTCAATGTAATGTGTGAGCATGCTTCCTATAAATAGCTGAATAAGTGGCTTCTTTATTTTATTTTATTTTAAAAATAAAAAAATATTAAAACGAAAATATACACGAGTGATATTTTATTAAAATATTAAAACTCGTAAGGTTATTTTCCCACAAATTGTTTTAAGTAAACTGAACCAATTAAGCACTCGTAATTACTCTATTTAATGATGTCTACTTCATGTTACGGAAATGAATCTGCAAATGTACAAGGGCTATATTTTAGTCATTGTTTTAAATTTATTTAATTATTGTGACATGAGATCGTACATACTTAGTTCTAAGACTGATTTCTACAAAGGCTATCGGCTTTGTAGTTTTTTTTGTAGGTCGAGATCATCCTTTATTAAAATTAGTTCTTGCTTGACTATAGATAGACACAGAGAAAACTAATTAATCTGTGACCCGATTGAATAGCGCTGCAGTCTTCGATGTCTTGCATTCGATAGAGGGAACCGGTTCGCTTTATGCTTATTGATATATTTTATTAGTCACGGCGAAGTATTGCAAATTGACAGGTAGTCCCGAGCCACTGATTCGAAGCTCCCATCGCCCTCGTGTCTCGGCGCCCCTCGTGCTTCAGACCACGCGTGAGCCATCTTGCCACATTATTGATATCACGCTCACCACCGGGCACTATATAAACGAGACCTATTCAAACTTAATGTATTCAAAACACAAATCTAAATAAAGGAACACATCCCTTTACAACTCAAACGATTTTAGTCTTTGTTTCAAATTCATGAACTGAATCAAATATGATTTTGGTGAGTATTTGACGTTTAATATTGTTATAAATATCATTTTACTTTGTAATACTTGAAATCTTCTTGCAGGCGATTTTCTGGGTTGCTGCGCTAGCTTGGACCGTAATCAGATGTGAACCCCCGGTAAACAGCTACTTACCTCCATCGTCGGGTGGAGGCGGCGGGAGCGAGGGCGGTAGACCATCATCTCAGTACGGCCCGCCTGGGTCCCGCGGCGGGGGCAGCGCCGGTGGTGGTGGTGGTAGACCTTCCTCACAATATGGCCTACCTGGCACGGGCGGCGGCTCCAGAGGGTCCAACCAGCGCAGTGGGGGCTCATCAGGGCAAGGCTCATTATCTGACAACTACTTGCCACCAGGCCAGGGAGGCCAGAACTCATTAGATACACAATACAGTCCTCCTTCATCTCAAGGCCAGTCTGGAAACCAACAAAGAGGTTTTGGATCACAAGGACAAGGGAACGGATTTGGTGCACCAAGTTCTCAGTATGGAAATCCAGGCCAGGATGGTTCTGGGTCATCTCGATCACCTGGTGGACAATCGTCTTTTGGAAATAGAAATAGTCCACAGTCAACATACGGCACACCAAATGGTGGATCATCTGGTAGAGGGAATGGTGGATTTGGGTCGGGTTCTGGATTTGGCCAGTCACCTGAAAGTTCCTACGGTCCCCCAGCATCAGGTTTTCAGTCACCGGGAGGTAGTGGAGGTTTTGGTGGTAGAGGTGGTTCACTAGGTACTCCAGACTCTCCCTATGGTGCACCAAACGCTGGATTACAAGATGGATCAAGCGGTGGTGGTTTTGGGGGTTCCCCATCATCGTCATATGGAGCTCCTGGAGTTGGAGGTTCTGGAGGAAGCGGATCTGGCAGTGGCAGGGGATCGGGAGGTGAAAGAGGTTCTGGTGGCTCTGGATTCGGTGAAGAAGATAATGACGTAAGATCTTGTCAATTACCATACATTTTAATGAGATACTGTTACTGTACTTACTGTACTAATATTGTATTTTTTTTTCTAGGAGCCAGCTAAGTACGAGTTTAGCTATGACGTCGACGACCAGCAGACAGGTACTAAATTTGGTCATTCTGAACAACGCGATGGCGACCTGGCCACTGGGGAGTACAACGTGCTGCTCCCCGATGGCAGGAAGCAGGTGGTGGAGTACGAGGCGGGTCTGCAGGGATACAAGCCCCAGATACGCTACGAGGGTTCGTGTTTACCTTGTTGCCTCAAGCCCGCCAACAGCTCACTAATTGCATCGCTGTATTATATCTTGGTTTCGGGCGACATCTAATTGGCTCAAGCTAAGAAATAACTACTCTATTTTATTAGTTTTTAATCATGCTTTGTTCTTTTAAGGTGGAAATGGAGGCGGCAGAGGTGGGCCTGGTTCCTTTGGATCTGGTAAATTTATTTCCTCACTTTTATACATTGCCATAATATTTCTACGAAATGAAATAATAAAATCGTTTTATGTTGCAGGTGGAGGTCGTGGTGGAAGCCAAGGATATCCTCAAGGTGGTCCGGGGGGTAATGGGTTTGGCGGAGACTCTAGTGGGAGCTATCCTGGACAGGGTGGTCAAGGTGACAGATATCAGCAAGGCGGCGGCGGTGACATGGGCTACCCGAGCGGCAGACCAGGAGGCCAAGGTGGACAAGGTCAAGGTGGACAAGGTCAAGGTGGACAAGGTCAAGGTGGCCAAGGGCAAGGTGGCCAAGGGGGTCAGAGTGGATACCCAAGCGGGGGACCCGGTGGGTCATCTGGATTCGGTGGATCTAATGGCCAAGGCTACCCGAGTGGAGGACCGAGCCAAAATGGATTTTCTGGAGGCAATGGATTAGAAACATTTACCGGTGGCAGTCAAGGTTATCCTGGAGGTCAAGGAGGTCAAGGAGGTCAAGGTAGCGAAGGCTACCCTAGGGGTGGGCCTGGCCGAGGATCTCAGGGTAGCGGCAGAGGAAACGGAAGAGGTCAATCTACTGGCAGAGGAGGCTCTGGCGGCGATGAAGGATATCCCAGCGGAGGTCCTGATGGTCCCAGAGGATCTGGATATTAATAAAATTATTTAGCTTAACAAATACTAGAACCATGCAAATGTATAATGGACGCCGATATTTGCTTACGAGCTGTGTTTATAAAATGTATGTAAATAAAATGACTTAATTCAATCACAGTTTTTTATTTCTAATATCGTATAAGTACATTAACCCATTGTTTTATTAGCTTAAAATTAATTAAAATCTTGTGTAGGGACTTACTGGCTTTCTTAAAGCAAAGTTTTCTAACAAGATTAATAAGCTGTGCTTGAAATTAACATCTTTCTCAATTTATATTTCTATAAGTTATATATTTAGGCACAATACAGCCTCAGTGAATTGACAATATAATCTAATCCATTATAATTAATTGATCACTTTCTACTTAAGAGTGTATAATCAGTGGCTTATTAATGCGAATAAATACATAAAATGTTATAAACAAGTTTAATATATAGTAAGTAAATGCCTGCGAAGTAAATGACAAGTGTTAAGTATTGGTTCTTTTAAAAGCTTTGGACTAGCTTCATCAGAAAATATTTTATAAATCAATGGATATAATTAATTACACCCCAGTCCCACTATATATGTAGCGTTTTATGAGCTTTATGTGTTTTCAGATTAAATCTTTATCGATGCAACGATTCTTATTGCTGTTTTCCATCACACAGATGCGGTTCGGGTTGCTTTTGTTTCAACAAAAATCTCTGTATTTCAGAATACAGAGAGATATCTTAATCACAAATGCACAAAATTAAATTTAACCTATAAAAATGAATACATCAACAAACCGCTCGAACGGAATATTGATTTATGACTAGTTAGTTCGTAAATCCAATGGTTGTTTGGCTTTGGTGGATCAAGCGTGCCTAACCTGGCTCACACAGTTCCTGCCACGAATCTGCTACAAAACAGTTGAAATGTGAGCCGGTGAAAATCACAAAACAAAGCTCCGTTGTCCACGCCAATGATCCACGCAAAGCAAGCGAGGATTTATTGACTCGACAGTTTTGACATTACAGAAAAACTATCTGCAGCAACGTTAATAAAATGGAGGATAGCAAAACACGGGCCTTTGAAACAATAACGTTTGATGAACCGGCTGAATCTGTAACAGAGGAAAGGTTTTGTTATTCCAATTGCTTGTGATATTTAATAAAATGGTGTCGGTATCTTTTGAGCAGTATTGAAATGTTTTTGGATGATCTTAGTCAAAACAAAGACACATTAGGCCCTTCGGGAGTTCTTTAGAAAATTGACATTTCTATGTGTATTCAATCATGAGATACGTTAGTAACATACATAGAAAAATTTCTCACAAATAAAAACATTTACCTTGTAGAGGTTTTTCCGTATTTATCGTGAAGGGCAGAGCGATGTAGTGTGTCGAAATGATCTCTCTTATGTAAAGAGGCGCTATTGTAGCTTGACACTGAAACAACATACAAAATGTTATGCTTGCTAGATAAGTAGACATATTTTGTTAATAGCATAAGAGCGGTACATGAGTCAGCAATAGATGTACATATTAATATATTGATTCTTATTTGGTCACTATTCACTATTCCCTGTCCATTTTCATACTTACGAACTAATTGTATTCTACTCGTAAATAGTCATTACTCGTACTTGAAACTTTTTAACTAGATTTACATTGGATACATAGTTTACTAATTTTGAAACTAGCACTTTACATTATAATTTATGTATTGAGTGTGCTGACATTATGATAATAAATAATCTTCATTACTTTTCATTTTATTTGTGTGTCATCGCAGTGCTTAAGGTGCTTCCACAGAAACAAGTAATACCTATTCATTGCTCACTTTCAATACCTATTATATTACACGATTAAGATACAATTATTTGTTTGTCATATACCTACATTATAACCTCAAACAATTTTTTTAAACAAGGAATGGGTTTGCACTAGACCGTAATTTGCCTGATGGTAAGCAATCATTACGGTCTAGGATGGAACGTGCTTACCCAGTAAGAACCGATTCTCTCTCGCTTTGAAGATTGCATGGTTAGGTTAAGGTCTAAAAACATTACAATTATTATTTGGCTATTTTGCTGTCATATTCGTGTAATATCATTACTTGATTGCAATGTCCGTACATATTTCTTTTTACCACAGAATGCAATTTGTTTATTGGCCAGAATTTTCTTTCCATTGTTTCCCGTAGGTAAATGCACTCGTACTTTTAATTTTGTTTAGAGAACTTAACAATAAATTCTTCTACGCAAATATTTACCTTTAGCGTCATAGCTCCATTCCGGAAATGACGTGGCGCGACTATGAACCGAAGTTGCAGGGTGGTCTCCACAGCGTCAGGCCGTCGATTGAACTCCCGTACCCTGAATAGTTGGAGATCTCTCGGGTCAGCTGGCTTGTCGTTTATGAACCAAGCTAGTTCAGCTTCGGGCCTAGATTCTGATGATGTGCAGTTGATGTCTGCTTGGTCATCAAGCAAGTACTGTTCTTTGGCGCCGGTCACGTGCGGCCCGCTTTCTGGCAGGTCTGAAAATTATAAATAGTTTGCCTAAATAATAAATTACTCTTAATTTCTCTAACCTCTGCCTGCATGGATAATATAAGATTCAAGTGATGGAAACGTTATCAAAAAACAAAACATAATGTATAAAGACGACGTTATCCCAAGACATTACGGGATTACGGGATCCCAAGACATTACGGGATTACGGGATCCCAAGACATTACGGGATTACGGGATCCCAAGACATTATCATCTGCGGGAAGACTTGGTTTGTGCATTCACTAACATGTTCTGACCAAGAATACTCTTCCATTGGGTTTTGTACCCTCAGTAATGATTAATGGGAAAGGGGAGAACTATTTTATGTCTGTGATAAAATTGTAACCATTCGGAACAAATTATTTTAGACATTTTGTATTATAAAATATATATATAAAATTTGTTTATTTTGCATAATTTCGTTTTACTAAAAGATATTGGAATCCAAAGCCTCCCGAACTAGTTTTCACTGTGTCTCGGGAGCCGATGGCTTCTCCCTACTTACAATTAGCACACAAATAAACAGAATGCCAAAAAATTAATTAAGAAATGGTAACATTTACATAAAAAAATAACAAACATTAAGATTTATCAAACATAATAAGTTTTCTTAACCTTGCATATTTTTTTGAAATACATAAAAAAAACGTTATGTTTATAAATTCAAACAAGATTTTTAAAATTTTAAATTTTCATAAATTTTTTGTATAACCTAATAGTTTTTTTTTCTGTTGACATTATTATTCGTTTCATATATCATCATTATCATCGAGTGCCATCTTTATATTGAAGGTTGGAGGTCAAAGCTTTCCGCAATCCCATGCTGCTTCTTTAAAATGCGGATAGGTCAGTTTCAAATACTTATCTAGAAATACAATCATGAAATATGCTTACAGAACATGAATATCTTCATAGAACTCCTGGCCGTGTTGAAGCTTGGTGCTTCTCCGGAGACCTCACACATGTAGTTGCCCTCGGACTCTCTCGTCAGGTTCTCTAGCACCACTATCGTATTTGAAGATCTGGTCACCTGCATTGATCAGAAAATGATTTTTTAATTACCCTCTTTGTTACGCCTAGGGTAAGCTTTTATTTTCAAGATTTCAAAAGAAAACAGTTTACATTCAAGGGAATGATCTAAAATTATTTAAGTCGAATATTCAGGGTTATAGGTAACTTTTGCAATACTATTAAAATGCCGCTATTATGCCAATTAGTTATACGACTTTAAGAAATACTTATAAAAATACAAAACGGTGGTAGTAAATAGGTAAAGTAGGTTTAAAAAAACTTCGTTCCGTCCGGTTTTTTAAAGCATAAAACAGCATAAAAGTTTTGCGTAAGTTTCCAGTTGTTTTGTATAAACTTATATGATTCTGATTTCTGGTGTTTGGCAAATAATTTTTCCTTAAAAATAGCACAAAACCTATCACGTCGTTGACATTTTACTTCGATACAGAATAGAACTCGTAATTTCAACCCTTAATCGCCCAATCATGTCGAGAAATCCCCACGTTCCGTCACAAACATACAAATTAGCAAACACTGAATACCGCCGCCTGGCTTCGGATATAACTGGAACTTAGATCATAGCCGTGCAAAATGAACAACAGCTGTGAGTCCATGATATAAACTATATTTATGCCATACAGACCTATTGTGAAATGGTGACGATAGAACGCCTATTTTTATTCCCCGACGGTACGATCAACCGAATGAATGAGTTCGCGTTAACCTTAAAAGCGGAGCTTTATTTTGTCACGGAAAAATGTAGTCCATGCTTTATTCTGTACCTTGCCAGTCTTCATAATTTCTACCGACTGTGTAGGATTTACAGTTTAATTTTAGTGTTTTTTATTGTATTGGCGAAATACGATAGGACACGACCAATAAGTTCAATTACTTGCGCGCTACCGAGGGTGCATTAATTTTATTGCCATTGAGATTGTATTTGATGCAGTCGTAGATTTTTAGCACGGAACTTAGATTTATTACCGTAGATAACACGCATTCGATTTGAATCACATGAATTAAATAAGACGGGCGTTGGTAGACATTGGAATGTTGTTTGTATTTTTATTGGCACATACCCTTCACCTATACACTAGTTTTGTTGATATAGGCAAATTGGTTCGTGTTTATTTATTTTTTCTCACATTCTATTTTGCGGAAAACAACGTGAACCGTGTTTTTATGTTGTCAGCCGCCTGTAAAATGTTCATAAAAATTGATGACATGTAATATATTAATCTAATACCTAAAACCAATTTCTTACTATTCCCAACCGCTGCGTACAAAACCAATTTGTCTTAACTTTCAAAACTCACATTTACGTGAATCCCAGGTTTCTTAAATGCAATGATAGGCGTGTGCTGCTTGGGCACGTATCTGAAGAACTCTTCGTTCTCCTTGTACCACTTGACGGAGTAGAGCTGGTCTCCTTCCAGGTCGTACTGACAGCCGAGGATGGCTGTATCACCTTCTACTACGTTCGCTGGAACCCGGACCTCTATTATCCGGACACTCCATACTGTGTCTGAAATAGTAGGGAAATAGGAAAATTTTGATGATTTAAGTCTTGTTGTTGAAGTTTCAAAACGCATAATATGCAAAATAAAATTTATTTACCATACTTTCCGCTCCCGTAATGACAAACAATTATAATAGTTAAAGTAGACTGTAGAAATTAATAGCCTAAACTACCAATATTATTATTATCTGTAGACGTAATTAAAATTGTGCACAACTAATGTTTTATAGTAAAGTCAAAGACTGTACATACTATAGTGTTCAAAACAAATTAGCAAACAACAAAAAAAAATATCTAGATATATGTTTACAACTATATCTAGAGAACTATATCACCTACCTAGAAAATTATTATCAAAGCTAAAACTAAACTAAGTTTAGGAAACAACAATATAACTAAGTTCTATCCACAACTATGTTATACATATCTATTATATCTATTCGCAACAAAACTAGAACGTTCCAAATCTTACAACTATAATTTTAACTGTGAAGGGCCTTGAACTGGTCTGGATGGAGGAAACTATCTATTTCCTAAAATATTTGGCAACGTACGATATTTTCTATTCATATTTAATATATGTGATGATAGTTTGGTTAGTTAAGTAGGTACTTAACTGTCGATGCCGGTTACCGGCAAGTTTGTTTACAACGTATACAAAGTACGTTTAAGTCAGGAAAGAGACATACCTTGTCCCCACAACAGCAATAAGAGCAAGAGCGGTTTTGTAAACATCTCGTATCGTTTTCGCGAGAAGTTGTCAAGCCGTGATCACACGCACCGCACTCCACCGACGCACTTCACAACGCACATCACAGCACCGCTCGCGAGAACAGACACTCAACTACTGAACACATCACTCACTGCCTGTATCCTCCTAAATAATCATCAATATGGCAATTACAGAAGCCTTTTGATTCACTAAAATCTGCCGTTTGCGGCGGCATCGAAATAGGCCAGCGAAATTCCGGCGAGACAGTTCTAAATTTAAAACTCGCCGCGTGTGTGTACGCATGCGCCGTGCGACACTGGCAATGTCAAAACCATAGCGTGCACTTCAAATAAGTTAAGTATCGAAAAAGTGCATTGTTCCAAGAGCTTAGTTAAATTAATTAAAGGGTTATGTGGTGAGTAGTCCGGCGCGTCGGGGTGGTAGCGGTGTCGTGCGGCTATGTCGATGGACCGTTAGATAAACTGGTAAATGAATATGACTCAAGCCAGAAAATTTGTTCGCAGAAGGAGCGTGAGCACTTTTTGCCATTTTTGACTCATTTGCGGATGTTAATAGAGTGGTTCCAGTAATGAACTCATAATAGTTATTACTGTTCTATGTTTTCATGCGTTAATTATTTCAAATGTTAAAAATGGAAAATACAGTTGCTTAGTATACAAATACTGAACTTCAAATTACTTATTTACACAATAATATAGTTCGACATCAGTCTATCTTAATTTGCTATTCCAGAACAAAATTACTGCATTTCCAATAAATACATTTCTAGTAAATAATACAATAGATAAAATCACTATTGCAATTCAATTTATCAATTAATCAAGTAAAATACTCAACTTGTTGCTGAAATTAAATAAATAAGCTCCTCAGTAAGCTTTCAGGAGCGTTGCTTCTACGAGTACATTCCGCCAGAGCTCAATAGATGGCGCTACGTGTTGCGATTGAAAGTTTCTTATAGAATTTTCAGATATCAGTTTTTTATCTAAGTATTTAGTTTTTTATGTAAGAACGGTACAGTGATTACTTAGTGTATTGATAAGAATTAATTGGTCTCTTATTGTACCTAATAGATTAAAAATCATCATACCAAAAGCGTTTTCCATACACACGTAACGTAAAGAATCATTCGTAAAACTGACAGTAGAAAGTTTTTTTTTGAAATTTAAAGAGATCAAGTAATAAATACACGACATTGATTAACTTATTACTCATATATTGTAAGCAAGACAAAAGTTAATATGCATTCGCCGGTGCGAAAGTTCCTTGCAAACTGTTGTATAGTAAGACTCAAGTAGATTATGTGTGTTGAGAAATTTTTTATAAATAAAATCCGAATGTATGGAAATTTCGCACGGGTGACTGCATTTTGTCGCTTTTATAGACATAAATTTTAACTAAATCTCTGAAGACTACATAATCTTATATAATTGCTAATGGACACATAAAGAAAAGGCTACCTAATTCATGCAAAAGAACCTTTTTTTATATAAATTTGTATTTATGCAGATCGTGTTTCTACAAAAAACTTTCTCCGTTTAGAATTCTGCGTTGTTTTCGAGCTTTCGTTGCGGAAACTTATTTCACTTTGTAATTAGACAATGAAAGAGAATTTAGTGCTTAAGTTCAAAAAAAGGTGAACGAAACTATGATTTGTGAATTTTAGCTCCACAAAAGAAAGAGTTGTGACGGTAATGAGTAAGTAAAATTAATGATTTTAAATTATGTGATGGCTGACGATGATTTTAATGCATGATAGTGATGCACGAGCTTTTTGCTTGTTTCTTTTGTTGAAGTAGATGATATTGGTGATAAAAAGGCAAGTGTGGCTCAGCGATTCCAGTGTCTGCTTTTCGTCCAGACGCACCCTGGTTCAAATCCAGCCCTACATCAATGACTTGTACTTTTATGGTATGTTTGTATTTGCAATTGCCTAGCGGTGAAGGAAAACATTGTGAGGAAACCGACATGTTTGAGGACCACAATATCCAAAGACTTGTGTCTTCAATGGAAGTGGGCGCCCACCACGATGTATCTGCCCAAGAGAACTCTCCTAACGAAGTAATTCTGCGGGGGAGTCACGACCCTCAGTCATGAGGAAATACGACCGAAGATATTAATTAATAAGGATTTTGAATGCTTCACTGCATACGGTTAATAAACATGGCGTTTCCATGTATGGGTGTTGCTTCAAACTGTTTTGTTGTCAATGCCTGACATTCAATTCAATTTGTGTAATTTCCTTATTAAAGGAAATTACACAAATTGAATTGAATGTCAGTATATTGAATGTATGTATGTTCGTATTAACGAAGCAGGCGTGTTTTAAAGGTTGATGAAGTATTAATTTGACACGTTATGCAAATCGTATGCATAAGTAAAAAAAAGAGCTTTAATAATAATTTGTCCTACATGTACTTCTTTGTATTGTTTCTATGTACAATAGCTAACTATTTGCAAGAGAAGCGTATTTAAGTATTATATCTGTTATCAGTGTCCACGAAATAAACGTTAGATTCATAGAAATTTCAATAATATTTTATTAATAGGTGGCTAGATAGTGTTATGTGAAATGTCCCGGAAATATTTATTTAATTGCCTAGCCACAAAATTTTCGGGCATATCCCACAAAATGGCGGCTAGCAACTAGGTCCTCCTTAATTTTCGCAAGAAAGTAAGAGCGCCATTATTTTTCCGGCTAGTTTGTATTAAGTTGAATCTTTTATAAAGACGAGGCGTGTCTCGCGGCGGCCGCCCACCGGCGCTTCTAATGATGATTTACTCGTGCAAGTTCCCACGGGCGGCGTAATTTTCCTTTAGTAAGGCAGAAAGGCACACTACATTGTCGTGGTACGGCAAACAAGAGGCAAACCGCGCACCAACGTGTTTTGATTCACTCACACTAGTGCGGGACTCTTCGCGTGAGCAGTAAGGAGATTTGCAGGAAAACGTTTAGTGCACAGACAACATTATTGACTGGCCTATTAGCTTAGTCGGTAGTGGCTCGGCATTCTAATCTAGGGTTGCGGGTTCATTCCCGCATGACACAAGTAATTATGAATTTTAAAATTTGTAATTGCTAGTGTCGAGTCTGGTCGTTTCTATGTAGGTATTATAAGTATTTACAAAAGCAATATATATAAGTATTATATCCATTATCTAGTACCCACGATACGACACAAGCGTATGCTTAGTGTGGGGCTAGATGGCGCTGTGTGCAATGTTCCGGAATATTATAATTTATTTATTATTTAAATGCATTCTATGATACCAATTGTATGAATATGGAAGCGTGTTTGCTCTTTTGTTGTAAGTACTGTTTGTTCGTCGATAGTTTTGGTATCTGCATTTTATTTCGATGAAACTCGAGAGTAGCCACTACGTATATTTCAACTACTTACTTGTATTCAATTCAAGATTCTGATAAACAACACCATTGTACATATTATGTTTGTACATTTCAATGTAAAACTCCGTTCATGTTATAATGCATTTACTAATGAGATGAAAATAGGAAAGTTAAAGAAGGAGTAAGTAGGTGTAAATCCTTCAACACGAATTTATGAAAACTTTCTTGCTTTTTTAAATAAGAGAGCTCAAATAACCCTTGTTTAGTTGTAACCTGACGAGTCTTGGTCCTTGTTTGAATTAGTTTAAGACCAAAATGTAGATATCTTAGGCTACAAAACACCGTAGCTGCTGTACTAGGAGTACAAACTTCAGAAACTACTATTCGACCCGCTACGTATATCGGCCGTGGCGTAGCAAGTTACTAAAGTTTTCACGTTAACAATATACAGACATAATATAAGTTGTAAAATATTTGTAGATAGTGTTATGAACAAGTTTATTTCAGTTCTTTATCAGTTGATATATTTATTTAATAAGCAGGCCAGTCAGGGTTTGTCAACAATCAGTGAAGCTGCGATTCGAGATGTAGCAAATGTGTGTTAAAATTAAAGTAGCTCTGAAATGAGCTCTGGGATATATTTATGTTTTTATTCTATGCCGGGAAAATGGCAGATTAATAAATGGTATTTAAGTAGTTATATATATAGCGAACTACAATCCAGGGGCCTTCAAATATAGAGTTAATATGTATCTTCTAGGTAAGCCTGTTACATCCCAGGCTGCAGCAATGCTTAACATCAGGCAGGCAGTAATGAAAATGAAAATGAAAAATGAAAATTATTTATTTTGTGACAAGAAATTACATACGAACACATTCAAGAAAGTAAGACAAACACATTTAACACATACACAATTTCCTGTCACAAGCCGGCCCCAACTCAGCATGTGCTAAGTAGACTAGTAGACAAACGTTAACCTATCCCACATTAAAACAATATACGGTGATGTCAACTTTTGTAGCTTTCTCTGAGAACCTCAACTTGATGAATTGTCACATAAATTCTCATACGTGTCCTTACTGCCTCAACTTTTTAGAATAGTGGAAGAACTACACGCCTGTGTGGCGGCTAAAGTGAAAACAAATGAAGTAACGCGTCCGTTTAATCATTCATTCGCGCGGCCAGCCTCATTGAGATTTATCCTTCCTTTTATCGGTCAACCGGCGAGCTTTATACGGCTCTAACTCTGCCGGGATTACTGCTCGGTAATATGTATTATTTAATTAATATCGCAGTGGAAGTCCACATTATTTATTTAGCGTTTATTCTCTAGCTGGCTTTGAGTTGGTTGTAAATCTCAACTTTTAACAATAATTAGGTTAGTAAGCTATTGTTTATATTCTTTATAGGTATTTTGACAATCATAACCATTACAAACACCTGATTCTAGTAAATTTGTTTGTAGAACTTCTTGTTTTAGTTTTTCTAAGCATACTATCAAAATATATTCTTTGCCATTTCAAACTGTAATGTTACAAGTTAAATAAAATTATAATGAGTTTAGTACAACTGATTACTACGAGTATAAATAGGTAAAACTATAAACTGACTAAAAACCCAATGTAATAGAGATAATAAACCAAATTATGTATCAAATTAAAATGGGCTAAGTCTGATCTGAGCTAAAATTACAACCTCTCCAGACTCAAGTAGCGATAATAAACTCGAAAGAAATTTAAATGGAAAACCTGATTTTATGATATTTTGGCTAATAACTCAATTTTCTTTGTTTACCTCGAAAAGGTCAAACAAAGACTTCAATTCAAATCTTATTTCAAATTTACATCTCAATTCGAAAGATAGAGAATTCCAACCTAGCTTTCGTAATAAACTTTGTATGAGTACGTACTTAATAGCAAAGCCGATGCTGCATCCGGATACGACTCAGTAACAAACAGTCAGTGACACCCGGACCAAACCAATTTCATTGCAAGCATCACCGCAGAATAAACAATAGTGCAGGAGCATGTTTTGGTTCTTTATTGAAAGGTTGGGCGGACGGGGGGCGGGGGCGGGCGGCACGTAGGGCGCACATACGGTGCCCACTACGGTCCGCTTAATTAACGCGCCCCGAAGCGAATATTAAATGTTGGCAAATAGACTTATTTGTCCGATGGCCATATATGGCCGCGACATATACTTAATTGAGATTTGCCAGCTGTCCTAACTTTACATAGCTAGGATGTGTTCTAGATTGTAGCTTACATACTTTAATATTAATATAACAACAATTACACATACTATTTAATTTAGGTACTAAACCATAGAAACGAGAGTAAATTTATTGGTTTGTGTGTTGGTATTAATTAGTCAGTCTGTTTGTTAGTCTCGTAGGCCACAAAGCACGGATGAATGCCATTTTTGGTATGGTGCTAGTAAAGAATCCTAAAACTTACTTAGGTTACATAGCCGTACTGAGTACTAAAACAAAAACCTAAAAAACAGTTTTTTTACACTTAGTAAAACGATCAACGGATCAACGTAATTATTGGTAGTACAAAATCTCTGGTTGACATAGGCTACTTATAATACTAACCTCTCATTAAGAGAGTGAAGCCGCGGGTATCCATTTGTGTAATTTTAAAGCAAGCTCAGCTTTTGCTGCTTGTGTGTAGTTTATTAATATGACTAGTGCAGACATTGTGGTGAATTTGAACCCAATTTACAGCAAAACAAACCTTAGTATTATTGGCTTGCTAATGAGAAGTGGTGCAATACAAGACGCACAGTATTTTGTATTGGAAATTGATCTATTTAATTTCAGGTAATTATTTTCAATCGACTTGATTGAATGTTTTTTGGGTTGTACTAAATGTATGTATATTTTCACCAGTTGATATAAAAATTTGGAAGCAACTTCGCATAAAACCTATACATATTCGATAAGAAGCGATATTTTTATACAATTAAAGATCATAAAGCTTCCTTCAAAAAGTAAAACGCACGATAGCTCCAGACGGGGTGGCGAATAAAGTTCTTGCGCCTCTAATGCAGCCAAAAAGGCGCGACTATTTGCTACGGGCTTATGGCTTACAGACATTAATCCCGATTTACAGTAACTATGAGACGTAAAATATACGAAGACAAAATCGATTTTCTAAAAATATCTCATTATTGCGTGCAAACATACTGAAAATGTACTTAATATACCTATTTACCTATTTTTATACCGACAATGATGAAAACTGCCGCTAATTTTATTCCAAAAACTGTTATTTCAAAGACTAACCGATAATACTGATAAAGCGAAGACAGAGTTCATTGCAAAAAAATCCTGAATCGTAGTCATAGTAAGACTTTCTACTCAAGAGCACAATATAATACGCAGAGCTCAGTGTACAAACATCAGATTGTTCGCCCGCCTGCTAGCCCGCCCCGGCGCACACTTACGTAAAAAGGCAGACAGCTTACATTACCAACTAAGGAAGTTTCTTTCCTAATAAACTCTCCATGAACTGCGCAAAGTTTATATTAATTTGCACTAGGCTCAGATTACGTCTTTGGTATCCTATATCTACTTAATTTAGAGAGCATTCTCCATTATTTAGTAGCACTTAATTTCACTCCACTTGTTCGGAATTAACTTCGGTACACCCCGTGAGTTAAATTACAGGAGTTTGGAGTTTCGATGTTTTGTGGCCGGCTGGATTTGATAAATAAAACTTAACTAAGTTTATGAATCTTCCAGAAGCAGAAAGTTGCCCTGGTCAATTATTCAGCAGCGAGGGCTGGAATATTCATGGCTGCCTTCATAGGGCTGCGGATGACTTACTACCTCCCCTCCCCGCCCGCACCGCGCCGCTGTGACAACTTGTCATTTGTTTTTATACATCAGGCAAGCTTCGTCGGTCGTCATCGGTTCATTTAGTGTGGGGCTAGATGGCACTGTGTGCAATGTCCCGGAATATTTATTTATTTATTTGTTTTTATCTGTTTGATGTACACTTAAATAAGCATACATATATCAGCATCCTTATCATTAACATACTTACATTATCCTCATCATGCTCATCAGATCTGATCTACAGTGTGGGTAGTTTTGACAAGTGGAAAAAAATCAATAGAACTGATCTATTGAATCGTATACTTTCCATTTATAGAACTAATTGCAATCAACAATGAAACCATTTCCATCTAGACTTCAATCAAGTAGTAAAGCGAGTGACTGGAGCTAATCGCATTACGACAAGAAGTTGGGAGGCGGACGTTATAAAACTGTCATGCGACAGTCCTACTAGCTTCAAACTTTTGTTAATCAGAACAGCGATGTGCCGAGGGTCAAACTAGTTTAAATTTTCACCTCAGTTATCCCTTGATGTTCCACGGTTCTGAATATTTTAAATTTATTCAATTTGCATAGGCTAATTGACCATTTATTTTGGGAAACTACGTGTATGCTGCTCACTGTGACACAATTTAATTAAGTTCAAATGTTTTGTGTAGAAGGCTTGGCGCAGGTTAATTTCATTTTTATGCTCAAATATATATACCTGGAACTATTGAGTTAGTGCGGCATGTTGGGACACTTTTACGGTGGTTGACATATATGTACATGCGTGTATATATTCTAGATGTTCAGCAACACAATAGTTGGAAATCGATCTTAGGCTGTGTTTTTAGTACTTACTGAAAGAGTAAAAACTGGAACTGTACAACTCAGACTTCGCTGTCGCTGTATCTTATGGATCGTCAAAGCTAGAAAGCTGAAAATATAAACGTAAAGTTTTTATAGAAGTACCTAGGCGGAGGTCATACATAGCATATTTTTTATGTTAATTTTCAATATATCGCCGTATGTGATTTTCATAGAAGTATGAATGAATAATACTAAATGTATTGATTTCAGCAGAGTAGGTAAGTACGGGATTTCATTTATTAACAAAGTAACTTTATCTTCTCAAAAATAACTTATTAAAATATTCTCAGAAATTCATGACTTTCGTTACTAATTAGAAATTTACAACTGCAGTATACATTGAACATACCATGTCACATTTTACACAAAAGAAATATTTCTTTAAAGATGAAATTAAAAAAAAACGGCCAGCATTTTTTGGGATTTCTACTAATTAGGACATGAAAGGCCAATTTTTAATAAAATAATAGCTACGTCCTACATCGTACACGAATGTAAAGAAAATTAGACAGTAATTGGTCCCCGGGGAGTAACATACGGGTAAACAGCCATTAAACAAATTAGCGAGTGTAATGTAAGTAACTTTATAGAGAACACTCCCCGGTATGGCGGCGGTATTGTCATTACAGTACACGCAATTAGCTATATTCCAGCCACTTGTTGGGTGGCATGCGGCGGTTTCATGGCTTGTGATATTGTTCCAGAATGAGGGATATATTTTTACCAAGTATTGCACTAGTTCAATCACTTTACACATAAAAAAATATTGTATTTAATAACTGATGAGTGAAATATGTTTTGTTTTTACTTAACCTTATATGTGAAAAGCAAAGTCAGAAAAAAAAACCAAGAATAATTATGCTATTGTGTAAGTTCAAATTTTAATTATTCGTTTTAATTCTTATTACATTATTAAAATGACAACAGATATTAGTTACAAAAAAAGTATTAACCTAATGTTTTATGTAATAAACAGCAGGCTCTAAAACTATCTACTTGACTATCATATGTAGGAAACTAAATTACCAATGTTGTTTGAAGTTTACTAGGAAACTATTCCACGAAGCCAGGCAAGCAATCAACCTATGCGGCAAGCAAATATAATAATTTCACAACAAGCGTGTTCTAAACTGTAGAGCTCCGGTTTAGTGGCAGTGAGATAAGGGGCCGCGTCTGCAGAATGTCTGCTTTTATGATTGAGCCAGTTAATAAGCTGAACTTCTAACTTTTTATCTAGAACGACGGCGCTGGATCCCACCGATGCAAACTAACTACATTTTGCAAAGTTCCTGATTTAAAGTCTTCGGAGAAATATTCGAGTTCAGCGAGCAGTAATGAAACAATAGAAACAAGAGTCATAGATATTCATTAATGTGTACAGATGGCGGTCAACTTTGGCTCTAAACTTACACTTTGTGAACTTTTCCTCGCTGAAGACGAAACTATTCGTCCGTTAAAAGCTGGTCGGCACCTCGCCAGCCTGCGCCTCCTCCGGTCTGACTTACAAATTCAACATAATTTACGCGAAATGAAATAAACTAATTTACTTTTGAGATTCTAGAGGACAATTATTAAATAAATAAGTCCATCCGCTGCGCTTTAATCAAATTTTGATACGACGGCCAAGTTTTCCACCTGGAGAGTTTATACAGAAACACAAAAAAATCTGCAGTAACTGAAGCCAAATTAAATCAATATCAGAACTCCTAACTCAAACTATGTGATATATGTTTGGCATGTTGATTTTGTAAAAGAATAAATCATAATTTGAAAAACATTCCACAGTGTGACCCTTAACATATTTTCTCATATTTCCTCCCCAACTTTTTCCATCCCGTAATTTTTTGTATGCTGGCTGTATATATGGTCCTGAGAATGACATTTTCAGTCAGTCATCCAGTAGTATAATAAAGCGCTAATTCATATAATATCCATCCAATGTAAGATACTATTTCTCATACTAAACTAAGTTCGTGTGAGAGCAACCAACTCTGGTGTTGATAGTTTTCAAACCGCACTAAGTAACATAAACTTGGTTAACTATTCCAATGAAACCAAAGCAGGGTAGATCGTTTCCCGAGAATTCGGTCAAATTACTTATGTTATCAGCTCCGTATAAGTCCCGGTTTCAACTGAACTTTATTTATGGAGTTGGAACGGCGTTTGTTTTGACTTCTCGCACAGAATAAATATCGGCGCTAATCGTCGGAAAGATATTGGGTCTTTGATATCTCCCCTTTGGGTATCGTGCGACAATAGCGTGAGCCATTTCCAGGCATTTCCCATTTAAATTTGTTCCCTCGGTTTCCTTATCGAGGGAGGGTGGATCGAGGGACATGGTTGCATACAGGGGCGCGATGACTCACCGATCGGAAGCCAGCACCCTATCGATACAAACACATTACAAATGCAACTGACTTGACTGCTTACTTACATCTACTTTGTGGTTGCTTTCTTCCCATGCGCGCTACAATTTCTAATGATTTGCAAACTCTTACTTGATTTTTTATTATTACGTTCATTGATAGAGAAAATCTGCCGCCTGGAAAGTTATTGTAAATCTATTGTAAGTTACTTTTAGACATCACGTTGTAAAGGGCTTGAATTAAATTGATGAGAAAAAAAAATTGTCACATTCCTTTATCATTGTTCCCTTGTAAGGTTTTTGCGAAAATCTCGTATTATTCGTGATAACAGCCTGTCTTCCAGGAACTTTGATCCCTAGGGAATATAGAACGCGAGGAATGTCACGGGGTGCAATTACTGCCTCATAATTTATGGAATAATTTTTTACTTGTTTGCTTTACTTGACCCGGAAATTCATTTTCCTGAGCAAATTGACCTGTTACACGAGCCATATACCTTAATACATGTGTAACATTTTCTGTTTTACAATTTTCTTTTTAATTTCGTTGAAAAGTGCTGCTATATTGGTAGTACTTGTGTTTTGTGCAGTAACGTAGACTGTCTTGATCCTGAGGGACAGACACAGGACTTTCATACTGCATGCTTCTATTTGTGTTGGCTTGAACAAAATAAACAAAAGGAAATAAAAGGGAAAAAGTGATGCAATTTTGCTAAGACAACAGAAAAGTTTACTACAGACTATCTTTACAATTGGGTTCCTAAATATATATATAATAGCAAATAGATTGGATACTGATGTCTAACTATGTGTTTAATGTGCAACTTAACAAGTTAGGAGCATTTATTGTAACAAGAATAAACCATTCCTGATACATTATAAGCAGATATTATAAGAAGACAACTTTTCCACTTAAATACTTTCCTCTTTGCATTGAGAGAGAATTACTCATATACCATATATCTGAGTAAAATGATTAAAAGCTCCACCATGTAATATTAGTTAACAGTCGATTACCTTCAAAACAATGCGCTTCCCGGGAGCCCAAACGAGGTTACTCGGGCGTGAACTTTATATACACCGAACCTGCAAAAGGTTGCGCCGCGTATAATATCACCTATTAATCTTAATTTTAAACTGTTCCACAAACTGTTTTATCTTCATACAAACGGTTATTAAATGTCCAATAAAGCGTTCCGTCGATGAAGCGATTCATCGCGTGCGTTGTTTAATACAGTTTTGTGAATTGTATGACAAACAATTAAGAATAATGAATATGTTTGCCCTGTTTGGGATAATGCGATTGGGGTGCGTTGTGGGCTAGGGGAGGGGTGAGAGGGGCGCGGGAGGGGAGGGGAGCAGGAGTCCGTCAGACCGTCAGTAGTTGGTACATTATGCAAACTGAATGCAAACTGCAAACGGCCGCGCGGCACGCGATGTACCGCCATTCAGGCGTTTTTGCTACAGAAAATGTTAGGTATATCCCATCATTGTGCACAAATAGCTATTACTGTCCTACTCCTGAGTCCCAACACTATTTATTGTAACTGAAATTTTAGTGCCCAATTGGTTTCTCGTCTATTTGTAAGTGGAGTTAATTTACTTGTTAGTCTTTGCAACCTTTGTTGCAAAAAATATTGCGATCGGTTGTAAGTTTCTCCCCACGATTCAAAACGAGTGAAAAAGCGATCATGATGAAAAAAGTTAATAACTTTGTAAACATATCATCTGCAGGATTATCGAAAAATAAAATCATACTTGATGTATTCAGGGTAACTGGTAACTACGTGTTTTGGAAATTCGCGAAATAAAAATCAGCTGTTCCATACAAAGAGTGCTCTGACAAAATGTATCGAGAACCAAATGTTTTTTTTGTGAATTTCATTAAGTCGTTGAATAACAGTTATTGCTTTAGACCTACAGAAGCCGCTCTTAAAAGGTTATGCTTTAGTTATGATGAAAAGTATACCGGTAGTCAAGCATCTAGAAATCACTGCTCACGATAATTAATTTATTTTTCTTTCTGTGCCCAGCGCAGTTATCTACAAAATCGTAAACCTAGAACGAATAACATTAAATTTTCTGCGAAATGTTTGTTAAATCTGATTAAAATATTAATTGATTTATGCAGCAATAACACTTTATTAACTTCCACGTTTTAAAGTGCTTTTGTGTAATGGCATTTGTACACAATATGTTCTTATTGATGGGGATTTTATTCTGTACTTAATGATTTAGAAAAAAAAACGTTTAGGTATTTTATAAAATTTACCCCAAAAATGTAATGCGTATTAGGTACGTAAAATACGTGTCTGGGACTACTTAAACGATAAAATAAAAAACTGACTTCTTGAGCTTTTGCCAAAACTAGTCAAAGTCAATAACACAATGCTTTTTTACCAGTAAACTACCAATTTTATGAACAAGAGCACACAGAAGTTTCTGTCCAAGCATTAAGACACTTACAACTGATAAATAAAACTTGTCTGTGGTTATTTTTGTTTGAGTACACGTGTAACCCGAGTAACACCACCAGTACCTAGCATTACTTAGTTACAGACTCTCCGAAAGTGACAGCGCACGTGATATCCTTGAAAGTCTCGATGCTCTTTGTAAACTAATAAACTCACTCTTCCTCGGCAAATATTGTTATTTATACTTACCGCTTATACAAGTACCTTAAGGCAGGGAAAATGATAGAACAGGCGCATAATCCCCATCATTACAGGCGGAGCACGAATCGCTTTAAAGAGATACATTTTGCGACCACTGTTTTACAAATTTGTGGATGGCATTAATTCGATTAATTAATAATTAATAGCGGTGGGTTTTTCACAGAGCAGTTTCACCAGGCCGTTTAATCAGTCGGCGAACATTTACGGGTATTCATTCAGACTGACGAAAACGGATTTCCATCAGTAATATCGACGGCTTTTTAAATTCGAGCCAAGGCACTAATTGGTTGAACGAGTTTTCACAATTTTGTGGCAATATTAAAGGTTCATTTATTTTTAATGTATTTCTGGATAAAGCATATGACATACGCAACAGTAAAGATTAATAACAGTTATGATTATATAGAAATACTAGCTGACCCGGGGAACCCTGTTCCGCCTTAGAGACAATAAATACACAGATATTGGAATTTGTGCAATTAATTCAATTAAAAAAAAAACGGGATAAAAAGATGATCGTCTCCTGGTTCTAAGCTACCTCCCCACCAATTTTCAGCTAAATCCGTTCAGCCGTTCTTGAGTTATAAACGGTGTAACTAACACCACTTTCTTTTAAATATATAGATTTTATATGAGTACCTACATGCACAACATATCTCGATTACATCCCACAGATCCGTGCGTAACAAGGTTCAAATGAAACAAATGCTCGCAGATAAATCACAAGATTTATTTATTTTGAGCTACACATTTTTCGTTATTTACAGATTTTGTTATCTAGACTTTAAATAGTTTAACTTTATAACAATTAGCAACAATATCCATTGCATACGTTAACATTTAGCCGAAATATAACTAAAGCAACACAATAAAATAGTTTAATGTTTCCATATTAAAACATAAAAAGCAATAGAAGAGTTAAAAAATCGACATTACAGTTTAATCTACCGAATCTTACCAATCGTATTTTACTTTAGTATCAAGAATAAGATGTCTTTTCACTAATTTTGTTTTATTTTATGTTTCCTACCTATCCGTTAGCAATCATATAAAGTTTTGAAATGAAAACTCCATTAAATATACCAATACAAATCAATACTCCAAGATATGTGTAAACATTTGTGAAGTTCTAAGTTTTATTTTTCATTTGCCAGTAAATTATTTAGAGTAGGCGAAACTATCCAAAAACGTAGCACTGACTAAAAGCTTTGGGAAGTTGGACATGGAATAATTATCGTGAAAGAAGATAAGTGTTGGGTTTCGCTTACAACTGCCAATCTAGTTCGTAGAACCGCTAAATTAGAATCTGAGAAATATTTAGGGTTGAAAATTTATAGTGATAAACTCCAAGATTTCAACAAAGGCAATTTTGTGAAAATCTAGCCGACTGCTCATTTTAAAAGGGTATAAGATAATTGATTTAGATATATTTGAAAAGAATCTATTAAGAAACCTATCAGTTTTTTGTTTCATTTATAAAGTTAAAGATAAAGCAATCATGTAAAATGTTTATCTATTTTTTACATAATTAAAATATTTTTGTTCAATTAAAAAGTATCACATGTTATTCATATCTGAAACAAAATTGATAACCAGACTATAACAAGCTTTTTAATAGATCGATTACTTATATTATATATCCTCCCTGTACAATTTAGGATATGAAAACGTTATCGACATTAAGGTGCAACATCCCAGCCGTATTTATATAGAAACTGTTTTATACACGTGAAAACTCAAAAACTGTGAGAGACTGAATGTTGTTTATGATATTTTTGTTTTCGTTTATGATGGTTATCTAGAGGCAATGACTTTGTAGTTATATATTATATTTAAATGACCACTCAATCTTTCTTAATTTTTCAGTCTTACTGTATATGAGTCTGTAAGTAATTACGTTCCAGACACTGCACGTTAAGAATGCTTAATTTTATTTAACTCCATAATCAGATGATCTTAAAGTCATTTAAAAATAATATGCGGGGCAGTAATTAGTTACCATAAACTTACCACCTTGCTTAGTTCTTAAAAAAGTTACTCATAACATATGATAATAACAATCCATCTTACGAGTATTTATACTATGTTAACCTATTTACAATTAGCTTTTAAGAAAGAGTAATCGCCGTATTTTACCACTATTACAAGTCAGCAAGCATAAAACTGCAAAAGAATTTTCATTTTCTTATAATAATAATATAGCACTTTCGCTTCACGAGTGGTGACTAGGTTACATACAGATTCATACTTATTTATAATACAATACACATATATAATTAAATAGGTACTTACATACATGTATTTACAAAAAGGACAAATTCGCAATACGTTTTTTATATCTACTGAAATGCATCGTTTGGAATAAATAATATTTTATCACTGACATTATTACATACATTTAATTTCGTATATGTTAAGTAGAATTGTACGTATCCATATAGTAAAATGAATATTTATGGATTCATCAGAATGAAAAATGTAAACTCTATTATTTTCGCTCCCTAAAACCAAAAATACTTTTGTACATTTATATAAGTAGGTATGATAAATTAGTAAACTTTATAGTTTATGGTGAGAAGTTGGTAAACGATACAAAATGATCAGCTTTGGTCACATTAGCGTTCTTTGGATAGTCCTGAGGTCCTGGCAAAGCAATGTATTCTACGATATCGATTAAAGTCACATAACAGCTATTTAGAAATGTACAATTTGTTTTTAATAGTACCTAACAAAAAATATAAAACCTTTAATGAGTTTCAAAGAGACATATTTCCAATTATAAAAAAAATAATTATTAATTCTTATAGCACTTAGACATCATCTTGGAAATGTGATTTATATTTCCAAGATTTCGTTAACTAGGCCAAGCCTAATTTGTCACTGATTCGATCAACAAAAAAAAAAAAATCATATGAAACATAATATATGTACTCGTATGTACATACATAGGTATATACATATGTCAATCAACTTAGTTCAAGGACAAATAGACGTATTTTTGACACAAGTGTTTTCTTGTAACGAAATAATTAAAATATCTATATAATTAAATATCTGCCAACGCAGATAATAATATTCACAGACATTTTTATAATATAAATACTGTATAATAAACGATTGTATCCACATCTATTTTTCTTTGAACTAAAGTAATGCAGCCATTATGACAAACAACAATTCTAGGAAACACACAATCCAATAAAAAGATTTTTCTAAGATCATCATAAAAGTTTTTTGAAAAGAGCAACGTGTTTCTTTTGATTAAGTACAGTAATTGGCTGTATTAACTGGTTATCTTATGGGCAACATTATCAACAATTTTTTGTTTGAGAAAATCAAAATTAACAGCGGCCAGACCCCAATAAACGTAGACGAGAAACTTGGCCCGAACTGCGATTTCAACTTGACATACTTATCCATTTATAGCTGAGGACACTATCAAAGTATTAGATGTTCGTTCTCGACACATTGGATGCGGGAAACGGGTGCCATTTCGTACGACGCGACGAGGCGTTCTATACGCTCGAGTTGAACGATTTCAGAGTAACCGGTTCCCGTGATATAATCGAACTAGTTGCACTAGAATTGACATTGCATATCACATAACTGTTCAGGTTTACAAGAGTCTAGTGAGGAGCAGGGCGGCGTGGAAGGCGGCCAGGCGAGGCGCGAGGCTGGGCGCGCCCGCGGCCTGCACGCGGTCCGCGCGCGACGCGCCCTCGCCCAGCTCTCGAGACCTCGAGTACCCCTTGAGCCGCTCGCCCTGCACGCTCTCTTCGTTGCTCCGCCAATACACCGTGGCTATTGTCGCCAGACACTGGAACAATGCACCGACTTTATACTAGACTATAGTAGCGCGGTACGTTGACCTGATAGTGCTAACAACACGTTTTAACACCTAGTCGACACATTCCCGTCGATATGGGATATTAAAGCAGTCCATTTCACGTTGATGGTCTCATACGTTACTTTATGAAATAACTGCATGATGTCAAAATGTACAATTTTGTAGTAAAATTTCAAGCATATAAAGGAGATTTTTTGCAAATCAGCAAAAAAATCAGCAGCACAAATTTTATTCAACAAATAATTTTATTTGATAGTAGCAATGTATTGCAGTGTTATTTGCATTAATCTGTCATCAAAGTTAAATGACCTATTTCCAAACACAAAATATGCCGTTGAACGGACAAATATTCATAGCTTTTTATTCCTACTTACGCACCTACAAATGACTAAAATAACACATATGTAATAAACGATTAGAGTATACAATACCTTTAATTTAAGATCCCCTTTCCGGAAATGCTTAGGCTTGACTTTGAAGTCGAGAGCCACGCTGGTGGTCTCCAGCCCGTCGTTCGTGACGTCATGGACAGGTGGCAAGACGGCGCCGGCCGGTGCCGGCTCGCCGTTGATGTACCACGCTAGCCGGGTGGCCGGGCGAGACTTGCCGGAGGTACAGTTCACCTGCACCCGGTCGCCGATCTGGTACCGCAGCCGGGAGCCCGTGATGATGGGACCGGATTCCGGTAACGCTAGGGACGAAATTGGTTTTGTTAAAAAAAATACACATAAAAATAAGAATAGAATTCGTTTGACACGATCACGTTTAATAAGCTATTTCATTTAATACGCGTTTTTGGATAAGTTTCCTGGAAATCGTCTTAAACGGGTTCTACTATAGAATATCATCGTCATCATCGGTGCCATCTTCATATTGAAGTTCGGAGGTCAGTTGGCAAAACTTCTTGCGATCCCATGCTGCTTCTTTTAGATGCAGGTGGCTTAGCTATAGAACATACTACATGGTATTATTATATCTTAGGTGCTTTTAGTCTCAAACTACAAGCCATTTGTCATTACTCGTGCAATAGTGCAGGCTTATACCCGTACAGAGTTTGTCTAACTATTTCGAAAATGATCCTAACAAAGAGATAGATAGATTAACTCTTTATTGTTGACACATATTAAAAAAAGTTCATAAAACAAATTGTATCTAAACTAGTGCCACAAGCGGCGGCCTTATCGCTGAAAGCGATCTCTTCCAACCTTCGGCTGGAAAGAAATAAGCAAAAAGTTGCCACTTTGATTTGTATTAAGTTTGCAATTTTAGTTTGTATTAACTTGAACATTCCCGTTTCATAACGTAACTTAACAACTTCAATACACAAATAGCCTAACATAGTCCTACTCTAAAACAAATAACTAATTAAATAAGACCCGCTATTTCCCACGCGGTGTTTGTACTTCTACAAATGAAACACAGCAGTCGGATTTCAATATGCTAGTGCACTGGAAAGTAATAAAAAACATTGATAATTTCTTTGTGTAAACAATGTTGCAGTTTCAAAGCAATATAGTAATGGACCATCGCGAAGTTTAATCTCACAATTTGTGGCTAGCAAAACAATATCTAGATTCTGGTGTATCTCACATCTACCTACAAAATCAGAAAATTGGAATATTTATTTATGCAACAAGAAATCATAGTTGGATTTTGCGGCGAGTGCAGGTTTTAATTTAGAGTGAGCAAAAAATCTATGGTACATAATAGGTACACGAGCGTAGCGTGTGTTCTACGTTAGAATCTTTAGCGGAGTGAGAGAATACTAGATAATGCAAAGAGCTCTAATCACCAACTTGAACGAACGTTTTCTTTCGTTCTGATTTCGATTGTCTATTAACATAAAATCAAAGTAAATTTTATTTTAATCAAAATATAATTGAAGTCAAATACTAACCCATACATTATTTGGTAAGATATTATCTTGAAGCAAACTTGAAACAACACGATTACATTCGCGATATCGATTGAATCGGTGTTCGGATGATCGACCTCAAGTGGCATTTACAACTAGGTTTCACTTGTAATTGACTACTCGTCTTTAGATATAGGTATTTTCCTTCAAAACTGATTAAATGGCGTTGTTACGTTTGTAATCTCTATAAATACAAAAAGAAAGAAGGAAAGAAAGAAAACATTTATTGTGGCAGATTTAACAGAAAAACAATCACGAGTAAGTACATAATAAACAATTAAACATAAAATCTGCTACAACACAGCCCCAACTCAGCATAATGCTGGTTGTGTGGAAGCAACCAGCGCTGGTCTTCCGTTAGGGCTGGCTGTGACATCACGCACGTACAAGATGTACCACCAGTAACTCTACATAATGCCAAGCTACGAAAGTGAAATGCCTTACCAACAATAACCATATCGGAGTGGTCAGAGACAGTAGGAAAGAGAGGCCTCTCCCCGGACACCTCGCAGCGATACCGGCCGCCCGTCTCCAGAATGGCAGGGAACAGAGTTACGTTTGCCCCGTTGGGACTCGATTTCTGTCAACAAAATAATCTGTAGCAACTTTTTGTTTGCACAACTCACTTAATCTTATTTTGTTTCAGGAGTGCTCGACTGTGACCAACTTCCTAAACTTTAACCGTGTGATTGTGAAGAACAAGGCAAAGTTAACTCGGAGATTTTGCTGAACAGCTTGCGGGATTTGCAAAGTTTAAAATTAGCTCCAATGTTTTCAATCACACAACTAAATCAATTTAGATTATTACTCTTCACAATCAAGGGTACATTTAATTTCAGTGGCAATGCTTTAAATCTAATCTAAATAAACAGGTGCGTTTATTTAGATTTCTGTGGTGTAAATAAAGCTTAATTTATCTTTCGAAAGTAAAAAGCGATTATGTCACAAAATTCATAAGGGGAGTGTTAAAAGTTTTATCCCATACTCTGCCATTCAAAATGTAATCAACATAAAGAGCCCCCGGTATGGAGCGGGCATCAAATGAAAGAAGTAGAAATGAGTCCTCACGCGAGCTCTGTTTACACCTGCGCCTCTTCACAGTGTAATATCCGGTCCGCTTTATATTGTTTCCACTCCGCTCGGGAGACCTAAGCAAACTCGACTCACAACCGAATTAATCCAATTATACCCATCCACTCTCAAAGTTCATCCTCGTTATCTGTTTAGCCTTTTATGGGAGCGGAATTGTTCCAAACAAATATCCGGTGTGCGAGTGTTTTAATAGTGATTATTGGCTTTCGCTAAGTAGAGAATAGGTAATGCTAGTAAATGAGGGTAGTTAGTTGTTTAGTGCTAGTGAGCTTTCACTGCAATGACTGTTGAAGATTTTATTTTACGGGTAGTCTTGTACTGACCTCTACGTCGACACCAGGTAGAGGGAATCTCCTGCGCGGCTCGGTGTCGCGCGGCACATGGCGGAAGAACTCCTTGCCGTCCTTGTACCACTTGACGGAGTAGAGCACGTCCGCCGGGCCCAGCGCCCAGCGGCACGCCAGCGCCGCGCGCGTGCCGAGCGGGACGTGCGCCGGCACGCGCAGCTCCAGCAGCTCCAGCGGTGTCACGCCGTGATCTAACACAAAAATACCTATTAATATACAATAGTACCTAAAAGCTTTGGATAAGTAATAAACATTACAAAAGCGACGAGACTGAGTGGTGTCGCCTGAATCCTAATAAAAATATCGCGGAGGCGTCACAAAAGAAGCCTACCACCATTATTACACAACATACCGCAGTTATTGACGTTCTCGTAACGAGTAATACAGTAAGGAATATTCGAGCTAAAATATGTCTGTGAATTGTTTAGCAAACATTTTAATACCTCCACGTACGAGTGAGCCGAGTTCTAGATAGACGATATTTTATTTGGCCGTAGGTAGCGTGTTATGAAGGCAAAAATCCATTAAACGCCACGTCAAATAATTTCCCATGTGACGCTCGCTCGCGGCCCGTAAAAGAGGCACTATTGCCCTCGCCCAGCGGTGGATAATATTACTTTACGACCCGCGGGGCGGAGCTCGAATGTAAGTAAATTGGCGAATAAAGACAACGAGCGCGCAAACAGCCTAGGCATATGCCAATATTAGGACTACACGCCATACGTGCAAACAGTTTAACATATTATCTTTCTTTTGTTTATTGACGCAAAAAAGGTGTATTCATGCATCCAAGCGTATGCAATTCTAGTACATGATTACTAGATCCATGAACATTCCTAAAGCACTACCTACATGTCTAGGTTGTAACGACATAGTGTCGCATAGCCATGTCCACATAGCAGGGGTTACCTTGTCACGTACAGCGGAGGTAAGCTCTTGTGAATTCGGAAATGGTGTATGTGTCATCAGAACGCAACTAGTTAAGGTAGTGCAAGTGTCAAGTACTCGTATCTCTATGCGAGGTTTTGGAGACGAATTCATTCAGACCCAGAAAAAGACGAAGATCTTGGCAGATATGACAAAGCCAAAGATCGGGCTGTCGGGATTAAAAGTGAAGCTTTAGCTCAACAGTGCGATTCAGCAGGTTAGATATTTTCTTTAAATTTTGCAAATAAAAGTTACAAAGTCTGGATTAGTCAGTTTTGAAGCGTACTGTCATTATAAGATTTAATTTCACAACATTTTTGAAACATAAAACGAATGATGTAAGCATATAATATATTACTCTATGTATGTGAGTATCATGTACCTATATGGTATCTATTAATATATATACAAGCCGCTAATTTTAAAATTTTGATGTTAGATAAGATAATGTAAGATTTTGAAGTTATCTTCATCACTGTTCCAAATTTGTAATAAACAAGAATATAACACCGTGACGTAATTTACGTTGTCTATTATCGTTGTTCTATGGCTGTCAGCTGTCTCTCCAGTCCGGCGCTAACTACCTATATAATAATTGTCATGCTGTCTGTTATTGCAATGGTTCTATAACATTGTAAGAAAGTAATTCGATATATTGTAACGTGACATGATATGATGATTAGTTGTGGTAGTAATATTACTCTTATTTACAAATGCTAATATTAATAGATAAAAAAATATTTAAAAAGTTTTGATCTAGTATTGAAGTTTTGTAAGCACATACAAATTTGAAGTACATAATTATAAAAGCAATATATTTTTATTGTTGCAGAAAAAAATTACGCGAATAAACCAGCGGGTATAAACTATTCTGTTCCATCTTATCACATCCCTCCAATGTAATATTATAATGCAGTTAAAAATTGTGCCTGTATATGTTTGGATAAGGTCTTTCCTTCACATACATCTTCTCATCCCGGATTAACACTAATATAGTTTTCATCCCAGCAGACGCGAGTAGCTGCAGGGCACTGTTAGTAATACTCGTAAATGCCTCTTCGTATTTGCAAGCAAATCCTCTTATAACCGATCTTCCTGAACACTCAAAGGTTATCCAGTTTAAGTGCGGGTGAAGCAACGTTATCCGGAATACGGTATGAGAAACAATCGCGGTATCAGATGGGTATCAGGTGCGGTGGTTCCGAATAACCGTTCCAATTGCTAAAGTATCGTTTTGATATCTGTAAACAAAAATAGCAGAAGCGTTACTTTTAATGCACATCTCGGGAGGTATTTATTTTTACTGTCGGAAGAAGACGGCGAATATTTGCCAATTTATTGAGTGGCTTAGAGAACGTTCCTTTGTTTTTATTTCGAATTAGACGATGAGGTATAATCAACTGTTTGTAAACAATTGGAAAGACGCATTAAAAAATAATAAAATAAATTATGATTGCATAAAACCACTGGACGGATCGGGCTGAAATTTGACATGCAGGTAGCTGTTATGACATAGGTATCCGCTAAGAAAGGATTTTTGGAAATGCCACTTTAAAATAAACGGTAATAATACTTTCAATTCTGAGTTCATTTTATCCTTAGTATCGCAAAAGGGTAGAAGTCAAGTTCAAAGTACGGAATGATTGAGTTATTACTTGTTTCAAATGCCAGACTGCGATTAATGCTACCGTTCGTGTAGGAGGATGATTCGAGGGTAGAAATGTGATAGGCGACAGCTCTACTCGCTAGGCACGCAACTATTGGGATCATTATCTGTAACCCATTACGTTTATTCACTGGTGTATTGTAATGTTGTTGTTTTCATTACTTCGGGTTTCCGTGGACCAGGCCTACACAAAGTCAACACAGCTAGCCCAAACTAAAAGAGGCCTATACCCAGCAGTGGGAAAAGAAAGATAGATCGATAAACTCTTTATTGTAACACACATAGACAAAAAAAGACAAACAGAAACACAAAAGACTTAATAAATAGTGCCACAACTGGCGGCCTTATCGCTAATAGCGATTTCTTCCAGGCACCGTAGGATGGACCGGAGTCGAAAGAAATGTAAAGGATGGGGTGTTCAAAAAAGAGAAAATATAAACAAACAATAAAATATTCAATATTATATATATAATAACAAATAACACATATTACCTATATATAAGTGCAAATAACTATAAATATATAACACATATACATATTATACCTACATACTATAACGACAGAAGGAGACAACTATAAACACACGAATTCAACAGCAGATTATGAAAAGCCATGTAAAGTGATAATGTTGATGATTGGTTTCTTTTAGATTTCATCATAATATGGTAGTTTGATAAACAGGTTTTTCACAAATTTGAATAGAGAAATCTTGTCTTGAAACGCTGATCTGCATTTCCAGACCCCAGAATATACGAACGTTATTCTAAATACATATATATTAAAACTATACCAGGAAAAAATGTTTACTAACAATTCCCTTGAATTACTGTAAACAGATACATAATTGTTCGCGGAAACTATCGGTTTGTTAAATTTAATACAAAAAGATCTAGTCGGGTATCAGTATTGTTCCAAAGTTCCTGTTACTGATGTTCCCAATTCATGGGATCAGTACAGCAACTATAGGAACAACGCAGCTCTCATAACAACGTTGTATTGAGTATCCATACTTATGAGAACTGATTTTCTGAAAACGACTGTCAAAAATTCACAGATACATATATAATATGTTCCTTCAACGTGCTCATCCGGGGCATGAAGTAATATTTTTTAAATTTCTGAAGCCTGAGCAAGAACCGTGTGAAAATAAAGATTCATTCAAGAGATATCTTAGGAAAATTTTACATGAGTTTTAATGAAAAATTGTAATGTAAAACACAAATACTCGCTGCGATGTTGATAATAGCTGTACGTTTCGTAGAAAGAAATCTTTTATGGATAATGTGTTTTTCCCGGAAAGCGTGTGCATTTTATTTTGTGCAAAGCCACGCCGGAAACATATATTTGCAATGCAATAGAAATTACCGATGCCAATTTGGTAACTGGCCAGTTAGCTTAGTTGGTAGTGGCTCTAACCTTCTAATCTAGGGTTGCGGGTTCGATTCCCGCCTGACACAAGTATTTATGCATTTTAAAAATGTATAATTTCTTGTGTTGAGTCTGGTTGTTTGTATGTATAATAAGTATGTATTTACAAAAGAAAAGTACATATATAAGTATTATATCCGTTATCTAGTACCCACGACACAAGCGTTTGCTTAGTGTGGGGCTAGATGGCGCTGTGTGCAATGTCCCGAAATATTTATTTTATTTATTTTTATTTTTTTAATTTATAATTACTTGGGTTGAGTCTAGTCATTTCTATGTATACTATGTTTTTACAAAAGAATAGTATTTATGTATTTACAACCGTTATCTAGTACCCACGACACAAGGGTATGCTAAGTGTGGGGCTAGATGGCGCTGTGTGCAATGTCCCGAAATATTTATTTTATTTATTTTTATTTTTTTAATTTATAATTACTTGGGTTGAGTCTAGTCATTTCTATGTATACTATGTTTTTACAAAAGAATAGTATTTATGTATTTATAACCGTTATCTAGTACCCACGACACAAGGGTATGCTAAGTGTGGGGCTAGATGGCGCTGTGTTCAATGTCCCGGAATATTTATTTATTTAATAATGCATTTCCATATTAATTTTATCAAAAACAATAAATATTTTCTCTCTGTGAGTTAATTTGCTCAAATAAATGTATTTTCTTGCTTTTATTTCAATAAGGAACATCCAGAGATGTCCGTTGCTTCTCTAGCATTTTCTCGGTATATAATGTACATAGGTCCCATACTACAATCATACCAAAAATATGACGATTTGTTACTATGATGAGCCTTGAAGGAGGAACAAACATCAACAAACTAACAAATTCTAGCTTCACATTGTGCTTACACACAGTTGTGTATATTTAATTAGATCATTATTTAAAATAGTTAGTTTAAGATAATATATGTTCCTATGGTAATATGCTCTAATAAATGTGTTTTCTTTCTTTCACTACAAGTACATATCTCGCACAGATATACAAACATCACAACCGATAAAAAACTAAATCGAAAAATGTAAATGGCAATATCGCAAGGTGTGGGAGCACAAAACACATTGCATTCTATTAGCAAGAGTTATGGAGGCATCTGTTTCTCGTCCGAGGTGAGTGCTTAACATATCGACGTCGGGTCCATTCGCACATGGGCCGCACTCAAGAGCTTTTTAATCGGACGCCACTTACATTGATTACTTATAAAATGGATAAACGAGTAGTGACTGTGAATGGACACAGTTTCGCACAGTTAAACACTCGCACATGTGCCGGTTTATAGTTTTACTATGTTTTGATCTGTATTGGAATTGGCGTGGGTAATGTTTTTAAGACTATCGAAATTATTTACATTTGAACAATTTCAACAGCTCAATTTGTTTACTGGCGTAAGAAGGACCAAAGTCGAGCTTTGTTGAGACAGATAGGTAAATTGCTTGATAGAATTTATTATATAATCATATCGTGTATAATTTATTTCATTTTCTAACTTTTTGAAACCTTTTTGGTAACCAAACTGTTATTTTCTCTTCCGCTGTAATGTTTGCGAAAACATAAGTAATGCAAAAAACGAACGTCGCAATAGCCTGAGTAACCTTCTCATTTAAACTTTTTGTTGTATAGTGAACTAGCGGGGCTGGTTCAAAAGTACTTGGAGAAGTATAAAATATTTTAATTAAACCACTTACCACTCCAATGCAAAAAACATTAATAAAGTGCCTGCTGGAAAGTCTTCAGACCCAGACCGGCTTTAAATATAGAATTGAAAAGGTTGTACAACAATATAGTGCTCAATGGGCTGCTGAATACAAAAAGCACGAGAGCTTAAAGCTCCCGACGAATAAAAATCTCAGCAATTATCGCAAAATATTACAAACTCACTAAATATTTATAATAGGTTTTATACTTTGTGCAAACAAGGCCAAAACTGGAAAATAAACGTTCATTAACAGAAACCCTGCAATTAAGTTTAATATTATATTACTTTCGTAATTTAAAGGGATGAAGGGATTACAAGTCCGGCTGTAGTCATCTTTAATAATAAATATAGTAAATTGGTAGGTTTCGTATGAACTTGAATCATTTAATAGACATTCCTTGAATCGGAGATACTTCCCTCCTAAAATGGGACGAAACGCATTCGCTGCAGCTTTTTTTCAAGCTTCTATTGTTTTTGTCCTGAAGCTACAATTTCATTATAGGCTTTGACAGATACAGTAGATTGTTGTGCTGTAGCATCATATTTATTTAAAATTCCTTGAATTTCGCTCAGCAAGACCTAACAAGAAGGTTCATCATTATCAGCTCATAGGACTTCTCCACTGCACTTATACGCCAATGCTCCCTAATGATTCCCTTGCTCAGGTGTTACTAACAATTTTCTTAAAGTCAGCCAGCTAATATATGAGCTTTGCTACATTATTATAGACTTGAGTATTGTCAATCGTTTTTTAGAAATTGGCCTCCTGTTTAGTTGTCCATAAAATATCGAATAGGCTCGCGATCTAAATGGGACTGGCAATAGCAGCATGCATTGAATATGTAACCGCTATTTACGCGGGACCGCAGAGTAATTACTATGCTATGTGCTGTATAATACTGTGTATTGCTCTACACGCATACTTTCTAACGTGAAACGCAAACACAGTCCGGGTTCTTGGGCAATCTTCTTTCAGGGTCGCTACGTTACTGTCACTTAGGGATTCAGAGCAAGAAATGTTGTATAGTTCTTAGAGTTAGACAACAATTAACCGTAAGATTTTATGTGAAGAAAGGTTTAAAAAAGGAAATTATATATTCTTCTTCTTCTTATAAATTAGAGTGGCCAACTCTAGTGTCAAGAGCTTATCAGGCTGTCCTAAGGCCATAATCATATATTACAATACACATACAGAAATCTTGTGGTACATACTTTAAGAAAAAACATGTTTTTGTAACAGAAGTTTTCTGATAAGTTTTTCTTTAATTTAATTTTATATATTTAAAATAAATGATTAAACTCATACTACATATAAGTAATCGTTGAGAAAAATACGATGCCTTCAGTGCGAGAGAAAAAAGTATTCTTTTGAGGTTATTTTTCTATGTGCAATGCAATGTGTGTCAACCTGCACTAAAGCGTTATTCCTAGGCACTGGTTGTGATTATTTTCACTAATTTCTAAACAATTTAATCAATAGTTCTTAGTGGTATTAGAAGCAACAAAGTATAACCTAACAAAACCGTTCAAATATAATTTGCCAAAGCTAATCAAATTTATAACAGCTTACTAAAGTTTCCCCCAACCGCGAACCGTAACCAGCGTATTTGAGGCGTAAGAAATCCTCACAAAAAGTAAGTTTAGGGCAACCCTGGCCGTCCCACGGCAATTGAGAATGTCAATAAAGTACTCGTTCGGAGCTCGATAAGTGTCTCGGCTAGTAAACAAGCTCTCGTGCATTTTATGTGTAATTAAACGACTCTTGGCTGCTCCGGTACTAATATAGGTACTTGGAAGTACATGGTCTGGAGTCGCGGTCTGGAACAACGGTGATCCGAACAAAGTACGATGCAATGTTAGCATCTGAGTTATGTATCGTCAAAAAAATTTCAAATTTGTATTGACTGATGTGTGTTAGAAATTTGAATCTACGAAATTGTATTTCATTTGAGTCCCTGTACAGTTTTACAACGGGAATAAAGTTATAAATTACGAATGCTTCACAGTTTTTTTACTTGAACAGGTGACATTTGTCCACATTTTGCCTGATCGTAAGAAATAACGGTGGCCTAAAAGATTGTCAAATACATACTTTTATTTTTTATTAATTAACGATTTCTAACAATTTATTGAGCTGAGTAAATAACATTTTACTGGAAGCCCGAATTTATGCTAAATGATCACCAATTTCCAATTTCGTTGTAAATCTTCTTATCGCAATGTAGTAGTTAGAAGTTCGTGCGTTTAGTTTCAACCTCAATTTGTCTAATTGCATGCCTATTGTTATAGTGCACTTTAACAATAATAAAGTTTCCGTATCACACAATTATTTGCATGCTATGACAGAGGCGCTCGCCCCAATAAATGTATATAAAGATATATGTATTTACCTAAATAATTTGAATCGATATATTTCCCGTTTTGTGGACCATGAATGATAAAAAAAAACATATTGCACGGTCGGCTGCTTCGCGTAGGTACCCAGTGTCAATATTTATTCAGATATTTGAGGTGTAATTTGATCATACAATATTTTCTAGTGTTTTCAGTTTTACTAGGTAGGTATACAACAGTTTGTTGGCAAAAGACAGCTATTTTTTATATAATTACCATTTTATTGGTAGCGGTTTGGCTAGTATTTACTACGGATAACAAAATCGAACTTTAAATAATAAATAATCTCAAATTAGTCCAAAATACAACAAAATCAAAATTAGATTACAAAATGGAACTAATGATTCACATGAGATATTCTGTGAATTTATTATTCAGGTAAAATTTAAACAACGCGTGAATTAGTATTGGATCAATCATATCAGAAACGATGTATATGTGACAAATTTTAGCCCTCGGCTTTGCCTTAAATTGTAAATAAAAATATCGATATTATCATTATTTAATTGATATTTGATACAAACCTGCCACATGAATTCTGGGTCAATAGAAAGTATTTTGATCACTAACATTTTCCAAAAAATTGTATCACTTCCGTTGCTTAGACAAAGCGTTTAATTGTATGTCCCGGCTGTTAGTCGTAGGCAGTCATAGATTCATTTAGTTGTAATAACCGGCTAGCATTTACGTCAATAATTATAATGAAAAATTAGCTCGACAAGTTTCGGAAAACTGAGGTTTCCATCATCAGGAGGACGAGTCAGCACGCGCGTCCCGGTTGGCCCGGTTGGTTGGTTGGTTAGATTCATGTCAGAAGCGTCTGGGGCAGTTAGAAAACTGTCAACACTAGAGATTACCTCTCTCAGTTATAAATATAACGGTTTGTTACATTAATCTGTGTCGATCAGTCAGTCATCATAAAGTTTTGTATGTATGTACCTATCCATAGTAGATGTAAATATGATATACATATGTGTAGTTAATATTTGATACTCCTCGCTGGTATTTACTTAGTTAAGCACGTCGCAAGTATATTACGTACCGCGTGTTTACTCGGGAGCTCTCATGTCAATTTATTGATAGAACTCAATCTAATTAAGTCTATTAGGCTTATTTATAATTAAAATATTTTCCTTTGTGGGTGGCAAAGATTAATAAAGATTGTAAGATGTTATAGCATATTAATTTAGAATTAATGCGTTAATCTGATATAAAAAGTATTCGTTTTTTTTACTGTGCAATGGAGCCACGGATCATCATGCTTTGCAGTATGTAGAAAGATTGTAGGACTCCATATAAAAAAAAAAGATAAAGAATCTTTATTGATACTGTAAAGATGCAATATACATATAAGTACTTATATCATAGAATATGTAATACAAATTACAATTTCTCGTCAAATTTAATTTACTTGATACTTTTAGTTTTTTAACATTTTATAAGGTAACAGGGAAAAAAATCAAATTCAAATTATTTATTTAAGTAAATAACTTATGAACTATTACATGTGCACTGTACTCCACACTAGGATAACCTGTGTTGTGTAGTGCAGGCTCTTCCTTAAGTTAAATGAAAAGATACTACAATCAAAGCTTACCTACATACTAGTCAATTATACATATAAGATTAGCTGACGCCTGGTAACAAATGAAACATAGACAATATTTTATTCTGAAAGAATACAACACTCGCTGCGGAAATACCAACTCATCTAAATAAAATAAATAATAAATAAATAAATAAATAAATATTCCGGGACATAAAAATAAAAATAAAAATCATTATTCGAATTACATAAGAAACTACACTGTTTAGAGTGTTTAGTGACGGCATATATTTACTAAACCTACCTGTATGCAAAACACTAGTTTCCAGCATTTAGGCGCGATTAGGGTAACGGGTTAGGGTTCTGGTGAATGTAGCTCGCACTATTGCACTAATGATCGTCATTTACCGTTAGTTAACCTTAGAACACTACTAGGGGTGCTGGAGCACCCCAGCAGTATTTGTTTTTCAAATAACTTTTTTTATTTTCAATGGACAGCTTTATACTCCCGCGTATTTAACTCTAGAGTCATCTGCTCCTGATTGGTCTGTAATTCGGCAACGGCCGTACAATGTGGACGTGTGCATGTGTGTTGTGGGGTGCCCTATCACCCCAGTGTAGGAAAATCGTAAGTATTTTTATAGTATTACTCTATGTTTTTATAATATTAAGGGCATTGTTTTGTTGTTTTATTTGAAGTTAAATCATGAAAATATAGTCTTACCATAATATATAAATAATATTAACACAATATTGAGCTCGGTGATTGTTTTTGTCTTATACAATTCAATACAAATATTATTTATTGCACATCAGATTATACAGTAAAACACTTATGGATAAGTTAAACACAGATACGTACAATGTGTGCGGCCTTATAGCTCTGAGAGATCTCTTCCAGGCAACTTCCGTTTTTTTTTTAAATTAATATTTCGATTGATTTGATTGTAGGTGGCTCCTGGCATTTGATGCAATGGCGAAAAAATACTCTGTCCAACGAAAAACAAGACGATGGCCTATGAGCATATTTTATAGGCTTAAAAGGGTGTGGGGATAAACTCCTGGGTCCTTTTCAAATGTTAGAAGGCAAATAATAAGCCAGATATAAAATTTCGCCGAACTTTTAAAAAAAATGGGCTATGATCTCATCAACGAACATTTGGAAGAACGCCTGCAAATGCCAACTTTGAGGAGGGATGCACGAGAAGTGGTTTCCGGAATCCTCAAAAAACCCATACAAGAATAAAGACCAACTATTGGACAGCACACACAGGGACGTTGTGGTTTCTGTCCAAGAAAAAAAGACCGGAAGTCGAAGACCAAATGAAGCAAAAAGTCATGAAAAGAGCATAAAGTGCAAAATTCCAATTTTCTTGGAGCATCAAGCCAAATTATGCCAAAAATGGTCAAATTAATTAGAATAGCTAGATTTTAAGGTTGATATGTGATCTTGGTACCTAATTAGTACTAATAAAAATATATTTAAAAAACCTGTGATTATTTAAAAAAAAATATTCCACATTAAACTTTGGGGTTCTCCAGCACCCCATGTAGCTAAATCAGTCTGGTAAAAACAGTGTAGGGATCCAGGGTTAAGCAGCTCATTACATTTACCGGGCTAGTTTAGCATTGTAACACAAAGCGTCGAATACGGTCGCCGCCTCGATAGCAAACTTACTTCATAGGAGGTAAGTCACTTTATAGTTTACCGTACCGAGCCACTGTCGGATTAAATTGGAGCAAAACCTTTTGATACGCTCCAATTACTCCGGAAAATTGGTTAGCTTTTCACTCATATCCACAGCTACTTAGGTGCAAAACACAATTTCCATGCCGACAAAGTTTTGACCCGAATTGGTAAGCTGTTTATAGTGAAGGTACGTTTGTTAATTTACGGATAGTTAAAGCTGACAATAAATAAGGAATATTTTCCAAATGAAAAAACATTTTGAAATTATAGAAAACTTTCCTAATAAATAACTTTATCTCGTGTAATAAATCTCATTCGAGCCATAACGACATTTTACCTTATTTCGTTTTACGCATTCAAAAAATAGAGCAGTCCTTATGTTATCCCTATTACAAATACAAATATGACTAGGCAATAAACAAATAATTTTAATTCGCTTATATTTACTAGGCAAACTTATTTGAACAGCTACTATATTTGCCGTAGCACTTTCTACGCGCTATGAATCTTAAAATACTTTCAATTCAACTAATAATGGTTTAGCTCTCAATTTATTACTACTAGTTTTTATTTTATGATTGATTTTTAACATGATTTTAAAACACCTGTAACTAAGTAAGTAGGTAAAATATTTTGTAATAACGTGTACGAATCTGAACTTCTATGCATTGCTAATTATCGTATCGATTTGAATCTTTGCATGATGAAGAGAGCTATATCTCAGACTACAGTGGCACTGAACATGCAGGCTGTAAGCTTATTTCGTGATAAAAAAATAAAAGAATCCAATAATTTATTCCGTCATTAACAAATTCTATAAACAGCAATACAGTCCGCCAGTTTACTAAGGGCTAGCACTGCAGATACTTACTATTTCACATGTGACTGTCGGCTGACGCTCCCGAACATACTCAGTGGAGCGAATAACTATGTACACACCGCTGTCAGACCATTACAGCCTTATTCATTGTTTAACTGGACACCGGGAATGTCCTCCTAATGCTCTACTAACAAAAAAAAAAACTTGAAAACGGTCTCGACTCAACGCTCACGTCCAATTTTTATTAAAATTGAAGCCAAACTTTAAAAAATTAAAGCAGCGACATTCATTATTAAAATGATTAATCCAGCACAACAAACTGTAATCAAAACCTAATATTTGTAAGTAGATTTCTAAGTTAATTCCTCATTACCCAGTCAAATTCAATTTAGAAGCTCTCTTCGAGATTTATTTTACCATCCATCTTGAGGAAACAAAGTTTTAATTTATCGTCTAATTTAGCGACATGCGAAACGTTTTATTTGCGGACAATAAATAGAACCACGAGAGGTAAACCACGATAATGAATGATAACCACGGCCGCATTTAAATTTCTATTTTAAATTTCAATTTGCGACTAAACGTTTTCACTAATGGCTTGAGCTAATATTGATCGGACGAAATAGATTATCTTCATTTGAGTCTGAATTGAGACTGTAATAGATTAATGGGAAAATATGGCAAGAGATTTTACCTAATTTTATGTTTATCAATCAATTAATAATAGCTAATTTGTTTTAATTATTGAGATGGCCACTTACAATAAATTGTTGGCTTAATAGTTGTAATCCTTCACGCGCGGCGGCCGCTATACGCGAGCGCTACCCGGGCCGCGGGGCGGAGGATACCTATACATGTAGGTACCTACTCGTACAACGTAGCGCGAAGAAGCCGAACGCTTATCCCTTCACACACATTGATAAAGTTTTAGCGCGTTTGAATGGCAATGGCTGACATTATCGTAAAAGTCGAAACTTTGCGTTGAAATAGCTTCGGCGAAACATAAGGGGTTCACGTACAATTGCTAAAGTTTCTAATATACTAGGATATACGCCTCTATTGTTCCTATAATATCTCATAAAAATGTCGTATGGAATAAACTGTGTCGTCGGAGTTTCGATAGCGAGTCGGGTGCTCGTCGCAGTCGGCGGGAGCTTCGCCCTCGGGCGGGGGCTGGGGCACGGGACACACACGCAAATAAATTAAGGAACAAATTCCTTAATCCTGAAAGTGAAGCCGAGTCGC
Source organism: Macaria notata (assembly GCA_927399415.1). Lineage (NCBI taxonomy): Eukaryota > Metazoa > Arthropoda > Insecta > Lepidoptera > Geometridae > Macaria > Macaria notata. The sequence continues at coordinate 9,990,710 of OV656733.1, forward strand.
CGGCGTCGACCCGGTGGGTCTTCCCGCGTGTCGCGTTACATCAGGATCGGAATTCACTTGTTCAAGTTCCTCCCACATCAAGCATCATTACGCACTCGGCGAACTTTGCTCGTATTTTTAGCCCCCAAAGGAAATAAATTCGCAAATTAATATTTATAAGGAGTCCGTTTGTTACACAGTTGAATAGCTACGCATGTCTCTGATATCGTTACGCAAGCTTTGTAATCAGCGCGTGACATGTGTCATTAAAATAATGGAGCAGACTTTGTAAGCAGATGCTAACAAAATCGGTGCAATTTACGTTGCTTGAAACCTAAGAGGCAGACGTCGGCATCCATCACTTGTAACCTACGCCGTGATGAATTGAGTTTAATTGCCGCGTTGATTGTTTGCGCTAATGCAACAACATCACTTCGACGAGAATCTTAAGCGGTTCTCACGTGGTCTAATTAAGTGCCGCACTTAGAGAGGGTGCCACTCGATTATACGCAACTTGATGCTGGATCACGCCTCCACAACCCCAGGCATAGCAAAATTCCTCGCCGCAATTATGTGGGGTATGCGACACTCAGATGGATTACGATAAATTAAGCGAAGCACTAACAGAACAAACCTAATTCGGGTCACGTTATAACCGCAATACTGTACCTTTGAGTCTTGTAGCTGCGTCTGGATTTATACTCATACATATTTCCATTGTTACAATAAAATAAGTTTGTGGTTGGGACAATATTATGACAATACATGTAGTAATCGCACAAGATGTTTTATGTTTAAACTTTTATATGACAAAGCTTGTTAAGCCATAGTCACAAACAGTAATTATGTATTAGGCATTAGTATTAAAACTAATAAGGTGTAGTAAGAAATAGGTTAGTCAAACGATAGCAGGTTTTAAATCAAGAGTAAAGTCTACGATTTTGGAAGCAGCACCTCATTAGCAAAGTTGTTATATATTTTTAAATTGAGTTGGTTTTTCTTCAGACGGCTTACCAGTTACACGCCCGCCGCGGACATTTAGGGAAATTCTACTTTATTCCTTTGTAATACAGACTAATTTGCAAAGAAGTGGCTATTTATTGTGGAGGAGATTACCAGCGTGTCGTTACGATGCTCGTTTAGATAGCGTCGCATGAAGAACTGCACATCTACAAACAACTGATAAATTGAGGGAGAATCGCACTAAGTCGACGGAACAACTCTCAGACAAGGAGTTTAAATAAGCTATTGTCCATTGTAATTTTATTCTATCGTCTCAAGCAGTCAGAACAGACGTCAGAAAAATAAGAATAAAATATATTTCTTTACTTATAAGGAAAGGCAATGACATAATATATCATATTCAGCACAATACTCGTTTAATCATGACTGAGGAGATATTTTTTTTGCACAACATCTGTTTATGGTTTTATATCGGCTTACGATTGCAACGATGGCTGTTATAAAAACATGTTTAAAAAAATCTGCAAAACCTAACCCTATTTATGTAGAAAACATTAATATTTATATCATAGCAAGAACGTAATTATTAACATACCCGCTAGGAATCAGGCTTTAAAAAAATATAAATATCTTTTTGTTATATATAGCCTTATTAAGTAAATAAAAAATAAGTTTAGTACTACCATCTATGAGTGCTCTTTCAAGAAGTTTGACATCTCGCTTCATATTTCACGGAATATAAAATTGATAGTCAGTTATAGTTACTTCTTCAAGGAAAAGTGAGCAAGCGCGAAGTTTTCTACCTCGTTCATAAAAATATAATAAAAGGAAAAAGATTTTATTGCCTACGCTTATGAAAAACAAATTTCCTTGGAATAAACCAACAAGATATTGAATATTAAAAGAAGTAGTAAACTATGGAACTAAATGGTAGAAATTAATTTCTTGTGTATTTTAAAGGTTCGAAATCTCTATTTTGTTTTAAAAAAGCTGTGCAAACACAAAAACCTTAACCCTAAAATATTCAAAAAGAGTGTGCGTGTGCGCTTTTTAAATTTTAAATCGCACTTTTGTGAGTATATCAAAATAAACGAATGCGAAAGTTTTCTCTGGTAAGGTTTACACTAGTCAAGTAACCGTAGCAACATTTCCTCTAATTTATGTGCAGGAAACAGAGAGCTCGACGACTTTAGTTGTTTGCTTAAGCAGGAGGACACAGCGTTTGCTCATTTTATCTTAGATAAATAAAGCTGCCTGGAGGAGGACGGGAGCGTTCGGACGACATAACGTAATGCCTTACAACTTTAACTTGCAAAATGCGCACGTTCCGTAATGTGACGTCGGTCGCCCGCCAACATGCTCTCTACACTTTATTATCCAAAATTTACCGGAAAATTATGAAAAATCAGAAGCGTCACGGCCGGGATTTGCGGTAATAAATAAAAATTTCGCCGAGCGTATTGAGCCGCCATATTGAGGTGGAAAATAATATCAGAACCCCCGGAAAACCTGTGCTGCGCTCGTTCTTTGATCTTTATTGTGTAATAAAGTTAGTTCATTTCGCTCCAGTAATGAATACTAATGTTCTCGCTTAAGTCATAAAATAAACTTTATCTGAACAACGCGTCGTCGTCGCTCTGCCACAGGCCCAGTGATAAATTCTCAAAGAATAACCCCAACTCGGTAGCTTTTCAATTACCTATTACGACCGAAATTCGTATTGTATACTTTCCAACTTCAATAATATCATGAATTATTTACTGCGCGATGTTAATAACAACACGAATTTGTTGTGTTTAACCTTGTTTCGGGAAACTCTCGCCATCTGTGCCCTCCGCTCCCGATCCATTAAATTTTATAAGCCCCATCGGCGACCCGTGAACTTGCGCCGCCACTGGTACCGCTCGACTCAATGATTCCTTCTATTCTATGGTAATTGTGCTGGCACCACTTATTCACTACTTACATAGCAACTATTATTTTAAGAGTTATAGGGTGACTAGTGGGTGCTCGCGGCTTCGCTCGCATTAAGAAGTAATACTTGCATCCCCTATTTCACCCCTTTAATAGTGGCATTTCCAAAAATCCTTTCTTAGCGGATGCCTACGTCATAATATCTACCTCCATTCCATATTCCAGCCCGATCCGTCTAGCGGTTTAGGCTGTGCGTTGATAGATCACTATATCAGTCAGTCAATCAGTCAGTCAGTCACCTTTGAGTTTTTTAAAATTTAGATGCATTTATCAAAATAATATCACCGATACTAATTATTTATTTCGGAATAATAAATTCGCTGTGCTATCATTATTATGCGGAACAAATGCTGAAAAATATGTTTTCAAACTAATATATAAACAAATTCTAACTTATGGTATTGTTGTGATAGGATAATGTACACTATTACCACAAATGTTTTGTAAGTTATTATCAGTAAAGAAAATAAAGAAAACTTTACAGACCTATTCCTTTTAAATGTAACGTTGCACCACACTTAGTAAGCTTCATTTGTTTAAAAATGTTCACAAGAGATCACAGTTGACTCGCGTCTTTGTGTCATGTATCGTACATTATTCATGGACAAACAGTTTGAACAACTGATTAAGTTATTCATAACATTTTTACGGGTCATTTGACTCGTTTCTAAGTTGCTTCAATATCGTCTGGATCGTCAGAAATGATTTGTTCACTATTTGAATTACTCTTCTTCAATTATTTATGTAATTTGCTTTGTGTAATTTGAAGAACAGTGATTGTTTTTGTTTGCTATGTTCTCGTAATTGAGTGCAAGCGTATCGAATATAACTTGCGAAGTACCTATATCATTAAAACTTTACAGGTCTAAAGTAGTCCTGAGCTTATATTTAAAAAGCCACTTTTCCTGTTTTTTTATGGAATCCTGTAAGTTTTTATTAAATTCAAAACGATGTCAATTTATTTTCTCTGAAATTTTAGTAACCAGTAGTTTACTTCCACAAATACCTCTAATACATATAATGTTAGCTGACCAATGTCTGTGAATGACACCCTTTACCCGGGATGACAGCGTCGAGTCGACTTGAAACTTCGGCCCTCTGTTTATATGGCAAATATTTTAATCAAGGGACCGTTCAAGATGACATACAAGTTTGTTTAATTTAAGCTCAAATTAGAGGGTAGATGGATTTTGTAATGAATATTCCAATTTTCTATAATAATGTCGATTTTATTTAGTCGTGTATTATAACATCTACGTTTGAACAGTTTTGGTAACGGTAAATCTTGAAATCATAACTGTAACTGCAAATAAAAGATACAGGTTAGGAGTGCAAGCGATTGTAAATAAGGGCTTATCTGGTTCTCTCCGTTACATTTGTCTAACAAACAAGCGGTGTTTGGGCAGACAACAGCTAAGTACAATAATTGTGCACGAGAGTCCGAGAGAGAAGCAGGCTTGTTGGCACAGTGGGCTCTCTAAGCCTTTCCGATGTGTGACTAATGTTTGCGTATGCTAATGAGATGGTAACGTGTGGAGTGCGGGCGGCCTCTACTCCAGTACTCCAGTTGCAGGGATCATCCCTCCCCGCTCCCCGCTCTCCGCGCGGTCATCCAGCCACTGCATCATTAAGTGGTACGCCAAGACGTAGCCTACACGAGCTTTCTGAATAAACAATGCCCTTTACTTGAGATCCCGTAATAGTGGCCTACCTACAAACAACGCAGCCATTTCAATTGTGTATCCCCACGCTCAAATATTAGCCACAAATTTGCACTCAAACTACTGGTACTGTAATCATTTATGAGGTTCTATTCAAATTTAGCTCATTGCGATGTGTCGTTTAATTTTGTAGGTACATGTGCATTTGTATAATGTGTATCGTTCATGATATTCATTCTTTTTAGTATGGTAAATATTTATTGGAAATTATTTATAGTATAACAACATTTTAGCAAAAATAAATAAGACCCGCATGCAAAATAATTCAGGTTAACCCTAAAAACCTTAGCATAAAAGCGCGCTCCAACAATATGTTTTCAAGACGGAGAATAATAAAATTCATAGCAGTTGCATGCGGGGGCGAGGGAGGCGTGTGGTGACGTACGGCCCAATTTTGGCGCACAATTTACCTGCAGATGCAACAACACAAAGAGGCTATATTTCCCCGCGGCCGGCCGAGGGCTCGGATTACGTCGGCCATCTGCCGGCGCCGGCTAACAATCAGGCTAACGAGGCGCGCGCGACTCTGGATTAAAGCCTAATGCCACGACGAACAATGTCGTCGACGTCCTTTATCAGTCACACTTAGACGTTAACAGATCGCCTCGTCACAAAGTCTTGTTTAGGACTAATCCTAAGTGGATTATTCGGGGTCACGATGACGCAAGTAAGCTCGCCGAGCGCCGATCACATGTTTATTTAATTGATTTCGCATAGGATGAGTGCTGGAGCAAAGTACGCTAATCCGTATCAACAGCTCCATTAACGGTTAATTGACTCTATTTAGGTACATACATTGAAAACTTCTGTCCCCAGTTCAATTCATATATGTACGCACTTACGAGTAAGTTCATACATATATACATAGTGACTCAAAGTGCAAACAAAATAGATGACGAATGCGGATATGTAAGGGTGGAAATGTTTGGGCGTTCCTATTGTTCCCACGATATTCTCAGAAGCTATAGAAATTTTGAGGTTCTGCGAACCTAATGAAAGAAAAATTGGAAAACTTGCATCATATCACACAGGTGTTATATTTTCTGAGAAATATAGGAAGTAATAATGGTATTAAGAAAGCTTCGCGCGGGTTTCGTTGACTCATTCCCTTGAAAATATGTGAACATGTGTTTATGATAGCTAAAAGAATTTTGAAGTCAAGGTTACTATGAAATTAATGCTTGTATTAAACCATATGGTAGTAAAGTTTCGTTTGTGATAACTGTAATCAGAGATGAATAAGTTGCCATTGTTAGGGGTCGTAATTTATATAAAAATAAAAACATGTGTAATTATGTAGCATGTATTAATAGCTGTAATATATAGATAATAACTTAAAAATAGGGTAGATACCTACAAAAAATACACTGATGGTCTTATTTTTTTACAATTATTAATATATTTAATTCCTCAGGATGAAATAGACTAGTTTCTTTTTAATCCTAGAGTTCAATGTAGCTAAAAAATTTAAGTTCGTTTGAGAGTGTGCAGTTCTAATGTTGAGAGTTTTCAAACCAATCTTATTATGGCCAACTTCTGTACAAACAACCAAGCCCTTCAATTTGACGTGATATCCAACCCATAGAAGCGCCCAAATAGAATCCCACTTGTTGGTCATCAATTAACATCTAGGGGAGGAGGGTTATACCCAGCAGTAGTTCGACAAGGACTAAACGATAATGATGATTCCAGGATAAAATAGTAACGTCATCTTTTGTGAAGAATTAAAAATGGCGAGTGTAAGATTAGCTCTGATTCCCACTGACAAGTTGAATGGGATGAAATTCAATGGATAGCTTCCCGGCCTCAGTAAAGTGGGCAATCTCTCCTAAGATTACGTCACATTAAGACCTGTGTCAGGATCTTTTGTTAGATTGTTTTCCTCCATCGCCACTGAAACTGGTTTATAGGTTTGTAGTTATATAGTTTTAGTGAGATATAGTTTATCGCTCAAAAGTATTATTAAGAAATAATCAATGAAGCATGATGATGTCTTCCAAAAATGTAAATAAAAATAATAATCGTATAAACTTCGTGTGAGTCTTCTTTTACTTAACTTCTCTCTTCTCGTACTTCTTTTTCATGGTCATGATGTACAAGAAGAAAAAAAGAGAGTCAAAATTCCAGCAGCGGTATGTTTAATTACCAGAATTCATTATGTTATCTATCTTTCTCTCCGACTCAATCTTTCTGACTTTTTTCAGCAGAAACAATCCCTTATGAAAACCTTTTTTATAAAAACATACCATTAGCAGAAGAATAGAATAGAATGAACGTTATTGTACCTGAAGCACATCATACTGAGTCGGCACTTGGCTGGATAAATTCGCCGCATGTCGTCTGAACTCTGAAGTTAACCACGTTTATCCGAGATAGCTCTATAGCACAGTCCTAACAAAGACATAATGAGACAGCCAACGGGATCTCGTAAACTTGGACCTACGATAATTATATCCAAACAAGTTTATATGGAACACAGAGCTTGAGTCAAAAGCTTCACTCTAATTAGACTAGCGAAGACACTATTTTGCTAAAATTTCACATTACAAAGGTTGTAAAAATTATTAGCAAGAAATAATTTAAATTAGAGTATTTTTTAAATTCTTTTAATTTGTTTGTTTATAATTCGAAGAAATAATTATTCATTCATGTGCAGTTCAGTTTGTACTCGCTTTAGTGAAGCTCTTCTTTCTGAGGAAAGCTCCGTCTGTTTTAATATCTTCAACATTATTCCACTAGCAAGACATTAAAGTAAGAAGTAAATCTGGATAAAATAATTGCGAGCATTCCAGAAATCGGAAATGTAGACTCTCGGTTACTGTTCAGGATGTTAGAACGATCAGCCTATTTCTGGGTTGGACGCAGTCCGGAGCAGTCCGGCCCAAACAAACCGTTACACAGGGGCCTGCATCGAATAGTGTCAACAGAACCAGCGGCGTCCGCCCGCGTGGAAACTAAGCGCTCTGCCACTCGTACGTGACCTTAATGTATATCAATCCGAACGTGATTTATCCTCGAGGGATCTGTAAAATATGATATAAAATAAACATTGACAACCGAAACGATGAAATACGACGTACCGTTGTGATTTAAGGGCGCGTTTCACGAGATTTTATGGCGCTATAAAATCTGTTCGCGGGCGTTCGCTCGGGCTCTCGCAGGTCCGCTGTTGTTCCTCACGTATTGCACACATTTGACAAAACACGCCGGACATTTATTTGGCCGCTAGTTTTTGCAAGTTTTATGGAGTACTGCCAAGTTTATAGTCTACGGGCAGCAGCGATCGAGCTCGACGCGCGGAAATTGGGATGAGCCGTGTTTGATTTGTTTGTTTCCGACTATCTACCTTTTCTTTGCCATCAATTCATATGATACATCATTTTGATTCGCAAACAAATATAATTTTGTATAATTTTCAATTTCAATATTATGATAAAGAATAACATACCAATATAATTAAATTGAATTGAGGATGTCTTTTTTAAATTTTCTACTCTCAAACAAATATAATTATTTTGTGTAATATTCAATTTCGATATGATAAAGACATAATATGCAAATAATTAAATTGAAGTATGTCTTTAGTTTTCTACTCTCATACAAATATAATTTTGTATAATATGCAGTTTCGATTTGAAAATGACCTGTTTAAATAACGAAGGTAAAGTAAGTATGTCTTATTTTACTTTTCTACCCTCTTGTTTACTTCTCTCCTCTATCAAGTATGAAACAAAGATTCTTGGAACTTTTAACAAGATGCCAGATAGAAGCCAATTCATTCTTTCTCGTGAGCAAATCAGCAATTCTTTTCCTCGTACAGAAATAATTATAAAAGTTCATTTAAGTTCCCAAGAACATGCAAATAATTCTGTTAAGGAGACGGTACAAGTCACCTGCTGTGCGACTTACTATGTTAGAGAACTTTGAGTAAACAATATAGATAAAGCATTGTTTAAATATAATAAAAGCTGTGTAGAAAAAAAATCAATAGCTGCTAAAACTATAGAGCAACAATAGGAAGTACCTAAATCCAAGCTAAGTTGATTGCAATCCTGTAACATCACAACGCATTTCTTAAACTCACGTAGAGAAAAAAATAAGGCCTCCAGGAAAAACAACTCTTTACCACATTTTATCATTTTTTACTTGGAAATTTGGTTGCTAAATGCATTAAAGACATGTTGTACAAGTACTAGAAGGTTTTTCACTTAATGCATTTAAGAATCGTTATACAAGCGGGCCTAAGAGTGTTGTATAAAGTAGCTAGCAATCGTGATGTTATTTTACTCGTAGGTATATTTGCCAGCTACAATCAGCGCGGACGTTTGGAAAGGGCACTAAATCACACCGAATGTGAATGGAACTTACAAAGGTTGGACGTGGCGGAACAAAGGGGTCACACGGGGAACAGCCACTTAGCATGTGACAACAGTACGGTCACTTCACTAGCTTCAGATTAATTGACTCGCTTGAGTATTTTTACTATTATATTTTCTTTTCTTCCCTTTAGTCGTATTTCCTCATGAATGAGGGTCGTCACTCCCCCGCAGAGTTAATTCGTTAAGGGAGTTCTCTTGTGGAATTTGTTTCGAAGACAGAACGATATTTTAAAGGCAGCAAGATTTGGGAGCTAGCAAGAGTTCTAAAGTAACGTATGTGTTTTTGTCTCAACAGATTACACGTCGTAGCACGTGTGTTTAGATTAATTATGTCCGAATAATTTAAAAGTGTCTGTAAAATGTCTTCTTACATTTTTCGATTTCTATAAAGTTTAACAATGTGTCCAGATAGAAATGCTTTTAGCAGATAGATTTTTGCTTCACTTGTTACAATTTGCACCTCACAATCTGGGCAAGTCATGAATCACCCAATATTGTCTACTACCGAAACTGCGCTACTGTTATCATTACATACAACGATCATGTAGTACCTGAGTCATACAGGCATTGTCTCCGAACTGGCGACGGATTATAAAAAAACGTAATGGGATTATTGTTTAGTGCATGCCTCGAGTGGCGACAGATACGGTAGGACACGTTTCAATTACTGCACCCATTGTTTCAGAGGCGACGCGACGGTGCTGCCCTCTCACTCCGACTGAGAGTACTAAAGAGTACAGGGTACTTTGTAACAAAGAAATCTTTCATGTTTCAATGTTTTTTTGTTTGTTTGACAGTCGATGTTTGTCGCGTGCAGAAATGCCCGCACAAACGACGGAACTACTATTTGAAGGGTACAGGAAAAAGGGGTTCATCGACAGTTTACGTAAAATCTAACTAACTATGCCATTCGAATCGTTTCAAGCGGGCCTTTCATTGGTTAATTCAAATACAGTATAAAAGCGCCCATTGCGAAGATAATCTACAAACAAAGAACCAAGCAAACGACTAAAAGAGTCAATAAGGTGCCCTTTGCATACAAATACATATACAGATACACTATAATATAAGATCTATACAATTCACAGTAAATAAATAAAAGTGAAGATTTTAGTTAGTATAATTAACATGTTGAACATTTAAAAATCCGTTTTCTCTGATTACATAATTTGTTGATCAGCCTTTTCTTTCCCTGTGCCCTTCATTTGTATATCAATGTTATGTGTCGGGAATGGGCAGGGCAAGCTTGTAATATAATATAATCATTGATAACACCAATTGTTTTTAATGTGATTTGTAGCATGTGTGTACGTACGGCTGATCCGATTTAGATGGAATTACCAATGGAAATGGACTAGCCCATAAATTAACACAGGGTTTATTTTTTTATCCTGGATTATAATAAATCAATAAATCTTTGTCTAAGAACTGAGGTGGTGTGAGTGGTAACGGTCCCTTTTTTACTACCCTTTTACCATCAGATAGATTGTCTGCATCTTTGCCACTTTTTAATAAAAAAAATATGCGATAAAGCCGTGGACTGCTGCTAGTTTTTAAATAAAATAAACAAGACATAACAGATATGTTTTCATATGCCGACAAACATCTTGTATAATAAAACTTTTTAAAATACCGGGATGAAATTTAGCTTATTATAATTTCAATCAATACCACCTTCTTTACAATAACCATGTAGACTCTCGTCAAACACTCATCTACTTAAAACCCTTCATTGCACATTGACTGAAGGACTGGTGTATGCAAAGTAGCGGCTTAAAGGATAAGTGGAATTACTATTAGGCATTGTCGCTATTAGAAAGCGTGACGTGAGTGTTAAAACTGATATAGAGTAATACTAGAGACAATTAACTGAATGGCAACCAAGAGACAGCAAAAGAAATAGAGGCAGACAAACTAGAAGATGGAAAGATGACATCAAGAATATAGCAGGTCCTTTATGGACCCGCATAGCGAAATATCGGAATGAGTGAAAATTTTTAGAGGAGGCCTATGTCGAAAGATAAGCTGCAACGGAGAAACAACCGTTTACCGATATTTAACACATGTAAAAGAGAAGAAACTTTCGTAAAATAGAGTAAACATAAATTGTAGAGAAAAAATATTGTTATAATAAATTGGCAATGATATGCGTCCCATGTTGAAAGTTAAAAAAATAACATAAGTTGCTGATATTGTTGTACTAATAAAATTTGAAGCATTATTTTTGAGAAACCCTGTACAATGGTTTGTTAAAACTGATTAATTTCAAGGGCAAGTGAAGAATGTGCTTCCATAGATATTAATTTCCCAAGTCGAGTAAAATATCGAGGGTTAGTACGACTAATAATTCCGTTACACAAAATTTAAACGAAGATTGGCAGATTCAAAGTTATCAATAACGTTTCACGGAATAAATCAGGTACAAGAAATAATTTGGGCGAGATATTTCATTTAATCTCGAAAGGTTCTTGTGGGAAATAATAAAACTGATATGAATTGTGATGAGAAATATTGATAAAAACTTTTTTATCCATTTACAAGTATAATATGTATATACATAGTTTTAAATAACTCCATAAAATATCTTAATTACACGGGAAATAGCTTTATAATAGGACACCACAACAACTCCACATCCACAGCTGCTGAAACCAATTCTATCGTATATAGATAGATAGATAAACTCTTTATTGTAACACACATTGACAAAAAAAAAGACAAACAGAAACACAAAAGACTTAAAAAAAAAATAGTGCCACAACTGGCGGCCTTATCGCTAATAGCGATTTCTTCCAGGCAACCGTAGGATGGACAGGAGTCGAAATAAATATAAAGGATGGGGTGTTCAAAAAGAGAAAATATATACAAATAATAAAAAAATTCCACAATATATATATATATACATACAATAACAAATAACACATATTACATATACGTGCAAATAACTATAAATATATAACACATATACATATTATACCCATATACTATAACGACAAAAGGAGACAACTATAAACACACGAATTCAACAGCAGATTATTGAGCTATCGAGTTTAGGTACCAGTTTTTAACCTGAGTTTATGTACCTATCTATAGCCTGTCTTATCATCTGTCGAGCAATAGACGTACAAAAGGAAAACGTAGTCTTAGTAAGATACTTGAAAAATAAATAAGTTCCCACGATAGGGTTGAACCGAAGTTGATTCGAGATTTTCAACTAAGCAATCTCTCCGAGTTCAAACGCAACAGTAGTAAGATATCTGTCATCATTCGTGTAAAACAATCTCGCCAACAATGGGCCGTAAGTCCCGTTTTTTTACGATATTGGTTTAATTAGCTTTCGGCCTCTGTTCGCTTACAAAGTAATGATCGACTATAAAAATAATGATCTAAAGTAATTGCCTATTTTATGAACGCGGTGGACAAAGCCTTCCTTATTACTATCATTTATTTATACAATGATAGGTATTCATAAAGGGCTGGGTTTTGTGAGCCCTCACGAGTACCTACAAATAATATCCCAAATTAGTATTTCAGTATTGTGATATTATGCGTAGTATAGTATAATTTCATTTGTATGTCATAAAAAAGTAAATAAATTTCAAAGCAATAAAACTACTCAAAAACCAAAGCCTTTAGACGAAATAATTTCCACTCATATGTAATTCCTTATGCAGTGAAAATACGTTCAATACTCACGTGAGAATATTTGCGTTCGAGTACGTTAAAAACTTCTGCTACATTTTGACGTATAGGAGTCTTGTGAAGGACTCGAAATTGTTTGTGAAAACTTTATTGACAATATGTTTTAAAGATGTATTTAGACAATGGTCCTTTTCCAAAAAAAAAATACCACCGATAGAAATGCGGCCCAAATTAAAACAATAAAAATGTTATTGTAAGTTCCGGCTGTTAGTCATAGTACGTCGTTATGTCGTGTCAGCGGCCTTTAGGGCGGTTTGAAAACTCTGACACTAGGGTTGGCCACTCTCATGCAACTTACATTTTTACTAGTGTATACGACATAGGAAATATCCCTCGGGTGAAAGAATCACAGGTGCGCCAAGCAAACACTCACCCTGTCGGATTGAAAGCCGTTTTACAGCCGCCGCTACGAACGTGGCGATTGCCAGCGGTTAGTTTCCAGCTCTACATAAAAATATATAGCGGCTGTATCCAGTAATGGTTTTTGGACCTCTGCGGTCACGAGGGCAAGCCGATAAATGTGGTTTGAGATTTGATATTCCAATATAAATTAAAAACTAAAATATCTCCTCTAAATTGACTGACCTGTTAGCTTAGTTGGTAGTAGCTCTGCCTTCTAATCTAGGGGTTGCGGGTTCGATTCCCGCAAGACACAAGTATTTATGCATTTAAAAAAATATATATAATTACTTGTGTTGAGTCTGGTCGTTTGTATCTATAGTATGTATGTATTTACGAAAGAAAAGTATATAAGTATTATATCCGTTACCTAGCACCCACGACACAAGCGTTTGCTTAGTGTGGGGCTAGATGGCGCTGTGTGCAATGTCCTGGAATATTTATTATTTATTTATTTATTAATTATATAGGATGGTAAAGATGTGCTTTATGATGGCCAAAAGATAAGTAGATGGCATATTTGTGATTTCCTCCAACACGCTGGAAAACTCTGTAAAACATTAACAAAATGATACAAAACAATCTAGAGATACTGTGTTATTTTACATTACTGACACGCACAAGTATCTCACGCACATAACTTGTGTTGATCAACTTCGTCGAACCAATGATTCGTGGAAGCGGCAAGCAGCTAATTAGTGAAGTCAGAGTTTGTCGGAATATCGTCACAATCGGCTGTTAGCGCGGCTAACGAACGGTTTCAATGTTCGCATCAATCACGCCTCTTGTCCAGAAGAACTCTGGGGGCTCTTGCGTCGCTCCGCAGAGCTTTTATTTCTATATGCTTCTAATCTGTGGTCAATTTGTACGTCTACAAATTTTATTGATACAAATTTTATTCTGTTAAAAAAGTTAAATATTTTTATTTTCTAGTTTGATTACACAGATTTCGTTGAGACGAAATCTTCGTTTTTAAATTTGCAAGTTGAGGCAAAAGTAGCAGCTAATACATTACAATGAAAAAGTTGCCTATCGCAGCTCTATTTTTAATATGAAGTTCATTTATTTGTGACAGTGTTTTGTTTATTTATACGCGTAATAGACACATGTCATGAATGGAATATACCTCACTGTAAGCTATAGGTATTACTTTTAAATAATGTGATACTTTATG